>CM026082.1:31169136-32637494 GCA_014839685.1 Anableps anableps
AAAAGGATCTGCTGGGTACTGCACCTTGGAGTGTTGTCCCCTGACCAGATGTAGTTGGTGTATGGTGTTTGACAGGAAAGAACAGAACCTTATTTATTTTATGTCCATCTGATACCGGATTATAGTTTTTTATGGTTTTGTGACCACTTCTCAATGTTGATCAGTGGCATAACATTGGTAAGATTGACGTCAACCTCCTATTCTGTGTTTGGATTTGTTAGTTGATTACCAGATGTAAAAAAGATGTGTAGATCACAGAATGAAAGGATAATCTGACAAGGGCTCGTTTGCAGAGCACAACTGGTAAAAAAAAAGGTCCCATTTACTTTTATTCCTCCGGTAGAATTTAAACCAGGCCAATCAGCAAACAGGAGAGGTTGTGAAGGATGACAATGATTTTCTGCACTGTTTTAGATTGTATTCAGCCTGTAGATTTAGCAATGGCAGCAGGGGAAGTGAACGAAGCCATTCAGTCCATGTTGGCCACTCTTCCAAATATTGAATTAACATCACCAGACATCTCCTTCGGCCCGGCACTTCTCTCTTCGCAGTGGGAGATGGTTGTTTACAGCACAGGCAATTTCAGGTAAGCTTCATAGCATTTAACTCCCACATAACACACGTCATGGCCAAACGTTAGCAATTGGATAAAATTTAAAACCTCAACAGAGTCCATTCCTCCAGGAAGCAATCTTTTCTCACTAGCAGAGTGGCAAGAAACCACTATATGTATGTAACCACTGTATGAAGCAAAGTGTAGTGCAAGGGACTGGTTTATATCAGGCTATAAAAGTGTGCCTGTTAAATCAAAATTACTCCATTAACATCAAGTAGTTGGTAAGGGTTCAGGTAGGACTCTGGATATAGACTGTGGTCAACCAGTTAGGTATCTCTAAGGGAAATGGTTTGTGACTTTCTCTGGGAACTTAGAGAAAAAGGGTTATGTTTACACTTTGTACTTTAAATGGATTATATATGGTTGAAACCAGATATTTACATACTCCAAATAAAAAGACATACATTTTTGGTAACACTTTACAATATGGTACACAAAACTGGATTAACTATAAGGGCACTAATAGGGAACTACGAGGGTAACTACTAGGGAACTACTGGGGTAACTGCTAGGGAACACCTTTGGAACTAATCATGTGCTAATGGGTAGTTAACCAGGACTTACTGGGGAACACACGGCCCAGCCTTACTAGGGGACTACTGGTCAGCTACCAAGAAAAGCAAAAAGGAATGAATCAAGAGCTAATGGTTAGTTAGAGACTGAACTGGAACAAGGCTGCAGGTCCAGATGGTGTCAGCCCCAGAGTCTTGAAGGCCTGTGTAGAGCAGCTCTGTAAGATTCTGCAACACCTCTTCAACCTTAGCTTGACCCAAGAGAAGGTACCACTGTTGTGGAAGACATCCTGTCTGGTTCCGATACCAAAGAAAACTCACCCATCAGTCATCAATGAAGACAGACCTGTTGCCCTGACATCCCACATCATGATGGTCCTGGAGAGACTCCTGTTGGACCACCTGAGTAAGCAAACCATCACATATCAGGACCCCCTGCAGTTTGCTTATCTTTGGAGTTGGAGTTGTAGAGGCTATTATACACCTGCTTCAACAAACCCACTGTCACCTGGACAAAGCAGGCAGCACTATGAGGATCATGTTCTTTGATTTCTCCAGTGCATTTAACACAATTCAGCCTGATCTGCTTCATCTAAACTCCAGAGGACACAGGTGGAGGCCTCAATAATTGCCTGGATCAAAGACTACCTAACAAACAGACCACAGTTTATGAGACTCAAGGACTGTATGTCTAACCAGGTGGTCAGCAGCACAGGAGCACCACAGGGAACTGTACTCTCACCATTCCTTTTCACTCTGTACACTTCAGACTTCCAGCACAAGTCAGACTCCTGACATCTCCAGAAATACTCAGATGACTCTGCAGTGGTCGGGTGGATCAGAGATGGACAAGAAGCTGAGTACAGAGAGCTGGTGGACCGTTTTTTGGAATAGCGTGGAAACAATCATCTCATCTTGAATGTGAGCAAAACCAAGGAGAAGATTGTAGATTTCAGGAGAAACAGGGTCAGATCAAACCCTATTCCATTATGGGAGAAGAAGTGGAGGTAATTGAGGAATATAAATACCTCGGTATTCATCTAGACTGGACTGGAGACTCAACAGTGAAGCATCTACAAGAAGGGACAGAGCAGACTGTATTTCTTGAGGAAGCTAAGATCCTTCAAGTTTTGCTGCAAGATGTTGCAGATCTTCTATAAGTCTGTTGCTGAGAGGGTCATCTCCTCTGCCATCATCTGTTGGGGCAGCAGCATCAGAGCCAGGGACCTAAAAAGGCTCAATAACCTCATAAAGAAGACTGGTTCTGTTCTGGGGACGACTGTAGAACTTCTGGAGTTGATGATGCAAAGATGGATTTTGCATAAAACCAAGAAAATTATGGACAACCCTGAACATCCTCTTCATGAGACTGTCATTGGAAAACAGAGTCTCTTCATTTATTAGGGAATCAAAGAGGAATGAATCAGGAACTAATAGGTTGCTAACCAGTACTGGCTGGGAAACACACAGCCCAGCCTTAATAACCAGTATTTACTGGCAAACACACAGCCGAGCCTTATTAGGGTTCCACTGGTTTGTTACCACAGAAACAGAGGAAAAATTCTCCATGTTGGTTCTCCCTTACAAAACAAAGATTTCAATTTACTTGTATTTGTATTGCAATACATTAGGAGTTACATTTCAGTATATGAGAAACTTTGCTATATATTTTAAAATAATATATGGATGGACAACCCATTGCTATATATTGTTCCATATATTTTTAAATACACTGCTGTTCATTCTGAATTGAAATTGAAACTGAATCAGCGCTTCCTAATTACATGTTTTAAGTGAGAATAGAATAAGAGGGGCAGAGGGGTTACTACAATATTTCATGATTCATTCAACTGTAAAATGCTTTCCCTGGGCAATTTTGACTCTTCTGAATCTTTGAAGTAAAAGGCCACAAACCAACTCTGACACTAACGTTATACAAAATCCCAAAATATGTTGCAAATTTTTTCAGTGACTTTAGCAGGCTGTTATCTATGATATGTAATGATTATGATTGTTTACTAATTATGGGAGACTTTAACACCCATGTTGATAACCCAATGGACAGAGAGGCACAAAAAAAAAAGCTGAATAATGTACTTCAAAACTTTGGTTTGACTTAACATGTTAAACAGCCGACACATAATCAAGGACACACTCTGGATTTGATTATCAGCAAGGGTGTAAATATCTCCAAGGTCTCTGTAATTGATGTCGCTCTGTCTGATCACTTTTCTGTTGTTTTTGAAAGTACAATCTCTGTTGACTTGCTAAATAAAACAGATATTACTACAAAATGTTCTTTTACAGACAACACAGCTGAAACTTTTAATCAAATCTATGCCGGCCATATGTATTTATCTCTTATTCACCTGAAAGTTATGAATATAAAGATTTCCCCATAGCTAATCAAACATTCAGTGCAACTGTAAATACTTTATTGATCCCCAAATGGAAATGATCAACAGTAAGGATTACAATGTTTTTCAGATATGTCTGTACATAATTAAAATTAATATAATTCTAATCCTAATTTAAAACCCCAGAGCCTGAAAAAGCCAACACTTGTTAAATTTGACTTTTTCTTCCGTTTGGTATAAGAAAAAACTGATTATAACTGTAAAAAAACACAACACCATGTGATTTTTAAAAAAAATTCTTTAAAGTAACAGATTCAAAGACAGTATAACAGGATACACTTCACAACAAAAGTGCAATTTAATATGGAAAAAAATGAGTAGAAAAGTAAGCTAAAAGACAATCCATGAAAACACAAAAACAGTGATAATAAACAGAAATCATTACTATTACAAGAGGAATTTTCATTATTAATTGAATACATTACTATAAATATTGAGCTTGGATGTTGCGGTACTGCGCCATGTACTGGTAAAAAAGAGAAGGGAAAATCTCTAACATGGCGGCAAATTCAGTTCGTTTTGACTTTGCGTTAACCAGCTTTATAATATTGGGCATGTTTTGTTTTTAACATTTATACTTTACATCATGTTTAATAACAGTAAATTATGTCAAAAGGACACCTGTTGCTTATAGATTGTGTGTCAACCATACATTTTGATAAAGTTAAAAAAAAAAACATGCCTATTACAGTGAGTGACTAGCCTGGGCATGCCAGTAGCCAGCCTCTCCAATGCTAAGGCAAGTGAGCAGTCTCCTTCTCATTTGCCAGCGCTGGCCGCTTAGTTACCAGTGCCGGCCTATCATTAATCAGATCAGTAGCCGGCTTCAGAATGGGTATAACCTCCTGAGTGAAGGAAGTAGCTACTGCTGGGTGTGCAATAGTCTTAATTTTGGTACAGATACTACGCTATACTAAGCAGCAGAAAAGGAGAAGAAGGATCTGCACATGCTGCCGTGAAGTCGCTACTGTGAATAGGATGAGGAGTGGGAGGACTGTGATTCACGAGGATCAAAGTCTGGTTACACAAAGTTGCGCACCAGCTTGCTTGTAGCTCCCTGGTTGAGCTACAAACAAGCTGGATTGAGAGCCTCATAAGCGGAAACTTTGGATGATGCAGGTGAGGCTGGAAAGAGTCTTTCAGGTTGAATTTATGCCTAGGCTCCATTATTCAATATTATTTTAAAAATATGACAGATGTACATAAATGATTTTGCATGTATACAGCATGTATATAATATATATTATAATTTGTTCAAATATATTAATCTAAACCAATCTAATTTCTTCATATAGTTAAGACATGTTTCTTATTTAGTAATGATTGGCTCCTCAGTCAATACTTGGTATGATTTTTCACTTTACTTTATGGTACACAAAAACAGTAGGTAATGATCAGATACTGATTAAGTAATGATTGGCTCCCCAGTCAGTACTTGGTATGATACTACATCAGTAAACAAAATAAAAGCCAGGCAAAGATTTGGTACTCAGTAAGTAACAGTAAGATATAGTTAGGGTGATAGCAGTACAAGAATCTAAAAAAATTGCAAATGTCTTTCATCAATAATTTTACAAAAGAAAGAATCCAATAAAATCAGTCATCACTAGGAAACAGGTTTTTGACAGTAATGTGACTTCACAGGTACAGGGTTTATTCAGAACCCATAGAGAATTTCTCCTCTCTTTCTGTAGTAACAAACCAGCTAACAAACCACTAATAATGGCTTGGCTGTGTATTCCCCAGTAAGTACTGGTTAATAAAGCTTGGCTGTCCCAAGTAAGCTCTGGTTAACTAACCATTAGCTCCTGATTCGGTCTAATTTTGTTTCCTATTAACTACCCATTAGTTCCTGATTAGTTTCTTTTTTTTCCAGGTAAGTTGTTTCTTAGTGGTGGGCTTGGGAATGTTTTGAACAGCAGAAAAACGTTGCGAGGACAAAGAGTGTCCCTCAGCAGTGATAACATGTCCTAAAAATTTAACTTTTCCTGCACAAATTGCAATTTTCACAAACTAACTTTGTGGCCAAAAGCATGTCGATGTTTTTACAGAGAAACTGTATCTTTTGTGTACTGAGCAGGAGTTAGGCTGCAGATGAGGATGTCATCAACATATTGTAACAGTACAGTACCATCAGATAGGGTAAGAGAATCTAAACTGTTTTTCAGTGCAGCATTATAGATTGTAGGACTCTCACAAAAACCCTGACAGACTCAGGTAAATGTCCAGGCATGGCCTTGGAACTCAACAGCAAACCAAAACTGATTTTCGGGATGGGCAGGGACAGAGAAAAATCTATTGGAGAAGTCAACTACAGAGAAAAATTTGGCATCAGGTGGAATTTGGGACAAAATAGTATTTGGGTTTGGTGCTGTTGGAGCTGTAGCAGAATTCATGGCCTGGAGGTCTTGTACAAAACACCATTCAGTTGGCTGGCCTGGACCTCTGATCTTTTTAACAGGGAACGGAGGGGTGCGCACAGGAGAAGTTTCACATGGAACAATAATGCTGGCAGCTTTAAGAGACTCAAAGACAGGTGTAATTCCTTGTATTTATATGCTATCGAGGTAAAGTGAGCATAAGTGTCTGTTGGTGGTTTAAAGGAGTATTTGTCTTCTAACACAGAAATGGCATACAGAATTTCATCCACATTACTGCTTTTTATCTCAGTTACACAGGAAACAAGGGTACATGTAAACTGTTGCTTCTTAGCTGTGTCTATATTGCATATGTGTGATGTATTACCACCCTTGAGTGATGAAGCAGACCTGCATGAACCTTCCCTCTCAGCACTCCCCTGTCAGTTGGTGTCAGTGCCACCAGCACCTCGAAACAAACCACCCTGTTTAGGACAGCCATTGTGCCAGTGTCCTTTCTGACCACATTTCACTGGGTCAGTGAAGAGTCTTCTTCCTGGGCCATGGTTTCTGGCCCTTCTGCATTGATGGTGTCCTCTGCCTTTTCCTGACACAGCTGAATACATGGCAGCCATGTGCAGTTCTTTTTCAGATTTGACTTTTCTTGCTGTCTTCTTACTGGATACTTGAGCCTGGGTGTGTCCAGTATAGTGCATAATGTCAGCCAGATGTGGTTAATCTGCCATGCCCACATAGTTAGATTTCAGTTCAGTTACTATGTCAGGTTGCAGTCCTTTGATGATGCCATCGCAGGCCAGGGTCTCCCAAGAACCAGCTGAGCTGCCTTTAAAATTCTCAGGCTTTGGGAAACCACTGTGTAAGTGACCTTTTCCAGAAGGGAGTAAATGAAGTCATCAGTTGGTTCATCAAGTTTCTGTTTGCAGATGTAGATTTCATTCATGTTGACTTTGGGTGGAAATTCATCTCTGATTTCAGTGGCCAGAACAGCCACTGCATCTCTGTAGCTGGCATTAGCTGCATCATCCCACTCTGGTTTCTGAGGTGTAGCTTAATGTCAGCCAGGCTGTCATGGATCTTTGAGAGTTCAGTCACTTTTAATTTTTTCGCCAGAACTCTTCTTGTTTCTGCTCCTGTGGAGTGAAACTCTCTGCAGAACTGTTGCAGCTGTCCACCAAACTCTGGCCCTGACTGAGTAGGGTCAGGCAGATGATTAGCAGCTTCTGTCACATCCTGGGCAGACTAAGAACGGAAAATGAGCTCTGGACCAATGGGTCCCATGACTTCAACCATGGGAGCAGTCACCACAATGTCCTTTCTTTGTCCAGCTTTCTGTCTGGTGTGTTCTGCAATGGGGCTGCTGGGTCCTGATGCAATGGGGGAGGTGGGGTCTGGTTGAGCCGGAGCACCTTCAGATCTTCCAGCATCATCCCTTGGATGTACATAAGCTGCTACTCTTCCCTGGTCTTGGAGGGGCTGTGATTGTTGTAGGGGCTGTGCAGGTGGGTCTGGATTTCGATGACTGGAATGGTGACAGGGGAATGCATCAAGGTCAGGATCCATCTGGATGGCTGTCAGACTCGGGTACAGTGAAGAAAATGAGACAGGGGATAGAAAATGGTTAGTAGGAGGTTCTTTATTAACAGGTGGTACAGCAGAAAGATATGATAGCAGCAGGGGTCAGGACAGAGGAGGAGGTACAGAGGGCAGAGAAGCATTATTTGTTCTGCCACTCAAGTCAACCATCTCGTCCTTTCTGCTTGCTATTTGTTTTGCATTCTATTTCCTTTGTTTTATTTCACATTCATCCATCCAGCACTTTAAACACTTTAAATGTCTTTCACACTAACTATTTTTTTCTCTTAATTTGTGTTCTTTTTCTTTTAGTGTCTCATCAACCTTATTTAATACTATGTAGTTGAAAGATCCCTTTTTAGGAAAATCTGTCCATTTAATCCAATCTGGAACACAGTTTACACATCCCTCCCCATAATGTTTTTTCGTACATTCAAAATTTTCTCCTTCAGGGATGTACGCAGACTTGGAACCCAAAGAACACATTTCCTTTCTTATTTGAAAGGGGGAGATTCTCCGTTACTCTGAGAATGTCTTCTCCAGAGTCCAGATAATAAGTTTATCTGGCCACTCTGCTCCTAGTAACTTCTAAGAGGGCCCTATTTTCCTTAAACAGTCTTTGCTCCTGATAACTCACAGGGTGGCCTTGGCAGGGACTTTTACCTGTGAATATATGCTTCCGATAACTCACGGGGTGCCCTAAACAGGGACTTTGACTATATGCTCCCAGTAACTTCCAGGGCCACCCTGTCTTATAAATCTTAAACAGGGACTTTAACTCATTCTGGTTTCCAAGTCTTTGCCGTTTCCCTTTTTCTAATTTATGAGATAATCAATAATTTTGAAAAACCAAATTAAATCTTCTCACCAGACTTATTTGATGATCGATGCTCGGGATTCTGGTGTTGACGACCATGAACTGGACGAATCAGTCCTCCCTTCTCTGCAGCCTATATGAGGTTGGAGCCTGGATAATTCCAGGAGAGCTCACACACTGGGTCGTCCTGTTCCCGGCAGCCAATTGTGGAATCCTTGACACCAAGATTGTCGAGGAAAAAATTGCTTTAACAAAAGTCTGGATGAGAAGAAGTAAGAAATTTATTGAAACCTTGCAAGGTGAAACCAAAAAGGAGTCAACGGAATCTGTCAAGTCTGCTCTAGCTAACAGCCGATTCTGGGTGTCTTTTATAGGCTCTGGTTAGCAGATCTTGTGACAGCAGGTTGTCACTGTTTATGGGTGTTTCCCAACAAAGAGAAGAGAGGCTTGATTGAACTATAGGTGTGAATATTTTATTGCCTTGCTCCAAGGATTCTGTGGAGCTCAACACAGAGGGCCATGCCATTTGCCTTTTGTTAAGAAAAGGGGATTGTCTTTGATGTTAAAGAGGACAGCTTTGATCCTGGTAAGTTCTGTGTCGGGAAAGTAACACTTAGATAGTCCCGAGCATCAAGGACTTGTCCCCTGCTGTTATATGACACTGTAGAGGTCAATGTGAGAGCAGCTGACCAATCTTATAATAAGACTATTCAAATAATCTAAAGGAAAAGAAGGGTGAGGAGCACATTATGAAATTTTCCATTACAGTAGCCAGTAGTTCCCTAATAAGGAAGTGTTCCCCAGTAAGTACTGCTTAACTACCCATTAGTACATGATTAGTTCCAAAGACATTCTCTAGTAGTTACCTAGTAAATCCCTATTAGTTACCCTAGTAGTTAATCACATTTTGTGTACCGTATTGTAAAGTGTTACTAATTTTTTTCTAAGTGCCTGTATTAAATCAGACTAAAATAATCCTATTTCCTAAATGTCAGGTTTATAGACCACCTCACTTGCACAAGCATTTTCAGATCTACTCACAACTTTTCCATAGGATCAAGAGATCATACCTTTGTGATGGCCCTCATGATGCCATCTATTTTATTGAGTGTACCAGTTCTTCCTGCAGCAAAACACCCACACAACAGGATGTGATCACCCCCATGCTTCCCATTTTTCCTCCAAATGAAACAAATACTTTAGTTTCATCAGATCACAGGACACGCCTCCAAAAATGAAGATCTCTGTCCCTGTGTGCATTTGCAAACTGCAATCTGGCTTTTTAGGTTTCTTCCCCAAGTAAAGACTTTTTCCTCGGCTTCTTTCACTGTGGATTATGATACTGTACAAAAAGGTATTTGTGAAGGTATCTTCACAAATACCCTGTGAAGATGCTGCTTCAGCAGCATTTTCACAAGGTATTTGGCTTTTGTTCTGGGGTTGATTTGCACATTTTGGACCAAAGTACGTTTCTATCTGGGACATGGAACCTGTCTCCTTCCTGAGCAGTATGATGGTTGGACATCCCCATCATGTCTATACTTGTGTGTAATTGTTTGATCAGATGAATGCGTCACCTTCAAGCATCTGGAAATTGTTCACAAGATTGAACCAGACTTGTGCAGCACCACAATTCTCTTCTTTTTTCTTGCTTTTGACTTTCCAGTTGTGTCAAACTGGAAAGCAGTTCCAGATGTGGCCTTAAAATTCCCTTGGTAATGACACACCTTTTTATACACCATCAGTTTGAACAGAACTATCTGATATTCATTTGCACTGACAAGAGGCAGAATGACTTTCCGATCACTGAGAGATTCCAGCTGGTGTCTTGGCTTTCCATGACTTTTTCCACCTCCCTTTCTGCACATGTTAAATGCTTTTTACCTAAGTTATTTTACATTATTACTTATTTTTTGTTTTGGTTTCTATGTATGGATTACTTAGGTTGTTGCCAACACCTGGTGAATATTTCATGTTAATAACACCTTTAGATATGTTTACTATGAAAAATTGTAATGTGTTCAGTACTTATTTTAGCTCCTATATTTAAACTGTACTGTTCTGATTTTTTGTATGTTTGGAACCATGTATCCTTCTCCTTCCAGTTCATCATGCTGTACTTTGTACTGGTCTATCACCTACAATCCCAATAGAATATTTGCGTGGTTAAAACAAATCAGTACTTATTTAGGAGATTATGCTATTACCAATATGGTGTTTCTTCTTCCTCTTGCAAGATATTTGTTTTTTCAGCCCCCAGCTATTAGATACAAATGGATGCTGTTCATGAACCAGATTATGATAAAAGTCTCTTTCTACAAAAAAGGAGACAAAACAACCTGTAAGGGCAACTATGTATAGAAAGTGGATGTACATAGTGAATTAAATCATCTCAGAGGCTTAGGGGAACTGTGATGCTACCTGAAGGACCATTTGATGGATTGGGTTGATCAATTCACTGGATTCATAGTGCAGCTGGGAATGCTGAAGCCACAAAACACAAATGAAAATTGTTACCATGTCCCTATCAAAACAATACCTCTGGAAACAAAAGCAAACAAAAAAGAACAAAAAAACAAAGGAATAGGAAAATCTGTAAAGATAAAAGTCATGAAATTCAGTTCAATGGGATTGTGAGAAAACGGGGGAATATAAAAGGAAAACATAAAGGAAATTGTGTTTTAAAAAACCCGATAGAGCATCACCTCTCTTTTTTTATCCCTTGCTCCATTTCCCTACGTGGCTGACATTACCCAGCCCTCACCCCCACCCCCTCTGCTCTTGTTATCAACCTCTATCAAGTTGCCAGTGCTTTTTCCTGTCCTGCCTGAATGTAAAAGGTCAGTCTGGTGATCAAACCCATAATTAGACAGACTTGGGAAGATGAACTAGATCACTGCATGTCACCTTCTTCAAATGAACAGCCAAGCCAAAGATAAAGCCTATGCCTTCTCTTATTTAAGAGAAAAACGAGAACAGAACACAGCGAGGTGGCTCGCCTCTCTTCCTCTTTTAATCCACTGCTAGTGGCTTCTAAACCTATTAGTGTCTGGAAACTTTAGGACTGAGGCTAAATGAATTGGGACCTCTGAGAGAGTGGAAATGAGGATAGGATAGGATAATGTTGCATGTTAAAGGGAGTTTATGTTCTGCAGGTGTGGTCCTAGCCAACATTCAGAGTCCCATTTAAAACAATTATAACAAATGTAAGAACTATATCTATGAGATACAATTGAATCTCAACAAAATACATGCATCCATCCATCCATTTTCTTCCGCTTATCTGAGGTCGGGTAGCAGGGGCAGCAGCCTAAGCATGGAGACCCAGATTTCCTCTCCCCAGCCACTTGGGCCAACTCCTCCAGGATAATCCCAAGGTGTTCGCAGGTCACCAGCCAAGAAACAAAGTCCCTCCAGCATGACCTGGTGGAAGACCCAGGCCCTCCTGGACCTTCCTGGACACCTCACCAGGGAGGCATCCAGGAAGCATCCTAATCAGATGCCCAAGCCACCTCAACTGTCTCCTCTCAACGTGGAGAAGCAGCGGCTCTACTCTGAGCCACTCCCAGATGGCCAAGCTTCTCACCCAGTCTCTAAGGGAGAGCACAGAAACCCTGCAGAGGAAACTCATTTTGGCTGCTTGTATCCATGATCTCGTTCTTTCAGTCATGACCCAAAGCTCATGACCATAGAAAAGGGTAGGAACGTAGATTGAGCGGTAAATCGAGAGCTTTGCTTTTTGACTCAGCTCTCTTCACCACGACAGACCGTTACAGCGCCCACATCACTGCCGACGCAGCACCAATCCGTCTATTGATCTCCTGCTCCATTTTTCCCTCATTTGTGAACAAGACCCCAAGATACTTGAACTCCTCCACTTGAGGCAGGACCTCCCCCCTGACTCAGAGAAGGCGCTCTACCCTTTTCTGGCTCAAGACCGTGCCTTGGATTTGGAGGCACTGATGTTTATTCTGGCCTTTTCACACTCGGCTGCGAACTGCTCCAGTGACAACTGTAGATCACAAGCTGATGAAGCCAATAGGACCACATCATCTGCTAAAAGCACAGACGTAATCCTAAGGCCACCAAAATGGATCCCCTCAACACCTTGCCTGCACCCTAGAAATTCTGTCCATAAAAGTTATGAAAAGTATCGATGACAAAAGGCAACCTTGGAAGAGTCCTACTCTCACTGGAAATGAACCCGACTTACTGTCGGCAATGTGGACCAAGCTCTGACACTGGTCATACAGGAACCTAACAGCTCATATCAAAGGGCCTAATACCCCATATTCTCAGAGCACCCCCACAGGATTCCTCGAGGGTCACGGTCGAATGCCTTCTTCAAGTCCACAAGGCACATGTAGATTGACTGGGCAAACTCTCATGCACCCTCCAGGACCCTGCTGTGGGTGTAGAGCTGGTCTAGCATTCCATGGCCAGGACAAAAACCACACTGCTCTTCTTGAATCTGAGGTTTGACTATCCAATAGACCCTCCTCTCCAGAATCTATTCAGGGATTCTGGAGAGGAATCTATTTTTACTGGGGAGACTTAAGAGTGTGATTTCCTTGTAGTTGGAGCAAACTCTGCGGTCCCCCTTTTTGAATAGGGGGACCACCACACCAGTCTGTCAATCCAGTGGAACTGCTCCCGATGTCCACGTGATATTGCAGAGCTGTGTCAATCAACACAACCCCACAACATCCAGAGCCTTAAGGAACTCTGGGTGAATCTCATCCACCCCCAGGGCCTTGCCACCAAGGAGCTTTGGTGACCTCAGCACCAGAGATTGGAGAGCCCGACCCAAGGTCTCCAGTCTCTGCTTCCTCAGTGGAAGACATGCTGGTGGGATAGAGGAGGTCTTTGAAGTATTCCACCCACTTACCCACAATGTCCCAAGTTGAGGTCAACAGTACACCACTGCCACTATAAACAGTGTTGATGGTGCACCGCTCCCTACCAACGAGATCCCAGATGGTGGACCAGAATCGCCTTAAAGCCATACGGAAGTGGTTTTCTATGACCTCTCCGAACTCCTCCCATCTCCGTGGTTTTGCCATAGCAACCACCCAAGCCGTATGCCACTTGGACTGCCGGTACCCATCAGCTGCTTCCGGAGTCCCACAGACCAAAAAAACTCCTTCAACCTGACAGGATCCCTCACTGCTGGTGTCCACCAGCAGGTTTGAGGGTTGCTGCCACGACAAGCACCAACAACCTTGCAACCACAGCTCCAGTAAGCCGCCTTGGCAATGGAGGCACGGAACATGGCCCACTCGGACTCAATGTCCCCCACCTCCCTCAGAACATGTTTGAAGCTCTCCCAGAGGTGAGAGTTGAAGCTCTGTTTCACAGGAGACTCTGCCAGGCATTCCCAGCAGACCCTCAGATTACGTCTGGGTCTGACCGGCATCCTCCCCAACCTTCGGAGCCAACTCACCACCAGATAGTGGTCAGTGGAATGCTCCGCACCTCTTCACCTGAGTGTCTAAGACATGCTGCCGCAGATCAGATGGCATGACAACAAAGTCAATCATTGAACTGTGGCCTAGAGTGTCCTGGAGCCACAAGCACACCGTTATGCTTGAACATGGTGTTCGTTATGAACAATCCATGATGAGCACAGAAGTCCAATAACAAAACACTGCTTGGATTCAAACTGGGAAGGCCATTCCTCACAACCACACCCCTCCAGGTTTCACTGTCATTGTCCACGTGAGCGTTGAAGTCCCCCAGCAAAACAAGGGAGTCCCCAGGAGGGGTACTCTCTGGAACCCCCTCCAAGAACTCCAAAAAGGGTGGATAATCTGATCTATTGTTTGGCGCATAAGCACAAACAACAGTCAGAACCTGTCCCCCCACATGTAGGCGGAGGGGGCTACCCTCTCGTTCACTGGGTTGAACCCCAATATACAGGCGCCAAGATGGAGGGCAACAAGTATGCTCACTCCCGCTTGGTGCCTCTCACCAGGGTAACTCCAGAGTGTCCAACCCCTCTCAAGGAGATTGGATCCAGAGCCAGAGTCATGCGTCGAAGTGAGTCCAACTATTTTGAGCCGGAACCTCTCCACCTCACACACCAACTCAAGCTCCTTCCCCACCAGAGGGGTGACATTCCACATCCCAAGAGCCAGCTTCTCCAGCAGAGGATCAGACTGCCAAAGTCCCTGCCTTCAGCCGCCACCCATACCACATTGCATCTGACCCCTTGGTCCTCTCCCACAGGTGGTGAGCCCATCGGAGATTCCTCTTCGGGCTGTGACCATCCCCGGATGGTCACAGCCCGAAGAGTGAACTCCATGAGTGAAAGCCCGGCCACCAGGCGCTCACCAGTATGCCCCACCTCCAGGCCTGGCTCCAGAGTGAGGTCCCGGTGACTCACGTCCAGACGTGGGAACACTGATTCCTAAGTTTCCACTCACCATAAGGGTCTTTGGGCTGTGCTTTGTCTGGTCCCTCACCTAGGACCTGTTTGCCTTGGGTGACCCTACCAGGGGCACTGAGCCCATGACAACATAGCTCCTAGGATCACTGGGACACTCAAATCTCCACCACGGTAAGGTGGCAGCCCAAGGAGGGGAACAAAATACATATGTTCCAAAAATATATAAATTTCTGTTGTATTTTATAGGATTCTAGTGCAGGGGTTCCCAAACCTTTCAACCTGTAACCCCCCAAAAATTGGAGGTTAAAAATTGGCCAGAGTACCAACCCCCTACTGGTGACTTGATAACTCCCATACATGTAATTGTTTCTCTCTGTATATATTTATTTATTTCATAAATTTATATATTTTATTTCTTTCATAAATAAATATACAGTGACATAATCATATACATTTTTAAACAATTTCTTCAAGAATTGAAATTTCACTATTTAAATTGACCATTTAAAAGGTATATTTAATTATTTAATGGGACATATATTGGTTATTTATTTCATAGTACATTCATATTTAATTACCTTATGATTTAGTTATTCATTTAGTTTATTTTCCTTATTTGATCCTTCATATCCTTCAGGGGTCACATCATGATGTTTCGGAAAATAATCTTTAGACCCCTCACTTGGTGTATCGGGACCCCTGGGGGGCCCCGACCCCCACTTTTGGACCCCTATTCCAGTGAACATGTTTGAGACTAAATGCAATAGTCTAATTTTTACAGCATGAATTGACTTCACATACTATTGTTTTTTTTAATGGAGGACGGATCCTGACATAATTGTGAATAATTAATGTCTTGCTAAAGTAATTCATGTGCCAAATATTGTATTCAACAAATAAAAAATAAGAACTTTCCCAAGTTATTTGATTATACACAGTGTAACATAAATTAATAGGTTTATCATGTTCAACAATATAATTTTAACATAATTATTTGAATTTCCATTTTATTTCTAATCTTATTATTTTATTAGTTTCCTTGTTTGTATCATTTTTTCTAATTTTTTAAATATTGTATATTTATTTGCTATGATTTTTTTAACTTAGTGTTGCCTTTTATTTATTATTTTTTTCTATATTCGGAATTTAATATTTTTTTTATTTAACTGTCTCTTTTTCAACATACATTGATTTATTTTCTCCTCTAATATTTCCTCTTTGCATTTTCTCCTCTCCTCTTGTCTCCTCTCTCCATTTAACAGACGCCTTTTTGTCCAAAAATATAGAGGGAAGGAGAGGGAAGGGGGAGCCTGGTGGGTCCATAGTTAGCTTATCTGCTATTGGTTAACATCAAGATCCAAGCTCTGTGTGTTCAGTTCCAGAAATGCAGGATTTGCTTCCTGCTTGTGGCCACAGAAGCTAGGAAGACTGGTTCCAGAAGTTTGCAAAGTGGGTATCAGGATCGCATCAGACCACCAATAGATTGGAAGAGTTTGAGGAGAGTGTTATGGAAAAATTAATTACCAAGCACTGTTAGGTGAAAAATCACTCATTTAGGTTTATTATTATATTGTGTACAATACAGAGGGCTTATCAAACAATCAGTAATGAACAAGTCAGAGTAGCAGCTCTGAAAGAAAGCTCTGCCAGAGTTTTTATTCTGATGGCATTTTCTTCTGACGCCTCTCTTTCTAAGACCTTTTAATTTGATGCTGTTCTTTTCTGAGACCTTTTCATCTGATGCCGATTTTCTGATGCTTTTCTAACTGAGACTTTTTGGTCTGACAACATTTTTTCAGAGACTTTTTATTACAATACAGTTTAGTCAGAGTTCTGATGGCTTTTTGTCTATGGTCTGACTTCTGAGGCCATTTGATCTGATACCTGAGGATGTCTTAAAATACATACTATATCATAGGACAGTCTGAGGCATTTTGAGAAAAGATAATAGCTACTTATGACTCTGGTAAAGTATTTAAAGAATTCTCAAAATAATTTTAATGCAACCCTTCCACTGTATGTAAAAAAATAGTTTACAAGTAGAGGACATTAAAAACAGCTCCCAGCATGCCCAGGCCTAGCTGTCCAAGCAAGTTCAACATAACAGCAGAGCAAAAAATGTTGAAAGAAGTCTTTAAAATCCCTAAAATGTTCTCACTGGACCTACAGAGGGCTCTTGTTATTGTTCATATTAAAGTCCATGTCTGTACAAGCAAAAAGAGAAATGGCACAAACAAAAGTTTCATATGAGGTGCTGCAATGAGGAAACAGCTGTTTTCCAAGAAAAAAAAAATCAAGGTTTGCCATGTGAACATAGACAAAGACCAGGACCTCTGGAATAATTCTATTTGGAAAGATACTACTGAACTTTATTCACCTGAAATGCTCAATGATTTTTTTATTCAGAAATGTCAGTTGTTTAACATGATCTGGGTGAAGCAAGCTGTTCTGTAAGTTTGTCTGCTGCTGAGCTAAACACACTGGTATGGAAATACAGCTCTTTGCCAAAGCTTAAGGAATGGAAGATCCACGCGTTTTTTTTATCCCCACCCAGAACAAATCCTTCTCTTCCTTAGCTCGCTGCTTTGCGCTCTTCACCTGTCGCCTTAGAGTGAAGACGCCATACAACATCAGGTCCAAACTATCCTTCTTCCTTGGTGGGATATTCTTAAAGAAGACGGCCAGATGATGAGAAATTCATCAGTTGTGTTAAAAAAATTCTTCTGTCAATATTAGAACACAAGTGCAGTAGCTCTTATTTATCCCAAAGGGAAATTAAATGTTGCCATAACTCATATCATCCAAGTATCTACAAACAGTCATTGTGCATAGTGATGCTGTGGGCAAGAAGGATGTCCGGTAGCAGTCACTCTACTGACTGAAGAGTCAGTAGAGTGAAATCTGAAGAGGCCTCTGACTGAAGACTGCTGGTGTATGACAGTTTCAAGACATGCTAACAGCTCAGTATCTGGGCAGCAGAGATGAAATTTCACAGTAACATGTTTGTGATGACACCACCCATTTTTGACAAACACTGCTAATCTGCCTCATTTGCTTTTGATGCTTCTCTTTAAAGTGGAACTATACCCAATGTAACAGCATAAACCCCACCTCCTAAAAAAATTTGAAAAATTCCACCAAAGTGGGCAATGCCAAGAGACACAGGGGGGATGTGTCAGGATGGGGGATAGCACTGTTGTCAACTCTGTTGAGTATTTTGTGGCTTTTCCTCGAGCAACTTCTTTCAAAAAAGAGATGAGCAACATTTTTTCTGTTACTAGAGAATTAATTACTTTTGCTGCGGGTCACAACAGCAAAACAGCTGTTCATTGTTCTAAAGATGCTTGCCATGAAGGAGTTGCATATTTTAGAGACTGTAGTTTTCATTAAATGTGACATTTACATACAATTTCACGAAACCATTGTAATATTAGTTGTGTTGAGGAACTTCAAGTATTATTGATGATTTGTTTATAGTATTTGCTGCTAATTTTGCCAATAAAACTAAATGTGCAGTGCAGGTTTGAAAACTTTAGGAACAACTGCAGGCGCATCATTTGGTGCATTGCTTTTGTCACTGAGTCAGTAGTGTTGGTTCTTTCCTTCACATTACAACCTGTCAGACCTCAGACTATTCCCCTGGCACTGCTCTAAGGATGATTGTGTTCTAACAATGGTAAACTTACCTAATTTTGTTATTTGGGTGGTGGTGAGCAATCCCCACTGAAAGGTCAGTGTCAGCAGTGGTTAGTACGATCGATAGAAAGGACAGCTTGAAGGTCAAATAGTATAATGAGAAAGCTATAATTGTAAATATTCATCTTTTGAATACTTACTTTCGGGATAAGATTATCAGTAATACACACTCATAGATTTGGTCCATCCAGAAATGAAAAGGGTAATGTACGTACAAATAACAGCACTGTGCATTGCGTGGTCATGTGTTCAACATGGGAAAGACAGGCTAAGCATAAAATACACCAGAGTACAAGCCCTAGCGAGAACTATAGAATCACCACTCTTTAGCCATGAGAGCATTTTTAAGCAGTTCTGCCCCAGTCCGCCCCAGCCAGATTCATCCCCATTCGCAAATCTTATGCAATTCTGCGTGGCTCTTCCCAGTTTTTCGAAATTACTTCAAGGGTAGTAAAAGCCACGCTGTGTATTGCACGCAAGCAATTTAATTGACAGCATTCCTTGATTGGCCTGTGACATAGGTCACTGCAAACTCCAAACGACATCTCTGACTGTGGACTGGCAAACATGGTTTCTGCTATCAGAGAGCTGCTCAGTGTGGAGGGGCATACTTATGAAATTAATCTTGAGCAGTGCTAGGAACACGTGTCAACTTTTGAAGTGGAATGACAATGATTTCACAGCCCTGCACCCTGTGAGGAACTGTGCAGATTTGGTCAATGTTCTGTCAAAGCTACAGTTCTGCGCCAAGTGGTGTGAAACACTGTAACTACTTAATATTAGTTTGCCATTATATGCATGTTATTTTTTGTTTGGAATGTTCTTTTAAATTAAGTTTATGGGTATACATGTTTTGACTGCATTCCCTAAATTCAAATGTTGCACATGTTTCAAAACAATAAAGTGCCACAATCTAGATAGATTTGCATGTGTTGTAAAATAATCAACCGATCTGAATTGTTATGTTTGGGTCAGCAATGAAACTTTTTGGGGTGGGCACAAGGTTGTAGAGTGTGCACTGTGTGTGTGTGTGTGTGTGTGTGTGTGTGTGTGTGTGTGTGTGTGTTGTGGAAATGTACTTTGTCACTAATGCTGATTAAATTTTGTGTGATTCATATATTTACTCATTTATGTAGAAGTGAAATGATGACAACAAGCCTGTGTTACATTTAGTTTTTATTAGAGTAATCCTTTACTAAATACTTAGGTACAATGCATTTTAATTCCATGTTTTAGGCGCAGTTGGGAAGAACAGGTGAATGGTTAGAACTCTAGATGGAAACATACTGGAATGTTGAGATAGGAGCTGCTGAGGGTCATGCAGTTATTTACGAGTGGACAGGTAGCCTTGAGGGAATCGGTCTTGAGGTTCCGGAGAGTGGTACGCTCTGACACAGGATATAACCCCTACACATACCTTAGGATCTGTGTAAATTATACATTGTCTCAGTCTCCTTAACTGAGACTGAGTTTAAGATATGCCCTTTTATGGAAACTGGAATGTGCAGCTGCTGGGGCTGCAGGCAGGCTATAAGAACATCCTCACCCTTAGGTAATTGAGATCACTCTGTGAGCTGCAGGACCTTTCTGTTGCTACTGGTGCCCTGGGCGCTTCCTTGTATTAGAGGTGAATTATTTGCTGTTATTCTGATTGTTTGATTATACTTATATTTTGGCTAAATAAACTGGATGATTGTTACATGATTTAATTTTGGTTCTTTGTTGTGTTTTCTCCAACATCAATGGACACAGGAGAGATGGACAGAGGAGGAGAAAATATTAATAAGTGTCAATAAGTTTTTCATCTCAACAGTGTGTGTGGGAGGGGGGGTATCCCTTTCTGGATGTGGGGTTGCTAACATTTTGGTTAGTTGGGTGGTGACGATGGAACTGGACTTGGTGATGGATGTCCCTGGGCTCCTGTTGCAGTGACAGTGTGTATGTTTGTTTATATGGTAGCAGGGCTGTCTTATGCAATATTGAACATTTTTATGAGGAAACCTTATATACCCAAGCACACACACACACACACACACACACACACACACACACACACACACAAAGGTGTTCAGATTCAGGTGTGTTCAGATACATTACGTTGGGCTGTGGTTGCCACTAAATGTATTAACTTATCTTGTAATAACTTCTGCCATGTACTTTTGAGTGATGTAGTTATTAGATATGCACATATGTTGTTTGTTAGTATGGTTTCTCAGTTCTGTTCTTTTCTCTCTCTCTTTCTCCAGGTGTAGAGGCAGACTTCTAGGGTGTTGTCTTGTAATCTCTTTATCCCTCTTTCTTCCCTGTACTCTTCTGTCATTCTGTCCCTTTTAACCTTTTCCCCTACCTGTCTCCCTTTCTTTTCCGTCTCTGTGTCCATTACATTTGAAATAAACCTAAAGCAATTTCTAATAGTATTGTTTAAATATATATATATATATATATATATATATATATATACATATATATATATATATATATATAAAATGTTGACCACAGCTCCTGTGTGCTCACGGCCCACCCAAGTTCCCACATTCCTGTCTATATTCATACCCACAATAGAGAGGAACAGACCGCCATGGAGATGCCCCAAATTTGGGAAGAACCGAACAAGAAATTTACCCATTAGAGTGACACTCAACAATGGAGAAGCAGCCTTTGATGCTAAACTCGACTAAGATTCAGAGAATTTGGCCATTGTCAAATTCTGCTTATCTGCGATTACATTACATGAGTAACTGGTCAAACAGAAAAACCCAGGCCACTCTCTCCCCAGCAACCTTCTCCAACTCATTCTAGTGGATCCCAGTGCATTCCCAGACCAGAAGGGACATATAGTCCCTTTAGTGAGTTCATTGGTTCTTTGGGGTTGCTGCCTGTGGGTGGATCCTAATCAGATGTCCAAACACAATCAACTGACTTTTTACCCTATCTATACGATTGAGCTCGACAATCCCTACAGAGGAAGTTCATTTCAGCTGCTTGCAGCTAAAATCTTGTTCTTTTGGTCATCATCCATGCCTTGTGACCATAAGTGGGGGTCTGAACAACTGTAAACTTCAATATCCTCCTTGTTAATGTCACACTTTTTGAAATCATGAATGCTTTTATTTCATGGTTATTATGGTCAAAGGAACAAGGCTTTTGAAGGAAGCATGTAATGTAAATTTTTTATTGCTATCTATGTGAGTAAATCTTTCACAGTGCAAAGGTTTAAGGTTAATTTTTGTAAACGCAGTGTAAATACTGTGATTTAACGACCAATTTCAGGGATCATCAAATCCAAGCCTCAAGGGCCAGTGACCTGCAACTTTTAGATGTGAATTATGTCCTCTGTATGCAGTCAAGTTCTCCAGAGTCCTGCTAATGACCCCATTATTTGACTCAGGGGGGAACCAGAACACAGACCTTATTCCAGGCTAAAAAAGAAATAAAGAATGCAAAAGAGCAAATGAGAGTAAGGATCAAATAATTGTTTTGAAATTAAAAAAAGCAAGGCTGGCAGCTGCCTCAGGGCAAGTTCACCAACGACATCTGTATGAAGACATAGGTATCAATATGGTGTGGAATGGATTACCTTTGAATATGTCAGTTAGTATCCAAAATAAAAATTATGCTGTTACCCGCAGGCAATTCCCACCCTGCAGTCAGGTCAGTTTGTAGTTTAAAGCTGCAGCATGTAACTTTTATAAAAAATATTTTTCTGCATATATTATCGTAACAGTATATCATGAGACAGATAATCTGTCAAAAAAAAATCGAGCTCCTCTGCCTTCTCCCAGTGCTGTCTCAAAACAACCAATCAGAGCCAGGAGGCGGGTCTCAGCGCTGTCAATCACCATCTGAGTGGTGCTGCTCAATAGCCCTTCCCTTCCCTCTTCCTCCCCCCTTGCTCTCTGCTACGCTACAGCTCGCAGAAACTGTTGTGAATGCTAAGGCTAGTTAGCATGGCCACCAATGACAATGGATGAATGGTTTTCCTGGAATGGTAAGTTGTTTCTCCACCATTGGCACATTTAGCAGCAAGTAAAAGAAGTTGATTGACAGCACTAAGACACTCCCCCTGGCTCTGATTGGTTGGTTTTGGTTTGGACCACTCAGGAGCAGTGCATTTCTTCAGATGGCAAAAGAGGCCCAGCGAGGAGATGGAGGAGATCGATATTTTCACAGATTATCTGTCTCATAACATAATGTCACGACATGGTGACAATTTTACCAAATATGTAAAAAACATATTTTTTATAAAAGTTACATACTGCACCTTTAAGTAATCCCAATATTAGTGGGCCAGAAGCTTACAGAGATCTGTAGGCAAGGATCTTGGAGAAAGGGCTTTGCTCATTTTTTTAAGAGATGCTCTGATCTTATATTAATATCTATATCAGTCCTAATATTGAAAAAAAAATCTAGATCGGGTATTGCTGACATTGTGATGATCCACAAGTGTAGATCTATTCAGTCTAATTCTATGGTTTGTGCTCTGAGCAATGTCATGCACTAGCAAACTCACCACGCAGATGGAGCGAGTAAGCGAAAGGATCAACTATCTGGAACTCCTAATTGCACAGACTTTTTGTAATAATCTGTTTTTGGTTGGTGCTAGTGGCCTTCTGACAGTAGGTT
Organism: Anableps anableps; assembly: GCA_014839685.1. Classification (NCBI taxonomy): domain Eukaryota; kingdom Metazoa; phylum Chordata; class Actinopteri; order Cyprinodontiformes; family Anablepidae; genus Anableps; species Anableps anableps. The sequence goes on from CM026082.1 coordinate 31,192,156, forward strand.
AACATGAAGGGGGAAGAGAGAAGGGGGAAGACAAGCAGCAAACGTACTGAGGTCGGGAATCGTACCCAGGACAACTGTGATGAGGACTATAGCCTCTGTATATAGGGCGCCCGCTCTACCCATGACCCCAAGTAATGCCCTAAACAAAATAAAGTTGTCTTGCTTTTACATGTTTGGCTAAGCTTTTAACATTTCTTGCCTTGTGCTGCCTCGTCTTCTACCAAGTCCTCTACCTGTGGGTCTTTTTCCACTGCCCCCCCACCATCCCCTTGTCCCCCCAGTATATTCAGTTTTGCTTCACACGGATAATGGAAATTAGCACAGGTAAACATCCAACAAAAATTGGATGATAGAGACAAAACTATGAAGACCATTATCACATAAACACATTACATCCACACACACAGAGAACACAAAACAGCAGGACCTATTTTTATAAATCATGCTATGCTTCAGTTACATATAAAAGCATAATGTCTCCCTAATGCGTAAATAAAACCCCCTTTCCAAATAATCTTTCAAGACCCATACTCACCACTCACACATATGTGCGCACACACACAGGTTTGCACGTTATGTCCAGTGCAACATGACTGGATTTGAAAAAGAAATAAACAGCACATTAATGACAATTAGTTACTGACACATCAAGGATGAGATCTGCTCCACGGAGAAATGCGTCTTCTTCAACAGAATCAACGGAGGAGATATCACTACTACTTCCTGGTGTGTCCTCATCAAAAAAAAAAATCACTCTCCCTCCTGGTGACTAGCTTCACCGCTTCTGCAGTTGTGTATTTGGTCTTCTCAGAAGCTTTAGACATAATTCCTGGTGAAAATGTATGTCTAATAGAAATAAACGGGTTTTAAGCACAGGACACATGGCAAGCACAGCAAACTAAGGAGTTTTGTGCATGCAGCTGCAGCGGGGATTTGAATTTGCGTCCCCAGCAGCAATACGTCCATGTGACAGTAATTTCACTGGCTATAAGCTGCTTACAACAGAATGAATGTTTGCGCTGTCTGGACCGAAAAACGTGAGTGAAAACAGAAGGGAGGATGGAGTTTAACATGTGAGCTATGCTAAATAGTTTTGGTTCTGGAAAAACCATAGATCAACCCAGTTGGTCAAAAGAGGTGTAAATTATTGGAGGAGGGCCTTGATAACCATTTTAAAACCAAAGTCTTTAAAATAGAAGCCTCCTGTACATACTATGACACTTAGAAGTCAGAAAATGTTTTTTGAGGACACCGGTGTCCTCCTGACAGTTAAGAGGTTAAACCAATTCAGCACTGTTTTTCTGTATCGGATCTGTATTGGCTGATACTAAACCTCAGATATTTGGAAGTGAAAAAAGTGGATCAGTGTATCCCTAGTTCTTTTAGGGGGAGACTACCTGAGAAGAACAGGAAGAACCTAGACACACCTGGGGCAGAGGTCGCGCTAGACTTTTTCGTTGTCCATCATGTTGACTGACGGTGTCAAAAAAATTCTGTCATATTAGATGGAAAGTATTAGGTTAATGCAATCCCTTCCTGGGAGTGTGTTGGGCACATTCCAAAGCCACTAAGACACTGTCACCACAGTGGGCTCTTGCCACAACTGGGACTGTCAGCTGACAGCCTTTAAGAACTACTTCAACCTCAAACCTGAACATCTTAGGAGAAGAAACCAGGAACAGCATGGAACAAGACATGGCCACTAGGAGGTAACCCCATCTGTCCAAAATCAAACCAAACTATTTATGTAGCACTTTTTATTCTTTTCAGATATAAAAATGAATGTTTTGCCTAGTGAGCCAGACCGGCCTCACAAGGGAAACCTTGCATTGACACAACCTAATATTGACATTTGCAAGGTTTGCAAACAAGAATATATTACCTGTTGTTATCCAGGGGCAATGTCAGCTTCCCCCTCCTGTCTCACTAGGTGTAGGAGCTTCTCAGCATAAAAGGGTATCCAATTTTCAAACAACTTTGATGCTGCATCCCCATGCAGTACAAGAAAGTCCTGGGCAATCTAGAAAATGGAAAGCACATTTTTAAAATCATTTCAAAGTGGCACACTAAAAAAACCCATTATAAATATTGCATCCTCATCACTTGTAATATCATATTTCCCTAAATTTACTATGCCCTTGGTCATTAGGTGAGTGAACTCTTGAAGGATCTGATCGATGGTCCAATTGTTGTCTCAAATGCACTTGGCCCTGTAGATTGCCTTATCCTTCATGTAGGCCTCTACCTGGGGCTGAGAATTGTTTCTCAACCATTCTTTAAGTTGTGACACATGTTCATTTGATAAGCTACATTCTGCAAAAAAGAACACAAGAATGTTGTCAGTCGCTAAAATGTGTTTTGCTTCATCAAATAATTTTTAAGTTTAATAATTACCTGGTAAGAGGGCTCTTGCAAGAACACCATCATGTGGTGTTTGAGACGGTGTCTGTGCCATGCTCCGCAACCTGCTGATTGATCTCAGCCTCTTCCTGATGTTACGCAGCCTTTCCTCCAGGAACCCAGTGGCTGGCCAATGGTACCATCCTGGAGTGTACCATATTTTCTGCCAAGAAATCAAAAGCTTTCATGACTAGAGATGAGGCATATTTTGATGTAGACAGCATGGGATACAACAGTTTGGCTTTCATTAAATACACAGCTGAGCGTTAATTAGAAAAAGTAGCATCCACATGTTAAAAGTAGAACTTACAAACTGTGGAATGATGTGTATTGTCTGAATCAGCTGATTCACTGGTATCACAGCTGCTACTTGTTCCTTCATGGGGGTTGGAGGTGTGGCAGTTGATATGACATCAGAGCTTGTAGGTGGGGTAGCAGGTTCAACCTATACAGAAAGTCCAGGTTAATATTAAAAACAGTTGCAGCCACCTGGGGTAGTTGGCTGAGCATCAATATATAAACTCCTGGATGGATAGTGAACAAAATGATAGATGGGGTGGGGGTTAATATATAACTCTGTGGACGTTTTTGCCACACTAGACTAGTGGATTGAAACCAGTATGCATAGCGTGGCAAACTGTGGACTGCCTATGGATTTATACTATAGCTAAGGTAGGGCAGTATATGAGATTACCAGCTCCAACAAGCTGAGCTGCTCCTGTTGATATTGTAGTTAGGTAGCCAGCTTGGGGACCTGGGCTCAAGACCAATAGGGTGCGCAAAAAGTTGGACACCATTTGTTACAATACATTTGAAACCTATGTGGACAGTGATACAGCGCACTTTTAGAGGGTGCACATGGTTTCAGACACAAAACCACTCAGAAATTCTTCACCCAATTAGGTGTAAAGGGTGACAAATTTGCTTTCTTTGACTATTCAGGTGTCTTTTAAAAATTGACTGTGGCAGTGACAAGAAATGTATATGGAACATATAGCCACTAAGTAATTAAACTGAAAATACTTACAGTGCAACTTATCACACCCTAGTAGTCACTTAAAACGTCCCAGTGGTCCCATAATGTCATCCCATCCCAGAGATCCAGTAATTCTTGCCGTTGGGCAAATACTGATTATCTTCTACAAATAGTCACTTTATGCAGCATGTACAGCTAATAACTAAATAACTAATAACTAAAATTATATGGGGGGACACTGTCAAGCTAGGCCTTTTCATATTATATATAAAATATAAAAACCTGTCAAATTACTATTTACGTTGTGTGTCATATATACACGCAAACATCTGGTGGCAGTCTACTGATTATCTAACAAAGCCTATAGTGCAGAGAAATGTATAAACTGTCATCATTTATTCTTTATAACTTGGCTGCATGAAGGGGATGGTGATCAAGCAGCCCTCTCACATCTACAGTTGCAAAACCTGAGTGAAAATCACACTGTATAAAAATAAAGGTCTGTCAAACCACTTTCACTACACTGCAAATGTGTTGATGCTGAGTTTAGACTGTGTACTGCACGTAAATGCTTAAAAAGACTCTTGAAACCCCCTGAAATTAGCTTTTTGCACTTAAAGCAAGTATATTGCTAGGGCAGTGCATAGAGGTGCAGTGGCTTCTTGAGCTCCCGGGATTAAGCCATATTTTAAATCCAGTGGGGCTGATTTAGGCACTAGTTCAGTGCTAAATTCACAAGTGAAGGACAACTCAACTTAACTGATGTTCATCAGCGACCATTTGGTTATTACTATATCACCAAAGCTGAAATCCGTACTCAGTAGACAGCAGCTCCTGAGGACAATGGGCTGGCGTAGCAGAGTGTGGGGAGCAATGGTCGGGAGGAAATGTTGTGCCCAAAAACAGAAGAGGGGAAAGCGGGTGGGCGCATTGGCCCAGCTAAAGGCTAGAAAGCCGCCAATCCTGACTCTCTTACTGGCCAATGTCCGCTCACTGGATAACAAAGTAGACTAGTTACGTTTGAGGCTGAGTGTTTTTACAGAGATGAAGAACTGTGCTGTTCTTTGCCTAACAGAAACCTGGCTGAACAACAACATGCCAGACTCAGCCTTCCAGATCAATGGCCTTCAGCTTTTCCAAGAGGATCGCGACCAGCGGTCGGGAAAAACATGGGGAGGAGGACTCTGTGTGTATGTAAATGAAGGTCGGTGTACAAACTGTGGACTGGTAAAAACCTACTGCTCTGAGGCAACAGAACTTATGACTGTGAAATGTTGGCTATACTATCTGGCTCAGGAGTTTGCTGCAGTGTTCGTCACCACTGTTTACATCCCGCCGAGTGCTAATGCAAACAATGCATCAAAGGAGCTGTATGACACCATTAGTTCACTCCAGATAAAGTACCCGGAGGTGTTTTTTGTGGTCCCGTGGGACTTTAATCATGTGAAACTGATGGACACTCTGCCCAGTTTTTACCATGTCACCATTCCCACGCAGGGAGACGACACTCTGGACTGTGTGTACACTAACATTCACGGTGTGCACAGAGCCCTTCCTCACCCCCACCTTGGCCTCTCCGACAACATCTCCATCCTGCTGGTGCCAGCATATTGTCCGCTGATGAAACAGATTAGACCAACAAAGAAGACAGTTACTGTGTGGCCCAGGGATGTAAACTCTGTCCTCCAGGACTATTTTCAGTGCACAGATTGGCAGGTCTTCAGAGAGGTGGCTACATATGAGGGAGAGGTGGACCTGGAAGAATACTCCTCCTCTGTTCTTAGCTTCATCTCCAAATGTGCTGATGATGTCACCACCACCAGAAAAGTAACCTGTTATCCAAACTAGAAACCATGCCTGAATGCTGAAGTGAGAGCTCTGCTGAAAGCTAGGAATGCTATGTTCAGGACAGGTGAGGCATAAGCAGGTGAGGAAAGGACTGACTGCAGGCATTGCGAGGGCCAAAGCCACATACACCCAGAAAATTCAGAGTCACTTCACCACCAATGACTATAGACGCATGTGGAAGGGCATCAAGTGCATTGCGGACTACAACATTAGAGATGCACAATGCCCAAAGGACCACTCATTGCCAGATGCACTCATTTGGTTCTATGCCCGCTTTGAGGATCCTAACATCTACCAAATTTCCTACCACAAACATGGAAATGTGAACTGGTATGACAATAAAAAATTCTTGAATATGCCATGTTCCCAAACTATTAAATAGAAATAACGTCTCCACTGTTCTTAACTACGTACAAGTCCTCGAAATTTTTTCAGCAACTTCAGCCTAGGTCCAGCTCATGGGATTAATTTGTTGATTATATGATTATATCCCCGTCTAAAAGAAGAAAACTCTCCTCATCAGTCCGCTCCTCAGAAAGACAAAAATAGAAAACATAAAGACATGCAAATTTCATTTATTGTTACAAAACAGAATGATGCATTAAAAGCAAGGCCTGCTTAATTGTAGAAAAAAATAATAATAATGATTATTAAAACAATAATCATAATCATGATTACTGAAACGATTATTCATTAACTGAAAATTTCTTGGCTACTTTTTTGATTATAGTCTATAACCCAGGTTTATGCAATGCACTGCTGCTATAGAGCTGGGTAATGTTGACAGAAACATATACAACTTAATATTTAATTTGTTTTTATCTAGAAATATGATTTTTAAGCAGCTAGAATAGCACACTTTAGAGCAGGTGGAGGAAGGGCTGACAAAAGTAAACCAGGTTAGAAGCGCCACATGCTAACATTTAGTACCTTAGTAACCTCTCAGAAACTAAATTTCACAGGCCTCTATACACTGCAGGCACTCAAGTGACAAATTAAAAAGTTTATTATTGGATTCTTCTCTCTAAATACACCTTTTCAAGATTAATGTGAAGTTATCAGAAGGCTGTCGGTGGAGATGATAAAAAAGCAATGTCGTCAACTCCCAAACTATCACTATGAGTAGCAATGCAGACTTGAAATGCTGTGGATAGGAAAATATATTTCTTACTTTTAAATCTTTCAACAAGTTCTGTCTGCCACTCTGTCAAAGTTTGGATAACAAACAGGTCCACTGATCTGAAATAAACAAAAAAAAAGCTTAAGCAAAAATGAATTGTGATTTATTTGTCTGAGACAGGCTGGGGATAGATTAACACTTGTATTTAGTTATATTTAATTCAGGTGTACAGATTATAATACTATATTAATTACATCTGTTAATGCCTGCCACTGCTACTTTGCTACTGTTGCACAGAATTTTCCCCATCATGGGACAATAAAGGATATTTTTATTCTCTCCTGTTCCATTCTATACTATTCTATTCTATTCTATATGCTTTAATTTAAATCATTTAAATTAGCACAGACACTAAGTTCAAAGTCTGTTCAACAGACAGCCTTCGTCCACATCTTTGCATGGCTTCTCCCAAGCTCTAGACACACAGACTTGCAGTGCACTTCAAGAAATCTGATTATTAAAAGTTCTGGATCGATGCAGAATAGTTTTAATGGGATCTAAAATGCATCGGGGAAAAAAACTATTATGTTCCCACCCGTACTAGATAGCAAACTAGCTAGCTGGCAAATTCAAAATAAGCACAACCATACACCCATGTACATTATGAACTTGTTTCATTAGATCATTGGGTAAATTGCCAGATGACAAAACAGAAAAGCTGTTTATTACTCTTTATAAGCTCTTTATTGAAGGTGACTGTTAACAGTCAGAAATGAGAACAGCAATGAGCATCTTTGCTAATCAACAGTTGTTATAGTACTAAAATGCCGTTGGCTTACTTCAAATAAATAAATATTTACAACATTGCTCAAATAACAAAATATTAATAACTTTTGTTCCACTAACAAATTATTCCACCTCAGCTCACTTCTTCTAGCACACAAAAAAATTGTAGCAGCACTATTCTGTAAATCCTAACATCACCGGTAAGTTTATGGTTTATTATAAGCTGCCAGCTTACTCAAGCTAACAAACTAACATTTAACCACTACACACTAAGGAATAAACAGATAACTTTCTCTACCTTAGCATGGACTTCTAGCACACTTATACATTGCTATAATTGAATTACTAATTTATATTTACCTGTTAACAGATAGATATGAGAGCAATAATGAGCATCTCCGCAAATCAAAAGCCGTAACAGTGCTGAATTGTCGTTGGCTTGCTGAGTCAGGAGTATTCACTGTGTTCGATATGCTCTCTTGTGGTGCACTGTTGCAATTACATGCTTCTCAATAGAAATGAAACTTGATGAATAATTTGTTTATTAAAACAGAAGTCTTCAATTTAAATCAATAAATGCAAATTAGGGGAAGGGGGGTGTAATTATGTCCAACATCTATTCTGTCATGTGCTTCCATGATGTAACAATGATAACATTATAACGGCTATGTAGTTAGCCAAACCAACTAACTGGGCTCAACAATAAAAAGACACTACTTTAATATGTAACACAACACAGACTCTGTGAATTCAATATGTAGTGTGCACAAACATCTTAATGATGATTTTTTTCCTGTACAAGAAGATAGGCAGGTTCTCCTCTTATATGAGCTCGGATTGTGGAGCCTGGCACATTCAAGGGCGTGGTGCATTCCCATTGAAGCATGTATGTCTGCATGATGACATTCACAGTACAAACAACCCAAGTGCTGGGTCAACCGATGCATGTTGGGTTGATGGATTTTGAAAAAGTTTTTAACCCAGCTCATGGGTTGCAGAAAAATAACCCCACTCCCACAAAAATAACCCAACTCACATAAAAATAACTCATAATGTGTTAAATATTTCATAACCTAGCATTTGGGTATATAAAATAACTCAGCATTTTTTAGAGAGTATTCATGTCGGAAATGGTCTAAACTATACCTTATAAACTACAGTACATTACATTTATAAAATTAATCTGTAGACTTCTATAAGCAGCAAGGAAACCTAAGACTCTTTGATAAGGGCATTTTTTTCCAGCCTTTAAGGAAGAATATTATTTTTGTCTTTTCATTTTTACCTTCATCTCCATAAGTCATGTGTCTACCTTGTTATAGGTGTTTTAAAACACGTTAGGGTAATTCCACTTCTACCCAGGTGCCAAAATAAAGACAAGCAGGTTAGAGACACAAACAAAATAAAGGCATTATGAAAGCAATAAATCTGAATGTAGTGCCAAAGTGTGGCATCATGTTGTCTTCAAAGATCCAGAGGCAAACAAGCAGCATGTGATGTTTGAAAAACAGTAATAAGATGTCAAAGTTAATTACTACAAAGTTAATTACACAAACACACTTCATTCTTTGTTAAAATTGTGAAAATAAAGTTAGGATTTTCAATATGCAATGTCCTGTTTCAATATTCATATATTTGAATGTAAAAATGTTGGCTCAATTCATATTGTTTGACTTCCAACCAGTGCTTTTACAAGCTTTTTAAATGTCAACTGGTGCTTTGACTGATATGCAAATTATTCACCGGTGCAGGGGCTAAATGAGTAGACATTGAGGAAGCCAGAAAAGGGCACTAGTTTCTGATTTAGGCTTAAGATGGAAGAACAGAGGCTCACAGGGTTTTCGAAAGAGGCTAACCCATGTATTTTCAGAGATATTTTAATCAGCTGTCTGACTGACTGTTGCCTTTTAATTGCTGATTCCAAAAGGTATGAGAGGCTTCTCTACAATCTTACATTACAACCCTTGTGCTGCCCTAAAGGTCTGAAATGCACTATAAGATCAGACAAAACTGAAACAAAATATTCCAGAGACTAAATGAACAAATAAAAAAAAAAAAAGAAAAAAGGTCTTTGAGTCCCCCAGTGGTGGGGCACACTGGCACACCACTGGCATGGGTGGCTACTGAAGACAGGGACCTTGGGGATCTGATCCTTGGCTACAGAAGCTGGTTCTTGGACGTGAAATGTCACCTCTCTGGTGTCCTTTCTCTGGTGGGGAAGGAGCCTCCGCTTTGCACACCAACTTCCAGCTAGAAATAGTTGGACTATTGCACGGCTCTGGCTCTGGAACTAGTCTCCTTGAAATGGTTTGGACACTCTTCCACTCTGGAAGTGTCCCTGGTGAGAGGTGCCGAGTGGGAGTGGACATTTTTGTTGTCCCCCATCTTGGCGCCTGTACGTTGGGGTTCACTCCAGTGAACAAGAAGGTGGCTTCCCTCCACCTACGTGTAAGGGCATGGGTTCGGACTGTTGTTTGTGCTTATGCGCCAAATGACAGTTCAGATTACCCATTCTTTTTGGAGAGCTTGGACCAGGTGATGGAGAGTGCCCCACCTGGGGACTCTCTTGTTCTGGTGGGGGACTTCAAAGCTCACGTGGGCAATGACACTGAGACCTGGAGGGGTGTGGTTGGGAGGAATGGCCCTCCCAGTCTGAACCTGAGCAGTGTTTTGTTATTGGACTTCTGTGCTCATCATGGATTGACCATAACGAACACCATGTTCAAGCATAAGGGAGTCCATATGTGCTCTTGGCACCAGGATGCCATAGGCCGCAGTCTGATCATTGACTTTGTTGTTCTGTCATCTGATCTGCGGCCGCATAGCTTGGACACTCGGTAAAGAGGGGAACAGAGCTTTCAATTGACCACTACCTGGTGGTGAGTTGGATCTGATGGTGGAGGAGGATGCCAGTCAGACCTGGCAGACCCAAATGTATTTTGAGGGTCTGCTGGGAACACCTGGCAGAGTCTCCCATGAGACTGAGGTTCAACTCCCACCTCTGAGAGAGCTTCGAAAACGTTCCAGGTTTGATGGAGGACATTGAGTCTGAGTGGGCCATGTTCCACGCCTACATTGCCGAGGTGGCTTACCGCAGCTGTGGTCGCAAAGTTGTCGGTGCTTGTCAAGGTGGCAACCCTCAAACCCACTTGTGGACACCAGTGGTAAGGGATGCTGTCAGGCTAAAGAAGGAGTCCTTTTGAGTCTTTTTGGCCTGTGGGACTGCAGCAGCAGTTGATGAGTACCGGCTCGGATGGTGCTGGTGCTCTGCGTGGTGTCAGAGCTTGGTCTGCATCACCGGCCATAAGTCAAGCTCATTTCCGTTGAGAGTTGGACTTTGCCAACATTGCCTTTTGTCACCCATTCTGTTCATAGCTTTCATGGACAGAATTTGTAGGCACAGCCACGACGTTGAGGGGATCCATTTTGATGGCCTTAGGATTACGTCTCTGCTTTTTTCAGATGATGTGGTCCTATTGGCTTAATCAGATCGTGATCTACAACTCTCACTGAAGCAGTTCATAGCTGAGGGTAAAGTGGCCAGGACGAAGATCAGTGCCACCAAATCCAAGGTCTTAAGCCTTCTCTGGGTTAGGGGAGGTCCTGTCCAAGTGGAAGAGTTCAAGTATCTCAGGGTCTTGTTCATGAATGAGGGTAAAATGGAGCAGGAGATTAATAGATGGATTGGTGCTGTGTCTGCAGTGATGCTGGCGCTCTACCGGTCTGTCATGGTAAAGAGAGAGCTGAGTCAAAAAGCAAAGCTCTTGATTTACTGGTTGAGCTACATTCTTATCTCTCATTCAAATTCAAATTCAAAAATACTTTATTTATCCCAAAGGGAAATTAAAGGTTGATGTAACTCATTTAGTCAAGGAGTTATTATATATGGTGATGGCTGTGGGCAGGAAAGATCTCCTGTAGTGGTCCGTTTTACAACCAAACTGAAGAAGCATTTAACTGAAGAGACTCTGTTTTCCAATGACAATCTCATGAAGAGGATGTCCAGGGTTTTCCATAATTTTCTTGATTTTATGCAAAATCCTTCTTTGCATCATCAACTCCAGAGGTTCCACAGTCATCCCCAGAACAGAGCCAGCCTTCTCTATGAGGTTGTTGAGCTTTTTTAGCTCCCTGGCTCTGATGCTGCTGCCCCAATAGATTATGGCAGAGGAGATGACACTCTCAACAACAGACTTATAGAAGACATGCAACATCTTGCTGCAAAACTTGAAGGATCTTAGATTCCTCAAGAAGTACAGTCTGCTCTGTCCTTTCTTGTAGATGACTTCGCTGTTGAGTTTCCAGTCCAGTCTGTTGTCTTGATGAACACCGAGGTATTTATATTCCTCAACCACCTCCACTTCTTCTCCCATGATGGAAATAGGGTTTGATCTGACCCTGTTTCTCCTGAAATCTACAATCATCTCCTTAGTTTTGTTCACATTCAAGATGAGATGATTGTTTCCACACCATGACACAAAGCAGTCCACCAGCTCTCTGTACTCAGCTTCTTGTCCATCTCTGATACACCCAACAACTGCAGAGTCATCTGAGTATTTCTGGAGATGACAGGAGTCTGACTTGCCATCTCATCATCTCTCTCATCTATGGTCATGAGCTTTGGGTTGTGACCGAAAGATTGAGATCACAGATAGAAGCGGCTGAAATGAGTTTGCTCCACAGGGTGTCTGGGCTCTCCTTTAGAAATAGTGTGAGAAGCTTGGTCATCAGGGAGGAACTCAGAGTAGAGCCGCTGCTTCTCCACATTGAGAGGAGACAGGGGAGGTGGCTCAGGCATCTGATTAGGATGCCTTCTGGACGCCTCCCTGGTGAGGTGTTCTGGGCACATCCAACCAGGAGAAGACCCAGAGGAAGATCCAAGACACACTGGAGGGACTATGTTTCTCAGCTGGCCTGGGAATGCCTTGGGATTCCCCTTGAGGAACTAGCCCAAGTGGCCAGGGAGAGGGAACGCTGGGTCTCCCTGCTCAAGCTGCTGCCCCTGTGACCCAACCCTGGATAAGCAGAATAAAACGGATGGACAGAGATTTTTGAGTCAAGTCAGTTGTTATTATAAAGCACATTTGAAGCAGTCACAACTCAAGACATCTCACTAAACTCAGCAATTTAGTCAGGAGTAAAAACCAGTCAATAAAAGTTATTTTTAAATGCATTTTGTTGTACAAGTTCTAACATGCAGAGGTAGTCTATTTCACAGTAAATAATCAGCTATTGCACAGCCTTAGTCTCTTCTATGTTTCAACCTGGACCTGGGAATATTTACAAGCAATTGTACAGTCGCCCTCTGTGCTCTAGCGAAGTACATGGAGTTAAAAGATCACTGAGATGACAGGGTGCAAAACAATCTTAAAATCAATTCTAAAATGTGTTGTTTCATAACTGTGTGAACAAAATGCCAGTTATCATTTTTACAAACAGAAGCTAGAGCTGGGCTGTTAGTGTGTTTTTTAAGCCTAATTGGGATTTTTATGAGATTCCAAGAAGAGAGGGGCAGTGTGAGGAATGCTACGGATGCAGTGAATGTGGCAAGAAGGATATCAGATTTCCACAGGAGATACCTGGCCTTGCAGCTGGGAGAAAGCAGGTGGGTACACTCATGCTAATTTTTGTATTCCAACTACTATGAAACTTCATTGGAATGTCGTTGTGTTGTGAATAACTTGTTAGTGTCAGAATTGTAGCCTGACATTCATTAATAAATATTCCTATTGCATGTGTTTTCAGGTCTTGGTAAATTGTCACTGTAGACCATCAAACAGGTTTGGTTATGATCTACCTGATGTTCAGGTTATACTGAAAAATGAATAAAGCTGTGTTCTTTCTAATCTGTGTAGTTCTAGTTTTGATCAGATCTCCCATGTTTTCACATATCTCAAATTATCTAATAAATGATTGGGAGCTTAACACAGCTTAAACTCATGATCTTCATAGAACAAGGACAACAAAACAGAATCCAGTAATGGTTGAATGGTTTGAATGTCTCAATTCTCCAGAAAGACAGCTAAACAGTGAGTGGATAGAATTATGTAGTACAAAGTAGAAATTGATCAATATGACTTGTACAGTCATTTCAAAATGTTTTGTGTGCTGAGTAATGCATGTGTTTACTTTTAGATGCCTTCAGTGGAAATCTACAATGTGAGAGTGTCAGTAAAATGCTTTAAGCCATTAAGTTACAGTGTCCTTTATAATACAGAGAAAACCTAATAAAAACAACAGAGAACTAGTAAAAGTTTGCATCATATTGTTATTTTCACTGTTTGAAGTTCCTCACATTTTGGTATGTTCTGCGTTTCAGTTCAGTAACTTGGCAGTAGAGGATTTTATTAGGACCATGACACCATGGAAACTAAAACATTTGAAGAAAATTTTGTTGAGTGGGAATAAGAAAAGAGATGGCTTAGTTTGAAAGCACAACAGTGTTTATTTTTCCTCTGATGTTTGCCTCAACTCTTCTCTGCAGATGTCTGCTGTCTCTCTGCTGACAGCTGTTCCTCTTGAAGGAGATTCATCCAGGAGTTGTGGTGCCTCTCACAATGCTGATGGTTCTCCTCCTCATCATTCACCATCATGTCAGCCATATCCCTCCTTCTTCTGTTACCTGGGAAGGATAATCAAATGAATGTTATAGCGGGTGATCGAATAATTGGACAACAGCAGCATGTTTACATCACATAAGGTACCTACTCAGCCCTGACCAACCCTACTCTGGCGCAGGGACCAGAAAAGTACTGAGCTGGAAAAAACAGTAGTGGAAACGCTTGCAAAGCGGGCCAGGTCAAGTAGAGCCCATGGAAAAGGGGCATATTATTCAGAAGGGTGGTCCAGATGCTAGTAGAGCAGTATGAATACTTTATTAAGTGTCAGTATAAGAGGACAGAAAAGTGGAAAATCGGCTGTGACTCAGTGGTCTAGATAAATACAACCAGCTCAATCAGTCTGGACATGATTTCAATATATTTTAAGCTGTTGGCTGGCTCTTCTGTCTCTGCCCTCATGCACTAGCAGACACACAGAGAAGATGGTTCTCTGAATGACTATTGTTCAGAACAGTGCCCAGACAATGTAAATTGATACTGAAGTGTGTCAATGAAGTATCTATTTAGAATGCAAACTATGTATGTCATAAAATGGATTATATGCAATGTTTCAGTTATCTATTTAGGCCAGGAAATAATATGGAACTGACTCTAAACTAGACCTGACTGTTTAGACATAGCCTTTTCCAGCCTGGAGCTGGTCCTTGCTTTACAGTATACCACCTGTATTGAAGCATCAACAATAAAAGTCTGGAGAGGAACCAGCTGACTTTGCATCTCCTTAATTAAATGAATGCACAGTTTTTTTTAAACTTACTATGTGTATGCTCTGGCATAAACCCCTTGTCAGTCATGGCAGATGGTTGCTCACGCTAAGCCAGGGACTGAGGGGATTTGGTATTCTTATTTATTTATTTATTTGAGAGGGACAAGTATATACATTTTGCATGTTATATACACTTATAGTCATGGCTAATTTGCAGAGCTCATGCCAGTTGTGATCCCTAAGTGTTTGAACTTCTAGCTTTAGTTCTTTTCCATTCCTTCCTGACTGCCAGTGGCAGTAAGCAGTGGATATGCAATCCTCCTTGCAATCCTTGCAGATTGAGATTTAATGGAAACAAAGTTGCGCATATAACACATAGCACACCTGGGCTTGCGTCCATAGCACGTGGAAGGCTACGTTCAGTCACTTTGATCTTCTTGCTGTTGACCTGTTGTGCTTTGCAGGTTGATCACTCTGAGAGAGTGTAGACATACATTTGGTGTGGGACAGCTGCATCCTGCCTGTGACTTAGTGCTCAGAGTGCTCTTTGTAGCCCTCTAAAGCTGTGTTTGATGTGTTTCTGTCTGTTTGGTTTGTTGTAGTAGGCAGTGGCTTCTGGATTTGACAGAGCTTGCTGGCTGCCTTTCTGGAACTGTGACATCAGGAAAATTACAGTTTTTTTCAAGTTGGAATATATATATATATATATATATATATATATATATATATATATATATATATATATATATATATATATATATATATATAAAAGCGGCTGGGTAGCTCAATGGGTAAGTCACCCGACCTTCACCCGGGAGACCGGGGTTCGAATCCAGGCCGGGTCGCTTTGTTCAGATATCCAGTGTGGGTCCTTAGGCAAGATCCTTCGCGCTACTGCCTACCTCATGATGAGTGACAAAGGAATACACGCCATGCCGGCTCAGACGTCGCCCGGCCAAACAAGGTCTGCGTCAGGTGCTGGGGAACCAGGGCACCTTCACGAAAAATGGGTTACTGGAACAAGACGGAATTGGGCGAGAGGTGAAAACTTGGATCTGTTGGAATGCTACTACTCAAGTAACCCTAGTCAGAGGGGTTACATGCAAAGAATGCGGGAGGAATGGTTACATCGACATCCCCATTCAACACTAACTGCCAAACAAACAAAAGTAGCTCAGTGTTCCAACAAACGGCAAATGCTGTCACAACTTGAGATAGACGAGGTACAACACAAATGCTACGGCAAGGGGGAGCCAGGACGCCAGGTCAGAGGGGAGTTAGCTTCAACTCCCCACCCGGAGATTGGGTATGCAGCCCCAATAATGAACGAACCATCACAGCTGAACGAGGCAGCAACTGACCTGAGAGGTAGGATCGTGGCCCGAATGAACACCAGGCAATCCCGATGCCAATTACAACGGCTGAGTGAAGTACCATCAGAAAGTCTCATTGAAGATGTGAATGCAGCATTGAGAACAATCCCTACCAACACCATAACAGAAACCAATGAGCTGGTGTACAACTCAGCATCAGTGATCCTTGAGATGCTCGGCTATAGGAGCAACCATGAGATTCAATACCCACCATGGAAAAGACGGTTAGAGGCTAAAATCAAGGTAACAAGGAGGGAAGTGAGCCAATTGTCAGCGCTCCAAAGAGGTGCAATCACAAGACCGGTACCCAAGCGGTACAGCCAGATGCCCATACCTGAAGCGCTCGAAACTGCCAAACAAAGGCTCCAAGCCTTGGCCAGTCGCCTAAAGAGGTACACGAGAGAAAATGAAGCCAGGAGGATTAACTGGCTCTTCTCCACCCAACCAGCTAAAGTGTACTCTCAGTGGCAGGGTAATAACAACAGAGCAGACCCACCAAGGCTGGAGACCCAACAGTACTGGAAAGGCATATGGGAAAGGGAGGCGACCCACAACAGCAATGTGCAGTGGCTAATCTCTCTACGAGATGACCACAGCAACCTCCCTGAGCAAGCCCCAGTAACTATCACAGTGGCAGATGTCCAAGAAAGAGTCTCAGGTAGGAAAAACTGGACAGCACCAGGTCCTGACATGATCCATGCCTACTGGCTAAAGAAACTCACTGCCCTCCATGAGCGACTGGCAGCTCAAATGAACCAGCTGCTACAAAGTGGGACTCACCCTGAATGGTTAACTGAAGGGCGCACAATCCTGATCCAGAAGGATCCCTCAAAGGGTTCAGTCCCATCCAACTATCGGCCAATAACCTGTCTCTCTACAACATGGAAGCTCATGTCAGGCATCATAGCAGCTAAGATAAGTGGGCACATGGATAAATACATGAGTACAGCACAAAAGGGCCTCGGCATAAATACCAGAGGAGCCAAACACCAACTCCTGGTAGACCAAACAGTCGCCCGAGACTGCAAAACCCGACACACCAACCTGTGCACGGCTTGGATTGATTACAAGAAAGCCTATGACTCAATGCCACACACTTGGATCATTGAATGCTTAGAGATGTACAACATCAACAGGACTCTAAGAGCCTTCATTGCAGCCTCGATGGGGATGTGGAAAACCACCCTTGAAGCCAACTACAAGCCAATTGCACAAGTGTCCATCAAATGTGGCATATACCAAGGAGATGCTCTGTCCCCACTGCTGTTCTGCATAGGTCTGAACCCCCTCAGCCAAGTCATCAAAGAGACTGGCTACGGATACCGACTCAAGAACGGAGCCACCATCAGTCACCTCCTCTACATGGATGACATCAAGCTGTACGCTAAGAGCAAACGAGACATCGACTCACTGATCCACACCACCAGGATCTACAGCACTGACATTGGGATGTCATTCGGACTAGAGAAGTGTGGTCGGATGGTTACACATAGAGGGAAGGTCATCCACACAGAAGGGGTCTCACTCCCAGAGGGAACAATAGCAGACATTGAGGACAGTTACAAGTACCTGGGAATACCACAAGCAAATGGCAGCCTCGATGAGGTCACAAGGAAAGGAGCCACAGCCAAATACCTCCAACGAGTAAGGCAAGTCCTGAGAAGCCAGCTCAATGGCAAGAACAAGATCCGTGCGATAAACAGCTATGCCTTGCCAGTAATCAGATACCCTGCAGGAATAATAAGCTGGCCAAAGGAAGAGATAAAGACCATGGATGTTAAAACTCGGAAACTACTAACCATGTATGGAGGGTTCCACCCTAAATCCAGCATCCTGAGACTATACGCGAGCCGTAAGGACGGAGGCAGAGGACTAGTGAGTGTGAGAGCCACTGTCCAGGATGAAACATCCAAGATCCATAAATACATCAAGGTCAAAGCCTCAACCGACGATGTGCTCAGCGAATGTCTCAAACAATGGGGACCAGAGGATGAGGTGCTGGAGGAACCATCATGGGAGGATAAGCCCCTACATGGGATGTACCACCGACAAATAACTGAAGTGGCTGATATCAGGAAATCCTACCAATGGCTGGAAAAAGCTGGACTCAAGGACAGCACAGAGGCACTCGTCCTGGCTGCACAGGAACAGGCCCTAAACACCAGAGCGATAGAGGCTCAGATCTACCACACCAGACAAGATCCAAGGTGTAGATTTTGCAAGGAGGCTCCTGAGACAGTCCAACACATAACAGCAGGGTGCAAGATGCTGGCAGGGAAAGCGTACATGGAACGTCATAACCAAGTGGCGGGCATAGTGTACAGAAACATCTGTGCAGGATATGGACTGGAAGCCCCGAGATCAAAGTAGGGCACACCCCCAAAGGTGGTGGAGAATGACCGAGCTAAGATCCTGTGGGACTTCCAGATCCAAACAGACAAAATGGTAATGGCGAACCAACCGGACATCGTGGTGGTGGATAAACAACAGAGGAAAGCCGTTGTGGTGGATGTAGCAATACCAAGCGATTGCAACATCAGGAAAAAGGAACATGAGAAACTGGAGAAATACCAGGGCCTCAGAGAGGAACTGGAGAAGGCCTGGAAGGTGAAGACCACAGTGGTGCCTGTGGTCATCGGGGCCCTCGGGGCAGTCACCCCCAAACTGGAGCAGTGGCTAAAACAGATCCCAGGAACAACATCAGACATCTCAGTCCAGAAATGCGCAGTTCTTGGCACAGCCAAGATACTACGCAGAACCCTCAAGCTCCCAGGCCTCTGGTAGAGGACCCGAGCTCAGAGGTTGAGAAAGACCACCCGTGGAGGGTGAGAAGGGAATTTTTATATATATATATATATATATATATATATATATATATATATATATATATATATATATATATATATATATATTCCATTCCATTTTAAGCAACTTCTGCATCCAAATACTTGCGCTTCCCCACATTTACCCTGTAGAAACATTTTATTGGCATAGCATCTGATCATCCACATCGTGATCTATCAAATGTGTATGTCCTGGCATGTCTGAAAATAGACAAGATTTATCAACTCCGCTAATTGTTTAGCACGACATACAGGCAGTGAGCCAACAAAGTTTCCAACTTACCTACTTAGGTATCTGAATTTTTAAGATGCTCATGTCTTAAAGATGCACATGGCTTCATGTCACTCATCCTCCACAAGTGACAGGACGTTGTCCCTACTGCTGGAACTCTTGCTTATCCCAGCAAGGCTGCTTACTGTACACGCAGGTGTAACCTCATTACACTGTGACTGAAGTAAAGCCACCCCACGATAACAATACAGTTTAACAGGTTGAAATAACACAAATGAGTTCTCTTTCTCTGCTTTGGCATTGAAATTAAATAATTCTGATCAGACATCTGCTCAAGAACTGTATATGGGCCAGTGAATTTAGCCTGAGAGAAGGCGAGAAGTCGCAACTGGACACAAAACCAACACTCGATCACCAGGCAAAAACTAGTGCACCTCGACATGCCGATCAAATAATGTTTTCATTTTTCCTGCACTACAGTCAGTTTCTCTTTAACAAGCTCCCGTGCCACATACAGGCATCTCCTGAAGCCATTCACATAATTGTGAAGGGTTAAATTCTGCAGATGTATTGTTAAAATGTTTTGCTTGAGTGTGATTGAAAAAGGATATATTTTGAGGAAGTGTTGCTTTGTGTAACCATATTTGGAATTATTGTAGCTGCACACATACACATTGCCACAGCTTACATAAAAATACCTGCTGCAAACCACCTAAGACCGGTTCTGGTCACACATAGATACTGATATACATTGAGAAACACCCCCGAGAGTGGGTGCAGTGTTGATTAGATATATACAGAACCCAAGAGGAACTGCAGCGCAGTTCCTCTTGGCTTCCTTGGTTTCATCCTGAAGATGGACTGAGCTGGTGCGGATGTCATGGAACTCCTGGTTAGATCAAAATAAAAGTGTATCTTCTGTTAGGTTTACTGAACAAAACTAATTGTAAAGCAGTTCAATCACAATAAATCCACAAATAAAATTCTACATATTTAATGTAACGAGACAACCTGCAAACACTAAGTACACCAACAATGACCTGAAAAGCTCATCTGAATCACAGGATCTGTGCAATGTGAGAAAACTTTGCTGTATGAAATGTAAAATAATTAATTTACCTGTTCACAATGAATTTTTAAAATCCCAGCCAAAAAACCTGATGTTCCCAGTTTTGGATCCTTTCATCAGACAAGGCAGACGGTGGTCAAGCTCAGCAAAGAGGTGGTCAGGTTCTGGTTCCTAATCCGCTGGAAGTCTGCAGACACCTTAATTTAAAAACAGCCAAAGGACAAAACAGGAGCATCAATTTATAAATTCATATCTGAGAAGAAAACTAGTGTAGAAAGAGACAGCAGTTGGCACCAAATTGGCAAACTATTGCCAATAGGAAAATACATGATGTCTGCAAGAATTACAGCCTCTTATCACAAATAATAAAAGACCACCATTTCCATCTATTTTCAGCCCCAATGAACCTGAATTTCGGTTAAAACCAAACAAGCAGTTTTCACTTTCCTGGTAATGTCTGACTTGATTAAACTCCCAACACACTACTCTCAGTATTTATGGGTTCCAGAAACAGAAACAGTGCGACACCATGTTAAAACATACAATATTTTCTAAGTATGTTTTGAAACACTGACATTTTCCTTGATGTTTTTTTTAAATTTATTTTAATTTTGAATGTCTTCAAATCCCATTGCATTAAAATTGATGCTCTGTACCACTTAGATTTTTCTAATGAAAGTTTCACTGATAATGCCTATAATGCCTATGTACATACACATATGGTAGAATAAGATGTTTTTTATCATTACTTTTGCCTTGGTTGTCTTCAATATCATTAATACAGGTCATTTTGATGTTTGGTGAATGTTGACAGACAACGCTCAGTGAATGTTGGCAGACAATGTTCGCCGAACATCAAAATGAAACACCATTAAACATCCGGAAAACGTTGTCTGCAGATGTTTAGCGAGTGTTAGCTGAACATCCAGCTGACATTTGCCAAATATTCAGGGGACGTTGCCTGAACGTTCATTGCTTGCTGGGTATGGATTCAGCACCAAGATTTGGTGATTCTGGAACAGACTGGCTCTAATTTCACACTGCCACTTTTAGTACAACAGGATTTTACAATTATATTTCATTAATCACACATGGATCTTGTTCTATAAAAAATTCTGAAATCCATATTTGCATGATTTTTTGACAAAAGCAGGATTGTGATCATAGTGATGACCACTGTAAGTTCTGTTTAGCTCAACATATCACATTATGTTGTACTGCAGAACAGTCAACACAGATGTCAACATTTTTTTTTCTCTTGCTGTTTTGCTTTTTTGCTTCATCCACCCAACTCTCTCTTTCTGCTATCAGTGTTGAGAATCTCTTTTAGGACCAATGTTCTACTTTTTCTTTTGCTCTGTCTTGATATAAAACTGGCAAACCCCCTCTGTTTTCACTTAAAATGTTCTCTGCTGGAAATGAGAAACATAAATCACGGTGAATGTCTGGCACCAACATGCCCGCTGTGTCACATCAGCTTGAATTTTTTACAACATGGAAGGAAAGCGGCGGGTCCATTGACAGTTTCTAGCCTGGGAGCCACTGTTAGTCAACCACTCATATCCATTTTTAATGAGCTCTCAGCCATGATATAGTGTAATTTCACCTCCAGGTCCCACTGATGCTATTTACTTTTAACAAGAAACAGCACAGGACTGGCCAAATTCTTCCCGATTGGAGCATTTGTAAATTCCATCTGTTTATGACTTATACAAGATATTGTGTGTGTGTGTGTGTGTGTGTGTGTGTGTGTGTGTGTGTGTTGTTCGTCTCTGAGAGTAGTTTCTTTTTAAAGGATGCTGCATAGTTAGGCATAGATTAAAAAGGGTGCGTTAAAGCTATAGTGACAGCAGAAAGTATATACACCCCTTCACTTTTTCAATGTTTTGTTACTTTTCAGATTATTTCTAAAACAGTTTTTTTAACTATCAAAAATAGATCATTATGAAAAAGTGAAATCATGTTTTCAGACATTTTTCTAACTTTCTAAAGACAAAATTAACATAACTAAAAAGCATTCACAATCTTATCTATGACACTATAAATGGTGGTCAAGTGCATCAGATTTCCACTGATCATTCTTAAAGCTGCAGTATGTAACTTTACACCTGTCTCGACCTAAAACAACCAATGAGAGCCAGAAAGAAGGATTTAGCGCTGCCAATCACCCTTGTGTTCGCACTGCTCAATGTGTTAATGGTGGAGAAACAACTTACCATTCCAGGAAAACTGTTTATCCACTGTCACTGGTGGCCATGCTAACTAGTCTTAGCATTCATGGCAGACTATGTTGTTATGATCCAGCTGTAGCGTAGCAGAGAGCAAGGGGGAGTGTGTGAGCGGTGCATACACAATGATAATACACATGATGGTGATTGACAGCACTAAGACCCTCCTCTTAGCTCTGATTGGTTGTTTCTGACTGAGTGGTATATTTTTCCAGTTGTACTGGCAGCACTGGGAGAAGGACTTTTTTCACAGGGTGAAACGACATAATGATAATTTTAACAAATATGCAAAAAAAAAAAAAAAAAAAAAAAAAAAATTTCATAAAAGTTACATACTGCAGCTTTAAGATAATTCTGCAACTTGATGTAGAAGTATCCTAAATTTAGTTTATTAAACATTATTTAGATTGGAACACAGTTGTCTATGCAAGGTCTTACAGCTGGCTGTACATAATATACCAGGAAGCAAACAATGAAGTCAAAGAATTTAGGAGTAACAATGGAAGAAGGTCAGAGAGTTAAACAAGATTCCAATGGTTACTTTGACTGAGATTCCCTTGTAGAGACAGGATCCAGAAGGTCTACCATTGCAAACACATCCAATAAGTAAGCCCTTTATGGTAAAATGGTCAGACATACTGAAGTTAAAAGTCACATGAATGAATGAATAAGTGCTTTTCACAAAATCAAAAAGTTAAACCCTTTTGAATTTTGCCAACAAGTTACTGAAAGACTGCCACAGCTTTAGAAACGAAAATTTTCAGGTCTGATGAAATCAAAGTATAACTTTCAACGCCTGAACTCCAAGCTTCATGTCTGCAGAAACATGAACCTCACCATCCCATCTGAGAAGTATGGTTTTGGCAGCATGATGGTAATTTTTTCTGCAGTATGAACTGGGTGACTAGTGTGCAAAGAGATGACAGGAGCCAATATGGAGAGATGCTTAAAGAAAACCTGTTCAAGAGTGCACTGGAACTCAGACAAGGGCAACAATTCATCTTTCATCATAACAATTACCTGAAGCACACAGCCAAGACAACCAAAAAATGCCTTTGGGGGCAATCTGTGAATGTCTTTAAATGACTGATGTTGCACCTCCAACCTGACTGAGCTTGATAGAATCCTCATAGAAGAATATTAATATATTAGATAAAAACCAGAAACAGGTGTGCCAAGCTTGAAGTAATGTGCCCACTCCATGTTATTACTTATAAAGCACTGGATTAACACTCTTACTGATAAAATAAATTACACATTTTTTTTAAAAGCGTGGTGTATTGTCATTATGGGTTCCTGTGTAAATCTTTGTAAAAAGATTTTTTTCAAAATCTATTTTTTTTTAAATATGTATAACATAGCACAGGGTTAAGGGCTGGGAATATGTTCCCAGGTCACTGTATATTTGAAATCAAACCTTCAAAATCCAGCACTCCAATAATTAGAATCAACAGATCAAAAGTTTACATACAGTCATCATAGGCATTTATGTCCTAATGATTTAGGCTTCAGTGGTTTTTAAAAACAAGAATTAAGTGCAAAAGTTTGAATTTACTGTGTATGTTCTCTAATCCACATATCTAAGTTCCCTATATAGGCTAAAATATACACATAAACCTCCATTAATATTTGAATACATATCCCTTACCAAGTTGTGCCCCAAGGACACACTTTTTGTAGTCAAGTTTATTTGTATAGCACATTTCAGCAACAAGGTAGTTCAAAGTGCTTTGGACCATAAAAACATAATATAATAATTTGTAGCAAACAGTAAAGCCCTTGACATGCTTCATTCCAAATCGGTTCTCATTGACATGACGCATGACGAAAATTGCATCGCTTTTTTTGCAGAGAGCCATCCCCCTGTCGAACTTGACACCAGGCCCTGGTCGAACTATTTTGACAGGGCTCTGTGCGAAGTGTCATCTTATTGGTCAGAAGTTTGTTGCCATGGTTCATGCAGAAATGCGCTCAGACAGCAGTGTTAATATTTCTTTTCAACTAGTCTGCTTCCACTATTCGGTTTTTGTATCGCCAGGAGACATGAATACTTTTGAAGAACATTTATCTGATGCTGTGAGGAATTATGTACATATGTACAAGTCTTCACTAAATAATGACTATAATAATAAGACCGGCAAATGGTTAACTCCTGGATGGAAATTGTAATGCTGTTGTGCACAGAGAAGACTGTCTATACAAAAGTGTTTTGCTCTCTCTGTGAATGTTTCGTAAAAGCAAAGCAGAGGATGCAGGGTGGGGAGGCTAATTAGCATTAGCATTGTTAGCACTTTTTTATAACTCAAAATAAGCTCCCTCAAACACTAACATAAAACAGATATAAAAGGTATAAAACAACTAAAATAACCAACTTTGTTCATACTCACTGTTGGTTCTGCTCCAAGACTCAGACAACTGACTCTCTGTGGTGTAGCATGTTGTGTTGCATGCATGCACACTGAAAAACCCTGGTGGTTAAAACTACACTACTAAAAACTACCTCAAGAGGGCAACTGAAACTTATAAACAGACAGGAGTCAGAACACTCCCCACTTGGTATAAATATGTTATACCACTAGTACTCTCACTTCTGTGACATAACTAAAACAACATCACTAATAGGTCTAAGATACTCATTAATTACACCTTGGGTATGAGTCTTCACTGTGACCTTACAAACTTTGCCATCTGAGTTAGCAATGGCCTTAACTATCCGTCCAAGAGGCCACTCATTGCATTTTGCTTGAATGTCCTTTATAAAAACAATGTCACCTTCTTGGAGGTCAGACTTCTCCTAGGTCCACTTTCTCCATGGTTGAAGTGTTGGCAGGTACTCCAATCTCCACCTTTTCCAGAAAGAGTCTGTCAAGTTCTGAACCTGGCGCCACTGTAACTTGCATAGATGGTCCAGTTCAAAGTTTCCTAGGGGTGCAGGAGTAACACTCACCATGAGACAGTTTGGTAGCATCGTTCTTCACTAGCAGTCCATCCGAGATGCATCTGCTACTCCTATTAGCTGTTCCCAAGCTCCTCCCATGTGTGAGGAATGGGGAGCGTTAAAGGTCCATGTGCAGTCCTGCACCTTCAGGAAGTTCTTGAGCTTAGGGTCATCTGTGTTAACTGAAGTTCTCTGCATGCACGGATGAAATTTGTTCCCCCCGTCCGATCTTAGGTGTTTGACAGGTCCAGATATAGATAGAAAGCGCCTTAAGGCATTGATAAAACTTGAGGTGGACATAGTTTCATTAATTTCAAGGTACATGGCTCTTGTACTTAGGCAAAGATGACTGCCCACCTCTTGCTCTCAGCAGCTCCATTTGACAAGGGGTGACACGACACTCCATGGGCTAAAAACATCGAGGCCTATGTACGTAAAGGGTGGGTCCACTGTCAATTGATCAGACATCTTTTGAATTTCATTCTTGCCTCTCAACTTTCAGATTACACATTTGAATATTATGCTGGCATTAAGCCTCAGCTCTCCTACTATCCAGACACCAGCTGTATGCAATGCACCCTCTGTGAAGTGACAACCTTGGTGGGTTACCTTATCGTGATAATGTCAGACTAGGAGAGTGGTCACATGATGACCAACTGGTAGGATGAGTGGATGTTTCTCTTGGTCTTCCAAATCTGCCCTGTGTATCCAACTTCCAACTCTAATCAATCCGCTGTTGTCAATGAAGGGATCCAGCTTCATTAGGAAGGCTTTGGAAGCACACTTTAGAGTTCTGAGTTCAATTTTCCAACTCCTCTTTTTACATATCCTCCTCCATAACCTTGAAGAGCATTTTCCATCTTCACTGGAGAATGCTCTGTGGTGAGCAGCTGATTGCATTAATGCCATCCTTTACAACCATTAGTCTCTGTCTTTCTTGAGAATGTCTTGACTACATGAATGAGTATTGTCACACCTCTTACTAGATTCTTCCAAGCAGAGAAGTGTTCAAATCTAGATGATCCAAGAGATGTAATGGGAGGATGTCCTGCTGGGAAATCACGATGGTTGTTAGTAAGAGTTGATATTAATGGAGCAGATTAAATTAGAACTTTAATATGAAGTCAAAACTCTGTTTCAACCAGCCAATGAACAACCTTCAACCAAACGTTGCATTGGAGCGGTTCTGTTAAATGGTAGACACGCCCACATCATCTCTGCTCCTTCATACTGGGGCATTTCTAAAAAAAATTTACTGTGCTGAAAGTAATACTCAGAGTCGCTTGTGAACTTGGTAAAACTGCTGCTGTGGATCAAGGAATCACTCACCATGCTGAAAAACAAAAAAAAAAACCAACACATCTTCTGATGTTGATGAGTCCGTTTCTTATGGAATGCAGGAAAGTTTGGATTCCTTGGCTTTTTGATAATTCATCGATTTAAATATTTCAACTTTTAAGTGGAGTTGTTTGAATGAAATTATTCTTATGCAGCCTTGATTTTGCTGTGCACGTCTTCATGTTTTGATGTGACATCAAAAATCATAGTTCCCATGAAAATGCAATAAAATGTGGACTGGATGCTTGCATTTTGTCTGGATTGGATTCATCTTGAAGACTGTTTTTTCTGGACCTCAATATTTCAAGGATCTTTGGAGTACTGCATACTCTTTCAATATGTTTGTCAGCATGCTGTTCTGATTTTATTTACTTTTACTCCCCTCTTTTTATTTACAGGAGGGACTTGGAAACTGCAATGAGAATTATTCTTTGTTTTCCATGCAAGCTGTGAAATGCATTATGTGGGAATTTAACTCTTTTAATGGTTCCTCTCTTTTTTTTTTTAGAACAGTCTTTCTTCTCTTGTTGATAATTTCATTATTTTACCAAATGCTACAAGTTTCAACTGTTCTTATGACTGGATATGTATTTTAATCCTGACTTTACTAAATCTGTTGTTAGGTGTAATAACTGGTGGAACAAAAAACTTGTATATAGGAACAGACATTTTATTCTATTGTTGTTGCTACTATCAGGGAATGTCCAGCCTAATCCTGGTCCAAACCTTATCAGTCTTAATACTCCTAGTGATTTCAAAGTAAGATCAGGGCTAGGGATCGCTCACATAAACATTAGAAGTTTACTCCCTAAACTAAATCTGGTGAAAATCTGGGTTAAATCATCTGACCCAAATATTCTTATACTTTCTGAAACCTGACTTAAGAAATCAGTTTCCAATAAGGTAATTTCCATCAGTGGCTACAAGGTTTTTCGCTGTGATCGTCTAAAGAAAGGTGATGGGATAGCAATCTGTTCAAAAAACAAATTTAATTCTGTGATTTTATCATTTTCAGTAACTAAACAATCTGAATTCTTTGCACTAATGGTGGAACTTTTAAAGAACCATTTTATTACTGTAGTGGGCTGTTACAGATCCCCTTCAGCAAATAATGAATCTCTACCTTTACTCATCAAATTCTTATCCTTTCTTAGATTTTAATGAAATTGTATTAGTTGGTGATTTTTAACTGGGACTGGTTTTCACCTTGCTCTGACAGTTTCAAATCTTTTTGTGATTCTTTTAATCTTACCCAACTAATCAATGGTCCAACAAGACCAAACTCTAAGTTTCCTGACAGGTCATCTTTAATTTAATTCATTTTAACAAATACCCCTTATAAATATACACATATTGGCAATTTTGGAAATGATTTAAGCGATTACATTGCTGTAGCAGTAGGTACAAGGTAAGCTTCCTAAGGAAAGACCAGTTATTGTTTTCAAAAGTGATCTAAGCATTTTTGTGACCAGGCCTTTCTTTTTCTCATTGACGATGTAGAATCAGCCTGGAATTATTTTTATAATGCCTTAATTCCAGCCATATATAAACAAGCACTGTATCATAAATTTAAAGTGAAAGAACAAATCCCTGGTTCTCTTCAGAACTATCTACCCTAAAACATGAAAGGGATGCTACATGGGCAAGAGCCAGACAGACCTCATCTGAAAGAGATTGGCTGATATTCAGGCAGCTTAGAAATTGTTTTACTTCCAAAGTTTAGAAGGTCAAGTCAGACTATTATCTTTTAAAAACAATTAAAACAATTTTTAAAAATCCCAAGAATTTCTGGAAAGTGATCAAATCTACCTATGGAGATACTTGCAGAAATGATCTGCCACTTGTTTGAATCTGTACAATCAGATACAGTTGCACAGGATCGCCAGTCAGCATTTTCCCCTCTGTTTCTGGCTCTCAGGGTTTTAGATTTACTCCCTTCACTGTGTCTGAGGTTTTTAGAGCTTTAAAAACTCAAGCAAATCAGCTGGTCCAGACAAGTTTGATCCTTTCCTTTCTTTTTAAAGGTTGCTGCTGATATTATTGCTGAACCTTTAACTTTTATCTTTAATTTGTCGCTCATCAACTATGTGATTCCTGGAATCTGGAAGTCGGCTTTTGTTCTTCCACTACTAAAAAGGTGGCGATTGTAGTGTTACTGACAGCTACAGGCCAGTCTCTAAGTTATGTGTCCTCACAAAAATATTGGAAAAACTTGTAAATGAGCAAATTATAGATTTCTTAGATTTGAATGATATTTTGTCAGAATGTTAGTCTTGTTTCAGGAAGCAGCACAGTACGACTACAGCTGTCAAAGTGGTGAACGATATCAGAGTCTCTAGATAAGAACTATTGTGCAAGTCTGTTCATTGATCTGTCAAAAGCATTTCACTCGGTGGATCACAGTATTCCTTTAACAAAGCCTTCACAAATAGGCTTATCTAGCCAGGCTGTTGAATGGTTTAAAAATTATCTGTAAGAAAGAACGCAGTGCATACAATTGTCAGGGTTATGCTCTTCAAGTCTCCCTGTAACACAGGGTGTTCCCCAGGGCTTAATTCTTGGACTACTTTTATTCATTATTTATGTTAATGACATTTGCAGGAATATACTACAAGCTACATATCATTTGTAGGCAGATAATGCAATTATTTATTGCTCTTCCAATTCTCCTGCGCAAACTTTTAAATCTCTTCAATCTGCTTTTAATCAGGTTTGGTCAAATCGGATTCAGCTTAAACTAGTTTTAAATGCCAAAAAAAAAAAAAAAAAAAAAAAAAAAAAAAAAAAACAACACTAAGCTTATGTTGTTTTCAGGTGGTAAATCATTAACTTTGGTTATACCTACAATTAAAACTGTTAATGGGGCAGAAATTGAGATGGTCAACTCTTATAAGTACTTGGGTGTGATTATGGGTGATAAACTTTCTTTCAAGGAACACATTAACAATCTTGTGTCATGATTGTTCAACATGACTTTAGTGCGAGCAACAATAACAGACACAGGTATGAAAAGTTTGAAATGGTTTATTGAATCAAGAGAAAGAGCTTTCTGGATCTGTTGGTATGTTGGAGATAATACAGCAGGCCAGGAATGGATCCGTACTAGAAAACAGGGAGATATGATTGCCGAAGACAGTGCCAAACAGAGATGGAGGTTGGGTTCTTACTTTAGGTGAAGGAGTAGTGACCGAGGGGGAGCACAGAGTATCCCCAGAACTGGTGGTTGGCTGCTTGTTGTTTGTGTTTGTGGTCCGGTCTGTTGTTGTTGTTTTCCTTTTGTAGGAGAGGAGGTACCGTTGGAGGGTGGATGGGCTGGTGAGTCGGAGAGGTTCCACAGGTGAGCATCAAGAGCAGCAAGGAGGACGAGAACGAGACACCAGCAGAGCGACCCTGAGAGTTGCCAAGTCAGCATGGAAGCTGAGCATCAATACTCTGGAAGGAACCTTCAGAGAGGTAATCTGTCAGGAGGAAGAGAGTCACTGGTAAGATTCAGGAGAGTAGTATAAAGCGGCTCAGAGGGAGCGGTCATACCACTAGTTATAATTAACCATCTGGTATCCATCTCAGGAAATCCACTCCTCTAAATACTGCTCCTTGACAAGGTTAATTGGTGCCACCTGCGAGCTGCACCTGCCAATCACACTTTGTGAAGAGGAGGGGAAACCAGAACCCAAAACAAACAGCACGCCAGTCTGAGGATACAACAGCTTGTGTCTAACCTAAAATGAATTCTGTACTTGTTTCATGCAACAAGTCCGAGATTACTTAATCTCAACAACATTCCTTCCTCTTTTGGACTATGGGGACTTGTTGTTCATGAATTCACCAGAACAAAATCTAAAGAAACTGGACTCAGTATACCATTGCCCTCTTTGTTTTCTTATTGGCTTTGGATATCACGTTCACCATTGTCATTTGTATTCAGCTGCTGGACGTCCTTCTCTTTATGTTCGGAGACAGTCACATATGCTCCTTTTTGTTTATAAATGTATTCCGGGACTCCTTCCATCATACCTGACTGTGCTGATGATTAAATCCCATAACCAGTATGGACTTCGTTCCCAGGCCTTTTCCCATGTTTGTTTCCAGAATTTGGACAGATCTGGGAAAGAGAGCATTTAAATATGCTGCCCTTTATGCTTGGAATGATTTTCAATGAAAGTCTAAACTGACAGAAAAAGTGACTCTCGGTGAACTTAATGCTTCGCTGAAAGCTCGTGAGGAAGAGAGTTTTAACTACTATTGCTTTTGATAGTTATGGTTTTTATCAGCTGTATTTACTGTTTTTATGTTTTGATGCTTTTAAACCTAAATTAATCGATTTCTCTGATTGAATGTAAATGTTGATATTTGTAAAAGGTGCTGCTATTTTGCCAGGTCTCTCATGAAAAAAAGATTGTAAATTTTAACAAGGTTTTTACATGGTTAAATAAAGGTTATTATTACAGCTCATCTACATTTGTTACAAGAGAGGTGACTTGGGGTCAAATGTTTTTGTCTTTATCTGAGTCTACAAGCTAAAAGGTTTCCGCTTCATCATCTTGATTTGTGTATAACTGACTGAGAAAAGGGGGACCAAGCAACCAACTGGATGAGGACAGGTAAGCTGCTTGAATTGGCCTGGTTCCCAAATCTGCAGGGTTTTGGTCAGTCAGCAAATACTGCCACTGTTTTGGATCAGTAGAGCCTCAAATGAGAGCTACTCTGTTAGCTACGTAGGTATAGAACCTTCATGAACTGTTGTGTATGTAGCCCAACACAATGCGAATATCAGTGAAGAACCTGACTGCTTGTAACTCCAGTCTATTTCAGAGTGGATTGCTTCTGCCAGCTCGACTGCCAGGACTGCTGCACACAACTCCAGGTGTGGTACAGTATGCACTGGGTAAGAAGCTAGCTTTGATTTTCCCATTATAAACCCTACATCCCATTTTCTGTCAGACTCCAAGGCATGCAGGGAGGCTATTGCAGAGGCAGGTGCCTCCTCAACCACCTCCTCTTCTTCTCCCATGATGGAAATAGGGTTTGATCTGACCCTGTTTCTCCTGAAATCTACAATCATCTCCTTAGTTTTGTTCACATTCAAGATGAGATGATTGTTTCCACACCATGACACAAAGCAGTCCACCAGCTCTCTGTACTCAGCTTCTTGTCCATTTCTGATACACCCGACCACTGCAGAGTCATCTGAGTATTTCTGTAGATGACAGGAGTCTGACTTGTGCTCTTAAGTGTACAGAGTGAAAAGGAATGGTGAGAATACAGTCCTCTTTGCTACTCCTGTGCTGCTGACCACTTGGCTAGACACACAGTCCTTCAGTCTCACAAACTGCGGTCTGTTTGTCAGGTAGTCAAACAGACCGGAATCCAGGGGATTGTTGAGGCCGACACCTGTGTCCTCTGGAGTTTCAGATTAAGCAGATCAGGCTGAATTGTGTTAAATACACTGGAGAATTCAAAGAACATGATCCTCACATTGCTGCCTGCTTTGTCCAGGTGACAGTGGGTTTGTTGAAGCAGGAGTATAATGGCGTCTTCAACTCCAACTCTATGATGATAAGCAAGCTGTAGGGGGTACCGATAAGTGCTGGTTTGCTTACTCAGGTGGGCCAACAGGAGTCTCTCCAGGACCTTCATGATGTGGGTGTCAGGGCAACAGGTCTATAGTCGTTATTAACTGATGGGTGAGTTTTCTTTGGTATCGGAACCAGACAGGATGTCTTCCACAACAGTGGTACCTTTTCTTGGGTCAAGCTAATGTTGAAGAGGTGTTGCAGAATCCCACAGAACTGCTCTGCACATGCCTTCAGGACTCTGGGGCTGACACCATCTGGACCTACAGCCTTGTTCCGGTTCAGTCTCTCCAACAGCCGCTTCACCTGACTTCTAGAAACAGGAAAGAGGGAGGGGGAGGCAAATGGAGAAGCAGCATCTCCTGAGTTGGGTGAAGACAAACTTGTGGAAGCAGAAGAGTCCATGACTGAGGTTGAGGATAAAACATCTGAGGTGTGTCTGGAAAGCTGTGGGTCAAAGGAGGGTGGGATGTCTGTTTGGCTGGGGGCAGGAGGGGAGGATGGTGAGCTTGTTCCTGAACTGAACCTGTTGAAGAATGTGTTCAGCTCATTTTCTCTGTCCAGATTTCCATCTATCTGATCCTCCTTTTGCTTGGAGCCTGTGATCTTCTTCATCCCAGACCACACATCTCTGATGTTGTTCCTCTGCAGTTTACTCTCCAGCTTCTTCCTATACACCTCCTTGCTGTCTCTAATCTTGACTTTGAGCTACTTTTGTATACTCTTCAATAACTCTCTGTCCCACTCCCTAAATGCTCTTTCTTCCTGTTTAACAGTTCTTTTAGCTCACTGGTGATCCAGGGTTTGTTATTAGGGAAGCATCTCACTGTTCTGGTGAGGATGCTGTTGTCCACACATAAGTTTTTATAGTCAGTCACACACTCAGTCATGGCATTAATGTCCTCTCCATGTGGCTTGCAAAGAGAAATCCAATCAGTAGCATCAAAACAACCCTGTAGGGCTTCTTCGACTTCCTGTGACCACTTTCTCAAAGTCCTTTTGTTACATTTTTTTGGTAGTCTCTGGACAAGGGATTAGTATTCTGAGCAGAAAAAACAAGGTTGTGATCTGATTTACCCAGAGGAGGTCTTGTTGGAAATATATGAATCCTTGACATTTGTGTAAAACAAATCCAATGTCTTGTTTTCTCTGGTAGAGCAGCTGACAGTTGAAATGTTGGCAGTGTAGCAGAAAGTGAGGCATGATTAAAATCACCAGATACTGCCACAAAATAAATTATATGACATGGAGACTGGAATGTATGCTCTCTGAATGCAAACCTATTCAAGCTCAGTTAAAGAGTCAGTCCATGCTTTCAACTGTGTCTCTTTCTCCAGTGGCAGAGGTGTATCCCACTTATACTGCTCTGAGGAATTGTCTCTCACCAGTGCCTTGGACTGCGATGGGAGAAGCAAATCCAAGGGGATCATAAAGGCTGTTTACAGTAGACAGCATGCTTCTCCGAGTGAGTGGTTTAACATCTCTTGTCATTCTGAAGGTGAATCTGTCAGACTGGAGTTCCCAGCTTAAACCTAAACTCTGCTGGAGGGGTAAAGGGTCAGCTCCTAAATATAGATCCTTAAAGTGACTTGCTCGCTCTTCCATGGAAAAGGCCGCTATGACCCTTGTGTTATTGGAAGCTATTTTGTGAAGTTTTAAGTTGGACTCAGCCAACAAGGCTCTAGTTCACTGTAGGTCAATAGCCTCATCCTCCGTAGCTACTGAGGTGAGTGCATCATCCTCATAAAAATTTCTGAACACAAACTGTTTTGCATCCATTCCATGTGCAATTTCTCCATGATCTAAAGCTTTCCTTAAATCTGTATGTTGCTACTGCTGGTGATGGGCTGTTTCCAAATACATGCACAGACATCCAGTAATCAATGATGTTTTCATCCAGATTATTATCCCTATTCCACAGGAACTGAAGTCAGTTGCGATGGTCCTCTCTGACTTTGAACCCATAGAACATTTGTTCTACATCAGCTGTAATCACTATTTGCTCCCTTCTGAATCTCAATAGGACAACATTTAGCGTGCTGTTGAGGTTGGGGCTGCTGAGAAACACATCATTCAATGATGTTTCCTTGTATTCAGCACTGGACTCAAAAGACACTTATTTTCCCAGTTTTCTGGGGGTGGTATACCCCAAAGGTCAGCAAATGCTGACACTCTTGGCATGGTTTTAGTTTGGGACCTTGCTCTGCCTGGTGGTTGACAATTACCTTCTCCATAAAGAAGTGCTCTTTCATCTCAGGTCTTTTTCTGAATGAATGTTGGAGAGAGGAAAATCCCTGAGAGACCTGTTCTCTGTTGTTTGGAAGTGGATTGCATGGTGAATGAAAGGGTAACGGTGCCACCCAGTGGTTTACATTGTCCATATACACTTGCTTTTTCATTATCCTGAGAAAATCATTGTCATCCACTGACATTGCTGGTTTGTCATCCTCAGATGTTCTCTGAAACATACTTTTCACCCAAACCATCCTGACATGTCTCCTGAAAGATCGCCTGAGTGTGAAATAGTGTTTGAAGACTTTGCTGGGTTGGACCCTTTACTTTCTCATTTATATGGCTATTGTTTGACTTAGGGAAATAGGGGTGTTCATTTTGCAGGACATGTGTCTTATAGCCGTTGACTTCCTCTGTCTTATGAGCACCACATAGTTATAACTCTCCAACTATTACCCAACCAAGGTCAAGGCGCTGGGCATATGGCAAGTTGTGAGGTCCATTATGCTGTTCGCGTACCTTGTGCAAGCTCAAAATATCTCTTCCTAGCAGCAGCAGGATGGGGGCACTGCTGTCAAGTGGAGAGATCTTATCAGCCACTGGTATGAGATGAGGAAAATATTGGGCACACTCAGGGGTTGGGATCTCCAATAAGTCATCAGGCAGATGGTTGCACTCCAACAAGGTGGGAAGTCTCACCTTGGTTTTCCCATCAAGTGACTCCACTATGTTACTCGCCTTCCTCCCAGCCGTCTTGCTTGTGCCAGAGCATGTTTTTAGAGTGTAGGGGGATGTACTGCTGTTGATGTCTAATAGATTGAAGATCTCTGACTTTACTAGAGATCGATTGCTTTGGTCATCAAGTACTGCGTACAGTCAGTGAGACTAAGTTGGACAGTTGGTCAAACTTATGTGTGGACAACCTTGACTAAGGTTTTCCATGCCGACCAGGATCTGGGCTTTGGAGCACCAACGCATATCTCGGTGCACTTAGAAGTGATTATAGGGCATGCAACATCTTCAATCTCCCCGCTTTGCTTGTCCTCAGGTGAGTGGGCCTGCCCACCAAGCAACCATGGAGCTGGACCAGGATGTATCACTGAGGTAAGGTTTTCACTTTCGCATTCCATGCACTTAAGCGTGGTCTTGCAGTCTTTAGCTATATGGTTAGTGCTAGCACAACACTGATAACAGATTGAATGCTCCTGTAAGTATGCTTTCCTGTCATCAAGACGTCTTCCTCTGAACCCACGACATTTTGATAGTGGGTGAGGTTTGTTATGTATCGAAAATTGTTTGTCTCGCTCCTCTTTCTTCACAGGTTTGCGGGGTGCCCTGATTGCAGCAGTGACGTCAGTTTTCCTAACTGTCACAGCTGATTTGGGGAAGTATTTTGGTGTTTTTCAACTTTGCATTGACTGAGGGTAGGGAGCACATTAAATGCAAAACTATGTACACAGGCTAAAACATTTTGTGTTTTAGCCTGTGTACATACAAAGTCCACAAAAAAACTGAATGGTGGGAAAGGGACACAATAATTGTCTTTATACATGGATCCCTGTGTGATCCAGCATTCCTTCAGGAAGAACAGACGTTTTTCAACAATTGGATTTACGCCCCTCGCCGTATCTAAATACATGAGTCCAGGCAAAAATCCCTCATTCTTTGCAGCTTCTAACTCTCTTAACAAGTCAGACAACTCCCTGAGTTTTTGTGTGTCTTTGTTAGAAATAGCTGGAAAAGTGTCCAATTTTTTTGTTAGACCATTTTCGATGAACTCTGGACTTCCAAATGTTTCCTCTAAGTGCTTCCACACCATAAACAGACCTGCTCTGGGATTATTAACATGTACTAACCTTAGTCACTTGGCTTGAGCTGCTGACGCATGTTTAAGCCATTTGGCCAGACTGTTGAGGTCATCCTGATGAGACAGGTTTAACTCCCTTGTAGCTGCTATGAACAATGCTTTCTATGCCCAGTAATTTTCTGGGCTATCGTCAAAGGCAAGGAGTCCAGAACTCACCATCTTTCTTCTCGTGAGATTATTGGCTATGTCAGGGTTCTGATGTGTAGAAGTTGAATATTTGTGACTGTGGGCAGGATGAGAGGGTGGAGGAATAGCTGTGTATTCCCTTTGAGACCCAGGAGCAACAGGTGAATATTTCTGCTTTGGCAAAATGCTTTTGGGGTCAGGGGAGGTTCACAGCATTCGTTATTAAAAGTCCTGGGGTCATTTTCCCTGTTAAGGGACCCATGCAGAGAAACTTGAGCCTTTGTGCAAAGAGGTTGATTTCCTGAGTTTCTTGATGTAAAATTGAGGGCGGCAGCACAGCATCCTCAAGCTCCTGCGGAGTGTGTATGTCAAACTGCTGAGTTTCTATGTAGCCTTTGGTGCATTTTTTGGGGATCTTCAAGAGTCAAACCTTGTAATTCATCAAGAGAATCTTTTTCCTTATTTCCAAGTTCTGCTGCTGCCTCTTAGAATATTGCTGCCTGTCTTGATGCTGCAGTATCTTTTTTTTTCTTGTTTTAGAATACCAGCTGGAAATGGAGCTGAGAGGGGAGAGAGCCCCCTCCTCGGTACCACACCCACACCTCATGAACACCTACTAGGAGCCAAGAGGAGGACCTGTCTTCTCAGAGCCAAGACAGTACTGGAATACAGAACAGCTCAAAAAATTTGTTATCAGAAATTGTATTTCTCATCTTCAGTGGAAAACTGGATTGCCAGGTACTGCTAGGAACTTCCCTCTTGAGTACCCAAAAACATGCTTTACTTCATCAGAACCACCAGATTCTGGCCCATCAAAACAACCTCCACTTGTATTTCTGAAGTCTGAGACGGGGATCCAGACTTTAGAACAGGAGCATCCCTGGCAGAATTACTAATATACAAATTGCAAGGAAATGCAGTGGTCTAAAATCAAATTTCAGATTAATCCCCTGTCTTAGGCAACCTCAAACTGCAAAATTATCTACTTCCAAGACACTTAAACTGGCTCTGCTACATATAAGATCACTATCAGTAAAAATGACTTTTAGTTGATGACTTAATTACTCAGCATAATATTGATGTTATGTATCTTACAGAAACATGGTTGGATGACAACAATGGAACACCTGTACTAATTGAATCAGTGCCTCCTAATTCATTTTTTAAAGTGAGAATAGAAAGAATAAGTTGGCCAGAGGGGTTGCAACAATATTTCATGATTCACTAAACTGTAAAAAGGTTTCCCTTGGCAATTTTGATTCTTTTGAATATTTGGGAATTGAGGTAAAAAGCCGCAAACGAACTCTGACACTAACTCTATACAAAACCCCAAAATATGTGGCAAATTCTTTCAATGACTTTAGTTAGCTGTTATCTAGGATATGCATTGATAATGACTGTTTACTAATTATGGGAGACTTTAACATCCATGTTGACAACCCAATAGACAGAGAGGCAAAAATGCTGAATGATGTACTTCAAAACTTTAGTTTGACTCAACATGTTAAACAGCCGACACATAATCGAGAACACACTCTGGATTTGATTATCAGCAATGGTGTAAATATCTCCAAGGTCTTTGTTTGATCACGTCTCTGTTGTTTTTGAAAGTACAATCTCCGTTGACTCGCTTAGTAAAACAGATATTATTACAAAACTTTCTCTTACAGACAACACAGCTAAAACTTTTAATGAAATCTACTCCTTGACCCCAATTCAATTATGTAACCCAGTAGATGAGTTAGTGGATCATTTCCATTCTAAGA
Source organism: Anableps anableps (assembly GCA_014839685.1). Classification (NCBI taxonomy): domain Eukaryota; kingdom Metazoa; phylum Chordata; class Actinopteri; order Cyprinodontiformes; family Anablepidae; genus Anableps; species Anableps anableps. The sequence continues at coordinate 31,230,197 of CM026082.1, forward strand.
TTTCAGACATCATCGATTCAATAGCTCCTGTTAAAGTAAAGGTTGTGTCTGGTATGAAGAAATCTCTGTGGATAAATGCTCGACTTGTAAGAAATGAAAGAAGCCTTTGTCGAGGGGTTGAATGTAAATGGCGTAAAACTCAGCTTTACATTTACAATGAAATTTACAAAGAAAGGCTGTGAAGCTATCACTCATCACTAAAACATGCAAGGGAAACATTCTTTATGGAAATCCTTAACAAAAACATCAACAAAGTTCGCGACTTGTTTGCTATAGTTGACAGATTGACAAACTCACCTGTGACTGTAACACTTGAACTCCACTCTACCAGGGCTTGCAATGAATTTGCCAACATTTTTCAGAGAAAATTTTAAAAATTAGAGGGTTGATTACATATCCACATATAATCCAGTACCACTGTTATGCGTTTACATAACAAATGCAGAGAAAATGGCTGAATTTCACCAACTCACCCATGAAAACTAAGAAGAAATTCCGAACTAATCAAGCTCCTCCTCCTGCTGTCTTGATATCCTACCTACAACCTTTCTTAGCAAAGCTCTGCCTGTCACTGTTTGAATCATTGACCTGATTCAAACAGTAAACTAATCCCTCTCATCTGCAGTTTTCCCCCAGGCTTTAAAAACAGCAGTTATCAAACCACTATTAAAAAAGAACAATCTGAATAAATCCGTATTCAGAATTACAGGCCAATCTCTAACCTTCTATTCATCAGCAAAATTATTGAAAAAGCTGTGTTTCAACAGTTAAACAGCTTCTTAACAATGACAAACCGTTTCGATGTCTTTCAGTCTGGTTTCCATGCTCACCACATTACTGAGACTGCCCTCGTCAAAGTGTTCAATGACATCCACACAATAACAGACTGTGGAAGAACCACGGTGTTGGTTCTGTTGGACCTCAGTGTAGCATCATGATCTTGATGCATTGATATTTGCTCAATGATTTTCATGTATATTTGCTTGATGATATTGAGGATTTTACTGTATACTTGATTGATTTTTTTATGATGTGAAGCATTTTGAACTGCCTTGCGGCTGAAATGTGCTATACAAATAAATTTGAACTTAAACTTGTTTTAAGACATGAAGCCTTTCCTTTATTGAAGCCTTTTGTTTCATCATGGCTGCTTCCTTTTCTGCAAAGAACACTTTAATTTTAGCTGCTTAAGCCTTAGCCCAGGCCGTCGTGGCAGCAGCGCTGACTGATGTCCGGGTTTAGCTTCGGGAGGACTTGTGTGAAGCTGAGACTTGTGACTTCGTCTCCACATGAGACTGGTCTTCATATTTGCTGCTCATCTTGCTCATCTTGCTCATCTTGCGATGGTCCTTTGCCGTTGAGATACTTTCTCGTGTGCACCTGTTAGTTGTTTTTCACTGATATCAAAGATTGCTGCCGAAGTAAATCTGGTCAACTTTTTGAAAACATGAAATATACCTAATAATGTCATCCAAAAAATGAAGGAAGACAAGGTTAGTTATTTCATTTATGACAAGATTTATTAATTCTTTGCCATATTATCTGTTCTATTGCAGAGCATTACAGAGTTTAGTAATAGCACGGGACTCAGCTTCAAATCTTGCCTCTTCAATTAATTATTTAATGTTTTGGAACAGTTTGAATTATGTTTCTATTTTTTTAATGTTTTGGTTGTGTCTTTTTTTTAACTTTTAGATTGATGTTAATGTCATGTGATGACTGATAGGGAGCTGGCACAATATCTTAAGAAATATGGAAACAGACTTCCAGTAAGAGCATTTTATCAGCAAACCAATGAGACTTCCCAAATACCAGGAGTGAAGTTGACTCTCATGTAGCAGGTACGACAAAAATTGACTGAACAGAGATCATCTGTTGCAAGTGACACAGAATGGCCTTGTTTTGGTAATTGGCATGCCGCAAAAGAGAACCGACGGATCGAAATGGGATGGCTCCATTATAACGACGGTAATTTTGACCTGGTTCGAACAAGGCATGGAGGTGGAACAAGATATCTGACTGTCAAAAAAAATATTACAATGGGGGAACTAATGGGAATATTGTTCTTTCCAAATGTACAGTCTCTGAAAGACTCAGTGGAGGATTTTTTCTATGACATGCGCGATTTTAGTCAGGAGATCGTTTCACTTGAGTTAACAGTAAGCCAACTGTATGAGCAGGCCAAGATCCGAATGCTGTGAATCTACAACTGCTCTTGAGAGAAGGACAAAATATCTCCTACTGGTGACCTTTCAGATATGTCTTCAGATTTTGAGGACACCGAGAGCATGCAAAGGTAATAGCTTATTACACAGCAACAGTGTTGTTACATAATTACAAAGAAAAACATTGAACTTAGACCTGATTTATTGTCACTCTGGAAAATAAAACAACAATATAATGAGATAATTATCTCAAACATAAAGCACAACCATCTATACAGTCATTGTGTGCAGCTCTTGGCCACATACATAATCACAAGTGATGTGAATGTAATTACTGAGTAAGTGAGGCATACATGAGACTTATTTAATGACTGTAGTTGACCAACAGTTAATTTTACAACATAGACCAGATTCAGTGCTGTTTTTAAATCATTTCTAATATAATTTACATTCAGAATAATATCAAAAGAAAAAAACGAATAAACTTAGGTATGAACTATAGTGAACCCTACAAAACTGCAGAATAATTGAGAATAACGCTTCATGGCAATGATAACTACATCTTTTTTCATTTCATAGACCAGAATAAAGCTGAGACAGTCTGCAAGGAAACGAACCAGAACATACCGCAGGGAATCATCAAATGATGGCAACAATCACCCAGGGATATCCTTAGATTGTGATGTGCTGACCATTGTTTCAACTCATAAAAAACATGGAACAGTAAGTCCCAATATAACTTCCTTTTTTTCCTCACAGAGAATGATATGACACCTATGCCACTCAGTTTCGACAAAATATGGCAATGTGGGAAACAACACGTTTACAATTTATAATAATTATAAAAGACTGAAATTATATAACATTACCAAATTGTATTACAGATGTATGGGCTTTTTAAACATTAATATATAGATATAATAGCTGATGTCTAACAGTTCAGTATAACTCTTAGGTGCAGATCTTTTTTGTTTGTTTACAGACAGAAGGATGAAGCAGGCAATCAAGTTCACCTCCTGTTGAAATAATTCATGAAGAACTCCTGGGTTCCCCAGTTGAAGAAGATTCATCTTGATCAACTTACAGACAGTCCAGAAGCTGAGGATGATTGTTTAATTATATCCTACAATCAAGATGCAGAAGAGATTCTTAGGCTTCCTCCTATCATGCCTATCAATGCATCTGCAGAAGACATTGCAATTCAGTTTGGGCTGGTTTATAGTCATGATGAGGAGAGTCTAGGCCCCAACCTTCTGTGGAATCCAGACGACATTAACCCCTCTTACATAAATGTAGATTTTTTTTTTTCAAAAAATGTCTGTCTCTCTCTCTCTCTCAAACACATACACACATATTTTATCCCTTTTATATTAATTCATTAGCAATTCAAAACAAAATTATATAAAAATAGTAAAATTTAGGGAAACATGCATTTTAAATATGCTTTTAAATGTTATTTGTTATGTTTAATTGATGGAAAATAAAACTTGGAAAAAAAAAACAAAATCTAAATCTGTACACTTTATATGCTGGTGATAAATTATTTATATATTAAGTCTGAATACCATTTTTTTGTCTTACAGCACTCAACACCAAATGTTGGAGCTGCATCACCAAACAGCACAGCCAAGCTAATCAGAGAAAGAAATTTGTTGCGTTCAAATTCGACAAATCAATTGTTGGAATCCATATTTTTATTCACAAACTGATCAGATTGCATTCCTAAGCATCACATCCTTTGTGCTGGAGGCCCCACTGCCCAAACTCCTGCAATAAAACTGCCCTTATCTGAGCTGAGCAGATAAGAACTGGCCACAAAACCAGCTCCTGACTCTAAAACCCTTGTCTTCTGGAGCCAACCTCCGATGGCGACACAACAGCTCTGCACATATTTCCTTCTAACCTGCTGGCCAGGAAAAAGGACTTTTAAAACCTTCGAAGTGTTAACCGGAGAACCTTGAAGAAGCTGTCTGTGAATCCAGCTGTTAAGTTCTTTAGACGTACAAAATCTTTTCACGTCTATTTCCAGAGCCCTGCTGAAGCCAGGCCTCTACAAGTATCTTTTTGGTTTTCAACCAACAGTACTGGCAGTTCTGCCGAGAACCCTCAGCTGGGATGCCAGCTTGTTCATTTACCTGCCAGAGGACGTGTTTTTCCTTTTTCATCATCTTTCTTTGGACCTCTGGACATTTTGCCTTGACCGAGTGACTCAAGTGAGACCGTTCCATTATCTGGGCTGAATTCGGGGTTTAAAATAAGGCTATTCATAATTGCCTTTCTGTTGCATGCTTGCTAATGCTTTGCTGATTGTATGCTGTGAAATGTTTATGATATTTTGTTGCTGTGTTGATCTAAGATTACCACGTTAGATTCTCTGGATACAGAATAATTGAATTCAGTGCTGCTGAAATTCATTTTCCTCTCTGCCTCTCGCTTCTTATTTTCTCCCTTCTCATCTTTTCTTGATCTCCCCATATATATCCAGTTTGTGGCCATACAGGTCTCAAAGCACACTGTTGAGTTTTATAGCTCTTTGTTACAAACCTGAGGGCGTGTCTGAATCTGGACAGTGACCTGAGCCTCTCCTCTTTTGTTTCCTTCACCCCACCAGTCTCGCGGGGGTGGGGTGGGGGGTCTACTCTTTTCTGTTTTATGACACTCTCATATATGGTTCTGCAGATCTGATTTTTCCTGTGTTTTCTTGTATAGTTAGTTAATCAGTTTAAAGTAAATTTTTCAGTGTTCCATTTCATTTTGTCATAGCTGGTTCATTAATCTGACTTGATTCCCATTTTTATTATTCAACATATATCCCTTTTTGTGTTTCTTCAGTAGTTAGATAGCATGCCAGTAGTTAAAGACAGATTATTTACAGAATAATTCAGCTGTAAGGTTGGGCTATTTTGGTAAAAAATTCTCAGACTTCATTAGAAATCAGCGTGTTAGTGATATTCACTGCTCATTTTGTGAACAGTTTCTTCTACCAGTGGTTCTGAATTCATTGCTTCATGAGGGACTGACTATGTTTGATTTATGATTCCAGAGATTCTGGTGGTGCCCCAATTCAACTAAGAACGTTAAGGTTATTAATAATTTTATTAAGACTCAATTATTAATTATAATTATTGAAAATTACACAAGTCAAACACTAATGTGAATTCTGATTCCCAACACAATGTTGTTAGTGATGTCATTAGCCTTTTTATGGAACCAACAGTTATGTCTGTCCTGCTAAAAATGGAACTGACAAACAAAAAAGCTTTTGACAGCAACTGTGTGTCAAGAGAAGTGTACTCAGTTATCTGGGAACATTTCTTGGAGTTGTGTGAAGGGGAGGATGAACGAGTACCCAGGTACCAGGTACCAGTACCCAGGCTTCGACCAGACTTCACTGAAAAGCACTGGCAAGCGGTTACAAGAGTTTGCTCGAAAGGATACTTGGACCACAATATCATACCAATCTGTCTCCAGCATTTATCCTGCCTGCTTTCAAGGAGTTAATTCAGTGGACTAAGAACTGTTGATGATGTTTAGTGGGTTGCTTTCAGCACATGGGCAAGTGGTAGTGGACAAAGCTCTACAAGGTAAAATGGATGAAGATGCTGAGGAAGACTTGACCTGTTTTCAAGAATGAGCTCACACATTGTGCCTTCTACATAAAATTTACAGGCTTCCCTCTCAATAATCCCACATAAAGTTCTTCAAGAACCCAAGTTTGTAATAGATAATTTCCACTCCTGTTTTTACAATGCTGTGCCATCACTCACTACAAAAGAAGGTATAATTGAACTTTACAAATCAAAGAGGGCAACAAAAAAAAAAAAAGTGGCCCAAATGATCCAACCATCAAGTTGTTGACTAAACTGGAGAATTATGGTGAGATCATTCCAGTTTCATGCAATCTTATAATAAATTGAATAAATAAATAACTAATAGTTATTTTCCACAGAAGTAAAGGGACTGAATAGATAAATGAACACAGAATCTGCATATTGGAAATGTTTCCCCTTTTTTCATGAGTGATTAAAAGTAACAACTATTGAAATACAGTGTATGTAACCAGTGTTGTGATGATTGATTAAGGATTTGATGTTGATTTTAAGCATTTATTGATAGATTAAATGATTGTAAATCATATTAAGCATATTATGAGTGTAACAATGAATGTGATCAGTTAAAGATGAGGTTAATCACAGTTCAGGTCAACGGCATAAGAAAAGAGGAACAGGAGAGAGCCTTAGGATCAAATTGGGGAAGTAACTCCGGCTGACCGTTGAGGGTGAACGCCTAAAGTTGTGCAAAAGATCATGCAGTAAGGCACCCAAGAAATCATGCAGCAAGTCACGTAGCACCTTGCCATACACAACAATGGGTTGGAAAGATATAAAAGCCCATGAAAAAGAGGAAGAGCTCGCTTATTCTCCGCGGACAGAGTCGAGTCAACTTGGAGCGCAGAAAGAGGAACCAAGAGGACCGCACCCAGGAGCCACGGAGCAACGAAGGACTCTGCACCGCTGGACCAGGGGAAAAGCCAACACACTCAGCCGTAGTTCCAGATCGGGCTGCTGTTCCTGGACTTCTGCAAAAAGACACCCCAGCAACCTCTGACAGACTTGGTCGATGGACGGTGCGCAGCATGTGATGGAGGACTGCCTGCTGCTGATCAACAACACTGGAGCTTCACACATTCGTCGAGAGGAGGACATCATCGTCTGACAACAGCATCCTTCACCCAAGGGCTTCAGAGTCATCCGTCATGAGGACTGTCCCATCCGGGGTATGAACTTGAGTTGTTCCCCCAAAAGCCTCTCCCGTTTAGATGTGAGGTGTCAGTGTTAGGAAAGAATAGTTGGAATCATGAAAGCCAAGATATTGGTAATATTAATGCCACATTTTTATTTAATAACTGATTGCAACCTGTCATGTTGAAAAAAGGATCATTTACAATGTTGCATTTTAATTTTGTGAACAAGTTAATACATACTTTCAAACAGTAACAGTTGGTTTCATCAAATGTTACTTTTCTGAATACACTCAAAAATAATTATGTGCCTGATTTATTTACTTTTTTGCATGTTATAGCACTAATTAATTTGTTGTCTTTATAGGCTTGGTATAGTGTCAGTCATTTCTGAAATAAAAACAATCTTCAAAAGGTCGAAATTACTTGTTTTATGTAACAAACAAAATGAACACCTGTAAACAAATGCAATTTAGAGACTAGATCTAATACTATTTCTCAAATGCAAGTTCAAATCCAGAGTTTGGAAACCATCAGATGGGAGCTGCAAACGTGACTCAGACCTCTACGATCTCTGCAACTTTCTGAAGGCAGTGTCACATGGTGTTGGTCAAAATGTGAAATTCAATTCAGCTTTGAATTTCAATTCAGTTTATTTATATAGTGCCGATTCACAACAAATGTCATCCCGAGGCACTTTACAAAAACAAAACAAAACAAAAAAAACAATCATACATGCATTCCAATTGGTCCTAGTTATCAAACAGTGAAGTAGCTCAATTAATTCAAAGTAGTTCAAAAAGTCTGTAAGGAAACCCAGCAGAGCATCGAGTCATTGACTTGCAGCGTTCACTCCTCCTAGACAAGCATGTAGCGACCACGTAGCGTTGTGTCGCTGACTTTACAGCAATCGCTCATACTGAGTATGCATGTAGCAACAATGGAGAGGACAAACTCCCCTTTAACAGGAAGAAACCTCCAGCAGAACCAGAACCTGGCTCAGTACAAGCGGCCATCTGCCATGACCAACTGGGGGTTTGAGAAGACAGAGCAGAATGCATGAGAAACAGATGAACTGATGTAGGATTATTCTTGATGTTCATGAAAGTAAAAAGTTAACGGCAGGAGAGGGAGAATGATTAGTTGATGGCAGCATTATCTCAGCTGAAGCCCTCCTCCTGGAAGGCATCACATCCAAACACAACTCCAGACCAAGTGTAGCTTCTATGGAGAGAAAATAACTGAGAGAAAACAAAAAGTTAACAGCTGAAGTAACAGAAAATAATCCAAATTGGAGAGTAGTAGATGAAGAAAGTGAGAAAAAGGGGTGTGGCAGCATAGCTACAGAAATAGTTCAGGATAACCTAAGTCAGTTTAAGTATAAGTTTTATCAAAAAGGAAAGTTTTAAGCCTAGTCTAGAAAGTAGACAGAGGGTGTTTGCCTCACGGACTAAAACTGCACTGCAAAAACAGCACTACTTGAAATAAGCCAAATATTCCTAAATGTGATCAAATTTTCTAGTTTTGAGGACAAAAATCTGCCAGTGGGGTAAGCAAAAGTTGATTGGCTAGAATTCTTGAAACTAGCAAAATATTCTAACTGATATGTGCCTTTAAACTAAACAAAATTGTCAAAAATTAAAGAAAATCGTGCTTCTTACAAGACTGCTTTTTTAAAAAGAAATGTTTTCTTAGAATAAATGTTATGTACTCTTGATTAAGCTGATTTTAAGATTTTCTATGCTTAATTTAAGAAAAGTTGATTCATAACAAGGAAAGAGACTGACATGTAGAAAATCTTTACCTTAACTGAGTATAATGCTTTCTTGAACATGTAAGTAGTATTTGCTTACTTTTGGATTTTACACCTTAATTTAAATTTTCACAAACAAAAAAAAAAAAGCTTACTACAGGGCAAATTTTTCTAAAACTGAAATGTTTTGTTCACTTTAGTTATTTGGTTTCAATCTTTAGTTATTTCCCAGTGTCTAGTTATCCTCAGTTACATGTAGATTCTTTTCCTTGCTTCCCTGTTGCTCTCCCTCACCCCCTGCTGCCGTTCTCTCTCTCCTCAGCTCCTCTCCAGTTAATCTCCCACACCTGCTGTCATTCAGTCATCAGCCCCGGCCTTTGTTCCAGTGTTTAAGCTCCTCTCCTTCTCCCGCTCCTCGTTGGTTCCTTCCGCTTGCTTCATGTCATTCTTCCTGTTATGCCTCCTGTAGCCTCCTGTTTTTTTCCCCGTTGTGCCCCTATTTGTTAACTCTGGCTCCCTGCGTCCTTCAGTGTTTTTGTAATTTTTTGGGGGCATCGTTTTTCATTAAATCTTCTACAACTACTCGCTGCCTCTGCCTCTCTGCATTTGGGTCCTCTACAACCACTATGAATCATGACATTGCACTTTTGTGTAATACCATGATCAGGCAGCCACACATATTAAATGAGAGTATCACATACAGTAACGCAGTTGAAAAAGTTGCAGCAATGATATGAATAAGCAGAAGACAATGTATGGACTCTTCTGTATGAAAATTGCAAAGTAGACTAACGGCGCAACCCACGTTCAGTTTTAATTTACTGAGGTTTTCAAAATAACAGCATCTGAGCCTAACAAAACATTACACTGAGAAAGATGTGGCAGAAACTTGATGAATGGATTTAAACTTTTGTTTTTATGCAGTATGCTTTCTCAAAAAAGGTTCTTTCAGAATTCACCAGTTGATTCAAATCAAGTCTGCCTCTTTTTCCCTTGCACCTATGCAATTACTGTGGAGATTGCTGGATGTTGCTCCTTCTTAAATATTACAATGTAGTGGATTATGCAATAAATGATTACAAACCAGTGTGAATGTTCGTCCTAATCAATAACAATGGTCGTGTTGCAGATCCAACACATCTAAATATTTGAAACTTTGGTTAATAAATGCCTAACTTTTGGTAATTGCCTGTTGCCTGTTTTAGACTCATAGCCAGATTCCTTGGTATTAACCTACAGGCCGTTCAGACAGAATGAGACACGTAAACAGCTTTGCTCAACGCACTGGCTTCCAGAACAATGGTAACCTATTTGTTATGTTAGTCCCCCTCCAGGTATGGTTCATTTTCTTGCAGAATAAACTGAAGATGTTCTTATCAACATAAATACAAGAGATAACATACTCAGCACCATGGAGAGTGTAGCCTGAAGCACAATTAGGACAATCTAATTTTCCATGTTATCTAGCGAATAATTATCAACTTTACTAATTGTGAAAAGATCATTTGTGAATTTTGTGAGCATGTGGAGACATTATGTCTGGTAATTTTGTACAGAAAAGCCGCAATGCAGTTCTTAAACCCCCAGCATCGGTCAGTGACTTGTTGAACAACTTCTGGCTTTAATAAGCCTAATTATGTATCATTAGCAAAAATAACCAAAGAAAAGAGAGAGAATTTCAACCAAAGAGAATGTGAAACTTCAGCTATTTGAGATGGGGTGTGTGTGCTTTTACTTGTGCCTAACACTAGAACGGTCATGGCTTTCATTTTGACCATTTTGCAGTCTGCATGTTTAAGTACTTTAACAACAAACAAACTGACTTTTCCTAAAACTGCATAAATTTTCATAAAGAATTTATTTCTGATTCAGTGCGTGGACAAATGAATAAGCAGGGAAATAATTTATTACGAGATTACATATTATGTTGCTATTAAATAAGCATTGTTTTAAGCAGTTTTTAATGTGAAAGCATGATTACAATTCTGACTCTTACCTGTATGATGCCCAGGAAGTGGAACTGAACAATACTCTTGTCCAAATATGCACCATCGAACAAGCCACGATCCTTAAGATCAAGCAAGAGAGAAATGTAGAACTCCATAGACTCCTTCCTGAGGAACACCCACCAGCTTTCAATTCTATGGTTTGATGTGCTGGCCACTTCAATATAGCTGTCAATGTCAGGTCATTGTGTGTATTTCACTGCAGGAAACATTGAAAATCTCTCACTCTTACATTCTCTGTGTCCCGGTCACCTCTGACAACTCTTGGGCAGACACCTGTTCTTTCACCTGCCTCCATGAAGTAGTATTCAACAATTTTTGGATCTCTACTGGTGATGAACACATTTAACCATAAAGCCAGCGATGCAGCTATTTATGCAGATACCAAATGGCTTCAGTTTGTCATTAGAGTCTAAATACAATATGTAATTTGGCCTCTTTGCAAAATAGCAATGGCGGTAAAGATGTCTGGCTCTCCTCGCTTTTTTTTTTTTCCTTCAATGCCCCTTTAGGGTCTCCGTACAAATGAAATATACAATATATTACATTTTAGACACATAAACTACAGATAACAGTCTCCACATTCCAGTAATTACACTCCATAATTGTATGAATGCACTCACAAGAAATAATCAGCAATAAAAATGCAGCAATAAAATGCACATTCACCAATACAACAAATATGAAGCTCAACAGTGAACTAAATTAGCCTTAGCATCTTAACTATTTTCATGCTAGCGGTTAGCTTTGCAATTAGCATTAACATTGTTGGCACAGTTTTATAACTCAAAGTAAGCTCCCTCAAACACTGTAACATAAAACTGAGTGGTATAAAACAACTAAAATACCTAACTTTATTCATTCTCACTCTTGATTCTACTGCAAGACTCAGACAACTGACTGACTGTGGTGTAGCATGTTGTGCTGTATGTATGCACCCCCTGGTAGTTAAAGCTACACTACTCAAAACCACCACAAGAGGGCAACTGAAACTTACAAACAGACAGGAGTCAGAACATCGACTATTCAGCTAAGTATGTTGGGGCTTTAAGCATCTGACATAATTCCAGCTGAATATTTGACATGTTTGTTCTCTAAACAGCATGGTTTCTTGGCAGAAACTTGACTAGTCTATACCTTTTCATTAAGGTTGAGGTCATGGAAATTCCACATGCTAAATGTTGTCCGGCTTCATCAAAATTCTGCCTTTGGTCATTGTGCTATTAGAACACAAAACTGTGTCCATCTGACCTAAGTTGTCACTCTCAGCTGAACATAGAAGTATGAAGACCAAGGAGCCCAACAGGGAGGTTGAGGATGAAGTTGTCAAGAAGTTCAAATCAGTTTTAGTTTAAAAAAACCAAAATCCAAAGTTATGAACATCTCACTGTTTAGTGGATTATCTGAAGTCTCTCTGGCACAACTGCAAATCTGCTACAACATGTTATTGCACTTAAACTGACAGGCTTGGCAGGCAGACCATTACTCAAAGAAGCAACTAGCAAGTGTAACTCTTAAAGTGTTGCAGAGATCCACTGCTTAGGTAAGAGAATCTGTCGACAAGACAACTGTTATTTGTGGCTCAGTAAATCTGGCCTTCATTTAAAAAATTAGCAGGAAGAAAGCAGTTCTTAGAAAAAAGATACATAAATGGTCCAAATTACAGTTCACTAAAAGCCATATAGATGACACGGAAACCATGTGGAACAAGTGGCTCTGGTCAGATTAGACCAAAATGTAACCTGCAAAATGCATAGTGGAAGAAAGGAAATAGCTCACATTACCCTAAAAAAATGGAAATATCAGTCAAAGCTTGAAAATTACTGTTCACAGACACTCTGTACGCAGTCTGACGGCGCTTAAGCCATTTTGCAAAGCATAAATGGGTAAAATGGCAGTGTTTAGATGTGCAAAGCTGGAACATACAAACTTCCAGATGAATCATAGTGTCATAGATTTAAGAGGTTTAAGACCCAATCACAGGCAGGAGTCAGGCAGAACGATAATAAAAGTGAGAGTTTACTGAAAACAAAAACAGTGTGGAGGTCTGGGAGAAGGGACTGTGTGCAGACTGGGGGGCTGCCCATTTCTGATGAGTTGTTGCTTGTGTGGGTGCTTGGGCCACAGCCCAAACTGGTGAGCTCCCATCAGATGGCCCATGGTTCCTTGGGATACGTCTGGCCAGATGGGGCAAGCTCACCAGGTGAGATAATAATGTGCACTTGGAAGAACTTTGTGCACTGACTGCCAAGCTGGAATGGTGCCTCGCCAACGTGCTGAGTGCTCTACGGGGGTGGGGTCTCCCATGCTTGGTGCTGGGCAGGGGTTGGTGCATGCCCTGGGCCACCAGGGTCTTGGATGGCGTGTGTTGTAGGCTTTCTTGTCACTCTAACAACTGTATTGACAAACACCTGGTGGCAAACGTGCTCACATACACCCACTTAACAGAAACACACCTATTTCTAAACATACACTAACTCACACACACATGCACAGACACACAAAAAAATCCAAATTCTTGGAGGTCATACAAACAACAGTTACTATTGCATCAGTGTGGCCTGCATAGTTTGATGCTGGATACAGTTGTGATTTAATAAAGTCAATCACACAATTAAAATTCTTCCTGGAGATATCTTTTTTGTCAAGCAAATTGATTTTTTTTTTATTTTTTTTATCATTGTTAGCATCTATTTTACTTCTCATGTACCTGTTTTACTTGTCAGGATAACACCTCACCTGCCTCCCCTCACCACACATCACTGTATAGGGGATATATATTGCATCTTAGAAATGCGACACTAATGCCTCAGATATATTCAAAAAGATGTGTGACCATCTGGCTTAGCTGGTAATCAACATGTGTATCATGTCAGATGTGTTGGAAGGTGATGTTGGAGTGTTATTTACCTTATTCGGAATGTTTTCATTGAAATGCTAGGCTGATAGACAACGGTGTGACGAGGGTCCTGTATACATGGTTCAGTCTGAATGATTCACTAATGGCATTAATTCTTTAATTAATTAACTAAATCACTGTTTAACACGTGATTCACTGGCAATACATTACTTCAAACTAAATACATATTGTAATAAAAATATGACAACTTATTTTGGTTGATTAGAGTGTAGCAAGATGACGTTTATGAATATTAGTTTACTGGGGCATGTATTACTTGCAGTACAATATCATGTACAGGTCATGAAAAATATATATATTTTTACAAACCTATTTTCTTACTTATTTTATTCCATATTCACCACAGTGTAGTAGTCTTTGCACATTTTTCATTGAGCCATATTGGTAAAAGTTTTGCTAAGCGTACTTGGAAACAGAAAAAAATAGCCATGACAAACGTGTGTGTGGTATATGTAATACATCATGTGCAGTGTCTGTGGGTATGTCAATGAAAAAAAAATATTAGTGAAGAGATTGTTTGAATGCCATTCATTAGTGCCCTTTAAATCCAGAGTGACTGACTGGCTACTTTCAGAAGGAAGTGGAGGACAGGGGGTAAAGGAAAGGCAAAAGCTAATGCTCACTCTGGGAGCAACAGAGAAAGCTAGTGGTCTGGACCAAATTCAGAGCCTGTCTGAAAAAGAAAAAAAAATGAAGCCATGGAACCAGGTTAACAAAACATTTTGTTTTTCACTGCTTCTCAGAATATCAGTCAGTGAACATGCTCTTTAAAACCACTAATGTTTAGTGCACTACAGACAAATGGCACCTTCAACCTAGTTCAGCAACCTTTGTTATGTCCTGTAAAAGTATTTGCCCCTGTTTTTGTTTTGTTTTGATCATATTTAGATGTTTTTAGACACACACCCACACAGCTATGGATGATTTTCACACAGTTTATGACAACAGAACAAAGGAGAGAGTGGTAAGGAGAGTTATTCCTCCCCAATGTCGCTACATGCATGCTCGGTATGAGGGATTGCTCTAAAGTCAACGACACAGTGCCAGTGGTGGTTTGCTGTCGCTACGTCCAGGACTGAATGCTGCAAGTCAATGACTCAATGCAATCTGCTGGGTTTCCTTAGATAGAAAACTTTTTAAACTAATTTCAATAATAAGCTGAGATTAATGCACTGTTTGATAACTAGGATCAGTTGTAATGTATGTGTGATTAAATTAAAATGACTTTTTTTCATAAAGACTATATTTGTTGTTAATTGGCACTATATAAATAAACTGAATTGAATTGAATTGAGATTAAGTCGAGTGTAGGATGTTTGGCTGTGTCTGTGAATGATAGATGGACTAACTTTGGGCAGTTAACTATCAAAAACACTATGCAATAAGGACTTTGAGCTGCTAAGCAGTTAAGGTTAGGCCGTGTTATCTACCATTATCATACAGTGTATTCTCCCAACTATCCCCCACCCTCTCTCACTTCATCATAAATGCTACCAGCAGACTCCAAACACAGCACCTGGTTCATCTCCAGTCTGTGTAGAAACCCCTTGTACAGTGAAGAGAGGGTCTGAGGGACCGTTTTCAGCTTCACTGTGGGAGGAGCTCTGTGCTCCTCATGGAGAGGACATTGACAACCTTACAGACTGCATCATGGACGGTCTTCAACAGCAAGAACCTGATCACTGAAATCAAGGCTCTGTTAAAAAGAAGATAGTCTTTACATCAGGAAACAAGGAGTTGAGAGCTGTGCAGAAGGAACTGAAAAGGAAGATCAGTGATGGAGGATTGCTGCAGTAGAATAATTTCAGTTATTCTACTGCAGGCAAGGTTGGTGGTCATAACTGTGTGAATCCATTTTTAGGTCTAAAGGTCTTAACTTCTGACCATGTTTGAGTTTAATCACATTTCTAAATAACTTGCCTAGTCTATGTGTTTTGTCTCCTGCTTCTGTATCTTCTGTTTGCATTTTGAGGCTCTACTTGTTATCAGGTTATGATTTTTTTTCTCTCCTGGCCTCTGGATTTTGTTCACGAGTTTAAAGAATTAGTATATAGAACAGGAGCTCTGAATCATTCTACTCTCTTATGAACATGGGGTGTTCATCTTTATCCATGGAAACAGACTTTATATAGATCACAAACAAGCTTTTTCACTGAAGGTAACTTCTACCTCCTGGTTTATTCACTCGCATTCAGCTCATTTAATAATTGTAAAACCCTAAAGTTATTGAAGTTTCTCCACTACTTTTAGTAATAATAACCTTGTGGTCATATATGAATAGAATCAGTTTTGAAAAGTGACTTTTCGCATGCACAATGTTACCTGTTTGCAGTTCAAACTCAACTCCTCCCCCTTTAATGGATACAAAAATATAATGTGATAATCAGCATCTGTTTGCCAGCTCTCTAACCCCCCTCAACAGCTCAGCACAGCTAGTACTGCAAACATCACTTCCTACTAATTAAGTTTGTTTCAAAGGAATATTAAGTTTAGGAGGTACGTAGGCGTAAGTAACCTTCACAAAGCACAGACAAGAGAACAAAACACGGGTATTTATTGTGTGAAGCATGAACGCTGATGTGGAATGAGATGATGTGTGTATGCACAGGGGGAACTCAGATCTATTTAAGCACACATACATCCACCAATCATGCCCAAATGAAAGTCCTAAGAGCCACTTAAAAAGCTCCTGTGCATTATATATATATATATATATATATATATATATATATATATATATATATATATATATATATATATATATAAATAATTTAGCATGGTAAAAATGGAAAAAAAATATCATGAAGAAAAGAAGAATACTATTTGTTCCTTTCTACCTTATACTGTTTTGGTAAAGCTAAATGATTGTGTTTTATCTTTAAATCAAGAAAGGTGCCAATTTCACATTTAATGAATGTACATGGTTTCTAGAAGATTTTTTTTCAACTATGTAATTTTGGAAGAAGCATACAGTTTACCTAAGCCTGAGGACTATATGCCCTCTGAACAATTGATAAGATTTTAACCTCATTTAGATCTGAATATTTCCTTCAAAGATATATCTCCAGGAGCAGTCCTTCGTAACTCAATGGAATATCACTAAGAACTGAAAATGCATAAAGTTGGTGAAACATCGACTTTCACGTGTCACACGTCAAAAAGACTAGATGCTCACACTAACAGCCTGGTTTTTGTTTTATGACTGAAAGACTGACGACCACACTTAACTGGATCTGCTGCTGGATCACAGACTGCATGATGTTTCAGACCAACTAAAGACAACTGAGTACATCAAACTGTTGTGGGAATTATCACAAGATCAACAATTTGAAGAAACAAACATACCAGAAGGTGCCACTAATAGAAGATATTGTCAGAACGGATAATATTCCTGTTTTGCTCCCCTATGAAATGAATGAGATGCAATTTAAAATATGGAAAGTTTACCCCACAAGTAAATATGATTTGGATTTTTAAGTGTTGACTGTATTCTTTGTTATATTCATAGTGACAGGTTACTCTAGACTTCTCATCGACAGTAACCTGGGGTGGAGAGCACAGATGTGAGTAATCTTATCACAGGGGAAACAGCAAGTGACAAGAAAAACATGGAGGGGTCATATTGTGGGGCCCTGGCAGTGGACCTCCTGTTCCTCTTTGCACAAAGGACAAGGTAGCGGTCCTGTTGCTGGGTTGTAGCCCTCCTACGGCCCCCTCCATGTCTCCTGGTGTACTGGCCTATCTCCTGGTACCTATTCCTGCTCTGGACACTGCTGAGAGACACAGCAAATCTTCTTGCCACCACTCCCATTGATGTTCTGTCTTGGATTAGCTGCACTACCTGAGCAACTTCAGTGGACTGTAAAAAAATGCTTCATGATGCCTCTATGCGTGACAAAATGAAAAAGTGACTAAAAGTTCAACCAGAAAGGAGGAGAACAGAGAAATGATCTGTGGTCACCACCTGCAGAATCACTCTTTTATAGGGGTTGTCTTGCTAATTGCCTCTCATTTCCACCTGTTGTTTGTTCCATTTGCACAGCAGCAGGTGAAACTGATTCACAATAAGTGTTACTACCTAACTGGTGACATTGATTCCACAAAGGTGGGACTGATTTGGAGTATAATTGCATAATTTACCTGTCAGAGGTAAATTAAAAAGTAATTATTAAATCAATTAAAAAAAAAAGATTAACAGAGCTCTTAGAAATAATTAAAAAAAAAAATTTCCCCCCATCTTTTTGATTTATTTCCTCAAGACGTCCATTTTCCTCATTGAATGTCTTGCAAGTTTTTCACAAATCTACTGATAGTATCTTCATCAGTGAACATTTGGAGTGATCCAAAGTTTTCACCCTCTGTGGGAATTATGACTTCAACAAAAGTTGTTTTCATTGTGTTACAGCTGAGGCTCATGCTTCTTGTGTGCTTAAACTCTTTTAGAACAGCAACCTGTGGATTGTGGACAACAGAAAAAACACAGAAAGGCATTAGACATTTTAAAATCACATAAACAATCTTGATTTTATACAACAACTGAAACTGTGAAAGTAATATCTCTAAAAAAAACATAAGTAATAGGTGAATTCCATTTTCTTTTTTCCCACTGGTTTCCAATTTCCAATTTCTGGATTTACTGTTAAATGTTCACATTTAAGTTAAAATTTAAAGTCTTTATTTGAAAACTAAACTGGAAGAAAAAAATAGTGCCAAACATAAAGTATTGACACTCGACATATTGTATCCTACTGTTAAAGTCTTGTCTTTAAGAAACCCTAAGAAAGATTTTTTTTTATTTTTTTTAAATGAGCAAAGACCTGACACAAAAGCTAATAGATATATCGTCCTTCAGCTGCTCATCTACCGAAAGTAACTTTCAGCTAATAACTTCTTGGAATCACCTTGTTGGTCATAAATCATAATTTTAATCACTACAGGTGAGGTACAAGGCCTGAACTGAAAATAAAAGGAAAAATCACTTCAAAGGAAGCTTAGAAGCAAGTTCAGCAAACAGAGTCTGATTTTATACACCTCTGAGTGTTGCAGCTAGGATTTACAGAACGTTATCAATAAATTTATTTATTGCACATTAACATTTAGGCCTATTTGATTTAACATACCTAAAAATTGTGATTTTTAAACTGAAATACCCAAAGAATTAAATAAAGTTTTCTGAATCTGATTCAGAAAGCCTGGTATAACTAATGATCATGGCAACTTAAAAGCATGTCTGTGTTCTTTAAGGTAAAATGTACAGACAATAGGTGTAACTCCAAACATTTTTCCAAATAAATTTCACATATTACCTCTCCTTCCAAATGCAGCTTCTTTTGCTTCTTTCTCTCTTTTTTGTACTTCTTACATGTTGAGGGGAGGATTCAAGTGTCTCAATCAGCTGTATTTTCTTCATTGCTTAGACAGTAAGAAGCTTTTAGCAGTTTCCTCACTGCTTTAGTTTCAAATTTTGTTAATAGAAAAAGTGGCTGAATCTCATTTGCACAATTCAGAAAGTGGTTAAAATATTCCCTCGAGAGGCTGGTCCTCAAACATCTACACTCCCTGGTGACATCTTCATGCAGCAAGCTTTGACCCACCTGGAAAAACCTGGAAGCACTGTGAGGATCATGTTCTTTGATTTCTCCAGTGCTTTCAACACCATCCAGCCAGGACTTCTGAGGGACAAGATGGAGCTGTCAGGAGTGGACCACTACATGTCCCACTGGATATTGGACTACCTCACTGGACCCCCACAGTATGTGAGGACTCAGGGCTGTGTCTCTGACAGGCTGGTCTGCAGTATGGAGGTCCCTCAGGGAACTGTGCTGCCACCATTCCTCTTCACCCTCTACACTGCAGACTTCTTCATCAACATCCCAAGCTACCATCTGCAAAAGTTCTCTGATGACTCTGCCAACTAGGCAGAGTCATCTGAGTTATCCTCACATGTGAGGATAACTCAGATTACAGACAGTGGACTCAGGACTTTGTGGACTGGTGCCAGCAGAACCACCTCCTGATCAATGTTGTTAAAACCAAGGAGCTGGTGGTGGATTTCCACAAGTGCAGACCCATCACACTGGCACCGGTGAACATCCAGGAAGTGGGCATTGAGATTGTGGACTCTTATTAGTACCTGGGTGTTCACCTGAACAATAAACTACACTGATGCATTTTACAGGAAGGGCCAGAGCAGACTCTACCTGCTGAGGAGGCTGAGGTCTTTTGGAGTGCAGGGGGCGCTGCTGAAGACCTTCTTTGACTTCTTTGTGGTGGCATCAGCCATCTTCGATTTGTATGTTGGAGCAGCAGCTTATCTACAACTTAGAGGAAGCGGTTAGTTAAGCTCATCAGGAAGGCCAGCTCTGTGCTAGGATGCCCCCTCGACCCATTGCTTGTGATGGGAGATAGGACTCTAACTAAAATAACATCACTGATGGACAATGTCTCCCACCCAATGCATGAAGCTGTTGCTGAGCTGGAGAGCTCTGTCAGTGACAGACTACTGCATCCTACATGCATTAAGGAGCGTTATAAGAGAGTCTTCCTCACATTGTAATTAGGGGACTGTAAAAGAAAGTGTTATCGACAAACACTTTATTTGACCTTAGGCACTATTGTTATAAAAACTGTTGATAAACCTTAAACTCTTCTGAAGTTATATTCAAGAAGCTTTTGTTTGTGAATTTTTTTTTTTTGTTTATTCGTACATAATTTATAAACCGAACATTCGTTTGAAAATCTGTCCACATTATTTGGACTGCAGTTTGTCCAGTCCTACCACATAAAGTTTAATTTCAATTGGCTTTGACGCTTGGGAAGAGTTAATAAAAATCCATTTTGCATATTACACAGGTTTTCTACAAATTAGCATAACTGTACAACTTTTTTCAAAACTCAGAGTAAAGCACAACTCAAAGAACATGCAGGAAGAAGATATTGTGTCAACATGTACTGGCTGTGGGGGAAATCACTGAAACACATTTCTAGTTATAACAGCACCCCCTAGTGGTCATATTCAGTAAACTTTCCACGTGTAGGGGACGCAATTCTGTTTATGATTCCCGAACATTCACATTTCATTTCACCAAGTTCAAAGGTCAAACGTGTGTCTTGATGGGTGTTAATTTTCTAACCCACATGCAAAATGATGCAGAAGACAAGGTGGTAAAGTTAAGAAGGTTTATTTACAATTTTTACAGGAATTAACAAGAGGATGAATCCACAGCGATTGCTTCCTGAATCATTTACAAAGGAGAGAGGCAGGTTTAAATGGATTTTCACAGATGATGTGGTGACAGAAAGGGAAGAGAGGTTTATTTGGCTGTTGGTGGTATGAGCAAGGAGGGGGTTGTTAGGTCTCGGTGCAGGTGAGAAGGGGATTTCGCCCACAAGGAAGGTCCGGTGGTCCAAGAGAGAGTGAGCGTCCAGAGAGGGATGTAATCTTGAGGAGAGCTTAATGCTAGAGAACAGGCAGGCTGATGAAGGAACTGAGAATATCAAACTGCGATTGGCAGCACACAGGTAAGTTCTCCCTGAGGTGGATCAGGGGAAAACTTGAGAGCTTCAGGTAACCTGGAACACAGGAACACGGCAACTTGAGACTGAGAACAACGCTTCACAGAGACACAGAAAGAGCACTAGAACACAAGAGCTGGCTAGAAGTACCATCATAGGTAATCATCCAGCGAGGAATGAAGGTTCTGTAGCTCCTTACAAAGACCAGCCAGCCTGATAAAAGGACTGGAGCCAGGTGTGTAGCAGCACAGAGCCAGTGGAGCTCTCCAGCAGAATTCCTCTCTGGAACAGGAACTCACACTCTCACAGAAAAACCACAAAACACACCAGAATCCTAATAATGTGAGATAACATAAGCCACGCCCACTTCATAATCATATTCAGGATATGGCCTCAGGGTGTGTTCTTGAATATTTGTAGGAAGTTTTTTTGTAAATCTGTTGAGTGATTATGCAGATAAAAACTTTTTGATCCTATCGCACCACCTATCACCAAAACTGCATAAAATTCAACATAAAGTGACATCTCATCCACTATTAGGATCTAAATGCTTTTGTTCTACCATTGTGAAATCTGGAGGAGATATACACAACAAACTGTTGTGCTAGCAAGCGCTAAAAGGTTTGCCATTGCATCACTTCAGCAATTTTCAAAATCTTTTCAATTTTTTTCCCATATTGGAGTTTTTCTGACTCGGTCCATAGATGTCATGCACCAAGTTTCATGCTGATTCAGCTTATAATGTAGGAGGATTAATTAAAGCTAAGTTTTGCCTTTGTTGTGTTATAGCATAAAATCTAGCTAGGAAATAGTGGGCATGGCCAATGTCAAAGTAATTTAGTATTATCCAAGCATTAAGCTGATATAAAGTTTTTTAGGGGAAGGGCCTATGATTTAGGAATTTTTTAGGGATTTTTTAGTCTGAGTAGCAGTCAGGTTTTTCCACAACAATGCCTTATTAGATTTTTTTTTCAGCATTTTCTGGTTCTTCCGCCAAACATATTTTTGTGGCAAAGAATACAAATTTGCAACAATGAAATCTCTGTACAATTACAATAGGGTTCTATGCTCTGCTGGAAGCAGGCAACCTTGTATAGGCCATCTGCTCGCTTCTGCAGGCTTGGAATTTCCTTTCACCCCAAGTTTTTTCCAGTTTTATTATGAGGCCCTCCTTCCAAAGTGTATCATTATCTTTTTCAGTATCAAAAAATATTGTAATTTCCAATTCTTTATTAGATTGCACTTTTCTTGTGTCAGATTCCAGGCATAAAACTGAATCCATTGTGTTTCATCAGGCTTATCAAACTTCAGACCTATTGCATTAAAAATATATTGCACAGTGTTGTTTGTTTTCTATGATTATAAAGTGTGACTATGACTAGGAGCATATAACCTAAATGACTGTGGCACAAAATATTCTGTGAACTACAGTCTTAAATCTTAACTCACAACTATAAAAATGAAATTTGAAATGAAAGTAGCCCTCTCAAGCAGCAGTGCTGACAGGTGAGTTTCCCTGAACCTCCATGGTAATCATGTCACATGATTTGGATGTCTATGGCTTCCAGCAGTTCCACTTACATAACCAAACTAGTTACATACAAAGGACTAGGGATATGAGGAGTGAGAGAGAGGCCTGCCATTGTCTGAGTTTTCAAACAATTGAAGCACAAATTTCACATCAATTTCTTGCCATTTCCATCTGATTCCTGAGAAGCTTGCAAATTGATATGAACAGCCATTTTCCCGAACTTCAAAGGCAATTCGCATGGCGGCATACTGACGAAAATCCCACTTTTCATGCAGTGACACCAACAACATGCATTCAGAAATTTGGATTAGCTTCACCTGGAGTGGGCTGAGTCAGTGCACCAAGAGCCACTAGGCACAAATGAATCCTACAGATGGGCAACAAATGTCACATTCCTCACATCAAACCACTTGTAAACCCTAAGCAACATCAGAACCGTCTACTAGGACATTTTAGAGAACGTTGTGCTTCCTTCTGCTGAGAAGCTTTTGAAAATGCTGGTTTCTTTTTCCAGCAGGACTTGGTACTGGCCTGCACTGCTAATGTTACCAAAAGGTGCTTCAAAGACCATGGTGTTACTTTGCTTGATTGGCTAGCAAACTGGACTGACCTGAACCCCACTGAGAATCCTATGGAATAGTGTTAGGTTTGGAGGAGGAAGATGAGAGACACCAGGCCCAATGCAGATGACCTGCAGGCCACTATCAAAGCAACCCGGACTTTCAGTATGCCTCAATAGAACCACAAGCCTCCATGCAACACTACATTGATGAAGTAATTCATGTGAAAGGAACAAGCCAAATATTGAGTCCATAGAGATTATCATACACTTCAGAAGCCTGACATTTCTGTTTAAAATGTCCTTTTTTTATTGATCTTCAAATGATATTCAATGTTGTTCAAATTTTCTGAGGCAGAGTTTTGGATTTTCATTATCTCAAAGCCACAATAATTAAAATTACTAGAAATAAAGTCTTGAAGTATTTCCTTCTATATGTAATCTATATAACATATGAGTTTTACTTTCTGAAATGAGCAACAAATAATGTTAAGGTTTTTCACCATATTTACATCTTTTGGAGCTGTGCTTTTATGTTATCTTTCTGAAAATGATGAATGCAGATAAATTATCCTGTTGTCAGAAAAATATGATTATTATAGGTGATTACATTAGCTTCAGCTGTCTGTCTCTAAGTGAACAACAGCAGCTTCTTCTTTTAGCTGTTGTGTCGGCTTTGATTTACAGGATTCTCTTCAGTTGCTCCTTTAATAACTGGAAGGAAAGAGCGGCGTTATCAAGAAGTCCCGATCCATATCTTGATAGCCACCGACTTTATCCTGTCTTTTTGTCTATCTCAAGTGTGACCTGAGGGTGCACAGCTGCTGCTCTTCCACGCTGTAAAAACCAGCCTCTCATCAGTTTCTTTTCATATTTTCAACTGCTAGAACTGTGTTAAAAAACGACAAACATTCTTCTTTCTACTTTTGCTGCTGGCTAACTACCTGACATGTAGCTTATTTTTGCACAGTTGAGGAAGGAACCTTTTTTCAAAATAGGTTCATCATGTGTGTGATCAATTTGACAATGAATATGAGAGCCAGTGAATTTTTTGGCATCTGCTCCTTATTGTGTCAAAATTCAAAATGATCCCCACAAGCAAATTCTCTTTTCAAGTGCAGGACGGCCTCCCACAGCAGGCTGCTAGTGTAGTGAGCAGGAAGGTTACACTGTATGTGTGCAGGTGGTTGAATTTACACACAAGTTTCATATGCCTGCAAAATACAACATTCTGCTTTTTTCATTGGAGTTCTTTCTTTGCATTGCAGCTACATATATGCTCAGCATGAGGGATTGCTGCAAAGGTAAAGGTTCAATGCAATCTACTGTTATTTGTTGCTGCTCAGTGACTCAATTTAATCTGCTGGGTTTCCTTAAACAGAAAACTTTTACTTAATAATTTAAATCATAGACTGAACTTGACTACATAGTTTAATATGGATGAGATAAATCTAAATTATATGTAGAAATGTATGTAGAAATATTATGCAGAAAGTAAGATTTTTAGAAAGTGTGTTGTGAGTCGTTTGTTGTGAATTGGTCTAATATGACTAAGCTGTATTAAACTGAATATGATAGGATAGGTTAATCTTGTGTTAAACTTGTGTTTTTTGGTTTAATAGGAATTTTCTCAGGTTTCTATTCTTGTTGGGTCATTCTAAAAGGCTGCAAATACTCTATAGACTAAGGTAAACCCTCTCTGCCCAAAGTTTGCACACATGAACTTTTGATTGATTAGGTTTGTTTTTCACCTTATACTACAAGGGAGTACCTTCTTGATCATTTTTATTTATGTCAAAAAATAATTTAAAGGAAATATTATTTACATTCCTGAGACCACTCTGGGTATTCTCTGCTTTTAGTAAAGGTTCTGACAGGTCCCATTCCAGTATATCTGTTGGCCCTTTTCCACTAGCACCTCCACAGTGCGGTTTGACTTGGTTCTTTCTTGAAATGTTCTCCTTACCATCAGAAGGAGAAGTTGGGGAGAGGTTGGAGTCACAAGTCCTAAACAACAACACCTGCACCCTATATGTTTCCTGAGGCCCCCTGTCATGGCAGGGGAATGAGGCGCTATTCCCTTTTGCAACACAACCGTACCATTTTCTCACTCATCTTCATTAAGGCCACTTATGACCTTTGTCGTATTTCCCTCCCATCATCTCTGCAAAACAGAGAACTCAGGAATGAGGGAATGTATCCTCTTTGGCTGGGTTGTACATGAGTGTCATCAATGATAAGAAGATGTTCTCTTACACACCTCTTTCCAGCATTTATGTGTGACTTTTTAGTTTTTCTGGGGCTGCAGGGTTAATAAGTCACTGAGCTGAGAAACTATATAAAACCTTTTTTGAATGTAAAATAATTGATCATTCAATGGGAAAAGGAAGGAATTCACAGATTAATAAATAGATGGTTTAATTAACATGATATATATGTAAGTTATGTACCACTGATAAACACTGCACTTATTTTAGAAGAAAACATTTTATTCAAGGGCATAAAAACACCTAGAAAAGGAGTAAATAAAATGAAAATTTAGAGCTTCAAAAAGAGAATCCATCCATCCATCCCCATTAATTCTTGTAGGTTTCTGATGGCAAAAAATACAATTCATGTAGACTGTACTTAATATGTGAGAGCAAATACTTCATCTGACATGTTGGTTGTAATTTCCTCTCTGTTTGGCATTTTCTGAAATGTAGGTGTGCATGAGTAGAACTCCTGTAGGATGTTTTAATATTTTTTTCCTTTTCAACATGTATGTTTAGTGGAACATTGAAATGAAATGATTTGAGCAGCTTATGTGACCAGCTGGACCTCTAAGTCAGTGATGAAATGTTAAAACTGTGCAGAAAACCAGAAGTCATAATTTATTCTGTTTTGGAGCTCAACTGCTGTGCTTCACTTTTTCTAATGACTTACTGAGAAATTCAAACCTAATTTTCTAAGCTTCTGGTTCAGCAAATTGCCATTTGAACGAGAACTACACTCAAGTTTTCAACCAGAAGCAATACAGATGCATAAACCACCTATTTTCTCAGTTTGTTTTTAGTTTGTCTTTTGAATGCACTGCCAGTATTTTGACTACATGCTCCAGCATGTTGCTGCAATGAATTTATATAGAAAACAACCGATGGACAGAGAGAAGTTGTCTTCCTGCAAGCTGAAAGAATCATAAAGGCCGTTTCAGTGTATTCTAAGAGTAGTAGTTTTCTGGAAATAACTAAATTGTATCATCAGGGTTTCCCCCTAGTGTATTATAGGGCTGGCAGGGTGCCAGGCTAAACATTGTTTGTTTAGCTTTGTTTTATTGTTTGTTATATGTGGTGATTTAAATATAAATGTGCTTAATGTAAATAATTATAGACCCATAGAAGAGTTTTTGAACACAATGCAGAGTTTGACTCTTGTCCCAAAGATAACTAGACCAAGCAGAATCACATCTTGCTTAGCCACCTTAATGGACAATATTTTCACTAATGATGTTGTAAACAGATCTGTTGGAGGATTGTTAATTAAGGAGATCAGTGATCATTTGTCAGTATTTGTGATATATATAGAAACTACGTTACCAAAACAGAACAACAAAGTTATTTAGGAGAGTCAGAACAGAGGGAGTCTGCAATTTATTAAAAAAAAAAAAAAAAAAAAAAAAAAAAAAAAAGATTTATGGCACCTAACTGGAACACAGTCTATCAACAAAAAAATATTAATGAAGCCTATGATACATTCCTGGAAATATTCAAGGAATATTATGATAAACATTGTTCTATAAAGGTATGTGTTAAAAATAAAAACAATCACCAATTCTCCATGGATTGCAAAGGGACTGCAGAACTGTATAAAGAAAAATACCCTTTACAGGAAATTCATGAAATTAAAAAATGAAGAGGCAGAAACCCAATATAAAATGATACAAAAATAAGTTGTGAATATTTTAAGAGCAAGGAAAAGGAATACTATGACAATTTATTATATGAAAATAAAAATACATTAAGGGAACCTGAAAGGTTCTCAATAATATTATAAAACTAACACAAACAAAATGGATTACCTCTAAACTATTTTATTGACAGTGAAGCCAAAAACTACAATAGGAGGATATTGCAAATTGTTTTAAGAATTTTTTTGTTAATCTTGGACGCAGATTTATCAAATATAATCCAAGATTACTCAATGTTGCTCAAGAACTAAATAGAAACCTCATTAGGAATCAGAGCTGTATGGTTCGTGGTGCAGTGACAAAAAATGAAATAATTGATATTGTGAAAAAATCTAAAAATCAAAGATCTACAGATATGCACGGGATAGACATGACATTGGTACAGCAGGTAATTGAGGGAATTGTAAAACCATTAACATATAAAAGTAACTTGTTTTTGAAACTGGTTCATTCATAGATAAAATGAAATTACTAAAGTAATTCCAATATATAAATCTGGAAACAAACATCATTTTACCATTCACAGACCTGTCTCCTTGTTGACAAAGTTTTAGTTTTCAAAAAATATTAGAAAAAATATTGAACAATAGATTAAAATCATTTATAGAAAAAGTAAGAATTAATTAGTGAAAATTGTATGGGTTTCACGTCCAAAAAAATCTACATTAGATATTTTAGAACCTGTAAACGAAATAACATCTGCAATTGATAATAAAAAGATTGTGTTGTTTCTCAATTAAAAAAAAAAAAACATTCGATACAAATATATCATGAGTTGCTAATAAATAAATTAGAAAAGTATGGGATCAAGAGGAATGTGTTTAACTGGGTAAAAATCTATTTCAGCGACAGGAAAACAATGTGTAGTGTTTTGAGATATCAGCTCTAAATGTTTGGATATTGCATGTGGTGTACCTCAAGGATCAATGCTGGGCCCAAAGTTTTTTATTATGTACATAAATGATATGTGCAAAGCTTGTGAAAATATAGAGTGTATTATTTGCAGATGACACAAATATATATAAGATGATATGGAGGAACTTCTAAACAATGTAAACAAATAAATGAACAAATTGAAGGTATGGTTTGATGGAAACAAGTTGTAAAATTTGATTAAGACCAAAATAATGTTATTTGGAAATTGTAGATCAGGTACAGAATTAAAAATTCTGCTAAATGGAGTAAACATCGAAAGGGTTCATGAACACAAATTTCTGGGAGTTATTGATGAAAAGGTCACCTGGAAACCACAAGTTTGATATAAACAGAATAAAGCATCAAAAAGTATTTCTATATTAAAGAAAGCTAAGCAGTTGGTCAATCAGAAAGCACTGCACATTCCACATTGTTCCCTAGTTTTAACCAACCTCAGTTACTGTGCAGAGATATGGGGCAACAATTACGCAATTACATTAAGGCCATTAATTAAACTACAAAAAAAGAGCAAAAAGAACTACAATAAGGTTGGCTATTTGGATCACACAAACCCATTATTTATAAATTTTAAATTATTAAAACTTACTGACTTTGTGGATTTACAAACACTGTGCATTTTATTCAAAGCACAAAATAAACAGTTACCAGAAAATATTCAAAAGTTTTTTTCAAAAGAAGGACTTTTTGATCTCAAAGGAAAATGCAAATTCAAAACTGGCAAGATCAAAACCATTACAGTTTGTGGTGTAATACTATGGAATAGTTTGTGGCATTAAAGCAATGTCCAAATGTTACTTTTTGACAAACCACTTAGGCAGCAATGGAGGTTTTGTAGTTTTGTACTAAACCCTGGTTGATTGAATTTGTAGCTATATATCTTGAACTTGTTGCGCATCTGTTATTTAATTTGAATGGTTGATCTTTTGTTAGCCTTTAAGCTCACTGATTTTGATTGAACATTTTGAAAATGTACCTTTAGCTGAATTATGAAGTTAAATGACGTGTTATGAGATACAGCATTTAGTTGATGGGTTTTTTTGGTAATAGGTTACAAACCATTTAAGCTAATGCTAACTTATTTCAATGTGTACTTAATTTATGTTTTTGACCTTTTAGGTCAGGTTTTTTTGTTACCCCCTTCAAGAACCCTCATTTAATGGCAAGCTACCTACCAAACCATGTTGTGGTAGGAAATCAACCTCTATGTGTTTGTCTCTGAATGTAATGGACATTTAAAGAAGGATCCTATCTCAGACACCTTTCCCATATGGACATTTTGGAATTGTTTTTCTTCATACAACATTGAACTCTGACCGTTATTGGAACTTTGAATTTTGGACTTGAATTCTGAACTAGTTCCAGACTGGTATTGAATGCTGTGTTGTTTATTTTCATATGTTATAAATATGTAAAATATATTCAAATATATATAATTATTAGCCCCAAGCAGCTAAGCACTGTGAAGGCCTATTGTAATCATAGTGTTTCTTATGAGTCTCGACTCACAAGAAGTGCTAATGTGGAGGCCTAAACACACCCAAAATTGTCCCCCAACTGAAATTTTAGTATTTTAATGGAATCAAAAGTGGGAGTGGCCAATCAACTCTACAGCACTCCCTAACGTGAGATAGACTATCTGGTGAATGCTAGAGAGCTGGAACTTGGTACACAGGCAGATCCCCCTAAAACAGGAAAAAAACATCTCTTGGTATGCCCTAAATCCAACAGGAAGTCGGCCATTTTGGTTCAAAGGGTCAATTTTGGCCATTTTTGAATTTTTATACATGTCGAACTTTAACAAACTCCTCCTCGGGATTTTGAGTTACTGGCTTCAAACTTGGACAGTATGCAATTAAGGGGTGTGGGAGTAACAGTTATCAAAATCTTGAGTTTTTGAGCATGTTAAAGGGGCGGAGCCAGGCCTCACAGTTGGCCTATTTGCCATGAAATTTGAACTGCTATAACTTTCACATAAAATGGTCAATTGGAGCCAAACTTCATATAACTCATCCATAATGGATTCTCGATGATCCTATGTGGTCATATGCTGATGTCATCAAAGCCCCACCCCCTCAGAAAAGGTAGACACTTATTTTCTTTGAAAGCTGACCCCCTTGACCTAATCAACAGGATCTTGTGTCAGATGACAGATAACTTGTTTTAAAGCACCAAGAGTTTTTGGTGGAGGGCGTGGCCGTGGCGGCATGGCGAAGTCAAACATCACGCCATTGCCATACATTTAGCTCTAAATTCTACATATTTCAGCCGAGTTGCACTAAACTCACTATGATTGATCATAATCCACCCCCCAACAGAAATGCAGTCCAATATGTTGTGGACGTGGCCTAATCCTTCTACAGCGCCCCCTAGAAATCTTTAAAAAATCATCCCCAAGCCATGCTTTGACTGACAATCATGAAATTTGGCACACGTGTATAAAATCTCAAGACCTATGAAAAAGTCTCTAAGAGCCCTGGTCCAAACCTCACAGGAAGTCGGCCATTTTGGATCAAAGCAGCCATTTTGTCTTGTTCACACATTGTGTCTGAGCGAACTCCTCCCACAGCTTTTAACACGGAAACTTCACAATGACTCTGCAGAGTCTTGAAGCACTGAAGGGCAAAAGTTATCAAACACTTTTTGCTACATCAGAGCATGTGGGCATGGTCAAGCCCCAAAATCTGACCCTTTACAATAAAAGATCAACGTGAAATAACTTCCACATACAAGGTCATAGCTTAATGAAACTTTGTGTGTCATAACAGACCAGCGCTAATCACGTTAATCACTAATCAACGGGAAACGTTTTGAAGAGGTCCTGAAGGCCGTGATGGATCAAATCAGCACACACATGGCTGAAGTGGGAGATGATGAAGATGAAAATGAGGAGCAGGACAAAAAGGAAGACATCCTCACCATAGCACAACCTGTGCCAAGTCAGCAGGTGTCACCAACTGTGCCTCAAGCCTCTTTTGTACCTCCAGCCAGTCATCCACTGACCAGCAGGGACACCATCTGGACGTGGACCCAGCCCCTCCACTGCACCCAGAGAGTTCCTTTGTCCAGGAATGACCTTAACCCACAAGAAGCCCAAAAAGTCATGATTGAGCATGTTGTAAGAAATAGTGACTTTTCACCACCTTCACTCAGACTCTGCTCATTTTCAGGCAATTCCAAGTGATGAAATGGACTATGATTCATGGTGATCCCAAATTGAACTGCTACTTGCTGAGCCCAGACCTTCAGTTTTGCATGTCACTTGTTGCATTGTTGAAAGCTTGCTGTTGCCAGCTGCTGACTTGATTAAAGGGTTGGGCCCTGGTGCACTTCCATCCACTCTTTTACAAGTCCTTGATTCAGCCTTTCAGACAGTACATAATGAAGAGGGGCTTTTTGCTCAGTTTTAAACATTCTGCAGAACCCTGGAGAGCGGCCATCATCCTATCTCTAGCGATTACAATTCACCCTCAGCACAGTAGTGAAAAGAGGAGGAGTATTTGTATAAGACAAAGGTAGACATTTTATCAAACGATTCTGTCATGGATGCTGGGACAACTCTGTCATCACTAAGTTGAAGCTTGAGAAGAAAAATAATCCATCTCCCTTTTCTGAGCTCCTGTTGTCATTCCGGACAGAAGAGGACCGACAAATTGCCAAAGAATCCCAAATGAAAAAACAAATTAGTTTGTCTAAACAAAAGGTGAGTGTCCAGTCTCAGAGTACCTGTTCTTGTGGTCATGCCAACAACACCACGAGCAGAGCTAAAAGAATTGAAGAAATGGATTTAACAACTGCAACGGCAAATGTCTGCCTTCATGTCCAGAATGACTCCAGCTAATATGAGACCTGAGCCACGACAGACCAAATCAAAGTTAGCCATGCCCCATCTTAGTCTGCAGCAAGACCAAAGCCTGGGTACTGCTTCAACTGTGGTGAAGATGGCCACATCTCATCATCCTGTTGTAACAGAGTTAACCCAAATCTTGTGGAACAAAAGAAAAAAATAGCTTTGCCAGAAACAACAAGCCTGGGATCCCAGAAACTCCAATCAGCAGTCAAACTAGATGCAGTTGCTGCTGAGGACACTCCGGAACTGCTACCACCAGAAGTCCCAGAGACCATTTCAAACCTCATTGTGTACTGCCAAGGGGTCTTCTTGGTATGAAGAGCACCAAATCCAAATAAAAAGGAACAACTTCAA
This sequence comes from Anableps anableps, assembly GCA_014839685.1. Lineage (NCBI taxonomy): Eukaryota > Metazoa > Chordata > Actinopteri > Cyprinodontiformes > Anablepidae > Anableps > Anableps anableps. The sequence continues at coordinate 31,262,470 of CM026082.1, forward strand.
CTGCCTCCTTGATAGTGGCTCACAAGTCACTACAGTAATACTCATTTTATACACTCATTTTATAATACTCACCTCTCAGCCCATAAAATTATGCCTCTGAATAACCTGTTGGAAGTTGAAGGAGCCAATGGCCAAAATGTACCATACCTTGGATATGTTGCATTGAATTTGACTTTTCCACCTGAATTTCTTGGATCACCGATTGAAGTGGATAGCTCTGGTTGTCCGAGACACCAAAATCTCCAAACCGCTTTTATTGGTTGGCACAAACAACATTGACATTGCTTACTGAAACCACCTTGAGAACTATCATATTACTTTCCAACCCCCTGCATTTGGGTATCAAGCTGTCCTTAAGATCCTGAAGCACAGACATGCTAAGAACTCACCTGATCATCCTGTTGTTTTGACTCTACAGTATGGCCAACCACAGACCATGTTATCTGGCTGAACTGCTGTCCTTGAGGGATGTCTGGCTACACAGTTACTGATGAAGGAGAAAGTGGCTCTCGTTGAACATCCAGCCTCCTTCCCTCTGCCTGGAGGACTTATGGCACTCGGCCCCAGGCACCAAGAGCCACCAACGCATCGGCGGGCAGAGGCACCTGCCTCAGCTTGAGGCTGAGGGGAGTGTGACGGGGGGAAATAGGCACCACATTTTAGCAGGGGGCCCAAGATGATCCAGGAGAAGGGGCAGCCCAGAACACAACCTGACAGATAAACAGCCACACAAAAAACATTCCCACCCATATGCTCACATACAGATATTCACATCCACTCACCCAACATGAAAAAAAAGGGATGTTATACACCCACTTTCATCCCCCATCCACACTCTACACACGCTATACTCCCTGGTCCAGGTAATGTCCCCACAAAGGGGCAACCTGTCCCTGGATCCAGGAGATGGTCCCCTTCTCTCTAGGGTGGAGAAGAGCTGACAGCCTAACCCTCTGCAGCAGAGGGTTAGGCAGAGTAGCCCATCAGCCAGGACGAGAGCCGGGCACCCAAACAACCCGGGCCCAGATGCCGGCCCCGACCACATCCAGAGACGGGCACTTCAGTGGTGAACACGTACCCCAAGGCCCTACATGAGTGGTGGTATGATAGAGTGGGTGGAGAAAAGCAACTGGGAATGGGAAGGAAAAGACTGGGGTGCCAGATTGCCCTCCCAGGGAGACAGCCCTCCGCTGATCCCAATAGGCACCCCCATTGGGCGAGACCCACCAGGGAAAGGAAGTTCAATATATCCGCCCAAAGGCAGGTGGCAGCAGCACCACTGGGGACCAAGGCCCAAGGTGGGCACAGAGCCCCGAGAACTGACCGGGACCGGGGACAGCGACCCAACCCCCAGAAACATCCAGACCCCCCAAACCCAACCTCCAGTCCAACACCCAACCCTCCAGCTTAAGAAGCCACCGAATCCCAACAAGACAACCAACTGGGAGTGCCCGCACAACCACAGACAGTGCACCGTGGCGACCAAGAGCAGCGCACCCCCACCCCAACAAAGGAACCAACCAACCACATTGATGCGAATTCTAATTCCAAACATTTTTGGTGCCACCGTGTAAGGCCACAAGAGTCAGCTGACACTGTTCACATAATTTGGAATATATAGACAGTTTTGATTGCTGGAGTTACTTTATGCAAACAGGTTTCTGATAACTCTCATAGTATCTTTTTGGCTGCTGATGCAGACATTTCTAGGTGCTTTGTGGGTGGTATTTTATGGCTGCTGTTTCTGTAGTTTATGGTTTGCAATTTAATTCAACTTAACAGTGATTTTTGACCAAATTTTTCCTACACATCTATTTCCAGAAGCTGCAATTTATAACAGGGTATATTGTGGAAAAACACAGTCCACACCCTGGTTTAACCTGCAGTTATTTTATTAACTGTAACCTACAGTTCAATTCTTTAAACTGATTAACTGTAACCAAACAGTTAGTATCTTTTTGTTTATAACCAGACAGTTCATTCACAGCAGGGTGCACTGTGAAGACCACAGGTCACACCCTGGTTTAACCTGCAGTGTTTTCATTGCTAATCATCATAGCTTTGATCTTCTTTTACAGCTTGTGTGTCAGTCAGAATTAATGTGCAGATAATTCATCATTCAGCGACCCTTTGAGTTAATGCTTTGCACATTTTCTGTTATTAGCATGTTCGTTGCCTGATTTTTAACTGCACCACTTAATTTCATTTAGACTAACTCACTGCTAATCCTGATCAGAGAGAGAATGATTCAAAGTGATGGATCGCTAACAATTTCTTAAAAATAGAAATAACATTTTTAAGACTCAGCAGTATTTTATAAGCCACAGGCTGATTTTGTTCAACCCATGCATCTGTTCTAAACATAAAAGAATTTTAGCATTTTGGATAAGCCACAGTTGATTCTGCCAACCTGTGCACCGATTTGACGCAGATACCTACACCTGCAATATATGTATAAGGAAAATACATATTTATCTGAGGTGCTTTTCATTTGAGTGTGTGTTGCTAGATTTAGCAATTGTTTTACAGCTAAAATCATAGGTGTTGGTGACTTTTTCATAGTGTTCACAAAGATGGATATACCAGATTCTCAATCTGCTGGAGCTGCGGGTCTACAAGATGACCCCGGAGCAGAACTGAGACAGATTATTTGCAACAACATTAATTTACCCTCAGATGAGCATGCTTAGTTGGGTGATTATGATATTGTTGCTTGTGACACATAATTGTTTAAGTATATTTAAAAAGCCATGATTTCAGTTGTCTTTGGTCAGCTTGCTTTATTATTTCAGCGATGGTGGCAACTTGAAACTCAAAGATTCTCTGTCACAACAGGAACTAGAAGATATTTTAGAAAAGAGGAATTGAAGTATGAATTGAACTGAATTGAATTGAATTGAATTGAATATGAATTGAAGTATGGGATAAATGACAATAAAACAAGGCTTTGTAGAAGCTTGGGGGATTATGGACTAAATTTAAGGGGTATATTTGAACCTTATAGGTCAACCAAGAGGAATTCCAGATGAATTCAAAGCACAACATGAAATTAAACCAGGATTTGAATCTATTTTACCCTGGGTCAAAATTTATAACAATGTTGAATGGATAAACTATGTTTACTATAATCAACAAAGGATGATAAACTTCACTGTTGAAGGATTCATGGTTTTAGGAGACCAACTCCATGAAACAAACAGAATGGTAAGACAGAACAGACAAGCCTTAGATTGGATGTTGGCAAACATGAGGAGTTTGTCACGTTTGGTAATTAGTGTTGTACATAGATTCCTATGAACACTGCACCAAAGGGTAAATTTAATGCTGTAATGGTTAAACTTAGTAAATTGAAAGCAGAAGTAAAGGGAACATGCATGAAAGAACACTTGGTCATGGAAAAGGCTGGAGGAAATTTTAGGTGAGTGGAGAGCTTTGACAGTTAAGACAGGGCTAATTCTATTAGTAATACTAATTGTTATTTCTCTGCTTGTGTGTTGTGTGCTGCCTATCATGAGGAAACGGATCTTGGAGACTGTAAACCAATGGATGACCAAGGACGGCAGCCATCATCAACGCACATATCTGCCTGGACCAAACAGACCTATGGGTTTGTTCAATGGACGACTGAGTTCAAGGAAAAGTTCTGAAATGAAACTTTGGACAGAAATGGACAGCTTGGAAAGCGCACATATTTCACATACATTATTGTCATAGTATATACATATATTCCTTATACCCACCCAACACAGGTGGCCCTACATTACATTTGAACATATAGGCACATACCTTACTGTACAACTACATTATAGGACTACATATATTCTTTTACATATTCCAGTTTATTATACCATATTACTCACCATTTTTCTTGGAATATTCAAAAAACCTCTGGACTATGATGCATTTTCACAGACACTTCTTTTACAAGTTTGTCATCAAGATGTTATATCTATGCTGATGTATTAAAAAAAATGTACCTAATTGTCTTTGTTTTAAATCTTTGTGGGTACCATGGTTGGGTTCCATTGGTGTCATCGGGGGTTGCCCGGTATGGGAGATGGGAACCATAGGATAGTTTTTCCCTGCAATCAAGCAAGAAAGGCCAACAGATCCTATACTAATGGAATTGCCGACCATGGGAGAACAATGATTAACAATTTGTTTAACCAGTGTATTTGAGTCATCATACCAGTTAAGTTTACTTATGTTAATGAACCTATTCTTACTGTTTTGCATTATACCCACCTTAAGTAGAATTACTTATATAGAAATATATTTACACATATTTAATATTCACAAATAATGCATGCAGAATTTTGATATAACTATAAATGGGAAATCTTCTGTTCAGTTGGTTAAGGATTCCCCTTGGAAATGGAATAGGGGGAATTATGTAGAGGAATAATTATCTTTTTTGTGTAGTTCCTGTCAGTGTAATGTTCCAGTCCATTATGACCTGGAAAGAATGCGTTTGTCTGATAACAGCAGGCCACCCTGGCCTGAAAAGTCAGCAGGAATCTAAATTTGAAGAGATATGGAAATAAAAATTGCAGAAGTGCTGTAGACAAGCATGTAGCTAAGCCTGAAAGCTCCCAGCTGTGGATGATTACTGGGAAGGGCCATAAAACTGCAGAATGAAACCAGCCAAGAAATCTGCGTAAGCTAAAGTAAGGGACATCATTGGGTAAAATATCCAGACAGACACCAATAGATATGAAATCCTATAAAAGGTCTTGTAACCATTAAAACGTAGGAGATTCAGGGATTTTCTGTAATTGTGAAAAGTGTAATGTGTATGCAGATGTGCTGAATAAAATGTCCTCCCAGTTGGCTTGATCAGAGCAGAGAGATTTGAGTTCTGTGTGATGTTTTTTTGTTTTTTTACTGAGTTTGCCACTTTTCATCCCCAACAGTTCTCCCTAACAGGAAATTGTAGTACAAAAATGTACAGTGGATTGTTTTAAGGAAGCTGTACAACCTTAACAAACATTTCAAGAAAAGCAATGTCAGCTAACTGTGTTCATAACGTTCCAATAGACAAAAGACAAAGACAAAAAAAGACAAAAGACAAAGCTCATGGAAGCAAAAGAGAATCAGTGCCATTGCACTGGAATCTATTTTTGATTTTACTTTTTAGTTTCTAACGGTCTTCTGACTTCTCTCCGGGTTCATTTTAATGAACTTTAGGGCTTGTTGATAATTTTATGTTGATGTTTGCAAGTTTGTTTTCCTGGTAATCTAGAATATTTATTTTGATATATATGAGTTATGTTATACAGTGCTAAGAAAAATAACTTGACTGCTTTCTGCTATTTTGTGACAGTAAAATGTTTTAAATCACACAAATAACAGAGTAAAAATAGAAGCAGTTCTGAAATGATTCATTTATTAAAGGAGCAACTCCATCCAAACCAACCTGGGTCTTTGTAAAAAAGTAACTGCCCCTAAATCTAGTTGTCATCTATATTAACCACAAAAAACCAGCACTAAACAGAGGAGGTGGTCTTACAGTCCATCTTTCTAACACCTACAGCCTTGACACCATTCCCCAGGCAGTTTTACAGCCTTTCACACCATGGAAGATGTGACCAAAACAACTCACAAAGCATCATTTTGGATCGTCAAGTGGCAATGACACATAGTGACTCATTTGGCTCTTTAAGTGACCATTAGTAAGTATGGCAACTTCGATCAGCATCCCTTTCCCTGCTGAAGAACAATATTTCTGCACCATAATGCTGTCACCACCATGTTTTACTATGACTTTGTTACATAGCATTTTGTTTGTGGCCCAAAAGGTCCAGTTTTGCATCTCACTGCAGTACTTTGTTGGAACATTGTGTAGGTGGCACTTGGGAGACAGTTATAATCCTCTTAATCTTATGCTTGGACTCACTGGTTACTTATGGCATCATGAAACCTCATGCATATACATTCTTTAAACTAGGCAACAATGCTCTTCTTGATATGGCATGTGTATTCATAGACTTCTTTATGTCATGGTAAAGTCCTTTTGGTTTTGGTCTGAGGTTGATAGAGAACCCATCTCTTTTCTGTATGGCTGAACATTCCCATGGTGTTTATACTTGCATATATTGTTTAAACAGATGAATGTGAAACCCTCTGACATCTGGAGATTGGATCCAAGAATGTGGAGATCCACAACTCACTGTTTGATGTCTTGGTGGATTTGCTTTGCTTCTTTCATGATGTCACACAGTGTGTTTGAGGAGCTTCCCTCAAACACAACCAGAAATGTGTCTTTATTATTATTCTGTCATTTCAGAAGTACAAGCATTTTTTTGTTAACCCAACAAAAACAGGAACAGTTTAGTATGATTTATTATCAGACAGTGAGAAAAATAAAGATTACGTCTTTTTTATCCAGGATATGCAAATATCTGGTTTCAGCTGTATGTGTGACTCGTGGCCAATATACCTTGTCTTAGTTAAAGCTGTATAAAAGTTAGTTCCCATTTTCCTCTAAAATACTGTTTCTCTCCATTTAAATTTGTCCTTTTTTAAAGCACTTCCTTATTTCAGTAATTAGCATGAGAATATTAAAAGTGATTTAATAAACTGAATTCTGGCAGTGCTGGTTATAGAACCCATTTACAATGTAGCTCTGTAGGAGGTTGTCCTTGTAACTATGATTATAGTGCAGAAAAATAATCTCTCTATTGAAACAATGAGAACTGTATTTTTACTCTCCACATGAGACCTACCTTAGTAATTCTGGAGAAAAAAAAAAAGGATTGGGAGCTTTTGTAAAGATTGGCACAGAAAATAGAACACAGATTCGTACCCGAATCTTTCCCAGGAAAATGTTTTTTTTTGAAGCAGTAGAAGCATTATATGCAACAAATTCTGAAATATTTGAATATATGTAATGTGGCAGTCATATGTTCAACTCTTATCAAACATCTGTCTTATTTTGCTCCATATAAGGGGGTATGGGGGGGCAGCGCTGATCTCCAGCTGTCATTGGTAGGGAGGTTGGGTACACCCTGGAAAAATTGCCATCCATCATAGGGAAATACAGGACAAATAACCATGCAAATACACACATACACCCATTGGAAGATGAGAAAAACCAAAGCACAATTAATAGTTGTGTTTTTGGACAGTGGGAGAATGCTGGAGTACCCAGAGAGAACCCATACAGAGATGCATAAGACCCCTAGGATTCCAATCTAGGATATTCTTGTTGCAAGACAATAATGCTTCCAACTGCTACCAACAGTGCAGCCCCTAAACTGTTACATGCCAAGGCAGTTTATTGTGGGGTGTGACACAAGGACTGCAGAGCCGGCAGGGCCTGTGGAGTCTCTGTGGTACCTATTTGTGAGCATCTTGCACAGGACGAAAAGGGTGATTTTCTGGACCTTAAACGGCACCAAATCCTGCTAATTCTTGGCAGCTATCGACCGCTAACAGGATTGCTCGTTCGCGCTCGCCTGTTCGTTAGACTGGAGTGGACTTGCAGCAGCGGGGGACGGTGGAAGTGGGGGGCATTGGGGCAGCGGCCTGTAGCGGGAGGGGTTAACGACTCGACTTAACATGAATGGCTGCAGTGCCAGGCAGCAGAACCAGCGGCAGACCAACGACACTTGTCATTGAAAGTAATGACATCACCAATAAATATTCACATGATTGGTTGGTAGATCTGTCCCCATTGGACAATCCAAGACTTTATATACACAGGCTTGGATAAACCCCTCCCTAACAATATATATAATACATTTAATAACCGTGTATTAAAAAAACTTCACTCCCTAAGGACCATATTCAGATGATATAGTCTATATGTGATGGTTTGTATTGATGCAATCTTAACTTCAATTTATAGACATGGATTTATGAAGAACAGAAACTCAGAGGGGCGTGTTTGAATAATCTTTTTTATTTTTGCGTCACAATTATAGCAACATTTTTAAACAATTTCAAGAAATATGTTTTTCCACTTATGAACCATGTGGTGTTGGCTTCCTGTGCAAAGATGATTTGACTCTGGATGAGCCTCAAGTCTCTTCTGTAGCGTCCAACAGAGGTCACTGAGCTTCTGGTTGCAGAAACTTGGGGGACGAACAATCCACCCTGAAACCCCATCAAAGCTGCCATCTTCTTCATCAGACATTAGATCATTAGATCAACGGTGACGCCTTTCCAGAATGCCACTTCTCCTCCTGCCAGGATACCTTTCCTCGCCTCCAGCAGCTGCTGACACAAACAGAACAGAGTCATTATATATGCTTACAAGAATCAAATCTTTGCCATCATGAAACATTCATATTGAATTTTTTTGGAGCTTCACACCTTAGAATGCACACATTTTACACAGACAGAAATTAAAGACACTTAGAGAAAAAAACACCCTTAGAGAAAACAAAAGAAAAACTAAATATTCACCCTTAGAGAAAAATTAGGACTTGCAGAACATAAAACATCATCAGAAGAAAAATATGCACATAGAATGGAGAACATACACAAGTGCAGCTTATGGCAAAGCAGTCTATGAAAAGGCCTGATAACATAACTGGTCTCCCTCAGAACACATAAGTCACAAGTTGATAAACTAAATGGCAGAGTAGGAAAGAGTCCAAAAATAATGAACTCAATTAAATGTACAGTTACTTTGATCCAATTTTACTTAAATACAAATAAAATGGTACTCACAGGAAAGCAAACGGTTCCTCATTAAAAATTTGCTTTAAGTAAAAGTTAGCTTTTTATGAGCAGAAGAAAGTTCCGCTCATGGATTTCAGAAAGGAAATGAGAACATACTGGTCTCAAACTGTCTTTAATTGAAGGAGCTTCTTTTATAAATAAAAATGCAAAACAAAATCAAGCATGACATCATGAATATTTGGGAGGCATTATGTGTAATTTTAATGGAACATAAATGTCCAATATCTTCTGTCAGCTGCTGTCTTCAGGGTTCTCTCCAGCTGATCATGTCAGCATCCTTCATCTATGAAGCTTCTCAGCGGTTCTCCTCTTCCTCAGAACCTGGCAGTTCTGATCTTCATCCAGTTCTTTGTCCAGTATATTTACTGTCCCTCCTATCTAATATTTCTAAATAACTGACCCCAAACTAAGTGCCTGATCCTGTTCTTGGCCTTAGCCAATGCAAATTACAATCACAAGTTCCAGAAATAACTGATTTTACATTTGTTGTTAAAATATTATGCAGAATGTTTACGTGGACATAGTGTTGAACACAAACCAAACTAAGGTTACACTGTAAGGTAAAGCTGTTGCCTTATTCATACTTACTGTTAAACTGGTTCCTTAAGTCCAGCCATGGATTTTCTTCTTTTTCACAGTTTCAAGATGAACTTGAACTATACTTGATGGGTTTTTCCTGGAGCTTCTGTCGTCCATGTAAGACAGATTCCAGGCAACACCGTGGAATCTGATTACTAACCCAGCTGAAACAATCAATGCTGCTTAATCTGATGGGGTTTTATTATTATTTTTACTCAATAACCGATATGATTTCAGAAGTAACTGAGTAAAATACTTTACTCAAAACAAACTCAAGTAAAAGTTAAGGTTTTGTACACATCTTAAAAAACCAAAGAACATACAATTTGTACTAAATTACAGTAACTAAAGTAAATGTAACTAGTTAGTCTCCATCCCTGCTAAATTGTGTCAGTGAGCAGTGCTAGCAGGAATCATCCAGTCTCTTTAAAACAGCATCAGACTAACATTAGACTGGATAAACTAATTACAAACACTCAATGCAAAGAAATGACTTATGAAAAAGTTTGTGGTCAAATAAATTTCTAAACAAGCATCCAAATCCTGCTGACCAACAATAGGATCCAGTAAATCTTACCAGCTTCCTTCTTGACCGACACCGAGCAGAACCCTTCATGGCCGTGGCTCCAGCAGCAGGATCTGGCTGACTGGACCGGAAGTTCTGCTGCACTGCCTCAGAGGAGGTCTGCATGCAGCTGGAAAACGTTTGTGTGCGTTATAAATACATCGTGTAACATACATAAACAAATATATTCAAGCTAAAAACAACAGACACACACACACCACAGCAACGGAAGATACTTACACACTATGGCATCATTGCTCACACCATGGAAAGCCAGACTTGCTGCAGAGTTCCAGCAAGCACCGATGTGACCTCCACGCTGAGAGACGAACAGTCTGGAAAAAGCAAACGTGATTCGCTTTCACACAGTAAACTGCATGCTTGGTTTGTGATTCTTACCCTTGCCCGAGGGTCGTAGTGGCTGTGCTTTGAATCACAGTTATGCAGGCGAACGACAGCTTCCTAAAGGAAAGGGTGAAACAAAAGAAGAACATCATTTTGTTGCTTATAGTTAGCATACAGTCACTTTCTGTGTTTTTAGTTCAGAAATGACCGAGTCTTTGACTCCTGGCTGAATTCTAAAATGAGACAGCCTGGTGTTCAATTTGTAAAACATGAAAAAGATGTCGGTATTTTTAAGAGCTCATAACATTACATTTGATTTTAAAAATCTTATCCTCGCCTTGTTTCAGCCTTGTGAATACGACGGACCGCCAAGATGGTTCTGGCGCGCAAGCAGTGACATTCAGTACATGTTCGTCATTATGTCCGCCACATTAACAGCGTTCTTGCCGAGAGTTTGGGGTTGTGTGGGCGCTGCGGTGTCTTCTGTGGGTTTCTGCCGAGATATCACTTTAATGTCGAAATGATACCGAGCCATAAACAACATAAAATACATATTTGTTCGCCATTTCATCGTCCTCTTCCTTGACTTCAGCTTGTATGCGCTTTCTTCTTCTGGTGTTTAATGGAGGTTGGCAGACCGCCACCTGCTGGACTGGAGTGTGAACAGGAAATTAACGGGGAAAAACAGATCATATAAGATTTGTTTTTTAAAAATGACATGACTTAATCTTTTATTTTAATCGTATTAATCATAAAAAATATTTTTCAGTTAGGTAGATAATATTAACTTTACTCAGTTTTTCTTTGAGCTGTCTCTTTTCTAGTTTGTACATAATATAATAAATCTGATTGATGATATATTTTCTTGTTATTTGATTTAATACTTAATAAACGGTTAAAAAATGACAAACCATACCTGAAATACACCCTCTGTTTGTTGTTTTCTTATAGAGAATATGCAACTGATAATGTTAGACCTTGTTCATGTACACTCACACACACACAAATTCAACAAACATATCGATCTTATTTAAAACAAAATCAAGGACATAAAAATTTTTGTTGTCCATGTTGTTTATAATCTCTTCAGTTATGTGCATTAATGCCATTGATGTGGATCGGTTCTCTAAAATCAAACGGACCATCTGTTAATATGTTGTATTAATTGAAGAAGGCATCAAGTTGGGTGACCAGTTTTCCAGGATTCAAGAGAAGCTGTAAAGTCATGATAGGGTCCTGTAATTTGTGAAAAAATGTTTGTCCCCACCTTTAAATATTGAAGTAACTTTGGTAATTTTCATTTAATGTGGAATTGATCCTGTTGTGATTTATAAGTTATAGATATAGGTCACTGAATCCACAATGGCATCTCTCACTTTCTTGACTAATTCCATGCTTTTTGAAAGTAATAAAATGAAAAGCAACATAGTTTTTGCATTTTTAAATTCATAAGAGCCATAGTTTAGCTAGCTGTATTCGCATTGTGCTTTGAAATTAGATGAGGTAAAATTCACTACACTTTGCTTGAGAAGCTACATTTTTAACTGACATTAGTCATATGATTCTAGCTGTAACTGAGTAAGTCCCAAACAAAATTTACCTTTGGTCAAAGATTACTTTCTTACCTTGAAATCATTTTTTTTTCTCAATAAAATTGGAACACATCAGCTTTCAGTCCTGAAATTCACTATGTGGGGTTGCGGAGTGAATGGCTAAATAATGAAAGAATTGCATAACTTCTATCTGTTCTCTAAATGGTGGAACTGATGGTGTTACAACTCACCCCGTGTTACAATCATCCCTGGTCTCCCCTACATTAAAATGTCATAATGCAAAACAAATCAGAATGATTTATTGTAAACTTAACATTGGTTGAATGATTCCTCTGTATTATATTTTATAAGTAGTCATGTATTAAAAGATTACAAAGAACATGAATCTCCAATCATTTCAAGAAAAAAACATTAAAAATACAACTTTGGTTCCAACTTTTATTGGAACCAAAGTTACAACAATAAATCACTGTTAAAATGAGGTCATTGTCTCTACTTGATTAGCATTTGTATGACTCAGAGCAACTTCCTTTAAATATGAAAGCCTCCCCTAGACCCCAGGCATGGGGGGTCATGGGGGAAACATTGACAAACATAGTTCAAGACAATGTTTCACAGTTCCCAACAGTTTTCTGTGGTGACAAAAAACTCGTTAGCAGCAGTAAATCTCAACCGCCCCAGCAATTTAATGTGCAAAAGCTCCCTAAAATCTTACTTTTCATTCCAGTGCCTATCGGTCAGATCTTGACTCATCCACTGGATCTACACAGCCAAATTCACCTGTCACTCTGGAATAAGCCACATCATTGCTCTCATCAGCCACAAGTTCTGGTGGCTTTCTGTTCACAAAGATGTCAAAGAATACATTCTTGTCTGTTAAGCCTGTGACCACAACAAATCTGGAAACCATCCAGCTGTCCATCATAGTCAACCCTTTGCCATTTCCAAGCATCCCTAATCATACATCATTGTTGATTTTGTCACTGGACTCCCAATCTCTAAACATATAACCACAACCTAACCATTTTTCTAAAGCATGCCATCTCATTCCCCTACATATGTTTTCTACAACCTTCCAACAAGTCCAGCCTCTTATTAAACATGTCTTCCATCTCCATGGAATTCCATCAGAAGTTCTGACTGACTGTGGTCCCTAATTCATCTCCTGGAAACACTTCTGCACTGCACTGGATACCAAGGTCAGTCTCACATCAGGTTATTACCCCCAGTCCAACGGTCAGATAGAACGCATGAATCAAGAACTCAAAACCACTCTGTTTTTTTAAAAATGACTTTTTTGCTCCCTGTACATAATGAAAAAAATGTAAACTGCTGATGTCACACTAAATAAATTCTAACTTCTAATTGGTTACTCTATGCAGAAATTAAGCTGTTGACCAATGACCTTTTCTACAGAACTTTTTGTTCCGCTGGGTGATTTTTTTGAGAAATTACTCAAAATTAAAAAAATAATTTCTTCAATGACTAATAAAGATAGTATGATATAATATAAAGACAGAATATTTTGTTAAACTCACATCTCCAGTTTTATTAAATTTTCCTATCTATAAAGATACATTTGATGTATGTATGTATGTACATCGAATAAAAAGACATTTTTTTCTTACTGTCTGAAGTTAAATCAGAACAAACTTTTATTATTTCAGGTGAGTCAGAATTACCAAATTTATTTCTATTTCTATTTGCTAAATGCCAGAAAACCTAGCAAGAACATTTTTTGGAGTTTTTTTTTTTTTTTTTTTTTTTTTTGTAACTTTCTTCAAATTCAAAAGCTTACTTATGTGTGGTCAGTATTAGGGATAGTTGTATTTTGACCCAAGTCATACAGTTTAGACCATTGAGGTTTCCCTCCACAAGCTTCTACCAATAGTTTACTGGAGCTCTGGCCCATTCCTCCTGACAGAACTGGTAGAACTGAGTCTGGTTTGTAGGCTGCCTCCCTTTCACACACGTTTTCAGATCTGCCCACAGCTTCTCCATAGGACTGAGATCAGGGCTTTCTGACGGCCATGCCAAAGCATTGACTTTATTGTCCTTAAACCACTTTATAACCACTCTGGCTGTATGCTGAGGGATTTTTGTCTGAGCTTTAACTTCCTGGCTGATGTCTTTAGATGTTGCTTCAATATTTCCACATAACATTCTTTCCTCATGATGACATCTATTTTAGGAGCACTACTTCCTCATGCAGCTAAACAGCTCCACAACATGAGGCTGCCACCCCTATACTTCACAATTAGGATGGGACAAGCATCCCCCTATTTCCTCTAATTGTCATTATGGTCAAACAGTTCCACTTTTGTTTCATCAGACCACAGGACATGTCTCCAGAAGTGAAGATCTTTGTCCCTGTGTGTATTTGCAAACTGCAATCTGGCTCTTTGTTTTTTTGAAATAAAGGCTTCTTCCTCATTAACTGGCCTTTCAGCAGTGATGTCAGTAACATGTTACTCAAATCTAACCAATTTTTTCAGTAACGAATAATCTAACGCATTACTGTTTCCAATCCAGTAGTCAGATTGAAGAAGTCACTGTGCGTTACTATTTTTGTCATTTTACTTAGTAAACCCCTACATTTTTACTTTCCTCTTGCGTCTCTGGGAGAGATGCCTGATGTGTAATACCAGGCAGCGACACAAATGGAAAATATGGGGGGAGGAGGGAGATACATGTTTCCTAGCTGTAAGAAAAGCACTATTTAGAATTTGTGTCGCCAAAGATGACAATATCAAGATTCGTTGCTTCCTCTGTGCTGGAGACAAAGTGCTATTGTTACATGCTTGAAAATAGGGGAGACAGAAAAACAAGTGATTTTCAGTGCTTCTCTCATGCTGCAGTTTAATGCAATGAGGAGAGAGCGCAAAAGCCCCATAGTGGAGGATGGAACCACTACCAGTCAATCCCAGAATAGGCTTACTAGGTGATTGGTGATGTCAGATTTCAATTTCATTGAATAAAATAGCAAATAACATTAACACACGAAAAATAACTTTTCTACAACTTTCTTACCATATTTACATTGTTTTTAGGTTCATGTCAACTAATATGGATTAGTATTTATTATAAACCTTTTTACAGTAAATTATGTCTTTTTTTTTTACTATCAACTGTTGTTTATGAAATCAACTTGTAACCTTTCCTTTCTCCTTTTTTGTCTTTTTGTCCATTACATTTGAAATAAACCCAAAGCAGTTTCTTATAAAGTTTCAATAGATGAATAACATCCTGATACGACAGCAGCCCATGTACAAGTACCAGGAGTTCTGCGTCGTTTCTTCTGCACATAGAAGCTTCTCCACCACACTGACCCTGTCCTTGGTTTAAGGTTTGACATGGATTCATCGGAGTTGGAGGACTTGAAGCTTGACATTGGTGCAGCTCTGTACAAGCTGACAAAAGATGCCTTAATTGAAATTTTTGGGTTTTCTTTGTATCGCTCTGTCAACATTTTTGATAAGCTCTCTGATAAAAGTCATCCCTCTTTCATTTTACATATTACAAGGCATCTAGAGAGAGATGAATTATGTGAGCTGGAAGATCAATATATGGCAGAACTGCTTAGCTTGACAAAAGTGGTGAGGTGATCTGCTAAGAATAGTGCATCTGACCATGTCACTACCAATTTAACTCAGGGATTTACAGTTAATGAGCCCCCTCTTCAACTCGTAGAAGAAGAATGGCACAGCAAAGAGGTGCAGAAACTTCACGCAGCATTAGAATTGTCATTGCAGAGGAAGCTAGATCAAACTAACTCGACAAAGAAACCGATGAGGGATGAAGATAACTGTGCTAAGCAAGACCAAGTCCTTGTTCAGCAGATGCCCCAGAATTGAGTCTCTTTGCAGTGGGGTAGAGAATTCAAAATATCAGGTCAAATTGGTGAGCCAGGGCAGAAAGACAAACTCACTTTCTCCAGTTTAGCACACTAAATCATATAAGGCATCAGTAAAGGAGTTCCTGAAATTGAAATAGTTGATCCTGTGATCAGGTCAATTGCACTAAGCCTACAACTATGCAGTTACCTTGAGGGCAAGAACAGCTCACCTTAGAGGTCCAAAGTAGTAAAGAAACCCCACAAAGTTTTTTGTTCTGTGCATTAGATCTGAGGCAAAATCTTTGCTTCACAGGAAGCATAATCTGGTTTGAGATATATGATAACTGCTACTTGAGAAACTTAACATCACATGTGCAAATGAAACAGAGAGACAAAATAAGAGACTTCTTACCCAACAGCGGCCAGCCATTATCCGCTCAGTTCAGTCTCATGAAAGCTGCTGATAAGAAAGGGAAAACTCCAAATCTGAATTACAGCAACAAAACTCAGTTTGCGCTCTGAAATTGCCTCATTGAAAATCTTAGGTGATGAAGTAGCACAAATTAAAGAGTCAATCAGACCACCCAACCCTACATCGCCATAGTGTCTGGCTCCACCCGTAACACAGGAATACCTCCCCTATCCCCTGTTTCAGTTTCCATAGCAAAACTATTGGCCCCCTCCAGGTCCAGGACTGAGAGGAGGCTACTTCCAGTTTCAACAAACTTGCAGGGCGAGAGGAACTAGACATGAAAAAAAGTTACATAAATGAAAGAGGGTTACCCCTACAGTACAGGGAGTAACCAGGGATTTTAAAATAACCCAGAAATACTGCTCCTCCTGCGGTATCACTGAGAAAGAGGAAAGATTTAGACAATTTGTATCCTGTAAAACAGACATTTATTGTTCCGAAACCTGTTAAGCTCAACATTGCCCAAAACACAAACAACAGTGTCTTCTCTCACACCCACAGTCAGATCATCGCTTTGAATTAAAGGCCAATTTCTCCCCCAGAAATACAAAAAACAATCAGTCTATTGTCGTTGCTTTGATTGGAAAGTGGTGCACTATTGAGTGCTACATACATGGTCATGAAACCCAAGCATTATGGGACACAGTTTCCCAACTCAGTATCATTGATGAAATGTGGAAAAAGAGACATTTGCCACATGAGAAATTAAGAAATTTTTCTGAGTTGCTTGATACACCAGATGATTTGAAAATCACAGCTGCTAATGGTGAAAACATGCCCTATAAGAGTTTTGTTGAGGTCACTTTTGGATCAGCTACCTCTCGAGCCAACCCAACAGAACTTGTTGTCCCTATGTTGGTGATGGAAGGCAGAAGCCTCTCAGCCAATATTAGGCTTTAATGTCATTGAGCAAATTGTAAAAAATAGTACAATAAAATCATCAGATGAGACAGGGAGACAGCTGTTACATGAGACCTTAAAAACAGCTTTTCCCAGCCTTGAGGAAGGAAGTGTGACAGCTTTAATAGATCTGGTAACTGCTAAACAGTCACATGACTATGTGGTGAAGATGACAAAAGAAAAAGTAATCATGCCAAAACACACTTCTGTTCAGGTTGACTGTAAGGTACAAATGTTGCCACTAAAAGAAGACACCATATTCCTTTTTAAGCCTCAGATGTAAACCCTCAGTGGGCTGAAGGCCTTGAGTTTTGTGAGACATTAGTAAAGCTAAGGAGTGTTGTTTCACTTTACATTGTTTTTAATGTGCAAAGTCTCACTGATCATGGTATTGAGTTGTCAGGGAGATCCGTTGTGGGCACTTTACAGAAATTTCAAGTTGTGTATCATGCTTCTATTGTAGGAAAACCCAGTAGTGGCTCACCAGTATCAGTGGGTCAAGTGAGTGTAGACAATGAGCAGCACCATGATGCTACATGGGATCCACCTATCAACCTAAGCCATTTAAATTAATCTGAGAGAATGGTAATACAAGACATGCTTCATGAAGAGTGCCGGTCCTTTTTTTCAAATCAGATGATGACATTGGGTGCATTGAAAAGTTACAGTTAAGCATATCATTAAAAGACATGGAACCTGTAGCCCACACTTTTCTGTCGGTGCCAAAGCCACTTTACAAAGAGATGAAGAACTATCTGCATAATTTAACTGCACAAGGCTGGGTGAATAAATTGAACTCCTCTTGTTCTTCACCAGTTGTCTGAAAAGAAAAAAAGATGACAGCCTTCTCCTCTGTATAGATTACAGAGAACTGAACAAAAAAAATAATCCTGACGGATAACAGATTCGCAGAGTGCAGGACATTCCTGGCAGTCTGGGTGGCCACTTGTGGTTTTCATTGCTGGATCAGGGTAAGCCCTACCATCAAGGTTTTGTGGATGAGAGCAGCAGACATTTGACTACATTTGTAACTCCATGGGGTCTGTATGAATGGATAAGAGCTCTATTTGCTCCTTCAGCATTTCAGCACTGTATGGAGGAATGCCTGGAGGAAGTTAGAGACAAAATCTGTGTCCCATATCTTGATCTTGATTTGAACTCATCTCAAAAGATTTTCTGCTTTTGAACAAATGAAAAGGCTGATTTGAATTGACTGCCAAAAAGAATTCACCATGACCAAGAGTGTGAATTTGAGAACCAGCTCTTTACCCAGCTCAAAAAGAACTGTGGTGTACTGGGGTCACGTACAACACCCTACCACCTGCAAGGAAATGGACAAGTTGAGTGCTTTAACCGAAAGTTGCTGCAAATGTTAAGACATTAACTGACAAACAAAAGACGAGTTGGAAGGAATCCTTAAACAACCTCATATATGCATAAAACTGCACAATATGCAAGGTGACTGGTTTCTCACCCTTCTATGTTCTTTTGGAAGGTTACCACGGTTACCTATTGAGCTCCTCTTTGGTCTTACTACTGAGACAGGAAAGGCAGACCATCGAACATACATGGAGGAGTGGAAACGAGGCATCCAAGAAACATATGAAACAGTACAAGAAAATGCAAAAAAGTCAGCTGAAAGAGGAAAGAGACATTATGATGTTAAAGTCAAAAGCTCAGCTCTATATCCAGGACATTGTGTACTTGTTAGGAACTTGACACCAAGAGGAGACCCAAGAAAGCTCTGTAATCACATTTTTTTTTGTTTACCTTAAAACTTGTAAAGACTTTTGAACACTTGAGGTTGAGGACTTTTGTTCATAAACGTGATGTCAGGATGACAACTAATTTTGTGGGGGAGTGTGTAACAGACATTTAGCGTGATTTGCTCCATCTGATGTTCCTGTGGAGATGAATAACATCCTGATACAACAACAGGCCATGTATAGGAGGTTAAAATGATCATTGATCTGTTAGTTACATCTGAGGAATGACTCAGGTCTGACTGGCCATGCCTGCATTGATTGGAAGGGGGAGCACTCCATGCATGCTTCAGTTTTGCCAGAGCTGCTGCAGACAAAGCATTGTGTCTGAGTGTTTTTCCTAATATCTCCTGGTTCCAGTTCCACTTGAATCCAGTCCAGTATCAGGGTGTAACACATCATGACAAAAGCCTGAATGTTTTGCTTGTGAAAGTAAATCTGTTGGGCTTCACCTTCACACTTGCACAACAATTCTGAGAGCCACAGTGCCAGACAGGACACATTGAAAAATTAAATAATATTAAAGCTGCAAGCAGTCCTAACAGCTAAGCTCCGCTCAGCCTTGCAGCGATCGCGGGAGCTCTGGTGATGCCAACCCATTGCCATCATCACTGCTCTCGTCCCATGCCAAAGCAGAGCATTTGGCAAATCTCCCAAATCACCCTCGGTCCAGTTCAGTACAAGTCCAGTGACAAGTCTTAAAAGTTTCATGGAAATCCGACCTTCCAGACAGGAGTTACTGTCACTGCCTGCTTTGTGGCAAAGGACTGGCAAGGATTTCCTGTACGTTGTTTAACTTGTCATGCGTGGTTATCAAGAGTTAGTGGATATGGTGTCTATCAGTTTAATTCTGTATGAATCAAGAAGTAAAATCAAGACAACTTGCAGCAAAACAGCTTACTTCCTGTTCAAAGGGGGCAGGGTTTAGTGATGTTACCAAATGATGATGAAACTGTGATTAGTGTTGGTCTGTTATGATACACAGAAAGTTTCATTAAGCCACGACCTAGTATGTGGAAGTTATTCCACCTAGATGTTTTATGGCGAAGGGTCTGACTTTGAGGCTTGACCATGCCCACATGCTTTGATGTAGCAGAAAGTTTTTAATAACTTTTGCCCTTCAATCCTTCAGGACTCTGCAGAGTGTTTGTGAAGTCTCCATGTTAAAAGCTGTAGGAGGAGTTCGCTCCGATACATGTGTAAAAGAGACAAAATGTCTCTATCTCTATCTGGGTTTGGACCAGGGCTCCAAGAGACTTTTTTGTAGGTCCTGACATGACACACCTGTGTGCCAAATTTCATGACTGTCGGTCAAAGCATGGCTTGGGGCTGATTTTTTAAAAGATTTCTAGGGGGCGCTGTGAAGGGATTAAGCCATGCCCACCAACTCTTGGACTGCATTCCTCTTGGGGGGTGGATTAGGATAAATCACAGTGAGTTTAGTGCAGGTCGGGTGTAATATGTAGAATTTAGAACGTATGGCTACGGCGTGATTGTCTGACTTTACCACGCCGCCATGGCCACGCACTTCACCGGAAACTCTTGGTACTTTCAAACAAGTTAGACCAACTTATTATCTGTCTTCTGACTCAATGTCATGTTGATTAGGTCAAGGGGGCCAGAGATGGAGCTTTCCAAGAAAAAAAGTGACTTCCTGTTTTGAGGGGGCGAGGGGCTTAGATGACGTCAGCATATGACCACATAGGATTGTTGAGCATCCAACATGGATGACTTATTATGAAGTTTGGTGCAAATTGACCTTTTTATGTCAAAGTTATAGCATTTCATTTGCACTGGTGCGTACACCAAGTTCCCTGCTTGGCCACGACCCCTAAACATGCTCAAAAACTCAAGATTTTGGTAACTTTTACTCCCCCATCCCTTAACTGCATACTGACCAAAGATGAAGTTGGTCGCTTGAAATCCATAGGAGGAGTTTGTTAAAGTTCGAGGTGTGTAAAAGTGAAAAATGGCCAAAATTTGCCGTTTGACCCAAAATGGCCACCTTCCTGTAGATTTTAGGACATATTTCCAGGAGTCTTTTTTCTTGATTTGAGGTGATCTACCTATGAGTTACCTATGAGTTTCAAATCTGTACGATTTATGGTTCAGGCTATCTCACGTTAGGGGGCGTTGTAGAGCAGTTTGGCCATGCCAATTTTCGATTCCATTAAAATTGTGTTATTTCATGCGGGGGACAATTTTGGGTAAAGTTTGATGAGTTTTTGAATATGTTAAGGCCTCCAAATTGGCGCAAAAAAGTGTGGAAAAATAATAAGAAATCTTTGAAATACAATAGGCCTTTGCAGTGCTTTGCTGCTCGGGCCTAATAAAAAATACTGTGGTGACACCAGTGCATAATGCTCCACAATGGAGGCACTGTTATGGCTGGAAGAGAGGATTGCAAATGCGAGGAAGGAAATTGGAACTGTTTGGGCCTGATGTACTGATGCACTCTTCCACTATAACCTGCAGGAGATCGTGACTACCCCCTGAGGACTGGGGCTCCTAACCCCCAATCCAAACCTCCAAACCACAGAAGAAGAACACTTTAATACTGCTCACGCCTGTATGCACTCAACTGTGGAGCATCCCATCAGCCTCCTAAAATGCTGGTGGCAGTGTGTCCCTTTTTTTCGTCATGCCACTACTGTGGCTACCAAAAATGATACTCTCCACCTCACTCACCAAAACATCAATTTCTGCCCCAAAGAAATTGTTTTGTTTTTTTTACTCTTCCATTGTTGACCATGTACCATTGTTGACCATGAACTAATGTTGATTATCTGGCTTAAAAATCATGACATACTTTGTACTGACCATTTATGGTTGAACGTGGGCATGTCAAAGGTAGAACGTGAGGCAGAACTTTGTATGCAAACATTGAGGTGCAGCTGTGATTTATAAAGTGGAAATTGCTTTCTGGTGGATTTACATGGATTTATAACTACATTTTTTTTTCTTTTTTAGGCAAAACCGGCTGGCATGCCAAGGGATCAGTTAAGCCTTTTGGTACAGGCGTGTTGGAGCTGGAATGCACCTAAAGGTTGCAGGACAGCATGGTTGAAGACTGGAGTTGCAGCTTTAAGGTGTTGGACGGGAGTGACCAACAGATTGTTGAACCACAGAACCTCTCACTGCTGAGGGGTTTGTGGGAGTTTGATTGTCTGGTCTACATGTGGTTTGTGGAGCTGGTTTGTGGAGTTTGATTGTCTGGTCTACATATGGTTTGTAGAGCTGGTTGAACTATGCTAGGACACCATCTTATCCCCAGTCCTATTTGTGGTCTTCATGGCAAAGGTCTAAAGGTAAGTAGGGGAGAGGAAGTGTCTGGTTTGGGAACCAAGGGGTTTCTTCTTCACTTTTTGCAGTTGATGTTCTAAAAGTGTCTTTAAGCCATGACCTTCAGATTGGAAAATATGGATTGGTCCCTCTGAGTGAGGGGTCAGTCTTTGCCTCAAGCAAAAGTTTAAAGGTAACTTGGTTTCCTGTTCTTGGAGGATGGAGTGGGAGAAAGACAGATGGAATGGTGCCTCATCTGCTGTAATGCTGTAGGTTTCCAGTCTGATATTGTAAAGAAAGAGCTGAACCAAAAAGCTAAGCTCTCGATGTAACAGTCTTTCTAAGTTTTTACCCTTTTGTATGGTTACAAGACATGGATCATGACCTAAAGAAGGAGATTCCAAATACAAAGATCTGAAATTAGCTTTCTTTGTAGGGTGTTTGGGCTCAGACATAGAACTAGAGTAAGGACATCCATCACCTGGAAGTCTTGGAATTGGACCTCTTCTCTGCATCAAATTGAATCTAACAAACCTCTGAGGCCTTTACAGAAGAGTGGATTTACATGGAGATTAAATTACACACAGGTCGATGACATTTAAGGATTAGGCAACTTCTACATTCCACTTCAAAATTTTGCACTTCACTGTACTAGAGCTGCACAATATATCAACTTAAAATCAGTCTTGCAATTTAATTTAGTCAAATATTGCCATCCCAAAGCACTGTTTGGATGCAACATTCTGCAGTCTGTTATAATTAATGTGCCATGCATTCAAGTTCTCCTTTTCAAGTCAGATCATATTAGACAAGTTGGATAGTCCTTAATTGTATTTTAGACCCACACCTGAAGTAACTCTTCGTAACCAAGATGCTAAAGGAGAATGATGGGACTTGCGGAGCCTAAAGATGGAAAAGAAAAACACAAGAGAACAAACTCTATTTAAATTATCATTTCCATCCAACCATACATCCATCCATCCATCCGTCCGTCCATTATCATCTACTTACCTGGAGTTGGGTCACGGAGGCAGCAGCCTAAGCAGAGAGGTCCAGACCTCCTTTTCCCCAGCCAGTTGGGCCAGCTCCTCCTGGAGAATCCCAAGGCGTTCCCAGGCCAACTGAGAAACATAGTTCCTCCAGCGTGTCCTTGGTCTTCCTGTTGGTCTCCTCCTAGCCTCCCATTGAGACGGTCCTGGAACACCTCACCAAGGAGGCATTCTAACCAGATGCCTGAACCACCAGTTTAGGTGGTTCCCTCACCCAGCCACTTGGGGCAGCTCCTGCGAGAGAATCCATCCCAATGGGTTCCCTGGCCAGCTGAGAAACATAGTCCCTTCAGCGTGTCCTGGGTATTCCTCTAGGTCTCCTACCAGTGTGATGTGCCCGGAAAACCTCACCAGGCATCACCAGGCATCCTAATCAGATACCTGAGCCACCTCAACTGGCTCCTCTCGATATGGTGAAGCAGCACCACACTCTGAGTCCCTCCCGGATGACCAAGCTTCTCACTCTATCTCTAAGGGAAAGCCCAGACACCCTGTAGCAGAAACTCATTTCAGCCGCTTGTGTTCACAATCTCATTCTTTCGGTCACTACCCAAAACTCGTGACCTATGAGGTCATCTGCCTGTGAGGGTAGGAACGCAGATCACCCAGTAAATTGTGAGCTTCACCTTTGAGCTCTTGCTTTACCACAACAGATCAATTTTTTCCTCATTTTTAAACAAGACCCCAAGATACTTAATTTAAATTCATTTCACTTCAGTTTATGTATATAGCACTAATTCACAACAAATGTCATCTCAAGGCACTTTCCAAAAAATCGTTTTAATTCAATCATACACACATTCCAACTGATCCTAGTTATGATCCTAGTTAACAGTACAGTAAGCTCATTTACTGATTTATTATTCAAAGTAGTTCAAAAAGTGTCTAAAGAAACCCAGCACATTTGATTGATGCATTGACTTGCAGCATTCACTCCTGCCCAACCATGTAGCGACCGCAGACATTCGCTTGCATTGTGTCATTGACTTTACAGCAATCCCTCATACCGAGTGTACATGTAGTGACAGTAGAGAGGAAAAACTCCTCTTTAACAGGAAGAAAACTCCAGCAAAACCTGGCTCAGAGCAAGCAGCCATCTGCCACAACCGACTGGAGGTTTGAGAAGACAGAGCAGAATGCACAAGAAAAACAGATGAACTGATGTAGGATTATTTTCAATATTCATGAAAGTAAAAAGTTAATAGCAGGAGAAGGAGAACGATTAGTTGATGGCAGCATTATCTCAGCTGAAGCCCTCTTCCATAAGGGTATCACAGCCAAACAGAACGCCAGACCAGGTGTGGCTTCTATGGAGAGAAAATAACTGAGAGAAAACAAAAAGTTAACAACTGAAGTAACAGCAAATAATGCAAATTGGAGAGCAGTAGAAGAAGAAAGTGAGAAAAGAGTGGTTAATTTGTCGTCCATTAGCCTAAGCTTATGGCAGCATAGCTACAGAAATAGCTCAGGATAACCTAAGCCAGTTTAAGTATAAGCTTTATCATAAAGGAAAGTTTTAAGCCTAGTTTTAAAAGTAGACAGGGTGTTTGCCTCATGGACTAAAACTGGGAGCTGGTTCCACAGGAGAGGAGCCTGATAACTAAAGGATCTGCCTCTCATTCTACTTTTAGAAATTCAAGGAACCACCAGTAAACCTGCAGTCTGAGAGCAAAGTGCTCTGTTTGGAACATATGGAACAATCAGATCTCTGATGTATGATGGAGATTGATTACTAAGGGCTTTATATGTGGGAACGAGAATCTTAAATTCTATTCTGGATTTAACAAGGAGCCAATGAAGGGAAGCTAAAATAGAAGAAATATGATCTCTCTTTTTAATTTTCATCAGAAGTGATTCAGCTGATTTCAACAATTCATATTTCAAAACGTTCAGCTTCTTCTGGAGAGTTCTGCTACGTCTTTTGGTAATTTCAGCTATTATAGTTTTTAAAATATTTTAATTTTTTTGGCCCCATTGAAATACATGGAAAATCTGAAACATTCTGCAAAAACTTTGTGCTCTTTGACAGCTTACTACTTCTGCCTACTTCAACCTAGAAACTCCATTCAACTTGTAAACAAGTCACAAGATAATGTACTATCTTCAAATGATTCGGCTTTTTGATATCTCTTGCGGTTTTTCTAAAATTGTGATTTAAGTTTGATGCAGATTTTTGGCCCTTTTCAGTTTTACAGTGTAATCCTATTACATTCTTTAACTGACGTTGCTTTTTCAAGTTTTAAAATTTTTTCACAAACAAAATGCTGCTGTTCGTCCATATTTCACTCTACAGAAATAATTTATGCATCAAAACGTTGTCACGGGTGTCTGCTTTAAGGACATACTAGTGTCATTGTCACAGGCCTTACGGTTTTCTTTCAAATACTTCTGGAGCGCAGGCATGTCACACTTTTTCCTATTTCTTCCCTGTGTTCCTCTCTTCTTCTCTGTGTAGATCTGTCTAAGTTCAGCTTTATTCTGCTCTTTGTCTTCAGATGTGCTCTGCTTTTTCTGTCTTCTGGTTGCTTTGTCTTCTGCTCTTTCTGTCTTCTAGTCTTTCTGTCTTCTACTTTTTCTGTCTTCAAATGACTTCTGCTCTTTCTGTCTTCTGGTCTTTTTGTGTTCTGCTCTTTCTGTCTATAGCTTTTTCTCTACTTTTTTTTCTTCAGATGCCTTGTCTTTTCTCTTCTGTTCTTTCTGTTTTCTGGTCTTTTTTTGTCTTCAGATTTCTTCTGCTTTTTCTGTCTTCTGCTCTTTCTGTCTTCTGGTCTTTCAGTCTTGATTTTAATATTTCATACATCAAAACGTTCAGCTTCTTCTGCAGAGTTCCACTATCACTTTTGGTAATTTCAGTTATAATTTTTTTTTAATATTTCAGCTTTTATGCAAATTTCAGCCCCATTGAAATGCATTGAAATTCTTCAGAATTCCACAAAATTCAGCAAAAACTTTGTGCTCTTTGACAGTTTACTACTTCTGCCTACTTCGACTTAAAAACTCCATTCCACATTTAAACCATTCACAAGAGTTTGGTCTATCTTCAGATGATTCAGCCTTTTGATATCTCTTGTGGTTTTTCTAAAATTCTGATTTAAGTTTTATACAGATTTTTAGCCCTTTTCAATTTTACAATGTAATCCTATGGTAGAATTCTTTAACTGACGTCAGTACGAAGAGTGTACACTCTACCAACTGATGCTTTTTCAAGTTTTCAAGCTTTTTCACAAACAAAATGCTGCTGTTCGTTCATATTTCACTCCACAGAAATAATTTATGCATCATAATGTAGTCATGGGTCTCTGTGTTAAAGACGTAGTAGTGTCTGCTGTTTCTGTCTTCAGATGTGTTCTGCTCTTTCTGTCTTCTGGTCTTTTTTTGTCTTCAGATTTCTTCTGCTTTTTCTTTCTTCAGATGTCTTCTGGTCTTTCTGTCAACAAATGTCTTTTGCTCTTTCTATCTTCAGGTGTCTTTTGCTCTTTGTTTTCAAACGTCTTCTGCACTTTTTGCTTTCTGGCCTCTCTGTTGTTAAATCTCTTCTGCTTCCTGGATGGAAGAAGTGGGGGTTAGAGCCGGTGGCCCGCTGGTTGCAGGGCAGACTCCTTCCACCATCGCCCAAGTGGTGCCAACCTACTGAGTTAGACTATCATTGTTCCTGTACAACAGGTCATTGATGACTGATGACGGATGAGTTTTTTTTTTTTTTTTTTGTTATTGGAACAAGGCAGTATATCATCTACAGAATTGGAAACTCATCCTGAATCAGGCTAAAGTTGAAGACATGCTGCAAAATCCAACATAGCTGGTTTGCACAGGGCTTCAGGACTCTGGGGTTGACACCATCTGGACTTCTAGAGTTAGAGAGTTGGGAAGGGGAATGAAGCATCTCCTAAAATGGGTAAAAGGCAACTGTGGAGGAGCACCAGGGTATGTGACTGAGGTGGAACATAAAACCTCTGAGGTGTGAGAGGAAACCTCTTCGTCAGTGGAGGATGGGATGTCTGTTTGACTAAGGTCAGAAGAGAAGGTTGCTGAGGTCTGTTCAGTTTAATGGCTCTGTCCAGACTCCCATCGAACTATAAAACCTGATATTCTTCATTCCTGACATCTTTGAAATTGTTGGGATAAAGCTTACTTTTCCAGCTTCTTCATGTATACCTTCCTGCTGTCCTTAAATTTGACTTTAAGTTGCTTTTGTCTACTCAGTATTTCTGTGTGTTTCTCCCAGAAGGCTCATTTTTCTTATTTAGCAGTTCTTTAGGTTGCTGGTGATCCAGGGTTTATTACTGGGGAGCCACTGCAGCGTTCTGGTAGGGATGCCTTTATCCATACAGAAGTTTATTTTGGCAGTCACACACTTAGTCATGGCTGTAGATTCCAAAGAACCCTATAGGGTTTCTGCACAGCTTCCTGTGACCATCTAATTAAAGTTTTGTTTTTATAACATGTTGCATCTGAAAAAACTGTTTGTACACCAAGCAGAGAAAAACAAGATTATATTCTGATTTTGTAAGAAGAGGTCTTGCAGTGGAGGTGTATGCATCCCAAACATTTGTACCATACAAAATGTTATGGTTCTTTCATGGTTATACCATGCTCAACAGATACTGGGTCTAAATTAACATTGACAATATTAACCTTTTCAAGACAAAAGAATAATCACTTCTCAGTCAAATTTTCTCTGTGACACAGACTGAGCTGATCTATTAATTACCTGATTCTGGATACTTTAATAACTGAATCAGTTTCTGAACTGATTCAGTTATTAAAGTATCCAGAATCATGCAACGAGTTGGTAAACGTGTTCCAAGTATGATAAAAAGTTCTATGTGTCTGATGGTGCTCTGCCATGTCCTAAATATAGATCTCATTCACCTTTCATATCTTCTGCCTATCGATGGTATATGATGTGCATGTGCCAGTTTATGAAAGGTATCAATCGCTTGCCTTAGCACCAAATTATTAAAACAACATCCCTGGGACTCCATACGAGTCACTATATCATAACATAGTTATGATATGATATATGATTTATGATATGATATTTAGTTATGATAACGAAGTTCCAAGAGTCAGTTGTAATAGAAGCAGAGCAGACCTTTAATGAGTGTAATCTGTGGAACCTAGCTAACAGCAGGCGACTCAGTCTAATTAATCCACAGAAGACTTTCAGATGTAGGCTGTTAGAAATCTAGGTGAGTCTTCTCTGATAAACTAGGGCTTTATGTATCTGTTATATTATTTTCCAAATTCCATTTATTTTCTCCCAAATTACACTTTTTCCATTTTTATTTTTCTGATTTACATATTTTCCATTTTTACCATATTTATTAACCCATAAAGTATGTAATTATGGTGTGAATGAAAAAAATCGAACAAGTCAAGAGCTAGAGGTCAACATTTACTATTATTGTGTTTCACAAACATAAGAGACTGCTGTGGTTCTGCTGTGGAGAACCACAGAAGTTATTTTGCAAGGTGTTAAAAAGTCCCCCCCCCCTCATCTTTTTAAAGAACTCAAACATAATGTGGAAAACTAAGAATCTCGTTTATAAGATAAAAAAGTCTTTCTTTTAAAAATTCTTCTTAAAAATAAGTAAATAAATAAATAAATAAAAAATAAAAATCTGTTAGAGCTGAACTGAACACAAATATTTGTCACATTAAAAACCTACAAAAAGTAAAAGCTTGTGCACACTTACATAAAGTCTAGGACCTATGTTAATTTTTATTTCTTCCATCTGTCACAGAAATCTCTATCGAAGTTATGACTGTGAGTGTACTATGGCACCCAATGTGACCAAGTGCCCTATATTGAGGTTTGCAGCCAACTAAACTCTCTCTTGCATCATTTCCTTCAAGGAACAGCCTGGTGTTGCATTTGAACAGGATTTAATGCAAAAGTGTGAAACTGAAACAATACAAAATACAAAAAAATACTCAGCATACAAATCATAATAGAGCCGAATAAACATTACTTTATATGAATACAGTGGCCTAAATGGTTCATTTAAACTTCTCTGAATTGTCTGCAGAGAAACTCATAAAAGACTAAATTACACTGACAACTAAAACACATCAAAAGGTTTCAAGCTTATTACAATAATCACATTTATGACATCTTGAACAACAGAGAAATTTACTTATCTTGCCACTCAAAGGGATAGAAAGAAGTGGATGGTCTGCTCCCCCCATCTGGCCTGGAGAAACAACAGAAAATAGCTCCAGGACAGAAACTGTTTTGGTGTTTAGCTTTGATGTTCCTGTAACTGCAGCCGCAACTGCAACTTTGTGCTAAACTTTGAGTTATTCCTTTATTTTTTTGGGAAGACATCAGTGTTTCAGAGTTTTTTCACCAGCCTTGGAAGGAGAACCTCTTATCCTGCTCTCTCCCATTCTAATTTGATAGTTTTACCAGTTAAGTTATGAAAGTTATTTAATATACCCAGGTTTTATAGTTACTCTTACATTGCCTACCCTCATAACTGGATTACTGGACTGGACTGTGAATTTTTAATTTTAATTCATTTTCTGCCCTATTTTTTCTACCTCCAAGATAAGCAAGAGCAATATGCCTCTGATCAACACTGGGGATTTTAGTAGTAGTATACAAAAGCGATAGAACTGAGGGTTTCTTTACTGGAGGTTAATGCTGAGATCAACGCAGGCTGTGGAAATGAAAAAAAAAACTCTACTGATGCCTCAAAACAACAAACAGCCTCCAAGCACTTCAAGAAGCAACTCACCCACCTGGAAATGTCTTGGAGCTAAGCCAAAAAATAAATCTCATCATTTGGATCTGACTACACGTCTAATGGGACAGACCCCTCACCTAGATGATACAGCGTGGTCAGCATTGAGCTGAAACATTCCCTCAACACCAGCACCAAAGAAAAGACAACAAGCAGCTGAAGCTGACATGATTCCACCTTCCTTGACTCCGGTACCAAGGACTAATCAGCCAGCTCAAGCCATAACACATCCTGTCATGTCTCCAGCTGGAAACTCACAAAACTCCACTGGAATTCCACTGAAAAACAGGTTTGCTGCTCTGCAGCAGGAGCCTACAATGGACACCTCTCCTCCAAACATCAACAAGAGGTATGACACAAGACCAACACATCCAACTTCTAAAGCAACCTGGAAACCAAAATTAATGCCAAAAGGTCTTATTGTCGGGGATTCAGCCTTGAACAGAATTGATCGTCTTTGTATCACAAAGAGAACGAAGGTAATCTGCTTCCCAAATGACACTGTGTCAGATGTAACAGAGAAAATACTCCCATTAACCACTGATCAGCTGAGCATCGAGAATCTAATCATTCACATTGGAGCTAATGATCTGGCCAAGCAAAAATCTGAAATTCTGAAAACGGACTCTAGTCATCTTCTAAGCAGAGTTGGAAATCTGAAAATGAAGGTGTTTATCAGTGGGCCAATACCAAAAGTTGGACATGGAGATGAGAATTACAGCAGACTGCTTATGAATAAAAAATGGCTTATTAAAGAATGCTCTTCCAAATCCGTGAACTTTATTGACAATCACAAGATTTTCTGGGAGTGCAATCAACTCTTCAGACAACACAGGGTCGGGCTAAATCAAGATGGGAAAAAACTTTTCACTGCCAATATCTTCGATGCTATTTACAACAGAAGGCCATCTCTCCAAACACAGGACAATGTAAACAATGACATCGTTGCCCCAGAAAAGATTGTAGAAGGACGAGCACAAACCCAGCAGGCGCACAATGTTCCAAGACAAGCCGATGGGCAGCCCATCTCCCAGAATACCAGCTGGAAATGGAGCTGAGAGGGGAGGGATTCCACCTCACCCCATCAACACCTACAGGGAGCCAAGACTGCTTATCAGAGGACCCGCCTTCTCAGGGCCAAGACAGTACTGTAACACAGAATAATTCAGAAAATTTGTCACCAGGACTGATGTTTCTCAACTTCAGTGAGAAAATGGACCGCCAGGAACTGCTAGTAACTTCCCTCTTAAGTTCCCAAAAAGTATGCTTTTTGAGTTCCGAATCACCAGGTTCTGTCTTATCTTATTCTGAGGTCTGAGATGGGGGTCCAGACATTAGTAAACCTGTCGCCCTCCAGAAAGCGTCTGGCCCCCTGGCGATAAGATAGAGAAACATCCCTGTCAGAATTACTAACAGAAAAATAGCAAGGAAATACAGTGGTCTAAAATCAAATCTCAGATTAATCCCTTGTCTTAATCAACCTTAAACTGTAGAATTATCCTCCCCCAAGACACTTAAACTGGCTCTGCTAAATATAAGATCACTATCAGCAAAATGACTTTTAGTTTATGACTTCATTACTGAGCATAATATTGAAGTTATGTGTCTTAAGAAACATGGTTGGATGACAATAATGAAACACCTGTACTAATTGAATCAGCACCCCCTAATTACAATTTTTTAAGTGAGAATAGAAAGAAAAAGAGGGGCGGAGAGGTTACTGCAATATTTCATGATTCATGAGAGTGTAAAAAGGTTTCCCTCGGCAATTTTGACTCTTTGAATATTTGGGAACTGAGTTAAAAGGCCACAAATGAACTCTGACACTAACTCTATACAAAATATGTGGCAATTTTTTTCAATTACTTTAGTGGGCTGTTATCGATGGTATGCATTGATTATGACTGTTTAATAATTATGGGAGACGTTAACATCAATGTTGACAACCCAATAAACAGAGAGGCAAAAAAGCTGAATAATGTACTTCAAAACTTTGGTTTGACTTAACATGTTAAACAGCCGACACATAATCGAGGACACACTCTGGATTTGATTATCAGCAAGGGTGGAAATATCTCCAAGGTCTCTGTAATTGATGTCGCTATGTCTGATCATTTTTCTGTTGTTTTTGAAAGTACAATTTCTGTTGACTTGCTTACTAAAAAAAAATATTATTACAAAATGTTCTCTTACAGACAACACAGCTCAAACTTTTTAATCAAATCTACTCCTCCACCTCACTTCCATGCTGTAAACCAGTTGATGAATGGGTAGATAATTTCTCCTCTAAAATTTCAGACATCTTGATTTCATTGTGCCTATTAAAATGAAAATTATGTCTGGTTGGAAGAAATCTCAATGGATAAATGCTCTCCTTGTAAGAAGCGAAAGATGCCTTGGTCAAAGGGCTGAACGTAAATGGCATAAAACTCGACTTCACGTTTACTATGAAATCTACAAAGAAAGGCTGAGAAGCTATCACTCATCACTAAAACATGCAAGGGGAAATGTTTTTTACGGAAATCATAAAAAAACATCAACAATGCTCATACCGTTTTTGCCACTGTTGACAGGTTGACAAACCTTCCTGTGATTTTACCACCTGAACTCCACTCTACCAGGGCCTGCAATGAATTTACCAAATTTTTTACACAGAAAATTCAAAAATTAGAGTTATTTTGCACAACCACACCAAATCCAATAACGATGCTTTGCCCAATCATAACAAATGCAGAGAAAATGGCTGAATTTCACTAACTCATCCATGAAAACTTAGAAGAGATTTTAAAACTCCTCATCCTGCTGTCTTGATATCCTGCCTACAACCTTCCTCAAAAAAGTTCTACCTGTCATTGCATCTGACCTGATTCAAATAGTAAACTCATCCCTCTCATCAGGTGTTTTCCCCCAGGCTCTAAAAACAGCAGTTATCAAACCACTGTTAAAAAACAGCAATCTGAATAAATTACTATTGCAGAATTACAGGCCAATCTCTAACCGTCCATTTTTCAGCAAAAGTATTGAAAAAACTGTGTTTCAACAGTTAAATTGCTTTTTAACAATGACAAACTGCTTTGACATCTTTCAGTCTAGTTTCCGTGCTCACCACAGCACGGAAACTGCCCTTGTCAAAGGGTTCAATGATATCCACACAAACACAGACTGTGGAAGAACCACAGTGTTGGTTCTGTTGGCCCTCATCACAGCATTTGACACCGTTGACCATGATATATGATTGAAGCGACTGGAGAGCTGGGTCATACTCTCTGGTATGGTACTTAGTTGGTTCTAATCCTACCTAAAGAACAAGGATTTCTTTGTGTTAATAGGCAACTTCTCATCGGAATGGACAAAAGTCACATGTGGAGTACCCCAAGGTTCAATCCTCGGACCCCTCCAATTTAATATCTACATGCTCCCATTAGCTCAGATTATAACAAGTAATAAGATTAGTTATCATAACTATGCAGATGATACACAGCTCTATATCACCATGTCACCAGGTGATTCCTGACCCATCTGAGCACTAAACAGATGCTTAGAACAAATCAATGCATAGATGTGCCAAAACTTTCTCCAGCTGAACAAAAATAAAACTGAAATCATTATCTTTTGACCTAAAGAGGAATGATCAAGAGTCAGCATGCAGCTTCAGCTTAGAAGCTAGTGATCAGGCTTGAAATCTGGGTGCAGTGACTTGGACCTGAATCTTCAGAGACACATAAAGACAGTTACAAAGTCAGTCTTCTATCACCTGAATAACATTTCCAGGATTAAAGGACTAATGTCTCAACAAATTCTAGAGAAACTCATCCATGTGTTTATCTTTAGTCGCATTGATTACTGCTATGGTGTCTTCACAGGTCTGCCTAAAAAATCAATCAGACAGCTGCAGCTGATCCAAAATGCTGCTAGTCATTTTGCATTAATTTATCCAGAACGCTGCTGCTCGTGTTCTCACTAAGACCAGGAAAATAGAGCACATCACCCCAGTTCTAAAGTCCTTACACTGGCTCCCTGGAGCTCAGAGAATGGACTTTAAAATACTTCTGTTGGTTTATAAATCACTGAATAGCTTAGCACCAAAATACATTAAAGACCTGTTGTCGTTGTATCAACCTTCCAGACCACTCAGGTCTTCTGGTTCTGGTCTCCTCTGCATCCCCAGAATCAGAACCAAACATGGAGAAGCAGCCTTCCATTTTTATGCTCCACTAATTTGGAACAAACTTCCAGAAAACTGCAAAACAGCTGAAACACTAAATTCCTTTAAATCAAGGCTAAAAACCCACCTGTTTAGAGCTGCCTTTGATCAGTAGTCTGGACCATAAATCTGCAAACAAATCTGGGAAACATAAGCTTGGTTTTCCAAAGGGTGGAAGTTTGAATGTAAATCAGGTAAATAAAGAAAGTGAATCACTGATCAATGTTTTTGCCGATGATTTTGATGATTTTCATGTGTATTTGCGAGATAATTTTGATGATTTTACTTAAGGATTTTGATGTTTTGATGATTCTGATGTATACTTGATTGATGTTTTTTTGATGTAAAGCACTTTGAACTGCCTTGCTGCTGAAATGTGCTATACAAATAAACTTGACTTGACTTGACCAGGGATGACCAGTTTATTTATTCTGTCTGTGTGGAAAGGAGTGCCAAGCAGACACAGAGCCGAGCCCTGCCTCACCAGGAAACAATGGGTACGGGAGCTGCAGTGGCCAAAACACCACAGACAAAACACTACACTACAGCTAATTTTTGAAATTTCGCGGTTTATTGTGGGATTAACCTTGCACAACGACACACTCCCTCTGAGAATTATCTGAGAAGTGAGAATCAGGTAACTGAGCTATTATCCATAGTCATCTGTCAATGATTCTATGCTTAAGCTGGTCAGTAGTTATCATCTACCTGTATCAGTTCTCTGTTATTTTCTGTGTATGAGTCTACTTTTAACATGGTGTCAAAACCTGTGCTTGATTTGTCCTGAGAAGTATCCAAACAGAGGGAATCTGATCCCCTTTGTATATCCAGACTCGAGAGTTGGAGGTGTACATTATGAGTTTTATTGTTCTCTAGATTTCCAGCATGGATAGTTTGATTGCCTTTACTGAATAGTAATTTACATTTCCATAGTAAATGAACCACACCAGTATTCACTTCTAAGTAAACCAAGACCCACATTTGAAGGCGGACCAGAGTTTTCTTGCATGGTCTGCACCAGAGTTCTAATAAGCTATCACACCTGCCCAAATGAAGTAGATCATACAAGAAATTAACTTTGGCCAGTTTAAAATGGTCCAAGCAGTTCTGGTGTTTAGCATGAATGACCACTTGACAATGACACCTCATGCTGTTGTAAAGTTGATGTATTGTATGCATGGTATTTCTCTCTTCTTGAGGAGGTATCTTCAAAAGTGTTATGATTCCCTTCACTACAACTCAGTTTATCATATAGGTTTTCCATAGTAAAACCTATATGATCTGAGTATAGGGTCTGACAAAACTGCAATCCATTCCATTTGAGGTACTCCATCCTTCAAAATATTTCCTGAATAGTGCAATGACAATGGATTTCTTTTGGTTATTTTTTTTTTATTTATTTATTTTTTTTTTTTTTTTGTTAATTACCTTGTCATATCATATGATGTAATAAATAGTGAAACACTGAATAGATGGGATGGATAGATGCATTTACATTTTTACAGATTGTCTAATTAAGGTAATCTGTAACCACTTCAGTAAAGAATAAAGTGCTCGGTCTGCTACAGACAGAGAGAAGAAAATACATTGCCCCAATTGGTCCCTCTGCTTTGGGTCAGGGAGCCACTCCATCACTTCAATATTTAGAAATTTTGCTGGGATGGTTATCTAAAGAACACACCTCAGGCCACAGGTACTACCTCAAACCTTGACCTCTCTCATCTCTGTGTCCTCTTCTCTAATGGTGCTAACAGACTCAACTTCTGTCAGAGACCTCTTGTGTATCTTGGTTAGTGGAAGTTATAATTAGGTCCGATAGAAAATGTTTGGAAGCTGGTAAATGTTAATGACTATGGTCCTTCATCACATGCTCTATCGGTGAGCTTTGTAACTTGTTCAACGCTGCATCTGCATGTAGCTGTATGGTTATAGCCGTAAATAAAAGGAAGGCTTGAAATGCTAAAGGAAGGTTCAGCCCATGGCATTTGGAACTCAAATCTAAACATGTCACACTTGCAGAAGCCCAAAATACAAACAATTTGGAGCACCTAGCATGTATAGAAAGCCAAAAGTGCCATAATTCAAAAGTCCCAAAATGTATAATTTTTTTTACATGGGGAAATAAAACAAACTAAAATAAATTAATCTATCTTTATCCTAAATATGAAAAAGTATATGTAAATAATTTGTTTAAATATATATTTATAATTATATACATGTTTTTACTTCATGGTCATGTGAAGAGGAACATCATGAATTTATTTAATCTCTCCACCTTACAAGTCAAAGTCACTCAGCTTTGCTAACACTACTGGAGAAAAAATGATTAGTATGCAGTTTAGCCTTTCTGTGCAGCATTGCCAATCAGATGTCAGGGCTTTTCTATGGGACACCTTGGAAGCTGTTTAAATTAAGTTACAGAATGGAGTTAGCAGAGGACCATCTAGAGCTGCTTGTCCAATAGAGTGCCTCTTACCAGTTCTGCCTCAGTCGGCTCCAGCCAGATTAATCTCCATTAACACACTAAGCGTGGCTCTGCGTAGCTATTCACAGTTTTTTTGTATTCACTTCAGGAGTAGTACAAGCCGTGCCGAGTCACGTATTGCACAGAAGCAATTTGATTGACATCTGACTGCATTTGTTGATAGGCCCATGATTTACGTCACTACAAACTCCAAATAATGTTTCTCATATAGGATAGGAGTGGACCGGTGGACATGCCGTCTGCTATCAGAGAGCTGCACAGCGTGGAGGAGCATAATTATGAGTTTAATCAAAAGCAGTGCCAGGAGCACATGCATTAAGTTTTGGAGCAGAATGAACATGATCTAGAAGCCCTGCAAGCAGCACGTCTCTCTGAAGAACGGGCAGCAATAAAGAAGAGAGAAATGGTGGAGCTGTGGTCAGCATTCTGTCAGAGTGACAGTTTTGCGCCAAATGGAACTACATAGTATTAGTTTGGTGTAATGTACATTTTATTTTTTTGTTTGGATTTTTTTTAAAAATAAAGTTCATCCATGGATATTAGTTTACATCTTTTGACTGCATTACTTAAATTGAAAAGGTTGCATGTTTAAAAAAATAAAGTGCCATAATATAGATATATTTATATGTGTAGCAAAATAATCAGCTGATCTGAATTTTTTTCATAATGCTTGGGCCAGCAATGAATTTTGATTAGACAAAATGAAACATCTGGGTTTATTTGAATCCATCAAAACCACAACCTCAAAGTTCTCCATTGCTGAGTGTCGCTGCAAACATTACTGTAGAGTTGTCCACAACTGCTGTGCGGTCACAGCCCGCCCACATTCCCATATCCACGCCCAAAATAGAACAGACCATAATGGAGAGGCTCACAACTGGGGTAGAACCGAACCGCACATTAACCGGTTAGAGTGAGACTTGCCAGTGGAGGAGTGCCTTAAGATCACCTTGTCCCTGGCCTAGACTAGGCTGTCACCTGGCCTGATTAGCCACTTTATTAGGTACAGGTTGCTAGTACTAGGTTGGATCTCCTTTTGTCCTCTGAACTCCCTTAATACTTTTAGGCATAAAGATTTTCCTCCATATTGACATAATAGCATTATAATTTTGCAACAGATTTGTTGCCTGCACGTCCATGATGTAAATCTTCAAGTCCACAATATTCTAAAATTGCTGTAATGTGACAACAGAAGCCATTGGAGTGCAGTGAGCTCATTGTCAGGAAGCAGTCTGAACTGATTCGAGCTTTGTGGCATGCCAGTAGTAGCCATAAGAAGATAGGTACACTGTAGTCATAAAGGGATGTACAAGGTCAGCAACAATGCTTTGATAAAGTGTGGGGTTTAAGCTGCTGTACTTAAGGGCCAAGGTAGTAGTCAAGCACTCTTTGGGCAATTGGAAGGTTGTTACTTTAATTCCAGCTTCCCAAACCACATGTTGATGTGACTGTGAAAGGTGCTCAACCCAAAGTTGCTTGCTACTTCTATTCACCCTAAACAGCATGTGAATGTATACCGTACATGTGAAAACTTTGTTCAGTTGGTTATAAGTTACTCCAGTGTGAAAACACTTTGAGACATCAGTAAGACAAAAAAAAAACACTATAAATATAGTTCTTACCCAGTCCGGTTCTTTACAGTTTCAACACCTCCTTGACCTGTTGATACACAGCAGGATGGATTCATGCTGTTAACACCAAGTTATGACACAGCCATCTGAATGTTGCAGCAGAATTAAGACTTAGATCTGGCAAAGTTGTTCCAGTCTGTTTTCATCCAGCTTTAAGTGTGAGTCAGTGTAAACTGTAGCCTCATTTTCATGTTCTTAATTGCCAGATGTAGCACCCAGCGTGGTCATCTGCTGCTGTAGCCCATCTGCTTCAAAGTTCCAGATGTTGTGGGTTTAGTGATGATCTTCTGCATACTTTGATTGTGGTCATCTCAGACCAGTCTGCCTATTGTCTTTTTCAGGCCATTACCTGTAAATATGACAGCGGGTTGTGTCTGAAAATCCCAGGAGATCAGCAGTATCTGAAATACTCAGACCACCATAACTGGCTCCAGTAACCCCTTTCTTCCCTGTTCTGAGGTCCGCTTTGAACTTCAGCAAGTCATCTTCTCCTCGAGATACTTAAATGCATTGTATTGCTGCGTTGTTATTGGTTGATTTGCCTTTGTTAACAGGTAATTGGAAAGATGTACCTAATAAGGAGTCCAGTGAGTGTATATCTGATCTATTCGTCTCCCATCTAGTTTTTTATAACACTTTGAATATAAGGTATGGGACATTTTCATGTTTCCAAAACCACATGAGGTTGAATTGCCAAAGACTCACCGTCTCGCGAGTAATGGAAATATGTACCTTTACTGGACTACCACTGAGAAAAATAGATATCTTTATGACAGTTTTCCTCAAAGATAACAGACTGCAACAGTGGGACAAAAGCAGCACAATAACCTTTACCTTATACTGTCAGAACCATAGCTCCATTGCATTTCTACAGAATGGCAGTCACACTACTTTTTCTCCATTTTTCCCTACACAAACAGCACTGCTACTCTCGGGGTAACATGAAAGGCCTGGCACATACAGAGACATTTTAAGGTCCTCATCTATCTCCCATGGCCAGGAGCTCTCGTGCTTAGCAAATGTCAACAAAAAATAATGCACACGCAAAGGCAATCTTATTTGTTCAAGAATTGCTCTAGGTCACAGCAATTCAAGCAAGCAGAGGGAGGCGAGTCACCAATACTGCACTCCAAAGACCTGCTGGTTTGTTTTTCAACTCTTTTCTCTGTTTCTGGTAATTCCTACTTTCATTTCTTTCCCCTTCTAAACTGCCTCTGTTCATCCCTACTGCTGGGAAACAAATAAAATCCTTCTGGTGTTCCCAGTAAAAACTTATCTGGTCAGCGCTTTACTCTCCTCCCTTTTGGGTTTTTCTGAACCAAACTCTATCCCTTTCATTCGTAACGGTGGATTCCTCCGCATTATGTATTGCTATTGCAAAATAACAAGCTAATCAACTAAAACATTATGTAAGTTATTGCTGTAGCAGATGAGCTAGCAATAAAAAAGGGGGAATTCAATAAAGCATACACCTCTTAGGGGCTTTCATTTAAGTGATTGCATCTCAACATAGCTTCATGTCTTTCTCGGTGGTTTTATTTGTCCCCATCTGAAAACTGACACAGTCTCACAATTTTATCTTTTTTAAAAAATTTTTATTACATAATTACATGGGAAGATGTAATCGGAAGACAAAACAACATCTCTGCATAATGACAATTTAAGTCAATCTTAAATCTTATTTCTAAACTTTCATTTTATGCGTTTTCCATAAATTGCATAAACTGATGAAGAATAACTTAGTCTTATAGTACAGTCCATATTACTAAAGGATAAAGTAAAACACACTCTAAAAAGTCATTCAGAGGCTTAGTAAATGTCACTATATTTATAAGTTAGATGACCTTAATAAAATCTATAAATATCACATAAGTGATTAAATTGGGTATACTGAAATAAATGTTTGAAAATTTAACGGATTTTTTTGTGTTAAATTAAGGTATTTTATTTACATTTAACTGAAAATCTTCAGTAAGTAGTTCACAAAATACTTTTCTTACCCGTACTTAATATTTTGTGTGAAATTTAATCAAACTATTTGAGAAATAGGTACTCATCACTATCATCGACTGCAAATATTACATATTCCAATTAATAATATCTTCAGCCACAATTAAAAGTTTACGTTTAATGGGATAACGATTATTACACGCAGGAAGAATACACGGCCTCATGAGATATCCTCTTTCCTTTCTGCACATCGACAGTTAACGGGTGGACACAAACTTATGGTGGAGCCATCTATAAAACTTACAGGTAAGTGGCTTGAAAGCGACAGTTAATGTAATGTTAACATTGTTTTACCCACTCAGATTTTTTGAATATTACTTTCTCAAAACCGTAGTATCCAAACTTTTATACTTAAGTGAGTCAATCACTTGTTCCAATTTCTCTAGAACCCTTTCGCCTGTTGCTACCTTTCTCTGACTCCATTTTTTATCAGAAATTATCCAAAGACACTTAACACACATTTATTTTGTCTTATTTGATTTCTAATGATCATACTGTATTTCCCTGTAGTGTTGATTCTGCTTTATGCCTCCACAGGTTGAGACATTTTCTTTTTTCTTTTTTGTCTTCTGTCGTCACTGCACCACCAGTAGGCTATGTTGGGGAGAACTTATAGGTTTCAAAAACAGAAAAGGTTGTATTTCATCCCTACTGACTGTCAGAGGGTGGTCCTGAAAGCACTGAATGTTCCCTTCATGCATGCGCTGTTCGAGTAGTAATACCAACAGATTCACACCTGTGTCATGTTGGATGATCACTCAGAACCTACATACACTGACATCATCCGAGGCTCTGTTCCTCTTTTCTTCTTGCGTGCGGTTCGTTTGCATACCATCAGCCTTTTTGGATCTTGGATAACTTCAACGTCATTGGACACCCAATTGCCTGTTGTCTGGAGTAGTGGTGTATCGCCCTACTAATCCTACTGCCTTTCAGACTATCCAACTCTAGCGGTTAAGCAGAACCTCACTTCTGCTTTTCACCTCTAGTTCTTAGGGCCCTCCTACTTTAGGCGGGGCCCACCCAGAGACGCCACCTTGTTGTTGCGCATAAGCCAACCCCTCCTTCTCCTTGCCCAACCTATGGGATTGACCTATGACCAGCTCTCCATCTAACGGGTCCGGAAAATCTTAGAACCTATTGGGTATTACCCTGCACTGAGATTTCTAAAATAATCTGTTTAAGCTGGTAACAAGGAAAATATGTCTAGCCTCTCACTACCTCCAGATCCAGATGCCATACCCCTTTTCAGTTCACAAAGTGACCCACCTAGTAGCCTGACGGCAGCTCAACTTCATAAACCACACCTGTTAACGGTAGCTTTTCCTCTAATAACAACGTGCACTTGTCACAGACTAGATAATTTTTAGTAACTCGGACTGAGTTCCAGGGATATTGTTATTATTTCACCAAGGTAACCATTAAAAACCTCCCAACATTACTAGAACCATGTACCATAATATATTTTACACTCATCACAGAACTTCAATGACTCAATCAATTTGAATGTCCACAACTTCTCTAGAATTTTTCTATGCTTCTTTATTTTAGTATGCTTTGGCAGGGTTAGGCATCAGCAGAAAATCAAACAGAATCATCACAATCACTCAAGTATAAATCAACCTAACTATTCTTCCCTAACACTGACACCTCACATCTAAAAGGGAGAGGCTTTTGGGGGAGCAACTCTAGTTCATACCCCGGATGGAACAGTCCTCATGACGGATGACTCTTTGAAGAAGTCCTTGGGTGGAGGGTGCCTTGGTTAGACGATGTCCTCCTCTCGATGGGTGCATGAAGATCCGGTGTTGTAGATCAGCAGCAGACAGTCCTCCATCACATGCTATACACAGTCCATCGACCAAGTCTGTCAGAGGTAGCTGGGGTGTCTTTTAACAGAAGTCCAAGAACAGCAGCCCGATCTGGAACCACAGCTGAGGGCGTTGGCTTTTCCCCTGATCCAGTGGTGCAGAGTCCTCCGTTGCTCCGTGGCTCCTGGGCGTGGTCCTCTTGGTTCCTCTTTCTGCGCTCCAAGTTGACTCGACTCTGTCCGCGGAGAATAAGCGAGCTCTTCCTTTTTTTCATGGGCTTTTATACTTTTTCACCCCATTGTTGTGTATGGCAAGGTGCTACGTGACTTGCCGCATGATTTCTTGGGTGCCTTACCGCATGGTCTTTTGCACAACTTTAGGCGTTCACCCTCAGCGGTCAACCAGAGTTACTTCCCCAATTTGATCCTAAGGCTCTCTCCTGTTCCTCTTTTCTTATGCCGTTGACCTGAACTGATTTAACCTCATCTTTAACTGATCACATTCATTGTTACACTCATAATATGCTTAATATGATTTACAATCATTTAATATATCAATAAATGCTTAAAATCAACATCAAATCATTATTCAATCATCACAATACTGGTTACATATACTGTATTTCCTCATCGAGGCTGCCATTTGCTTGTGGTATTCCCAGGTACTTGTAACTGTCCTCAATGTCTGCTATTGTTCCCTCTGGGAGTGAGACCCCTTCTGTGTGGATGACCTTCCCTCTCTGTGTAACCATCCGACCACACTTCTCTAGTCCGAATGACATCCCAATGTCAGTGCTGTAGATCCTGGTGGTGTGGATCAGTGAGTCGATGTCTCGTTTGCTCTTAGCGTACAGCTTGATGTCATCCATGTAGAGGAGGTGACTGATGGTGGCTCCGTTCTTGAGTCGGTATCCGTAGCCAGTCTTGTTGATGACTTGGCTGAGGGGGTTCAGACCTATGCAGAACAGCAGTGGGGACAGAGCGTCTCCTTGGTATATGCCACATTTGATGGACACTTGTGCAATTGGCTTGTAGTTGACTTCAAGGGTGGTTTTCCACATCCCATCGAGGCTGCAATGAAGGCTCTTAGAGTCCTGTTGATGTTGTACATCTCTAAGCATTCAATGATCCAAGTGTGTGGCATTGAGTCATAGGCTTTCTTGTAATCAATCCAAGCCGTGCACAGGTTGGTGTGTCGGGTTTTGCAGTCTCGGGCGACTGTTTGGTCTACCAGGAGTTGGTGTTTGGCTCCTCTGGTATTTATGCCGATGCCCTTCTGTGCTGTACTCATGTATTTATCCATGTGCCCACCTATCTTAGCTGCTATGATGCCTGACATGAGCTTCCATGTTGTAGAGAGACAGGTTATTGGCCGATAGTTGGATGGGACCGAACCCTTTGAGGGATCCTTCTGGATCAGGATTGTGCGCCCTTCAGTTAACCATTCAGGGTGAGTCCCACTTTGTAGCAGCTGCTTCATTTGAGCTGCCAGTCGCTCATGGAGGGCAGTGAGTTTCTTTACCCAGTAGGCATGGATCATGTCAGGACCTGGTGCTGTCCAGTTTTTCCTACCTGAGACTCTTTCTTGGACATCTGCCACTGTGATAGTTACTGGGGCTTGCTCAGGGAGGTTGCTGTGGTCATCTCGTAGAGAGATTAGCCACTGTGCATTGCTGTTGTGGGTCGATTCCCTTTCCCATATGCCTTTCCAGTACTGTTGGGTCTCCAGCCTTGGTGGGTCTGCTCTGTTGTTATTACCCTGCCATTGAGAGTACACTTTAGCTGGTTGGGTGGCTTCATTTTCTCTCGTGTACCTCTTTAGGCGACTGGCCAAGGCTTGGAGCCTTTGTTTGGCAGTTTCGAGCGCTTCAGGTATGGGCATCTGGCTGTACCGCTTGGGTACTGGTCTTTTGATTGCACCTCTTTGGAGCTCTGACAATTGGCTCACTTCCCTCCTTGTTACCTTGATTTTAGCCTCTAACCGTCTTTTCCATGGTGGGTATTGAATCTCATGGTTGCTCCTATAGCCGAGCATCTCAAGGATCACTGATGCTGAGCTGTACACCAGCTCATTGGTTTCCGTTATGGTGTTGGTAGGGATTGTTCTCAATGCTGCATTCACATCTGCAATGAGACTTTCTGACGGTACTTCACTCAGCCGTTGTAATTGGCATCGGGATTGCCTGGTGTTCATTCGGGCCACGATCCTACCTCTCAGGTCAGTTGCTGCCTCGTTCAGCTGTGATGGTTCGTTCATTATTGGGGCTGCATACCCAATCTCCGGGTGGGGAGTTGAAGCTAACTCCCCTCTGACCTGGCGTCCTGGCTCCCCCTTGCCGTAGCATTTGTGTTGTACCTCGTCTATCTCAAGTTGTAACAGCATTTGCCGTTTGTTGGAACACTGAGCTACTTTTGTTTGTTTGGCAGTTAGTGTTGAATGGGGATGTCGACGTAACCATTCCTCCCGCATTCTTTGCATGTAACCCCTCTGACTAGGGTTACTTGAGTAGTAGCATTCCAACAGATCCAAGTTTTCACCTCTCGCCCAATTCCGTCTTGTTCCAGTAACCCATTTTTCGTGAAGGTGCCCTGGTTCCCCAGCACCTGACGCAGACCTTGTTTGGCCGGGCGACGTCTGAGCCGGCATGGCGTGTATTCCTTTGTCACTCATCATGAGGTAGGCAGTAGCGCGAAGGATCTTGCCTAAGGACCCACACTGGATATCTGAACAAAGCGACCCGGCCTGGATTCGACAGAACAGGGGGTGCTTGGAAGAAGGGTCAGAAAAAAAACAAAAAAGTTTGTGGAGGTCAGGCGAGAAATAAAATCATAGAATTCAAAGTTCAAATGTCCCCATGAGGAGTCCTGGGGATGACAGCTTGGCAGATGGAAACGAAGAATGAGGCTCTGGATCAGGGTATCCTCAATGAGGCTC
This sequence comes from Anableps anableps, assembly GCA_014839685.1. NCBI lineage: Eukaryota > Metazoa > Chordata > Actinopteri > Cyprinodontiformes > Anablepidae > Anableps > Anableps anableps. Next base: position 31,307,325 of record CM026082.1, read on the forward strand.
AGGAGCTGGGGGAGACCCAGAGTGGAGCTCTGGTTCGAGGGAAAATGACCCAGGAAGGAGCCCTAATTCTGGAGAAGATGGCCCACAGAGGAGGTCTGGGGATAAGAAAGACCAAAGTCAAGTCAAGTTTATTTGTATAGCACATTTCAGCAACAAGGCAGTTCAAAGTGCTTCACATCATAAAAAACATCAATCAAGTATACAGCAAATCATCAAGCAAATACACATGAAAATCATCAAAATTATTGCACAAATATCAATGCATCAAAATCATTAGGATCATCTGGGAAATATAGTTCAATGTTCTACTGATCAAAGGCAACATTAAACAGGTGGGTTTTCAGCCTTGATTTAAATGAACTCAGTCTTTCGGCTGTTTTGCAGTTTTCTTGAAGTTTGTTCCAGATTTGTGGTGCATAAAAACTGAAAGCTGCTTCTCCATGTTTGGTTCTGGTTCTGGGGATGCAGAGGAGACCAGAACCAGAAGACCTGAGTGGTCTGGGAGGTTGATACAATGGCAACAGGTCTTTAATATATTCTGGTGCTAAGCTGTTCAGTGATTTATAAACTAACAGAAGTATTTTACAGCCTATTCTCTGAGCTACATGGAGGCAGTGAAAGGACTTTAGAACTGGGGTGATGTGCTCTATTTTCCTGGTCTTAGTGAGAATGTGAGCACCAGAGTTTTGGATCAGTTTCAGCTGTCTGATTGACTTTTTAGGCACACCTATTAAGACACTGTTGCAATATTCAATGTGACTAAAGATATGGATGAGTTTCTCTAGAGCTTGTTGAGACATTAGTCCTTTGATCCTGGAAATGTTCTTCCGGCGATAGGAAGCCAACTTTGTAATTGTCTTTATGTGTCTCTGAAGGTTCAGGTCTGAGTCCATCACTACACCCAGATTTCGGGCCTGATCACTGGTTTCTAGCTGTAATAACTGAAGCTAAGTGCTGACTCGATCATTCCTCTTTAGGTCCAAAGATAACTTCAGTTTTATTTCTGTTCAGCTGGAGAAAGTTTTGGCACATCTATGCATTAATTTGTTCTAAGCATCTGTTCAGTGCTTGAATGGGTTTGGAGTTACCTGGTGACATCGTGATATAGAGCTGTGTATCATCTGCATAGTTGTGGTAACTTATCTTATTACTTGTTATAATCTGAGCTAGTGGGAGCATGTAGATATTAAATAAGAGGGGTCCCAAGATTGAAACCTTGGGTACTCCATATGTGACTTTTGTCCGCTCCGATTAGAAGCTGCCTATTGACACAAAGAAATCCTTGTTCTTTAGGAAGGATTTGAACCGAGTATTTTACCAGAGAGTATGACCCAGCTCTCCAGTCGCTTCAAAAATATATCATGGTCAACTGTGTCAAATGCTGCTCTGAGGTCCAACAGAACCAATACTGTGGTTCTTCCACAGTATGTATTTGTGTGGATATCATTGAACATTTTGACAATGTCAGTCTCAGTGCTGTGGTGAGCACAAAAACTGGACTGAAAGACATCAAAGCAGTTGGTCAAGAAGTTGTTTCGGTGTTGATACACAGCTTTTTCAATAATTTTGCTGATGAATGGAAGCTTAGAGATTATCTTATAATTCTGCAGTAGTGACTTTTTAACAGTGGTTTGATAACTGTTCTTTTTAGAGCCTGGGGGAAAACACCTGATGAGAGGGATGAATTTACTATTTGAATCAGGTCAGATGCAATGACAGGCAGAACTTTCTTAAGGAAGGTTGTAGGTAGGATATCAAGACAGCAGGAGGAGGAGTTTAATTGATTTATAATTTCCTCTAAGCTTTTACAGTTGAGTAGTTAAAATGCAACCATTTTATCTGCATTTGTTATGATTGGTCAAAGCATCGTTATTGGATTTGGTGTGGATGTGCAGAATAACTCTAATTTTTGAATTTTCTCTGTAAAAAGTTGGCAAATTCAATGCAGGCCCGGGTAGAGTGGAGTTCATGTGGTAAAATCACAGGAGGGTTGGTCACCATGTCAACTGTGGCAAACAAGGCATGAGTGTTGCTAATGTTTTTGTTTATGATTTCTGCAAAAAATGTTTCCCTTGCATGTTTTAGGGTTAAGTGATACCTTTGCAGCCTTTCTTTGTAGATTTCATAGTAAACGTGAAGTCGAATTTTATGCTTCTTACGTTCAGCCCTTCAACAAAGGCTTCTTTCACTTCTTACACGGAGAGCATTTATCCACGGAGATTTCTTCCTACCAGACACAATTTTCACTTTAACAGGTGCAATGAAATCAATGATGCCTGAAATTTTAGAGGAGAAGTTTTCTATCCCTTCATCAACGGGTTTACAGCATGGAAGTGAGTTGGAGGAGTAGATTTGATAGAAAGTTTCAGCTGTGTTGTCTGAAAGAGAATGTTTTGTAATATCTGTTTTAGTAAGTGAGTCAACAGAGATTGTACTTTCAAAAACAGAGAGATAATCAGACAGAGTGACATCAATTACTGATACCTTGGAGATATTTACACCCTTGCTGATGATCAAATCCAGATTATGTGTCAGTTGTTTAACATGTTGAGTCAAACCAAAGTTTTGAAGTGCGTCATTCAGCTTTTTTGCCTCTGTCTGTTGTGTTGTCAATAGACAATAGCTTCTATTGTGTTGTCAACATGGATATTAAAGTCTCCTATAATTATTAAACAATCATAATCAATGCATATCATAGGTAACAGCTAACTAAAGTCATTAAAAAAATTTGCCACATATTTTGGGGTTTTGTGTAGAGTTGGTGTCAGAGTTCATTTGTGGCCTTTTAACTCAGTTCCCAAATATTCAAAAGAGTCAAAATTGCCAAGGAAAACCTTTTTACAGTTTAGTGAATCATGAAATATTGCAGTAACCTCTCCGCCCCTCTTTTTCTTTCTATTGTCACTTAAAAAAATTGTAATTAGGAGGTCCTGATTCAATTAACTTAGGTGTTTCATTGTGGTCATCCAACCATGTTTCTTAAGACACATAACTTCAATATTATGCTCAGTAATGAAGTCATAAACTAAAAGTCATTTTGCTGATAGTGATCTTATATTTAGCAGAGCCAGTTTAAGTGTCTTGGGGGAGGATAATTCTACAGTTTAAGGTTGATTAAGACAAGGGATTAATCTGAAATTTGATTTTAGACCACTGTATTTCCTTCCTATTTTTCTGTTAGTAATTCTGACAGGGATGTTTCTCTATCTTATCGCCAGGGGGCCAGACGCTTTCTGGAGGGCGACAGGTTTACTAATGTCTGGACCCCATCTCAGACCTCAGAATAAGATAAGACAGAACCTGGTGATTCGGAACTCAAAAAGCATATTTTTTGGGAACTTAAGAGGGAAGTTACTAGCAGTTCCTGGCGGTCCATTTTCTCACTGAAGTTGAGAAACATCAGTCCTGGTGACAAATTTTCTGAATTATTCTGTGTTACAGTACTGTCTTGGCCCTGAGAAGGCGGGTCCTCTGATAAGCAGTCTTGGCTCCCTGTAGGTGTTGATGGGGTGAGGTGGAATCCCTCCCCTCTCAGCTCCATTTCCAGCTGGTATTCTGGGAGATGGGCTGCCCATCGGCTTGTCTTGGAACATTGTGCGCCTGCTGGGTTTGTGCTCGTCCTTCTACAATCTTTTCTGGGGCAACGATGTCATTGTTTACATTGTCCTGTGTTTGGAGAGATGGCCTTCTGTTGTAAATAGCATCGAAGATATTGGCAGTGAAAAGTTTTTTCCCATCTTGATTTAGCCCGACCCTGTGTTGTCTGAAGAGTTGATTGCACTCCCAGAAAATCTTGTGATTGTCAATAAAGTTCACGGATTTGGAAGAGCATTCTTTAATAAGCCATTTTTTATTCATAAGCAGTCTGCTGTAATTCTCATCTCCATGTCCAACTTTTGGTATTGGCCCACTGATAAACACCTTCATTTTCAGATTTCCAACTCTGCTTAGAAGATGACTAGAGTCCGTTTTCAGAATTTCAGATTTTTGCTTGGCCAGATCATTAGCTCCAATGTGAATGATTAGATTCTCGATGCTCAGCTGATCAGTGGTTAATGGGAGTATTTTCTCTGTTACATCTGACACAGTGTCATTTGGGAAGCAGATTACCTTCGTTCTCTTTGTGATACAAAGACGATCAATTCTGTTCAAGGCTGAATCCCCGACAATAAGACCTTTTGGCATTAATTTTGGTTTCCAGGTTGCTTTAGAAGTTGGATGTGTTGGTCTTGTGTCATACCTCTTGTTGATGTTTGGAGGAGAGGTGTCCATTGTAGGCTCCTGCTGCAGAGCAGCAAACCTGTTTTTCAGTGGAATTCCAGCGAAGTTGGATCAAATTAGAATGGGAGAGAGCAGGATAAGATGTTCCTCCTTCCAAGGCTGAAGCTGGAGGATCAAAGGAAGGGCCCTGGAGATTGGAGACCATGGTGGAGCTTGAGAGACTGGGATTCACAAGGAAGCTGCAGCTTGGGATCCTCAGAAGAGCTCGGCAGAGTCTGCTGGTGCTGTAGGGATATGGCTATGGATGGCTGAGCTGCTGCAGGAACAGCTGCCACCAACTGAGAGGCTGCTGGTTTTGCTGGAGTGGACAGAGAGACTACTGGTGCTGCAGAAAGTGGCAAAGCTGCTGCTACAATTCTGGGGTGAGGAACAAGCTTTGAAGTTCTGAGGCGTGGGGCTAGCTGACAGTCATTGAGATGGTGAGCCGACGACGAGGAGCAGTGGAGGCCCAGCCAGACTCCCAGGAGAAGCTGTGGAAGCATCAGCCAACCCTCTGGAGAAAGACTGTGGATATCATCCAGACCACCCTGGGAAGGAGTGGGAGCATTGGCAAGATGCTCCGGGACTGAAGGGGAACCTTTCTCACGGCAATGTTGTGTGTGTCAGGCTGAGGAGGTAAGGCGACTTGAAAACAAACAGTGGAGATAACAAGTAATCCAGGTCTGAGTTGAGGTGGAGACAGCTGGAGAAACAACTCTCTCAATGCAGCTTGGTGATCCCACTCCACTCTCTCCTTTAAATCCACAATAAATGGGGGAGGAAGGAGAGAAGAAACCAGCAGTGAGTAAGTAAGAGGTGGTTTAATACTGGGAGAATGAATGCTGGAACAATGGACCGGGACTGATTACAAAAGGGATGCAGCTATTGGGGAAGAGCAGAAGGCAGGCTGTGGTAGACAGAGAGAGAGAGACTATACCCACAAGGGAGCAAGAAGGAATAAACACAAACCAGGGAACTAGGAAACCAAATCTAACTATGACAAAACTAACTTAGCATAAGAAATAAATAATAAAGAAGAGCTAAGTAAAATAACTAAGAATGGACTGAACTAAAGTAAAACTGAAACACATCTTATCTAAAGAAAGAACAACTAAGGCAAAACACAGATTAGAAATGAACAAAATTATACTTATTACGTTTCACATCGACTGGTTGCAATCATGTGACAAAACATATTTTTCCAAGAAGCAGAAAGATGTGGAATTGGGTGGGGAATGTCAAATAGTTTGAATTGTATAAACAATATACACATACATAATATACATAAAAAAATTGTGTGTGAGAGTTACCTTATTATATGACGATGAATGTGGTTCAGTTCCACTGTTTAAATTTAAACAATGAAACTGAATTGTGAAAAACACTGGGTTCGATGCTCCTTGGATTAAATAACACTGAATACAGTCAGATCCCAATGTATTTAGGTGAGTTTTGGTGCTTTGTAGTTTGTCCACTGAAAAAGTTTGCATTGCTGCTGCACATTTTCATGGAATGTAAAAAGTTTGCGTATATTTACACAAACCTTCATGCCACGGTAATTTTTATATATGCTGACTTGCATGTAAAATGTGGCGTTGCACATTTTTTGTATGTATGTAAGCTTAATACATGAGGCCCCAGCTCCCTGTCTACCATAGAGGTTTGAGGCTGTTTTCCTGCTAAGGGTTCATGATGACTTCACTGCATTAAAGCACCAATGAACAGAGTCATCTACTGTGAAGTCTAGGGGGAGAACACTACATGACTCATCTTCCAATCACTCAAAATCCACTGCTAAGACAACAATGATTACCTGAAACAGAAGCACATTAAGATCATGGATTGATCTAGTTTTTCTCCACACCTCAATCCCGCAGAAAATTTATGAAAGGAGCTGTAGCTTTGAGTGTCCAAGCAGCCAGTTATCTCTGCCTTTAATAATTTTTCTACCAATGTCTGGTTCATACTTTAATAGGGGATCAAATACATATTTCACTCTATGACATGCACCACAATTTTTCACTTTTACATAGTGGGCTTTTCTCATTTTTGTTTATATTCTCTCTCCATATTAAAGTGGAACTACCATTAAATTTAGACATAGTGCTTTTTTTTTTTTTTTTTTTTTTGTAACAGTGCAACAGACATTTTAAAACCTGGTGAACCTGGTTATATGTCCTGAACTTAAATCCTTCAACCGTTCCTCTGGCCCTGTTTAAGCTCACTAGCATTTTAAGACCCACTGTGTCTGAACATTTAATATTTCCATTGAGATACTGCTGTGATTCACAAAATGGAATTACCAAGAGTTATTTAGTCATAGATTACACACAAAAGCATACTGATCTAATAGTTGACTTGTCAGTATAAATTTGTCTTCTTTTCTGCAGTCAAGCTCATATTTATGAACATGTTGACATCCTTCAATACATAGTGGTGATGGCTACCATGTTTTCCCTGTGAAATAGCCAAATGATGATGATGATGATGGGTGAGACAGGGATGGTGGGATTCAGGATTGAGGTTGCAGAGGGGATGGGAGGCCAGTGAATAGCTGTCAGCCCAGATGGCTCAGGGTTGTTCACTACACGGTCCTTTAAACACTCTTACCTGTCATCTTAATTGCTTCAGCTGTCATAGTTACAGAACCATTAGCCATGGCTTTTTATCAGGCTGACCAGAAAGGAATGATACTTAATATTCAAACCATTCATTCACATATTTGAACTCAAATGTGGTGACAATTACATTAATGATTAAAGAAAGTAGTTATCTTAATAATTAGAAATAATTAGAGTTGTCAGTTTCTGGAGTGAAGAGTGGAGTATTAATAGGAGATTCCTTTCTGCCCAAAAAATGGGCACAAAGGAAGGGGTTCTGTTATTCATTTTTAACACACCAAGAAAAAAAAACATATTCAAAGAACAATTAAAGGTACAAACAGATATGCCATACTATTTTCTGATTATCGATCTTTTTATTTTATCTTCAGTGCTTTTGCATATCGTTCATTCTGATCGGGAAGCAGCAGAACTCCATTACCTATATAACTCTATACTATAATATAGTAATACTATTACTGTTATATAGGTAATGATGTCATTATTAGTATAGTTTCAGTGGATACTAGAGCTGCTATTATCCTTTTGGGATTTTTTTCTTTTAAAATTCAAGCTCTGTGAAGATGTTCTGGATGCATCTGGTTGTCAGTACACAGCTTGTACAGTTCATGGCACTTTCAAAAAATATGTTGTCTCTACCTACCAGCACAGTACATACACACACACGCGCACACACTGTATGTCACAAGGACTTGGCACTGCCTTCCATTCATTATTCATTAATTTCTATAAACTAACCCTTACAGAAAAATCCCATGAATTTCACATGAAAACCATGTACCACATATGAAATTGACATGTGATTCACATGTATATCACATGTAAAAGCACATGGGAACCACATTATTCCCATGTGAATCACATTTGAAAACGTGCTTCAAATAAAAATCACGTGCTTCACATGTGATTCCTGATTTTCACCTTTGATAGACCTGTGTTTCACATAGGAATCACATGTGAAGCACATGGGTGTTTACATTCATGAAACGTTCTAAATCCACACGTATACATAGACTTTCACATGAATGATAATTTTAATGTTAAATTTCAGATCCCGTGTGTCACAATCTATCTTAACCTCATTTCATTTTGTAGGACAAGGTGCTACTCCGGCCTTATGACCGTGGGAGATCTGGCATCGCCACCCCGTCGCAGCCGTCAACACTCTGATACCACTCCCGCACCCATCCAGTAGGCAGTGCATACTGGACTACATGGATAAAGTTTAATCTAATGTGACACATAGGGGGACGCTGGAAGAGTAAGCCAATAATCCTCAGTTTCTTCTCTGAGTGGGTGGGATTTAAATGATGTCATGAAACTACCACATGAATGTTTTAGCAATGCTCACTGACAACACAAGAAACATCTGGTGCAGCTCAGATAATGTATCAGGCAGACATAGCTGTTGGAATAATTTAGGTGGTGCAGTGGAGTCAAGAGAAAATGTGGAATTTGATCCAAAATAGCCAACTTCCTGTTAGACTTTTTTTTAATGCCTTGAGAAGACACACATGTACCAAGTTTGATGATTGTCGGTCAAAGTATGGCTTGGGGTGGATTTATTCAAGATTTCTAGGGGGCACTGTGGAGGAATTTGGATACACCCACCAACTATTGGACTGCATTCCTATTGGAGGATAGATAAGGATCAATCATAGTGAGTTTGGTGCAGTTCGGTTGAAATATGTGGAATTTAGAGCCAAACGTAGGGCAACGGTGTGATGTCTGATTTCACTACGCCGCCACGGCTGCACCCTCCACCAAAAACTCTTGGTGCTTTAAAGCACATGAGACCAACTTGTTATCTGTCTTTTGACACAAGATCATATTGATTAGGTCAAGGGAGGTCAGAGATGGAGCTTTCCAAGAAAAAAAAGTGACTTCCTGTTTTGAGGGGGCAGGGCTTAGATGACGTCAGCATATGACCACATACAATTGCCGGGCATCCAACAAGGATGACTCATACCAAGTTTGGTGCAACTTGGCCTTTGTATGTGAAAGTTATAGCATTTTATTTGCTTTGGCAAGTACTCCAAATTCGCTGCTTGGCCACGCCCCCTAAACATGTTCAAAAAATTAACATTTTGCTAACTTTTACTGCCCCATCCCTTATCTGCATACTGACTGAATATGAAGCCGATAGCTCAAAATCCCTAGGAGGAGTTTATTAAAGTTGAAGGTGTGTAAACGTGAAAAATGGCCAAAATTTGCCCTTTGACCCAAAATGACCCTTTATATTTTTGGACATACCTCCAAGATACTTTTTTTGCTTGTTCATTTATTTGTTTGGGGGTATCTACCTATGTACCAAGTTTCAGATTTCTATGCTGTATGGTTTGGCCTATCTCACGTTAGAGGGCGCTGTAGAGCAGTTTGGTCATGCCTACTTTCGATTTCATTAAAATCATGTAATTTCACGCAGGGGACAATTTTGGGCAAAGTTTGGTGAGTTTTTGAATATGTTTAGGCCCCCAAATTTTCATTTTTGTGAGTACAAGAAAAATAAGAAATCCTTCAATTCCAATAGGCCTTCACAGCGCTTAGCTGCTCGGGCCTAATTAAAGCTGCAAGCAGCATTGGCAGCCCTCGCAACTCAGCTTACTCTGGCCTTCAGCAACTGTGGGAGCTCTGGCATCGCCACCCCATCGCTGTCGTCACCGCTCTAACGTCATTCCTGCACCTGTCCACAAGGCAGTGCATTTGGTGAATCTTCCAAATTGCCTTAAGTCCAGTTTAGTACGATTCCAGTGGCAAGTTTTTAAATATTTTTTGTTCTCCAAATTTGCGCTTTTGGGAGTACAAGAAAAATAAGAAATCCTTCTATTACATTAGGCCTTCGCAGCGCTTAGCTATGCATGGATGCATTTCTCTAGATCTTGTTGACACATTAGTCGTTTAATCCTGGAAATGTTCTTCAGGTGATAGAAGGCCGGCTTTTTAACTGTTTTTATGTGTCTCTGAAGGTTCAGGTCTGTGTCCATCAATGCTCCCAGATTTCAAGCCTGATCACTAGTTTGTAGTTGTTATAACTGAAGCTCTTTGCTGAAAGGTGCCAAAAAAAGTTTGGACAACATGAAAGAGCCCCAAATATGTTCCTTACTTCATTGCAGGTTCAACAGCAAGTCCCAGAAGGACATTTTGACATTTTTCAGTTTGATGTTGCTGTTTCTTATAGTAACTAATATAAAAAAGTATAAAATCATCTTCTCTGGGATTTTTGACCAATTTCTTATACCTATGTATTGATTAGAATTTTTAAAAAACAATACAGCTAGTCACAAATTAGTTTCAACCCATGCATATGATCTTTGTCCAGGCATTAATCAGCACTATACAAACATCATTCCACTGATGTTCAATACAACATGAACAGCAATGGGCTTTGTGGTGCCCCATAGGGCAAATTAGTGTTCATTAAAAAAATGGAATCACTCAAGCTTCTTCAACCAGTTCACACTTGCAACTTTGTGTTATTTTTAGCTCTGATCTTGGTTTCTTTAATGGATCTAATAATGTGCTAAACGTGCTTCATTTCAGTGATTGTACTTCAATTGTTGCTTGTTTCAAAGGAATTTAAACCAATCCTGAAAACAGAAATTACTGGTCGTACTTCATCCTTTCAGAAATCTCAGTCTAATTGTTGATGATTGGCTCTTCAAGAACTGAGGCTGTGCCACTTAAAATAGGGAAAAGAGATGATTTAATGTGGGGAAAACCAAAACAAAGGGACAAAACACTGGGAAATTTCAATATAACCCATGCTGAAGTTGACAAAGAATGGTTTGAGAAAAAATGCAGCTTCTTGAGAGAGAGCTACTCTGACAAAATAACACCAACCAAGCCATGGTAATATATGAAAACTTGCCTAATATCATTGAAGTGGATTTCTCTTCCTTTCACTTTCTTTTCCTTCCCCTTTTCTACCACCTCACCTCTCCCCTAAGGTTAATGTGACTTTTCTTGATGCATTTCATTGACTGTTAGCCATTTCATCAAGAAGATATTCTGTCAAACCATCTATAAAAGAAAACAACCTTTTCTCTCCTTTCCTCTCCATTTATCCCTACCACCTCTTTTCCACTACTTCCCACATTCATCTTTCAAGCAAAACGTATTTGAGCATAGTTGAAGGGATACATTTATCAGCAAGTGCATTTAAGCACATCTCAGGAAAGAAAGAAGATTTGTTACAGTTTCCTTAAAACAGCTTTAAGGGAAAGATGACTGCAGTTGGTGTGGTGAGATTGTGGGGGGGTATCTTTTTGACATTCATAGTAGGGCTTTTTCATACCTTGGCTTTGATTTGTTGGTTTTTTTTAATGGTTAGCTGTTTTTTTGTTTGTTTGCTTTTTATTACAAAATTTATAACTTCAGCACAAAAAATGTTAATATTGTAAAAATGTCCATATTTTTGTGATTTATTTCAAAAAGAGAAACTCAGATATTCATAAACATTCATAGAGGGTAATCTTTAAAGCTTTTATGTCTTGTAATTTTGATGATTATGGTTTTCAGACAATGAAAACCATCAATTCAGTGTCTCAGAAAATTAGAATACTGCAAAAAGGTTGCAGCATAATCATAGAAAATTGAGTAGAAGGCTCACTCAGGGCACAATTCATCCCAAAACTGCCCTGGGTCTGAAAGTACTTTGCCAAGGTGTGGCCCAGGGTGTTGTATGCTTGTGCTTTCTTAGTCTTTGATAGGATTACCTTAGTAGATATATAACATGGTGGGGTGAAGGAGATAGAACAGGGGGAAAATATGCTAAAAACTTTGTGCAGTAAACTTAGTGAAATTAAGGTTCTTAACTTCAAGAAAGTAATAAAAATAATTTTTGCCCCAACATTATGACACAATTGGGACCTTTGAAAAACCAAACCTGAGGAAAGAGCACACAACACAATTTATGCTCCCATTCTCACAGATAACTAAGACTTAGCAGGCAGATCATTAGGGCAACCAAGGTTGTGGTTTGTAAGATTAAAGACTGTGAGGAAAGAAAATGTGTTTTCCATGGTTTTAATTTTTACATATCCTCTCTCTGTTCAAAATGTCTACATGTTATTAAAACAAATCAATAGCCTGTCTTTGCAAACATTCTTCTTGCATGTTTACCTAATTTTAATTAGCTGCACTGGTGACTCATTTTTCCTTGTATCTGAGTCAAATACCTTGTATTTTCTCTTCCTTTAATGTTTTTCAACAGACTTGTCAAATTCGGACAAGAAACAGTTTACATCTCCTTGACTGACTGTAGATGATTGTCTACTACCAGCACATGTACAACTGAAAAGGAAAAGACCTCTTGTACAAGCTGGTGTTGTGTCATCTCCAAAAACACTCAGAAAAGGAAGAGAGCTTACAACATTTTTAGGAAGGATTTGATTAAGATGTTATCCATCATGCTTTCTGTTCAGCAAATAACTTTTTTGGCAAATTTTTATTGGATACCAGCTATAGAACAAGTAACTTCAAGAAATTAATCACACTGTCAAAAAAGCTCACTCTGTATTGAGCTCCTAGTGGTTGAAAGAATGAAGCTAAATTGTATGGTCCACATAATTAGACAGCAGGAACTGCAACAAAAACTGGTGGCTTGGAGCAGTTGGGTGGTTCAGTTGGTAGAGCACGTGCACAATGCCCAGAGGCTGTAGTCCTCAACATGGTTAGGATATTTCTATCCTATTTCTCTCTCCTCCCTGTTTCCTCTGCTTTTACTGTTCAATAAAAGGCCACTAGAGCCTAAAAATCTAAAAAAAAAAAAGTGACAGTGTACAGGGGGTTTTCTACTTAACTAGGAGATCCAAAAGTTGAGCCTTCCAGGTTTTACAATAATTCAGTTCAGTTCAGTTTATTTATATAGCGCCAATGCACAACAAATGTTGTCTTGAGGCACTTAAAAAAGTACTGTCAATTCAATCATACATACATTCCAATTATTAAACAGTGCATTAAGCTCAGTTTAATATTTATATTAGTTTGAAAAGTTTTCTGTCTAAAGAAACCCAGCGGATTACATTGAGTCATTGACTTGCAGCATTCACTCCTCCTCTGCTACGACTGACTGGGGTTTGAGAGGACAGAACAATTACAAAAAAAACAGATGTCTTAAATCATGGAATCTTAGCAAAACCATAATCACAAAAAAAAAAATTAATTATGAATTAAGATTTTTGTAATCTAAAAAAACAAACTGGTCAAACAATTATATGATATTACAGATAAGGAAGAATAGATGTATTTTTTAAACAAAGGCTTTACCAATATGGAAGTAATTACTTGGTAATTTATTACTAAAGCTGGCATGCAATTAGGCACTACTTGCACAGCAGTCTTACAGAAGTGCTTTATGTTTCAGAGTACAAGGGAGAAAGACGTGGGTGTCGAACTTGGTCAGGGGCTAATAGGGTAAGGTATGGATGTGTATGTTGTCAGGAGGTTTCACTATACTTATTTAAATGCACTAGAATGAAATACTCATTTTGTTTTATCTGTAACATCATAAGTGTGTCGGTAGTGACAGAAAGTGAAATAACTAAGGACCTTTAGGCTGATAACAGATTTAAGGATGTGTGTGTGTGTGTGTGTGTGTGTGTGTGTGTGTGTGTGTGTGCTCGCGTCCATGTGGTTTAGCCTGCCTTTTGGCCTGAATATGTACTTACCTAGGTGTAATACATGGACAATGCCAATATCCTTGTAGATCATGGAGTGTCTTTGCAATTTTCAGTATCTAAACAACACTTTTCCTCATAAATCTAAGGTATTATAGGAACTATGCCAGTGTTTGCATGATTTGGACCATGTATTTGTAGTTTTCAGTGAATAAACAGCTGTTTTCTCACTTTCTTTAATTGTCCTTTTATACCATGCAACCTGGTTTTTGTGTATTCCAGTGTATAACACAGTGCTACCTGCTTTCAGTGTATGAACTGCATTTTTAAATACATTTTTCATACTCTACACGTGGTTTTAACCGGTTGCCATCTGATTGGGAGGGAAAAAAAACATGTGGCCTATTACCATGGCCAGCTCAGAGGCCAGGTTTTTAAAAATCAAATTGTCATTTGACTGCAGATCTCAAAATGCATGTCTTGGTGGAATAACTGTGCAAAGCTTTAATGGTAAATTAAAATAATTTTTGCCTAGAGGAAGTTATTTACTAGTAAAAGTAGCCTGTAAGAAAAGCTTATGAGCAAAATGAGAGCTATTTTAGATTTTAATTTAGTTGACAATAAACCTAAGCAAATTATTTTACATATTTGTATCAAGTAGCTGAAATATGTATGTTTTTGTGACTGAAAAGACCTACTTGAGGGAGTATAGTTTTTATTCCAGGTGTTGTGTTCTAAAGTAAGAAGGTAGCTTGGTTAGGAGAGGCATGCTAACCTTCTGTGAGGGCTGGAGGAGATATAATGTGTGTGACAAGTTGAGAATAATTTTGGGAAAAATAAGGTAGGTCTTGGGTTTTAAGGTTTTCATCTTTATATTTAATAACATCAACAAAGTGCTTGTTTTGTGTTAGCTAACTGCACCGTAGGAGCAATGCTAAATTTCAGCGTCGTAACACCCTGCTTGTTAAGCTTGTTAAGTTCATTAAGCGTAATTGCCTTTAGTCCGTGTTGAGAAGTGAGCAGCGGGAGACCAACATAAAGTAAACGCTCAGGTTTGTGTGAAAATTCTTTAACTTTTGTAAAAGCACGTATGCATAAAGGTGTTAATGCAGTCAATTAGCTGCAATAGGGCTAATGCACCGATGACTTTAAAGATGTGTACTGTAAACGATTACATGCATTTATCATGACATTAATACTGTTAGTTTACACACAGTTACTACTGTAGATTTTTTTTCATTGTAGTGAGAAGCAGAGGCAGAACCCTGTGTTTAGTTTGTGTTGAGGTGCTGGCATTGATGAAGAAGTCCAATGTGGAGGCTCATTACAGGCATAAACATGTTGAAGCTGGAGGAACATGACAGATGTGCATCCATGACGTTTGTCAGTGTACAGCACAAATAAGACTACAGGGACGAGATTATGAGGACATTCATAAAACATAAGATGAAACTTCATGTAGAGGGTGAGTTTGTGAAGCTCCAACCATCACATGAGGTCGATTCTTTTTTTTTTTTTTTTTTTTTTTTTTTTCTTATCAGAGGGAAATTATATGTTAGTGTTGTAGCTATCAGGGGTGTGTATCTGGCCTGTGTGCATAACATGTTTCCACATCTATAATTTAATTCTTAGCTACAAGCTTCTTCTTTGACTGTTAAAACATTTTCTACATGCCAGTAAAACATGCAGAGGCAAAGACGCATAAATCCAAAGGAAAATGCCAAATATTATATTGATACCAGAATGGACAAAGTGGGTCTTGATGTCAAGTACATCAATGCCTTTGAAGGTCTGAGGATTTTTTTAGTGGTTTAATTACAATCAAACCTTGATACATTGTTTACTTTTTATTATTAATTTGTTTTCTTAATTAGGCCATGATATCTTTGCCACAACTTCGTTTCAGAAAGGAGACTTTCTGTTGGAGTATCGAGGTGACCTAATCAGTAAAGAGGAATGTGAGAGGAGACAAAGAGTTTACCATGACAACCTTAAAGTGTTCTTGTTTGAATTTTACTGTAATGGAAAACTCTGGTGGTGAGTAAGTCTAATGAGAACTAAAGAACGTATGTCAATATGCTGAACATGATGGATGTAAGACTCTTGGGAAGAATTTCATCAAAACATATATGTATAGATGAAAATGTATAATGTACAAATGTACACTATATGTATTTGGATATTGAATAATTCCTAATGTTATGTATTTGTGTTATAGTGTTGATGCAGCAAAAGAAGATGGCACCCTTGGAAGGCTTGTAAATGATGACAATATCAGCCCAAATGCCAAAATGAAGTACCTGACTGTGCAAGGGAAGCCACATTTGTACTTGTTTGCAACTCAAGAAATTAATCAGGGAGAGGAGATTACCTATAATTATGAGGACTCAGACTGGCCATGAAGATGCAAGGCACTAAAAAAAATAAAACTTTATGAACCTTATAACAATGCTCATACAAAAAAATGCTCTAATACTGATAGTTTACAACCTTAAACCTTTATACTCTCAACCCTTCTTTATTTTATCATTCTTTTCACAACTGTAGATGGTTATTGAATGTACAAGCCATTACTATACAAATAAACCATTTTTCCATGAATGTACAGTAAAATGATTACAGTATAATAGTATTTATAGTAGTTGAAGAGGATTTATAATAGTATTTTACTTAATCTCAATAAATCGTTTATTATAAAATTCTGCAGAAATAAACCGGGACGTCTTCAACAGGGCAAGATTTTGAGGTGCCATCCACATCACAGTTGGCTTCATATTATGAAACAGTATCAAGCCAAGACCAAATGATGGTGTGTACAAATGATGTTCTTGAAAGCTTTAATAAGACAAGACCCTGACACAAGCCAAGAAAACTATCACTTAACAATATCTTCATGAATAAGTCAAGTTCTGTATGGTGTTGGCTTGTATTCATTATCTGTTTCAGATGAAAGCTGAAAATGACCAGGACCAGATGGCTGCAAACATCAGAAATGAGACAGATCCAGTCCTTGATGTACTTCCCATCAATGCAGAGGTATTTTATGTTTAAGATTCAGCTAATGATGTCAGTCAGCCAACCTGTTCAACTTTAGTGTGTCTGTGTGTGGACCTGAGTGTCATGTGGTTCATATGGACATTGGTTTGTAAGGACAGTCTCAAATGATGGTTTTCAAATGGTAAACTGAATGTGAGTGTTTGTTTTATGGTCAACTGCCCCAGTGTGACTTAGGATGACCACATTGTATAAGGAGAACTTACGTTGTTAAATTGATAAAAAAATATCTGTTTGGGTTTTTGTGCCCTTGTAAATATTAGTTTGACCCCTAATAAATGTGAACTCAGCAACCAGGAACAAATTAGGAGAATAGGGATTTAAATGTCTTGAAAGTTAAAGAAAATCTGAGGATTTTAGATGATTTCTCTATAACTTAACCACAGAATGAGACTTCTAATTAAGCAGTTTGAAAGTTTGCAGAAACAGTCTTTTACTTTTGATTGGAACCCTTTTGGGACAAACAAATTGCTGTGATTTATTACCTCACTTATTTGTATATTTTTTACCTATAGTATCAAAGACATCACCTGGTGGGCACAACTGTATCATCTAAAATTGAAATTGAAGATTATTATTGAAATTGTCTTTTTTTTCTTGGTCTGATTTCAGTTATCAGAACTTGTCTGACATTTCCTTATGAGGTTGACTTTTGATTCAAACTGCTGATTACCTTTGGCTAAAACATGATTCCCTGAGTTGACCATATTTGATCAGCTCTAGTTTAAAAACTATTAAACTTGGACATTATTATATTGTAGGCACAATTTCCTGTCTCAGGGATCAGATCTGTCTCTGTGCCAGTTGTCCAACTGTCTGACAAACAAGAGAAATGACAAATTTGTTTTTAAAATAGGAAATTATGCTTCCATGAGAAATAGTGACGTGTGCCCCTTCTTCCAATCATATTTGTGACTAAAGTAGCACTCTTAACCTGTTGCACATTAAATTGACAATTAGCAGAGTTCTAGCTCTCAAACACCTTGTACAGAGCTTGAAATAGTTCAAACCAGACCTAGTTGATGTGGAACTGGATGCAATTTTCATCACATATCTATGTCAATGAGAGCCGATTTTGGCACTTTGGATGAAGTATGTGGGAGCCTTAAAGTTTACCCATGAACATTTCAAATATGGTTATGTGTTTTGTAAGTCTGCTTTTTGGTCTGATGAGATTAAATTGAGCTCTTTGAGCACAGGGATGTTGCTTTTGTTTGGAGAAGCAAAGGAGAGGAATTCAAAACTAAAAACATAGTTCCCATTGTTAAACATAGTGGTGAGAGCATCATGTCGTGGGGCTGTTTTACTGCTTCAGGCACATGGAACCTCTTTAATTTTTATGGCATAATGAATAAAAAGAGCAGTATGTTGGCATTTGGTAGAGTAATTTAAGGAAATCTGCAAATCTCACTTTAGGCCACCACTTAGTCTTCAAAGCATACCTTAAAGTTGGTCACAAACATTTTGAGGGACATGAAAATCTGGATCCTGAAGCGGCCTTCACAGAGCCCAGTTCTCAGTCTCATTGGCAGGTGCTTAAGGTCTATGTTATACTTGAAGACCATGCAATCTAGATGACCTGGAACTATTTGCCCTATGCTTAAGACGTGCCAACCACAGGGAGAGGCTGATGTTTGCTGCAAGACAGAGAGGCCATGCTATTGACCAATAAATGTCAGGAGGGCTAAAGGTTTTGCCTTTTTTTCAGTTTTTTTTTGTTAAAATTCAGCACACAACATAATTTTCCATGTGTACAGCTCCAACTGAGCAGCATCCACTTATCAAAATAGAAGAAATTTTAATTTATGTTTTATGCTAACAAGGTTCTAGTTATTCATGAAAAATTACACTTTATCTAATTAAGTCAGTCATTCAATACTGTTGCAAATTAAAGACAAGTTGGCTTTGTTACACGACACCACTTTGAGATTGTTTGCAGTTCATCTGAGCGCATGGCCCCACCTGCTCCTCATGATTAGTTGCTCTTTTTTTTACTGTATGTTTTCACTTATTTTTTTGCTGATTTTTTTTTTTATTTTTAAAGTCACATCTGTTCATTTCTTTTTATGTTTTAATGGCAATAAGGCTCCTTTTACGTAGGTTATGACCCCTCTATGCTATCTATTTATTAGAATCTGGTTGGGTTATAACAAACTGGAAAGCCTTTTTCATTGTGACAGCAATCATGATGCTACTAATCTACTATTACTTTTTTTACTCTCCATTGTCTGTCTCCATATGTCTGAAGTTCATTCCAACAAACTGCCTGCTACTTGTTGTCATGATACCACAATTTTTTTCCCTTACCTTTGTAGTGGGGTTGTTATCCTGTGTGAAGGTGGTCTGTTTTTGTCTGTTTTAATTAACTGTTTTAATCGTTTTCCTTTTTTCATGCAAAGAACTCCTCTGGCACATCCAGAAGACAAACAAAAATACCATGGTCAAGGACTGAGGTTTCTGCTGTTATGAGGCATTTAAAGCTCACATAAGTAAAGGAAAGCTTGTGACTAAAAATGAGTGCAATTACTGCAAGTTGGTTGAAGGTCCTGTGCTGGCTCAAAGAACAGCATAAAATATCAGGGACTTTGTGAGAAACTGGGGAATAACTGCTAAGAGGCAGGCACAGAAGCAAAAGCTATAGATCTGACATGTGAAGTAATCAGTTGTTCAAAGGTGTTACTCTTTGGTTCTACAACAATTTTAGTCACCTACCAGACAAGTAATGTTTTTATTTATCTGTAACATCCTGCGCCCTAAAGGCTGATGTTTACATACCAGTTTGTTGTGTTGAGGTAGGCACAGAAGCAAAATCTATATATCTGATATGTTAATGTGAGTTCTTTGAAGCCATTACTCTTCAACATGTTTTTCTAATGTTGAAACATTTCATTCTGTTGTCCAGGATAACAAATATTTGAAGAGGTTGAAGAATTTTGTTTTGACATTGTAGTAATCATTTAGTTATCTTCAGAATAACCAGTAACACCCTGCGCCCTACAGGGCCATATTTAATTTTAATTTTTTTGTATTTTCTCTTGAGGCACTTAAATTTGACTTTTTCTTTTGCTAATTTAAATTTTATGGTTACTTTTACTTTTTAAAAAATATTCATGGTTTTTTGAAGAAAAGTAATTGTGTCATATCCTCAGACTGGCGTGCTGTTTGTTTGGGTTCTGCTTTCTCCTCGTCTTCTTCACAGGGTGTGATTAGCAGGTGCAGCTCCAGTTAACCTCATCAAGGAGCAGTATTTAGAGGAGTGGATTTCCTGAGATGGACACCAGATGGTTAACTACAATTAGTGGTATAACCATGCTCTCTGAGCCTCTTTGTTTACACCCTTGGAATTTGCCAGTGTTTTCTCTTCCTCCTGACAGATTACCTCTCTGAAGGTTCCCTCCAGAGTATTGGTGTTCAGCTTCCATGCTGACTCGGCAACTCTCAGGGTTTGCTCTCCTGGCATCTCGTCCTCCTCACCGCTCTGGACGCTCACCTGTGGATCCTCTCCATACTCACCTGCCTGTCCACCCTCCAATGGTAACTCCTCTCCTACAAAGGGAAACAACAGCAGACTGAACCAGAACGCTCCCCTCCTGCGAAAGGAAACAACAACAGACTGAACCACAAACACAAACCACCATCTCCACGCAACAAGCAGCCAACCGCCTGTTCTGGGGATACTCCGTGCTCCTTCTCAGCCATGACTCCATCTAAAGTAAGAACCCAACCTCCATCTCTGTTTGGAACTATCTTTGGCAACCCTTAACCATCTCCCCTTGTGTTCAGTACAGACCCGTTCCTGGCTTGGTGTTCCTCCTCCAACATACCAGCAGATCCAGAAAACTCTTTTTCTCGATTCGATAAACTGTTTTAAAACTTTTCATTTCTGTGTCCGTAATTGTTGTTTGCACCAGAGTAATCTTGAAATCATGACAAATTGAAGTACTTGGTCATATTTTGCAAATAAAATGACTTCTGTTACTGCTTTGTGCAGTCAGGTATGTATTTGTGCTATTCAGTGGGGTTTTAAATATGACATAGTTGTCCCTTTAAAGTTCACACAGTACTTTGTTTTGTTCTCATAAACCACATTTTGTTGTCCATATAAGCCACCATGTTGTCAGGTTGCTGTAAAAATGCTATGTAGCTCCTATCTAAAAGCTATGGTGAATTAATTTTTTCTTTCGGTGTTTTAAGCCACCTCCCATTGCTCTGGGTACTTGGGAAAGGGTTGTCCATCTAAACCACTTCCGGGCCTGTTTGGTGAAAAAGTCAGGCTAATCCATATATACCTCTGTGTGAGGCAGTGGTTGTCAGATGTGTTACCATGTTATAGTCTGACCTGTTCACGGTGTACCTAGCTTCTCGCCCAATGACAGGCACCAGCATTGTTTCTAGATTCACCTCAATGTCAAGGGCAGCAAATATTCAGAACTTCTGCTCTTATACAGGTGGTCACACTTTTTGATGATTTATCAAACATGGCCATTTTCCCCCCATCACTTTAAGTTTTTCACAATATAACAAAAAACAGATCCAAAATGTCAAGCCCTTTAAATCCACAGTCAATTCTTCATGAACTAAAGACAGTATTTCCCCATACTGGGCTAAAACCAGGGAGAGAGAGGATATTTCTACTAGATATTTTTTCACTTGGTGCCATACTATGATCATATTTTTAACGATAAGATTTTTTTGTATTTTTTTAGGATTGTAATCTTTGCTGAATACATAGGCAGGGGTACATTTAACCAAAGTTCTGCCATCTCCTTCCAAACAGCAACATCTTGTTTTGCAAAATAAAACATCATTGTTTTTAACTATGCTGCCCAATAGTACCAGACAGGAATGGGGTATTTAAGCCCCCATCTATCAAAGGACAAGTACAGCAGAGATAGGCAAGTCCGAAAACATCTATTATTCCACGGTTATCTAAAAAATAGTCTTTTAAGGCCAGAGAACAAGTTACTTGTTGGGGGAAGTGGAAGATTCTGAAACATGTACAGTAGGTTAGGGATTACATTCATTTTAAGAATATTTATTTTCCCTATTAAAGACATTGGGATTTGAGTCCACTTTTCCAAATAATTTGAAACTTCTTGTATTGATGGGTCATAGTTACAAGCTGCCATAAGTTATGGTTCAATTTGAATACCTAAATATGTAAAACAATCTACAACTTTAAACTGAGCTGCTAGTTTAGGCAGGCTTTTACTTTCTAGATGATTCAGGAACATTATTGATAATTTAGAATTAATTAACTTATACCCTGAGATTTTGGCAATTATCTGTTGTACCAACCTCACACGGTAGCACCAAAAATGTACCAACGTTCACATCAATGTTTGACTTATGTAATTATTAATAATTATAGTTCATAATTTATTACTCATAAAATCATTTAATAAAAGTGAAATTTCTTTAGTTGAATTGGGGCACCAGTTCCAGTATCTCTGGAATCATAAGTCAAACTTAGTCTCATGGAGTGAATGAATCCAGAACCACCAGCAGAAGAAACTGTTCACACAATAAGCAATGATCACTGACATGCTGATTTCTAATCAAGTCTGAGAATTTACTAACAAAATAGTCCAACCTTACTGCTGAATTATTCCGCAAATAAACTTTACTGGCATGCAATATAGCTACTGATGAAAGACAAAAAGGAATATACATTGAATAATAATCAGATCAGATTAATAATCAGATCAGATTAATGAACAAACTATGACAAAATGAAATGGAATACTGAAAAGTTGACTTCAAACAAACTGAAAAAGTTGACTTCAAACAAACTAAACAAGAAAACAGGAAAAAAATCAGATCTGCAGGACCATAGGAGAGATTGTCATAAAACAGAATAGACCCCTTCAGAGATGAGTGTGGTGGGGTGAAGGAAGCAAAAGAGGAGAGGAGAGGGTCACTGTCAGATTCAGACCCACCTTCAGATGAGATAAAGGGTCATAAACTGGACCATGTGCTTGGGATAAATGTGAGCTAGACGAAGAAACGTGGCTTTGGGCTCTGTGCGACCGCAAAATGGATATGTATGGGAAGATCAAGAAAAGAAGAGAAGTGAGAAGCAAGAGTGTGAGGCAGAGAGGAAAAGAGATTGACTGGAGGGGAAGCCAATAAGTGTCAGCGGCTCTAAATTCAGTTATTCTGGATTCAGACAATCTCTAACATGTGGCAGTCTTAGATCAACACAGCAACACAATGTCATAAAAATATCATAATATATAATCAGCAAAGCATTACGCAAACATGCAACAAAAAGGCAATTCAAAAGCCTTGTTTTAAAACATCTAACTCAGCCCAGTTTAATGAACAGTTTACGTGTGAGTTGCTTAGTCATTCAGTCAAGACAAAATGTCCAGAGGTCTAAAGAAAAATGATGGAACACTGTTGCTTCATCTTCTATTGTTGAGATTCTCATCTCCATCTGTGTCACTCTTTCCGAGTAGTCGGAGATATTTTCCTTTACACTTTCAATTGTAGCAAAAATAGCGTTAAAATTATATGAAAATTCTGACTTCATGTTGTTGATAGCAGCAACAAAGTGGCTACGGATTCCTGAATTACAGTGGATTTCTTGCGCTCCAACTGTTTAGTAGTGCTAGCTTCCATGTTCTCACCAGTGTAAGTTTCGGTAGTCTTAGCATTAGCTTCCCACTTGAGGTCAGCACTTTCTAGTTCAGAGGTCAATTTTGTAGACTGGTATGTCCAGGTACGTGTTGATTTCTTTTGAGGCATCGGTATTTCCCTTAATACTAAGGTTGTGCTTCAGTTGAATGCCCCAACTAAAAGAGGGTTTCAAAGAAGGATTTTGTAATTTAAGTGAAGGAGCAATCTTATGTGTCTGATCAGCACGCCACCATAACCAGAAGTCAAACTGTGGCTTTTGATAAGCAGTAGATGTCTGCAACTTTCTCATCTAAATCTCATGGGAGCAACAATGCTAAATTTAGTTCTCCATGCACAGATTTTTCACTTTTGGTTGTTGTTTGTTTAAATAAATATTCATTGTGTGGAACCTTTTATTTTTGCTCACATGGTTATATTTAAATAATGTTAGAACCTGGTAAAGATCAGATCATTGTTATTTACCTGAAACAGAAGAACATGTATTTTCTATTGACCACCAACATAGTTATATTTTGTCTTCTTGGACACTAAACATACTTTCATTTAGAGAAAGGTTTCTGTCTTTTAGACAGATCTAACTAAACAATAGACAAAAACCAATAATGATCATAAGATTTTAAAGTAGATTTTCACATTCCATGACTCATACCTACAGTTGGGTTATTAAAAGATGCCCTTTTCAGAGACGTAACGAGAGTGCGTATATTGTCCCAGTGCTCATATTCCAGTCTTTCATATCTTTGGAACTCCTCTCCCTCTTTCATCCTGATTAGATTAGACAAGTTATTCCTGAGAGATCCTTTAATACCCACACACCTAAAGACAACAGGAGCAAAGTATGCTTAAAAGGTCAAAAGACTCAGGGCGTTATGAAAACTTAAACCTTGTAAGCTTTAATATTCTCACTCTTCCAATTCATGAAGTGCAGCAATAAGTGAAACAATGGACTTTACTTAAATCTATATGTTACGCCTTAAAACACTGCTGCAAATGATCCTTACTTAACTGCACATAATGACATCTGTCCTTAATTAACATATAGCAGGATAGCTTTTTAAACATACTTGCTAACTCATATAGGCAAAAAGCTGTACGGGTCATCTTCAGATAAAGGCTACAATGATACAAGTGGTAAAGTGTTTACGGAGAGACAGTGTGAAAGTGAAAGTACCAATTTTGCAGGCCCCAGGTATGTGGAAGACAGGACATCATTCGATGTTTTTGCATCGGCTCCTCATTCTAAAGTTATTTATTGTTTATCAAATGGCACATTCTTAAACATTTCAGGTTTTTTTTACAGTTTCTTATTAACCAACTGTGGTATCTTAGTTTTAATGCATTTTGCCCAATCCTAAACTTAAAATGGACTGGATCCTAAAAGATGTGATTCCAAAAAAGTCCATAAAATAGAATATCCCATCTTAGACAAAGGTCTTCAAATAATATAAACTTCAACTGAATCTGCTGTAAATCATATATGTAAATATAAATTTTTATTGTCGCATACAACTGAACAACATACTTGTTTTTATGCAACCCCATTCATATTACAGAAGTACAAAAGCTGAAACCCCAACAAAAATGGAATAATTATGCTGCCGGTGCCAACTTACTTGACCACCAGACAGACTTCACAGGACAGTTCAGAAGCACACAGCAAAAAACATTTCAAAACTAATTAAAATTTTCTTTGTGCCTTTGTTCGTGAAAGTTATAATTAGAACAGGTCTGATAGGTGACGCTTAAGGGGTGTGAAACATTAATGGCTGCGTTGATTCGTAACTTGCTCTAGACTGACTTTCCTACCAGGTGTGTCCTCACGACTGGACATGGGAGTGGAGTGGAGGTGAGTGACTGTGAATGAAGTGACAACATATATATGTGTCAGCCACTGATTGTGCAAGTTCTCCTACTTAGAAAGATGAGAGAGGTCTGTAATTCTCATCATAGGTACACTTGAACTATGAGAGGCAAAATGAGAGAATTTTAAAAAAAAAATATTTGGAAATTATGGTGGAAAATAAGTATGGAGCTAAATCAGTCTCAGTTTTCACAAATGCACAGAACAAGATTCACGAATGTATTTCTGATGCAAACCCAAATATATCTTGATTTAGAAATTGCTTCTGGTCTGCAGTCTATGGACTGTGGTGCATTCTAAGCTGAATAATTCATAATATGCAAAGGCTATTATGTGCAATGGAAACATGGATTAAAAAGAAAAAAACAGTCTGCAATGCCACTGCCTTTAGCTCTGACTCCTGAACTTTCTCTTGGGCTAATAATCGCAGGTGTGAATCAAGATGAGAATTTAAAAAATCAGGACAAAAAGACCATTTCTTACGACCTTTTATGAAGTTTCTCAAAAATCAAGTGACAGTGATTTTTTTTCTCCGATGGAACAGTATCATCCTCATCCTCCTTGCTGTCACAGTTTGGTTGTGGCCAGTTAACACTCTAGATCACTATCTGCAGGGGATCAAATATTAACATATTTCAAGTCAGGACTGAAACTTATGTTAAATGATGCGTTGAGCTCAAAAATTGTACTTAAGTTGTTTTTTGTTTTTTTAAAAATAAATGAGTAGGCTATATTTCTTCCTTATAAATAATAACTTTAATATTTGACTAACAACTTCACATGTGCACATTCCTGTATTACCAATCTAATGTTTTTATATGGTGTATTTTGGAGGGGGGAAACATACTTTGGCAGACAGTGTTCAGCCTTGTGAGATAAGTGAAATGATCACTTTTCGTTTGTGAAAAGTGTGATTCGAATTAATTATTACATTGCTATAATAATTTATCATTTAAGGACCAGGGCTTTAGAACAATTCATAATATTGTTGAATGAACTGAAAAATTATGGTGAGATCATTCCAGTTTCATGCAATCCAATAATACAATTAATGAATAAAGGCATAAATAATAATTCTTTTCCACAGAGGTAAAAAGCCTAAATAGATAAATGAGCATATAGTCTGCACATTGAAATGTGTTACCCCGTTTTTGAGTGATTGAAGTAAAAGTGATTAAAATGAAGCATATGTAACTAGTGTTGTGATGATATGATGATTGAATGATGATTTAATGCTGATTTTAGGCATTTATTGATATGAAAGTTGATTGTAGATCATGTCACACACATTATGATTGTAGCAATGAATGTGAGTAGTTGAAGATAATAGGGTTAGTAAAGGTCAAAACAACAAGTTTAAAAGAGGAACAGAGAGCAAGCTTAGGAGTCAAATTGGGGAAGTAAGTCCAGATGGTCGTTAGGAGTGGACGCCCAAGTTGTGCAAAGGACTTGAATGAACCAAGAGTCATGCAAAAAGGCACGGAGCACCTTGCAAAACACAACAATGGGATGGAAGGGTAAAAAAAAGCCCTTGAAAAGAGGAAGAGCTCGCTTATTCCCCGCTGCTGGAGTCGAGTCAACTTGAAGTGCAGAAAGAGGAACGAAGAGGACCGCACCCAGGAGCCATGGAACGAAGGAGGACTCTACACCGCTGGACCAGGGAAAAGCCAACGCCCTCAGCTGTGGTTCCAGATTGGGCTGCTGTTCTTGGATTTCTGTATAGGACATCCCAACAATCTCTAACGGACTTGGTCGATGGATGGTGTCCAAAATCTGATGGGGAACGGCACGATTCTGGACAACAACACAGGATCTTCACACATCCATCAAGAAGAGGACGTGCTCTAGTAAAGGCACCCTTCCACCCAAGGACTTCAAGGGGTCATTTCTTATGAGGACGGTTCCATCTAGGGTATGAAATTGAATTGCTCCACAAAAAGCCTCTCTCTTACATGTATGCATCAGAATTAGGGAAAGATAGTCAATTAGGTTTATACATGATTAAATGATAATGATTCTGTTTGTATTTCTGCTGATACTTAATCCTGCCAACACATACTAAAATACAGAAGCATGGACAATTCTAGAAAAGTTGTGGACATTTAAATTAATTGAGTCATCTTACAAGTGGAGTTCTCTAATGGGTGTAACACATGCTGTGGTGCCTGATTCTAGTAAAGTTGGGAGGTTTGTAATGGTTACCTTAGGTGAAATTTGTAACAATGCCCCTGGAACTCAGACCGAGTTACTAAAATTTATCTCGTCGGTGACAAGTGCACATTGTTTTTAGAGGTAAAGCTACCGTTAACAGGTGTGGTTCTTGAAGTTGGTCTGCTGTTAGGCTACTCAGTTGGCCACTTTATGAACTGAAAAGGGGTATGACATCTGGAACAGAAGGTAGTGAGAGGCTAGATGAGTTTTCCTCGACACCATCTTAAACAGATTATCCCAGGAATCTTTGTGCAAGGTAATACCCTACAAGGTTGGAGATTTTCCGGACCTGTTAGATGGAGAGCTGGTCTTAAGTCAGTCTGATAGGTTGAGTAAGAAGAGGGAGGGGTTGGCTTATGCGCAACAACAATATATATATAGGTCACATTTAAAGACTACTTTATACTAATATCTGCCAGGGATGTGAATCAATTTGGGCTGAACATTACAATTGCCTCACTGTTTTTTGAAAATTGGAGCAGATTGTGGTTGATTTTGAAAAAACTGCAACTTCCAAGGGAACTTTATGGTGGTAAGAGTTCTACAAAAATTGAGTTAGTTACATCAATTCAATTCAAAAATACTTTATTTATCCCAAAGGGAAATTAAATGTTGATGTAACTCATTTAATTAAGGAGTTATTATACACTGTGATGGCAGGAAAGATCTCCTGTAGTGGTTTGTTTTACAACCAGTCTGAAGAAGTCTCTAACTGAAGAGACTCTGTTTTCCAATGACACTCTCATGAAGAGGATGGTCAGGGTTGTCCAAAAATTTCTTAATTTTATGCAAAATCCTTCTTTGCATAATCATCTCCAGAGGTTCCACAGTTGTCCCCAGAACAGAACCAGCCTTCTTTATCAGGTTATTGAGTCTTTTTAGGTCCCTGGCTCTGATGCTGCTGCCCCAACAGATGATAGCAGAGGAGATGACCCTCTTAACAACAGACTTATAAAAGACATGGAACATTGTGCTGCAAACCTTGAAGGATCTTTGCTTCCTCAAGAAATACAATCTCCTCTGTTCCTTTTCTTGTAGACAGCTTCACTGTTGAGTCTTCAGTCAAGTCTGTTGTCCAGATGAATACCAAGGTATTTATATTCCTCAACCACCTCCACTTCTTCTCCCGTGATGGAAATAGGGTTTGATCTTATCCTGTTTCTCCTGAAATCTACAATTATCTCCTTTGTTTTGCTCACATTCAAGATAACTGTTTTCACACCATGCCACAAAGTGGTCCACCAGCTCTCTGTACTCAGCTTCTTTTCTATCTCTGATACACCCAACCACTGCAGAGTCATCTGAGTATTTCTGTAGATGACAGGAGTCTGACTTGTGCTGGAAGTCTGAAGTGTGTGGAGTGAAAAGAAATAGTGAGAGTACAGTCCCCTGCGGTGCTCCTGTGTTTCTAACCACCCGGCTAGACACACAATCTTTCAGTCTCACAAACTGTGGTATGTTTGTCAGGTAGTCATTGATCCAGGTGATTGTTGAGGCCTCCACCTGTGTCCTCTGGAATTTCAGACAAAGGAAATCAGGCTGAATTGAGTTAAATGCACTGGAGAAATCAAAGAACATGATCCTCACAGTCCTGCCTACTTTGTCCAGGTGACAGCGGGTTTGTTGAAGCAGGTGTATAATGGTGTCTTCAACTCCACAGCGATAAGCAAACTGCAAGGGGTCCTGATATGTGCTAGTTTGCTTACTCAGGTAAACTGTCCAGCTTCTTCCTATACACCTCCTTGCTGTCTCTAATCTTGACTTTGAGCTGTTTTTGTATACTCTTCAATAATTCTCTGTCTCACTCCCTAAAAGCTCTTTTTTCCTGTTTAACAGTTCCTTTAGCTCACTGGTGATCCAGGGTTTGTTATTAGGGAAAGCATCTCACTGTTCTGCTGGAGATGTTGTTGTCCACACAGAAGTTTATATAGCCGGTCACAAACTCAGTCATGGCATTAATGTCCTCTCCATGTGGCTTGCAAAGAGAAATCCAATCGGTAGCATCAAAACAACCCTGTAGGGCTTCTTCGGCTTCCTGTGACCACTTTCTCACAGTCCCTTTTGTTACAGGTAGTCTCTGAACAAGGGTGTTATATTCTGAGCAGAGAAAAACAAGGTTGTGTATGTGGTTTACCCAGAGAACGTCTTGCTTTGAAAATATATGAATCCTTGACATCTGTGTAAAACAAATCCAATGTTTTGTTTTCTCTACTAGAGAAGCTGACAAACTGTTGAAACGTTG
This sequence comes from Anableps anableps, assembly GCA_014839685.1. Taxonomy (NCBI): domain Eukaryota; kingdom Metazoa; phylum Chordata; class Actinopteri; order Cyprinodontiformes; family Anablepidae; genus Anableps; species Anableps anableps. The sequence continues at coordinate 31,336,833 of CM026082.1, forward strand.
GCAGTGTAGCAGAGAGTGAGGCGTGATTAAAATCACCACATATTTCCACAAAAGAATCGGGGTGTTGGGTCTGCATCTTAGCAACAACGAAACTGATGACATCACATACATTGTTGGCAACGACTGAGGGTGGAATGTAAACAGCAACCAAAATAACACAGGTGAACCTTCTTGGCAAATAATATGGACGAAAACTTACTGCCAATGGTTCAATGTCTGGACTGCGGAGACGACACTTCACAGTAACATGTCCTGGGTGACACCATCGGTTGTTGACAAGCACTACCAATCCACCTCCCTTCCTTTTCCTGCTACTCTTGAAATCTGTGTCTGCTTGCATAGTCAGGAACCCCAGCACAGAGACGTTGGAGTTGGGGATATGATGCTACAGCCATGTCTCAGTAAAGCACATAATACTGCGTTCCCCATACTCCTGCTGAGTCATTGTCAGGGCTTGAAGTTCATCCAACTTGTTAGCTAATGATCTCACATTGCCCATTATGATGGATGGCAGAGATGATTTGAACTTCCTCCTTATCTCTCTCCTCTTTGCACCAGCTCTGCATCCACAATGACTCCTTATCAACTCCTCTGGGATATGTGGCTTCAGTTGTCATATTATTTCTGCTTTTGCAATATTAATCAGCTGCTCCCTGTTGTCAACCACCCTGTTGCTATGGTTACACATCATAACAAAAGAGCAAAATATAAAAAATTATTGGGAAAAATCAATCCAGCTGCACAGCATCCAAGACAAAAAGGAACAGTTGTCCAAAAGAGCAATTTTTTCCAAGAAAAGCAGGAATTAAATTTTGAAAAATGGAAAAAATCTCAATAAAACTTACAGACCTACTCCAACGTGCTGCCATCCTGAGCAGCACAATTGTAGAATTTTAAATATTATAGAATATCATATCGAGAAGTAAAATCGTGTGGTTCCTGAAGTCTGATAAAATGCCTGTGCTCTTGTGGCTCAGGGGCACTGGGGTTTGAGATAACATAAGACAATAGAAGAATCCAGAAGTGAGTGACTGAAACATAAAAGCTTATAAACAGAGGAGCTTGATTACTGACAAAGAACAGGTGGCTGATTGGCAAAAGGGTGCTGGTGAGAGAGGGCACCAGGCAGGCAGGTTGAGAGAGAGAGAGTAATGGCACATGAGGAGCAGAGGAGTAACAGCGGACACAAATCAAACTGTAACAAAGAGGAATTAAACACAAGGCATGAACAACAGATTTAACCTAACAACAAAGAAAAGACTAATCAAACTTACAAACAGAAACTATGGCTAATCACAGATAAACAAGAACGTAAAAATGCAAATACAGAAAAAACAAAACAACCTAAACACCCCCAGGATATGACAGCTTCAAGGCACAGGTTGTGCTCGTTTATGCAAATGTGATTTCTTAGTTCCCTGTTAATAATTTTGCAAAAATCCCCAAAACCGCTTTATACATTATCATAAAGTGGTATTTGTGTGTAGAATTCTGAGGAATGAGACTCATTTAATACAATTTGGAATAAGGCTTTAACATAAAAAATGTGGAAAAAGTGAAGCATTGTGATAATTTTCCATAAGCACTGTTTTTCTATTTCTCCAATAAAATTTATAAAAGAATACCAGTTGAAATAATGGCTTCATAGTGTAATAGTCATCCATCCATTGTCTATAGTCGCCCGTCCTTGTATGGTCATGGGTGGGGGCTGTCCACACGTCATTGGTGTGGATTAAACAGCAGGTTACCATTCAATCAGAGGGAGACAGAAACTCACAAGTGGGATCTTGGAATGCATCCACACACTCATACCTAAGGGCAGTTTTAGGAAGAGCAATTAACCCAACAGTCATATTTCTGGACTCTTTGAGAAAGCTGGAGTACCAAATGGGGAACACATGCAAACTCCATGCACCCTAGGCCAGGATTTAAAACCAGGACCTTCTTAGTATAATTTTAATAGTTTAGCTTTAAATGATAAGCCTTTTAACATCCATTCAAGCTTTTTTAGTATCCAATATTGCTGTACAATAAATGTAACTGTCAACACATCATTTGGTGAAATAGATTGTTGTTAGAGCCCCCAAGCTAAGAGGGGCAATAAGCAGTTACACTGTTTTTGTATACCTCAGACATTACAGACCGATATCAATGAGGTCATTTTTCTTATTTACTTAACTACTCTTACTCGGTTGATGAGCTGTCCCAAGGCTTAATTTGCTAATAATGCAAGTTTGGCTTCTTATATGTGAACTTCTGAGTTGTAATATTGCTATTTATTTACACAAATCTTTAAAAGTCTGGTTAGTTTTAAACAACAGGTGTCTGAGTACAAAGAAATTTGATTTCTGACAAAGACTAAATAGGATGAGGCTACACCATTAATCTCTCTCACTTATCTTAACATGTAGAGATGCAGTATTGTCAAATATACCCACGTCTGCTGTCACATTATATTTCTATACATATATTTTCATGGATGTGTATGGTAAATATCTTTACCCGTATTGCTGGGCTATGTTTTCTACTGTTCATTTGTATTTCTTTCACATCCTGTATAATAGCCTGGATATGTGTGTATGACGAGACTTTAATTGCCTGACTTAACAAGGTTGAGCCCCTCTTATCCACCTGTGTGCAGCATACAGCAGCAATATTCAAATCCAATCCCTAGAAAACCTTTCACCCAAATGAAAGTGCAGGAGCATAAATCTGAGCAATAAAAGCAAAATGAGCCTGGATCTGAAGAGGTAAATCCATAAATGATGTTCTAGCATTTGGTGAGTGACTTCATCAGGGTGAGTTGACCCCACTTTTCAGAGATAGCAAGGAGCAGAGAGGGGAAGTAACAGACAAGCTAAATGGGTTTGAAAACTAGTAGAATTTATAGACTGTCACATGAAACAAGGACCAAATAGAGTGAAAGTGTAAGAGTGAAAATATAAATGTCACCTTAAAATAAGTCAAAACAATCATTTGTTACAGGGCAGGGAACACTTAATTACCTTTTTTCACAGCAACATCCACACAATCGAGTTGTGCCTCATTTTTTTGTTTCTGTTTTCCACTTTTTCTATAATTTCAGAGTCTACTAGTTGCCTTACTTCACAAATCAAAGACGGGAGATGTCTTGTGCTGATTATATGCAAATGTTCAATTTAATATGCCAAGTAAGAATTCAGATCTTAAAGAACAGTGAATCAAAAAAGATGACTTGATTCTTATATGTCTCCTGGTATTTTGGTGTTTCAGCTAATCTTGCCTTCATAGTGAGACAGTAATGAATGTGGGATGCATGGTCACTGACATGGACAAGCATTTATCCCAAGTTAACAGGATCTAATGTTTGGTTATATGTTTAGTCAATGTACATTACATTTAAAAAACATGGGAAATCACAGCAACAATTGGAAAAAACAGTAGCTACACCCTTTTGTTAAAAATTTTGACAGGTGACCTTTGACTTTTTTGGGGGGTGTAGAGCCTCCGACAAGTGACCTTTGACCTTTGGGGGAGGGGTGACCTTTGAGCTGTCATGGCCTCGGGCCACATCCAGTTTCTGGTACCCTTTATGTGATCAAAGCGTTTTGATAGGTGGCCTCTGACCTTTTAGGGGGGCAGATATAATGACATAATTGGACAAATGACTGCACATCTTTGGATTAGCCAATCGAAATAGAGTGGGGTGGGGCTAGGTTCAGCATTTGGTGTTTCTGGTATAAATATTACCAGAAAAATAAAGCACTCTAATTGTAGCAGTTGTTGCAGAACTTATTACTATTTTACCAAGCTCTAAACCCTACCTCACTTCCTTCATCTACTAAAATTATAGAAGAAAATGCTACCCCAAGATCATGGCCTATGTCTGATGCATCAACTTCAACAACCACAGATAAAACAATGACCTCATCTTAAGTGGAAGAATCAACTATTGTATATGAGATCCCAATATTTGTGCATACGGATTCAGCCTGTGTGATGGGTAACCCCGGGAGATCAACCTCAGCGTCTGATGCATCCACTTCGACAGCTGTGGATAAAAGACAGGTCTTGACAAGTGGAATTTCTCTTCTATGCAAGACTCCAATATCCATCTATGACAACTCAAGGGTATGGAATGGAAGCCCCCAGTAAATCTAAATTTTATCTGTGTTGTGTCCAGAGGCCTTCATTTCAAACCCTTGCAGGAAGACTGGTCTTTGAAACCTTATGGACTGTATGGTTCATGGGGTTACATTTTCAAGTATGAAACAGGTGAACTTTGCCTGAACCAATTGGATCAAGAAGCGGACCTTGCACCAATATTGGATACATGCAGCCTCACCTATAATGACTGGGCTGCGCTAAGGTTTGTAATCCCTCGCATCAATGAAAACATTGAATTAACCTTAGAGCAAAAAAGAAGATAAAGAAAATGAGCTCGGGCCTCGACCTGTAGAGCAAACCAGAATGCAATGTTTCCCAACCAGTGCTGAACAGGGGAACCGTTCTCTTTAGTGCAATATGGGAATTGAAAACTACTGCATCCAGTCGCTGGTCTTTATGGGCAAGCAGATGGAAGAATGACCAATGGAATTCCCCCTGACCTCTTTGTCTTGGAGGCTTTCAATACAGACTGTGGTGTCTTCAGGACAATGCTGGCTCTATGATTTGATGCTTGGTCTGAGAAAATGGACAAAATCGGTGATCGTATTTTTAACCTGTTCTGAAGCTCTAGCTGCTGGCTTGATATTTTATCAGTGAAAAAGAATTGTCATTTCCTGTTCTGTGTCTTCCTGTTCTAAGACATGTCCTCTTCTGAGGACCCGCCCCCTCTACCCATATATCGGATGGGTTGCAGGGGTTCTGGGCATGCATTTTTCATTCTCTTCTTGGCAAAGACTGACATCAAACCTTGAGAATGGAAGCAAGCAGGCATGGACTATGGCAACCATACTGGGATGAGTGCTCTCACTTGAAAAACACCCTCCTTCCTTCTGCCTCATATCATCTGCCTTATCCGGTCTTCTATTCTTCTTTCTCCTCATCTCCACCACTCTCTCCTACAAATTTTTTAACATCAAATACCCTGTCTGAATATGAGGAGGAGTCCGGGTCACTTGAATCTACCCTTCAGGCAACAGAGGAGACTGGAGATCAAGCTACCGGGTACTCCCAACCTCCACCAACCCCTCCACCTTATCCAATGTTGTAAGAAGATGAAATGGGTGGATGGATAGCAACTATCCTTATCAACAGTGTGAAAACAGTGCTACTCCATTTATTCAACATAACCTGCTTGAAGTACCTCAAAGAAGCCTGCTATGGAAGCATAATAGACCACCCGAGCCAGCGACAGCATCAGTGCCTGGAGTTAGTGGAGGAAGATTATTATCAGCTCAACTTTCATTGCATCACACAGTGGCTCCGGAGCCCACAATTCATTCCTGCTTTTCAAAATCTGCTTCGACAGTGCCACATACAAGCAGAGGACCGAAATGTGAAAATGATTGCAGAGACACTTTTACATGAACTGAAATTGGTACAAGGATTCCAGATTTTCATATTTTCAAAAATAACTTTTGTACGTGTTTTGTAGTGAAGGCTTTTGATTTTGGTTTTTAAAGAGAATAAATTTCCCCCCCACAAAACAAACTTCAAACAGATGCAGGGAAATATTTTTTTAACAAGAACTTTAAGGCTTTATAATGGAGAAACATGATATTGTACATTTTGCCACGGTCAGCAAAAGAAAAGCCTCTGTGATTGAGAGGGTCAACCGCACATTAAAAACAATAATGTGGAGATATATTACCGCTAATAACATCCCTTCATTATATCAATGTCCTTCAAGACCTAGTGAGAAGTTACAACCACAGCTACCACTCAAGTATTAAAATGACCTCTATGGATGTGAACTCAAAAAATGTCTTTCAAGTCTTTCAGAACCTGTATGATGCTGTTTCCAACAGATATTGCAAGGACTCCAGCAACTTCTTCTTTTCCTTTCAGCTTTTCCCTTTAAGGGTTGCCACAGTGAGTCATCTGTCTCCAACTAACCCTATCTTCCACATTTTCTTCTCTTACACCAATTACCTTCATGTCCTCTTTCACTCCATCCATAAATCTCCTCTTTGGTCTCCCTCTCGACCTTCAGCCAGGCAGTTCTATCCTCAGCATCCTTCTACCTTCAGTGTACTCGCTATCCCTCCTCAGTAACTGCATATACACTTTAAAATTAAAGAATCACACTTAACTTATGAACATGGACATGAATTTTGCAACCACTTGTGCGTAATCAAATGTCTCAGGGTTTAGATTGATCTGAAAACTGAATGCACACTCTGCAGGCGCACTTCACCCAAAATTTTGAAATTAGGGAACATCTCTCAAACTGAAGTGATCAGAAGTGGGCAAGACTCTCTGAACAAGAGAGAAAGTCCTCCTTCTGCATTAGTTGTGCTCCAAGCATTCTGTTCAAAACTCTTCAATGAGTTGTCAGCTCCCGCACAGTGAGATGCATGTGGTGTAAGTGTCCAGGTCAGAGATGATTTTCAAATAGATTTTTTAATTAATTTAATTTATGCCATGTACTCTGTGTATAAAGTTGAAAATGTCTGCGTGTCTGCACCAAATATTCAGGTGTGTAAATTGTAAATAACAGATGGTCTTCAAATTTTCCCATCACCATTTAAAAACCAGTCAAAAAAAAAAAAAACAGAAATATTCCATTAACGCAACCCCTGGCTCCACCACACCCATCCCAGGCTGGAGAGCCTCCAGTCAGCCTGCCCCAGACTAATAGTCTCCCCCTGCTGTGCTGGAGGTTTGGACTTTCTTTCGTGCACAGATCCACCAGTGGATGGGAAAGTTCACTGCATCCAAACTTATTCAGCATATTTGTTTCCACCTCCCCTTTTATGCAATAACTCTTTGTCGGAAAATCCAGAAAGCACCTCAAGCAAGCGTAATATTTTTTTTGTATATTGAGGAAATTTTTCAAATTTTGTATTTTCTATCAACCTTTTTTAATGCAAAACTTCAAAATGTACATTAAAAAAAACCTTGACGGAAACACGGCTAGTGTTTTCCCTTTTTTTGCCAATCCAATGTAATGTTTGTTGCTTGTTTGTTTCATTTTCATTCTAATCAAGTAAAATATTTTGAATTGCCTTGTTGCTGAAAAGAGCGCACTGTACTTCTTGAGGAAGCTAAGATCATTCAAGGTTTGCAACAAGATGTTGAATGACTTCTATAAGTCTGTTGTTGAGAGTGTCATCTCCTCTGCCATCGTGTTGGGGCAGTAGCATCAGAGCCAGGGACCTAAAAAGGCTCAACAACCTGATAAAGAAGGCTGGTTCTGTTCTGAGGATGACTGTGGAACCTCTGGAGTTGATGATGCAAAGAAGGATTTTACATGAAATCAAGAAGAAATTTTAAGAAATTAAGAAATTTTTGGACAACCCTGACCATCCTCTTCATGAGCCTGTCATTGGAAAACAGAGTCTCTTCAGTCAGAGGCTTCTTCAGTTTGGTTGTAAAACAGACTGCTACAGGAGGTCTTTCCTGCCCACAGCCATCACCATCTATAATAACTCCTTGACTAAATGAGTTATATCAACATTTAACTTCCCTTTGGGATAAAATATTTTTGAACTGAATTTAATTAAATTGAAATGTGCAATACAAATACATTACCTTGACTTCGGCACACAGCCATGAAGTAATTATATTGATAAAATTTCAATTAAGTTAAATGTAAAAAATACATTTATACATTTATTTGTGACAGTATAGATAATTTATTTGACAAATGAATCTCAAGTTTTACTAAAAGTTTCCACATGTATTTTGTATTTCTTTAGCAGTTGAGGTTCTACAGTAGTGACATCATTCTATTCATAGCCACTCACCTCCAGCCCAGGTCCTGTCTACAGCAGAGAGGACACACTTGGGAGTACTGTTAGGTGAAAGTGGAATGGAGGGCAAACCGAAAGTAAACGTGTACCTTGGCTTCAAGGTGTGTTCCTCCAGAGCAGTGGTTCTTAACCTTTTTTGAGCTACCGAACCCACCAGTTTCATATGCCCACTCACTGAACCCTTCTTAGGTAATACATAAAATATGATTTTTTTTTATTTTATTTTTTTTTACAAATTCCAAATTAATTTTACTAGTGCACAAAATGAGCCGTGCATCAACATCACCTTGCTCAAAGAACAAAACCAACACAGTGCATGAACTCACAACAAATTATGGTATTACTTTATTCTGGCCCCATACGAGTTTCAGCCCCAAAAAATATTTTTGTACTATTTTTCTAATTAAAAATAAAATAGGATTTTTTGAAGAATTTAACATTTTTTAATTATTTATTTATTTTTATTTAATTTGTATTTTGTCGTTTTGAATACACAAAATTCTTTTTTTGGGGCCAGAGTAAAGCATTGATCAAATTACATACCTGCAAATCAGTGTGACTTCTGCTGTTGTTTCTGGGAGGCCAGTTCGGATATGCGTGGCTTCACCTTGGCAAGTGCTACTCTCATGTCATCTTCACAGCAAAGTCTGTTCTTTTTCTTCGTTTTTATGTCCAGCATCCTCGAAAAGGATTGCTCACAAAGATATGTTGTGACAAATGGTATAAAATATTCCAGGGCTTTCTTAGCAATAACTGGGTACTTTTCCATTTGTCGACACCAAAACATTGAGAGTGTTGTTGTTCTGAAGAGCTGCAGTTGAACCTGGCTCTGCTGAATTTCAATGATTTCGTTGAGGTATTCATCATTGACATCCGCTGTCTCAACAGCAAACGTAAATGGCTGTCTCACCCATGCTGGATAGGACTCTCTTGGAGTGAAATATCCGTCGAGAGACTTTGCAAGCTCATCTAAGTGCGTGGCAATTGTTTGCTTCAGTTCCATGGATACAGAAACGTCTCTGATTCCAGACACACCTTCGATCTTAGTTACACAGTCATCCAAAAGGGAAAAGTTTCCATAACAGCAGTTTTTTTTTTTTGAAAAACCTTCAGGGTTTCTTCTGCTTGCATGATGTTGACACCACCACCCTGCATCTGCTGATTGAGATGATTGAGAGCTGTAAATATATCAGCCATGTAAACTAAAATCACAATGAATTTAGGATTTTTGAAGCAATCTGCATGACGATGTTGCTGCTTTTGCAAAAACAGGGCTAATTCCACACGCATGGCAAAAACACGATTCAGCACCTGTCCCCGGGATAACCACCGAACGGTACAGGAGAACCTCGAACTCAGAGCCCATTTCTTTACACAGCTCACTGAAGATGCGGTGCCTCAGAGCACTATTTCGCACATAGTTCACACATTCCACCACAGTTTTTAATACTTCTGCCATTTTTGGAGGCAAGGTTTTAGTTGCCAATGCATGCCTGTGCAGAATACAATGCGTAACAATGATGTGTGGTGCATCGGCTTTTACTAGCGCACCAAAACCAGACTTTCTTCCCAGCATGACTGGAGCTCCGTCCGTACAAGCTGCAGAAACCATATCCCATGAAAGATTATTGTCTCTGAAGAAGTCATCCACAAGCTTCTTCACATCGGCTGCCTTAGTTGTTGTTGTAAGAGGCTTACAAAATAAAAAATCTTCTTTTATCGTGTCTTCTTTCACACAGCGCACAAAAACAGCAAGCTGGCTTAGGTTAGAAACGTCTGTGGTCTCAAGTTGAAGGCTGAATTTTGCCGGACTTGAAATTAGATCTGCAACTATTCGAGCCAAGATGTCTTTACTCATCTTCTTTATTCTGTCGCTGATGGTGTCCTTTGAAAGAGGAATTTGGGATAATTTACCTTCGGCCGCTGTTCCGAGTAGCAGATTTGCCATCTTTAACGCAGCTGGTTTTATGAGTGTTTCACCGATGGCGTGTGGCTTACCCTGCTGTGCTATCAAGTAAGCAACTTCGTACGATGCTGTGAGGATCGGTTTGCTAACGGGTACAAATCCAAGAGCAGGCAGAGCGGCCCTTTCATCGAATCTGGCTCGTTTCACCTTGAATTCAGCAAGCGTTGTGTTCTTGTATTCCCGTCTCCATGCAGCTTCATGAAGTGTTCCTTTAGTTTTGCCGGTGCGAGACTAGAGTTGCTCAACTTGGCGTTGCATGTCATGCAGAGAGGACGCTGACTCCCATCCCGTTCCGTGACACACGTGAATCCATGTTGTACATATTCGTCCAACCACCTTCTTTTTTTGCTCGACATATTTAGTGTATTAAAATATTAAGGAAAAAACCACACGACGTACAACTACGACAGCCATTGACTACTGCGCGCATTAAATTCCCCGCAGCACTGATTGGCCAGTCAGTGCTGCAGCCAATCACGTGATCCTCTGCACTGTAGAGGATGACTCTGCAGCCATCACTTGCTGCAGGGCCAAGCGGGGTGTGTCATCACGACTTTACACAAGTGTGTCTTTACCTCCGCTGCAGAGGCTCCGCCGAACCCCTGAGACCAACTCATCGAACCCCTGGGGTTCGATCGAACCCAGGTTAAGAACCACTGCTCCAGAGACAGTCCCGTTTCTTTATCATGTGTTGGAGGCTGCCTGAGGAACGGCCTGAGGCTGTGTATTTTCTTCTCCCTGCTTTCTTCTCCCTGGCTGTAGTGCACCTGGCATTTAGTACAGCACAGGGGCAGCCCAGTAAACTCAAAGTCATAAGGTTTTCTGCAACCAAACCCTTTTTGTGTTTGGGGAGGGGGGCAAGGGTGTTCTTCTCCACTACTGCAAGGACAATTAAGAAAAAAATACAGACTTCTTTATGTAACTTCAATGTCAAGTCTACATTTTTCTTTACAAACTGGCCCATTTTGAAAAAAAAAAAAAAAAAAAACCTTGCCCATATTTTGAAGCCAAGTTCTGGGCCCTCCACCTCTACCATGGGTAAGCAACTGACCTGTCAACTGTGCTTATACAGTTAGTAAAAGGACAGGTAATGTTGTGTTGTTGCACAGTGCACACAAAAGCATGTTCACTTTGACAGTTTCCACAACACAACTTGATCATGTGTATCTCATCACCTAATATGTGTCTGCCTGATTTAATCAAGCAATTAGGATCCCATCTCCAGATATCATATCATTTTTGTAAAGCAAAGCTGCCCTGGAACATACAGTAACCACCTTCCCCATATGGTGTACTTAAAATGCAGAGACAGAACACATAAAAAAAACACAATGCCAACTATGTCCTCTTTGTCCCTTCTTTCTCTCTCAAATGACCTGCCCTCACCAATACAACAAAGAGTAAAATGTCCAAGTGCCCCCTCCACCTCAACAAGTGAAATACAAAGATCACTAACCCTGCTCATGCCCCACCAAGGTATTACAATTATCCTCAAAGTCTTTCAGCAGATAGGGGCATGCCATCATTTTACTGCTCTGACCATCTGCCGATGCAACTTGGGTCCAGCCTGTGAAGCAATCACCTCTGAGCATCCAAGGTACCTGGGCTCTACTGGTTCTGTTCAGTGGTGTGGCTGACAGCAGTGATGGTCTGGTTCCAAATGCACTTGCAATGGCAAAGATGGTGTTGCACAGAGGTTATTGACAGGTTTTGTTCATCTGAGGGCAACAATGGTGGTTGGTAGCCAAGTGAAGACTCAAAAGGTGATAAGAGCTAGAGAGGAGGGATGAGCTGCTGAGATCTCACGAGAGCTGTGCGTATTGCTTAAGTAACATAGCAGCATACTGGTAAAACAAACAGGTTCAACTCAGGTAAAACAAGCCAATATATTAAAGCCAAGAATAGTCATTCTTAATACTAACCCCTGCCTATAATTTTTTAATAAAACTGGATGAGAAAACCTTGGACAGCCCGGAGAGTTATGTGGATGAGTGTTTTGAAAACATCGTGATAGACAAACTGCCCACTCTTCCACACCACCACTCATGTAGGGCCTTGGGGTATGGGTTCGCCACTGAGGTGTGAGGTGTGAGGAGGGTCTTCCATTTCTGTGACCTCATGGTGGCTTGGGCCCCAATTTTATATACAACCTACACACTCTCATGAATAACATTGACATGACACGCACACATATAGGGTCTGGGGATGGACACACCCCATAGCATGCAGGGGGTGAGCTGTTTAATCAGTCTCACCTCAGATGCCTGTGCTCACTCCCAAATGTTGCATGTATACATTAAAGTTCTGGGCAGGGGTTACAGGGGTGAGTTGACACCGCCTGCTCTCTGGCAAGGGGGTTTCTGTTTCAGCCACTTCCCCATCTTCCCCATTTTAACTGCGCCATATAACAACACATATCAACATCATATTTGAGTGGGTGGAGGAGGGGGTCTTTCATTTTTTTGCCATTTGGGGTTGGCGACCGGGAGAAGGAGCAGGCCATCTGATTGAAGTCTGGACTGTGGATGGGCTTGGGGCCTTGGGGAGCGGTGAGGAGAGCTTTGGTACTCCCAGCATTGTTTGGATTTTTGGGTCATGGCTCCTTCATGCAGTGGTCTTTGCCCGGGGTAGCTGGTGGGTTCCGCTCAGTGGTTGGCTGAGGATGTGTACCTGGCTGTTGGTGGTCAGCTTAGGGTGGCGCTCGCAGTGGAGGTATGCTATGTGGGTGGGGGTGTACTGCTGGCATGCTTGGACACCTCCAGGTCTGTGGTGTGGGACTGGTGGGGTGCACAGTCTTTGGTGCACTGGACCGGTCTTCCTCTGCTCCTTCTTCCTGCTGCTCTGGCCCCTGGCTTGGGGCAGGACTGCGGTCACTGTCAGGCGGATGGGGCAGTGGGGTACACCTTGTGGCAGTGCTGGGGTGGCTGGCAGGTTGTACTTGGCCTGGAGCAGTGGGTCGGCTCGGGTGCGCATTCCTGGCTGCTGACGTTGGGCAGGTGGCTTGGCGGGCTCCATGGTTTCCTTCCCTGCTCATTGCTCTGTTGGGAGGATGTCGGCCCTGCTGTATAGGGGGTGCCACAGAGGGTTTTAGAGTATGCTGTGGTGGGGTTGCATCCTTTGTTAGGTGTGGAGCCACTGACATGGCGACAATGGGACTGGACTTGGTGATGGTTGTCCCTTGGCTGACGTTGCAATGATGGTGATGTGGGTTTGTTTGCATGAGGGGGAGGCCTGCTTGTGGGGAGGTGTGGTAGGGGCTCTTGGCCACGGGTGCAGGCCTCCTGCCAGGAATGCTTGGTGGGGTAGTTGATCCTGTTCTGATGTTGGGTCAGGGAGGTTTGGTGTGGTTGCATGGCTTGGTGTGTGCTCAATGTTTGTGTGCTGGTTGGGGATGGCCCTTGTGTGTGTGAGGGGGGGGCATGGGGTTGAAAATAGAACTCACTGGTGGGGATTGGGACTGTTTTGCCCAGGGTCTGCTCTGGTTGGCTGGCTCGTTGGGACTGTGTGGACTTTTTCTGGTCCCATCTGCAGGGTTGGGGCCTCTACTTTTCTCTGGGGAGGCGCAGTTGTACCTGGGATTCTGTACTTGGGGAGCCATTGGGTGTCTGTGGCTCCGGTCTTTCTCATATCATCCTCATGACCTGGGGGGCAGGTTTGTAGGTTCCCACACCCACTATGGAATATTCTTATGGAGAAACCTTATAGACACAATCACAGGGTGAATTGTTTCTCTGAGTCGGGCTGTGACAGAATGGGGGCGTTAGCGAACCTCTCTTTCAGAGCAGCAAAGGCTGCATCGGTATTGGGGGTCCAAACAAACTGGGACTTCGTGATGTTGAGACTGGTTAGAGGGGTTGCCGTTTGACTATAATTTCTTATGAAACAGTGGTAGAAATTAGGAAAGCCCTAAAAACGCTGTAACTGCTTGCGTAAAGTTGGGGTGAGCCAATCCAGGACTGCCCGAATCTTTGTCCGAGAAGGAGATTGATCCTGGGCGGAAGGTTAGGAGCCAGGTGTGTTCGTGGAGGATCTGTCCAGATGGGCATAGAGAGTGGGCAGGCTGTAAGGTCTGGAGCTTGACGTGTAGCAATCGTTGACGTTCTTGAACCGGTTCTATGGCAAGCAATGATTTTCAGTCGTACAAGGAAGTTCAGCCTGATCCAAGAAAAGGGTAGCAAAGATGAGTCCAGACAAAAACCTTTCATGGGTAAAATAAAACAAGTAAACATGGTTACAACAGAGTTTGAGGATTGACTATACCATCTACGTGGGACCATTGAGCGAAGAATGACTGCTCCAACCACTTCTTACAGCTCCAGTCAGCTGATTGCCCAAACCAGATGCAGGTGTGTCATCTTGCCCAGCTCTCACGAAGATCCTGACAAAGGAAAGAGCAGTCACACAAACACAAAAACCCAAGAACCTAACAGTTAGACTTCAGTATGTTTCATAGCCTAATGATAAAATGATAATTCAAAACACAGATGCTTCACAGACATTGACAAACAGGAAAATAAAATCCTGACCTACCAGTCTTCTTTTCCATTAAAAGACATTTATTGTTTTTAAGAGACTACTGCCATGTTTGGTTGATCTATTTAGCAGCTTTAGAGTGAGGAGATGAAACTTGGTTGTATATCTCTGTGAAGAAACTTTGATGATGAAAGCTCCTACACCATCTAATGTTTAGCACAAGGGGCTGATGCCTAGCCAGTCTCTAGACCTCAACCCCATAGAAATTTTGTGGAGGGAGTTGAAAGTCCATGTTGCCCAGCGGCAGCCCAAAGCATCACTGCTCTAGAGGAGATGTGCATAGAGGAATGGGGAAAAATACCAGCTACAGTGTGTGTAAACCTGGTGAAGACTTACAGAAAACGATTGATCTCTGTCATTGCCAACAGAGGTTATGTTACAAAGTATTGACTTGAACTTTTGTTATTGACCAAATACTTATTTCCACCATAATTTACAAAAAAATTCATTAAAAATCCTACAATGTGATTTCCTAGATTTTATTTCTTCTCATTTGCCTCTCATAGCTGAAGTGTACCAATGACAAGAATTACAGACCTCTCATCTTTCTAAGTATGAGAACTTGCACAACCAGTGGCTGACTAAATACTTTTTTGATCCACTGTAAATAGAAATATGGAACATAAAATAAGCGATTTTATAAATATTCACACCCCCACACCCTTAAAATGACTGACCTAATTTAACAGTGGTCCAACCAATTGGTGCAAGTAGTCTAACAATGACTGGAATGGAGATCACCTAATTTTCCGTCTGCCTTAAAATCTCACTGGTATGTCTAAACAGCCAAATTCGTGATCAATGCCGAGCTTGCAACTTCTCCACGGTCTATCCCTTTTACCTAACGAGTCCAGGAACAACAACTAGACTGTGATCCTGTGCAAGGATCGCATCCAGTTTCCGATTCTGCGCATGCAGGATCTCAATCTGAGTGTTGATCACTCTGCATATTCCATCACACACGCCGGGCAGCCTCATAATGCCCAAAATGACTGCTGACATTTTCCAAATTTCTTGATATGCCAGATAACTGCCAACTCCAAAAAGGAGAAATCCTGTTATCAAAAATCCAATTATGTACACATCTTCAACATCCTCAACTCAAAATATCGACAGACACACGATCCTCCACTTCTGCCAGGAGTCCATTGTATAGCCGGAGAAAAATGTCCTGTCAGGGCATGAGGACTCTCCTTTTCCCAGTCTTCTTGTCAAGAAAATTTGATTAATTGTGTTGAGAGACCAGCTGACCAGATCCATGATTTGCAATTCAGAAAATATGCAAAAAAAAAAAAAAAAAAAAAAAAAAAAAAAAAAAAGCACAGGACAGAGACCTGAAGCAGGGCAGAGCAGTGAAGGTGAAGGTACGAGAGGAGAAAAAAAAGCGTCTGCTGTCACCAAGAAGGCTGACGCTAAAAATTTGTTTTTACTTTGATATTAAAGGGGTTTTTTGTATTTTATTTTTGTCAAAAATGACAAAGTTTGTTCATCATCTTGTCAAAGCAAAAAAAGGGTAAAACATCCAAGGCACTGTAGGTGACATCCATATTGATATAAGAATGTTTTAACCTAAACTCAAACTGCTATGAAATTACACAGTTTTTAACCCTTACATTTGTTTTATATCATATGTTCCAAAGATGCAATTTTCTCAATCAGCACTCATGCAAACAAAAATGCGAGGCCCCAGTCTGTGGAGAAGTAGCAAGGCACTGAGCCAGTTCTTTAGATGTGTCTTGATCAAGGCAAAACTCTTGTACTTTGATGTCCTACATGATTAGCTTTTAGAGAAATGCTGGATGTTTCATAAAAATGTGTTGGCACACTCAGCAGGAGCCTGTTTAGGGAGGAATCACAATCAGCACAGACCACAGTAGGGGTGAATGCAAGGGGATCTGACTGAAGCAAATGATGTGCAGAGCTTTGTTTGTCTACAAGGCAAGAAGAAAGAGGAATAAAAGGATGAAACAGTAGCTTTAGATATTTTTTAATTAAATGGTATGTTTGTGAGTCATGTTAGCCGGTTGTTTTTATGGAACACAGAAAAATATTAGACCTTTGTAATATGTCAGAAACATACAATAAAAATGTTAGAAAAAGTAATCTTATTATTAGGTCATGTGTTGTTCTCAGCAGGGGAATTGCCTGGCTCCTTTGTTTTCCAGGGAATTAAGGCTGTGTATGTGAATATTCGTTCCCAAAGAAAACAGAGAAGAACAGCAGCAGTACCTTGTGATTGGTTATCACCTTTCTTCTGTTTGGTATATCCATCCTCTTAATCCATTTTTTCTGCAAACATATCTTTCTCTAGATATTTTCATGACACTCGAGCAAGCTGGCATTCTTTCCAGAGGGAATATTTTTAAAAACAGAACATTTGTGAAATGTATTTATTTCTTTTTTTTGTTTTTAAAAACTGGGATATGAAAATTGGAAAACAAACACAAATGGTCTTGTTTAAAGAATGAGTTGAGTTGTACAACTCTGAGAAATTAATTCTTACTTCAGAATCTTCCGACTCCCTGTTATTCATTTTAGTTTCATCCAACTGTGTCTTACCGTCTGTACATCTCACAGGAAGTTTGTTTCTATGGGCTTAGCTGTGGCATAAGTCCTGTATCCCAATCAGCAGATTTCTCTGGCATGCTTTTCCATAGCTTTTCAGCTTTAACTCGACTCACACAGTGGACATCCTCTCTGCCAAGGTTGCTCTCATTGTAGTTCCATGACATAAATCTGCTGCCTGTCAGCAGTGGGCTGGCTGCTCAGGCCTCCAGGCTGAAGTCTTTTCTCCTGGCCTATCTGTCTTTCCATCTCTTGCTTCAAACACACATGCACACTTCCAGCTTGTGTACAATGTTGGAAACATTGACCAGGTCTCCATGGTCTAAGTTAAGTTTATTTGTATTGCACATTTCAGCAGCAAGACAGTTCAAAGTTTTTCACATCATAAAAACATCAATCAAGTATACAGCAAAATCATCAAAAACATGAAACTCATTGAGCAAAATCATCAAAATTATCAAGCAAATACACATGAAAATCATCAAAATCATTGGGAGAATATCCATGCATCAAAATCATAGGGATCATCAAGCAAATATAGTTCAAAAATATTGATCAATGATCCACTTACTTTATTGAACTGAATTACACTCAAACTTCCACCCTTTGGAAAACCAAGCTTATCTTCTCAAATTAAGGCATATTCAACACAATCATCTCCACCTTTTTCTCTCATTGTTTTATATATTGAGGAGTCTGGAGGAGGCACCCTGAGGCCTTTGACATTCAGGAAACTATTTTAACGTACAGAGGCATGTCTGCTTGCTGGCTTTCTCCTTTAAGGTGTAGAAATTGCTAAAACCACCCGCAGAACCCTCACTTTGTTCCGCTAATTTCTTAACCTCCCTGTACTCCTTACAGGGTGACTGGCCCTCAGTTGATGTCCTCCCTCCACCAACTCTGTAATTTAATTAATTATTAGAAGATGATGGTTAATGTGCAGTAAAATATTTTGTTTAGAGCAGCTTCTCATCCAGATTTGTTTGCAGATTTATGGTACAGACTACTAATCAAAGGCAACTCTAAATATGTGGGATTTTTAGATTTGATTTAAAGGAATTTAGTGTTTTGGCTGTTTTGCAGTTTTCTGGGAGTTTGTTCCAGATTTGTGGTGGATAAAAACTGAAAGCTGCTTCTTCATGTTTGGTTCTGGGGATGCAGAGTACCAAACCAAACCAGTACCAGAACCAAAAAACCTGAGTGGTCTGGAAGGCTGATACAACAACAGTCTTTAATGTATTTTGGTGCTAAGCTGTTTAGTGATTTATAAACTAACAGAAGTATTTTAAAGTATTTTCTCTGAGCTCCAGGGAGCCAGTGGAAGGACTTTAGAACTGGGGTGATGTGCTCTATCTTCCTGGTCTTAGTGAAAACATGACTAGCAGCATTTTGGATCAGCTGCAGCTGTCTGATTGATTTTTTAGGCAGACCTGTTAAGACACCATTGCAGTAATCAATATGGCTAAAGATAAATGCTTGGATGAGTTTCTCTAGCTCTTGAGACATTAGTCCTTTAATCCTGGAAATGTTTTTCAGGTGACAGAAGGCTGACTTTGTAACTGTTTTCATGTGTCTCTGAAGATTCAGGTCCAAGTCACTGCACCCAGATTTCAAGCCTGATCACTAGCTTCTAAGCTGAAGCTGCATGCTGACTCTTGATCATTCCTCTTTAGGTCAAAAGATAATGATTTCAGTTTTATTTTTGTTCAGCTGGAGAAAGTTTTGGCACATCCATGCACTGATTTGTTAAAAGCTTCTGTTCAGTGCTTGGATGAGTTAGGAGTCACCTGGTGACATCATAATATAGAGCTGTGTATCATCTGCATTGTTATGGTAACTAATCTTATTACTTGTTATAATCTGAGCTGGACCCTCATCTCAGACTTCAGAAATACAGTGTGGATGTTGTTCTGATTGTTTTTATAGGCCAAAATTGGCTCCCTCCCCTCTCAGCTCCATTTCCAGCTGGTATTCTGGGAGATGGCTGCCTATCGGCTTGTTTTGGAACATTATGCGCCTGCTGGGTTTGTGCTTGTCCTTCTTCAGTCTTTGCTGGGGCAGTGATGTCATTGTTTACATTGTCCTGTGTTTGGAGAGATGGCCTTCTGTTGTTAACAACACTGAAAATATTGGCAGTGAAAAGTTATTTTCCATCTTTCTTTAGGCCGACTCTGTCTTGTCTGAAGAAATTATAGCACTCCCAGAAAATCTTGTGACTGTTAATAAATTTCATGAATTTGGAAGAGCATTCTTTGATAAGCCAATCATAAGCAGTCTGCTGCAATTCTCATTTCCATGTCCAGATTTCAGTATTGGGCCACTGATAAACACCTTCATTTTCAGATTTCCAACTGTGCTTAGAAGATGACAAAAGTTATTTTACAGAAATTCAGATTTTTGCTTGGCCAGATCATTAGCTCCAATGTGAATAATTATATTCTCAATGCTCGGCTTATCAGTGGTTAATGGGAGTATTTTCTCTGTTACATCCGACACAGTGTCATTTGGGAAGCAGATTACCTCCGTTCTCTTTGTGCTACAAAGACGATCAATATCATTTACTGCTGAATCCCCAACAATAAGAACTATTGGCATTAATTTTGGTTTCTAGGTCACTTTAGGAGGTGGCTGTGTGGGTCTTCTCTCATACCTCTTGTTGATGTTTGAGAAAGAGCACTCTAACCCTGGTTGAGCTTATTGTTTTCTGGATCTCCCCTGCCTGAGAAACCTTCTGTGTATGACCCTGGATCATTTAAGGACCACAAATAACAGGTTTATGGATGCAAGAACCTCTGCTTTCAGTGAACCTCCCCAAGATCTCAAGGCCTGCATTCTGTCCTGCAGAAGCTCGATTTTTGGACTCTGTGAATCCATGAGCTCTGGACCAAGCTGGGCCACTCCAAACACCATCTTGTTTGAGACTGTAATAAACCTTTTTGTAACTATTTCCTTGTCTCGGCTGCGTGTTGGGTTCTGGCTTTCCTTTTTCCTTTTTGCTAAAACGTTACACCAACAGCAGAGAATATAACCATAAGAAGAATCATCTGTTCTTCTGCATGTAGCCCCTGTGATATTTGATATTATTTACATATTGAAATACTCTGATCATCACATCATAGTTTTTACAGACATAGAAATAAAAAATACAACTTAATATACATTCCCCACTTTTACTGAACAGAAATTTATTAAACTTATTTGTAGTAGCGTATGAATTGTAATGTTATGCAGCTCATTTGGCCTTATTTATGTCTTTAAATGAAATGTTTAATAGATAGAGGTAACTTGTGTACCGTATTTGCAATAAAAAAGATGAGTCAAAAAGAATTCATTAGGGATTATTATAGCAAATGTAATGGTAAGTGGCCTGTATTTATATAGCGCTTTATCAAGTCCAGAGAAACCGAAAGTGCTTCACACTACATCCAGTCATTCACGCACACATTTACCTATGCTGATGGTGGTAAACTACTGGATTAAAGCCTCAGCTGCCCTGGGGCAGTCAGACAGAGGTGAGGCTGCCATGCACTGGTGCCACTGGGCCCTCTGACCACCAACCATCAAGCAAGGCAGGTTAAATGTCTTGTCCAAGGACACAACAACGGAGACGGATGGAGCAGGGACTCAAACCGGCAACCCACTGATTACGGGACAAACTCCTACCACCGCTACTCTATATCTATGAGATAGCTTACATTTGACTATATTTATTTACTTTAGGATTTTAAACATTCAAACATTTAAACATTCTCCTGGCGGCTGGTGGCAACTGTAGAAGACCTAGCAGGGAAGTGTCTGCCATTGATTGGTTGCTTTGTTTGGACAAAATTTAGACAAAATTGAGGCCAGTAAAGCTTTAACTTTTAAACTGAGGTTTAGGAGGCAAATACACTCGTTTTCTTTGTTACCTGGACAGTTAGCTGGCCCATCACCAGGGCAGGGCTCTATCCAACCGTGGAGGAGAGAAGAGGTACATGCATAATGCATCTGTGTTGAATTGTCTGCATTGTGAACAGCATGGTCACAGCATGCACGGCAGGGAACATGACGTGTGTGTGTCGGGGGTCTTGTCAGGCAAAATTACAAATATGTGGGGCACTGGTAACATAGGCTTTTAAATCCAGAAATGCTCCGTTGGGCCACATATTATGAACTTAAAAAAATCAAAAGGGCACTTTTTTCAAAAGAAGGAAAAGGACAGGTGTTCTAGCCCCCCGTAATGTCTATCTGTACACGTCCCTACCTCCTGTAGTTTATATAAAGAGGGACAGCAAGTCATGTGACTTCCTGTTTCTTCACTTCCACTGTCAGGCTGAGAAAGACCTCTTTGAGAAGCTATTGGACTTTCAAAAAACCATCCCACACATGGTCAGCAGTGAATTCATTGTGCTCAGTAATATTGAAAAAGCATTTAATTGATCTATTTTAACCAATTTTACAAAGTTAATTTCCAAACTTTTCGTTTTTGCTGCTAGTTCTAAACCTAAATCTGATAGCTAAGTGCGACCAACAATTCCAGACACCTATTTCCATTTACTCTTTGAAATACAAGGCTTGTACAATTTATTTTGTGTGCTTTGCCTTAAGTTTGAAACAAATAATTTATTCAACATCATTATTATTGTGGGTTTTTTAAAAAACACAACCAAACAAGATTGATGCTATAACTAAACCCAGACATTTGTTTTGGTAATTTCAATTTTAAAATGTTGTACAACATGCTTGTTTCATGTTGTTTTTGACCTGTTTATAGGTCAGATTTTTTTGGATGCTATTCCTGATGAAATCTCTGATGGTGTGCTATCCTTGACACAAGAATCATTTTTAAAGAATTACTTGTGCCTTCTGAGTGGGTAGGAACTGTGGATACTGAATGAACTGTCATGGATTCTAACTTTTGAGCATATTTGGATTTATTGAACTGGAACTGAAAGGTCTTATAAAAGTTGTTTTTTTGTGCAGATTTGTTTGTATAAAAAAATATTTTTTTTGTTTTATTCTTGATGATTAACATACAATTCTTTTTTTTCCCCCTTAAAACTTGTGTTTTTTGGTCAATAGCATCCAGTATGGTGTTGGGCTTCTTCAGACCCTAACCTAACCATTGAAATTAGATCATACCGTTTAATTGAGAAAACCTGTAAACTGGTTACACATTTCTGTGTCCAGAACTAAAGTCTTTTCTCTTTTCCATATATACTCCTCTGGAAGAGAGAACTTTTTTTTTTTAAACCTTAAACTCCCTTCAAGTGATCTTGGCATGTGGATAATGTGAATAACCCTAATCATGACTACTACTTCGACATGTACCACCTATAGAAAAATGTGCTGCAGATTATGCATATCCATTCATGGAAACAACACTCCCTGATAGCTGTGGGCTCTTTCAGCACTGTAATTGCTGCCAAAATGCAAACAAAGGGGAAACCAACATACTGTTATTGTATGTCTGTTTAAAACCCATCTCTTGGAAACAACACCTTGTGTCTCAAAGAGATTTAAAATCTATTTAGTCTCAAATGTTTTCATTTCAGAGAGATGTTCCTAAATTTAAATTTGTGTCAGTTTGAGAATATGGGAATATTCTGCAACTATTTTCCACATATGCCAAACTCTTGTTTCAAATCTCTAAAATTTCTTGCAAACAACCAACTTCAGTGAAACGCTACTGTTTAAAATATTCTAAAACAAACTTTCCTCCTGCTTGTGAAAAAGTTTTTGTTGTTTCCCAGTTTTAAAGAAGATTTTATACTTCTTGACATAAACGTTGAAGTTGATATGATAAAGATGTAAATGTTGGATAACTGTGCTCTGAATGTAAAGCACCTTTCTCCCTGATAAAATCCAAATGCCTCACTGATCAAATACATTTACTAAAGTGTACTGCAATTGTGGTATTTTTTAATTATGAGATTGTGAAATGAAAGTGATTTCAGGCGTCTAAACATATGCTCTGAAGGACTGAAAAATGTTTGGTTTCTAATATGTCCCCCTTTAAATGCAGTCAAGTGGTAGGCATACTATGAGAACCTTTTATTTAAAGTGGCTTTCATGTACCTACTTTACTGTAATGATCTGACAGATGAAGTGCAGCATGTCTGCCCAGTTTTGGAGAGAGCTATGTTACCAAAGACCATTTAGTTCATAGTTATTTTTTTATTCAGATACCTACTTAGTTTCCCCCAAATGGTCAGCTTTATGTTCTTAGTAAATGTAACCTTCCCTTCATCTCAAAGGAGGCTTTTCTCAGTAATGAAGTTCATTGGCTTCCACAAAGTTTTGGAAAAGGTGCATACACTGGCAATGATCTGTGGTCCTCTGTAGTTTTCTTATGTACTACTTCAGGGATTTCATTGGAATTTTTATGGGTTGGGTTCTGTTCTAACATACTCATAACTAATGAGCCTATAAAACGATGGGCATGCCAAAAAAGAGAGAAATTCCTAAGTGGATCAAGGTGCAGCAGGTAAGAATGCTATCTTATTAACTATTAAAAACCTGGAATATTTATTAATAATCAGATAAATTACAAATGCCAACTTTGTTAATTATATTTCAAGGAAACAGCAGAGAAAACGCCACCAGAAACGAGTTTTGCTCATGGAGAAACTGATTATGCAGCAACATTGGTAAATAACAATATTACAGATGCACATAGTTGTTATATCATTTTCTATTTAATTACTTTTCTTATTTGTTTTATTTGGACCATGTAGTTTTAAATTTTGCTTTATTTTAATATAAAGATTAGAATTGAAAGTCATATTTTTAAGACAGATGTAATTAATTGTTTTACCTATTTCCTCATTTTTTCATGTTTTATTTTGTCTTCTGAGCATCTCTTCAATTTCCAATTTATTTGTCAGTCATCAGAACCTACTCAAGACATAATGGCACATGAGGAGGTTGTGTCTACAAACTACCCCATGTGTGGACATCAAAAAAACGGAGACGAGCACCAAAGCAGCTCAGAATAGGATACATGACATAAACAAGTCCTGTAAGTTATTTTATTGTATATTTTAATAGTAGAAGTGTTGTATGTGAAACTATTTTTTTTTATTATTTTATCATGCATTTTTGCTTCATAAGTTTTGAAGATTGTGTTTATATAAGTGAATTTATATTTTAAATGGTCAAAATACAGACATTTTATTTATTGCGTAGATCTGTCTTTTACAGTTTCACAAATATACCTGTCTTTTTGGGAGGGGGTTCCAGTATAGCAGAGTAGACAAGAAAAGAAGAAACAGGCAAAACCAGGAAAAAGAAAATGGAGAAGGCCAAAGAATTCGAAGATCCAAAACAGCACTCATCATGATTTTCATTTGTCAGAACTGTCAAAAACACATTCCTGGACAAGCTGACCATATATATAGGGAACACTCCAGCTGGCAACATATTGTTGTCAGCGGCAGTTGTTTGCGATGGGGCAACTATTGGCAAAGTTGTTAGAGTCTTTGAACATTTGTCAGGACCTTGTATTTCTGTGAGAACTTTTCATTGACATCAATGTGATTTCATTTTTGTTGGAGGGAGGAGTAGCAGTGGTTGAATGCCTCCCTGTAGGTGGAGCAACGAGGACTAATATTGGGTGGGGATGGCATTGCTGACAGCCCCGGACATTCTGCCAAGTTTGACACATATAGAACAATGGAGTTAGCAGTAAATATTGTCCTTGACATCAATGCTGTTCAGGTGAATGACTTTCAACACACACACACACACTCACACAAAATATTTGCTATTGGTACAGTAATGCCCAAGAAGAACCACAATTATTGATGAAATGGTTATTGTTTTGAAAACCTCAAATTTTATGTAATTTAATGGGTTTTTCCTCCTTGACAGAGTACTGATGTTCAAGGACCATACAACATGGAGAAAGAAGGGCTTATTCGATCTGTCAGTAAGATCAGAGAACAACATTTGGACATTGATATCCCCATGATGGACCGTCATCCACAGATAACGAAGTAGACCTGTGAAAATCTGGTGGATACCACACAGGTTTGATGTTTGGCATGTAGCAAAATGTAAGTTAATGGTCATATCTACTGTGTAAAAAATGCTATTTTATTTTAATAGTAATGATTTTTCCTTGGAATGTTTTACATCCCATACATTTTTCAGATCAGCTGTTTATATAATTTTTGTATGTAATCGATAATTCCAATTTTTTAATTGGCAGTTGTGTCAAAGAAATTTCAGTCACTGGCCAAGCACAAAAGCTGTGAGACACTTCTTCCATGGCTACACAGTATCAGCAACCACCTGTACTGGTGTGCATCTTCATCACCTGCAGGAGCTGGAGAAGAGATTGTTGCCAAGTGGACGTCTGTGGCCAACCATGTAAGCAATATACATGAGGGTCATGGTGAACCATTTGACAGATGTGCCCATGGTCACTTGGGAGGAGAAGATGCAAACAAAGCATGGATTCAAGCAGGTAATATCTATCTATCTATCAACTGATCTGTTTGTCTAGTGTATGTATACTATCAAGGATCACTACACATATATGCTATCAAGTGTTCAATGCTTGTGCCCCCGTCTGACTTATTAATTTGTGAAGTATGTGTCTGTGTTTTTGTATAAATTTTAATTGAATTCATTACTTTCTAAGAACAACTACATGGTTGTGAAAAATATAATAAAAACGGTTGTCGAATTGTTTCTAATTATTTTTATAGTCGACTTGCTGTTTTGCTGGAGAACATTGCAAATAACACGTCACTAAATCGTGACATCAAGAAGCTCAGCAACAACTTCCAAACATCATGTGCTGAAGCTTTTCATAGCCTCATAAATCAGTTTGCATCAAGGATGATTGTTTTCTCATACACAGAGATGCGACAGATGAAGGATTTGATGTGCACAGAATCCTGGAGAAATGTAATTTCACTAAGTTAATTTCATTGGAGTACAGTTTACTGAATGTTCCTTTTAGCCCTGGCATGTTTTTATGAGTGACATGTATTAAGCAAATACATATAGTATATTTCATTTTTATTGATATCTTGCAGGATATGTTGACAATGTCATGCAGTCTGTTATTACTAGATGTAGAGAAAAGAAACCATGCCGGGAAGCAGCTGCTCTGCCAGAGTCTCCACCTCTCCACTCTGCACATTTACCTCGACTTGACAAAGCTCAGACTGTCACCAAATATCAGCAACAATAAATTTGTTGCAAAGTTGAGTGAATGATGGAAATTGACCATAAATATACAGATCTGAAAAGGTTCTGATGCCCCTTTCCTTCCAAAGGGCAGTTGCCCCATCACAGTTCTGCGGTTTCCAAGCTCCAATGTCACCACATACCTACGGCCTCCAAGCTCTGCAATCTTGTGATTTCCAAGCTCCACCATCACCGCAATCCTGCGGCCTCCAAGTTCTGCAGTTCTATGGTTTCCAAGCTCCAGCACCATCTTAAAGACAGCTGAGCTCCACCGCCACCGAAGACCTGCGGCCTCCAAGCTCTTTCGGCCGCATGGTCGATCTCCAGATCCTCTTCATGGGTTCTACCAGCCACACAGTCGATCTGCAGATCTTCTTCGTGGGTTCTACTGGCTGCATGGTCAACCTCCAGACTCTCTTTGTGGGTTCCTCCAGCCTCATGGCTGACCTCCAGATCCTCTTTGTGGGTTTGTCCGGCATCTTCCAGACTTCAGGGTCCTTTGTTACCTCCCAAGGTTCCTTCGTGACCTCCCAAGGTTCCTTCGTCGCCTTCCAGGACTCCGTTGTGGCTGGCCACCCTCTCAGGGTTTTTAAGAACTGTTTAGGAGTCTAGTTTGTTTGGTTTTTTTTGTTTCTGTTTCTTGCTACTTTGATTCATGTTTTGTTTTGCTCTGGCTTCCTGCATCCTCCAGTGTTTTTGTAAGTTTTTTGTTGTTAATCATTAAATCATCAACAAATACTCGCACTTTTACCCAATATATACATTTTTCTAGATGCACTAGTATTTTAGATGTTTATTGTTTTTATAATCAGTAGTTTATTAGTTTCATCATTTTATTTTTTCCCAATAATTTAGTTTATTGTTACTAATTTAGTGATTTTGTTTAATGAAGTATTGGTACGGTTGAATTCTTTTGTTAATAAACTCTTGTAATTTGGAGAGAAGTTGTCTGTATTTATTTCATACACCTGTATAGTATCTTGCTGTTCAAAGAATGCCAGTTCTTGACTTATACCTTAATCAATTACTTGGCAACCGAGGTAGCAGTTCGTCCCATAATTGGTGGGTTGCTGGTTTGAGCCCCTGATCTGTCCGTCTCAGTCGTTGTGACACTTCACCCACCTCACTTGCTGATTGGTGGTCAGAGGGCCCACAAGGCTGCCTCACCTCTGTCAGACTGTCCCAGGGCAGCTGCGGCTACAATCCAGTAGCTTGCCACCAGCATGTGTATGGATGAAAGATTGAATGTAGTGTAAAGCACTTTGGGACTTGATAAAGCGCTATATAAGTACAGGCTTTAACCATTCATTTCGCTATTATTTTCCTGATATAGGTGGTGCCCCGGCTTAGTAATTTTGATCTAAATGACTAGTTTTATTAATAATTGCCCTCAGCAATTATTTATAGGTATTCATAGCCAGCCAGACTCCTATTGTGGCACAATAGATCTTAAGTACCTTGGGATATTCAAGTGGCTTGAAACATTTTTGTAATGTAATTATTTATGAAAACAACAAGAACTGAGATTAAAACAACGGAAAATTAATCAAGTCTGACAAAATAACTAAATAAATCCAAAATAAAGAGATGTGCATCTTACATCTTGAATGGCTTTTTTTATCTCCTTCCAAATGGTTAGACCTTTTTACAGTCTTTTAAGGTCTTAAAGCTGTAGTATGTAACTTTTACTATTGCCATCTAAAGAAATGTACTGCCCACAACCAAAAGCAACAGTTGCAAAACTGTTCAAGCTCTGTCAGGTTTCATGGGGATTGTCTGTGAACAGAACATTTTCAAGTACATCTACAAATTCTCTATGGGATTAATGTCTGGGCTTTTACTCTACCACTCCATCACATCCACCTCCAAACCATCTCTGTGTAGCTTTACCTTTTAACAGATACAAAACTGGAGTTATCTTTGGACCTAAAGATGAACAATCTAGAGTGAGCATGCAGCTTCAGTTATGACAGTTACAATCTAGTGATCAGGCCCGAAATCTGGGTGTAGTGATGGACACAGACCTGAACCTTCAGAGACACATAAAGACAGTTACAAAGTCAGTCTTCTATCACCTGAAGAATATTTTCAGGATTAAAGGACGAATGTCCAAGCGAGATCTAGAGAAACTCATCCATTCATTTATCTTAAGTCACATTGATTACTCTGCATACCCAGAACCAAACATGGAAAAGGAGCATTCAGTTTCTATGCTCCTCTAATCTAGAACAAACTTCCAGAAAAATGCAAAACAGCTGCAACACTGAGTTCCTTTAAATCAAGGCTAAAAACTTGCCTGTTTAGAGTTGCTTTTGATTCATAACAGGAACATTGACCAACATATTTAATGTGTATTGATGTTTTTAATAATGGCACTTGACAAAATGTAATGTTTGTTACTGGTTTCACAGCTGGTGACCATATGATGTGTTTATGATGTTTTTATGTTTTCATCATGTAAAGCACTTTGAATTGCCTTATTGCTGAAATGTGCTATACAAATAAATTTGACTTTACTTGACTTACCTGGATGCTTCGGGTCATCGTCTTGCTGGATAACAAATGTTCTCTGAAATTGTAGTTCTCTGGCAGATGGAAACAAATTGTCCTCCAGGATTTCTCTATATTTTGCTACATTCATTTCCCTTCTACCTGTATATGCCTTCCATGGTCGGCAGCCAAGAAAAATCCCCATAGCATGATGCTGCAACCACCATGTTTCACAATGGGGATGGTGTTCTTGTGGTCATGTGCAGTGGTTGATGTCCATCAAGCATAGCATCTTGTCTGATGGCCAAAACGCCTTATTTTGGTCTCATCAGGCCAAAGAACTTACTTCCACTTGACCATGGAGTCACCCACATCCCCCTTGGTAAACTCTAGTTGAGCCTTGATCTAACCCCTAATTTACATTGCGTCCGGCTCAGCTTCGCTCCGCCATGGTGTGGCCTCTGCAGTAAATACGCATCCATTATAGTCAATGAGAGCATTTACACTGCATCCGCATGGTTGTACATGGTGGCGCTGTGCGCTGCACTTCTGTAGAGCCATTCGGCATAATTAGAACCGATTCTATTTTTGCTGGACGCCAGAGCAAGTGCGGAGTCAGTTGTCAAAGATCGCACTGCTCCAACAGGAAAATGCACAAGCACAGCATTTGTATTTTCAGAATAATTCACCAAGACAGACTACAGTTGCTTGAAATACTAGTAATACTGTTTATACATATGCTGTGGTGATGTATCATTTATTGCTCTGCATACACACAAAACGTGGATTTAATTCTGAAACAAGTTCTCTCACTCAAGTCACAGCAGGAGCGCCAGTCAAGGCAGATGAAGTAAAAGAGCAATGGAGGGAAAAATATTAATTTTGGAATTTGAGAACTACAGTATTTTATATGACACCTTTCTTCCTTTTTATCACTGGCTTTATCATGTGATTGCTCATTTCTCACGCATGCTTCTTGTAGCCCCTCTGTGGTTTGCAGCTCAGCGGAGCTGAGATGGAACGCAAGCAGTGTAAATTGGGGTGCTCCAGAAAAGCTGTGGTCTGCTTGTGAAGTCCTCAGCAGAGTGGAGCGGAGCTGAGCTGGATGCAGTATAAAATAGCGGTAAGTTTTCTTCGACAATGTCTTTCTCATTGCCACTATCACCATAAAGCTTTGACTGGTGAAGAACCTGGGCAACAGCTGTATGCAGAGTCGCTTCCATTTTGGCAGCTGAGACTTGTAACTCCTTAGTTGGTGTCAGAATTGACAGGTGTTCGACTTAGCCATGATTTTATCGCTAAGGTCAGTAGAAAGCTTGGGACCCAATCTCAGAGAAGTTGATGTTAAATTTCATCCATCCATACATACATACATACATATAGATATATAATACACAACAGGGGCAGTTTTAAAAGCTTTGTAAATAAAAAGACTTATTATTTAGCATTAAAGGAGGAATATAGAAGCAGAGGAGTTTGATAGGACTATTCGATCAGGAATTGATAAGGAGTGTAAACCATTTATGAGTGATTATTAAGTGAGCATAGTTTATGCGGGTTTAAAAGTAGACAGTATGTGGAATCTGTTTAAAATAATTGTGTTTAAAAAACACAACCTGCTGGAATGATTTAATTTAACAAAATACTGTTTTTTTTTTTTTTTTTTTTAATCCTTTACTCAGGCTGATAACAACCTAGTAAAGGATTGTAAACATCTTTAGCTTGACTTGCATTTATTCAGAAAGCATGCCAATAGGCCCAGGACTACTCTTACATGTTGTGTAAACATGACATTATTTAAAATTTATGATACTGCTGTGTGAAAATGTAATGAGGTATGGGTTAGACTCAGCCCCAGTGTTGACAGCAAAGAACTTGTAGAGTTCAGCATCTGTTTAGTATTAGTGGCATTTAAGGAAAGACATAATTCTTTCAATCATAGATTTGGCAGAAGGTAGAAGAATTATTTCAATGTTTTAAGTTCTGTGATGTCAAACAAAACTGGCTTGTTTTGCGTTATGTTTAAATAAAATTTTGGAATGAATTTCAATAAAACATTAGACAGGATACATGGTGTAATTTTATACCATGCAGCTCATAATACTGAAAGCATTCATCATTTGTAAATAAAATATTTACAAGAGCTGAATCTGTATGTATGATGATGTTTATCCAGCTGCAGGGCTTTTTTGCATTGAGTGCTGCATTTTTCTTTTCAGTTTCGATTTTGATTTGCTGATGTGTACAGCTTTGCAGCAACACTGATTTTCCCATTTTATATAATAACCAAGGATGCCTGACAATTCTCGTAGATGTAATCTGATTCTCCTGATTGCAGTCAACATAGAAGTCTTGTATTTAAAATTGAATTTACCCAATTTTATTAATATTTTCTGTTATGCTGCTACAATCCCTAATATCCTAATGACATGGAAATTGATAATTATTCTGCCTCATGCACAGCTTCTAGCAGACTAGCATTTATTGAATATCTCAGAACAACATGGATATCTTTCAGAAACAATTTGCCAAATATTGCTTTTTCTCTAGTCAGGTTATTTTGTGGGCCAGAGGCACAATTAGATTGAAATGTTGCAGTATTAGGTTTGTAAAAAGCTGAAACCATAGAGCACACATTTAGGGTCAATGTTGTGGTTGAATGTTGAATCATACCACTGTGAGCTTATCACATTGGACAAAGGTGAATTGGTTCACCTGTTAGCTTTCCAATACTTTGGAATATGGGAGGTGTGTAGCATTTGCCGGTGCTGTTATTTTTACCTTCTTGTAGTTGTGATGGCCCTGAGCAACAACTTATACACATTAAAACAAGTTCATCCAAATATTACAATGCTAATTTAAGATGCTTTATGCATCAAACTGAACTGTAGGCATGGATAGTTACCAATAAAACCCAAACTAATAAAATGCATTTTAGATGCATAAAATATAGTGAGTTGTAATTAACTTAGTAACACACAAAAGCACAATATTATAAGAAATACAAATGTTAGCAAACCTAAAGTTAGTAAATCTAAAATAAATACTAATTATTCGCATACAATCTAAATTAATACTATCAAATTCAGTTCATAATTCAGTTCTGTTCCCTTTGATACAATACAGTCAAGTTGGGCAGATTATAATCCTATTTAAATTAATAAAAGGTTGGTTATCTAAAGACAACAGCAATGATTTTTCACTTTTATGCCACCCCCTCCAGAGCAAGAACAATACAACTGAGGATAAGTAGGACCTCTATTTAACAGAGAGAGAAGTGATTGGACGAACCACACAACTGCAAAGGTGGTGCAGAAAAGCTTTGAGGAAAAAATGTTAAAAATGCAGCAAAAATAGCTGATATGTTTGCTATTGCCATCACAAGCTTGACTGCACAGCAGACCCAGAGCCGTAGAAGGAGACAGACTCAGAAGAGAGACGTGACCTAAGGACAGATTGAGGAAGTGGTAATATTAGCGTCTGTAAGCCCGGAAAGAAGTTGTCAAAATGTTCATAAAGTGGAACGTTTCATGTTGGGAGGAGGGAAAGTGTGTTTGTGAGTGAGAGTTAAGGGGCAGAGGGGAATTAGCACATAGTCAGAAAGACACTAGAACAGAAGTTGGCAACCTTTAACACCCAAAGAGCCATTTGGACCTGGTTTACATGGAAAACACTGGGAGCCGCAAATACTTTTTGACATCTAAAATGAAGATAACACTGTATATATTGTTTTTTTCTTACCTTTACACTTTGTATACACAACTGGTGTGTTGCTTATGAAATCAATGAATTGCTACAGAGAAAATTGAATTTTATTTATGTAATGAACACATTTTAAATTCTGAAAAAAATAACAATAAAAAAGAGCAACATGTCGAGATGAAGGTCTGTTTCAAATGAATTAAAAAGCTGAACTTAAATTATCCATGTAGTAAACAAAAGCAAAATAAATGCCGTGAGCCGTCATCCTTATATCGCCTTTGGGCTTTCGGAACGTGTAGCGGAGCCTTGACTTGAATTTTAAAAATAAATTGGGGAAAAAAAAGAACTATGTCATTAAACAATGAAAAATAAATATTTGCAAAACGACTGCATAAATATTTATTTTACCTGGTTAATGGGACTTCTGCTCCTGAACCTCTGTGTACAGCGTCTGCAAATCAGGGCTGTACTAAGTCACTTTCACCTTTACACGGGACTGTAAATTGTCATCTGTGAGGCGTAAGCGTTGTTTGTTTTTAACGTAGCTCATGGTGGAGAATGGCTGCTCACATACATATGTGGATCCTAAGATCGACAAGACTCCAAATGCATATTTCTTCATGTTTATGTAGGTGTCGGGGATAGCGTTCCATGTTTCAAACATGAGTTTTTCCAGTCTTGGAAGGTTATCAATATCACTCCATTCATGATTCTGAACAAGTTTGGCCTTCTGATGGGCAACATCTTCAAGATCATTTGTCAAGCATTTGAATTTGAACATCCACATGTCTTTGTCAGCTATGTCAGCTATCTCCAGCTCCAGATCAGGTTGACTTACACCTGCAAATGCAGTCACATTTAACAGGGATGGATTGATGGTCAGGGGAGTGACAGAGAAGGACGATGTGGTTTTTTCCTCTCTGAACTAACGGAATTGCTCCCCAAATGATGCTTGCATTGTGGTGATTGCAGACTGCAAATACTCTGAATTTTTCACCTTGTGAGTTTGTTTGAACTCCCTTAAAGAGGGGAAGTGAGATAGTGTGTGTCTCTGTACATCTCTAGCTAAAACTGTCAGTTTGCACTCAGACGCTAACACCTCCTCCAGCATGTGTAGCGCTGTGCCTCCTCTCCCCTGAAGAGTTGTGTTCAGGTTCGCTGTGCTGTCCACCATGAAGTGCAGCTTTTCCAGCCACTCTAGCAGTTCCAGCTCAGGAAAGGTGAGCCCTTTGCTGCTCATGAAAGTTTTCACCTCTCAGACATGCAGCAAAACGTTTCACCATCTCTCCTCTGGACAGCCACCGGACTCTGTTATGCAGCAGGAGATCAGAGTACATGCTCTCCACCTCATCCAGTAATAAATGGAACTGACGGTGATTTAACTCTTTTGCCATTATTTTATTGATAATCTGAATGACAACACTCATGACCTCTGTGCATTCTGGAGAAAAAGTTTGTGCACAAAATGCGTCTTGGTTCAGGATGCAGTGAAACGTCAGCAGCTTTCTATCCAGTGGCTTCTGCAGCAAGGCCACAAAGCCCCTGTGCGCTCCAGTCATACTCGGTGCCCCATCAGTCGCCACCGACACTAGATGGTTGTTTTTATTTCTGTGGCGCTTAAACAATCAAACACAGCTTCACAGATGTTCTCCCCCGATGTCTGGATTTTAGTGGTATCAGCTCAATCTTTTCTTCCTGTGGTCCAGCAGAGTTTCTATATCGGCAGAACAGCGCTATTTGTTCAAGGTCACTTTTGTTTTTGGACTCATCACAGGTGACTGAGTACACTGCAGCTGAACTGATGTCTTTAATTTGCTGTTTTGTGATATTTTCTGCCATTTTTATGGTTCTGTCTTTGACAGTCTTAGCAGAAAGAGGCATCTCTTTGATTTTCTGCACAATTTCACTCTTGTTCTTAAAGTCCATGAATAGGTGTTCTGAAATCTTAATGAATGACTCTTTCATATATTTTTTGTCTGTGAATGGTTTCCCATGCCTGACTATTTCCTGAGAGGCCAAAAAACTTGCATATGTAGTTGAATTTGCAGACTTCACCCAATTCTTGAATTAATTTTTTCTCAGATCAGCCTTCTGCATCAGTTCCAAAACAGCTTTTTTTCTCTCTTCTCCCTCCGGATATTTTTCAGCAAAGCCTCTGTGTTTATTTTGCAAATGTCTTGTGACATTTGACCTTTTATTGTTAGCCAGTCTCTCTCCACAAATTAGGCATACTGGTAGGCCACTCTCGTCAGAGGTAAATGCAAATGAATCTGCCCAGCCATCATTAAATGTTCTACTTTCTTCAGATATTTTTCTTCTCTCACATTTCTCCATACTTGGACTACATGAGGTTGAAAGTCTCAATAAATGGACGGCGTTTTGGGGGGTATACCGGCTTCTGCCAGTGTGATGCTTATTTTGAGCAACGAAAAATAATATAATATAATTTTATTTTAATATTTCATGATCACAATCTTCCAATTTAGAACTAAAATTTTAAAAAAAGAACTAACACAAATAAAATACACTTTAAATAAATACTTATAATTTATTTTCCCAAGCCACGTGGAGCCGCAGTATAAGGATGATAGAGCCGCGGGTTGCCGACCCCTGCACTAGAATGACACAGAAATGACAATGGTTTGTACAATGAAAATGTTTTGGGATGGATATCACAAAAGTAAGAAGTAAATTAGAACACAAAACATAAAAAACTAAGAAAAAGAAGAAAGAAATATAACCCATGTGAACTGAGGTGTTCTTCTGACATGTGACCTTGTTTAAAATTCCACCCTCTCCGTCAGTTTGCTTATCGGCCCACTTAGATGACGTCACCTTGGAGACAAAGTCAGTTCACATGATTTTTACTGCCTTATGTATTGCAAAGAAAACGTTACCCATGAACTGGAAAAATAAAAATATTCTTAGTATAAACCCCCATAGAGACCTTTTGTTGGATCAAATCAGTCTTGAGACAGCCTCTGCCTCCAAATCAGATTAATCTCTCTGGGCTCCTTTGATCAGCTCCATCACATAGTGGGGAGTTGGGGGAGGCTTTTGATATTTCATTCTGTGAGGCATTGTTGCTGATGTGTGTCTGTGTGTGTGGGGTGGGAGTATCGGGGTTTAGGGCATTGGGGGGTCCATCAGGGAATGTTCCTCTGGTGATTGTTCACCATCGGTGCTAGGGTGCCTGGGCCTGTTGGACATGCACCCTCCTTTGCGTGGTGCACCCATGTTGTAGATGTTGCGATGGGTGGACTGGTCGGTTCCTTTGTTGGATTGGGGGTGCGCTCTTGGTCACTACGGGGCACTGTTTGTTGCTGCATGGGCACTCCCGGCTGGTTGCCTTGTTGGGATTTGGTGGCTTCTTTGGCCAGAGGGCTGGGTGCTGGACTGGGGTTGGATTTGGGGGTCTGGATGGTTCCTCCCCATCCCCGACCACCTCCCTCTGCCCACTCCATCACACCACCACTCATGTAGGGTACAGGTGAGCCACTGAGGTGCAAAGAGGGTCCACCATTTCCATGACTTCATGGCAGCCCGGCACACAATTTTATTATAGAACCTAGACACTCTCACATATAACATTCACATGACGCACACATATAAGCCACCCCCCGGGCCCTGTACTCAGTCTCACTTATGGTGCCTGTGCTCAATGCCAAATGTTGCGTGTAGACATTGATGGTTCTCGGGAAGGGTTGAGGGGTGAGTTGGCACCACCTACTCTCTGGCAAGGAGGGGGCGGCTGTGTCAGCCACCATCCCATCTCCCCCATTTTAAATCCACTATATAACAACATGCATCAACACCATATTTGAGTGGGCAGAGGGAGGTGTGGGGTCTTTTTACATCCACGTTCTCTGCCACTTGGGGTTGTCGACTGGGAGGAGGTGCAGGTTATCTGGTTGGAATCTGGGTTGTGGATGGGCTTAGGGCCTTGGGGGGTGGTTGTGGTGTGGGCCGGGGCTCTGGTTTTCCTGGGATTCTTCGGATTTTTGGATCATGGCTCTTGGTTGCAGTTCCCTTTGGCTGGGATGGCCACCAAGTTCCGACAGGTGGTCAGCTAGGGGTGTGTGCCTTGCCATTGGTGGTGTGTGGCAGTGATTGGGGGCCAGGTTTTACTTTGGCAGGGGGCTGGCCGATTGGCTTGGTGTGTCGTTCATGATAGGGGGGTGCTGTGTGGGTGGGGTGCACTGCTGGCATGCTTGGAAACCTCCGGGTCTGTGGTGTGGAATTGGCGGGGTGCAAAGCCTTTGGTGCACTGGACCAACCTCTTCTGCTGCTTCTTCTTGCTGCTGCGGCCCATGGCCTGGTGGGGGATGCGCTGTACACAACCATCCACCACTGTGAAGAGAGAAGTGCTGGGCCAAAGGAGATGACCGTTAATGTTAATTCAATATTTGTAAGCGTGGCCAACACTAACTGAATGGCTTCGTTCACTTCCTCCACTGCCATTGCCAAACTACAACCATAGGCAGACTACAATTCTAAAACAGTGCAGAACATCAGCATCATTGTTCACAACTTCTCCTTCTGTCCACTGATTGATCTGGTTGAAATTTTACCAGAGAAATTCAGCTCAATGGAAGAAAGCCCAGACAGAGCACTGAAGGGAGATGACAATCGAGCTGAATTGCGTGGGAAGTCAATGGCCAGGCTGGCTTAAGAGTGAACTGTGTCCAAGATGGGCAAAAATTTTCAAACTCAAGACATCATTACTTCTGGGGACTGGAAAGCCAAGAAGGGTATTGCAGTAAAAACTGACCAAACAAAGGTATTGCAGTAAAAACTGACTAATCAGCAAACATCAGCGGATGATGGGACTGACAGAAGCTGCTGCTAGTGGGCGAATAAGGGAAGAACACGGTTGGACCCAAGTGCACAGTTGAGTTGAAGAGACTTTGTCTTGTGAAAACAATTCATCCCCTATGCTCCTAAGAATTTGTCGCCAGATTAGGCATCCTTCAGCAGCTGTGGCTCAAACACTGAAGACAGAGATGAAGAAGTGTGAAGTAATCTACCCACACAGAGTAAAGAAGACTGGACTGCAGCCTGCCTTCTGACTAAGAAATGTTTAAATCTTTTTTTCCAGAAGATTGAATCTGACTGGGGTATGAGAGCCATTTTCATCTCCCAAAGCCTTCACTTAGAATCCTTCAGTTTCAGCATTAGGGAAAGACAGGTTAGGTTAAATTGTACAGTAAGGCTAAATTTCAACATGAATACTGTGTAGTTGTAAAAATACTCCAGTCCAGAGGAATGTGCAACTGAGTTGGTTAATTAAAAATGTACAAGATGTGCAAAATGTCTCTGAGCATTAAAAATACAAACCACTCACAGTTAGTGACAAAAAAACAAAACAAAATGGTAGAGTTGTACTGATACCAGTGTGGATATAAAACCTATTGATCTTGTTGGAAGCAATGATGGTTTTAGAGTCCAACAGCTGCTGGGAGGAAGGCTTGTCTATATTGCTCCTTAGTGCACCTAGGATGCAGCAGTCTGTCGCTGAAGCAGCTCTCCAGCTCAGCAACAGCTTCATGCATGGGGTGGAAGATATTGTCCATCAGTGATGTTATTTTAGCCAGAGTCCTTCTGTCTCCCACCACCTGCACTGTGTCGAAGGGGCATCCTAGCACAAAGCTGGGCTTCCTGATGAGCTTAGCTAACCGCTTCCTCTCAGCTGTAGATGAGCTGCTGCTCCAACATACAGTCCTGTAGAAGATGGCTGATGCCACTACAGAGTTCTAAATATGACCTAAATATAAAATAAAATTAAAACAAATATGTGCATGGAAATATGTGAATCTATAAATAAATCTATAAATGAGTCCAGAGTAAACTTAAAGACACTCAGAGTTGGGCACTGCAGATGGTTACAGGCAGGAATGATTTCCTGTGGTGCTCTGTGGTGCATTTTGGTCAGTCTCTGGCTGAAAGTGCTCCTGTAGCCGGCCAGCATGTCATGAATTGGATGAGACTCGTTGTCCAAGATGACATGAACCTTGAACAGGATGCTTCATCTGACACCACTGTCAGAGAGTCTAGCTTCACTCCCATGATGGTCTTGTGGATCAGTCTGTTAGCATCCTCCACCCTCAGCCTGCTATCCCAGCACACCACAGCATACAGGATAGCACTGGCCACCTGTGGGGGACCCAGTTGAAAACAGGAGTCGTCCCAGGAATAATTAGAAAAATGGGGGGTTTATTTTAACCCAAATATTATATTTACAAAATGCTGAGCTCATAAAAAAGAGGTCAAAGAAACAAAAC
The DNA here is from genome assembly GCA_014839685.1 of Anableps anableps. Lineage (NCBI taxonomy): Eukaryota > Metazoa > Chordata > Actinopteri > Cyprinodontiformes > Anablepidae > Anableps > Anableps anableps. The sequence continues at coordinate 31,375,448 of CM026082.1, forward strand.
TGAACTCGGGCAAAAATGTTAAACGGACTAGCTGCACAAACAAAATATAACTGATCTCGCAAAGAAATGACACACAAGGGTATATCCACTGGGTGATCAGACTATTAACACACAATAGAGGTAATTAAACAGAATACAGTCACTAACTACACCAAACAACAGTACAGCTAAGTTTGTTAAACTAAACACCAAAAAAATAGAAAGCAAAAAAAGTATTAAACTTTAAATACAAATATTCACTTAAATACAAAAGTTTGTTTAAATAAAGAAGCTCCAAGTCCCCCCTCTCCAGCAGGAACTGGTGGTTCAATCCATTCAACTCATCGTATTTAAGAGTGCTCAGCCCTGGCCAGCATCTTTTGTCAGGCAACTCCCAGGGATCACAGCAGGTAAGTACCGGTAAAAGAAACAATTAATCATAAGTACGAAGATGAACCATGAGTTGAGAAAAATACCTAAGTAAACTAAATGTACATGCTTACAAATAGAACAAATGTATTTAAACCAACCAATAAACATTTTTATTGAAAACTAAAGTGGTGTTGTGTTTGGATGAATAATAGTGCATAAGGGAGTTACCGACTTTAATGGAGTGTGGCCATGGGTTTGGCCATCACACCACCACAGATTCAAAGAACATCCTTAACAAAGTCTGGCAGGTGTTGAAGGATCTCAGGTACCTCAGAAAGTAGAGGTGACTCTGGCCCTGATGATGACAGGTGTCAGTGCAATAGCTGACGATAGTATTAAGGTTGAAGAGGAAGGAGAAGAGAACAGTCCCTTGTGGAGTCCCTGTGTTGCTGACAACACTGTCTGACAGACAGCATCACAGACGTACAAACTGTGGTCTGTCAGTCAGATAGTTCACAATCCAGGACACAACTGGGGGATTCACCTGCATCACTGTCAGCTTCTCACCCAGTAGAACCGGACAGATGGTGTTGGATGCACTGGAGAATTCCAAAAATGTAATTCTCACAGTGCTCGCCGGCTGATCCAGGTGAGTGTATACGCAGCTGAGCAACTCCAAGTTTGGGCTGGTAGGCAAACTGCAAGGGGTCCTAAGTGTGGTTTGACCAGGGGCAGGAGCTGCTCCAGGTTGAGTCTCTCCAGGTTCTTCATGTTGCAGGAGGTCAACGCCACAGGCCTATAGTCCTTGGAGCCACAGGAACAAAAACCTGCCTCTAAGCTCCTTGGGAAATAGTCCCCACTCCCACTTTAATACAACTTACAGTCAAGTTTATCTTTCACACACATTTCAGTTCTAAATCTAAAACTTGCGAGATTTGATTTAAAGAGAAGTTAGTAGACAGAAATAAATGTGGCTCAAATGTTTTCAAATTCAAAAATATTTTGATTTTAATTAAAGAGTTAATGTAGGTGGTGATGGCTATGGGCAGGAAAGCTCTATTACTGTTTGTATTACAACGAATTTGAAGGAGCCTCTGACTGAAGACACTTTTTTATGACAGTCTCATGAAGAGGATGGTCAGGGTTGTCCATAATTTTGTTGATTTCATGTAAAATCTTCCTTTGTACCATCATCTCCAGAGGTTCCACAGTCGTCCCCAGAACAGAACCAGCTTCTTTATCAGGTTATTGAGCCTTTTTTAGGTCCCTGATTCTGATGCTGCTGCCCCAACAGATGATGGCAGAGGAGATGACGCTCAACAACAGACCTATATGTAGACTGGTAAACATAGGGGGAGACCAGACACAAAATTATAATAGTGGTTTTATTTCTCAAGGACTCTAACAAGGGGAGAGCAGTGATAAATAAATTTGGAGTTTTACAGAGTAGTGGATTTTTAATTAAAAAATAGGTCTTTTAGTGAGAGCTGCTCTAGTAACAAAATGGAAAAAAAAAAAAAAATAAATAAATAAAATAAAATAAAATACACCCTTCTGGACAACATTGTGTTTGACAGACTGTACAAGAAGTTTAAACTTAAGTACATAAACTACAGAAGGCACAATTCTATTTTAAAAAGAAAACAAAATCACAATTTACCACAACAGACCTATTACAATATGTCAACTCAGTTATTTAATATTTCAGAAAACTCACTCCATAAACTCTCTGCTTACTACTCAAAATTACTGGTAGCAGCTGGCTATTCACTCTAAATGCACTGCATAGTAAATTGAGATAGACATGAATTCAGTTAGATAACAAATAACATGCCATTGCTTAGCTGTAACAAGAAATCCTTTAACAGGAACTTACAGTATCTTATGAAAGAGCAAGCTCCACAGTTCTTCACAGAGCTATTTTCCCACAGTAATCTGCAAACATCAGACCCAGTAAATCACGATCAGGGACAAACATCACTTCCCCTCTTCCTACACGTTTCTCAGAAACACATCAACTGGTTATTTTGTAATAATGAAATTCTAGGTGAATTAACCCTCTGTAAGACAGCAGATAATCAGTTTAACTCATTAACTTTCATAAGATCCTTCAACAAGCCTGCCAAGCTGAGGGGTTTTTTTTTTTTTTTTTTTTTTTTTTTTTTTTTTAAACTTGGCTACATATAAGATAAACAGCATCTTACTGCAAACCTCGAAGGACCTAAGCTTCCTCAAGAAGTACAGTCCACTCTGTCCCTTCTTGTAGACGGCTTCACTGTTGAGTCTCCAGTCAAGTCTGTTGTTCAGATGAAAACCAAACTATTTATATTCCTTAACCACCTCCACTTCTTCTCCCATGATGGAAATAGGGTTTGATCTGACCCTGTTTCTCCTGAGATCTCCAGTCATCTCCTTTGTTTTGGTCACATTCAAGATAAGATGATTGTTTCCACACCATGACACAAAGCGGTCCACCAGCTCTCTGCACTCAGCTTCTTGTCCATCTCTGATCCACCCGACAGCTGCAGAGTCTTCCGAGTATTTCTGTAGATGACAGGAGTCTGACTTGTGCTGGAAGTCTGAAGTGTACAGAGTGAAAAGGAATGGTGAGAGTACAGTCCCCTGTGGTGCTCCTGTAGTGCTAACCACCTGGTTAGACACACAATCCTTTCAATCTTACAACCTGTGGTCTGTTTGTTAGGTAATCATTGAACCAGGCAATTGTTGAGGCCTCCACCTGTGTCTTCTGGAGTTTCTGACAAAGAAAATCAGGCTGAATTGTGTTAAATGCACAGGCGATATCAAAGAACATGATCCTCACAGTGCTTCCTGCTTTGTTCAGGTGACAGTGAGTTATTTGAAGGAGATGTATGATTGCATCTTCAACTCCACGGCAATAAGCAAACTGCAGGGGGTCCTGATATGTGCTGGTTTGCTTACTCAGGTGGGCCAACAGGAGTCTTTCCAGGACCTTCATAATGTGGGATGTCAGGACAACATATTGTTGTTGTGCATAAGCCAACCCTTCCCTCTTCTTACTCAACCTATCGGACTGGCTTATGACCAGCTCTCCATCTAACGGGTCTGGAAAATCCCCAAACTTGTAGGGTATTAGCTTGCACAAAGATTCCAGGGATAATCTGTTTAAGCTGGTGTCGAGGAAAACTCGTCTTGTTTCTCACTACTTCTACCTATTGGATTTGTTTGAAATCTACCTATTTCATCGAGGCAGGGAAGAATAAAATGACAGAAGTGAAAATAAATAATAATAAATACCATCTGAGAGGATGTCTGCCACAGCTGGAGACACCTTTAAGTCTTGAAAGATTCTTCTTAAAAAGTCAAATTTGTCTGCACAAAAACTGTTGTGCAAAAAGTTGCATTTCATGTTAAAATGTTCATTTGACAGAGGGATTCTTATTTTTTAAAGCCAGCTTTAATTTGTTTGAATCGAATACATGGTGCATATTTTAAATTAGTTTATTAGTTTCCCCATTTGAATTAAAATAGGATTTACGAGGAGTATAACGGTACACAACATCCCTGTTTGTTACTTTTTCAGTTCACTTCAATCGAGAAAGGAAAAAAAAAATTAAAGAGCTCCTATACAATTGACTGGGGATATATCTATTTTAAGTAACTCATAAGCGGGTGTAGCAGATGGATTATATAATAAAACCACCTAAAATGGGTCAGTGTTGTCTAGGAGTTTTTAAATAAGACTGCAGACATTTTAAGAATAATAAGGTTTAAATCGTTTTGATATTTAGACAATCCAGTTTACGATATGTACTTGAATGTACCATAAAAGTGCAGCTGTTGGGAAATCTCTTAACATTACCTACCAGTGTGTTGTAGCATCTCATAGTTTGCAGCAGTTTGGACTGTGCTCATACATGTGTTCAGGTATCAAACAAGGGTATATTTCTTTACCAAACCGACAAGGCTGAAAAATATATTTTCAGTATAAATGCATGTACCATTACACTCCTTGTACTTACTGTCTCAAGCTATGCAGTGGAGGTTGAAGGAATCCTTCTTGTGCTGACCTACAATGCTCTTTTAATGATGCACTGTCAGGTCTTGCTTCTTTTGGGCTCTTGCTTTTGTTGTTTTCCAGAATTGAATTCTTATTTTCACTCATCCTAGTTTATTTCTTATTTGTCCAGTTCTTAGTTTGAGTATTTAGTTACCTTTAGATTGTTTGATCATTTCAGTCTTTTCTTAGTTATCCCAGTTATTTCCTTATGTCCAGTTTTCTCTTTGTATCTTTTCATCCTGTGTTTCTTATATTTATTCGATCAGCCATGTTTCCGTTCACTTTAGTTATTTGGTTTCAGTCTTTAGTTATTTCCCTGTGTCTAGTTATCCTCAGTTACATGTAGATTCTTTTCCTTGCTTCCCTGTTGCTCTCCCTCACCCCCTGCTGCCATTCTCTCTCTCCTCAGTCTCCTCTCCAGTTAATCTCCCACACCTGCTGTCATTCAGTCATCAGCCCCAGCCTTTGTTCCAGCAGTCACTTCCCCAGTATTTAAGCTCCTCTCCTTCTCCTGCTCTTTGCTGGTTCCTCCTGTTTCTCTGCTTGTGGTCTCCTGTGATCTTCCTGTTTTGCCACCTGATTTCTCCTCATTATGCTGTATGGATTCATGTTTTTGTTCTTGCTCTGGCTTCTTGTGTTCTCCAATGTCTTTGTAAGTTTTTGTTGTTGTTTTTTTTGTTTGTTTGGTTTTTTTTGTATTCTTTAATTAAATCTTCAACGAGTAGTCGCTGGCTCTGCCTCTCTGCATTTTGGTCCAATACAACCAACCACACACTATGACATGTACAAGTTGCAAAGGAATATGTATATGCACAGAATTATATCATAACATGAACACTTTCTTGTTTACACCTCTCTGCATCCTTTCTTATGGTGGCACAGAGCATTTCATTCCCATTTTCCTGATGTAGAAGAGAATTCTGTCCCTTTCAGCTTTAACCAACTGCAGCCTTGTCCACTGTTTCCATGACTTGTCTCTGGGCTTTTTGCCCTGCTGAATAGCCAACAACTCAATGTAAACCTTTTTTAGGATTTATAGTGGAGAAGGTTTTATACATTCAAGTCATGTTTATTTGTTTATCACATTTCAGCAATGAGGCAGTTCAAAGCGCCTTACATCATAAAAACATAATACAATAGCCAGCTACGAAACAAGCAATAAACTTTTTTTTTTTTTTTCTTCAAATGCCATCGTCAAGCAAATATACATCAAAAATGTTGATCAATGTTTTACTTACTACTAATCAAAGGCAGTTCTATGCAAGAGGGCTTTTAGCTTTGATTTAAAGAAACTCAATGTTTTGGCTGTTTTGCAATTTTCTGGCAGTTTGCTCCGGAATAGTGGAGCACAGAAACTTAATGCTGCTTCAGCTTGTTTGGTTCTGATTCTGGGGATGCAGAAAAGACTAGAACCACAATATCTGAGTGTTCTGGAAAATTTGAAAATTGTAATTAGGAGGTGATGATTCAATTTGTACAAGTCCTTCACTGTACAAATTGTATTTTCCTCCAACCATGTTGCAGATTTAGTCTATAAAACTCCAAATAAATAGAAATGACTTTGTTAAAATTTTTAAAATTGCATAGTTGGGGTATTAGGAGACAAGACTACTATATGTGTGTGTGTGTGTGTGTGTGTGTGTGTGTGTGTGTGTGTGTGTGTGTATAAAAAAAAAAGTGATTTAAGGGCTTAACAGGAAGCTCGAAAATGTATTGCAACAACCTGTAAAATGTTTGAAACCTTATTACTTCCTGAATTAAAATGTACACTTCATTTTTAGTTGGGTCAAAATCAGATTTTTCTTCAAATGTATTAGACCTACATTTAAAAAATATTAGAACCAAATCTTCAAGTCTTAAAATCTGCACTTGGGCTGCACCTTCAGTGAAAACTAAAAATAAGGTTCTAATGTTAACCTGAAAGTATTTTAGGCAATAAATCAACTTCATAATTATAATATGCCATTGTTATTTTGCTCCTAACTCTTTCTACAGTTTTTCTGTTCCATTAAGATAAGTTCTTTCCAAATGTGTTGCATATGGTGGGCTGTAGTCTGAATGGAACATCATTAATTAGCAAACAGACTAAGTCAACAAGCTTTGTCAGATTACACAGAATTAGAGGCTATCCATCAGAGGAAAAAATAGATTAACCACCAAACCAAAAGCAAACATGAAAAGGTCATTTTATCGCACTGTTCTATTTTGTGGGTGGGGAAAGTGTGTGGTAGTACAAAAGCTTCAGAGGTCTTTTATTTCTCAGCTGAGGAAAGAACAAGAAGCAGACAACGTTGATTCTGTATGCTGGCATTGTTATGGGAAGGTCTATTTGACAGTGATGGAATGGAAGCTTGGTGGTCTCCAAAATATTTTTGCTTAGGTAAATGGGTAAAATTGCTAAAACTATAGTGGGGACTGTCTCTGAGCCATTTGTTGACAGTTATGGATACACTAATGGGGATAAAATTCTTTAGGCGCATTAAATGATTTGTTTGATCTGTTCTATAATCAACAAAAAGAATGACAGTTGGGGAGAAAGACAAGTGAGCTGAGGAGAGGTAACTAAGAATAAAAAAAAAATGCTGAACCAAAACACAAAATTATCTACAAACCAAGGTAAAGGACACTAAAATAAACATCTAAACAAAAATACAGAGAACAGAAAACTCCCCTTTTCTGGCAGGTCATGTAGGCATCGAAGAGTTCCAGCATTTTAAAAGAGCGACTCAGAGGTTGCTAGATCCAGCAAAGAAACCTAAGATGCCAGCAAGAAAGAAACTATGCAAAGAAAGAAAGAAACTACCCAGGAAAGAGTTTTTGAGGAGGACCAGAGAGCCACAGAAACCAAAAAAAGTGTTCCGTTGAGGAAGGGATGACGGCTGTAGGAACCCACACAACACCCCCCCCCCCAAAAAAAAAAAAAAAAAAAAAAAAAAAAAAAAAAAAAAAAAAAAATACATAAACCTCCGAAAAAGCTCCAGAAAGCTCCAGAGGAGGACCAGGAGACCACTAGGACATACAAAGGATGTCAGAACACCGGCATTGTAAGAACTCTGGAGGCCAGTCATGAAGAACCTATGCAGGCTGGTGGTCAAAGACTAATTGAAAGGCCAGTTATTAAGCAGCCCTGTCCCAATAGCCCCCTGCTGTATTTAATGTCACTTGGCCATTTGTAATGACAGGATGTCTCGGCTGTCCAGCCTTTCCCCGGATATGTGGGAGCTGTGAGAGCCATGGGGACAGGGAAGAGAATGACCTGGAGGGACTTGAGCACCAAGACTCTTATTTTTATGACCTTTTTAACAGACATTTTGATTTATCTGCACCTTTAGCCATGGACATAAATACAACAGAGCATTTTAATTCTATCACTGCATGTTCATTTAGAGTGCTCCCCAAGATTTAGTGTGCTCTCCAAAAGAGGCTTGGTTATCCTATCCTGGGTTTCCCCTGTGACATTTGCAGGAGAAAAAGAAAGTCTGCCCTTAAAGCTGGCTCGTGTCATCTCCTTCAGCACCAGACATAATGGGACGATTTTACGGCCCTTTGAATAGATCCTTCTGAACCAGCCTGAACTCTCTCACAGCCTGTTGCCTAATAACTTGCTGGTTCCAAGTGGCTGGATTCTTCTGTTATGTTTTCTGGATCAAGATAGGAAAGGGCATCAGCAGATGCACAGTGGTAAAAAGATTTAATAATAATTGTGAAAATTATTTAATTCTAATTAAAAAGCAAAGGAAATTAAAACACAGAATGATTGTACTCCCACATGTAAGAATATGAGAATGTTGAAGAGTCTTGGAATAGCACAGGCAAATGCCAACTATGAAAAGGCCACAAGGAAAAAAGCACAGCCAAATACCCACAATGAGTTCTGAGAAGTCAGCTCAATGGCAAGAACAACATGCAGGCAATCAACAGTAATGCCTTGCCGGTGATCAGATACACTGCCTGGGTATATAAATTGGCCAAATAGGGAAATTCAGACCACTGATTTCAGAACACGAAAGCTACTCACCATGCATGGTGGATTCCACCCCAAATCCAGTATGCACAGGTTATACACTAAGCACACAGCAGGAACCAAAGATCTAGTGAGAATCAGAGCCCCTATCGAAGATTAAACCTCCAAGTTCCAGAATACATCATGAATATGGCCCTGAGGGATGAATTGCTCAGTTAAATGTCTCAGACAATGGAAACCGGAAGAAGGAGCTGAAGGAACCATCATCGGAGAAAGACCCACCGCATGGGATGTACCACCAACAGATAGCTGAAGTGGCTGATACGAGCAAATCATACCATACCAATGTTTAGATTAGGCCGGACTGAAGGACATCACAGAAGCACTGATCATAGCAGCACAGGGGCAAGTCTTGAGGACTAGAAGAATAAAAGCCTGGTTCTACCATACCAGGCAAGATCACAGGTGCAGACTGTGCAAAGATGTTCCAGAAACAATCGAGCATCTCACAGCAGGATGTAAGATACAAACGGACAAAATTGTAATGGCCAACCAACCGGACATGGTGATCATTTATTTTATCAGTGATCACCATGTCCGGTGGCAGCATAGAACAGCCATTGTGATTGATGTGGCCATCCCCAATGATGAAAACAACAGGAAAAAGGAACATGAGAAATTGTAGAAATACCAAGGGCTCAGGAAGCAGTTAGGAGTCTTTAAACCTATCTAATGTATTGATGAAAATTAACCCGTTAAAGTCCTGGGTTTTTATTTTTTTAAAATATTTTCTAAAAAATAAAAAGAAAGGTGCGTGATAAGCTGCCAATATCTGCAAGAGCTGTGCATATTATGTAAGTAATATGGCGGCATACTGGTGAAACAAACACTGTTCAACTCAGGTAAAACAAGCCAATATATTAAGGCCAAAAATAGAATCGTTCTTAATACGAACCCCTACCTATTATTTTTCAATGAAACAAACTGGACGAGGAAACCTTGGACAACTTGGAGAGTTATGTTGATGAGTGTTTTGATAACATTGTGATGGGCAAACCACAAAAACCTTGCAACCACGGCCACACTAACATCTAAATGCACTCGTTCAGAATGCTCAACAAGCACATCCACAGTATCTCCAGAGAAAAGCTTCACTGATGTCCTGGACTCTATCAATAAGAAGTTAACCAGCCTAGATGCCTGACTTGCCCTGGTGGAGGTTCACCACAAGGAATTTCTAGCACTGAAGGAGTCTCTGGAGTTCAACTAAGATCAGGTGGCATTGCTGGCTGCCAAGAACCAAACACTGAGGGATAACATGAAACTTACCCAGGGGATGATGCAACTGTCCGCTGAAAACAGGAAAATGAGGGAGACCATCCTGGACATCCAAGCTCGGGGCATGCGGGACAATCTCGTCTTCTCCAGGATCCCAGAGCGAGCAGAAGAAGGTGCTGAAACCTCGGTTCATGAATTCCTCCAACATCAGCTGAAACTCCCAAGTGAGGCGGTAAAAACCATCACATTCCATCACAGCTCGGAAGTAAGAAGTCCTATATCAAATGGCCTTGGCCAATTGTTACTAAATTTAAGCACTATAAGCAAAAAGAGCAGGTCAGGATTCAGGGCAGAGAGCTGCATGGAACAGATTACAGCGTTAACGATCAATTTCCAAAGGAGATTCTCAATTGGAGGTGAGTATTATTCCCAGTTAGGAAGAAATACATCACTAAAGGTGTCAGAGCTATGATGATTGTAGATGAACTCTATGTTAATGGTCAGCTGAACAGGGATCAGTAGGTCACTCCATGGCTTTATTAAGTGCAACATCAGTTTGGTCTAAAACATGTGACACTTTTTAGATAAGAGGTAAATTAACTGGTAATTATAATCCAATGTAAAACCCAGCTTGTTAGGATGTTTACACTGCTGGAGGTGGGCAGGGCCATGGCTGTTCTTTTGTTTTTTCTTTATTTTCCCTTTTCTCATTTCCATTGAGAAATGAGAAATGTGATGTGATGATGTGGTCTGTTACCACATCACTCTCTTGCTCTTTTTTTTTCTTTTTCATCATCCAACACATTTATGCACAAGCACACTAAACCACACACACAAATATTTTACAAGATAACCTTATCATTCATCTCCTCTCACACCCAGCACCTTCTTAATTTTCTTATACCTTTCCCTTTCCTATATGAGCATGATAAGGTTTGTCACATGGAATGTCAACGGAACCAGAACACAACAGAAAAGATTTAGAATCTTCAACCAGCTTAAAAGACGACAAGCAGATGTTGTCTTATCACAAGAGATTCATAAATCTGCCACAGCTGCAGATGATCTTAAATCACATGAGTTTCCTAATATGTTGTCTGCCTGCTATAACTCAAGACAAAGGGGAATAGCAATATTAATACACAAAAATATTAATTTTACAATACTAGACAGTCACAGACCTAGAGGGTAGATATATAATAATAAAACTATCCATACATAACCACAAGTTTTGTATAGTCAGCATATATGACCCAAATGTTGATGACACCTCTTTCTTTCATGATTTTTTTTCTGCACTGTCTGATCACATGGGTTGCTCACGTCTACTTGGAGGTGACCTCAACTTTGGTCTAAATGAAGTAGACGGGCTTAGTACAGCAGGAACTCAGCGCTGTTGGCAATCCATAAATAAAGTCACAGTACATGAATGATTATGAACTTTGCGATGCATGATGATCTCTTCACGTGAACCGTAGAGAGTACACTTCCTTCTCACATGTTCATCACTCTTACTCTCGTCTGGATTACTTTTAGTCAGCAGCTAGTTGTTGGTTGACATTTCAGACACTGAGATGCATCCCATAGCTGTCAGTGATCATGTTCCTGTCTCTTTAACTTGAGTAAACAGAAAAAAAAAATCACAAAAAGTATAACCTTAAGCAATACATCATTGCTTAAGGATGAAGATTTTATCAAATATTTTAAAGAAGAGTGGGTTTCGTATTTGGAGTATAATGACCTGCCTGGGACACCAGCTTCTGTTCTCTGGGAGGCAGGGAAACCAGTGATGAGAGGTAAAACAATATCATTCTCATCACATAAGAAGAAAAAAGAAAATAAACGTATTCAGGAATTAGAAGAAGTCATTAAATTGTTAGAAGCCTCCCAAGAAGAGGAAATGCTGGACGACATATGTAAAGTAAAACTAGAATTAAATGAAATTATCAACAAAAAAAACTTAATTCATACTACACAGACTTCAAATTCAAAATTTTGAACATGGTAATAAATTGGTAGCTTTCTAGCTAACCAGCTCAAAATAAATAAGGAAAAAACAACTATATCTGGTGTTAAAGACCTGACTGGGAATACAGTTTATGACCCTGAAAGAATAAACAGCATTTTCAGAGATTTTTTACAAAGCTTTATACTCACCCCAGATAAACCCATCAGATAAGGATATTGATCAATTTCTGGATAAAGTATCACTTCCTAAATTATCAGGTAGTCAATCAATGGGGCTGGATTCACCACTGACATCAGCTGAACTCCAGGAAGCCCTCCAAAGCATGCCTAATTGGAAGGCTCCAGGTCCAGATGGATTTCCAGCAGTTCTACAAAGAATTCTGGAATATTCTAGCATCAACATGTCACAGAATGCTGCAGGAAACCGAGGAAAATGGCAGACTTCTCAAAAATATGAATCACAACTTCCCCACTAAGATCCTTCAGACTAGCCAGCAGCAATTAACAAACACCTGCTGAGCTCATTATATGATTTACTTCTCAGTGAAACACTGATAAAAAATATTGTTAAAGGGTTAATAGAGCAATGCTGTGGTGACTTCCTGAAGGTGGAGTGTTGGAAAAAGCAGGACTTTCTTAAAGAGACAAAGGCCCAATTTAAAGCTGTTAAATTACGAAGTCAACTTTCTTTTATATCATATTTGATATATACACCTTTTTTTAACAACTGAAAGTAACAGTTACTTAATTTTGCTATAAAATTATTCTGTGTGGCTGCACAACACATAATACAGCCCCATTAAGTGATACTGGCTGGGTTGATCAGGTGATGTAGTCTTAGGCTAGACCTGGTGCATGGGATACAAAGGTGTAGCCATACAAGGCCTTTACGGCAGACCTGCAAATTGAAAGTAGCCAGCCTGCTCTGCCTCATGTGCATCATAAATAATGGTCATTATGTTTCTCCTGGGCCTCAACTGTAGATTTCTGTCCTTAATGTTTCTCAACTCTAAGGCAACTTTTTAGCCAAACAACTCTTCTGAGTCTGGATTAGATCCTGATAGTGTGCTCTGGACCTGTGGAAGCAGGGACATTTTGGCCATGTCAGTCATGTGCTCTGTTATTTTTTGGTTTAGATTTGTGCACTCTAGGTCTTTTGATAGGTTGGAATGTGGACTCAGTGACATGTAGACAGTTTGAGGTATTTTCCTCTTCCTGCATCACTGAAATAAATTCTTTTGTTTCAATTTCCACATTGGACTGATCCTCGTCTCCTTCATCCATTGGGCATGTGTCCTCAGACTGCACTAAGTTGTCTGAATCTGTACAGAATGCAGAAAGAGAGAGGGAAAGTGATAACACACAAGTGAAGATCATCTCAATATTAGGTCATATTAATTTGACACTATATTATCACTTGCCCTATGCCACATGAGGGATAGTTTGCATTATACTTAGTGCTGCTCTATGTAGCATTCAAGTAGATATTTTTTAATGAAGGGGAATGTTTTGAATGATGTCAGAAGGCATCACTTTAGCATCCTTTGCAACATTTCACCTTCATATGGTGTGTGTCTATTTAAATAACATGATTTTGAACATAGTCAAGTTAAGTTTATTTGTATAGCACATTTCAGCAGCAAGGCAGTTCAAAGAGCTTTACAAATATACATCAAAATCATCAAGCAAATGTAATTCAAAAATATCGATCAATGTTCTTCTTATGACTAATCAAACGCAGCTCTAAACAGGTGGGTTTTTAGCCTTGATTTAAAGGAACTCAGTGTGTCAGCTGTTTTGCAGTCTGGGAGTTTTTTCCAGATTTGTGGTGCATAAAAACTGGTGCATCCTCTGAGTGGCCTCAGTCCATCTGTGTATGACAAGGGGCTTCAAGAAATCCAAGCGGTGTAGTAGCCATGCTTGTTTGGGAGTCAGTGGTTTTTGGCTATTGCAGCTGGGCTTGGGTTTAAGCAGTTTGCTATCCTGTGTTCCCAGTGATGCCACATGGGTTTTCACCTCCTTCACTGACATAAAAAGCATTGACATGTCCTTTATGGTGTGTATTTGTAACTGGAAATTAGTGCTTACTAATGAAAAAGAAATTCACTCACATTTTACAATCTGGAAAAATTTCAGCTTGGAAGCATAGTATCTGAATTATTGGAGCCAGTATATTACACAAATTCTCTCTCTCTCTCTCTCTCTCTCTCTCTCTCTCTCTCTCTCTCTCTCTCTCTCTTTCCAGTTCTCCCACTAATTCTCTCTCTCATTCTCTGTCCCTCAATACATGTCAGTTTTGCTATAATGCTACTTACAAAACATTAACTCACTTGGCAGCTGCAATTGCGCGCCAACCTTCCCCCAACTTTTATTCTGGTTATCCAGTTAAAAGCTGAAATAGTAGCAAATCATCCAAAATTGGAAAGAGGAGGAGACTGTAGCAGTGAGAGATGTGATCAGTTTAGTGGTTAATGTGGATTATAATGAAACAAGTAACTGATATAAGACAGTGGACCCTAATTGATACTGACAATTGAAGTAAAAACTAGTTGTAACCCATAGCAACCTACCCTGTTGACTAGCTGATGATCAAAGAAGATTTGATTCAAAATTTCCAGAAACCCAGAAGTTGAGCAGGAATGCTGTTGAATAAATTCATGTGGACCAAATCATTGTCTACACTGTACAAATTAATTGTATTGAACATGAAAATATAGTTTTTCTTTTTTCTCACACTTAATATCTGCACAGACTTATTGGCATGTAGTAATTTTTCCAAAGTTTTCATTATTGAGAATTGTAGATCAGCAAAAGTGGAGACAAATTGACCAATGCATCTCCCACCTGAGAATTTCAATTTACATTAAACCCAACTCCACTAATGGAAGTGTAGCCTCCCTTCACCTCTGAAGCTGGAAAATGCTTTTGACAATGTGAGTGATATTTGAATATAAAAAAAAAAAACACATGAAACACTGTTACACAATAGATTTCCTTGACCTTTTGAAGGATTAACAGTAAAATAGTTATTTAATGAAAGCAGAGGTTTTATTTAAAAATAAAAAATTCTGATCATTACTCTTTGTCAAAGCTGTAAGCTTGTTCTGTACTTGGTAGTAATAACAACTGCAGATTATTATTTGGTGCCACCATGGGCCCCTACTAATAAGCACCCATAAACACCTTCATTATAATGCATGTGGAAGCCCAGTCCAATCCTTACTGAAAATGAACAAGAATACAATGAGGGATTCAGAGGCCTAATTCACCCCTTTAGCAGCAATGGGTGAGTCTCAGCCAGCTAGCTGAGGGAGCATCATTTACGCTAACAGGGCTTGTGGAGACTAACGGGGCCTGTGGAGGGGAAATATCATTAACATAATTCTTCATTTACATAGCATTCCAAGCAGGCACACAAAGACACACAGTTAAACATACACAAACACACAAACACTTTTTGTTTTTTGAGGACACATTTTGTTTTGACAGTTATGTGTATATCCTTTTTACATTCTACCAGAGATGTTTAATGCCATCTGTGTTCATAAATGTAAAAACTATGCTCTTCACACACTTTTGCAAATACATAAATGCAGATACATTCACAGTCATATCCAGAGTCATTGTAAGTATGGCAGACAGTGTTGGGGGTGGAACCAGGCTTAGTCCCAGCTCTTTGTTTGATGCCTGCATGGCCTTGGTTCTGTTTAATGAGCTGTAATGGCAGTCCAGAAGGATTCTAATTAATCTGCACACACACAAAAGGTCTGTCTCTTCCTCACTTTCTCTCTACCTCTTTTCTTGTCATTGCTGACCTCTCACTTTCTCTTTTTATCTCCCTCCTACTTTCATGCAGTCCATTTCAAGGTTTTAAAGATCTCTTCCTTCCTTCCAGCCTTTCCTCAGTTCGCTGGCTTTTCAAATTCTGAGGCATGCATGTGACAGAAAGTGAAGGCCATATGGGGGAAAATGGATGATTTAATTGCTCCAACGGTGGCTGTTATTAAGATTGCATAGCTATTTACAACAACAGCAGCAGCAGCAGCAGCCAGAAGTCATCGAAATCCGTGTTAGCCACCCACACCATCCCCCAACTCTAAGTGCCCAATATTCAGCTAGTAAAGGTTGCAGCACTGTTGTCATCAGTCCCCAATGAAGACACTAATGAATGGTTTGATGCTTCCTCTTTGGCCTTCTAGCTCTGTGAAATTCCCTTTTTTATGGAAAATAACATTATCACTCTTCCTTATGGGTTCACAATTGAGCTGAGCTCTTGAATAGTCAAGAGACTGAGCTTATTGCTCAGGAACCAATGACAAACACATAATGTCAGGAAACCAGACAATCTGCAGCGTGACGGTGACAACTGTTTGTTTGCAGTACATGAAGAGCAATGGTGAGATTGACTGGAGGATATCTGCTATGTTTTAATTATGCAAGAGGTGTAATATTACATGATTCACAAAAGTATATTTATAGTTCCTAGACATCTTGAACAATTTTATAAATGCCACACTTTTCCAGAGTTCTGATTTCTTTTTGCACAGTTTAAAAAGTTAAAATGTGAATGTTTACAATAAAATGTTTTTGTTTATTTCTACATTGAACAGGAACCTGCAAACCACATTTAGAATACAAGAGAAGAACTCAATAATGAAAGAGAGTTGGTACACTTTAAAGAAAGAAAGAAGAATGAGAGAGGACACAAAAGGACAGAAGGAAGAACACAAAGAATGAAGAGTATAACGTTAAGAAAGCAGGGAGAATGGAGAGAAAAATCCAAAAGAAAGAAAATTCAACAGTTTTTTTTTTTTTTTTTTTTACTAAAAAAGTGTGAATAAATTTCCTATTTATGGAAGATTAAGGGGATTTTTTTTTTGGTTTCTGGTCTTATTGACTATAAAGATGCCTTGTCAGTCACAGGTTGAAGAACCCCATTTTATAGGGTCAGGGTCACCAAGAGTTTGGTAAATAAACATTTAAACTCATATTTAATATATCACAATGTTATTGAAAAGTTAAATTATTTCAGTAACTCAATCACTAAGTTAACATTATACATTAATGGTGAATGTCCTATACTTGTTTCTACTTTTACTTTATCTAACTCACTTTATCTAGTCCAGAGGACACTGACGAACTTCACACTACGTTCAGTCATTCACCCATTCATGCACACATTCACACGCTGGTGGTGGCAAGCTACTGGCAGTAGACACAGCTGCTCTGGACCAGTCTGATAGAAGCAAGGCTTTCATGTACCGGGCCCTTTCTCCACCACCAGCAAGCAAGGTAGGTGAAGTGTCTTGCCCAAGCACACAATGACGGAAACAGATGGAGCGGGGGCTCGAACCAGCAATCTGCCGATTACAAGACGAACTCCAACCACCATGAAATCTACAAAGAGAGACTGCAAAGCTATCATTCAACACTAAAACACGCAAAGAATACATTCTTTACAGAAATCATTAACAAAAACATCAACAATGCTCTTGCCTTGTTTTCCACAGGTGACAGGTTAACAAACCCTTATGTGACTCTTGCATTTAAACTCCACTCTACCAGGGCCTGCAATGAATTTGCAGGCCCTGGTAGGCCCCTTTGATATGATTCAAATAGTAAACTCATCCCACTCATCAGGTGTTTTTCCCCAGGGTTTAAAAACAGCAGTTATCAAACTATTGATAAAAAAAAAACAATCTCGACAAGTCACTACTGCAGAATTACAGGCCAGTATCAAACCTTCCATTTATCAGAAAAACTACTGAAAAAGCTGTTTCAACAGTTAAGTAGTTTAACAATGACAAATGTGAAGTCTTTCAGTCCAGTTTCCGTGCTCACCACAGTACTGAGACTGCACTGTGGCATGGCAGGCTTTTGCCTGATCCACATGCAAAAACACTTTGGGGTTTGGCTTCAGAAAACGGGAACTGCAGTGGCTCTGGAAAGGAAAAGGAGAAGAGGTGAAGATAAGATTGAGTGAATTGCAGATGACACTTATACTGTGAGTCAGATGGTTATCCGCCAGGGAGAAGTTGAGGGGGTCCAGGAGGATGACGAGGTTACATGATGATTGCTTAGCCAGAGGATTGAGTTTTTGGATCCAGGAGGCATGATGGAGGGCGGATTAGGTTCGACAGAGCTTGAGTGGAGCAAGAAAGAGGAGCCCAGAAGCTGGCAGTTGGAGGTGAGTTACCAGATACTTCATGGAAGGGTTGAAGATGACTTGAGATTATCAAGAAGGCACACTGGAGCAAAATCCAGAGGAATATCAGGGCATAACCTTGGACGGAACAGAGAACATGAGAAGGTAAGTCACTGGAGATAATAACAGAAACAAAGAGGTACATAGAGGGCTTAGGGTTTACCACTAAGGTTAACACTCAGGCGATGAAGGACTGGCAATATGCTGCTCTTGTACTCCTTATAATGAGGCTTGTCAGAGCCTTGTGTTCGCACCAGCTGGAATCACCCTGCCAACCATCCTCAATGACGCTCTCTGGAGGATGATCAATGGAACTGCAAAGAGATGTCACTTCCAGATACCCTTGTCAAAGTGTCCAATGACATCCACATAAATACAGACTGTGGAAGAACCACAGTGCAGCATTTGACACTGTTGAGCATGATATATTATTGAAGTGACTGGAGAGCTGGGTTGGATTCTCTTGTACAGTACGGGACTGGTTCCAGTCTTACCTAAAAAACAAGTACTTTTTTGTGTCAATAGGTAACATCTCATTGGAACAGAGAGATAGACGCATGTGGAGTACACCAAGGTCCAATCCTGGGACCCCTCCTATTTAATATCTACTTGGTTCCACAAACTCAGATTATAACAAGAAATAAGATTAGCTACCATAACTACGCAAATGATACACAGCTCCATATTAGGATGTTACCAGATGACCCTGAGCCCATCCAAGCACTGAGCGAATGCTTAGAACAAATCAATGAGTGGATGTGACAAAACTATCTTCAGCTGAACAGAAATAAAACTGAAGTTATTACCTTTGTTCCTAAAGATGAACGATCAAGTGTCAGCATGCAGCTTCAGCGATTACAGCTAGAAACTAGTGATCAGGCTCGAAATTTGGGTGTAGTGATGTACTCAGACCTGAAACTTCAGAGATATAAAAACTGTTACAAAGTCAGCCTTATGTCACCGGAAAAACATTTCCAAGATTAAAGGACTAATGTCCCAGGAAGATCTAGAGAAATTCATCCATCACGTTATCTTCATTTGCACTGACTACTGCAATAGTGTCTTTACAAGTCAACCTAAAATGTCAATCAGAACGCTGCTGTTCGTGTTCTCACTAAAACCAGGAAAATAAAGCAGTTTACCCCGGTTTTAATGTCCTTCCACTGGCTTCCTGTAGCTCAGAGAATAGACTTTAACATAGTTCTGTTAGTTTATGAATCACTAAATGGCTTAGCACCATAGTACATTAAAGACTTTCTGTCATTGTATCAACCTTCCAGACCATTCAGGTCTTCTGGTTTAAGTCTAGTCCGCATCCCCATAACCAGAACTAAACATTGAGAAGCAGCATTCAGTTTTTATCCACCACAAATCTGGAACAAACTCTCAGAAAACTGCAAAACACCTGACACACTGAGTTCCTTTAAATCAAGGCTAAAAATCCACCTGTTTAGAACTTTTTTTATTAGTAGTAAGTGGAACATTAGTCAATATTTTTTAATTATATTTGCTTGATTTTGATGTATATTTGCTTGATGATCTTCATGGCTTTGATTTATTGATATTTGCGTGATGATTTTGATCTACACTGCTCAAAAAATAAAGGGAACACCTAAACAAAACAATGTAACTCCAAATCAGTCACACCTTTGTGGAATCAATGTCACCAGTTAGGTAGTAACACTTAACGTTAATCAATTTCACCTGCTGCTGTGCAAATGGAACAAACAACAGGTGGAAATGAGAGGCAATGAGCAAGACAACCCCTTTTAAAGAGTGATTCTGCAGGTGGTGACCACAGATCATTTCTCTGTTCTTGTCCTTTCTGGTTGAACTTTTAGTCACTTTTTCATATTGTCAGTTCTGTCATGCATAGAGGCATCATGAGGTGTTTTTTACAGCCCACTGAAGTTACTCAAGTAGTGCAGCTAATCCAAGCCCTATCCACATATAGGGCCTGTGCTTACAGCCCAACACCGTGCAGGATGATTGGCGTTTGCTAAGAAACACCAAAATTAGCAGATTCGCCATTGGCGCTGTGCTCTTCACGGATGAAAGCAGGTTCACACTGAGTACATGTGACAGAGTATGGAGACACCGTGGAGAAGGTTATGCTGCCTGCAACATCCTCCAGCATGACCAGTTTGGTGGTGGGTCAGTCATAGTGTGGGGAGGCATTTCTTTGGATGGCCACACAACCCTCCATATGCTAGCCAGAGTGCCATAAGGTACTGGGATGAGATCCTCAGACACATTGTGAGACCATTTGCTTGTGCAGTTGGCTCTGGGTTCCTTCTTATGCATGACCATGCTAGGCCTCATGTGGTTGAAGTGTGTCAGCAGTTCCTGCATGATGAGGGCATTGATGTTATGGACTCGCCTGCCCGTTCCCCAGACCTGAATCCAATTGAGCACATCTGGGACATCATATTTCGGTCAATCCACCAACGGCATGTCACACCACAGACTGTTCAGGAGCTAACTGTTGCTCTAATCCAGGTCTGGGAAGTAATCCCTCAGGAGAACATCCGTTGTGTCATCAGGAGCATGCCTAGGCGTTGTTGGGAGGTTATACAGGCACGTGGAGGCCACACACACTACTGAGCCTCATTTAGACTTGTCTTGACTTTCACTGACATTGAATCAGCCTGTCATGTTGTTTTTCCACTTTCATATTGAGTATGAATCCACATTCAGTAATAAATCCACTAATAAAGTTTTTCAATGAGAATATTTAATTAATTAACATCTAGGATGTGTTGTTTTAGTGTTCCCTTTAATTTTGTGAGCAGTGTATATGTTAGGATTCTGGTGTGTATATATTTCTGTGTGTGGGTGGGAGGCCTGTTTCAGACTGAATCTTTGCTAGAACTCTGCAGGAGTGCTGCTGCCAGCACACCAGGTGGCAATTACCTCATTAGCAGGCTGGTGAATATAAGGAGCTACAGAGCCTTCACCCCTCATGGGATGATTAACCTTTACGGTACTGCCAGCCATTCTTGAGTCTGCACCAGTGATTGGTTTTTGTGCAAGTTTTCCAAGATTGGTTCTGTCTCAAGTTTTCTTTGCCCCAGGTTGCTGTTCTGGATTTTTGTCATGATCACCTGTGGAAAGACTGTTCCTGCCCATTACTTTCTCTACCCTACCCTGCCACACTCTCAGCTTCTCACCTGCCTGCTCTCCTGCCGCAGTCCTCCCTTGGACACACGCTGGAACCTAACCTCTCCTCCTGGATGTCTGCATCCTACCCAGATCGCTGTAAGCTCTGCTGCACACAATTCCCCTGTTCTCAATTTCCAAAGCCTTAATTTAACTTCTTTCCTCTCTTCAAATGAACCTGTACCCTGATCTGAGTGGAACCATTCTTCTGTTGCAAATTTGCTTGCTCTTGTAAATATTGTAAATAAGCCTTATTCTTTACCATCTGCCTCCTCAAGTGATTCTGCATGTGGGTCAAGAAATTACCCCCACCGTGACAGTATACATGCTTAATGTAAAGCACTTTGAACTGCCTTGCTGCTGAAATGTGCTATATAAATAAATTTGACTTGACTGGAAGATTATTCATGCCTGTCCTAATAATCGGAGGACCCTCTGGTGGACACCCGCCCTCAAGTGGAGGGCTTGGTTGTCCTTGATTCCTGAAGCAGCCGACAGGTTTTGGGTGGCCAGGAGTAGAGTAAAAGAAAATGTCTTTGACAATTTCACAACTATTCAGTACTTTGTATCTATCACATAACATTCCAATAAAATGTTTTTGGTTGTAATGTGTAAAAAATATGAGCAATGCCTGGTGGGTTTTGCAAAGAACTGTAAATCTACCTGGGTCCAATCATGTTTGAAATAGTATGGTGAACTTTGAGCATTTCATTCACAGCCATCTTGCCAGTGTAAAAAAATAGCTGTATTTTTATTTTTGGTACCTTTGTATCATCGTTTTTCTTTTCTAAATTCTTCTGTGATGTTTGACTTTCGTCTGCTTTTCATAACCTTAGACATAACTTCAAGAAAAGTAGTAATGCTATCTGAAGAAAATTCTTCAGTCTTGGGTTCTTGGAATGCTTTCACTGATGGTAACTTTTGTTTTTTGTTCTTTTTTGTTGCTAACAGAAAAGTGCATTTGAAAATACATACATACAATTAGCTACTACAGTTATTTTACATGCACAACATATATCTGACTATCAACTAATACAGATTAAATATATAAAACAAATCAAAATTAAATAAAATAAGCTTAAGTCCACATTCACCCACAGCCCCAATGAAGTGGATGATTAAGGAATTCCTTCCAGGTGAAGTCATTAGGCTGTCATCATGAGCGCACTCCAGTGCCTTCATCAGAAAGTTTACCTCAAACAGAGTGAGGTTAGTTGTCTTCAGTTCAGTTTATAACTGAAATTAATATTATAGTCATATAGTTATATTTATAACTTAGTTATACTTCTATTCTTCAGAATATATGATCAATCCTAATCCACCCCCCAACAGGAATGCAATCCAACAGTTGGTGGGCGTGGCCTAACCCTCTACATCGCCCACAGAAATATGTAAAAAATCAGCCCCATGCCACGCTTTGACCGACAATCATGAAATTCAGCACACAGGTGTGTCATGTCAGAACCTACGAAAAAGTCTCTTGGACCCCTGCTCCAACCCCCACAGGAAGTTGGCCAATTTGGGTCAAAGCCACCATTTTGTCTCTTTTACGCATGTTGTATCTGAGCGAACTCCTCCTACAGCTTTTAACATGGAGACTTCTCAGTCACTCTGCAGAGTCTTGAAGCATTGAAGGGGAAAAGTTATTACAAACTTTTTGCCATATCAAAGCATGTGGGCGTGGTCAAGCCTCAAAATCTGACCATTAGCCAAAAAACATCAAGGTGGAATAACTTCCATATACAAGGTCGTGGCTTAATGAAACTTTGTGTGTCATAGCAGACCAGCACTAATCACATTCTCATGGTGACATCACTAAGCCTCACCCCTTTGAATAGGAAGTGAGAAGTTTTGCTGCTGGTTGTCTTTTTTTCCCTCTGTGATTAATACAGAATTAAGCTGATAAAAACCGTATCCACTGACTCTTGATAACCACACATGACAAGTTAAACAGCATACAGGAAATCCTTGCCAATCCTTCGTCACAAAAAAGAAAGTGCCAATAACTCCTGTCTGGAAAGTCGGACTTCAGCAAAACTTTTAAGAGTTGTTGCTGGATGCATGCTGAACTGGACCAAATGCGATCTGGGAGATTCACCAAATGCTTCGCCGAGTGGATGGGTGTGGGAATGCTGTGAGACCACTGACAACTGCGACGGGGTGGCGGTGCCAGAGCTCCTGCAGTCACAAGGCCGGAGCGGCACTCAGGTGTGAGGGCCGCCCAGTGCTGCTTGCAGCTTTAGTTATTATTAGGCCTGAGCAGCAAAGCGCTGCGAAGGCCTGTTGTAGTTGTAGTGTTTATTATCAGTATTATTGTTATGATTCTCTACACATTTGAGGCGCTAATTTGGAGGTCTAAACATATATGAAAACTCACTAAACGTCACCAAAAATTGTCCCCCAACTGAAATTTTAGTATTTCAATGGAATCAAAAGTGTGTGCAGCCAAGTGACTCTACAGCGCCCCCTAACATGAGATAGACCAACTGGTAAATCCTAAAGAGCTGAAACTCGGTACATAGGTAGATCCCCCTAAATCAAGAAAAAAAGTCTGTTGGAGGTATGCTCTAAACCGAACAGGAAGTAGGCCATTTTGGGTCAAAGGGTCAATTTTGAATTTTCATACATGTGGAACTTGTTGAATGAACTGGAGAATTATGGTGAGATCATTCCAGTTTCATGCAGTCTTATAATTAATAAATAACTAACAATTCTTTTCCACAGAGGTGAAAGGATTGAATAGATAAATGAACATATGATCTGCACATTTGAAAAGTGTTTCCCCTTTTTTTCATGAGTGATTAAAGTAAAGATTATTGAAGTACAGTATATGTAACCAGTGTTGTGATAATTGAATGATGATTTGATGTTGATTTCAAGCATTTATTGAAATGTAAAATGATTATAAATCATATTAAGCACATTATGAGTGTAACAATAAAAGTGATCAGTTTAAGATGATAGGGTCAGCTGCAGGCCAAGATGACAACAGAGAAAAGAGGAACAGGGAGTGGGCCTTAGGATCAAATTGGGGAACTAACTCCGGATGACCGTTGAGAGTGAACCCCTAAGTTGTGCAAGGAGTCATGCAGCAAGGCACCCAAAAAGTCATGCAGCAAGTCATGTAGCACCTTGCCATACACAACTATGGGATGAAAAGATATAAAAGCCCTCGAAAAAGAGGAAAAGCTCACTTATTCCCCGCGGACAGAGTCGAGTCAACTTGGAGCGCAGAAAGAGGAATGAAGAGGACCGCACCCAGGAGCCACAGAGCGACGGAGGACTCTGCACCACTGGACCAGGGGAAAGCCAACGCCCTCAGCTGTGGTTCCAGATCGGGCTGCTGTTCTTAGATTTCTGCATAGGACATCCCAACAATCTCTGACAGACTTGGTCGATGGACTGTGTGTGGCATATGATGGAGGACTGCCTGATGCTGGACAACAACACTGGATCTTCACGCATCCATCGAGAGGAGGACATCGTCTAACCAAGGCACCCTCCACCCAAGGACTTCTTCAAAGAGTCATCCGTCATGAGGACTGTTCCATCCGGGGTATGAACTAGAGTTGCTCCCCCAAAAGCCTCTCCCTTTTAGATGTGAGGTGTCAGTGTTAGGGAAGAATAGTTAGGTTGATTTATACATGAGTGATTGTGATGATTCTGTTTGATTTTCTGCTGATGCCTAACCCTGCCAAAGCATACTAAAATAAAGAAGCATAGAAAATTCTAGAGAAGTTGTGGACATTCGAATTAATTGAGTCATTGAAGTTCTGTAATGAGTGTAAAATATACTGTGGTACATGGTTCTAGTAAAGTTGGGAGGTTTTTAATGGTTACCTTAGGTGAAATAATAACAATACCCCTGGAACTCAGTCCGAGTTACTAAAAACTATCTAGCCTGTGACAAGTGTACGTTGTTTTTAGAGGAAAAGCTACCGTTAACAAATGTGGTTCATGAAGTTGAGCTGCTGTTAGGCTACTCGGTGGGTCACTTTGTGAACTGAAAAGGAATGTGGCATCTGGATCTGGAGGTAGTGAGAGGCAAGATGTATTTTCCTCGACACCATCTTAAACAGATTATCTTAGAAACCTTAGTGCAGGGTAATACCCTACCAGTTTGAGGATTTTCCGGACCCGTTGGATGGAGAGCTGGTCATAAGTCAATCTCACAGGTTGAGCAAGAAAAGGGAGGGGTTGGCTTATGCGCAACAACAAACTTTAACGAACTCCTCCTAGAGATGTGGAGCTATCAGCTTCAAACGTGGTCACTATACCCTTAAGGCATTGAGGATTAAAAGGTATCAAAATCTTGAGTTTTTGAGCTTGTTAAAGGGGCAGGTCCGGGCCTCAAAGTTGGCCTATTTGCCATGAACTTCAAACAGCTATGACTTCCACAGTAAAAGGTCAATCTGCACCAAACTAACATGGATAACTCATACCAAGAGTCTCAATGATTCTATGTGGTCACATGCTGACATCATCTAAGCCCCCTCAGAACAGAAAGTCACCTTTTTTCCTTGGAAAGCTCCATCTATGACCCCTTTAAACTAATCAACATGATCTTGTGTCAAAAGACAGAAAACAAGTTGTTCTCACTTGCTTTAAAGCACCAAGAGTTTTCGATTGAGGGCGTGGCCGTGGAGGCCAGCCAAAGTGAAATCACACCGTTGCCTTACATTTGGCTCTAAATTTCACAAATGCAAGCCGAGCTGCACCAAACTCACTAGGATCGATCTTAATCAAGCCCTCTACTGGAATCCAGCCCAATATTTGGTGGGCGTGGCCTAATTCCTCTATTGTGCCAAATTGAAATCTTTAAAAAATCACCCCCAAGCCAAGCTTTGACTGACACTCATGAAACTTGGTACATATGTATCATGTCAGGACCTACAAAAAGTCTCTTGGAGCCTTGTTCTGAACCAAATACGAAGCCGGTTATTTTGGATCAAAGTTGTAATTTTGCTCACACCAGTGGACAAGTGTGGTACTGCAGTTTTCCTGTTCTTAAAAACTATAAATTGGCTATTTGGAGGACAAAACATATTCAAAAAGTCACCAAACTATACCCAAAATTGTCCCCTGCCAGAAATTAAACAATTTTAATGGAATTGAAAGTAAGCGCGGCCAAACTGCTCTACAGCCTAACGTGATATAGGAGAAACTACATTGTAAAGATGTGAAACTCAGTACATAGGTAGAACACCCCAAATCAAGAAAAAAAGTCTCTTGGGGGTATGTCCTAAAATGTACATGAAGGCAGCCATTTTGGGTCAAAGGGCAAATTTGGACCTTTACACATCTTGACAACAACGGGTGGTGGTGACAGATCTCCCATGGTTGCAAGGCCGGAGCGGCACTGAGCTGTGAGGGCCGCCCAATGCTGCTTGCAGCTTTAGTTATTATTATATTATTATGATTCTCAAAACATTTGAGGTGCAAATTTCGAGGTCTAAACATATATGCAAACTCACTAAACGTCACCGAAAATTGTCTCCCAACTGAAATTTAAGTATTTCAATGGAATCAAAAGTGTGTGCAGCCAAGTGACTCTACAGCGCCCCCTAACATGAGATTCAAACTTCTGGCCCTGTTTTAGAATGGTGGCTTGGCCTCAGATGACAGGGGTGCAGAATCCTGACTGAAACCAGAATGAAACCATTGAATGAGGTGGGAACAAACTGAGGATGGGGCATGTTCTGTTGGGTGGGCAATTTCTGGGATCAGGTTCAGTTTGGAGTGCTTTGTGAATATCCTCAGTTTCCCAGGGGAGAGATCCAACAGTGCAACTGGGAGGTAAAATGGGGGCTGGACTCTTGTCAGCTTCATTGGGAGAAAATTAGTGAGAAAGGGCATCTGGCTTGATATTTTCGGAACCTGAACGATAAGAAATAGAAAAGTTAAAACGGGAGAAGAACAAGGACCAACAGGACTGATGGGAGTTTAGACATTTAGCAGACTGAAGGTAAGATAGAGTCTTTTGATCTATCCAAACCAGCACAGAATGTTCAGCGCCCTCCAGCCAGTGACGCCATTCATCAAGGGCCAGCCTTATTGCAAGTAGTTCTCGGTGCCCCGCATCATAGTTCCTTTCAGTGGGGGACAACCTACAGGAGAAGAAGGCACATGGGTGAGGTATTTCATCTTTACAGGATCGTTGGGACAAAACAGCTCCGATCCCTGAATCAGAAGCATCCACTTCCAAGATAAACTGTTGGGGTTGAGCTGAACAAGGATGGGTGCTTGTGAGAATGTTTCCTTAAGAGGTTTGAAGGCTGAATCAGCTTCAGGTGTCTAGGTAAATGTAGTCTTGGTGGAGGGTTAAATCGGTTGAACCTCAAGAATGAATCCAAGAATGGTGACTGATGGTTTGTGGAATTCACATTTTTCAGCCTTGACAAAGACAGTTTTTGAAGAGGCATTGAAGGATCAGGCGGACGTGTTTCTGATGATGTGAGGGGTTTTTGGAGTAGATGAGAATGTTGTTGAGAAAATCTCAGAGGACGTCATTAACCAAGGCTTGAAAAACAGCGGGGGCATTACAAAGACCAAAGGGCATGACCAAGTATTAAAAATGACCAAGGGGAGTATTGAAGGCGGTGTTCCATTCGTCTCCCTGGCGGATGCTGACAAGGTCGTAAACGTTGCATAGGTCAAGTTTGGTGAAGATGGTGGCTCGTTGGACAGGTCCAAGAGCTGAGGATATGAGAGGTAAAGGATACTTGTTTTTTACAGTAATCTGATTCAAACCACAGTATTCAATGCAGGGTCAGAGGCAGCTATTCTTTTTACTGTTGAAAAAGAAGCCTGCCCCTAGCGGAGAAGATGAGTGTCGAATAATGCCTTGGGCGAATGATTTGTTGATATATTTTTCCATAGCTTGGTGTTCAAGATGGGAGATGTTGCATAATCTGCTTGATGGAAGCGGGGCACCAGGGAGGAGATCGATAGCACAGTCATGGGGTTGATGAGGGGGTAGAGAAGATGCTTTATGTTTACTGAAAACCTGCTTAAGATCACAGCATTCATCTGATATGAGGGATAAATTGCAGGGGTCAGCTTCTTCCTGGAGAGCCAGGGACAGGCTTGGAGGAACAGAAGACTGCAGGAGGAGAGACAATTAGTAGACCCAGATTCAATGCGCAATTCTGACCAGTTTAGATGTGGGTTGTGTAGTTGAATCCAAGGACAGCAGATGAGTGTGAAGTGGGAAAAACAAATGTGTCCGTTGTCATCAGACTAACCTCACTAACGCAAAGTACTCTGAACCAGCTCTCCGTTCAAAGGGTCCGAACTTCCTGCCTTCCCAAGCAGGGCAGCAGGAAGTCTGTTTAATCTAGTTTTCAGGAAGAATTTGTTCAGCCTAATAACTGCCTCCTTTCCAAACACCAAACCCTAATTCCTCTGATGTGCCTGCCCGACTGAGCAGCTGCAGCCGGCAAGCGCCCTCAGCCACACCCGTTAACAGTAGCTTCTTCTTTATTTTCACAACTCGCGCTTGGAATATGGGCTGAATTAGTTTTAGAAGTCTGGACTAACAAACTTCACGGATTTTGTTTTCCTACTTAAACCTCTTTATCAGAACAACTGATCAAAAATCTCTTCAGAAATTCTGTTGAACTCAAGCAGCCAAACAATTTACAACCAGTAAGAAACCTTAAAAGTGACAATCTCAATAACTGAATTTCCACAACGTCCAGTAGAATTTTGGTTGCTTTAATTTGCAGATCTTAGCAGGTACAGCACACAGTTCAAATCCAGTAACTCAGGAAAAGTAGATAACTTGCAAAAATCATTGAATCATGTTTAACTGTCTTTCACTATGACTGTGGCTGAGTGAACTTCTTGGATGTAATAAATTTGAAGGAGACAGAGAGAGCGGATCATACTACTTGAGATGCCCTGTCCTGGGTTGATCCATTTGTTCTTTGTGTGGAATACTCAAAGAACCCTCTAACCTGTTCTTGGATCCAACAAACAGAAAAAACCCAGCATGAAGTAGCAGTCTTGAGTGTAAAACCAAATTCTGAAACCTCAACCTCTGGATCGTGGGTTGACCTCGACATGGGTGCAGTTCTCCGGTACGGTTGAGGCTCAATTCTACTCTCAAAATCCTGATGATTTGTCCAGACGGTTTGTCACGATCTCTTCTCCTGATGTGAACGTGAAGACTGTCCCAGAAGCACAACCACTGAATGACAGCAAGTGCTTCTAATTTGTGCTTTTTGGGCTCGATGTCTAAATGACTTTTTGCACAAGCTGTTAAAATCACCCTCCTTTTACTAGAAAATTCCCCTTTCCACTCTCTCTCACAGTCAACTTCTCCTTTTACTCCTGTCACACCTGACTCATCTTCTGTCCTTTATAACAGATTAAGACATTTCATACATTTCCAATCAAAACATCATTTAAATCACAAAGATTAACTTTGTACATCACATTATTTCCAAATTATTGATATCATTTGTTCAACATCATTCATTGATGATATTTGTAACATTCAATTCCCCACAGTTATCAAAAATCATATTTCTATTGACTTGCTTACAATTTTAAGCAGTCAATTATATAGTTTGTCACTGAAGGAGCTCTCTAGTTCAGCAACAGCTAGATGCGTAATGGGGGACACTGTCCAACAATGATGTTATGTTTGATTGTATAGCAAAGTGTGAAATATAACATTCAGGCAGATGTCACATTATGGCATGCTGTAACTGAAAATCTTTATTGAAGCCACAATTACAGTTTATTCATTGAACTCATCTTACATCACTATCATCCGTAATCTGTACTTTGTGTTACTAGTAAATTTTCCCAGAGAGAATTTTACTAGGTACAGTATAATGCATTTCAAGTGTTTTTCTTATTACAACAAAAACATACTCTTGTGAGGAGAAAGGTTTGTCATGCATTCATTTCAAACTTAGGCTCTCAAGTGAATCCAGCCTGGCATATCCACTTCAGTCAATGGCACCCTCTGGCTTCTCAGTTGGCTGTCACACAGCAGGACGCAGGTAATCAGGTGTGTGTGTTAACTCATCTACAAACTGAGAAGCAACATGAAACTTGCTGTACACCACTTGCCAGTGTGTGTGAGTGTGTGCGTGTGTGTGTTTGTGTGCACTTATGTGAGTGCCTTCTGTAATGTAGATTTACTGTCAGTATCATTCTCACATTCCAATGTAGCAACCTATATACATGCTATTATAGTGACTGTGCTCTTTTTACATTTGTTAAAATTTGACTATGTTCTCAAATCACAGCTAGATGCGTAAAGATGACGCTAGATGTGTCATCTCAAAGGATTTTTGTTCTGTATAAACACATGCATGTGTGCATACACACACAAACTCTTTAGCGGTTGACAGACTTCCTTTCTTTTCTCTTTATTAGTTACACATCACCCAGAACTTGCTGAATTGGTGGTCTGCATAGTGTCAAGGCTCATTAGAGCATCAGGCCTCTGCAACACAATGCTGACTGAGGTCAGAGGGAGAGCGCTGTATGTTTGAACTAAGTCTGGGGAGACGCTGGAGCTGCTAAAGAAAAAAGTTCTCCTCAGGTGGCTGTGAATTACAGAAATTAATTTTGGTCACAGCTATTTCATATGAAAACCTCTGTCTGTTACCTTCTGCTGTTAGAGTTTGGGGGCTGTGAGATGTCAGCAAATCCTCAACAAAGCTGTTATTTTTCATGTACTTTATGCAAGCACATAAAGATTAGAGCTGGGCTACATGGACAAGAACTTATATTTCTTCCTTCATTGAACATTTTTTATTTAAATTTAAGGATACATTTTCAATTAACAGTCTCTCTCTCTCTCCAACTGGTCAAAAGTTTGGGATCGCTTTGAAATCTCCTTATTTTTAATGAAAAACACAATTTCCTTCAATTAAGATAACATTAAATAATTTAAAAATACAGTCTAGATGTGGTAAATGACTGTTACAGGAGGACATGGCTGTTTTTCATTGGAATATCTACATAGGTGTACAGAGACCCATTTTCACCAACCATCACTCCTGTGTTCCAAAGGCACACTCTGTTAGCCAGTCCAAGTTTATCATGTTAAAATGCTAATTGATCATTTGAAAAAACTTGTGCAATCATCTTAGCACAGCTGAAAACTGTTGTACTAACTAACAGACGCAATAAAATTGGTCTTCATTTGACTAGTTGAGTATCTGAAGCATCAGCATTTGTGCGTTCGATTATAGTCTAAAAATGGCCAGAAAAAAGAGAAATTTCGACTAAAATTCGTCAGTCTATTCTTGGTCTGAGAAATGAGGCTATATTCCATTAGAGAAATTGCCAAGAAACTCAAGCTCTCATACAATGGTGTGTACCACTCCCTTCAAAGAACAGCAGAAACTGGCTCTAACCAGAATAGGAGAAGTGGGAGGCCCTGGTGCACAACTGAGCAAGAGGAGAAGCACATCAGAGCCTACAGTCTGAGAAACAGATGCCACACAGGTCATCAACTGGCAGCTTCATCAAATGGTACCCACAAAACTCCGGTCCCTATGTCAACAGTGAAGAGGTGATTCCAGGATGTTGGCCTTCTAGACAGAGTAGCAAAGAAAAATCCATGTCTGAGACTAGCCAACAAAAGGAAAGGATTAAGATGGACAAAGGAACACTGGACAGAGGAAGATTGGAAAGTGATGTTGTAGACAGATAAATCTAGGTTTAATGAGTTTAGATCACAAAGAAGACATTTTGTAAGACACAGAACAAATGAAAAGATGCTAGAGGAGTGCTTGACGCCATCTGTCAAGCATGGTGGAGGAAACGGGATGGTCTGGGGATGCTTTGGTGCTGGTGAAGTGGGAGATTTGTACAGGATAAAAGTGATATTGAATAAGGAAGGCTGTCACCACATTTTGCAATACCATGCCGTACTCTGTGCTCTGTGGACAGCGCTTGATCGGAGCCAATTTTGTCCAACCCAAAATAAAATAAAATGACCCAAAGCATAGCTTCAAACCATGCAAAAACTATTTAGGGAAAAAGCAGTCTGGTAGTATTCTATCTATAATGGAGTAGCCAGCACAGTCACCAATTCTCAACTCTGTTGAGCTGTTGTGGGAGCAGCTTGACTGTATGTTGTGTAAGAAGTGACAATTAAGCCGATCTAAGATGTAGGAGGTGCTTCTGGAAACATAGAGTGAAATTTCCTCAGATTATCTCAACAAACTGATAGCTAGATTGGCAAAGTTCTGCCAGGCTATATTTGTTGAAAACTATGGTTACTTTGATGGAAGCTAAATTTGAAGGATCTTATGGACCATACTGTATTTGATAACCAATAGGAATGGAGATTTACAAAATCAGATGTCCCTTCCAGACCATAGTTAGCCTTCTCTATGCTACCTTCACCAGTATGGAGCAACTTTCCTACCATCCTACTGGAAATACTCATATTCAGCATTCCTAACCAAATTTTTTGATGCAATTACAAGAAATGTGAGGCTACTCACTACTCAGTCTTGTTCCTTGACATTTTTAGCTCTGTTTTATGGCTTTTTGGGTTATGGTCTTGAACTGATGAGCTGAGGAACAACAGGTTGGAGTTGAAATGCAATTTTAAACAATTTGTGTTCTCTTTTTTTTGCACCTTCCTCCTGATTGTTTTTATAATGTTCAGCTTTTCTTACTATCTGGATATGATCCAGTTGCATTCAGTGTAATTATTTGAATCCCTTTCCCTGTTTTTAAGCTCTTGAGAGCTGGTTTGTGTTTTTTTTTTATCTGTTTAATGGTGTCAAAAGGGAATCTCTGCCATTATCAAAGCTTAAAAGTATGCAGAAGGTAGAAAAAAACTGGTGAAATAAACACTTTATAAAGTGAAGTGAAAGTATAGTGGTATATTATATTGTGATTCTCTTTTCTTATAGTTAGATCTAATCATAAGAACTATGTCCTGACAGCTGTTTTCACCTGCATCAGAAAACTCTTCTCTTTGCTTCCAGTTGCTGAAGAAGCAAAGACACCAGAAATTTGTCATTTGCTATTTGTCCTTCTGCAAGGACAAATGGCTTTTTGGGATCGCATGTGTAGCATATTTAATCCAATTTTAAATGTACTTTATGGATCCCCAAGGGAAATTAAGTGGTGTTGTAACTAATCTAATTAAAGAATTTTTATAGATGGTGATGGCTGTGGGCAGGAAAGATCTCCAGTAGCGGTCTGTCCTACAACAAATCTGAAAAAGCCTCTGACTGAAGGCACTCTGTTTTTCAATGACAGTCTCATGAAGAGAATGGTCAGGGTTGCCCATAATTTTCTTGATTTTATGTAAAATCCTTCTTTGCATTATCATCTCCAGACATTCCATTGTCATCCCCAGAACAGAACCAGCCTTCTTTACCAGGTTATTGAGCCTTTCTAGGTCCCTGGCTCTGATGCTGCTGCCAAGATGATGGCAGAGGAGATGACGCTCTCAACAAAAGACTTATAGAAGATCTGCAACATTGTGCTGCAAACCTTGAAGGATCTTAGCTTTCTCAATAAATTCAGTCGGTTCTGTCCCTTTATCTAGATGGCTTCACTGTTGCTGACGCCATCTAGACCTGCAGCTTTGTTCCAGTTCAGTCTCTCCAGCTGGCTCTTCACCTGACTTCTAAAAACAGAAAAGTGGGAGGGAGAGGCAAAGGCCAATCCACCTCCCTTCCTTTTCCTGCTACTCTTTAAATCTCTCTCTGCTCATATAATCAGGAAGCCCGGCAGAGAGACGTTGGAGTCGGAGATATGATCCTACAGCCATGTCTCAGTAAAACACATTATTATGTGTTTTACTCAGCATTCCTGATACTCTTGTTGAGTCCTTGTCAGGGCTTGAAGTTCATCCAGCTTGTTAGCTAATAATCTCATGTTGCCCATTATGATGGATGGCAGAGATGGTTTAACTTCCATCTCTCTCTCCTTTTTGTTCTTGCTCTGCATCCACGACACTTCCTTTTCAACTCCTCTGGGATTTCTAGTTTCAGTTGTTGTATTATTTCTGCTTTTGCAATGTTAATCAGCTGCTCCCTGTTGTAAACCACCCTGTTACTATGGTTATGCATCATAACAAAAGAGCAAAACATAAAAAAAAGTATTGGGAAAAATCAATCCAGCTGCACAGCATCCAAGACAAGAAGAAATGGTTGTCCCAAAAAAGCAATTTTTTCCCCAGAAAGGCATGAAAGTTTGAAAATAAAAAATAAAAAATTAATTCAAAGTAACAGAGCTACTCCAACATGCTGAGTGGCACAATTCTAGACATTTAGCGACTCTACTGACCTATATTCATTCCAGAATAGCAGGGTCACAGCAGTTAAGAGCTTTGACTGGGACAGGTCTACTAGGTGTTCTGAAATTGGTAAGTTGTCCAATCATCTAAAGGCAGTAATACCTGTTTTTGCTCAGTTCTTGTGTTTTCTCCCTCTGCTCACCTCTTACCTCAGCGAGCTTCGCCACATGTTGCCAAGGTAAAATTATTAGGTCATCACCTAGGTTTCCTAACTTTTCTAAAGTGTGAGGATTTCAGATGATGTATATCAACATTTAACACTACAACATAGAACAAATTCAAATAAATAATAAATAATCCACTGGTTGACACATTTAAAAACTGAATATTTATTAGTGAACAACAGCAAATTGAACTGTTCCTCTTAACTTTGAGGTAGTGAAGTACCTAAAAACATATTGTCTTTTTTCTGGCCTTCAAGTAATAGTTCTTTTTGCTTAATGAATGTGAATCTGTGGGAATCAACAGAGTGATACAGTATGTAGGTGTGTTGGTACATGAATATTTATCATGTGATATGAATTGATGCTTTAATCATTTCTTTGCTCTGTATCATACCATCCATTAAATCATTTTAAGTTATGTGAAAACCTAACATGCTGTTAGGGGTACATTTAATGATTAATCTGTGTCACATATGATCTGTATGACGTAAAGGCAATACAACAGAATTTAAAGAGTTCTTCCACAGCATCAAACATAAGAGAGAAAAGGTAGCAGGTGTGTCAGAATGAGTTCACATAAAGACATCCTTGCCAGTCTATGCAAGGATTTTCAAGATGGGGTAACATGAGATCTTTGGCAAACAACATGAGTAACCTTTGTTGTTGAACAAGAACCCAGCCAGAGTATCCTTAATGCAGTATTCTGTGTTTCACTGAGATTTGACACGGGGATCTTTTTTTAATTCATCTTCTCTCAGCAAAAACAAAGGAGTTGGATTAGCAGTGATTGAGTGCAACAAATGGTTTAATTGTCTCTGAAGGCTGGATATTAAACTGTTAGCTGTAAGTTTTTGTCCATAATATTATTGTTACAAGAGAGTTTACCATTTTAGCTGTTGCTTGCTCTGCTTATGTTGTCATCAACTCAGATACATTATGACAAGCATATTTAAAAGTAGGCTTACTCCTCATGAACTGACTAATGACTGTTTGTTGTGATTCCTGGCATCTTTCATAGTTGCTTGTCTGTACACAGCCCCTCCATTTTCTGCTGACTAGACCATCCATGCTAAATAACAGTTGTCTCAAGTATAAGCACTCCTGTATAGTAGCAGCTAGTGCCATGTACTCCACTTCACACATGGATAGTGCTATAGTAGGCTGTCTATCCAAAATCATCAAAAACACCTGAAAAAGCATACCCAAATTAAATCAGCTGCTGTTCTTGAACTCTTTGCAATGAGACCAAGCTTTTGCATGTACTCCAAAGATATCAAGCAATATTTACAAATTTTACAGTCAAAAATGTTTTAAAGACACTGCTCACAAAATTAAAGGGAACACTAAAATAACATGTCCTAGATGTCAATTAATTAAATATTCTAATTGAAAAACTTTATTATTAACACAGTGGAATTGATTGAGAAGAAAATAACAAAAATTATCAATGTAAATCAAAATTATTACACCATGGAGATCTGGATTTGGATTCATACTCAATATGAAAGTGGAAAATAACATGACAGGCTGATTCAACGTCAGTGAATATTCCTCAAGACAAGTTTAAATGAGGCTCAGTAGTGTGTGTGGCCTCCATGTGCCTGTATAACCTCCCAACAATGCCTGGGCATGCTCCTGATGACACGGCGGATGTTCTCCTGAGGGATCTCTTCTCAGACCTGGATTAGAGCATCAGTTAGCTCCTGAACAGTCTGTGGTGCGACATGGCCTTGGTGATTGACCGAAACCTGATGTTGCAGATGTGCTCAACTGGATTCAGGTCTGGGGAACGGGCAGGCCAGTCCATAACATCAATTCCCTCATCATGTAGGAACTGCTGACACACTTCAGCCACATGAGGCCGAGCACGATCATGCAGAAGAAGGAAACCAGGCCCCACTGCACCAGCATATGGTCTCGCAATGGTCCCACCACCAAATCAGTCATGCTGGAGGATGTTCCAGGCAGCATACCATTCTCCATGGTGTCTCCAGACTCCGTCACATCTGTCATGTGTGTTCAGTGTGAACCTGCTTTCATCCGTGAAGAGCACAGGGTGCCAATGGCAAATCTGCCAATTTTGGTGTTCCCTAGCAATCATCCTGCACAGTGCTGGGCTGTAAGCACAGGCCCTATATGTAGATGTCAGGCCCTCATACCCCCGTCCACATGGAGTCTGTTTCTGACCGTTTGAGTAGAAATATGCACATCAGTGGCCTGTTGGAGGTCATTTTGTAGGGCCCTGGTAGTGGACATCCTGTTCCTTCTTGCACAAAGGACGAGGTAGCGGTCCTGTTGCTGGGTTGTAGCCCTCCTCCAGCCCCCTCCATGTCTCCTGGTGTACCGGCTTATCTCCTGGTACCTATTCCATGTTCTGGACACTGCTGAGAGACACAGCAAATCTTCTTGCCACCGCTCACATTGTTGTTTCCATCTTGGATTAACTGCACTACTTGAGCAACTTCAGTGGGCTGTAAAAAACGCCTCATGATGCATAGAGGCATCATGAGGCATCAGAAAGCACTGACAACATGAAAAGGTGACTAAAGGTTCAACCAGAAAGGACGACAACAGAGAAATGATCTGTGGTCACCACCTGCAGAATCACTCTTTTATAGGGGTTGTCTTGCTAATTGCCTCTCATTTCCACCTGTTGTATGTTCCATTTGCACAGCAGCAGGTGAAATTGATTCACAGTAAGTTTTACTACTTAACTGGTGACATTGATTCCACAAAGGTGTGACTGATTTGGAGTTACATTGTTTTGTTTAGGTGTTCTCTTTATTTTTTGAGCAGTCTATAATTAGTATGCAACTATTAAGTTTGTAACACAAAAAAACTAGAAAATTTTTGCTTCACCTTGATTTTTCTTCTGCATTGTCATGTAACTACACAGTGAGTGTTGAAGGTATGGACTGGAAAATAAAACAAAACTGTAGAATTAAGTGTTTTTACCATGCATTTCATGATTGATCAGAATAGCACAAAAAAAGACTTTTTTGGACATGTTTTTATGTTGATGTCAGGTCTTATTCAAATGGCGCCATTTGGAGACTCCAAATGGCGCCATTTGGAAAATGCCTGACATCCAAACTTTAAATGGCTGTAACTCAGCAATGCTTCAACATACAGTCATTATTTAGGGCTCCCCTGAAAGGTAATGCTCAGAGGAATACTCTGCTATACACAAATTCACTGATAGTATGACAAAAGTATAATTATAAACAAAATAAAATAGTAATTGTGGGCTGGGGTGGCATTATATCTGGCTCCTTAACACCATGTCATCTATCAGACTTGCTCATCAGTGAGCAAGTCCACAGCCTCCTCTCCAAAACATTCATGACACGATCGCACTAAGTAACAGTAAACAAAGCTTGAAGCCGCTCTAAGCCTCATCTTGTCCTTTTACCAGGTGAAGTGGACAATAGAAAGGCGTGAAAGTCCCATCTCGACCGAGAATAAACCTCCCCTTCCCCCAAAGACCGAAATGCTTTCATATGTAAAACACCCAGGCACACACATATAATCACACACACACACACACACACACACACACACACACACACACACACACACAATATATGTGGTAGCGCACAGTGATATTTTCTGTGTAACCGTGCATGTGACGCACACCATTAGACACATATTTCCATCTAAATGGCATTTTATATGAAGACAAGCTGAGAATAAAAAGTTACATTTACTGTAACCTCCTGTGAGTAACAGCTGTTCATTCATGGAATTCTGCAGCCTTAAAAACCAGTTGAATCAGCGACGAAATCCTCTAATAAATAATAATCCACTCTCATGAGTTATTTTGTCCTATTTTGAAGAAATATATCCTGTTTTTGACACATTCTGACAATCCTTTGTGCGCAAGCTGTTTGCTGAACTTTTTCTCATCAAAGACGTGGACACTCCTATTTCCTGCTTGGTTTTACGCACGGAGAGAGCACTGAATATGCAGGCAGCTTGTGAAGTCATTTCAAAACAAACCCCGATGTGCCATATAACTACATGTCAGAAATTTTGTTGGCTATACAACCACTGTTTTAGATTTAGTGTCAGAGTTGACCAGAAAGAAAGATTGGAGAAAGATTGGGACATGTGTAGAAAAGCTACATGACACTTTCTGGATATTATATGCTCTGGAAAACCCATTCCTTAAGAGTATTGGTCAAATGAGGTGTCAATCAAAATGGGAAGGCCCAGTATTTAAAAAAAGTGTTACAATGGCGGTGCACAGCCCCCAGTGTGACAGTATAAGGCTGCAAATTTGAAAGAACAACATGTGTTCCGCAGACGGGACATCATGGGGCGTGGCCAGTTAACAAGTTAAGCTTCCTACTGCCTTCCTCTTTCTGAGATTCCTTCTTATAGCCCTCTGGTTGATCAATATAAAGTTCACTCTCTATTGGAGCAAGTAAACATACAGTCTTCACATCTATCTGGTGAACAAATATGTTCTCTTGTGCCACCTTTTGCATTAATACCCTGATGCTTGTCATCCTTGCAGTTGGTGAAAAGGTTTCTTCATTGTTTGGACCTTTTTTTGACTGTACTCTTTGGCAACATAACTAGCCTTATTTAGCCAACATATTTGGCTGATCCATCCCTATTCTTCTTCATGGCATATACTCATTTACCTCCCACTACAGCTTTGCCCTCACGTAAGTTGGTAAGGGTAAAAGTATCATTCTCCTTGAATGACTGCATTTCCTCATTCATTGCTGTAACCAACTGTTTTACATTTAATGATGTTACAGCTTCTTTGTAGGTTTGGGGTACATTGCTTATCAGTCTGTAATAATAATCAATACTAGTTACATCCTCCTCATCATCATCATCAATGCCACAAACATAGTTGTTTAGATAACCTGGTTTCTTTCTCTCTCTGACAGGGTATCATCTCTCAGGCTCCCCATGTTTTGTTGTGAGACTGGAACTTGCGACTGGGTCACCTTCTGTGCTAAGTTCACTGTCAGGAACATTTTCTGGATTAGCATCTAGCATTTTCATTGCTCTGGAACCAACTCTAACCATGTCATTATCATCATCCAAAGTTATGTCTGTCTCACTTTTCCCTTTGGATACAAATTCCACAAGCCTGTGCTTTTGAATTTTCCTGCTGCTTGGATAGTAGATCATATATGCTGGACTATTCTTGTCATATTCTATAAATGCCCTGTTCACACCTTGAATCCAGCTTTCCTTTCTCCTGTCTGTAAGTGTAACAAACACACCTAAACTTCTGAATCCTAGAAAATTTAGGCTGTCTACCTGTCAACATGAAGTAGGATGTCTGCTTAGTGCAGTTGTTAAAGCATCTGTTTTGCACTACAGCAGCTGTCTGAACTGCGTATGGCCATAACATCTTTGGTAGCCCACCATCTATTTACATTTATCTGGGTACCATTTTGATGTGGAGTATATGGTGCTGAAGTCTCATGCCTGATACCATTTCTGCTCAATAATGCCTGGTACTCTTTTCCTGTAAATTCTGTACCGTTGTCTGACCTCATACATTTAATTTTTCCATATGGAGCCATGTCAGCAATAACTTTTCAGTTGCTTATACTGTGTCACTCTTTTTTTTCAAAAAGTATACAAAAACTGCGCTGGAATAATCATCTGTAAAGGATAATGCATATCTGTGGCCATCTTTGGACATTGGGCCTATAGGTCCTGCTAAATCTATGTGGACCACTGCCAGTGGTACTTTAGCTCTTGCACCTGGTTCCCTGTTCCCAGTGTGAGCAAATTTTCCCTTTGTACAGACTTCACAATATGACATAGGTTTACCTCTCCCTTTGATCTTTAATTTCCATGCCATTAACAATATTTTCTAGTTTCAATACATCTCCATAATTGAAACGTCCTAGGATTTCATGCCAATTTTGTAAGTCATAATTTTTTTACACTGATTATTACATTCATTGTCCATCATCTGCAAGTAATATAGTTTGTTACATATGTGAACGGGGAATTTGATACTGTCTCTGTGAAGAATGTTCTTGATGTCCAGAAGATGTCCAGCGGATATGAAGCAGATACAGTGCATTCCTCAGCACTGTTTTAAGACATCGACCTCTGCTGTTGATCAAGCACACCTCCGCGTCTCCTCATTGCTTAGCAACTCCAAGGCACCTGGATCCATCCACCAATTCCCCGCAGTGTGACTCAGCCTGGAAACTTTCTTCAAACCTCCGTAACTTCCTGATGTCGGTGATAATGTGTGATGTTGCTCTAATGTCCATCATCAGACCTCTCTTCTTGATGTCGTTCCCTTGCATGTCAGTGTCGCTCACCCAGAAAGCATATTTTTTGTCACCGCCACCCATCTCTTTGACTAATTTGCATGCATTGTGCTGCTGCTTTCTAGTAGTAGAGAGAAGATGTTTACCTGTATTCCTTCCTTTTATCATTGTGTGTAAATGCCAAAAATAGTAGTCTCGAATTACATGGTGAAACTGCCTCACTAGCATACAGTCGTACACGACAGAACTCTGCTAATGAGTTCACATTGGAGCAAGGTGTGCTGAAGCAGAGAGACATCTAAAAGTTGCAGGACTCTGGCCCTTGAGGAATGCAGTTTGAGACCACTGGCCTAAAGGTAAGTTTGTTGTTTTTTTCCCTTATTAGAGCTCATGTTAATTATGAGTCTTATATACCATGATTATTTGACTTCTCAGGACATTTTGTTGACTGAAAGCAGTTCTTTGTTTGTAGCTGCAGCTTTTACACATGGAGCCTGGTCAGACACAGCCTGGAGAGGAAACATGGGTCCTCCTTCCCATGGGCTCACCACTTGGGGGAGGGCCCAAATTGGTCTGGTACAATGTAGGATGGGCAGTGGTAGAAGGAGTATACATCAAAACCATCAAAATCAACAAGCAAGTATAAAGCAAAATTATCAAAATCATCAAGCAAATATACATCAAAATCATCAAAAAAATTGAGCAAATATTGCATCAAAATCAAAACGATCATCAAGCAAATTTCATCAAGCAAACATAATTTGAAAATATTGATCAATGTTCCACTTACTACTAATCAAAGGCAGCTTTAAACAGGTGGGTTTTTAGCCTTGATTTATAGGAACTCAGTGTCAGCTGTTTTGCAGTTTTCTGGGAGTTTGTTCCAGATTTGTGGTGCAAAAAAACTGAAAGATGCTTCTCCGTGTTTGGTTCTGGTTCTGGGAATGCAGAGCAGACCAGAACCAGCAGACCTGAGTGGTCTGGAAGGTTGATACAATGACAACAGGTCTTTAATGTATTTTGGTGCTAAGCTATTCAGTGATTTATAAACTAACAGAAGTATTTTAAAGTCTATTCTCTGAGCTCCAGGGAGCCAGTGTAAGGACTTTAGAATAGGGATGTCGTGCTCTATCTTCCTGGTCTTAGTGAAAAAGTGAGCAGCAGCGTTCTGGATCAGCTGCAGCAGCTGCAGCTGTCTGATTGATTTTTTTGAGTAGACCTATGAAGACACTGTTACAGTAATCAATGCAACTAAAAATAAACGCGTGGATGAGTTTCTCTAGATCTTGTAGAGACATTAGTCCTTTAATCCTGGAAATGTTCTTCAGGTGACAGAAGGCTGACTTTGTAACTATTTTTATGCATCTCTGAAGGTTCAGGTCTCAGTCTATCGCTACACTCAGATTTCGGGCCAGATCACTAGTTTTGAGGTGTAATAACTGAAGCTGCGCGCTGACTCTAGTTCGTTCTTCTTTGGGTCCAAAGATAATGACTTCAGTTTTGTTTCTGTTCAGCTGAAGATAGTTATGAGACATCCATGTATTGATTTGTTCTAAGCATCTGTTCAGTGCTTGGATGGGCTCAGGGTTTGGAGTCACCTGGCGACTCCTTCAAATTTTTATAATCTGACCTAGTGGGAGCATGTCGATATTTAATAGGAGGGGTCCTAGGATTGAACCTTGGGGTACTCCACATGTAACTTCGGTCTGCTCCAATTAGAAGTTGCCTATTGACACAAAGAAATCCCTGTACTTTAGGTAGGATTCGAACCAATTAAGTACTGTAACAGAAGTCCCAGCTCTCCAATCGCTTTAATAATATATCGTGGTCAACAGTGTCAGAGGTTCAACAGAACCAACACTGTGGTTCTTCCACAGTCTGTATTTGTGTGGATATCATCGAACACTTTGACGAGGGCAGCCTCAGTGCTGTGGTGAGCACAGAAACCACACTGACAGACGTCAAAGCAGTTTGTCATTGTTAAAAAGCTATTTAACTGTTGAAACACAGCTTTTTCAATAATTTTGCTGATGAATTGAAGGTTAGAGATTGGTCTGTAATTCTGCAATAGTGATTTATCTAAATTGTTCATTTTTAACAGTGGTTTGATAACTGCTGTTTTTAGGGCCTGGGGGAAAACACCTGATGAGAGGATTAGTTTACTATTTGAATCAGATCAGATGCAATGACAGGCAGAACTTTCTTGAGGAAGGTTGTAGGTTGGATATCAAGACAGCAGGATGAGGAGCTTAATTGTTTTAAAATCTCTTCTAAGTTTTCATGGATGAGTTAGTGAAATTCAGCCATTTTCTCTGCATTTGTTTTGATTGGGCAAAGCATTGTTATTGGATTTGGTGTGGTTGTTCAGAATAACTAATTTTTTAAATTTTCTCTGTTAAAAAAAAAGTTGGGAAATTCATTGCAGGCCCTGGTAGAGTGCAATTCTGGTGGTAAAATCACAGGAGGTTTTGTCAACTTGTCAGCTGTGGCAAACAGGGCACGAGTGTTGATGTTTTTGTTTATGATTTCCGCAAAGAATGTTTCCCTTTCATGTTTTAATGATGAGTGATAGTTTTGCAGACTTTCTTTGTAGATTTCATAGTAAACGTGAAGTCGAGTTTTATGCCATTTACGTTCAGCCCTTTGACAAAGGCTTATTTCACTTCTTACAAGTGGAGCATTTATCCACAGAGATCTCTTCCTACCAGACACAATCTTCACTTTAACACGAACAATGGAATCAATGATGTCTGAAATTTTAGAACAGAAGTGATCTATCAGCTCATCTACTAGGTTACAGCACGGAAGTGAGGTGGAGGAGTAGATTTGATTAAAAGTTTGAGCTGTGTTGTCTGTAAAAGAATGTTTTGTAACCATATTTTTGTAATTAGTCCTTCACAATCTCTTTTCCTGATGTGGACACGAAGACTGCCCCCAAAACACAACCACTGAATGATAGCAAGTGCTTCTAATTAATACTTTTTGGACTTGATGCCCACGTGACTTTTTGAACGAACCATTAAACTCATCCTCCTCTATTGGAAAATTCCTCTTTCCACTCT
The DNA here is from genome assembly GCA_014839685.1 of Anableps anableps. NCBI lineage: Eukaryota > Metazoa > Chordata > Actinopteri > Cyprinodontiformes > Anablepidae > Anableps > Anableps anableps. The sequence goes on from CM026082.1 coordinate 31,419,192, forward strand.
GTCATGGTCAACTTTTCATTTTCACTCACGCCACACCTGAGTGATCTCCTGTCCCTTATAACTGATTAATACATTTTTAATCAAAACATAATTTAAATCACAAAGATTAACTTTGTACACCACATTACTTCCCAATTATTGATCCATGTTTAACATCATTCATTGTTGATATTTGTAATCTTCAGTTCTCCAGTTATCAAAATAATCTTTCTTTTGACTTTCTTACAATTTTATCTAGTCAATTATACATTCCATGCAGCTTTGGATCAACTTTCTATCATTATAATGTTTCCATGATTATTACTTCTTGCTTAGATACTGACAGAAAAAGATTAAAGCAAAGTTCATAAGACTAAACAGCTTGGCCCAACCTCATTGTTTGTATTGAAGTCTTATCCTGTTAGTTTGAGATATTTCTTTGAATGATTAATTTCATAGTTTGACTCCTAAAAGCCTTATCATGGACTAGTTCTGCAAATTAGTCCTTACCTAAAAGAGCCTAGAAACAAGACAATTGTTCTTTTTAAAGTTATCATAGTCCTATATGTCATCACTGCAATTAAATTTAGATGACTAACTTTACCCTTCTGTTAAGTTTGAATCTCCAGCATAGAATAACTGAGAAGTTTATTTATTTCATACCAACCAAAATTATGAAACCCAGAAGTTATAATAAAACTATCTAGTTATCAAATCTGGCCTTATTTCTTACACTTGTCCCCACCCTGGGGTTGCAGCATCTCATATCCCTTCAACGCTGAAATAGACAATCACAGTTCTTCTCTGTATCCTCACAATAAACTAATCAAAAAGAAAGATTCTCAATGACTGCTCAAAGGATTATATTCTACATTAATCTGGAAAGAATAAATGTTTCTAATTATTCATTATCAAGTTTAAGTAAATAGTATTTAATTATAAAACATGATGAGAATGTTTTATCTAAGACCCACCAATACACCCACACACTCCCATACATACTTCCCCAAATCCTTCACCCTGCTTTCGACAGTCAGGGTGGAAACTTTTTAACTATGGGAAAAATGTCTTGTTCCACTGGTAGATTATTTCACTTATAAGTACTACTTTTGCATCAATTTTAAGGAATGATTTACTTAAAACAAACTCTTATATCATGCTGAAAAGTTACTTGTAAGCCAGTTTTGTCTTATTTTGAGTGTACTGAAATAATTGCACTAGAAACTAGAATAAAACTAGACCTGGTTTGCTTCCTCAGGGGGGCCAACAGGAGTCTCTCCAGGACCTTCATGATGTGGGATGTCAGGGCAACGGGTCTGTAGTCGTTGATGACTGATGGGTGAGTTTTCTTTGGTACTGGAACCAGACAGGATGTCTTCCACAACAGTGGAACCTTCTCTTGGGTCAAGCTAAGGTTGAAGAGGTGTTGCAGAATCCCACAGAGCTGCTCTGCACAGGCCTTCAGGACTCTGGGCTGACACCATCTGGACTGCTAATGTCAACTGAATGTCTGTTGTCACTGCATGCTTCTCTGGGAGGAGTGAATGCTACAAGTCAATGACTCAATGCCATATGCTGGGTTTGCTTTGATGGAAAATTTTTCAACTAATTTGGATAATGAACTGAACTTACTGCGCTGTTTGATAACTAGGATTAATTGGAATGCCTCTGTGATTGAATTGAAATTACTTTTTTGTTGAGTGCCTTGAGATGACATTTGTTGTGAATTGGCATTATAAATATGACTTGATTTGAATTATTCTGATCTAAGAAGCTTGCTTTATTTTTTAAATAAAATCTACACTTAAAGGCAAAAGCTAAATCAGATTATTATTGAAGGAAGTCACCTGTTTCTAAAATGCAGTACTAAACAAAAATAGAGGACTTTTCTTCTATGGAGGAAATCTATTTTATATTCTGTCCACAGGATCATACACAAAAGCTTTGAATCTCTGAGACCCCCTGACAGATGATGATAACAAGGGAAACATGTTATATAATATCTTCTCAAATCCTACCTTACATCTTAATTATATACACATACAATGCCAGGGTTTTGTTATGAAAGCTCCAGCCAGGCTTATGAATAATCTTGCCCCTCACTGTATCACCTTTCAAGGAATTAGGCCTCTGGCAAAATACTTAACAAGATTAGCTATCCAAAGGCCCTATAATTGTTTAATGAAGATATTGAATATGCGCGGCACATTGTGTTCCATAAGCTAAGACTTAATAACTGTCTGCTGTCTAATGAAAGCTATCTTTTACATTGCTAAATAAGGTTATGTAGGGGGAAAAAAATAGGGCTGCTAATGGCATTGAAGTTTTTATTATCTCATCATTTTAACATGATTGCTCACAAATAAGAAACAACATGAAATCATTCAGAGCACAAATATGACAGATATTCCAAAAAATGTATATCAATTAAAAAAAGTATAAAGTAAATTATTCTATAGATGTTTACCCCCTTAGGGTTAGCATTTCAGAGTTGATCCTTAGGCTAGATTCACAGGCCTAAATCTCTTTGGATGATTTTTAATCGGGCTGGCATGTCTGGAGACTTTGTTTCCATTTTTTCCTGATAAAACAGCTCAACTTGTGTGAGGTTGCTTTGGCCACTCTCCAGTACAGTTTTGACTTACAAAATGCCAGTCAGCAGTTATCGTTATGCACCGTGTCTCCTTTTTGAACCACTGAAGGTTTTAACTCCTTTTAACTTGTCAGTGTCTTGGTGGCCTTCCTTACCAGTTGTCCTATTTCCCAGTTTCTCAGACTGAGTACAGCCAGCTCTAAGCAGACTTAGACTAGTACCATAATATTTTATTTTCTTGATGAAGGATTTAACTACAGCCCATGAGAGGTTCAGTATGTCAGAAATCTGTTTGTAGTCATGTCTTGACCTATGCTTTTCAGTGAGTTGCTTGGCATCATCATTTATCGTCATATTGTAACCATAGCAGGAGTACTAAGGAACCAGAAACTGGACCTCCCAGATAGAGCTGTGTCTATACCCCCATCACTTGACACAGTAATCACTTGACAGAGTAATCTCTCTGTCATTAACCTGTGGGCTTCAACTAGACTGTCAAATAAGGTCAGTAGCTTTGAAAGAAGTGAATATTTTCACACTAAATTGCTTTGCCTTTCATATTTTCAATTACTGGCATTAGTCTGCAAAATTAAATTTTTACTTTGACTATTTTTAACTCTCATTTAAATACTTTTTTATTCTTCTAAATATGTTTTTAAAGGTAATTATCTCTTTCTTGAGACAAATAGAACTGATAGGCAGAGGGCGCAGTTACAGCAGCAGGCTCTCTCTGCCTAATTGTTAATGAAGGTTGTACACACTCGATATTACAGGGGAATTAAATTACATATCATATGTGCATATGATCCTAGCTAAAATCATTCACCCAAATTGGAACTTAGGGTTATTGTTTTCGAAGTGCTTGCAATAAACACATTCCACAAGAACAATTACAATAGTTACATAAAATTAATATGACAAGGATTTTACTAAACTCTACTCTCAAAATGATCTTGCTCAGAACATACAGTTGCAGATCAGGGAGGGTCTTAGTTACACCATTCAAGGCCTTGAAATCAAACACCTCAAATACCTGGACTGGTAAGGTTTCACTCCATGTTAGAAATATGGCAAAGTCAAGAGAATTGTCAAAAAATAGTTCACAGAAGAGATCATTGTCTTGCACAAAAATAAAAAAAATACAAAATAAAGCAAAGGCCCTGAATGTTCCAATAGATACTGCTGAAAGCATAATTGCCAATTTTAAAGTTAAAAGAACAGTGGCTACAGAACAGAATAGAATAGAAATGTCCTCCTACAGCTCCTAGTGGTAGAATTAGGAAGCTATCAACAGCTCCCCCATTCCTGAACTTGTAGACGTACACCACTATTGACCCAAAAGCTCAACAAAAGTAAGATATGATTTGTTCACAACTTTATAAATACAGTGGCTTGCAAAAGTATTCATACCACTTGAACTTTTCCGTATTTTTGTCACATTACAACCACAAACATAAATATATTTCATAGGAATTTCATGTGAAAGACCAACACAAAGTGGTCTACAGTTGTGAAATAGAAAGAAAATTATACATGATTCAAAACATTTTTTAATAAATAAAAAGCTTAAAAGTGTGGTGTGCAAAAATATTCAGCCCCCTTTTCTCTGAGTGCAACCAGTAGTTGCCTGATTACTAATGACTAAGCAGAGTCCACCTGTGTGGAATCTAATCTCAGTCCAAATCCAGCTGCTCTGTGGCGCCTCAGAGGCTGGTTATGAGAAGACTGGGGAGCAAACGGCATCATGAAGTCCAAGGAACACAGCAGAAGGTCAGGCAGAAACTTGTGGAGAAGTTTAAAGCAGGTTTAGGCTGTAAAAAGATTTCCCAAGCTTTGAACATCTCACGGAGCGCTGTTCAGTCCATCATCTGGAAAGGGAAAGAGTACGGCCCAACTGTAAACCCACCGAGACGAGGCCGTCCACCTAAACTTCCAGGCCCAACAAGGAGAGCTCTGATCAGAGATGCAGCCAAGAGGCCCACGGTGAGTCTGGATGTAAGGCAGAGATCCACAGCTCAGGTGGGGGAATCTGTCCACAGGACAACTATTAGTCGTGCTCTGCACAAATGTGCTCTTTATGGAAGAGCGGCGAGAAGGAAGCCATGTTAAAGGAGAACCAGAAGATGTCCCGTTTGCAGTTTGCCAGAAGCCATGTTGGGGACGCAGCAACCATGTGGAAGAAGGAGCTTTGGTCAGACGAGACCAAAATGGAACTTTCTGGCCAAAATGCAAAATGCTATATGTGGTGGACAATATGGTGGTGGCAGCATCATGCTCTGGGGGCAGGGACAGGGAAGATGGTCAGAGTTGATGGGAAGATGGATGGAGCCAAATACAGGACGATCTGGGAAGAAAACCTGCTGCAGTCAGCAAAAGACTTGAGACTGGGCCGGGGCTTCACCTTCCAGCAGGACGACCTCTCTAAACATAAAGTCAGGGCTGCAACGGAACGGTTTAAAACAACATATATTCATGTGTTAGAATGGCCCAGTCAAAGTCCAGACCTAAACCCAATCGTGAATACGTGGCAAAATCTGAAAACTGCTGCTCACAAATGCTCTCCATCTAATCTGACTGAGCTCGAGCTGTTTAGCAAAGAAGAACGGGCAGAACTTCCAGTCACTCGATGAGAAACGCTGGTGGAGACAGAGCCTGAAAGACTGGCAGCTGGAGCTGCAGAAAAAGGTGGTTCCACAAAGTATTGACTCAGGGGGGCTGAATACTTTTGCACACTGCACTTTTCAGTTTTTATTTGTAAAAATGTTTTGAATCATGTATCATTTTCTTTCTACTTCACAATTGTGTGCTACGTTGTGTTAGTCTTTCACATAAAATTCCAATTAAATCTATTTATGTTTGTGGTTGTTATGTGACAAAATATGGAAAAGCTCAAGGGGTATGAATAATTTTGCAAGCCACTGTAAGTCAAACAGGTTTTGGGATTCTGTTCTGTGAATTGTGAAAAATGAAACAAAATGTTTGGGTCAATGGAACACCAGTACGTATGTTTGGTGCCTAAAGTAACTTATGGTGTGGAGAAAATGCCCTGCACTCTGTAAGAAAACTGAAACTTTGGAATCTTAGAACATTCAAAAACGAAAAGAGATCCAAGCATATTTAAAACCCAACAAAGGTTTCAGAGGAGGCACTGAAAGACACTGGAGTGGCCACCATTAACACTCGATTTGAATTCTAATAGAACTCGCTGGTGCAATTTGAAAAGCACGGAAACCCAAGAATATTAATCTTCGCAGCAGTTTATAGCAGCAGAAGTTCTACTGTGTACTGAACATACTTGTCATGAAGGTGTTGAATAATTTTGAGAATGCAGTGCATGTTTCCTCTTTCTAAAGTGTGTATCTGCTATAAAACCTTAAAGAAAGTATTACTTGTTCTAACAATAAGGGAACTATATGTTGCTCTGCTTTTATTCATCTGAGATTTTGGTTCCTTTTTGGAAAACTTATTTTAAATTCAGCTTCATTTCCTGGTCATTCATCATACGAAAAATGCAATTTATTCAGAAGTTGGGAAAGTTTAAAACTAATGAAATACCAATTTACAACTTAATCTTTTTTCTTCATGATTATGATAATTAAAAACATTTCTTATATCCAACTATGATTATAAGGTGCATCCAGAGAAAATTTAAAAAATGCAAACTAATGCCGTACCTACTCTGGCTCTGACCAGTGAGCAGGTGTTTTCTGTTTGATTTCTATGTGTGAATGTTTAACTAAACAGGATGCTCTTTGATGCACTTTGTTTTTAAAGTTTAGTCAAATTTAAAAAGGTTTGGGATCTACCTTTGCTTTGATGCACACATGGGAGCAATCTTGAAATCCCCTCATTTTTTCATTTTCTATATTAAAAAAAAAACCCTCTCAAGGAATCTACAGTAAATCTCTTTGATGAAATAGTGTGTTTACACAAATAAGTTGGGACATGTTACAGTCCTTAGAAAGAAAATCAGAATCAGCCAACATCTGAGGTCAAACCTTTTAGAAAACTGGTAATTAGTATTGAGATGGTAAAGCCTGACTGGTACTTCTCTCATAAAAATCTTTTTAAGTTGTGCATCACAAAGATCTGACTATAAAACCTACGCAACAAATTAATGAAGCATTTTGTCACTCATCAAAACTCCACATGTTAGAAGTGTGAAACCACACATCAAGTCTTGTCACAGTTGCTGCCTCTGAGGAAAGCATGGTGAGCTGGCCCTCAGTGAGTGAAGAAACATTTTAACGATTCTCTTAGTGACACTTTATTTTATTAGTTTAAAAAAAATTCAAATGGTATAATTTTATGTTCTTTGTTGTTTAGAAATTGTCATTAAGTCAAGTGAATTTAACACGTAGTATTAACCTGAGTCTACTGCTTTCACATATAACTCACAGGAATAAAAAAACGACTTGAAACATGATTTTCAACTAGATGTTTGTAACAGCTGGGGGTTTATTTTAAAGTGGTCACAGCCATTATATGAGATTGTTTAAAGATATCTATATATAGATGATAATATAACTACCATCAAAGGCATAACTGATGCAGGGTACGGGTGGGACATGTTCCCCGCACTTCCTGTATCTGTGCCCTCTGTTCTGATTATCTGTTCTGATAATGTTACCTAAATGATGACTAGTTAATCGACGCCTGTATATCATATTAAGCTGGTTACCAAGAATACTAATGTTACCTATTTTACATCCCTTGCTAGTTAGTTAATGCCAGGAATAAACCCAATCCTGCGCAGAAGCTGTGCTCACTATTGCTTTGCACATATTTAAAAGCAATCTTTATTGGCGTAACAGAAAGAGCAAAGAGTCAGGGAGGAGACATTAGACCAGAGGCCAGCAGGAGCAGGACGATGATGCAGGGTCTCCTCAGGTGAGGAGGGGTTAGAACTTACGGAGAAAAAGAGATCTGTTGCAGGGAGAAACCAGGCAGGTATCAGGACAGGGTTTTTACAGATATTTCAGAATAACTCTCATTCCCAAATATGTTTTGACTGTATTATAGGTAGCACAGGGAGAAGGCCATGTGCAGTTTATATTTAGACATTTTTTCAGATATTATTTGACTTCTGCATTATTGTTGTCTGAGAAGGTCATTCCTTTTATTTATCTTGAATAATTTTGCACATCTGTGGTGTCACATTTGACTAAAATGTCAATGTGTTTCACTTTCTATGTTCATACCATTAAAATGAGGCTTATTACCATGTTACCTGTCATTTCCATTCCATTTTTTGTGTTAAGTAATAATTTGGATACAGGAATGGCATTTTTCTGCACATTTCATTTTCAGCATTGCCATTTGGTTCTTAATGATCTGGCTACTGACCCTGTACATGTTCGAGGGTAACTGTGTCAACTCAACCAGAGTTTGGCAGTTAAAACTTTAGGATCTGTTAGTATACAGTTTAAAGAACTAACGTGGGTTTCCTGGCGCTGTGCTGTGGCTGTTAGTTATTGTGTTTTTAGGCACTAAAGAGATGTGTGATTGAATACAAGAGGATGATAAATCACTCAACAGACCTCTGAAAAAATTGTCCCCTTCACTCTGAGATGATGGTTACGCCCCTGACTACCATGTAAAATAAAAAGGATGAATCAAATCAAGTCTTTTTTGCCTTTTGTAATGACTAAGTTAACTCCTGTTTATTTCTGTCTTCAAATTGTCCACTCCATTATAAACTGTGCCAAATATAGCCTTATCTACAATAATATCTGGTACAATTTGTTAATCTTTTTTGCAATCAGTAATACATGAAAATTTTCACCACCACCACAGATTTTAGGACAAAATTTGCTGGGTTTTGAGGGTATGTCAAGGTCTTCAATAAGGTAACTCACTTGGCAAACAAAACAGAAGAATAATCAACACTACAGCGTCTATTGGCCTTTGCTGTGCTTTCAGTACTTAAGACCAAGAAATACAGGTTTTTTTCACTAACTCAAAAGTAAATTAAAAATTGGAAGCTTTCTGTTACATTTTGGTTTCTCTTGGAACTGTTTTTTTTGTTTCATGTTTAAAAAAGAAAAAAAAAATATGTAACTCCTTGAACATTTTTATAGAGCTTTGTCCTCACAACACTGTATTTTCTTTGCATGTTTTTCGAAGACCATTAAAACAGGACTATTTGCAACAACCACCAACATGTTAATAGATATTTAAGGTGTGTAAAAAACTAAAAGCCAAACAAGCATAAAAGCTTTCTCAGTGTACCATAGGATGACCTTGCCTTGACAGAACAAACATTCATGCCTGCAGATGCATTTTTCCACACCACAGCACTTACATTCTTTCTGGAAACATGATGAAACTTTCTTGTAACCTTGTGCAATGTTTGAATGTTACTAATCTTGTGACTGTAGGAGCTGGATCATACTGAACTGTAAACCACATGCTTCTACTTGTTCATCTTGCTTTCTATTCAGAACTACACACAGCTCTCTGCTGTAAATTCAGGGACAACTCTGAAATCTATTACATCCAATATGTTATATAACTTTACAGTAAAAACAGTAAATATAAACAGAATTTTTTGTTAAATCAAATGCTCTGTAACATGAAGAATTGCATTGCCTGTGCGTACTTAGGCAGATGCTGAGAATACTGACCAGATTTAAAACCTGGTGTAAAAGCCCAAACACCTAAGAATAAAATGTGATGCTTCCATATCCTGGTGACTCAGTGTTTTCTTTTCTTATTGCTGTTAGTTTGATGCCACAGACAGGAAACACATCCAATAAAGCATGCTGAAGGAAAGGTATGATCTGGAAGTAATTTCGTAAACAATATGGTGAATTTGAAAATAAGGTAAAAAAGCAGCTTGTCTAAAAAGGACATCAGAAGGCATATACTGAGTCTCATAAGTAAACCAATTACGTTTTCAGGTGGTTTAAGCAGTTTCTGGAACATCCAACAGTCAATCAAAGGAGTAATGAAAATAAGCAGAGAACGCCTCATTGATGCATTGTACAGCATTACCAGCATCTGACAGAAAGTGACAGAATTTCCGTTGCTTGGATTAGGCTAGTCACTAGTTGATCAGGCATTTGCAATGTGTACATCCCACTGTTACAATTAAAAGTTTGTGCAGATGTCACTGGTTCTGCGAGGCTTGGTGCCCAACAAGACCATCTGAGGTGACTGAAACCCACAAATGTGCCTTTTTTTTTGGTGCCTTTTTTTGGACATAATCATTTCCAAGAAATGTTAGGAGGTGGCGGTGGTTGGAGTTCGTCCTATAATCTGTGGGTTCCCAGTTCAAATCCCCGCTCCATCTGTCTCAGTTGTTGTGTCCTTGTCCAAGATACTTCACCCACCTTGTCTGCTGATGATGGTCAGCGGGCCTGGTGGCGGCGGTGCAGTCTCCCTTCTGTCAGACTGCCCCGGCAGCAGAAGCCACCATCAGTGTGTGCGTGAATGACTGACTGTAGTGTGAAGGGCTTTGGGGACATCTGGACTTGATAAGGCGCAGTACAAGTACAGGCCATTTACCAAAATATCTCCACATTCAGTATAGGTATAAAATCTTATGATGGGCACCTTTTTCTGTCGTTTCATATCTGGCAGGACGGTATGTTCAGGTTCTGTTTCCGCTGTTGTGAAGTGCAGGTCAGTGAGACTGTGTAGTGTAAGCAATACCCACCCATCAATTCATCTTTGAAACGTATAGAGTAAGAATTGAAAAATGAAAAAAAAAAAAAAACTGTAAATGTTATACATAAATGCTGAGAATTTTAATAGGACATAATGATATTTCTATTTTAAATAACATTTGGCCTAAGTTCTGAAGACAAGCCGGCCCACACCACAAGCACAGCCATCTCTGCTGTTTTCACCTGTTCCACCTCAGTTTTTTAAATTGGTCACAGTTTAAAAGCAAAATACATTTAACATTTCAGAAACATCTTTTGAACTAAATATACAGATTTAAAGGAGATTTTTAATGTTAATTTTAAGGCCAGAAAATCATTCTTTGAGGTGATACGGTGACTTTGGTTATTCTCTCAGACTCTGCTTTAAAAAAAACATATGGAGTCAGATGGATGGAGGCATAGATGCCTTCCATAGATGGAGGCAAACCAACTCAATGGCTATGTTTAATTCTGAAGTTAAGGGGATTCAGCAAGCTCCAATATGGTAAATACTTGTGTATCTGGGGCTGTTTAAATTTCAATTTGCCTGGACATTGTGTCTGTCAATTTCCTGCACAGAAAAAAAACAGTTTTCCAGTTATGGGTGGGATTTGTGTGGGTCAAAAAGCAGGATTTCACCAGCAGTAGTGTATCACCCAACTCCATAAGTTGAAGTGCGCACTTCTGTGAGGAGGAATGTATCAGGAGTGACCTGAATAAACACACGATGGGTTTCAAAAGGACAAAATCAGGCTGAATTCCACTGTGGTACCATCAATATACAACAGAGGCACTGAGCTGAAAGAACAACATGGATGGAGAGCAGCAGCAACAGCAACAATGGTGAAACTCTGAAACTTGTAAACTGGAAGTAGCCAGGATAAGTGTTGCTTTTGCTTCAAAGAAAAATTTATAAGAAAATACTTTCAGTGGCTTAATTGCTATGGTGTAAAATGTATAAATAAGGTTTATATATTTATAAATAAGGTAACATTCAACAATGTTTAATTGAAATTTGTGTGGCTAAAGTGGAGCTGTCCAAATAAGGTGCTTCGAGAAAACAATTTGTTTCTCTCTAATTTTGGTGACCCAAATAACTTGTATAGTTATTCTTATATAAAATAAATGACATACTGTTGGTTGCCTTCGGATCAATTTGCAGTCCCAACAGTTCCTTTGGTTATGTTATACAAATACCCAACTAAAATATCTCATTTCTAATTTTATGTATTTACAATGTAGCTTTTGAAAATGTTATACCACACTATTCACTGCAGCCCACATGCCCATGAGGCCCAGCTTATTCCTAAAATAGGAAAGTTTCTAAACCAAATCAAAACAAAATGACTGTGGGGAGCCTTCTCTGTCATGTAATCACATTTGTGGATACAGACAGCTCATTTCTTATCGTTCCACAGGTTCATGTTCACGTGGATGTGTTTTTAGGATCTGTTTACTCCTCCTGGTCCAATCCCATGTTTTTCTAAGCAGAGTCAAGGTTTCCCTCAAGTTATATCGCCTTGTTCTCCTACTGGGAGGGTGCTATTTTAAGTTGGAGTGCTGAGCAAAGCCACTTAGAAACAGCAGTAGTATCTTTTATTTTGAAATATGACATTTTTTTATTTGGAAATTTAAATTTCTGACCTGTTACATTACAAAGGCTTCTATGTGTGTTTAAAATGAAAGATACCCTTTAATTCATATTTGCAGTTTTTGCTGCAATTTGCTTTATTTTGTCCCTTTTTCCATAGTAAGTACAACTTCCTCAGTGCATCCATCAGTCTCTCTTTAAAACACATGCCAGCTCATTCTGAGCCTGGTTCTGCTAGAGGTTTGTTTCTGTTTTAAGAGAGTCCTTTGTCCCCACTGTCTCCCCATTATTCCTCAGGATGGGGGATTGCAACAGTTAAAAAGTCAATGTTTTGTTTTGTTTTTTTTTTTTTATTTCACACATTGTGGTCAAACTAAATTTGTTTTGTGATATGACTTAAAAGAATTGTAAGTAACAGAGACTGATTTAATCTAAATCTTAATTCGACTGAAATTAACATTCAGTTTGGACTAAATTGTACTGAATATGAACTGGAGCTTCTGTGTCCTTTAAGGTGCTTTGAGATGAAATAGCACTGTGCAACAAAAGTGAATTAAAATAGTTCATAAACAGCTAAAAACTAAACCTTGTAGGTTGTCAAATACAAATATGATTAATGAAGTTCTTGAGTGTTTGCAAAATCCAAAACCAATTTATTTATAAAGCAGATTTAAAAAACAGCAGGTTTGACTTAATTGCAGTTCAAGAAATAACAAATAAGAGATAAAATCTTGAAATTAAACAGATATGAAAAGACTCAAACAAATAGAACAGAGACAATAAAAATTCATCATGTCAACTCACACCGGGCCAAACACTATTGAGAAAAGATGTGTTTTTAAAAGAGACTTAAAACAGGAAGCAAAAATGCCTGTCTAATATTTAAAGGCAATGTTTTTTCAAAGGAAGATAAAGCTGGAGTAAATCAGAGAGGCACAGAGGAGCAAGACCATTTGTAAGCCAGAATTAGGATTTTAGAAATAATTCTGTCATTCACAGGGATCCAATGAAGGAAGGATAAGTGAGATGCCCTCATGTCTGTATGGAAGAGTGAAATAGCTGACCGCAGCATTTTGAATAAGCTGGAGACATGAAAGGGATGCTTGACTGACACCAGTATGAAGTGCATCATAAAAGTGGAGATGAGTTGGAATAAAATCAATCATTATTCTCCCCAAGTCGTGTCTTGACAAAAGAAACTTTTTTGCAAAATAATTTTTCCTCCATATTTTTATATTCCTCCATGTCTAATGGTGCAACCTGCTATTTGTATGAGAATGAAGAGTCAAACCAGGCTGAATGTTTATTTTTTTAGGGGGTTTTATTGCTTTAATTTTTTGTCCGCTTGACCTTATTTCAGCAATCAAGTCATTTTGATCAGTGGAAGCATCATATGGCACTGATCAAAATCCTTCAAGAGCTTGAATTAGAAACCCACATATACAGAATATAGAATATAATATAGAACTTCAGCCATGATATACCTTTCTGGTGCTCCTGGTAACATTCCTTAACATCTTCCGAAAAGAGAAAACATGATTCCTTTTGCCCAAATGTGACAATTGTCGTCACATAATGGATTCCCAAATATAGGTAATAAAATGACCTCTGCAAACAGGCATTGAACAAGTCAACATTTTCTCAGTTTAAATCTCTCTATATTGTAAATGCAAACACGGTAGTAAATTATCAGGCTCCTCTCCTGTGGAAGCAGCTCCCAGTGTTAGTCCGTGAGGCAGACACCCTGTCTACTTTAAGACAAGGCTTAAAATTTCCTTTTTGATAAAGCTTATACTTAAACTGGCTTAAGTTATCCTGAGCTATTTCTGTAGATATGCTGCCATAAGCTTAGGCAACTGGAGGACAAACTGATCACTTTTTCTCACTTTCCTCTCCTACTACTCTCTAATTTGCATTATTTGCTGTTATTTCAACTGTTAACTTTTTGTTTCTCTCAGCTATTTTCTCTCCATAGAAGCTACACCTGGCCTGTTCTGTTTGGCTGTGATGCCTTCCTGGAGGAGGGCTTCGGCTGAGATAATGCTGCCATCAACTAATCGTTCTCCTTCTCCTGCTTTTAACTTTTTACTTTCATGAACATTGAAAATAATCCTACATCATCTGTTCTTCTTCTGCATTCTGCTCTGTCTTCTCAAACCCCCAGTCGGTCATGGCAGATGGCCGCTTGTACTGAGGCAGGTTCTGGTTCTGCTGGAGGTTTCTTCCTGTTAAAGGGGAGTTTTTCCTCTCCACTGTCGCTATATGCATGTTCGGTATGAGGGACTGCTGTAAAGTCTTTTCATATCACTTTCTACTTTTCCCCCTACTACAGTTCAGAGGGAAATATACCTTTTATATCACTGCTAATGTAATAATCAATAGTAGAAATAATAACCACAACCACCACATATATAACTTTTAATATTTTAGGTATTCCTTGTGTGGCTAGGCTATATGTTTTTACTTAATTTAAATCTTCACTGCAGGACATGTAACAATAGTTTCAGGGAGTGGTACGTTGTCAGTAAACTTCACCAGCTTTTTTTTCCCACCTTGGGCATGCGCAAATCCGCCCTCTCTATTGTAACCCACAGGTAGGTTACTTCAAGTGCCCTTGATAGTTAGCAAATATGGTAAGTTACTCCAACCACTAACACCAATACTACACACTTATAAGGGATGTTGGGCCTGATCAGAAGACTCTGGATTCGTGGGAGCCTAGGTGTGAGTAACAACAGAGGAAACTACACAGTTTATTGAAAAGCAATAGAATTTACTGGTTTGAATATTATGGATCCACATGTGCATATATAACAAAATTGTGCATTGTTTGAAAAAAAAAAAAAAGTCTTTGTAGTCTTTTAGTCCTTTGCAATGTGTCTGTCAAATGTTCAATCAATGTCTCATTCATTGTAACCACTTGGGTCACAATCTAGCAGTTCGTTTGATCCTTTGGGCTAGGGCTCGCCATCCAATTCTGGAAAACTGATGCAGTCTTCTCTAAAGCACTATGGGTTGAATAGTGCACCAACAAAAAACCCTAAGTGCTAATAGACAAGCACTTTACATAGACAACAGCACTATGAACTGAATTAGTACCACTGAAAATACTAAAACGTGCTAATAAAATAAATGCAAATATACTGAAAAATACAACATACATAACAATAATTATACTCAAACCTTGAAGCACTATTCTATTTTTACTGAATTTTAGCAATGACTAAGGATTTCAGCCATTTTTTAGTGAATTTTCTCTGCTAAAATGCTAACCGAGCACATGTAATCACTTGCCGATGCTACATGAGGCTAGAACGGGGATTTCCGGGTTCCAATCTGCTCACAACGGAATCTTTCTAGAGTTTGTTAAACATGAAATTACTGTTTTGAATGATATATTTTGCAGAGTGGTTTTAAGGTTGTTTTTCTTACCGATTCCTGAGTTTCTCCAGCTAGTTTTCAAGAATTTGAAAACTAGCTGGAGAAGCAACCAGCAGCACAGATCACTCTCAAGCCATGTCATTCAATCAGAGCAGAATTTCTGCACTGTGCAGTGGGAAGGGACAATCAACCTTATTGGCTGATGTAAAATCAAACCATGCAAGCCATTGGTTGTTCAGGTCATCATCAAAACAAATTCTAAAGATGTATTGCACAGTTTTTAAAGATTTTTAACACTTTTTACAAATATTTATGAACTTGTTTTTAACTTTTATTTTATTACTTTTTTAATCTCATTGCAGAATAAGATATTAAATCAATATTTATTAATCCTTGTTTGTGTTTTTAACACTGAGTTACACTATACTTGTAAGCTGGACCTACTGCTGCAGCATTACTCATGATTATTATTTCAGCATTCTTGTGCTTGGTGCTTTCATTTGGTGAGGAGTAATTTTAAAATTTTTACCCTTTTTTATGCCAAGTTCTTCTTCTAAGTAATTGACATATTTTTCGTGCTTGTTAGTAATGATTCATGTTGTAGGCTACTGCTAGCTGAACTACATCATGGACATTACGTGGGTAAATGTTGAAGGAACTCGGTCATAGCTTTATTAATTATTTCAACACATAACGTTTTGTAAAAACGGGGACATTAGACGTTTGCTTCATTTTAACAATTTTAAATTTGAGGAGAAAAGTGTAATGGTCACGGGTGTGCTCATCACATGCACGCTAACTCCCCATTTTGGAGTTTTTTTCCGAGGCCAGTAATTTATCTGATCTGGCTCATGATGAAAGACTGATCGCAAGATTTCCATGAACTAGATTCAGGTATTTGTTAGATACACTCTCAGTTGGGCTGCGATTGCCACTAAATATATCATGTATTACCTTGTGCCGTATGCTTTCCATTGAAGTTATAACTGTTATTATATATGCATATGTTGTTTGTTTTTGTGTATTTTCAGTTTTGTTTTTTTTCTCTTTCCGCAGGTCTAGAGGCAGACTTCAAGGATGTTGACTTCTTTTATCTCTATGCTTTTTTTTTCTGTCTTCTACTTCTATCTCCTTTTCTCCATGTCTGGATGTGTCATTTTATGTTAAGCAAGGCGGCTAGCACTTTGCTAACTTAGCTAACTTTAGCTACCAACAATAACAGTCTGTGCTTGCCAAAGGTAAGAATACCACTGTGTGTCAGCCTATGATTGGGGATATCACCACAGTCAACCAAAGTAATGTTATTTTAAGGGCCATTAACACAATCAATCACATTTTTTCATTCTTTATATAGAAGAATACCCAGCCGGAACCATTTCATTTATGTTTTTCTGGTATGCCGATAAATCTGACGCACAAGTGACATCAAAAAAGAAACAAAATGGGCAAAAAGCCGCTTCTCTTGGACCACTGGGGGTTAATTTATGATTTTTTAAAAAAAAACGACATGATGGGATACTGGAAAGGACTATTGTTGTGTGCAAGTTGAGCTAAAAGTAGTTGGCATATTATCAAAGCTATTCAGGCCTAAAATAGCTCTTAATGCAAAACTTGTTGCAGCAGCACAGATGTCCCCAACGCGAATGACAGTGTCAACAGTAATTTCTGAAGAAGTATTTTTCCAAAGAAGTTACATGAATTATCAGGGTCACCAACCTAATGGTTGAATAAGCTAATTTGCAGATGAAAAACAATAAACATCTTTGTTCTTGAGCTCATATGTCCATTTATTTTTCAGTAATTAAGCAGCAAAAAGGAGTTAGAAGGAATGAATAGAAAATGGTTATTGTGTAGATTTAAAGTTTTCAGATTAATTTTGCATAATTAAAGACCATGGAATTAACTTATATTAAAATTTAAAAGAAGAATAGAGTCCCACCATTAGTTATTCTATTTAACCCTCCTCACTTAACTCTAATCAAATTTATAGCTGTGCTGTTTCCATGGTTACTATTTCTAGATAGCCCACTATTTACATG
Organism: Anableps anableps; assembly: GCA_014839685.1. Classification (NCBI taxonomy): domain Eukaryota; kingdom Metazoa; phylum Chordata; class Actinopteri; order Cyprinodontiformes; family Anablepidae; genus Anableps; species Anableps anableps. The sequence continues at coordinate 31,436,424 of CM026082.1, forward strand.
TGTAGTGCTTGAGTAGAATTCATGATAATGAATTCAATTAATTTGTATTTCATCATGCAGAATATTTTTATGTATATTTTAAATATCAAATATTTTATGTAATTAGTATTTCTGTACTGCCTTTATTATATTCATCTAAACACACGTTTTGGGGATGTTAACGCCTCCACCATCTCTCCATCACCACCCTCCTCTCTTACTACTTTTTCAGGTGTTTGCAACGTTTAACAGAATCAGCAGTAAGAATCTTGATGCTCTGGACCAGTATACCTCTCATTTAGTTGAACTTCTCTAAACAAAAAAGGGAACTCTTGGCCAGTAATTCTGTGAGCTGGAACAACACATTACCTTGGTGGTAAGTATGTTAATTTAGCTTTTGATCTATAAGATATTTCTTCAATCAAGTTTTAAATGACACGATCCAGATCAACCTAATCTATTTCCTATCTGACTTGTACCTTGCAAGTTACTCTGTTAACTGGTCTTTTCTCCCTGTATCATTAGACACCAGACATGACAGTACTTTACACAGTTCTCCTCAAAGGCATTCTCATTACACTTCGTGATAACTCCAGTGAGTTCTTCAAAACATGCACTCTAAGTACTTGTATATAAAAAAGAGTTTGGTCTCTAATAAAATAGAACTATATCTGTGCTGACGTAGGATATGTAATTATATTTGCAGAAAATACAATTTGTTCAGTGTTTGATATACACTGCCCACAAAATTAAAGGGTACACTAAACTAACACATCCTTGATCACAACTAATTAAATATTCTCATTGAAAAACTTTAACACAGTGATTGAGAAGGAAATAACACAAAAATTATCAATGTAAATCAAAATTATTACACCATGGAGATCTGGATTTGGATTCATACTCAATATGAAAGTGGAAAATAACATAGGCTGATTCAACATCAGTGAATATTCCTCAAGACAAGTCTAAGTGAGGCTCAGTAGTGTGTGTATAACCTCCCAACAACGTCTGGGCATGCTCCCGATGAGACGGCAGATGTTCTCCTGAGGGATCTCTTCCCCGACCTGGATTAGAGCATCAGTTAGCTCCTGAACAGTCTGTGGTGCAATGTGGCGTTGGTGGATTGACCAAAACATGATGTCCCAGATGTGCTTGATTGGATTCAGGTCTGGGGAACGAGCAGCACAGTCCATAACATCAATGTACTCATCATGCATGAACTGCTGACACACTTCAGCCACATGAGGCCGAGCATTGTCATGCATAAGAAGGAACCCAGGAACCCACTGGACCAGCATATGGTCTCACAATGGGTCTGAGGATCTCATCCTGGCACCTTATGGCAGTCAGGGCACCTCTGGCTAGCACATGGAGGGCTGTGCAGCCATCCAAAGAAATGCCTCCCCACACCATGACTGACCCACCACCAAACCCACACCATGACTGACCCCACCACCAACTGGTTATGCTGGAGGATGTTTGCAGGCTGCATAATGTTCTCCATGGTGTCTCCAGACTCTGTCACATCTGTCACATGTACTCAGTGTGAACCTGCTTTCATCTATGAAGAGCACAGACTGCCAATGACGAATCTGCCAATTTTGGTGTTCCCAATCAATTGTCCTGCACAGTGTTTGGCTGTAAACACAGGCCCTATATGTGGATGTTGGGCCCTCATATCACCCTCATGGAGTCTGTTTCTGACCGTTTGAGTAGAAACATGCACGAGTGGCCTGCTGGAGGTCATTTTGTAGGGCAGTGGACCTTCTGTTCCTCCTTGCACAATGGACGAGGTAGCGGTCCTGCTGCTGGGTTGTAGCCCTCCGACAGCCCTCTCCATGTCTTCTGGCCTGTCTCCTGGTACCTATTCCATGCTCTGGATACTGTGCTGAGAGAGACAGCAAATCTTCTTGCCACCGCTCACATTGATGTTCCGTCTTGGATTAACTGCACTACTTGAGCAACTTCAGTGGACTGTAAAAAAACACCTCATGATGCCTCGACAGCACTGACAAAATGAAAAAGTGACTAAAAGTTCAACCAGAAAGGACGAGAACAGAGAAACATTTCCACCTGTTGTATTTTCCATTTGCACAGCAGCAGGTGAAACAGATTCACAATAAGTGTCCTAACTGGTGACATTGATTCCAAAAAGGTGTGACTGACTTGGAGTTACATTGTTTTGTTTAGGTGTTCCCTTTATTTTTTTCAGCAGTGTATTTTATGTAGCAGTTCCTCCACAGCTAATCTGAGAGGTTTTTGAGCAGCTAGGAAATAAAGATGAAATCTTCCACATAAATATTGTACATATTAATTTAATTTAAATATAAGGAGTAGTTGTTTAGGTTGAAAAGTCAGTATTATTGTTGAAGAACATATGGCCTGTCGTGGATTTTCTTTATCAAAGAGGGAGAGAAGACTACTCATTAAATAAGCGAAAGACCGGACTTTGTCTTTTTAACTTTATTCAAAGGCATACAGCGTTTGAAGTCTCTGTCACTGAGCAAGTCAGAAGAGCAGAGCCCAAACAGAATCACAGACATAATTATACTGGTATGTGGGTGTCATCTTATCTTTAGAGGAGAAGGAAAAAATGCCCTCCACCCTATTTAGGGTTAGAGGTCACAAAATGTATTTATGAGTACCCTGCTGTAAAACATCACTTCAGTCACGCAGCACTACTCACAGAGACATTAGTCACAAAATCTCCTCACAATAAGACTGGAATGTGTTCCCCTTACATAACTAAAACACAGGGTTAATCTTTTGGAAGAGCTTAAATTCCCATGGTAAAGAATATGTGTGTGTGTGTGTGTGTGTGTGTGTGTGTGTGTGTGTGTGTGTGTGTGTGTGTGTGTGTGTGTCTTTGTTGGACACAGCAAAATGAGGCATCACTGTTGATGTGCTGAAAGTTGTCAGTGAAGATAGTCTTGACAAAGGCTCAAGTTCAGTGGATCTACAGCCCATCTCCACTGCCATCATTCTGGAAGGCGGTATTGTCATGGATTGTGTTAAAAACTTGCTTCAATCAGTTTGTCTATTATTTGCCCTTAAATATGCTTTGCACTTGGATTACACGTGTGGAAAATACACTCAACTTTATTCAGACAGAGATGCTTGGAAGGGGAAAAAAATAGCCTCCCACCAAAACTGTTGACTCTGAAGAACAGACCAGTAAAAACCTATCAACTTTAAGATAGCACTTTGTAAGTTAAACACCCATTAATGTTCTCCTGTTATCATAAAATGTGTAATGTTTTCATGCAGCTGAGTTGGCTTGTCATCACAATTTAAAAAAAAAAAAAAAAGAATCTCCATCAAAGTCTGAATCATGATAATTTTTGTAATTTTTGATCAGAACTGTCAGTAATGCATTTTTTAAAATAAATGTTGTAATGCAGCTGAATCAACCCAGTGATTTTTTTTTTTTTTTTTTTTTTTTTGCGGTATATTTTTGTGGTGTTTTCGCGTTTAACAGTGAAAATAGTTCAGAAATGGGAGGAAAGAGAGGGAGGAAGGCCCAGGAAATTAGAAAAGGAAACTGCCACTCAGGACACAGTAGCATAGTAATGGATGAAAGAGATGGCAAAGAAGCTACTTTTGGTGGCCAGGCATGGATAAGCAAATTGAGGAGATGGCTACAGCCTGCTCATCATGTCACAAGGTGAGAAACAACTCACCACAGGCTCCACTTCATCCATGGGAATTTCCACAGGAGCTGTGGTATCATGTGCCTTTTAATTTTGCAGGTCCACTAGAGGACAGGATGTTTCTATACCATCTATAATAACTCCTCAACTAAATGAGTTACATCAACATTTAATTTCCCTTTGGGATAAATAAAGTATTTTTGAATTTGAATTCTGGTCGCTGTTGATGCACATAGCAATGCCCTGAAGTCACTGTAATGTGTTCCACAACAGCAGAAAAGACAATTCAAAAGTTGGGAGAAATGTTTAGTCATTTTGGATCTCCTACTCAGGTGGTCTGCTGATAATGGACCCCAACTAGTTTCACAGAAATGCCTGCATTTTTCAAGCGTGACACATCACTTCAGCTCCCTATCATCCTTGAGGACAAGGGACCCCTCCACCAAAGAGTACACAATTTTCTGCTGAATTATTGAAACACACACATGCTACAACAAAAACGTCTCCTGCCTAACCTAATGCTAAGAGAATCTGCATATGGCTTTGGACCTTTTGAAACCTGCTGCTGTGAAAGACATTATTTTAAGTCAACAGGGAAAAAAAAGTGTACAGCACAGAGAACAACATGCTAAGGACAGAGTTTTCACACCTGGAGAAGTTGTGTTAGCAAGGAACTATCATGGATACTAAAAATGGATTCCAGCTACTGTTATCACACAAACTGGACCAGTTTGCTATACTGTTCAAGCAAAGGACACTGTCTGGAGGAAACATGTGGACCAGCTTCTTCCAGCCACAAGGATGTCACCAGAACAGTCCTGGACAGAACCCTCAGATCCACAAATCAAGGGATCAGACACTTTGATCACTTGACACCACAGATTGTCCCAGCCACCAGAGAGATTCCAGATGAGACTGAGGGACAAAACATTACATCAGACTTTATTAGATCTTCATCATTAGGGGACAGTGAGACTGAAAGGACTTTTGTTCCTGAAAGACGAAGATACCCATCCAGAGAATTCTAGATTTGCGCCGCTCAGGGTGGCAGCACGTTGGAGGAGCTCTGTAACTTTCATTGAAATTTTTTTCTTTTTTTTTTTTTGTTTTTTTTTTTCAAATTTCATGCTGCTTTCTTGGGAAAAAATTGCTTTTTTTTGGACAACCGTTCGTTCTTGTTTTGGAAGCTGTGCTAGATTGTTTTTTTTTTCCACCAATACTTTTCTATATTTTGCTCTTTTGTTATGATGGGTAACCATAGCAACAGGGTGGTTTACAACAGGGAGCAGCTGATTAACATCGCAAAAGCAGAAATAATACGTCAACTGAAACCAAAACTCCCACAGGAGTTGAAAATGAGGTGTCATGGATGCAGAGCAGGAGCAAAGAGGAGAGAGGAGAGAGAGAAGAGGAAGTTCAAACCATCCATCATAATAGGCAACGTGAGATTGTTAGCTAACAAGTTGGATGAACTTCAAGCCCTGACAAGGACTCAACATGAGTATCGGGAATGCAGTATTTTGTGTTTTACTGAGAGATGACTGCAGGATCATATCCCCCGACTCCAATGTCTCTTTGCTGGGCTTCCTGACTATACGGGCAGATCGAGATTTAAGAGTAGCAGGAAAGGAAGGAGGTGTATTGGCAGTGCTTGTCAACAACCAATGGTGTCACCCAGAACACGTTACTGTGAAGTGTTATCTCTGCAGTCCAGACACTGAACTATGGCAGTAGTCCATATTATTTGCCAAGAGAGTTCACCTTTGTTATTTTGGTAGCTGTTTACATTCCACCCTCAGCCATTGCCAACGGTGTGTGTAATAGCAACAATGGAACTGATGACAAGATACAGACCCAACACCCCAATTCTTTTGTGGCAATATCTGGTGATTTTAATTACGTCTCACTCTCTGCTACAACGCCAACGTTTCAACAGTTTGTCAGCTGCTCTACCAAAGAAAACAAGACATTCGATTTGTTTTACACAAATGTCAAGGAATCATATATTTCCAAATCAAGACCTCCTCTGGGTAAATCAGATCACAACCTTGTTTTTCTCTGCTCAGAATATAAACCCCTTGTTCAGAGACTACCTGTAACAAAAAAACTGTGAGAAAGTGGTCACAGGAAGCAGAAGAAGCCCTACAGGGTTGTTTTGATGCTACCAATTGGATTTCGCTTTGCAAGCCACATAGAGAGGACATTTAATGCCATGACTGTGTGACCAACTATATAAACTTCTGTGTGGACAACGCCCATCCCCACCAGAACAGTGAGATGCTTCCCTAATAACAAACCAAGGATCACCAGTGAGCTAAAGAAACTGTCAAACAAGAAAAAAAGAGCCTTTAGGGAGAGAGAAAGAGCGTTATTGAGGAGTATACAGAAGCAGCTCAAAGTCAAGATTAGAGCCAGCAAGGAGGTGTATAGGAAGAAGCTGGAGAGTAAACCACAGATGAACAATATCAGAGATGTGTGATGAGGGATGAAGAAGATCACAGGCTTCAAGCAGAAGGAGGATCAGATAGATGGAAGTATGGACAGGGCAAATAAACTGAACACATTCTTCAACAAGTTCAGTTCACCATCCTCACCATCTTTCCCTCCTGCCCCCAGCCAAACAGACATCCCACCCTCCTTTGACCCACAGCTTTCTTGTCACACCTCAGATGTTTTATCCTCTACCTCAGTCATGGACTCTTCTGCTTCCACTAGTTTGTCTTCAACCAAATCAGAAGATGTTGCTGCTGCCCTCTCCCTCCCCCTTCCACTTTTCTGTTTCTAGAAGTCAGGTGAAGAGGCAGCTGGAGAGACTGAACCGGAACAAGGCTGCAGGTCCAGATGGTGTCAGCTCCAGAGTCCTGAAGGCCTGTGCAGAGCAGCTCTGTGGGATTCTGCAGCACCTCTTCAATCTTAGCTTGACCCAAGAGAAGGTACCACTATTGTGGAAGACATCCTGTCTGGTTCCGGTACCAAAGAAAACTCACCCATCAGTGATCAACGACTATACAGACCCGTTGCGCTGACATCCCACATTATGAAGATCCTGGAGAGACTCCTGTTGCCCCACCTGAGTAAGTAGATCACCACATATCAGGACCCCTTGTAGTTTGCTTTATCGCAGTGGAGTTGAAGACGCCATTATACACCTGCTTCAAACAACCCACTGTCATCGGACCAAGCAGGCACCACTGTGAGGATCATGTTCTTTGATTTCTCCAGTGCATTTAATACAATTCAGCCTGATCTCATTCGTCTGAAAATCCAGAAGACACAGGAGGCCTTAGTAATCACCTGGATCAATGACTACCTGACACACAGACCACAGTTTGTGAGACTGAAGGACTGTGTGTCTAACCAGGTGGTCAGCAGCACAGGAGCACCACAAGGGACTGTACTCTCATCATTTCTTTTCACTCTGTACACTTCCGAAACTGAGTACAGAGAGCTGGTGGACCGCTTTGTGGCATGGTGTGGAAACAATCATCTTATCTTGAATGTGACCAAAACAAAGGAGATGACTGGAGATTTCATGAGAAACAGGGTTATATCAAACCCTATTTCCATCATGGGAGAAGAAGTGGAGGTGGTTGAGGAATATAAATACCTCAGTGTTCATCTAGATTACAGACTGAACTGGAGACTCAACAGTGAAGCCATCTACAAGAAAGGACAGAGCAGACTGTACTTCTTGAGGAAGCTAAGATCCTTCAACATTTGCAAAAAGATGTTGCATGTCTTCTATAAGTCTGTTGCTGAGAGTGTCATCTCCTCTGCCATCATCTGTTGGGGCAGCAGCATCAGAGCCAGGGACCTAGAAAGGCTCAACAACCTGATAAAGAAGGCTGGTTCTGTTTTGAGGATGACTGTGGAACCTCTGGAGTTGATGATGCAAAGAAGGATTTTGCATAAAAATCAAGAAAATTATGGACAACCCTGGACATCCACTTCATGAGACTGTCATTGGAAGACAGAGTCTCTTCAGTCAAAGACTTCTTCTGTTTGGTTATAAAACAGACCGCTATAGGAGGTCTTTCCTGCCCACAGCCATCACCATCTATAATAACTCCTTGACTAAATGAGTTACATCAATATTTAATTTCCCTTTGGGATAAATAAAGTATTTTTGAATTTGAATTCATCATTAGGGGACATTGAGACTGATAAGACTTTTTTTCCTGAAGGACGAAGATAACCATCCAGAGAACAGCACCCATCTGCACACCTTAGTTATAGTTAATAAGTGACCAACCCAAATAAACAGGGGCAGAATAATCCCCTAGGAGCTCAGTCAAGGGATTGAGGCAGTCTACCCTCATCCCTTAGAGTTCTAAAAAAGATATTCCTAAAATAGTTACACAGAGTTCTTTTTCAAATGAGTTGCTGTTGTTATGTTTGTTTGTCCAATTTGAAACGTGAATAACAGTAATTGTGAGTGTAAATGTAATTTTTACACAAGTTGGGAAAATTAATAATTATTTCTGATAAACATCAGGTATAGGAAGGGAGGAAATGTTATGCATTTGGAATGTTCTGAGTAGCTATATTAATGGTAGCCAGGGGGATGATGTGTAGGTTAGAATAAGATAGTTGAAAAGAACAGCTGTATACTAGATCAATAGTGGATTGTTTAAACACCACGAGAATTAAACGTTCTCCATATCTTCAATGTTATGCCATGACAAAAAGGGATTGAAGACATAACATATACAGCAGCCAAGCCAGCAGTGGACTGATGGCAGGAGCATGGAGCTACACCAAGAAGCTGACAAACACTGAAAAGAAGAAGAGTTATCATTGATACAGTTGCAACCATGCATGTTTTAATGTTGCAATCCCAGTTTTTTGTTAGTAGCTCAAAGTTTAAACAGGTATTGTTGTGCATCTTAGGTTGTTTTCAAGCACCCCCGCCAAAGAATTGCAGCCACTCCCCTTTTGCAAATATTTCTGCCAGCTCCCCCTATTATCCTCTAAACCACCCCCCAAGGGGTGGTGATACCGCTCCCACTGAGAAACACTAAGCTACAGTAACATTCTCCACTGCCAGCATCAAATTCAAGTCACTGGGTACATGAAGGTTCTCACAAAGACTTATGATTTGGTCACTCCAGTCATCAAGGGATTGTCAGCTAGCAGTGTCTACACCAGGGGTGCTCACACTTTTTCAGCATGCGAGCTACTTATAAAACAACCAAGTCAAATGATCTACCTACCCACTACAAAAATGCAAAACATATAACTGTTTTATGTACAATGTATGTTGATGTACCTTGCATAACTGAGTAAGCCAAATATTGCACAACACACATAATAAATAATTATTTACCATTTTTTGTTAAATCCTCAGCAATGGCTTCACAGCACTGTGTAACTGTATGTCTTGACAGCTGCAGAGCTTTGATTGAAGATAATATCTCTGCCTTATTTTTAAAGTCTCGGAGCAATGAGTCAGCTGCTTCAACGAATGCTTCTTTTACCATCCCTCTGTCTTGAAAGGACTTATTGTTTTTAACGATGACGTGACTCACCCGGAACAATGCTTCGGTGGTGGCTTTTGCTTTTGAAGTTTGTTGAGTGAAAAATGACTGCTGTCCGGACAACTGGGATTTTAGTTCCTCCACCTTTCTCTTTCTCAGCTGGATTTTCGGTGGGAAGTCGATGTCGTATTTTCCATGAAACAGTCCGAAAATGCCGCTCCAAATTTCCCTCTTTGTTATTGCGACGGTATTATAGACTGGCAGATGAGGCAAACGCACTTCGAAAATGACATCGTGAAAAAAAAACTCCACCTCCCATTCCGTATGAAAGTGATATGTTTTTGCCCTTCTTACTGGTCCAGCTTTCTCACTCATTTTCATCACCATATGTTTTAGCAAGGGCTTAAAATCTGAGGTAATTCGCTAACTAGCTTGTAAGTTTTTCTGCGCTAGTGCCATCGTTTACGCATGAGCGGTGACCTAAAGGTCAAAATTCAGTTGTCATCTGATTGGTTGCCCTCTATGTCAATTAAGTAACGGGATGTTTGATAGGCTGACAAATATATATATTTTTTTAACGTCACACTGCGATCGACCAGTACTGCCTCCACGATCGACCAGTAGATCGCGATCGATGTAATGAGCACCCCTGGTCTACACCATGCTAAAGAAAATCCAGAATCAAATTTCATGATGTTGTTCCATGATGATTGACTGACCTGCTGAGCACTACTAGAATAGGAGCATCACAGTCTATCTTCCAGAAACTCTTGAAGACCCAGCTCTTCAGAGTATCTCTGACCTTAGCCTAGCACCTACCTCCTCTTCTGCACATCACTATGCCTCCACTGTTTCTACACCTTCTTCACTGATAGAAAAAAGCTCAATACTCAGATTCTAAGTAGCTTATTGATATTAACTGCATTGTTGCATCCTCATTTGTAAGTTGCGTTGGATAAGTGTCTGCCAAACCCACAAACAGAATCATAGGTGATTTTGAAGGCAGTTGGTCACCCCGGATTTATTTAGGGTGGTTTATAAATGCATGTCATGTGTTTTACATTTTTTTTAAATCTATGTATCACATTCCTTTCTCTTTACAATTACAACTGCTTGGTATTTGATTCTGTTACATTAAATCTTTCTATACAAAGAAATTTGTGGCTGTAACAACATTTGATGGGAGTGATTAACATTGTAAACAGCCTTGCAAAATGTTAGCACACCTCTGCTAGGAAGGATTGGGTTCCTCTAACCATGTTCCTCTGCTCTCTGAAACATACAGGTGTTTACAGTACATGGTTTAGCTGAATGGGCAAGTCACAATTGTTTACTCTCATAGGCACTCACATATTCCCCCTATGCAAAGACTGACAACTGGCCTGAGGATGCCTGTGCTCACAGAGTGGTAATCAAAGGTGAGATGAGGCACAACAACAAAAACGGACCTCCTCTACTTGACATGGTGACTCACTGGAATAATGTCAAGAGTATGTGGCTGATAGAGGCAACACCGTCTCCCTAAATGCCACAAAGCCAATAATCAAGCCATGTTTAGTGACTGTTTTAATTTCAAACATTGTCAAAGGTGTCAAAGCTGAGCAGTTGGGTGTATTGGGGGAGGAGGGAGGGGAGTTCACACAAACACATTTTCATGTCTTTCTATGCGCCAACTTGAAAAGTTCTCTCAGATTGTTTAAAGAAAATTATTATATTTAAGATTAAATACAACTAAACTGGAGGTTGAGAGCCACATACTTGACCCCAATGTTATGCTCAAGTCTGTGTAATAGTGTTTGGTTGATCATGTTAAAAGGTCACTGGATCTAACCAGATCAGCATAGTTACAAAGATACATCTAGACAGCAAGAGTATTGTCTGATACTTAAAGCTTTTTCAGTATTGTGGTGGGCTCTGAAGCCAGAATGAAACCCCTCTAAAATTTATTGTTCTACATGTGGGTTAAAAATTGTTTGCGCCTATTTTCAAGGACCTTAGACAATGGAATGAACCCAAAAGTGACAACCCATTGAAAGTTTGAACAAGTCAATTTTCTCTTTAAAAAAAAAAAAAAATTGAGTGTAAGTTTATAAGCAGTAAAGTGATTTTTCCAAGCTTTGTAACTGCCGTCTGACTTGAAACAATGGCATTTTCTTCTTGTTTTTTTTAGCTGATGTTTGCAGATAATGTACATGGGTTTCTAACTGCATACTTTGTCTTTTGCGGGGCAAGAGTGTTGATGAGACCTATCATGTGTGGAAAACATATGCAAACATTCAGGTTGTTGCATGCTTTTTAAAACTCCTTCCTATGGTTGATTCCCTAAGGGCTTGAATATATATGGACTATTAAAGATATTGGTTGTCTGAGCTAACAGAGACCAATTGTTACTCGGTAGACATCTTCCTATTGGTTATAATTTTAGACTCTAAGTGTTCTCTTGAAGAGGTTATAAGGTGATGGAGCATTTAGTTCATGTTCATTATGTTCATCTTGTTTTACCTGGTAACTGATTATTTTATGGTTAAGGTTTTATGTTAATATAAAAGGAAATCGCAGTTTATATTGATAGCTTGCTGCAGGCCAGTCAGTATGGTTTGTTAAGTGAACCACCGTGCAGCCTTGACCGAAGTATTTCAATCCCAAAACATTATTAATGATAAATCACAAAGAGTGAAGGACTGAAGTGTCTATCCATTTTTCCCCTTTTGTTTTCACAAATACTTTTGCTTTTAATCGTGATACATCATATAAACATGCTTTGAATTGAATGAAAAAATCAGAAAGCCTAAATATTAAGCAGACTAGGTCAGTATTTTGAATAAATATGGCACAGAAAGATAGGAACACAGTAAAATTATATGGAAATAATTCCAGAATAATTCACATGGTCTCACTATTGATGGTCCAATGTTCCAACTCGACAGCCTATCCTTTTGTGATAGCCACACTTGCAGCCATACAGTCGGTAACCCCATGCACCAACACTTTTTCACTTTGAGTTTTCATATACATATCACACCCACTGCAGCACAAATAAATAGGTTTTTGTTTATATTTTCATTGGTTTGACTATATTAAAATAAATTAGTTCTAATTGTTGCATGCACATTTAGTTACTGGGCTGGCACAAAACTATGTTAAACCATGATTTTGCCTTGAGTTTAGTTTCTTCATTTGACCTCTTTTAAGGGTCGGTCCTGTAATCATTGTTTGAATTTTATTATTTTGTGGAATAAAACCCATTTTTCTTGAAAACTACTACTGTGTCCTTATGCTTGACTGGCTCTGTCCCTCACTCATGGTCACAGTGGTGGTATCCACCATTTGAGGACACAATTTTTTAGGGGGACCTTTGGGCAGTTTTTTCTTCAGCTAAGTTTTTGCTTTTTTGACTCCACTCCTGTTTTTCCCTTTTTGACCATGCACCATGGAACCACAAAAAATAAACTAGAGACCCAACCTCCAGGTGTGGCTGAAAGAGCATGATCTGAAATCAGCAGCCTGTACCCTCGCTGATATGTTTGTGGCTGCTCAGAGGAAGGGCCAGCCATGGAGTAAGGTTTCCATTAACGATAAGGACATCTGCAGGCCAGCACCATCTCAGCACCACCAGGGTGGTTCAGGGTTCAGCAACAGGTGTGAGTAAAATCTAAGCAACAAATGAATTGCCTACAAATAACCTTAATAAAATTAATAAAAGAATCCCAGTTTGTTACCTTTGTGGACTGGAAGGGCACATTAAACCTGTGTCCAAAAAAAACCCTTAAAACTGACCCAAATGTGCTTTGTACCATGTCAAGACTCAGATTTAAAACAAGAAAAGGGATTTTCAATAAGTATGATCACAGTAAAAATCAATGGGGAAGACTCAAAGCTTTGATAGATCCTGACAGTACCTTGGTTCACAGAAAATTTGTACCAGGTGGTATGGGTACTTTTGAAACCATCCCTATTGGTTGAATGCATGGTGATGAGAAGCCTTACCCTACTGCTGACATGTTTTTGAAATACAAGGACAACCATATCTATTGAATGTGAGTGTGGCTGATAACTTACCATTTTCAGTAGTTTTGGGTGAAGACCTACCAGACCTTCCTCATTTGTTAAAACCAACAAAAGATTGGAATATGGCTGTTACGAGGGCCACAGATAAACAAGTCAATGAGCATCTTCCAACTTTGAGTACCTTACCTTTCTTTGATGGTGACTACAAACTAATCCTGGGAGATCTAAGAAATCATGAAGTCAAAGAAAGCAAGAGAAATTTAGAGGTACTATTGTAAAGTTGCCTGCTGATCTATTGGGATTTCAAATACCAACAAACATCATTCAAATGCAACACAATGACCCAGCACTGTCAGCCATTTTGTTGAGAGCTCAGCAGAAGGATTCTGAGGGTGAGCTTGGCAACAACAAAGGGGTATTTTTTTACAGAATCGGATATTTTACCATCAGTGTGGCCAGGCTAAGCAGCTAGTGGTCCCTCAAGAGGCCTGAGATATTGTACTTAATCAGGGCCACTCCATTCCCTGGGCTGGCCACCTAAGGAAACATAAGACCACTAGTCATATTAAGTGTTACTTCCACTGGCCTTGCCTGCGATCAGATGTTGCAAAATTCTGTAACAGTGTCAGAAGATGTCAATTAAAGGCCCCTCCAGCGATCCACTCCAGCCTCTGCCAGTTATAGGTACACCATTTGAACGTCTCGGAATGGACATAGTTGGCCCCTTGGAAAAAAGCCATACAGGATATTGCTATATGTTGGTGGTCACAGATTTGGCAGGAAATGTTTTTTTTTTTCTTGGAGACATGGAGAAGCAGCTTTCAGTTTTTGTGCACTACCAATCTGGAACAAACTTCCAGAAAACTGCAAAACAGCTGAAACACTGAGTTCCTTTAAATCAAGGCTAAAAACCCACCTGTTTAGAGCTGTATTTGATTAGTAGTAAGCAGAACATTGAACTATATTTGCTTGATGATATTTGCTTGTTGATCCTTATGATTTTGATGTACTGATATTTGCTCGATGATTTTGATAATTTTCATGTGTATTTGCTTGATGATTTTGATGATATTCTGTATCCTTGATTGATGTTTTTATGATGTGAAGCACTTTGAACTGCCTTGCTGCTGAAATGTGATATACAAATAAACTTGACTTTTTTAATGTGTTTTTTTGTAAAGTGTCTCGAGACGACATTTGTTGTGAATTGGCGCTATATAAATCACTGAATTATGCAACCATACACCCCAAAGTACTTCCATTGAAAACAATAAAGGCAAAAGTTGTAGGTTTCTCTTTGATACAGTTCTTTTCAAGAGTTGGTTTCTAAAGTTATGTTAAATCTTCATGAAATTCTCACAGATCAAGGAACTAATTTTATGTCTGTTTTATTAAAACGGATACATAAACTATTGGAGATTAGGAGTGTGAGGACTACCTGATATCCCCAAACAGATGGGTTAATTGAGTGCTTTAACCAGACCCTTAATCAAATTCTCCCTAAGTTTGTGGACGAAACTGAGTCTAACTGGAATCAGTGGTTGCCCTACCTCCTTTATGGTTATAGGGAAGTTCCCCAGGCCTCCACTGGGTTCTCCCCTTCCGAACTCCTATAAGGTTATGAAGTCAGGGACCATCTTACCCTGTTAGAGATGTGGGAAGGGACCCAGGAAGGAGAGAAACCAGTTAATGTCATTCCCTATGTCCTACAGATGAGGGACAAACTGGAAAAAATGAGTGCTTTAGTGTAGTCACATATGGCAGTTGCACAAAAGTCCCAAAAAGCTTGGTATGATCGCTTACCAAGGGAAAGAAGCTTTGAACCAGCTTTGATCTAGCAGAAGAAGCTAGGTCCTACAACTTACCAGGTTGCCACCCCAGGGTCCAATGATCCTCTAGAGTGCTTCATGTAAATCTGCTTAAAGAGATTTACATCTACTTTTACATCTGAAAAAGTAGATGTCTTGTTCATCCATTGTGTCAAGAGGATGAAGAAACTGATCAATACTTACCATCACGGTCTGCCTCCAACGTGGATTTGAGCCACCTCACTGACAAACAGCATGAGGTAAAAACTCTCATTACATCAGATATATTCCAAGAATATCCAGGCCACACAAATTTGGTGGAACATAACATTGTGCTGAAAGAGGACGTGCCAGTCAGGCGCATGCATTACAGGGTACCTGAGCGTCTTCTGGGAGCGCTGAAGAAGGAAATGGACCTCATGCTGTCCCTGAGAATCATTCAGCCCTCAAAAAGTTAGTGGTGCAATCCAGTTTTTCTGGTTCCCAAGAAAGATGGCACAATCAGGTTTTGTATTGACTTCAAGTATCTGAACTGTTTCAAAATTTGATTCATATCCTATACCATGAATGGATGAACTCATAGAGTGTCTGGGAAAAGCTAAATACCTACCTACCATTGACCATTAAAGGGTATTGGCAGGTTGTTCTCAGTGAAGAGTCAAAGGAGTTAACAGCTTTTTGCACATCATCGGGGCTCTTTGAGTTTACTGTTCTGGCATTTGGTCTACATGGAGCCCCTGCCACTTTCCAAAGACTGATGGACAAGGTACTGTATGGTCTTACTGATCATGCCTGTGCATATCTTGATGACATTGTCATTTACAGTGGAACCTGGAAAGAACACATTAAACATCTAAGGATGGTTTTGGACCGACTGAAGATGGCTGGCCTCATGATCAACCCAGCAAAATGTTCTCTGGCCAAGACCGACCTTGGTTTCACAGTTGGAAGTGTGGTCATAAAGCCACAAGTTGATAAAGTCAGAGCTATTGCATCTGCTCCTCTTTCACAGGTTAAAAAGCAGCTGAGATCCTGCCTTGGGATGACCGGCTTCTACAATTGCTTTATTGAGAACTTTTCAGTAAGAGCAGCTGCCTTGGCAGATTTGACAAGTTTGCAGTGCCTGAATCAAGTTCAGTGGACTCCAGAAGCAGTTGTAGCTTTTTGAGACATCCAGCAATCCCCGAGTAAGAATCCAGTTCTCTATAATCCAGATTTTGAAAAGGATTTTGTATTGCAAACAGATGCTTCTGAAAGGGGTGTTGGAGCAGTACTTCTACAGGGATCACTGGAGGACCAGCATCTCATAGCCTACATCAGTCGCAAGCTACTACCCAGAGAAGAGCCCCATGCCACAGTGGAGAAGGAAGCTTTGGCTATCAAATGGGTGCTTGATTCCTTCAAATACTAGCTTCTTGAGAGAGAATTTATCTTGCAGACTGACCACAAGGCACTTCAATGGGTGAATCGCATGAAAGACACTAATGGTAGAATTAACTTGTGGTACCTGGCTATGCAACCGTATCAGTTTAAAGTCCAGCACATCTCTGGCAAACACAATGCAACAGCCGACTTTCTGTCTTGCTGTCCTTGCAGCAGTTTCGAAGACAGGAGTGATGGCCACACCTGTAGCTACACAGTTAATAACCCCATGCACCAACACTTTTTCACTTTGAGTTTTCATATGCATATCACACCCACTGTAGCATAAGCACATAAGTTTTTGTTTGTATCTTCATTTGTTTGACATTAAAATACATTAGTTTTAATTGTAGCATCCACTTTTAGTTAACTTTTGTTATATTAAACCAGGATTTTTGACTTGAGTTTAGTTTATTCAATTGACCTCTTTTAAGGGCCCTGTAATTGTTTGAATTTTGTTATTTTGGGGAATAAAACCCATTTTTCTTAAAACTAATACGGTGTCCTCATGTTTTGTCCCTCAAACCTTTGAAAAAACGTTTCCTGGTAGAACCTATAGACACCAATAATTCTGTCTTGCTTATTCTCTCAGGGTCTTCTTATTGTTGGTTAAGTAAACCTAGTAGTTCACCAAAATAACAGTCTTATCTCTCTTCATCAGCCCCATTCCAGAACTCTGTTATCCTTTATCTATCTGAAGAAGCTTACCTTTGACTCCTGTTCATTTAGAACTCTGGCTAGGGACCAATTAATATTGGGTGACCAGAGCAAATGCTGTACACAATGAAGAATCCAGGATCATGATTGAACAAAAGCTGCTCCACCATGATAAGGCAGAAATGGTAAGGATTCTTTGATAAGAACTTCCCCTACAGCACTCTGAATGAGTCAGTTTTGTGATGTGGTTTTAGTGCTCTCTTGGTGATACTTATTCTTTTTGGACACAAATTTTAACACCCAATTCAGCTTACTAAAGCATATTTTTCTGCCATCCCTACTCTAATGGTAATCCCCAAATTATACTCTGTACTATTACTTTTGAACATTCTTTGAGGAGACAAACTCTTGAATATTCACCATCTTTGCAAATTCATTGTGGGTACTGTAAGGAAACAGCTGGACAATGGCAGATTTTACATTTCGATTATGAGGTGTAAACATATGGTTGCTAAGTGTGGGGATTACTGACTGTACTTGTATATTTTTCTGTGAGTGTGTGCCCTACTTAGTAGATTCTTAGCTGATGCCATCATTAAGGATGCAGCACACAAATCTGCAGGATTCATCATGTACAATCAGTGCTACCACATATATTTTTATTGTGAAAACAGCTTCTTCACAGTTGTCAGTCAAGCTTCAGATTCTGATTCATCATCTGCTAGATGATTTGAATATTATAAATTTCATACATTTAACCAGTCATGTTACAAAGAGAAAACCTCAAATGTTCAACATTCTTTCAAAACAATTGCTCACCCATTAATATTCTAAGTGTTGTATTTCTCTTTAGATCAAAAGGTATTTAAAAAAGGTAAACACCAAGAATTTAGAACAGTATCTTACATCGATCTGATGAAAGTTTGACCCCACTCGCTACTTTCTGCTGTCAGAGGCTCTGGTTTCTCTCCATGCACAGCCTAAATCACCCCACAGGCATCTCAGGAAGATCAAGATCTGGGCTTTGATGATGAGCTAGCTAGGTTCTGCTGCAGCTAAGCATCCCTACATCTCCCTGGTCTGTGCTTTACAGGTGGTATAGTTTTTTTTTTTTTTTTTTTTTTCCTGGAATGATTTATTATGGTTTATGCTAAACGCATCCGTTCTAGTGTCCAAATAATTTAGAATTAGACTAATTTCTCCAGAGAGTATTATTCCAGAGGTTGTGATAGGAAGAGTCTAATGTTGGTTTGATGTTATTGACATGATGTTTTAGGGTTATTGAAGAGTTTTTGTTTTTTAACATCTTGCAGTCTGCTTTCAGAGTGAACTTACCTGGAAGACCAGACCTGGGCATGTTGCCTTTAAAACCCTGAACTCCTTAAAGGGGGGGCAGTTATGAATTTTCTAGGCACATAGTGCCATTTTATAGCACAACCAAGTCACTATGTTACCTTCAGTTCAGAACTTCAACTGTCCATAAGCAGCATAAGTATTGTAAGGCCTACCCTCTTTAACCAACTAACCCAGTTTAGGTTTGGCTGTTGCAATTTTTTTTTTAACCGTGATTTAAAAGACTGATTAGCTCAAATGACTTTTTTAAAGCTCATATTAAAAGAGGACTTACTTATGTTACCTCCATGGAGCAAAAGTGATAGGCAGATGCTTGTTAAAAATGATGGTCTTAGTTAAAACTGTAAATCCATTGTATTACAAAACTGCATAACCCAGCATTTGGGTTTAAAGAAATAACCCTGCACTTTTTAGAGCATGGTCTGCATCCATGTTGATATTATAACATTGTCTGAAAATAGTTTCATTTTTATACACTGTACACCTTCAGGGCACATCAGAATGAAGTATTGTTACAGAAGGAAAGGTTAACAACAGATGCAGAGTAAACAATGCAAGCATTTGTTTAATAAAATTTTTTTTAAAGTTGAAGGAAAGGTTAATGTTGGATCTTACATGTCTATGAAATATTGCAATATTGTAATCCCACTAAACAGAACAATTTCAGTTTAGTGAGTTTATAATATACTTGTTTAAACATAGAAATCACAAATAATTTCTGCCACACAGGATGAGGCCAGTAGTGTTTTTTTATAGACAGAGGCCAACATTATTGTTCTATAAACTTTTTGTTCTTCTTTATTAAAGAAACATGCCTGCAAAGTTCTGTTAAATATTCTGTACTATATTTATATAATCTTAAATGGGGACACATAAAAGATAAATCTGAAGAGTTGATAATTAAATAAAAGTAGAAATGGTTTTGAAATCCAACTTTTTTGAAGGTATATATTATTTTGATATTATTTAGAAAGAGAATCCCAGGCAGGACATGTAGGAGCAGGAACCCAGGGCAAAACATTACAGATTCATTATACCTATAAACCGAGATCCAACACATTACTGTCAGGTAGAGCTGGTCGGTTTTAAATCACCCGGATTGACAACATAAGTATTTGTCCAGAATTGGGAATCATGAGACTGAGTTCTCCATTAATCACAATCATCTAAGTCCTCATGCTGGCTGCTGCTAAGTACACAAGGAGAAATGGAGAACTCAGGGAAAAACTACAGATGCAGTTGATTCAGTTCAATCTGTTTACTTACTCAAATCAATAAACCTACTAGGAACATAGCTGGGCACACACTGTAAGATCCTCTAATGCAGATTATTTGGTTGGCTGTTTGTTTTATAAAAGAACTGTGAGGAAATCTGATATTTTTCCATCTGGATATTCTTTGTTAGAGAATCACATAAAAATAAAAACTGCACTGATGTTCAGGTAAGAAAAAGGTATATTCTTTCCAGGTATTTACTCTTCTTTTTGAGCAGAAAATATACAGACCAGGGGCCTCATGTATAAATGCTGTGTATGCTCAAAAAATATGTGGCACAATATTTTACCTATAACTCGGGATGTATAAAAATGAATGTGGCATGAAAATGTGCGGCAGCAATATAAACTTTTTCAGTGGACAATAACAAACTACAAAGCACCAAAACTCACCTAAATACTCTAAATTCTGCCTCCATTCAGTGTTATTTAAACCTAGCAGTATCAAACCCACTGTTTTTTTTGTTGGTATTTTAGTCTTTTATTGTTTAAACTTAAATGATGAAACTGAACCACATTTATCCTAATAAAGGTAACACATACACACACACACACACACACACACACACACACACACAAATGCACACACACACACAAATACATAAATAAAAAATAAATGAAATTATAGGAAAACCTTACTATATACTATATACGAACGTATATAGTAATTTTTTTGTCACATATAGATGCAACTGTGCATCAGTCTGTGCGCTGATGTGCATGAAGTGTATGTTATCTGCGGGGCACTTTTATTCACCACTGAAAAGAAAACGGAGACAACTCTTCAGATTAACTCCAATAGGTCAGGATTGATGATATTAAGGTGGACAAGGTGTAAACAATCACACAGAACTAGCTGCACAAAGGTGTGCGTAATTGTGGAACGATGGCAGCTTTGGCACTGCTTGTGGACATCGCCAATGGAAGGATTCAGAGAGAGCGTTGTTTTCAGAGATCAGACTGACCTGCTGGCACATGATGAGTGGTATTATTTAGGTTGCCAGGAACACTCATCCTGGAGCTCTGCACAGAACTGACCCCGGTGTTGCAGAGGGAATCTTGAAGGAGCCGTTGCATTGCCAGTTCAAGTTCTCCCAACGCTGGGATTCCTTGCAATGAAGAATTTTATTGGGAATGGTTGACAGATCGGAATATCATTGTCATTATTCAGCCAAGCCAGCCCTATGTTGCTCAGATACAAAAAGTTCTTCCACTCTGCAGCTGAACAGGTAGAAATTAAATTGCAATTTGTTGCTATGAGCACCCTCTGTAAATGAATGTGCCTTAATGAATAGAAAGCATTTCTATTCTGTGAATATGCAACTTATATGTGCTACAGAAATGTAACTAACAACAGTGGCAAGTTGGCCTGGTTCAACTTGATTCCTTTATACTGTGGAATAATTGATCTCCCCACTCAATACAAAGGACTCTCTGTCTATTTTAAATCCTGACTGAAAACTCATCAATTCAAACAAGCATTATCCCTTTTGATATATCTCTAAGCCCGCTGAGAAGCCGACTCTGGTAACTGGCAGCTCCATAGTCAGAAACGTGGCATTAGAGACACCAGTGACCATAGTAAATGCTTGCCAGGGGTCAGAACGGACGGCATCAAATCCTACCTGAAACTACTGGCTAAGGATAAGCATATAAACAGTAAGATTGTTATTCACACTGGCGGTAATGACACCCGGTTACACCAATTGGAGGTCACTAAAGTTAGTGTTGCTTCAGTGTGTAAGTTTGCCAAAACAATGTTGGACTCTGTAGATTTTTTCTGGTCCCCTGCCCAATCAGTCCAGTGATGACGTGTAGCCACATGCTGTCATTCAACCGCTGGTTGTCTAGGTGGTGTCCTGAAAAAGATATGGGCTACATTGACAATTGCAAGCATTTTAGGGAAAACCCGGTCTGATCTGGAGAGATGACATCCATCCCACAGAGCAGCTCTTCTTCTAGGAATCTAGCCAAATTTATTAGTCTTCCAGAACACTGACAACCCAGGGTCCAGACCAGGCAGCAGAGCAGTTTAAGTAGCTTCTGTACTGTCACCCACCCATTACCCTATTAAGACAGTGTCTTGCCCATGGCCAAAATCAAATGGATTAAAGTAGAACCTAAAAAGAGCAAATCATAAAATTCTCATAAATATAAAAGCTACTCTAACTGAACAGAAAAATAAAACAATTAATTGTGATTTATTGAACATAAGATCTCTCTCTTCAAAGACTTTGCTAGTTAATGACTTCATTTGTGATAGATTGATTTGTTCTGTCTCACAGAAAACTGGCTGCAGCAAGTGGATCATGTTAGTATAAATGAGTCAACCCCTTCTAATTATTTACATTTTCACATTCCTCAAAGTACAGGGTGAGGTGTAGGAGTAGCAACTATTTTTCATTCAGATTTATTAATTAATCCTATGCCTATTAATAACTACAGTTCTTTTGAACATTTAACTCTTGGTTTTCCTCATCCTAGTAGCAAAGCAGTAAAACCACTTTTGTTTGTTGTTTTGTATCACCCACCAGGCTCTTATTCTCAATTTTTAGGTCATTTCTCAGATTTTTTTTATCTGATTTAGTGTTAAATAGTGATAAGATTATTATAGTGAGGGATTTTAACATTCATGTTTACAGTGAGGGTGATAGCCTAAATATTGCCTTTAATGGTAACACTCAATTGACTTTACTCAAAGAATTCACTGTCCGACCCAATCGTGTTGTCATACTTTAGACCTTGCGCTGACATATGGCACTAAGAGTGAAGAAATAACAGTACATCCCCATAACCCTGTGCTGTCTAACCATTTTTAATAACCTTTGAGTTTATCTTGACTGAGTATTCCAAACTTCAGAGAAAATTTCATTTTAGAAGATCTTTAACAGACAATGCTTTAAAAATGTTCAAAGAATCTGTTCCTGTTATATCCCCAGACTGGTGTGCTGTTTGTCTGGGTTCTGCTTTCTCCTCCTCCTCTTCACAGGGTGTGATTGGCAGGTGTAGCTCCCAGGTGGGTCAATTAACCTCATCAACGAGCAGTATTTAGAGGAGTGGATTTCCTGAGATGGATGCCAGATGGTTAACTATGACAAGTGTAATGGAAAAAATTTCTGGTATGCCCATTCTTGGAGCTTAACAAAGTGCTCTGATTTTTTTTTTATTTTTATTTTTTTTTTTAATTACCCCACTCACTCTGTGACCCCTATGTTTTAGTTATTTAGGGGGAACACATTCCAGTCTTATTGTGAGGAGATCTTGTCACTAATGTCTCTGGGAGTAGTGCTGTGTGACTGAAGTGATGTTTCACAGCAGGGTACTCATAAATACCTTAGGAGACCTCTCACCCTATTTAGAGTGGAAGGCTTTTTCTCCTTCTCCTCTAAAGATAAGATGCCCACATACCAGTATAAATATCTGTCTGTTATTCTGTTTGTCACTGAGCAAGTCAGAAGAGCAGAGCCCAGAGACTTCAAACGTTGTATGTCTTTGAATAAACTTATAAAGACAAAGTCCGGTCTTTCTCTTATTTAATGAGTTGTCTTCTCTCCCTCTTTGATAAAGAAAATACACGACACTAGTGATATGACCACTCCCTCTGAGCCTCTTTATGTAACTCTCCTGAAACTTATCAGTGTTTCTCTTCCTCCTGACAGATTACGGTGCTCAGCTTCCATGCTGACTCAGCAACTCTCAAGGTTTGCTGTCCCGGTGTCTCGCTCTCGTCCTCCTCGCCACTCTAGACGCTCACCTGTGGATCCTCTCCAACTCACCTGCCTGTTCACCCTCCGATGGTACCTCCTCTCCTTTCGTACAAAGGAAAACAGACTGAACCACAAACCACCATCTCACCCAACAAGCAGCCAACCGCCTGTTCTAGGTGTAGACTCCATGCTCCCTCTCAGTCACGACTCCTTCACCAAAAGTACAAACCCAACCTCTGTCTCTGTTTGGAACTGTCTTTGGCAATCCCTGTCTTCTAGTATGGACCTCTTCCTTGCTTGGTGTTTCCCCTCTAACATACCTACAGATCTAGAAACCTTTTTTCTTGATCCAATAAACTATTTTAAAACTTTTCTTTCCTGTGTCTGTAGTTGTTGTTTGCACCAGAGTCACCTTGAAATCATGACAGATCCATGTTTAATTTCCTCAGAATCTCAGATAAACACAGTAGAAGGCAGTAGTTTAATCTCCAGCCCTTCTCAAATTGATGCCCTATTCATGGAGTTATTTGCTCATTGCGTGTAGCATTAGACAATGTAACCCACTTAAAAAAGAAGGTAATTATCTATAGGAGTTTGGCTCCTTGGTTTAATTCAGAGCTGCGTACTTTAAAACAGAACACTAGGAAATTTGAGCAAAAATGGTGCTCTACACATCTAGAGCACCAACAAAGAGTCATGTACAGATGGACTCAAGAGAAAAAGACGGCAGCACAATCCGAAAACTGTGGTAAGACTTGGTCGTTTCTAAAATAAAAACACTAAGAGTCACGGTATGTTCACAGTAATTTGACAGACATATTGTGATTTGGTTTCTTATGTTTATTTGGTTTCATCTTCTCTTCTAGGAATAAAAAACAAAGCACACAGTATTCAAAATGTGTGTGGAAGAATGAAATGTTTTTACTGTTATTTATTTTCACGTTTATTTCCACAGACTGTGTTCGCCTCACAATGTGAGGGTCACGTCAAAATTGGCTGCAACTCTTCAGGCAAGCCCGGATTTCCAAGGCGTGGACAGTGATGTAATTGTGCGTAAGTATCTATTGCTGTTTTTTGTTGTTGTTGTTTTGTTTGTTTGTTGTTTTTTTTTTTTTTGCTTGAATATTGTTTATGTATGTACTGTGTTTATGCTCTTTATTTATAATGTACAAAAATGTTTTCCGGCTTCTTGCAAAACCTACTATGAGACGGTCTGCCGCAACTTCTGGAAGAGTCAACCAGACCTTGCGGAAAAAAACAGCCATTAAAAATTCTGCCCAGTCTCGGTCAAGAAGGAAGTGGGTAAGACATATTGGATTGTTGGTCTGATGTATTGGTATAGTTACATTGGATTAGCAGTTTTGTTTTTGGAAAATACTGCTTATTGTGTTTTTAACTTTTTAAAAAAATCTGGCTTTTTTTGAGCTGTGAAGGGTTAAATCCCGCAGAAGCCAATAGCTCACATGATTTACTTTGGGGTGATGGAAACAGGATGTATGAACACAGGATGTAGTCTGAGGAAGTGCTGTTTTTGTGCAACCATAGATAAAGCTATTGTAGTTGCCTGCATACTTGCACACTGCTGCAGCTTATCAAACCTATAACCATTGAAAACCAGTTAAGACTAGTTTTGGTCACACATAGACACAATGATACACACAGGGGAACACCCCTAAAGTGGGTGTAGCTCTTTGCTTCTTTCAGTCCATCCATAAGATGTACTGTAGAAGTCCAGCGCTGTGGACGATTTGGTGGCTCTCTGTTTTAAATTGAACATACTGATTGACTGTTTATGTATCACTGACTGCTCTAAAATAGAGATTAAAATTAAGTTAATCTCAACCTTTTGCTCTGTTTCTTGTTTCGAGGTACTGTGATCAGGTCTCAAACCAAGATAAAAACAACAAATTGCTGCAGTGACCTGGATCTTGGAAAATGCGAGGCCTAGATCGACTGAGGAGGACTCCAGATCGAGGTGAAGCCACAGTCGTGCTTTTCAGGGGTTTTTGTACACATCTGAACAGGTGGGCAGAATACCTTTTCTAATGATTCTGCAGACATCTATTTAAATGTCTCCCTGTAAAGCTCGGCTGTGGTCCCTTGGCGGATCCTCATTTTTAATAGACAATCTCACAGAGAGACACCAACTAGTCCTTAGAAGCTCAAAAGAGGTTTTAAACAGAATAAATAAGAGAAGTGAAAGTGAAGAGATGAAAATAAGAGAAAAAGAGTGAAAATAGGCACAAAACTAGTTTGTGACGCCGAAACAGGAATTAAAATTTTATGAGACAAATTACGTGAGCCAAAATACAAACACTTAGGGGGTCGGTTGATAGCTCAGGGTTGATGATTGATTGACTGATTAATTAATTGATTAATAAATTGGTTGATTGATTAATTAATAATGAATTCACTCTGGAGGACTCTGATCAGGTCGGGCAAAAAATAGCCCTCTTTGATGGTTGGATCTTTGACTGGACCATGAAATCTGGACCATAATTCGGTGATGCAATTGGCACTGAGAATGAATGCTTCCTGTGCAGGAAGTTTTTTTTTTTTTTTTTGCGAGCATTTTTTTTTGTTTTTTTTAGCATTGTTTTTGCTAGCATTTTTTTTCAGTAACCATACTGAATGAAAGAGACTGAGGCCTGGTGAAGCCCTCGGCTTGATATCTTAAAGTGGTAATGACAGCTTTGGGATTAATCAGGTTTTGGTGGAGTGAATGTGGTTCTGGTGTTTTGGCAGGAAGTTACGGGACCTGTTAATTGGGTTCTGAGCTTTGACCATAGTGTGTTGCACATCAGATCTAGTCAGAACTTAGTGTTGTGAATAAATGAAAGTCAAAATGCTCATGCTCATACAAGAGCACATGGCAGTCTTCACATTGAAAGACTTAGCAAAAAATTCAGAAAGAGGGAAGGCTGGCATGCCAGAGGAGGAGGAAGAACTCTGCCTCTCCCAGTCAAGGTCAGAAAACCAGGAAATGCCCCAGTCACACACATCCTCTCAAGAGGAGGAATCTGAACCCAGAAGTTTTGTGTGACCCTTTAGACTCTAGAAACAGTCTTAATATAACAGTTGTGTGGTTAAATGTTATTTTGTCAGTCAGCAGTTTTGTCTGTATTCTGCCAAATTAGATCAAGGTGAAAATATGTTTATTATTATTTAATTTCAAGAAGTACTCATCAATGCAGAGGCAGCTATTTATTCATATTTTTAGTGTTTGTTGATGGGTCCTATCAATACATTCTACCACAAAGAAATTTTTGATATTGATATAGCCCGAAATGAAAATGAATTTTACACCCTTGCTTTTGATGTTGATAAAAAGAACAGAAGCATAAATGCCTTTTCCCCTTTATTCCTCACTCAAACAGGGGGACTAGGAGCCCAATGGACAGAACAGCAGAGATCACTGTGCTGGCTCAAAAGTAACAGGTCTTATTTCTCAGAATTGATCATTTGAAAGATATCACTACATATTTTGTACAATCATGCGAAATCTGCAATCAGTTTAATCCAAAGGTTTCAATAATAGCAGGACTGGGCAGCTTTCCAGTCTAGTGCTCCATGGAAGTAAATAGTGATCGATTGGTTAAAGTCTGCACAGACTCAAAATTAACCTGGATTGAAGCTCTACTTAGTTATATTTTACCTCCTCCCCAAATGCAAAAATGAATGTCAGTCCTCATGAGATACTAACAGGAAGTCTCCATTTTCAACTGCACTTACTGTTTTCATATAAAGATCTAAGTGAGTTTGTGAAACAACTGACCAATACAGTGATGAGTGTTTTCCAACAGGTCACAGAGATGTTGCCCAGGAGGAGAAAGTGAGAAGCTGTGTTCTAGGAAACGCAACCAATTTATTAACAACTGATTTTTCTCCTATAGGTGGAAGTGTCCATACAAGGTCACAGAAATGACATCACACTGTGTAAAAGTTTGGCTGACTGATCATAGACTTGATCCATACAACACTATGTGCACAGACCAACTGACCCCACACAAAGACCAAGGTTCTGACTGACCTTTGAACCTCACTGACCTGACAATGAAGAAAATGACACCTTTCTAGGGACTGGACAGACCTACCAGACAACCTCTTCGAAGCAGACGCCACGATAGAGTTTAGATTTTGAAAACTGGACCACCTTATTGATCCTTGGTGGACACAAAAAGAATTGAAGCATTCAAAACAGAACTTGTGAAAACAAAAAATATAAGGTTTATAAGAAAACAAAGCCTATTTTAAGAGTCTTAAAAGGAAAATTATGTTCAGAGTTTTGCAACTAAACTTACTCTGGTAGAAAAGATGCAAATCTCCTTAACATACTGTAAAACAAGTATTAAATCAATGTATCTTGTTATTCAGAGCATTTCAAAACAGAGGATCTGAATATTCTAGATTAAATTTGATTAAACATTATTGCTATGGCTAAAATATGTAATAAGTTTTTCAGCATTCTTCCAAAATTGTGTGAAGATAGCAAAGGTTCTGACGATATTCAAAATTCTGATAAACATAAGAAAACTTATAGATTTGTCTTCCATTTTTCACAGTATAAAACTTTCAAGTAATCTTTTACCAAACATAAAATCTTTTAGAAGAATTATATAATAAAAATAGAGTAACAATAAGATTTTAGAGAAATTCAAGCCATCACTTATGCAGTAATGCAGATATTAGAGGGGATTACCTTTATGCTGGATGAATAAAATAACAATAGATAAATCATATTTTGAGACCATATTTTTCATTTTAAGCAAAATTATCTGTCAGTACCATAAGAAATTTTTAAGACTTCCTGAAAATAAGAAAAACAATACTAACAGTTTTGGAAACCTTGAAATCTCACTTTAAGTAATAAGTGCAGTTAGTTTTTTAATGATATTTTTAACTGAACTCATGAAATACTTCTTGTTTTGTATAATTGTGTCTTTTAATAGGGATGAGAAACTGGGCAGATGTGCTAAGCTTGAGCACACTACAGATCTTATCAGTGAATAATTCTTAAATCAGGAAGGCTTGTTTTAAGATTGTCTGCAATTAATTTTGAAAACCCATAAAAAGAAGGGAAATAACACTATTGGAATGAGTCTTTATCATTACAGAACCAAATTTACTACCAGCATAAGCTGTTATTTGTATCAGATCAAACAATTTCATTAACTTTGAACAACCAATCTCAGTAAAATAAGTACAAGACCACAACATCTTACGTTAACAAAACTCAGTCTTTATGACCTGTGAAATCCTTTCACATCAGGTGCTGATCTGATTTTGAAAGAATCAAGGAAAAAGTAGATATAGACTCAACTCATTCCATCCTTATTAACTGATCTCAAAGATACAGGCAGCAGCATGAGCAGGCTGAAAACCTTACAAACACACAAAGCCAAAATAATAGTTTTTAATTGAGTCTTAATGAAGGAAATTCAATTCCAAATGTTTTTTTTAACTTCTCTATATCTGTACAGTATGTGATAATCCAGAAATTAACCATTTTGAGCATTAAACATAACTAATTAAAAATATTTCTGTAAATCAAAGAAGAAATTTGTTGTAAAGGAAAACCCACATTTTAGTTAATGGAAGTTAAATAACTGAAGTTTTTAGCAAGTTAAACCTTTCATTACTAACTTTATTTTAAACTTTTCTCCTATTTTACTCTCAGACATGAGAACAAAATTGCTTTTCCATCATAATCAATCACTTTAAGTTGTCTAAAAGAAGATAAGAGGAAATAATTTTTTTCATCATTTCATACAATAAAATAATATGCTTTAATCCATATGAATAATAAAGAAAGACTGGCTACATGATCCAAACCAAAAATTTCAAACCGGCATCAGATTATCTCAAATTTCAGTTGACTTGTAATATAAACAAACATAGAAAACAAGTCCTGTGTGCAAAAATAACTGTTTACAAACATCTGTAGCTGACTGAAATTGGCATTACAACAACAAAAAAAAAATATTAATTAGAAAAATATAGGGACTGAACTAAACTAAATCTCTAAAAACAGCTACGCTGTCCTTAAGATCAAATGGAGCTTGTTTTATTGTTAATCTACTTAAAATTTGGTTTATCATCTAAGTAGGATAAGCTCAAAATGGAATTTTTTCAAACAAGTCGAATAATCTTACGGAGGTTTTATAAGTAAATAAACCCTGAGCATGGTGTATCAAAACAAAAAAATTCTTATATTTTGGTCAGTTTAACTGGTGAGAAATTCCTTTTTTGCTGTGTACCTTTAAATAAATTAAAATGGACACACTTTTGGAAGTAATACAACAAAGCTTAAAGACACTGACAGCATTTTAACAGCGAAAACTAAACTCAGGTTTTGCTTTGTTTTGAGTTTTATTTTGAGAAAAGGATGAAATTAACATCTAAATTTAAAAATGTTTAGTAAAACTTTACCTTAAATTCTAAGAATAAATTTTAATAAAGCTTAAAAATCTAAACACATTTAACATTTTAAATACAATTTTTATTAGTGTAAAAGGATCTAGGTCGCAAAAATAAAAGCTAAAAAATAATCAAAGTAAAAAATAAACTGAACCTCATTTAAATCGTAAATAATTCAGACATAAAAACTTGAAAATAAATTAAATCACAAAACAAATTGAATATTTTCAGTATTGCTAAATCATATACAAAAAGGGTCTGGGGCCCAGCTTCTGGGTACCAGCTGGCAGGGGTATCTGAAACATGCTCCCCTGTTGGCTGAAAAAACACACCAACGGGAAAGGACACACAAGGGGAAAAGGACGTCATGGTGACAGCTGTACCCCAGGCAGACCCGCCCCCATTGTTCGGAGCCACCCTGAAAGTGAGGGTCAGAAGATGATGGCATCTATAAGTTATCCGATAGGGCCTACAATATACTGATACACACTGTTATTGCTCATTTCCACTGTGCTTCTAGGGTTTTCTTATAACTTTTCCTTCTACAGGTGTTGCTTATGATTTTTGTTAGCAATGTTATCATGTTTAATCAATCTTATTTTAGTACCATATTAGTTTTGACATGTTTTATATTCCTGATTTTTATTAGCAAAGTTTTATTATGTTTTCATCACTTTTACCTTAGTACCACATTAGTTTAGGCCTGGTTTTATGGGAAACACAAACGGGGGTGCACACATTTAGGGACCCAGGCAACTACTGGAGATATGGCATTCCATACAGGGGGGTGGAATCACGTGACCACTGGAAGGAGTTGTCTTTCACATCTTAACTTAGGACCCATATACACTTACTTATTTGCTTAGGATGAGGTGGCAATGGCGCCACCTCAACAGGGGGTTTGTGAAGGGTTAAATCCTATAAGCCTATAGCTCACATGATTTGCTTTGGGTCGTTGGACACAGGATGTATTGACACAGGATGTAGTTTGAGGAAGTGCTGTCTTTTGTAATGATATATGGAGCGACTGTAGTTGCCTGCATACTTGCACACTGCTGCAGCTTATACACCTATAACCACTGTAAACCAGTTAAGACTAGTTTTGGTCACACATAGACACAATGACACACACAGGGGAACACCCCTAAAGTGGGTGTAGCTTAGTTATATATATGCAGACATGCTGCAGTTTCTCTTTGCTTCTTTCAGTCCATCCATAAGATGTACTGTAGAAGTCCAGCGCTGTGGACGATTTGGTGGCTCTCTGTTTTAAATTGAACATACTGATTGACTGTTATGTATCACTGACTGCTTTAAAATAGAGATTAAAATTAAGTTAATCTCAACCTTTTGCTCTGTTTCTTGTTTCGAGGTACTGTGATCAGGTCTCAACCAAGACAAAAACACCAGGTGTTACAACAGGGACCTAAAGCTAAAAAGTGTATAATCAGTTTAAAGGTGACCAAAATCACTTAAGTGGGATTTTTGACCCTGTATACCCTGTATACTTTGAATAATTACTGTACTGTTTGATAACTAGGATCAATTGGAATGCATGTATGATTTAATTTTTTTTTTCCCCATTTGTTGTGAATAGGCGCTATATAAATAAACTGAATTGAATTGAAGTACTTTTATCAATGTTATATTTTTTTTCAAAGTAAATGTTAATTTTTCTGTTTAATTCACAGGATAACACATAACCATATTTTTTTGATGACAGAGGTGGGCTAATATAATTTTTCTTCCAATTTATTTTCCATTCAGTGTGTTTTCTATTATGTGTGTATTCTAAGCCAAGAGACTCAAAATTTCAGTATAGTTTCACAATGCCAATAAAGATTCTTCGTGACTTAATGTCTGTTCTGTGTCAATAATGTTTGGAGGGGAGGGAGGGTGTCCTGGCAGCGGAGGAGGTTGCGTTCTGGGAAGGTGTCTCCATTGACCTCATGTCTGATGAGGAGGATGGCGTCTTCGAGGGCGTATTGGGCTGGATCTTAAGACCCCCCCAAGCTTCTGCAGCCAGGAGCTCAGTGACTTCTGCTCCAACTACAAGAGAGATTTGAAGCTAACCCTAAATATAGCACAATGCCTCATAAGCGTTTGTATGCTGGACAATGCTCAGAAAGAAAGCCATCACCACTTGGCCCAGAAGTAGACAATCATTTTATGTAATAATATTGTTTTTATAAAGGCCGAGGGTGTCCAGTGGGGACACATCTACTAACCAATCACATGTGAGTGATGAATTGTGATGTCATTTTTTTTCATCCAGTGACTGAGATGCCATATTGGTCTGCTGCTGCTGCAGCTTTGGCTTGCATTGCCACTATTCATATGTTAAGTAGAGTTGTTAACACCTCCCGCCAGCCAGCTCCCTTGCACCTTCACCCCCCGCTGCTTGTGTGGATATGCAAATGACAGCATTCAATTCATGCGAATGCAAATTCAATTCAATTCAAAAATACTTTATTTATCCCAAAGGGAAATTAAATGCACTGCTCTGTAAGCTATCGATACCTGTTTTCCACAAGTGGTGCTTGCGTCAGTATACGGAGTCAAAAATCCCACTTTTCGTGCAGTGACAGTGGACCACAATTTTGTCTTAGAAAGGCTTGAACATGTTGTAGGTAGGTATCAAAGGAATAGTACCAGGCTGGTTTAAATCTTATCTGTCAGACAGATTTCAGTTTGTTCGTGTGAACGATAAATCTTCTTCTTACTCTAGAGTTACTTGTGGAGTACCACAGAGCTCTGTGCTTGGACCAGTTCTTTTTTACAATATATATGCTTCCAATTGGAAAAATCATCAGACAGCAGGGGACAAATTTCCACTGTTATGCTGATAATACTCAGTTATTCAGTTATATTTATCCATAAATCCTGATGAACCCAATCCATTAGGTAGATTACAGGCATGCCTTGAGGACATTAAAACTTGGAAAACAATACATTTTCTTCTTTTAAATTCTGACAAGACAGAAGTTGTTTCTGGACCAAAACCTCTAAAAAAGACACTGCTTAGTCAATCACTTGATCTGGATGACATTAAATTCACCTCAAATCATAAAATAAAGAACCTCTGTGTCATTTTAACCAGGATATGGCATTTATGTCCCATATTAAACAAGTTACTAGAATCTCCTTTTTTCATCTCTGGAATATTGCCAAAATTAGAAATATTCTGTCCAGGGGTGATGCTGAAAAACTAGTCCATGCATTTGTTACTTCTAGGCTACACTACTGAATTACTTTACCATCAGAAAGTCCACAGAATGCAGTTAAAAGCCTTCAGCTGATCCAAAATGCTGCAGCAAGAGTTCTGATGAAAATTAAAAAGAGAGATCATATTTCTCCTATTTTAGCTTCCCTTCACTGGCTCCCTGTTAAATCCAGAATATAATTTAAGATTCTCCTTCTCACATGTAAAGCCCTTAATAGTCAAGCTCCATCATACATCAGAGACCTGATTGGTCCAGATGATCCAAACAGAGCACTTTGCTCACAAACTGCAGGTTTACTGCTGGTTCCAAGAATTTCAAAAAGTAGAATGGGAGGCAGATCCTTTAGTTATCAGGCTCCTCTCCTGTGGAACCAGCTCCCAGTTTTAGTCCATGAGGCAGACACCCTATCTACTTTTAAAACTAGGCTTAAAACTTTCCTTTATGATACAGCTTATACTTAAACTGGCTTAGGTTATGCTGAGCTATTTCTGTAGCTATGCTGCCACAGGCTTAGGCTAATGGACGACAAATTGACCACTCTTTTCTCACTTTCTTCTTCTACTGCTCTCCAATTTGCATTATTTGCTGTTACTTCAACTGTTAACTTTTTGTTTTCTCTCAGTTATTTTCTCTCCATAGAAGCCACACCTGGTCTGGCGTTCTGTTTGGCTGTGATACCCTTATGGAAGAGGGCTTCAGCTGAGATAATGCTGCCATCAACTAATTGTTCTCCTTCTCCTGCTATTAACTTTTTACTTTCATGAACATCAAAAATAATCCTACATCAGTTCATGTTTTTCTCATGCATTCTGCTCCGTCTTCTCAAACTCCCAGTTGGTCGTGGCAGATGGCTGCTTGTACTGAATCAGGTTCTGGTTCTGCTGGAGGTTTCCGTCTGTTAAAGGGTAGTTTTCCTCCCCACTGTCGCTACATGCATGCTCAGTATAAGGGATTGCTGTAAAGTGAACAACACAACGCCATGAAGTCACTACATGCTTGTCCAGGAGGAGTGAATGCTGCAAGTCAATGAGTTGATGCGGTGCTGGGTTTTCTTAAAAGCTTTTTGAACTACTTTGAATTGCTAATTGAGCTTACTGTACTGTTTGATAACAAGAATCAATTGGAATGTATGTGGTGTATTGATTTTTTTTCTTGTAAAGTGCCTCAAGTCGACATTTGTTGTGAATTGGCGCTATATAAATAAACTCCATTCAATTGAATTGCTCTAGTGAGTGACACAAAGTAACCAGAGTCCCTCTGGTTTACCTCTTTAAATATCAGATTTGAAAACGCAGTTTTGCAAATTTAACCATTTTTTGTCATGTCATTACAAAAGTAGGCCTAGGAAATAATTTAAAACCATGTTGCTTCAGACGTTCGTGCATCTGTTCAAACTGGAACATGCAGTCTGAGCTCCAAAACTACTGATGATAAACTGATGAAACTCTCATTGCATGATTAATTTGTTGTACTAAACAGTGACACATATGGTTTACGTTAAACTTTATAAAATAAGTGAAATTATGGCATTGATCATGTGCTCTAATCAAGTAAAAATTGGCCTTAATTAATTAGGTCTATTCTTAGACATGAAAAATGTTATTTATCATTCATCATATACAAGCACATTGCTAATTTTTATGAATAATAATAATAATCTTACTTCTTTTGCCAAATTCTGCCAAGGTGTTTCATGGAAAGAGATGGGGGACAGTTGTGCCAGCTCAACTCGCCATCAGTGATAGTGAAGACAATGCTGCAAATCCAGACTTTCACCCATTCAACCACAACCTGCACAACCCAGGTTCAAATGACATGGGCCCCTCTGCCAGGAGAAAACAGATGCTCCATGCTGTGGAGGTGTCCCAGGACGAAAATGGTGACAGATATAACAATGACCATGATGACAATACTTATAACCATGGGCAGGCATTGCCAAAAGCCAAGTGAAAAGCCTATGAACAGACCAATCAACTGGATCAAAACTGACCTGAACAATGTAGGCAACACTCCTGAATAAACTGAAACTATTTTTTCTGTACTTTGCAAGACACTTAGAAATCACCAACCAAGTCTAAGTCACACTTGAAATTAAAACTAATACAAGTGTATTAAAATCATTAATATCATAATTGTGTGTGATTGAGTTAACAGCTTGAAATCCATATATTCTAAGGCTAAAACTAATGGGTTAACATATGTTTCAACAGTATAAAATTTTATGTGTATTTTCAGGGGTTTGATTAACAGCCAATAAATAAGTGGCTATGGTTTGTCCCACTCTAATTTTCTGTTTTGCCTCCACCTGTTAGTGGTGTACACAGTAGCATTTTTGGCTATGATAAGAGAAACTTGCTGCATTATACTAATTCATGTTTTATGGTAGAACATGAGGTGAACTGTGCGGAGACTGCATAATTGGTGTAAAATTCCGGGGAGAAGACAGATTCTCTGCCTATGGTAAATGGCCTGTACTTGTATAGCATTTTATCAAGTCCAGAGGACCCCAAAGCATTTCACACTACATTCAGTCATTCACCCATTCACGCACACACACTTATGGTGTTTAGCCACAGCTTCCCTGGGGCAGCCTGACAGAGGCAAGGCCGCCATGCTCCAGTTCCACTGGGCCCTCTGACCACCACCAGCAGGCAAGGTGGGTGATGTGTCAGGCCCGAGACAGAGCAACGGAGGTGGACAGAGGCTCAAACCAGTAACGCATCGCTTACAGGACAAAGTCCTACCACCGTCGCTACCATTGCCCCTATACTACATTTGATGCACTGCTGAGTTCACATCAGCCTTCCAGGTCTGTTGGCCGGTCCAACTTTGTTTTGTTTTGTACATCAAAGTGTGCACAATTTATTCTGTATTTTTATATCTCTTGTATATATTTCTTGTATATATTTGAGTTCCACAAAGTTGTTCAGTTCAATACAATTTAACTTGAACTTTAAGATAGGCTGAAATACTATACAGATACCATACATACCATGACACACAAATCTTAAGTAATCACGCAATCACACTTTTTAATCCACTTTGTTTGGGCAGGTCTGAAAGCTCATCTATACTCTGCTGTGAACTAGTGACCTTGATTCAGCAGGAAACCCTGAGTCCTGGTTTTACTTGTATGTGAAATCTGGTGTGGTTTGCTAATAGTGTGAAAGCAACATAACTATCTAGTGAAGTAAACCAAGGAAATAATGTATGATTTATGGATAGAAAGTGATCGGAAAGCGTTCTAATTTTTGAAATTTCGGGTCATATTCTTGTATTCTCAGTTGTCTTTTTCTGTACTGCTGCATATATCTCATCTACAGAGCCACATCCTCACTTGCTCACTACCTTGTCTGATGCTCAAATGGCAAATGACATTAGACCCCTGTATGACCATATGTTGTAACAATATGGTGTTTGTAAGGCAGTTTGGTCAACTTTTGAAAATGCAGTGTGAAAGTGAACTAAACCAAATATGAAATGGTGGGCTATTGTGTGAGATTGAGCAAGACAAGTGAGAAATAGTTTGTCTCACCTCTACACACAGCTGGATTGTGGAACTCAACTCCTGAGGAGGGACTAGGCTCTCTTCAAGGCTTCCCCAGGTAGAGAGGTGTTCAGCAGGTGTGGGGATACTCACAAGCTCCCAGCAAAGTGCTTCAGTTTTGGAGTTCCCAGCAGTGAGCAAGAGGGTTGCCTCATTCCACCTTCAGGTTGCAATTGGGAAGGTTCTGAATGTTGTTTGTGTTTATGCCCTGAAGAGCAGTTCAGATTACCTGGCCCTTTTGGAGTCTGGAGATGGTATCCTAGAAGTAGTGCTGTCAGTGGATTCTGCATTGGCTATGTAGGCAATGATGGTGTTACCTATGTGATTGGGAAGAGCATCTATCCTGATTTCAGCTGGGAACATTTGGTAGAGGAATCTGTTCCAGTGCTCTTTAACTCACACAAATTTCTCATCTGTCGTGATGGATTTTGGGAACAAATAATCCAAACAGGCCTCAATGAGGACCTCCATTGCAGATGCGATTTACAGGTATCCATCAACAACAATCAAATACCATGATGGCTGCTACAAAACTGTAGCCATCATCCCAGTGGCAAAGAAACCCTCAGTCACCTGCTTAAATGATTAAGGATCACATCACCTCAATTCTGCCCACCTCACTTGACCCTCTTCAATTTGCACATCGCCCAAATTACTAAACTGAGGATGCTATTTTCACTGCACTGCATCTGAGCCTTGAACACCTAAAGGAAAAAAAAATACGTGTCTGGATGCTTGTTGTCAACTTTAGCTGGCAGTTAACACCATAATCCTCCAGCATGTGGTAAATGAATCGGGCCCACTCAGGATCAACATACCCCTTCAAAACTCCAAATATAGTTCCTGATGATACATGACTCTTATGGAAAGTTTGGTACAAATCACACCATGAAGTACATAAACAATGCAGCAGTGGTGGGTCTTATCAGGGACAACAATGAGACCAACTACATAGAGGAGTTGGAGCTTTTCACAGAGTGTAGCAAAAACAACTTGCTTCTCAATGTGGACAAAACCAAGGAACTAGTGATCAACTTCAGCCCATGTTCAGACCACTCTACATCAATAACACCACAATAGAAAACATGCAACATGTGGAGTTGCGATGAAAGTTCTGTCCTGGTCCCTGTACACTTCCTCCCTGGCTAAGAAAGCCAAACAAATCTTTCATTTTATGAAGAGAACAACAGTGCTTCAGACAAAAAGGCCTGAGAAGAGTGGTGAGGTCAGCTGAGAGGACTATTGGAGTCACACCGCCATCTATTGAGGTCCTGGCCAAACAATGCTGCTTATCTAGGGTGAAAAAACCTCATCAAGGATACCTCACACCCCAACCATTCCCTGTTCTCACTCCTGCTCTCAGACCAACAATACCGTTGCCTGACATACAGGTTGAAGAGGTTCTGTGAATGGTGGTTCTTTTCAACCACCATCAGACTGTTGAAGAGTACGGAAACTGTAAATCTATTCTGTAAATTATTATGCTCTTCAAGTTTGTTAAGCTTTTCAGTGCAACTGACATTGCTCTTGTACAATATTGATTTTTTTTGTGTTTTTTAATATGTACAACTTATTTTATATTTGTTACACTTGTCTCTTTTGTAAGCTGTACTGATGGTTTTTTAGATGTTTTTATGTGAGCTTGTGCACTGTAATATCGTTCAATGTTTTTGAGGTAGTGCTGAATGACAATCAAGTAAATCTTAATTATTTAACCTGAAGATTGTTGATGCCTGTCACTGTGGCAACCAGAGAAGCAGCTGAGGGATACAGGTAAAAGCTATCAGGCTGAAGGAGTCCTTTAGTACTTCGTTGTTGTTGGGGACTTCTGAAGCACCTGAAAGTAACCAAGGGGCAAAAGTAAAAGCTAGAGTGAGGAAGGAATTCAACAAGGCCATGGAGCAAGACTGTTGGTTGGCCTTTAGGGAACTTCTGGAAAGCAGTTTGGTGACTCGGTGAATAGGGGTAAAAAGGGACCAGCCTGACGTGTATGCTTTTGGGTGGGAACTGTGGATCCAGACTGAGGATACTGTTGGGTGGTGGAAAGAGCCATTTAAGAATCTCCTCAATCTCGTCACCATGTCCTCTGAGCTCCATGGTGTTGCAGCACCAGCTATGGAAGAGATTTGGCCTGAGATGCTGAAGACTTTAGATTATTGCAGAGCTGTTATGGTTTACTTGCCTCTTCAGTGTCACCTGGGACAATACTGTTGAAGTAGCAGACTGGGGTTGTGGGCCCAATTTTTAAGAAAGAGTATCAGAGAGTGTGTTCCAACTATCAAGGGGTCACACTTCACCACCTTCTGGGAAATGCTTACTCCAGTGCGTTGAAGACCTATGATTTACAAGGGGCCATGAACCAGTAGCCAGATCTTTCTGCTCACTGAATTGCTGAGGGCTGCAGAAGGAGGATTTTGACCATGTTCAATAAGGTATTTTGTGGGAAGTGCAGTGGGAGTATGTTTTATCTGTGTGGCTTTTAAGGACAATCTAATTCATGCATTCCCAAAGCAAGACCTTTGTCCACATTTTTGGCACAAAGTCAATATCGCTGCCTGTACATGTTTGAGTATGAAAGAAGCATTCAGCTTCAATGCTCCACAAATTTGGAACAAACTTCCAGAAAACTACAAAACAGCTGAAACACTGAGTTCCTTTATATCAAGGCTAAAACAGATACAGATAGCCATGTACACACACATCTCTATTGATTATGACTTCCTCTTAGTCTAAAAACCTGCATCACGTATGGATAAGAGTAAAACAAAAAGCATTGTTTCTTTGTGAGATATCAACTAGAAAATGCTGACAAACAGGAAAACTCTGGCTCCTGGCTTTAAACATAACAGGATGCCTTCCCCCAAGTCAGAGAGGGGTGAACCCTTCTGATAACACACACACTTATTGATCATGACTTCCTCTGTCATCTGTGTTTTTTTTAACTCCCATCTCCAGGATTTTTAAGAAGAACAGCACAATTAAAGCATGAAAACAATAAAGTAGGAGAGTGTTAGAGAAACACTATCAACAATAATAATATATACTAATAGGAATAATAATAATAGTTTCTCACCTTCCCTTGTTAAATATATATCTTTAGACCTCATCTAAATGCTTTATGCAGCTCTCTGAAGTCAGAGCAAAAAACAACCCTTAACATCACTTCCTTTCCACATTTTGCACTCACATCATCATGAATGCTACTTTTGCTCAGTATCTTCCTTGTTGTTGAATCAACATTTACCTTTCCTTTTTTACCTTTTCATGCTGTCTCCAAAATAATACAGGATCTCTCTGTGGTTCAATTAAATTTCAAAGTGTTATAGATTTCTTTGTAAACCATTCTAGACTGATACATTTCAGTATTTCCCATCTCTAGATATATTTCTTAAGACTATGTTACAGACAGTAAACAGACCTAGATGAAGGTATTTAAATTCAACTTTCCAAAAATGTGATATATTAAAAGTTCATTCCTGTTTCAAATCCTTTTTTTCACAGCACAACTGTGCTCCAAGAGATGCTCACATTCAGGGAAATTGTTTTACCTTTAAAATTATCCACAACTTTGTCTCCAATTTATGGGCTGTGTTTCTTGGTCCTAATGATGATGTCTGTTCCTTAATGTTCTCTAACAAACACAGCAAACATGTGGTTGTTGATAAATGTCTCAATATAAAAACTTAGAAATAACGAATGTGACGCATCAGAATGCAATATCAGTCTGACTGAGTAAATTATCATCATCCTCAAACCAATCAAGAAATATATTTCTCTGAAATGTAATTTATCCTTTTCAGGGAGCCTAGACTGCATGAAAGAAATTATAGAAATATACTACAAAAATATTTCATTTGTAGAATCCCAATAATAATACTTAAATTGTAAACTGAATGATGAGATCGCATCTAGTCACAAAAAATAGAATAGTTAATCTATTGGTAATCATATTATGATAGTGAGCAATTGACAAACAAGACCCGAACAAACCAGAAATCTGACTACATCAAGGATTTCTCTCATTTGAGAATGAACCGTCTGATTTTCTTTAGCTGGCAAAATTTAACCTTATCAAATGGTCTCTTGGGCTGCATGGTGGAACAGTTGGTAGAACTGCTGCCTTAGAGCAAAAAGGTACTGGGTTTGAAGACTGGGCCGAGTGCCTCCAGTCATTTTCCAACCTGTACTCCATTGAGGTAGCCTTCCATGCTCCACATACTTAGCTAGCAATTTGCCAGTTAGCTTCCCCATCTGAACCTATGGAGAAAACCTTCATCCACTCATATCTTCCATCCAGGACCCAATACCCAATACCCTAGTCTTTGACAGCTAACTCGCCCTTACTACATCCACTCTGTGGCTCTTGCTGGCTTTCAGCATGCTTTAAATGCTGTATCTGGTTTGCCTTCCTATCAGCCTTCTGCCTGATTAACATGTTAGCCTTTCATTGCCCACCTAGTGAGGCACTGTTTCATAAAGCACCCAGATATCTGTTTGTCAAACTGTTGGCCTCCCTCGTGTCTGTTTCATAAGATGAAAAGAACCAAGTTAAAGACACGGTGACTGAGTTTTATACACTAGTAGTCAGTTCACATGGCCTTTACTGGATGCCAGTCCTAAACGTACATACCATTAAATAAATAAATAACATAATTTATCAACCAGATAGAAGTTGTGTAAATCTGTGCTCACATTTGTCACACCTTTCCTAATTCTGGGATTGTGGTTTCATAATGTCAGTTTTTTTCTGCTATTGGAGCGAAACAGTTACAGAACAAGAAATGGGGTTAAAAGAGTATTTAGAAAGAAAATGCAAAGATGATGGATTGTATTTATTGTGAGAAAGCCTAGGACAGGTTATCAGGACAAAATGAGACCTGTAAAAACTGTTGATTTCATATGAGATTTTGGGCCAAGGAGAGAACCAGTCATCTGCTCCAATAAATTTATAACTGTTTTTGTTAATATTTTCAAAATTTTGTACACATAAAGAACAGGAAAATTACAGCATCATGTATATTTTTCATCCTTACATCACTGTTTTGTTAAGAATAATGTGAAGCGTTTAAGAATAAGTGGATGAAATTATTATTTAAACATTAGCATATACTTTGAAAAGGTTTGTGAAACACATTGTTTCCTGCATAGCATTGTAAAAGTAATGTGTCCCTTGAAATTGTTTTCAAATTTTCCTTGTCAGACCCATAAAATTATTTTAGGTTAAAACTTACAATTAAAACTGTTTTATTTGGATATCATGTCATATACCACAAAGTTGTGCTTGAATGTAAAAAATGTTTATTTTTTCCTAATAGAAAAGTGTAATGTGCTTATTATGAGTAGGATTAACCAAGCAGAAGGAAAAAGAAGAAAAGAAAAAACAGCAAATAGAAACTGATGAAAGTGTTGAATCCTTCAGGGATTTTATGTTGTGTAAGACATTTAAGAAAATAGTACTGAAACTGTGCTCGTGAATTTCTTTATTTTGCTGTTATCTCTAAAATATGTTAATTCTTATTTTGAACATCAGACAACACACCTCTTTCCCACAGTTTTCACATAGTTCAACTACTACAGAGGGTTTTATAGTCAACATTAAAAGCCAGCGCTGAGCATCAAGCGATGGAGGAAATTTACATCAATATGGAACCTGACAAGCCTGTTTACCAAATACCACCATCGAAGCACAGAGGAAAGAAAGAAATTGCATGGAAACATACTACGTATTCAATCAAATTTTAAAATTGAATATGTTCATATATATTTATTAAAGTTCCAGCAGCTCCAAAAAGAGGCTCTCCCTAGGTGTCATTTTATATTTCAGAATCCTCAATGTTTTACTGCTGGCTGAACTCATCACCCTCAGTGTACACGGTCAGTCTTCTTCTGGTCATCTTAAATATGGAACTTTATGTTGCTGTAACAAAAATGTTATCAGCTCCTTTTGAAATCAAACTGATCAAATAGCAGGGTTTGAAAAGCTAAAGAATGATAACTCAAACTGTTGCAGTGTCTTGTAAAAGTGAGAGGTGAAATGTACAGTATGTTACATGAGTTTGATTAATTTTCAGCATTACCCTGTCCACTTGGGTTAAGAACACAACAACAGCACTTCCTCTTTTGCTACCATTTTAGTTAACATGACTTTAATGTCCTCCCTTTATCAAACTATTTACCCAAACAGTTGATTTTTGTTCTATAATTTTACCTCAGTTTAAATTCTACAGGCATGAACATGACCAGAATTAATAAACTGGTTTGTAAGTCTCAAGTGAAAATAAGATGCTTCTTCTTTTTACAAATATTGCTTGTTGATTTTTTTTCAGCTCATGACATTTTGACTGAGCAGGACAGCAATGACAAGTTTCCCTCCATGATTCAAGAGAGAGACCCGCTAAATGCTAACCTCACTGAAATGGTTAAAAGGTCTAAAGAGATCTTGAGATTGTCAAAACAGAAAAAAAGAAATGCTTCCAAAGAGCAATAAAATTCCTAAAATATATATTTTAGGTTGATGGACAGCTTAGTTTTTTGTTTTGTTTTGTTTTGTTGTGTGTGTGTGTGTGTGTGTGTGTGTGTGTGTGTGTGTGTGTGTGTGTGTGTGTGTGTGTGTGTGTGTGTGTGTAATCAAGGGGATTGCATCTCTCCCTGACTTGGGGGGAAGCCGATCCTACTTGCTTGCAGCCTGCTTGGCTACAGCAGGACAGAGGCATTGAGATGAGGTCTAAAGACATCTATTTAAACAACCTCATGGGAAGCTGAGAAATCATAAATATTATTCTTATTAGTATATATTATTATTGCTGTTGTTAATACTGTTTCTCTTATACTCTCCTACTCAGTAATTTTTCATTTAATAGTCTTGTCATATATCCTCAAACCCCTCCCCAGATTAACTTTCCCCCACAAAACTCATGACAGCTGCTTCTAAATGTAACTTAGTTAAAGTAGAAAGAGTAGAATTACTCTACAGGTATTTTATGAATGTGTTTTTTTTATGAAAAATCCTGTTTAAACCTTGCCACAAAGGATAGATTTGCGGTTATTGTCTCCAAACATCCGGCTTGTTAGACATCTGGCCACCGGATATCCGGTGGCGTCATATCTGATCACCAGACATCCGGTTACCAGATACTGGATGTCCCTGACAGGTCAAAGGTCACCTGTCAAAAAAGTTTGATCGAAGGGTGTTTATATTATCTCTACTGGGGCCACAGTCAGTGTTTTTTGTCACTGCAGAGAAAAAGTTATATATTCATCTGCTTGATGTATGATGGCACAATGTGGATTTTCCATTCAGCTTGATAATTAAATTAAATGCAATTTATTATGTCATTATTATCATGTAAAATCTGATGGGTAAACATAGATTATGATGGGATTTTTTGACGCCGTCTGTCAACATGGCACACATTGAGAAAGTCTAATGCTCCACTGACTGAGAGATCTGGAAGATGACTGATCTCTGTACCCACCCCCACAGCAAATGAACCACTCAACGGCTGACTTCAAACCAGCCCTGTCTGGCCGGCTCAAATGGAACCCCAGGGTGGGGTGTGACCGGGCTGTAAGTGTTAAATGTGGACCCGGATTTGAACCCAGGCCGGGCCAGGCCAGGCCAGCACAAGAGAACTCCACAAAGGGCCTGTGGTGTCTTTGGTGTCATGTTCATGATTGATAAGGGATGGAACAGAGATGGAAAAGCGGATTGGAGACTTTGTCTGTAGTAATCCAGGCTCAGCTCCTGTCTGTCCTGTTGAAGAAAGAGCTGAGCCAAAAAGCAAAGCTCTCAGTTTACCTGCCTGTCTGCATTCCGACCCTCACTTATGATCATGAGATATCTCGATCATGATATCTCATGACCAATAGAACAAAATCCTAGATACAGGGAACCTGAAATGAGATTCCTGCATAGGGTAGTTGTACTCATCCTCAGAGATGGCGCAAGGAGCTCTGTAATCAAGGTAGAGCTCAAAGCTGGTTGGGGTGATAAGGATCTGATCAGGATGCCTCCTGGTGCCTCCCTTTGGAGATTTCCCAGACTTATCCCACTGG
The DNA here is from genome assembly GCA_014839685.1 of Anableps anableps. Classification (NCBI taxonomy): domain Eukaryota; kingdom Metazoa; phylum Chordata; class Actinopteri; order Cyprinodontiformes; family Anablepidae; genus Anableps; species Anableps anableps. Next base: position 31,481,005 of record CM026082.1, read on the forward strand.
TAGAGGACCTTCGAGAAGACCCAGACTTCCCAGAGTTACTAAGTGTGAATCAAAATCAAGAACTCAGAACTAAAATTTTCAGTAGATGAGCATGATGCTGTGTTGGAATGACAGAACCTAACATTTCATTCATACTGTAATAATTTTTTAAATTAAATTAGAGTCAAATTATAGGAGAAATGAAATCGATCATTTAGGCTCATGGTGACCAATTAGCTCCATCTGTCATTTTCCTCAGAATACATGTGGCTGGTGGATGTGGATAGCTGCAAATTTTTGTTGTGATTAAAATCAGTCCATGATAATGTTAAACTCATGTCACAGAGGACAGTAACACTTGAGTTCCAGCAGCTTCCAGTTTATGTATTTTTCCTAAACATCAAAGCCAGTTTAGTTTTATTTTAAGATGACAGTTCCTCTGTTCTCAGATCTCGGAGAAGGATTAGCATATTTGAAAAACATGTACAAACACTATATTGGCAATGTTGTTGGGTCAACCCATAAAACACTGAATTAAGGTGTTCCAGTCACTGACAGCTACATGTGTATAAAAGCCATCACTGTGCCATACAGACTGATTCTGCAAACATTTGTGAAAAAAGCTACATGGAAGGGTTTTCAGCTTCATAAGTAAGTTTATTTATTTGTATAGCACATTTCAGCAAAGTGCCTTACATCATAAAAACATCACGCAGTCACCAATTATGCAACAAGCAATAAACATCACATTTTAACAAATGCCATAATCAAAATCATCAAGCAAATACACATCAAAAAAATGTATCAATGTTCCACTTACTACGAATCAAAGGTAACTCTAAACAGGTGGGTTTTTAGCCTTTATTTAAAGGAACTCAGTGTTTCAGCTGTTTGGCAGTTTTCTCCACCATGCCATAAGTTTTTTGGAACAGTTTGTGAATAGTCCCTTCTTGTTCTAACATGACTGTAAACCAGCGCACAAAGCAAGGTTCATAAAGACATTGATGAACAGGTTTGTTGTGGCAGAACTTCACCTAACCCCACAGTACTGATCTGAAACATAAAAAAGCATTTGGGGTAAATTAGAGTGGAGACTACAAGCCAGTCCTTTGCTAACCATTAGTGTCTGACCTCAAATATCCACTTCAGGAAAAATGATCAAGAATTCCTATAAACACACTCCTAAACCTTGTGAAAAGCCTTCCCAGAAGACTTAAGGGTGTTTAGCTACAAAGGATGCACATTATATCAAGTGGATTAAGAATGGGAAGTCACTCAACTTTGTATTTCTGCTTATGATTGACCCAAAACTTTTAGCAATATGCCATGCACACAAATAGTTAAAGTGACAATGTTGGAATCTGCAGTTGCTTACAAATGTCTCATAGGTCTCTGTCGACCTTCACTGAGCTCCACTGACTTTTTTATTGTTCTGAGTATTGGCCTGAGTGTTGTCAAATGTCAGTCCTGTCATACGAATTATTTTCATGCTGGTAAAGAAAAACTACCTGAATCCTGATCACTAACACAAAGTTAACTGGCCCTGACTTTGTCAGGCTGAAAAGGCCTGCATGGTTCATGAACTAAAAAGATTGACTCTTAAAAGCAAACAGCAGTAGGAGACAAGGCCCCTTAAAGACCATGAGAAAGTGCAATGTGTTTTATATGTGTGTACAGGTATGATAGGAAGAAGAGCAATACAAGCCAGGATAAAATAAATACAACAAAAAAGCTGACTTTTGACAGAGACTGTGTGTATTAAAAGATACAGAAACTAACTGTATAAGTCTTCTAATTGTTTACCTCTGCTGTTAAAGGGTAACAAGAAGCAGATTTGGTACCAGGTGGACAATGAACCTGATGAGGGACAGACAGCAGAGAGAGTTTTACCAAATCCACAGGATTGCCAGGCAGGGACAGAAAACAATAGGACTCCTTTCAGTCAGTCTCGAGCTTTCAGTTGGATTTTCATGATAGTGATGGTTAAAACACTGGATGAAAAGCGGGATTTTAGGGAGCTTTGGCACATTAAATTGCTGGGGCAATTGAGATTTACTGCTGCTAACAGGGGATTTTTGTCACCACTGAAAACTGCGGAGAACTGTGGAAAACTGTCTTGAACTATGTTTGTCAGTGTTTCCCCCATGACCACCATGCCTGGGGTCTAGGGGAGGCTTTCACATTTAAAGGAAGTTGCTCTGAGTCATACAAATGCTAATCAAGTAGTCACCACTAGAGACAATGACCTCATTTTAACAGTGATTTGTTGTTGCAACTTTGGTTCCAACAAAAGTTGGAACCAAAGTTGTATTTTTATTTTTTATTTTCTTTGATTTAAAAGACTGGAGATTCATGTTCTTTGTAATCTTTTAAGCCTTTTTCCATCGACGTACATGACTACTCATAAAATATCATCATTCAATCATGATTAAATTTACAAGATATCATTCTGATTTGAATGAAAAGTCTAATGACATATTGTCTATGAAAGTTATCAGTTACTTTCCCTGGATTCCATTCAAACACTCAAAGGAAAAACATTAGAATCAATAAACCTTTCCATAGTTCAACAAACACTCCTTATAAATGCATGTTGGGGGTCTAGGGCAATGGTCCAAACAGTTTTACAATTGTTAAGAGTAAGACCTGCAGGTATAGAAGTATGCCATGAATAGGTGTGATTGGGAAAAGAATATTCAAACAATGATCAATCTTATTAAAAAATATCTTACAGCAATGTGGGGAGCACAGCAAAACCTGAATAAGCAGGATTACATGCAATAAATTTTAGTCCAACCTCATCTTACTTAGACAGTCCACCTTTGGTGTCTATTAACACATCTTCAGGTTTATAATTGCATAACTTAATCAAAAATAATAAAAAGCATGCTCCAGAGTGGTTTTGTACAAAAATATATTTTGAACAATTTTTTAAACCAAATGTTATAATTTACTGACTGCTTAAAGAATAAAGGTAAGGAAGGTATAAATAATTTATCAATATATGCAGCAGAACCAGTTGCAATCCAAATTTTTTTAACTTTTATTAAGCATTAAATCAGATAACTCAACAAGGAAAGATATAATCAGATTTAATATATTCTGCACAAACTAGAAAAGAGGCAGCTCAAAGAAAAACTGAGTAAAGTTAATATTATCTACCTAACTGAAAAATATTTTTGTGATTAATATGATTAAAATAAAAGATTAAGTCATGTCATTTTTAAAAAAACAAATCTCATATGATGTTTTTCCCCGTTAATTTCCTGTTCACACTCCAGTCCAGCAGGTGGCGGTCTGCCAACCTCCATTAAACACCAGAAGAAGAAAGCGCACACAAGCTGAAGTCAAGGAAGAGGACGATGAAATGGCGAACAAATATGTATTTTATGTTGTTTATGGCTCGGTATCATATCGACATTAAAGTGATATCTCGGCAGAAACCCACAGAAGACACCGCAGCGCCCACACAACCCCAAACTCTCGGCAAGAACGCTGTTAATGTGGCGGACATAATGACGAACATGTACTGAATGTCACTGCTTGCGCGCCAGAACCATCTTGGCGGTCCGTCGTATTCACAAGGCTGAAACAAGGCGAGGATAAGATTTTTAAAATCAAATGTAATGTTATGAGCTCTTAAAAATACCGACATCTTTTTCATGTTTTACAAATTGAACACCAGGCTGTCTCATTTTAGAATTCAGCCAGGAGTCAAAGACTCGGTCATTTCTGAACTAAAAACACAGAAAGTGACTGTATGCTAACTATAAGCAACAAAATGATGTTCTTCTTTTGTTTCACCCTTTCCTTTAGGAAGCTGTCGTTCGCCTGCATAACTGTGATTCAAAGCACAGCCACTACGACCCTCGGGCAAGGGTAAGAATCACAAACCAAGCATGCAGTTTACTGTGTGAAAGCGAATCACGTTTGCTTTTTCCAGACTGTTCGTCTCTCAGCGTGGAGGTCACATCGGTGCTTGCTGGAACTCTGCAGCAAGTCTGGCTTTCCATGGTGTGAGCAATGATGCCATAGTGTGTAAGTATCTTCCGTTGCTGTGGTGTGTGTGTCTGTTGTTTTTAGCTTGAATATATTTGTTTATGTATGTTACACGATGTATTTATAACGCACACAAACGTTTTCCAGCTGCATGCAGACCTCCTCTGAGGCAGTGCAGCAGAACTTCCGGTCCAGTCAGCCAGATCCTGCTGCTGGAGCCACGGCCATGAAGGGTTCTGCTCGGTGTCGGTCAAGAAGGAAGCTGGTAAGATTTATTGGATCCTATTGTTGGTCAGCAGGATTTGGATGCTTGTTTAGAAATTTATTTGACCACAAACTTTTTCATAAGTCATTTCTTTGCATTGAGTGTTTGTAATTAGTTTATCCAGTCTAATGTTAGTCTGATGCTGTTTTAAAGAGACTGGATGATTCCTGCTAGCACTGCTCACTGACACAATTTAGCAGGGATGGAGACTAACTAGTTACATTTACTTTAGTTACTGTAATTTAGTACAAATTGTATGTTCTTTGGTTTTTTAAGATGTGTACAAAACCTTAACTTTTACTTGAGTTTGTTTTGAGTAAAGTATTTTACTCAGTTACTTCTGAAATCATATCGGTTATTGAGTAAAAATAATAATAAAACCCCATCAGATTAAGCAGCATTGATTGTTTCAGCTGGGTTAGTAATCAGATTCCACGGTGTTGCCTGGAATCTGTCTTACATGGACGACAGAAGCTCCAGGAAAAACCCATCAAGTATAGTTCAAGTTCATCTTGAAACTGTGAAAAAGAAGAAAATCCATGGCTGGACTTAAGGAACCAGTTTAACAGTAAGTATGAATAAGGCAACAGCTTTACCTTACAGTGTAACCTTAGTTTGGTTTGTGTTCAACACTATGTCCACGTAAACATTCTGCATAATATTTTAACAACAAATGTAAAATCAGTTATTTCTGGAACTTGTGATTGTAATTTGCATTGGCTAAGGCCAAGAACAGGATCAGGCACTTAGTTTGGGGTCAGTTATTTAGAAATATTAGATAGGAGGGACAGTAAATATACTGGACAAAGAACTGGATGAAGATCAGAACTGCCAGGTTCTGAGGAAGAGGAGAACCGCTGAGAAGCTTCATAGATGAAGGATGCTGACATGATCAGCTGGAGAGAACCCTGAAGACAGCAGCTGACAGAAGATATTGGACATTTATGTTCCATTAAAATTACACATAATGCCTCCCAAATATTCATGATGTCATGCTTGATTTTGTTTTGCATTTTTATTTATAAAAGAAGCTCCTTCAATTAAAGACAGTTTGAGACCAGTATGTTCTCATTTCCTTTCTGAAATCCATGAGCGGAACTTTCTTCTGCTCATAAAAAGCTAACTTTTACTTAAAGCAAATTTTTAATGAGGAACCGTTTGCTTTCCTGTGAGTACCATTTTATTTGTATTTAAGTAAAATTGGATCAAAGTAACTGTACATTTAATTGAGTTCATTATTTTTGGACTCTTTCCTACTCTGCCATTTAGTTTATCAACTTGTGACTTATGTGTTCTGAGGGAGACCAGTTATGTTATCAGGCCTTTTCATAGACTGCTTTGCCATAAGCTGCACTTGTGTATGTTCTCCATTCTATGTGCATATTTTTCTTCTGATGATGTTTTATGTTCTGCAAGTCCTAATTTTTCTCTAAGGTTGAATATTTAGTTTTTCTTTTGTTTTCTCTAAGGGTGTTTTTTTCTCTAAGTGTCTTTAATTTCTGTCTGTGTAAAATGTGTGCATTCTAAGGTGTGAAGCTCCAAAAAAATTCAATATGAATGTTTCATGATGGCAAAGATTTGATTCTTGTAAGCATATATAATGACTCTGTTCTGTTTGTGTCAGCAGCTGCTGGAGCAACAAGCAATCCTGTTAGCTGTCGATAGCTGCTGAGAATTAGTGGGATTCGGTGCTGTTTAAGGTCCATGAAATCACCCTTTTTTGTCCTATAAAAACACGTGTTTTCAGAAAAAAAGATTAAATCTTAACTGTCAGGCAAATTTAAAAATAGCTAAATACATTTTACAATATTCTAAAAATCACCAAATTAAATCTATTTGCTGTACCCCTACAGAAGGCCTCAAGAAAATGGACATTTGAAATGCACCAACTGGTTTCACTGTAGAATATTGCAGTGGGTCTAATATAGCTCCATGTTTAATTGTAAGTTTGTTTTCTTTTTCATATTTCTGTGATTAATTATAGAGGAACTGCCACTTAACATACAGGGCATTTGAAGATCCGGTATTAAGAAGAAGAACAAATAATCATAGCTGAATTATATAAATGTGTTTTATCAATAACTGTTTTATTATTTTCCATTATTTGTATGAACAAATAAGGCTTAAAAACAGGTCAGTTCACTTTAATATAATACCACCTAAATTTGGAATATTTATGTGGTAGGAAATATGATGACTGGAAGTAGCATTCATGCTGTAATTTTCTGACCTGCTGAGAGCAACTCATTCTTTCACAGTTGTGTGTAGAAGCAGTCTGCATAGGTTCTGGATATTATTCACCATAGAAGGGATTGGAAAACTTTAATTCATTGGTTTGGTGGGTGACCCAATACCTTTGGCTGTATTGTGTACTTATGACCCTGTCGGAATTAGAGAAAACCTCAAACTAATTCAAATTTGCCCAATTCCTGATTCAAAAATCCTTGTAGTTTAGATTTTCTGTAAGCACCCCCATCCTGGAAAAATAACCACTATAAAAAATCTAAACTGAGTATGAACCTTATCGTATCTTCCCTTTATTCTAACTCAACATTAACTTGATCTTAAATGACACTCTTCAAACTTTAACACAGATCATGGTTTTGTTTCCATGAAAGCTCATCACAGGTGTGAAGTATGGAGAGCTCATTCAAAATTTTAAAAAATAAATAAATACTGTCATTCATAAATATTCCATTCAATAAATTAATGTGCCCATTAAATAAAAAAAATATTTTTTTTTAAAAAGAAACCTTTGCCTTGTTTGTTTGTTTGTTTAATAATTATTTCAAGATTTATTTATGTATTCATTTCATAATGGTGTTTTATTTTGTGACACTTTTATTTTGTAAAGCTACTTTATGTATTTCATGGACTTTTATTTTTTAGCTCCGTTTTTATTTCAGGCTCTTTTTTTTCATGTTCTTACATTCAAATAAGGGGGCGGGATTCTGCCTGCAGCGAGCAGAGACCCCGAACTTCAGCGCATCTTCGTGAGGAGGGACATGTGAGCTGTCAGGGCTGGAAGTGACATCCGGTGTCGTGCCAAGGCAGTTATCCCTGACAGAATTTGTGTTCCCTACACGACATTCCTTGCTTTCCCTTGTAAGCGGGGGAGTTAAACTTCACTTACATGCTCTTGTTTTGAAAGGCATGGTTTTTCCGGAGTAGTCATCGCCTTGACTGGGTTGTGTTGATTTGAGCGGGTTGTGAAGAGCTTTTGAATAAACAGAGATAAGTTCCCTTGATACTCTACAGATATTGTCCTGGGATGTCAGTTCAAGCCCTTATAGCTCGCATGTTTCACCCTCATGCAGATGCGCTGAAGTTCGGGGTCTCTCTGACCAGCGGCGGCCCCGCTCCACAGAGAAAACCCCGCCACCTCATTTGAATATAAGAACATGAAATAAAAGGGCCTGAAATAAAAACGGAGTTAAAAAAATAAAAGCCCATGTAATACGTAAAGTAGCTTTACAAAGTAAAAGTGTTACAAAGTAAAACACCATTATGAAATAAATAAATTAAATTAATAAATCCTGAAATAAATAAATAAATCTTGGAATGAATAAAAATAGACAATTGATGTTTAAAAAAATGAGGTAAAAAATTATTTTTAAAATATTAATTTGGTTTTATTTCACAGGGATATTTATTTATTTCTTGGAATATTTATTATTAATGTCGTAATAAGAGTATTTATTTAATTTTTAATGAAGCAGCTCTCTATAGTGAAGTGACCATGACTTATTATTCAATGTATTCAGTGACATGAAGCTGGTCACTTTACAGACGCATAGCTTTTATGTCTTTGGTACCACCAACAGAAATAATACTCATGTTACATTTTTCTGTAAAACCAAGTTATTTTTATCCATCTTTATCAAGTACAACAGGCATTAACCCAGTTAAAACCAAATAAATACAAAGTAAATAATCTGACATAGATATCAGTGTTAAGCTGTTAATCTATCCTTTTAATAAAGAATGTTAAGATGCTGATGGCCCAACAGAAAACAAGAACATGCATCCTGAAAGAGCTTCTTTCAGTTTCATTTCTTTGTTTTATATGTTTTTTGTTTTTTGTTTTTTTTAATTTTGGTGACCTCTTTTACTGTTGTATATCTCGTCACAAAGCAAAAACATTTATCTAAAGTCGTAGCTCACCAACTTTGACACATTAACTACTTTGGGTTACACAAGCTCCCTCTAGTGGTTGGTTAAAGAAATATTTATCAATTACATTTAGAAAGCTGGCTAACAGCTTATGGTTGACGTTTGTTTTCTGTCTCCATAAACCAGTTAAAACCTTGCTTACATGCACATGACTGTTTTCAGTCTTTACTTGGATCAACTACACCCAAGAATGCATCTTTTAAGATGGTGCATGCTTAGACTGCATTATTCTAAGCTGCACACAGAGTGCACCATTGGGAAACCTGGCAGACCTAGGGAAGCAGCTGAGGAAATTCATTTCATACAGATCTCATGGTTGAGTGGATGCAGAAAGATTACTGTTTAGGGAAAAAAATGTGAAGTGACTTTCTTAGTGCCTTAAAACCATCCTACTGATATATTAAGAAAGTATTTTTTTTCTCTTTTGGAATTTTTTGTAAGTAGAATCAACTACCTGGTGAAGACTTGTAGTTATGGGGATTAAGGTTTAGGCCTAATGGAGTGGAACATGAATTTGTTTAAACTAAAGTCTAGTAATTGTGTTTCAGTCAGGGTTAGGGTTAGGCATGCCATGGTTTAGAAAGAAAAATGGTGCCTGCCTCCCAAACAAGAGAGGTGTTGCATGGTCCTTTCCTTAATTAATTCAGCATCAATGATACAGACATGGGGGCAGTTTAATTCCCATGTCAGACAATTATTACAATGCACCACAGTTTTCTGCAGGTGGATGTAAAATATTTTTGATAGTCTTCTAATGCTAGAATGGACATTTGTTCCAGATTAGAGAAGCGTAGAAACTGAATGCTACTTCTGTGTTTGGTTCTGGTTCTGGGGATGCAGAACCAGAAAAACCTTTCCCTGTTTTTCTTTGAGAAAAACAGGGAAAGGTAGATAAATAAACCTAGTAAAGCAACATCAGTGTTTGATTTAAGAGAGCTGTTTTAGACTAATTTCACAATGGTAGCACAATTTCAGTTCACTTCAGTTAAGCCTACTACTTAGCATGAATTCCCAACCAAACCTAAAATACTTTAAGAGAAACATGTTCACGTCCAACCCAGTTTGTTTTAGAAATACACTTCCCTTAAATGTATTCAGTTTACAGTTTTTCTCAGTCACTTTGGTGCATTTCTCACAACAGAATTGAAATTCTCAAAACTAGTTGTTCAATCTTTAAATCATTGGGTCACTTGTGCACATCAAAAAAGCAGTTTCTGATTCTTTTGAGCAAAGTTGCAAATGCTTTTGTTCATCATTCAAGTGATTATGTGCAATTTTCTGCTTTTTCTTACATTTGCAATTGCTTTTGTCATGATCAAATTGAAGGTTATACGAATCCTGAATTTCTCCAGCGTAGCTAAATGTGTGAAGCATCAGATCAACCAATGATCAACCAGTTTTCTGAAATAGCTCAAAGGTGATATGAACAACACACTGGCAAGAATATAGTGTACATAGCTGGAATACAACACAATAATACATGTCTGACAATGGAAGGACAAAGATTTGGACAGAGTCAACAGCCAAAGAGAAGAAGGGGAAGAGGAAAAGGAGTTAAAAGGCAAAACCAAGGAAGGGGCAGAAGAGGCTGAGGACATATGCCAGTTTCCATCACTCCAACGTCAGGAAATGGTTTGCAGCCCTCAACAGGATGCTGATGGAGTTCCCCTCTCCTTACTCCTCATTCCTATAAGATTCTTTCCACGCTGCATCGCCAGAGGGACAGTTGTGATGTGGATGAGAGTTTGTGGCCCAACAGACATGAACATGAGGAGGTGTAGGAAGACTGCACTGTAACTCCTACAGCACTGCATGTCCAGTTTTCCTTAAAATGATTGTCTTATGTTTCCATTTCTACTCTTTTTCCTTTGTGCTCTCCAGGACTATATTTTCAGTATCATAATGTCACCGTCTGTCAAATAACAGTAAAAGCGTAAAAGGGAATCTTGTCCAGTCTCTTGCCACTGATCTTCCACAATTACACTTTACAATGCTTGTCATCAAAACTTCAGCCATAGTTTACAACAGAGCATCCCTCCAGAGAAAACTGCTATATTGACAGCATGACTAATCAGTCTGACTGTCTTATCCGAACACAATGAAACAAGGACTTGTCATTCTGAGGCTCTGTCATGTTCATTGACACATTTATTTGATTTTGAGAGATGAACTAAGGATTTTGAGGAGACTGGCTTTTGCAGGTAATCTATGGAGTTTTCCTGTTTGTACGAATTGTTTTGACAAATGAACTTACTGTTTTGCAAATGTCAAAAATGATTCCAGAATTTCACCAAAGTGACTGAGAAAAACTGTAATGGCATTTATTCCAGTTTGATCCAATTCAATCCAGTCAGATTTAGTGCTGGTTCTTGATCTACAGAGACCGAAGACCAACAATTATTGTTACCCATTTATAGATGAAATATGTAACTTTTATGAAAATGTTTTTTACATATTTGTTAAAATGATCATGTCGTGAAAGTATAAGACAAAAAATCTGTGAAAAAAATCTAGCTCCTCTTCCTTCTCCCAGTTGTCCCAGTACATACTGCAGAAATACACCACTCAGTCAGAAACAACCAATCAGAGCCAGGAGGGTCTTAGTGCTGTCAGTCACCCTCATGTACGCCGCTCACACACTCCCCCTTGCTTTCTGCTATGCTAGAGCTGGATCATAACATAGCCTGCCACAAATACTAAGGCTAGTTAGCATGGCTTCCGATGACAGCGGATAAACAGTTTTCCTGGAACGGTGAGTTGGTGTAAAGGAGGGTGATTGACAGCGCGACGGCATTCCTCCTGGCTCCAGTTGGTGGTTTTTTGGTGGGGAGTGGTGCATTTCTTTAGACCGGAATAGTAAAAGTTGAATACTGCAGCTTTAAATATTACTAAACTAATTTACTAAGAGCGTGTAGCATATGGAAAATCCATTAACATTTATCTCCCCACATCTCTTCATAGACATGTCAGAACAACTGACACAAACATTTGTCTGATGCTAAAAATCCCATTTTGATTAGACTAAGCCACAAAGATTTAATCAGATCTCACCAGCTCATAAAAAGAAATAATTAAGAAAAAAAGGTTTAATTAGTCACAGCTTAAATCTTGTGCTGAATAAATGATGCCCTTTTTTTAAAGGAAAGAAAACCTGGCAAAAAAAAAGGTAGATAAATGCAGACTCTCTTAGTCGTGCATAACAATCCATGCATCGATATTTTTGATGAAACATCTGATTAAAAGTAGCCAGCGTTGTGCCAATTCATCCTCAACATGAACTAATTCTAAATTCAGATCACCTGGGTTGATGACTAATCATTCATGATCAAATTTCACCACCTTAATATTTTGAACTCAATTCATAGCAAAGCTGCATTAGCATTTGCTTTATGCCGATGCTTAGTTTCCGTTTTAGTCTCTCCAGTTAACTTTGCTTTTATAAACAGTAAAAAAATACTGGTAAAGTTTTCATTGACAAAAAACACTCATTGCATTTCTAAAAATGATTTTACAACCATATAATTCGAATTAATTCAGGTTGACTGTATATGTTTGTTGTCATAAAGGAGTTAATGCAACAAGGTTTTCCTGTTTAGGCCTGATTCTGTTTAAGCACATTAGATGACAGAATCTTCAGTCATGTAAATTAAAAGCAAAAAAAAAAAGCAGGCAGCAGAAAAATCCCTCAGTGTTACCTGACAGTTTTACGGGTTGGTGCTTGATCTTTCACTTTATGTCTGTATATACAAAGTGACACCAGAGGTGGTACAGTAGAATTTAAAGCAAGGGCATAATAATCATCTTAAATTACCAATCAGACCCTGAACACCCACTTTGAGAGAAAATGTTGTAACTTTTTCTCAGTGAAGTCTCCACAGTTTATCCCTATAAAAGAAGCATAAATCTTTCATTCTTCCCCAAAGTGCTGTTTAATGACGTCAAGATGAGCTTCGTTCTCATGATGTTTCCCACTCAAAAAATGTCATGGTTCAGTTAAAGTTCTCAGAAACGTGGGATTTGTTCAGTTTTATTTTAAATGTTTGAAGATACTTATATTCATTTTAAATAGATAAAACAGGACATGTAAAAATGATAATTTAACTAACAAATCAAATGCAAAATATTTAGTAAACAAATAACTGCCTGAATTCTGTGCAGAATTGTAGTGATGGTGCATCCTGCATTAAGCTTTATGGCATCAACTAACAAATGTGACAACTGTCCTTTTTTAAAATGACTCCTGAATACACAATGCACAAAGCAGTCAGACTGGCATAGTTTTACAAGGAGAAAGGATGCTTTAAGCTGGTTTTAGTTTTGTTATATATTTTATATATAATAGTTTTATTATATATTTTAGGCACAGTTTTCAATACGTTGGGGAAAAAATAAAGGTATAAGATTTTTTTTTTTTTTTTTTTTTTTTTAAAGCCTATTTACAAAATGACGAAATATTGCTGTACTAATTATTGAAAGAACAATAAGCAGTCGGCAAATTATCATCAATTTAGAAGTATTAATAGCCATAATTGAATTGTTGAACAAGTCGTTGGAAAGAGGGTTCTACAATGACGTAAACAGGAACCTTATCCATACAAGTGTCTGTTTATGGGGAACTTTATTAGGTCCAGACTGGAACGTGACAGAAACTGATAGAATTGGTCAATTAATGCTGTTTATTAACACTGCAAATATGCTGTCTTCTTCCAAAAACTGGGATCAATGTTTCCTGTTTTATTATAAGCCATAGGTGTAAATTACTTTACTAATAAAAAGGAAAATATTATGGCTCTTGGTGAATTGCTCAAAATTCAATGTCAACATACCATCCGGCATGTTTAATATTTCACTGTTGTAGTGACAGGAGCTTTGCTGACCTTTTGGATTTCCTGATAAAAATCAGAGCCTCAGTCTTTCAGGCGGTTTACCAGGTTAGTAGTCACCACTGTGGAGCACAGAAAGCAGAAGGACGTCAACATCCTTCTGCTTTTCCTGTTCCTCAACTTCATGGACAAAGAACATCCAAACACATATCTTTCTCTTTACACTTTTTACCAAACACGGTCACAAAGGATCTGTTTCAGATGTACTTACCATGTCATATTAGTTTTAAAGTTCGACTACAGCGCTGAGCTATGATCGTCAGCCATGATTGTTGTGTGTGAACTGGAGAAGATGAGAACAGCTCAGTTTATACTGATTTAAATAGAAATCAGTGTCTTAAAGATATTTTTTAAGACAGGTTTGAGTTTGTTGTTAAAATATTGATTCTTTTCACAGTCTGGTGTAAAAAAAAAAAAAACAAACAAAAAAAAACAACCAAACAAAAAAAAATTCTTATGAAACTGTTCCAGGCATCCAGTCTTATTTTGGCCGTGCTGTTGAGTATGACGGCCACTGTCAGCTACTATAACTGTACACCAATATATCTGACAAACTAGTTAAGCATATAAGCCAGATCATTCTGAAGATTTCGTGATATCTAAATCTAAAACATTTTCTCATTAGCAACAAACACTAGGCAGCTGGAGGAAGAAGATCCTGTTGTTTTCTTCAACAAGTTCTAAAAAGAAAAGATGGACTGCTTGTTTTTGCTACAAAGTGCCTGACATGAATAATTAAAAAAGCTACGCTTTTGATCCTGTCGTAATGATCAATTCATTTGAAAACTAAATCTTATAAAACTGAAAATTGTTTCATTCTAAGCTCACAGCTAAATATAGGTCAGAATCAGAAGAAGAAACTAAAAATCCTCTCTTTTACATTGTTTGTGAAAACATTCTGTTGCTTTTGACACCATTTATGTTGTTTTGTCTGGTTTTATTGCATGACTGGCCTTATCCACCGAAGTTATCTTATTTGTATTTAATATCAGCTTTTGGGCTTTTATTTTCAATCTTCTTGATTTATTCTGCTGTGCAGCACTTTAGTCCTGTGTGGTATTTTAAAGTGCTTTTTAAATGAGGCAAAATTAGATTGGATTGGACCTAAGTATCTGCATGGGACCCATGACAGGAGTTGTTCAGGTTCAAGGAATTGAGATTAGTCTGTAGTATTTTTCTTTGAATGCAACAAAAAAGTTTTGAACATTACTTCTGCAAATGTTTTCTGTAGCTGCAGCAGCATGTGTTGAGTGCAGTGTGGGGCTTTCAGGGAAAGAATAGTTTTCATCAGTAGTTAACGCTGCTCTTTAATTGAATGAATTATAAGCAGGAAATGCTTGTCATATTCCGTTTCCCTGTCTCTGTACAAACAGCCCACAGCAGAGCTGCTGGAGAGGAGCTTAGAGATGAAAGAGGAGTGGAGGGGAGATCGAGAGGGTCGTCCGCTGAGGATCGGACTCCCCCATTCAATCTGTGCAATCTCCACAACAGCAAGAAATAGATTGCTTTTTAAATAGATTGCTTAGCTCCCTATCTTGGAGGCGCTGATGTGGATACATTTCATAGCAGCCTTTGTTTAAACAAGCATATTTGACAGCAGAGCCACTTATCCTGCTAACAATAAAGGTGCAACACTGTTAGTGTCACCATCATCTTCCCATTTGGACATTAAAAACAAATCTTAAAGGAGATGAAAAATACATGTCGGATTTATTAAGGGCAGTGTTCCTTAATGAATAGGAGGAATATGTTGTAAGGTGTAAGCTGCCTCTTGGCTGACTGTTGTATGTATCATAATAATGTGATATAAGAAGTAAGAAGAGACGGAGAGACGAGAAATCAAAAGACAAACATGAAGATTATTGATTTTCACAAATCTCAGAAAGAGCAGAAATGCAGCAGATTTCTAGCTGATTAATAGCACAGTCAAAGCTTGTTGATGGAAACCCCAACATTCTGCTGGTGGGGCTGTGGGTTGGGAGTTAGGTGATGGTGGAAGGAAGCAGGGATACAGACATATAATCATGCTTCAGAGAGGAGACGGGGGCAGTTTGGGGTGCTGGGGAAGTTTCCTCTTCCTCCGAGTCTTGATAATAAAAACTCGTTCTTTCTTAAACTAAGCCACAGATGATTTAGCAGCTGAACAGCAGTGTAAAATATCTTAGATTAACATTTTGTATCAAGAAAAACTGTAAACAGCTGATGTTAAAATCTCTACAAATATCTGCTTTTTAAAGGACAAACAGAAATTAGACTTTTTGAAAGAAGCTTGATTATCTCAGCCCTTATTTAGACATGATGAGTTTGGACGGTTCTTATCAAAATAAAAGTATACAAGTGTTGTTTAATTTACCAAATAGAAATTTGCAATGGTGGTTTAATAATTAATTATACCACAAATTAATCACAGGATCTTCTTTCAAATATAAAATGGACTCTATTTCATAAATGTGAACACAAATATCTGGCCTTGTGTTTATGATAAAATATTTAAAGTTTTTCATTTAAATCATTTATTTTTTTGTTCTTGCCTAATAAATTTGACTTGAGTTAACATCACTAACCTTGCTTACAAGAGCGAAATGTGACTTTAAGTGGGCTGGATGATTTAATCAGAGTGAGGGTTTGAGTTTTGGTTTTACAGGTTCCAGCCTTTCAGCTCCATTTGTTTTTATCGATTATTTATTGGGAAAAGAAAAAAAAAACAAAACAATCTTTTATTGTGATAATACAATGTAATTTGTTTACATTGAAGTGTAAAACAAGAAAAACTCACACAAGTTGTAAAAATGAATATATTTTTAAAAATTTCTTTACCATAAATCCTAAAATATTATGTTGACTGATTCTAAATGTGTTGATCTGAACTAACCAGCTGATTTTTTTCATCCTGAAATTAATTATTATAATTAAGACAAGCTTGAACTTTTGATTACAGTTTGATTTGCTGTTTTTTGTTAAATAACGTTCCAAATAAAACATAGCATTATTCCTTATTTCTCCGTTTTAGCAATTGACTGTGTACCATCTTAATGTTGAAAAACAACTCGTTCAACAACAATCTTCCTACATAATAATCTGTGAATATCAGAGAAAAATGCATAGCTGATTGTAAGTTATGTGGACATAAAGGTAATTTAGTATGAACAAAAATACATCACTGAAAAAAGTTTTAGTGTTTCTGCACTATATTCCAAACTGCAGTGTAAGGAGAGCACATGTCTGCCTTTAACACCAGATCAGAAAATAATGTCAGAGTTTTATCTGGAAGTTTCAGACATTTTCACAGCAGCTGAGAGCTAATTTAGGGATAAATCAAACACACAAGTGTTTTGATATAACAGAAAAAGTCAAAAGTCAGCTGAAGACAGCTTGTGCTGTAATGAAGGAACAAATCTCCCAATGCGCCTGCATGGAAAACTGATTTGTTTTTAATGGTTTACAGAGAGAACAATAAACCTCTGTGTCACAGAGGAAGAAGATTTATTAGACCCTGATTCCCACAAACAGGTTATTGAAAGGACTTCTTTTCTTTTTTTAGCTATGATGAACATATTTAACAAAAGGAAAAATATAGACTGTTATAAAAGTTCAACAATTTTTGTATATGTTCAACATTTCCTTCTGACAAAAATTGTTGGAATTTTCTTCTCTATTTATAAAATTAAATACATCACTTGATAGTGTGAGAGAGAATTATCTTTCCTAAAATTAAACAAAACTTCATTTATTTACTTTTATTTATCTGTATCCACTCTGTGAGATCAGACTTTTTTTTTGTAATTTCATATAAATAATGTTTTTTCACAATTTCTTATTTTATCTTATTTTAAATACATACATGCATTTCTGAGTTTGTTCTCCTACATTAAACCTGGTTAGAGAGCAGAAAACAAAGCAAAGATGATTCATAATTAATTAAGCTGAATATTTCCTGTGGCAGATTTGCCAGTGGAGCCTCGGCTCTGTCCTTCCCATCATTACAGTCAGTCTCTCTCAATAGTGTGCTTAATATGTAATGATTGGCCTGAAATGGCTCCAAAGCCTCCATCAACCTTTAAACTCCGTCTTTGTTACATCAACGATGAGAAAAAAAACTCAGTTTTCAAATTCCTCAAATCCATCAGAAGAATTTCATTATATCATAAAGAACCTTT
This sequence comes from Anableps anableps, assembly GCA_014839685.1. NCBI lineage: Eukaryota > Metazoa > Chordata > Actinopteri > Cyprinodontiformes > Anablepidae > Anableps > Anableps anableps. The sequence continues at coordinate 31,498,461 of CM026082.1, forward strand.
AGATTCTTACCGTTAAGTTGTTTCTCTTCATGTATGCTGTGGTGTTTGTTCTTTTTATATTAAACTAATATTTAATTTATGAAACCGAAAGTGAAATACAATCTGTAAAAAATATCAGTGAATTGTTGTTGGCACTGTTATATTAATGAATGTGGTTTTAACAGGATTACATAAGATAAATTGCATTAAGATGCTGCGGGTGTTTGCGCCTGATTTAAATAGGATGTAATATGGTAATCTGTGGCTCACTGTAACAGCCTCTGACATCAGATCTTCTACTGATTAGAAATAGTTTTTTTAAAAAACTGGGTTTATTTCTTCTTCTAGGCATTTTGGGTCAATGTAGCCTAAGAGATCAGAATTGCCTTTTTAAGGAATAAATTCAGCAATTGTTTTAAATTCAGAAGAGATTATAATGTCTCCTGGCCACTATAAAGTAAGAAAAAATCATAGCATCATTGGAAATCAAATATTCTCAAATGTAACAAAATGTTTATTAACAGTCCTCTATGGGATTCCCTGGATTTTTTGAAAGCAAAATGTGTTTATATGTGTTAAGATGTGTTACATATATTTTACATAATTGAAATCTTTGATAACCAGACTGAGAGGACTCAGTGGACACAACATAAAATAGAAGAAAAAGGGAATTTCAGTAATTTTATTGAGGCTTCCTACACAAGAGTTGCAAACCTTGCTTTTTTTTTTCTGATAAAATTTGATATAAAAAAATCAGTCTTAAATAAGTAAGTGAAGTTTTAACTTTTATCCCAGATTTCTTTAAATGTATAAAATAACTGTGACTCCATGTCTGAGTGTTAACAGGTTAGTTCTGATGTTCATCCTGTAGGTTTTTACCATTCAATCCTCCCACCTGGTGAAAAATGGAAACAGTTTTTAAGTTTTAATTTTGATGTGGTTAAAAGATTTGTGGGGGATTTGTGGATTTCGTCCAGGAGGAGTGAACGCTACAGGTCAATGACTTGATGCTCTGCTGGGTTTCCTTAGAAACTTTTTGAACTACTTTGAATAATTAATTGAGCTACTGGACTGTTTGATAACTAGGATCAATTGGAATGTATGTATGACTGAATTGAAATGTTTTTATTTTATTTATTTTGTAAAGTGGCTTGAGATGACATTTGTTGTGAATTGGCATCATATAAATAAAACTGAACTGAACTGGTGACGAGGCGCTACTGTAGGATCAAATGGTTTTCTATTAATAAATAAAGATCAAGCATTTGGTTGCAACCTACAGTGAAACACTGAAGAGGTGACTAAGGCTTCATTTCTTTACACTTACTGGACTGTCTCTGCTGTACATTTAGATGAGAACAAACAGATTTTAATTGTTGCCACGCATCACAATCAGCGGAAATATTTTTCATGAAAACAGAAATAACTAAAATAGGCCTCAAATGTTAGAAATAATTTAGACTTTCACATAAATATAAAGTGTCTTGATGAAATCTTCACTTTTTAAAGAGAATTGTTTTATTTTTTTATTTACAGCCATGTGTTCTTGACAGAGATAAGGCACACATACAGGGAATAAAAACATTCACATATGGTTGAAATGATTAGAATGCATGCAGCAGTCATCCCTGTTTATCTATATAACAATCATCATAATCATTATCATCTTCAGCAGCAATTAAACAACCACAGCAGCCCTCTGCCAGCAAATAAAATGAACAACAGAGCCTCCATCAGCAACTACTAAACTTGCTGATTTATCATAGCTTGGAAGAAATTGTCCATTGTACGTGAAATGGATGCATCAAACAGAGTGTTTTACAGTATAGCAGCACTTTATAACAGTTTGGCAATAAGCAGAGACAGTTCAAAAACAGGCTGCCACTCACAGAATGACACTAGCATAGTGCTTAATAACACATCCATTTTAGTCCAGAGCCTTTTGGTGTGTGTGTGCGTGTGCGTGCACGCGCGTTGCGTGTTGTGTGTTTGTCTTAAAATCTGACATGTTTTCAATGCTTCATCCACAGTTCAGTTCTTATTAGTGTGTTGAAGCCTTCTGCATGTGTTATTATTGCAGTTTGACTTTAATGTGAATCCATCTCTTGGAACTGATCAGTCAACCCAGGTTGGCTGTGTTTCAGTGAATGTGAGTATGAATGCAGAAGAAGTGGTTGTCGTAGCAGCAGTGATGTCAGTCAGCTGAGGCCCTTAAGCAGCAGCAGCAGGAGCAGAAAACAAATCCACAGCAACACGAACACACAGGAAACAGTGAAGATGTTCACGCCACATCATTCCTGATAACACGCAAAACACACAGGAAATATCTCCGCTGCCTTATTTATTTGATTTTATGTTTTTGTTTTTTCATCAGGCCACAAATGCATCATTTTTGTCACCTCCCACAGCAAGTTAAACACACTTTTTTGGTTTCCTTTTTCCACTTGGGGGGAAAAAAAACTGTACGGTAATTATAAGCTAAGCCTGGAGTTAAACATATAATTGTGCTGTTTGAATAATTTAAAATTGTAATGACGAGGATGATTTATGTAATTAGAAGCACAAGCATGTCAGACAGGCTTTGTTGTTAGCAGTAGGACCAAACCCCTCCCTGGGAATTTTCTTCTGAGGAAAAAGTCAGTACAGATATAGACTCATCTTATATTCCACAGCTTTGTGGCACCGTTCCATGAAATTGATTTACACTAGAATAGACGCTCCAGTATGGAAATCTGCTTTGCATGATCATGGAAGGTGACAAATGTGAGGGCATAGCTCTATGAGTCAAGTTGATCCTATTAGGTGTTTAAATGGATTTTACATGGGTGTTAAGGTTGAGAATGCACTGTGAGACAAGGAGAGGAGAATCCATATTCATGGTGCATCGTCCCAACAACACGGAAAAGGCTGCTTATAGCCCATTTAAGTCAGGGGCAATTGTTTATCTAGACACCTCTCTCCTCAATGCATAAATTGAGCTGTCGACTGCTCATGGTGGACATTTTGTTTTCTCAGCTTTAAGTGTGTGTGTGTGAGAGAGAGCGCGCGACGGAGGGGTTCAGCAGCATTACATGTCGTTGGGATAAATGGCATTTGAGCTGTCATTTGCATGAAAAAGGGGTGAAAAGAGGGAAAGTAGGAGACAGCTTGCCTGAGCTCGGCCCCCCCCAAAAAAGCCACTTCATGCTATCATATAAAGGGAGGTTTCACTCTATAAACAGAGCATGTGGAATATCGCTCAATAATACCTAATGGTACCTCAATAAATATTACAAGTCTGCTCATTTTAACCAATGGAATAGTACCGCTTTTTAATTTGCAGTTTACTGGTATTATAGTTTTATTTCCTAAAATGGAATTGACTTATTTTAATCTGTACCCAACTAGTGTAATGTTTTGGTTTTGAGACTTCAGTTTCAAGGGTTGGCCGCTGCTGAAAAAATGACACAACACATATTTTAGGCCTGATCCTCTAAATCAGGGGAGTCCAGCTAAAGTCCTCCAGAGCTACTCTCCTGTAACTTTTAGATGCATTCTTGCTCCAACACACCTGACTCAGATGGCTACCTTCCCTCATCAGCATGTCATTCAGCTTTGCAGAGGCCTGGTAACGAGCCATTCTTTTGACTAAGGTGTATTGGAGAAGGGATTCATCTAAGGGCCCTATCCACATGGGAATGTTTTTTTTTCTAAAACAGGAAAGTTTTGTAACTGTTAGTGCCCTTTGTCCACATGAAAGCAGCATTTTTAGGCACCTAAACATTTTGTTTTTTTGGAAACTGGTTCCAGAGTGAAATTTTTGCCCTGCCATAGTCATGTGAACAGCGAAAATGGCTCTTTTGAGAAAATGCTAATGTATTACCCCAACCTCTAACCTGACCTATAATCCAAAATGTGTCATTCACAACAACGACAAAGGTGAATTACATGTTTGTGGTTGTTCTGCAGCTGCTGGAAAACCTCATTAATCCACTTCAAGAAACCCTCTGTACAATGTACTTCTTGACTGAAAAGAGAAGGATGATGAACAACGACATATTCTTGTCATTTTTACCACTAACCTCGTGTGAAAGCTTTATGCGCATGTCCCCTACTCCATATTTAACACCACTCACAGGTCTGGGGGAATCAAAACAGCATTTGGGCCATTTTCCATGTTTCCGTATGGGTGAAAACATTAATAGAAACAGTTCTATGTGGAGGTGGCATGATGAATTTGTCAGTCAAAAGTGATCACTGCTCTTATCCACGAGTTTTTCATGCTATGTGTTAAGTGCCACCACAGAAAATAATTAGATGAACATACTATTTGAGGCACTCCACACCAAAACAATGCAGCAGAAGACCAATCATCTTTTTAGTCAGCAGTGGGAAATTTTTTTTTTAAAGTTTTCAGTGATCTTACAGTAGTGGATGAGAGCAACTGGTGGGTATATGGAAAGACAAAGGGGTCGTAATTTGTACAATTATAAACTTCTATTAGGATCTAATAAACTAAGTTAAATACGCCAGCAGACGTTTAATAAATGTCACTAGAATCTTAATGCCACCAGGTGCATTTGGACACTCCCTGCAGTCCAAACAGCATCTCACCAGGTAAGAACTTGTATTTTCACATTTTGGTATTTACTTGTTTATTGTGTTTTTATTTTGCACAGAATTAAATCCAAATTGACTGCAAACACCCCCTTGTCCCTTTTAGTTTTGTGCTATTTTTCTCTTTCACTTTGTGCTTTTGTTCAAAATATGGCCTGTTGTATGACTGAATGAAATGTTTTGAATGGGATGTACCAGACAAATCCTTAACAAGGTTGATTTGTTTTTGTCTGATTAAAATAATGAAAAATAAAACCAAGAATTTGTTTTTGTTATTTGTTTCCTTGTTTTTACCAAACAGGATTAAACTGGAGCTCCAAAGAAACTCTGCTGTTGTACGTCCCAGTATAATCAAGTGTTAATAATTAATAAATGTCAGTGTACCTGGATCTTGTTTCTTTTGCACTAAGGTCGCACTAAGGGCACATAAAAAAAACTCAGCATTAATATTTAAATTGTGAAATACGAATGTTTTGAATAAACTGCAGTCAAACTAGTGGCCTGTTGCATGGTGGTACAAAAAGCTTCCTCCTCATCTCTTCATGTTGACTTTTTGGAGCTTTACATGATTGTTCCAGTATTTTACATAAGGAGCCTCTCACTATTGAAATTAGTAAGCAGAAGAAAATTTTTGCATATTTTTGCTGGTAACCAGTGAATTTGGCCAGGGCCAAGACTACATGTTCTATTATATGGAAATCTGGACATGAGACATGCACAGGCTGCCATGCCGGGCATGTATTTTGGAAAGAGACCTTGCTCATGCAGAAAGTGTTATACACCTATTGTGTGCGTTAATGTGAATCAAAAAGCCAGTGTTTGCTTTGTGAGAGTAATCTCAAGGCAACAGTTTTCACAGACTGACACATGTGAAGCACATTACGCTGTCCATCACCATGGAGACAGAGACACACTGACAAATGTATGGGGGACAGAGCTGAGCACACTTTCGGCCTTGTACTGAAACTAGCAGACAGGAAATGAAGGTGAAAAGAACATTGCAATTTCTTTTTTGCTTTCTTTTTGAAAGGTGGTGTATGTGGTTGTAGTTCACCTAACCTGACAGACCTGGACGTCTGGGTTTGGAAGGTGAGGCAGGATGAGGTGGGGTGGGTGGGTGTCTGGGGCTTTGGGGTGTTGCTGGTATTTGGCGAAGAGGGGACTCTCCTCAACTACGCGTATTCTTAAGCAATAACAACGTGATCCGTATTATCCACCCAAGAATACCCGTCACCGAAGAGAGTCTTTCAGTAAACACAGGGAGATAAGCCAGAAACCAAGTGAGCAGCACCACTGCCTTTGCATCATCATCATCATCACCACCATGGTCACCGCCTCCACCATCAGCAGCCCCCCTTCATGCTCCAGAGGCAAACAGACACATGTAGATATAGAAAAATTGGGGCAGTTGCATTGATTGAAGACACCTTGCTGTAGTGTGAGGCAAGGCTCCATCAATGGCTCCTCGGCACAGGAGAAAATTCATAACGGAGACATTTACAGTCCGAGCCAGTGGCATGTTTCAAAGAAGAAACAGAAAAAACAAAAAGATGTGTGCCTGAAAACTAAGGTTGGCAAGACTCTCTTTGTTCCTCTGTGCTCAGACTTTTAAGGGGTGATAGGAGAATGAAGAGAGTGTGGTGTAACCTGGAACCCCATGGCCAGCCTCTTACCTGGGCCATGACCATGCAGCTTGGCCCCTACTTCCAGGAAGGCCTGATCCAGCGGTGACATCAGGGTTTTCATGCCACCTTTGCTTCTACTGGTCAGATCTGTTTGGGGTTATGGAATCTGATAAAAGGACTGGCTTTATGGAGAAAGGAGGTGGAGGTAGGTGATTGAGGACAAGTTAGTAGGTTGATGTGGGGGTTGGTGTACACACGAAGGGATGACAGAGGTTAGAGAGGTCGGATGAGGTTTGCTGTGGTGTGACAATAGCTCTGTACTCTCCATTAATAACACCACTAACTCTAGCCTTCCTCCAAACCCCTGCAGCACAATGAAAAAAATCAACACAAAGATTATGCCACAGGAAGGGGGGTGAAGCGCACAGGGAACTAATTTGTTTGATTATACACTTTTTTTCTTTGTTTGTCACTCACCTATCTACACTCATGCTTCCCTCTGGCTAATTACTATTGAGCTGTAGGATTTTACAGGAAAGCATACACTCATTTATTTAAAATTCATGAACAATCATTCTCATTAAAATTTTCAATGGTAAAATGACTCTTCTGAACATGTTAGATGTAAATTTTGTAATAAACACTATCACTGCACTCTATCTTTAATTTGAAATTAAAACAATGAGTTTAAATGCTGCAGTGAGGTCATGAATAATGCATTAAAAGTTCAAGCAAATTTATTCTGTTCTATTCTAATTGAACCAACCAGCTGAATACAAAGAGCATGCTCCAGCTGAGCTGATCCAAAATCATTCCATTGATTTGTTGTCCCAAATCAATATTTACAATTACTATATGGATGGTTTAGTGGGAGGATGAGCTTGTTGGTGAGTTTCCTCTGTGTCAGATTAGATTTTTGCACAGTTATAAAAACTGAGAAAGATTAAGTTTGTAGAAATAAATAAGATTAGTGTTAAAAGAAAAGCTCTTTGTCAAATTTAATTTATAATTTAGCTCGGGTAAATCTATAAACTTTTCAAAATTCTCTGGCAGCAAAGGGGCCAAAGTGGAATGGATGGACAAATTATGAAACATAATCACTGACTCAGGATGAAGGGGGCAGATTAGGGTTTGGGTGGGGGCAAAGAGAAGGGAAAAGAGAGAAAGTGAGTAAGGTTGAAGAAAAAGTGACACAAAAGCAGGAAATAAACAAACAAAAAAGCCAAACAAGACTTTATGGTTTTTTTTTTTTTTTTGTCATCTTCCTTCACTCAGCTGCCTGGCCTGGACCACTCCACCTCCCCAAAACACACATCCACACAGACTAAGTACCACCCCCACCACCCCCCACGAGTTGCAGAGTGCTGGGATTTACCACCCACAACCAAATACACACACACACACACAAACTCAACTAGACAGTTAGCCGGGCCCAACCCAGGCCATCTGCAAGGAGGGGGGAGGGAACCTGAGGGCTTCAGCAAGAGATCACTGCACACACACACACACACACACACACACACAGGCCATCCCAAGTATCATTGATTGTTCAGAGGAAGCCCCCCCTGAGACGCATCACATTACTTTGTGAACAGAGACAACAGCTAAAATCAGCACCTGGATTTTTCTCTCCCCTTTTCTTTCATTCAAGTTCTAACAAACATACACACACATGCACACACACACACACACTCACACAGGAAATAAATCACTACAGGTTGTTGTAAAGGTAAGCTGGGAAAGATCAAGAGTTTTTTTTTCCTTTCAAAGTTTCTTTTGCACAATCTACCATTTTTTCATTTTCTTAAATGTCTCTGAAGTACAAAGATTTAGAATAATGTATTTGACAAAGAAAATCTGATTAAACAGGTTTGTAGAATTGTAGAGAGGAAAAGCACTAGTTTATCAGAGTAAAAGAAACTCTGTAATCTCTTAAAAAACCCTTCAAACTCTGTCTGAAGTGGTGAAGAAACAGAAAAAGAAAAGGTGAAAGCACCCTGTGTGCTGGCGTGGCCTCTTACCCTCGTCTCTGTTCTCATATAACCGGGGGTGTTGCCTCCCCTCAGCTCCCCCAGCTCTCCAGATGTATCTCTTCTAAAATTCACTCCCCCTTCATTCCTTCTCCCCTTCTGCAGATGCCTTCCTGAGGGTCCACAGCTAACTGGGGGGTTGCGATCTCCCTCCCCCTCCCATTTCCAGGAAGCTCTCCCAGAGGAGAAAGGAGGAGGCAGATCCAGGCAGGAGTTGGAGGATCCAGCAGCAGGAGCGGCGGCTGAGGCAGCAGTGGTCCTGATGCTGCGGCTGCTGCTTGCAGAGGGATGAGCGGCTGTGAATGGATGCTGAACAAAAGATCTTCTCTTCTTTTACCTTCTCTCTCTCTCTCTCTCTCTCTCTCTCTCTCTCTGCCACTCTCTTCCCTCTCTTCCGTACCAACCACGAAAGAAGCCAGTTGTTGCTCCACCACAGCAAAAGAACTGACAGCTGGCGAGGAGTTGGTGGAGCGAGTGAGAGAGCAGAGAGCAGATGGATAGAAGAGAGGGAGAAAATGAAGGAGGGAGACTGTGTGGTGTGATGTAGCATCTGTGAGAGAGTGATAGAGAGGTGAGAGAGGGATACTGAGGTAGAGATGGCCAGGGGGGCGGGAGGATGGACAAAGTGGGAAGAGGAGGAGAGAGATGGGGATGGAAAGGTGGGGTGTGGTGGGATAAAGGGAGAGATGAGAAAGAGAGGGAGAGGAAAGGAGGAAATGAAAAAGGAAAAGATGGAGGTCTCCAAAATGCACCTCTGTTGAAGCAATGAAACCCGTCAGCCACCAACAGTCTGACGGAGTTGTCCCCACGCTGAGGAAATTCACACAATAATTAGATCTGAGCTTCTCGTGTACCACACACACACACACACACACACACACACACACACACACACACACACACACACACAAGCACCAGTAATGGGGGATTAATTGATGTGGTGGTGTTTTTGCCAGCAGAAAAAGCATACTGAACATTTTGTTTAAAAAAAAAAGAAAGCTGAAGGGAGATCAGTCGATTGGGAAGACAGGAAAAGGAGCTGCTCCTTCAAGAGTTCCAATAAAAAACAAAATATACGGAGAGGATGGAAGAAAATTAGATGCAGTGACATGCCACACACACTCCATCATCTGCTATGATTAGCAGGCGTGGATAACAAAAGCCAAACACACACATCCATGAAAAGGAAGATATCTCTGTGGAAAGCGGTTCTAAACATTCAATATTTCCATTGTTGAAGAAAAACTAAGCAATGGAGGGTAAGAAGGTGTTATGAGTCATAAAAGTGTTCCCTAAGGGAGGAGACGGACTCATACTGGCTTTTTGAAAGCACTGTTGATTCATAAAACCAAATGGAAAGCTTGTCCTAATACCTCTTCAGGTTTCCATCACTCACTTTTGTTTTATGATTGTATACCAGCCATATTTGTCCATTAGTTCATAAAATTATTAAAGCAACAATTAGTAATCTTGCTCAAGGTAGCAGACATCTGCTTAAAAAAAGGATCAAAAGTGACAAAAAACTAAGCTTGGTCGCATCTTAGATGCAGAGGGAACTAATCAAGCCTTTAACACCAGTTGTAAAGTCAGAATCTCCCACCTGTAGCGTATCCATGTAACACAAAGGCAAACCTGACAGCAGTGTCTGCATGAGTTGAGGCAGCTGTTGCTCTGCAGCAGCAAATGAACTATTACTGGACTGGTAAGAAGGGGAGTGAGAGAGGGGGAGGTTTATAAAGAAATGACAGCAAGAGTAAAAATGTGAGCAATTTCCTCAGGGTCCATTTAAGCTGCTCCTAAACCCAACTGGCCACTTAAGTCAGTGCAAGAAGCCTCGTCTTCCCAGGCTGAGCTAAATGTGTCGCAGTAGAGCAGTAGAGAGAAAAGATGTCTGTCCTTAACCACAGTTAATGTCTTTCCTTCTTCTTTTACTTATTTTTAAGGCACTAAGAATCTCATGGTGATGCATTAAACATGTCAATCTGAGAGTTTATTTAATTCCTCGTTTGCTCAGATGAAAAAAGTTGACCTAAAGCTAACAAAGAAACAAACTGAACCACACAAAGGCAGCTTCATTTCAGCAATCATCTCAGTGAAGCAACAAGAGCGACGGAGCAGCTTCATTTGTGCAACTTTCTTGGACACGTGTGGCTCTCCAAGTCAAAGGAAACTAAAATTCTGCAGCGATCATGGCTGTCTCTGAGGGGGACAAAATAATCACAAACAGTTGCATCTAAAATGGGGATGCTTAATGTATTGTAGACAAATTAGGGCTCAAGGGGAGCAGCTCTGTTTCCTAGGGGTATAGTGCCCTCTACTGGCACAATGTCAACTACAGCTGCTGCTGGCTCATTGTTCATGGAAAAAGGGGAGAGACAATGAAAGGAACAAATGAAGGCAAAATGCAGGAGGAGAAGTCATGTATTTGACTTCAGATATAGGATCACTGACAATGTGGAGCATGATGTAGACAGGAACAGAGGACAAAAACAAAAGACAACCTAATTCTTATAATGGTACCTTCTTTTGGCTCATTTAAAAACAATCCATTCTATTTTTAGATATTCACCTAAGAATAACAACATACACATGTAGAAGAATGTCTTGGCACCCCTATTTGTTCAGTATCCATGGCCCTAGATTAGGTTAGAGTCAGACAAACATGCAGGAAGGTCCGACAAGGCAGCCTCACAAAAAGCACGGAAATAGCTTTGAAGGGCTGGAAGGCCAAGCATTAGTACAACAACATGTGCTGTAACTGTAACAGAGTTACAGAGTTTCCAGACAGAAACAGGAAAAAGGAAAATCTATAAGCCATTAGAAGCCAATTAATCCCATAATGTCATGTTCAACAGCAAAATAGAAGCCCAGTAAAAGCTGCATTTCCTTTTTTGTTGTTAATCAAATAAAGGCTAACCACTGTAAGAGATTCCCTTAAAAATATGACAGTTATTCTTCCCAAGCCAATGTCAATTAAAGCCTTTGTGCTGACCAAGTCACTCAAGAATCCACTATTACAAGGCTATCAAATTATTATATATAGCAGATCTTTAAAATAAACATATAAAAGTGATAGTATGTAAAACAAAGGTTTAAAATATCTAAATACTTTAGAATTACACGCCAGTTAAATTTATAATGATTCATATCTGTGGCAGATTTAGCGTGAAAGCTGAAAGTATTCATTCAACCAAGAAATTTGTTTCTAAATGGAAATGAAACATGCATCTCTCAAAAGACAAGAAGACAAAAAATAATCAATATGATTTTTTAACCTAATAATTTCTCTGGTTTCATTCACATTTTAAAAAACAAAGGCATGTGTAGTGAATTGGAATTGTGAATAAATGTCTCACTGAAGCTTAGACAAGATGCATGGATGACATAGGTATGTTTTAAAAATCATGTCAGTCTTATTAAATTCAACATATTTATTTTATCAGTCTGAAATCTCTTAACATATCTGTTTTCTATTTATATTTATTTATTTTACTTTTTCAAGAAGCCTTAATCGCACAGTTAATGAAAAGAAATAGAAAGATCAATTTAAATGTAAGTCTGCTAAGGGTAGAAACAATCTTTGTCTTTGTCTTTTAAAAACTGTGTAAAAACTAAGAACTTTTAAAAACTGCCTAAATCCTTAATTGAAGTCCAAAGGTTCTGATGCTGCTACCCCAAGAGACAACAGCGGAAGAAACTTATACAACAGACTTATAGAAGATCTGCAGCATCTTGTTGCAAACACTGAAGGACCTTAGCTTCCTCAGGAAGTCCAGTCCACTCTGTCCCTTCTTGTAGACGCTTCACTGTTGAGTCTGCAGTCAAGTCTGTTGTCCAGCTGAATACCAAGGTATTTATACTCTTTCAACACCTCCACTTCTTCTCCCTTGATGGAAAAAGTGCTTGATTTGACCCTGTTTTTTTTTATATATTGACAGTCATCTCCTTTGTTTTGTTCACATTCAAGAAATGATTGTCTCCACACCATGACACAAAAGCGGTTCCACCAGCTTTCTGTACTCAGCTTCTTGGCCATCTTTGAGCACAAACTGTGGTCTGTTTGTGAGGTAGTCATTGAGCCAGCTGATTTTTGAGGCCTACATCTGTGTCTCCTGAAGTTTTTGAGAAAGCAAATCAGGCTGGAAATTTGTTCCGGTTCAGTCTCTCCAGCTACCTCCTTACCTATCTTAAAGAGACAGACAAGTGAGAGGGGGAGGCTAAGGTAACAGCAGCATCTCCTGATTTGGTTGAAGACAAACTTGTAGAAGCAGAAGAGTCCATGACTGAGGTGGTAAATAAAACATTTGAGGTGAGAAAAAAGCTGTGGGTCAAAGAAGGGTGGGATGTCTGTTTGGCTGGGGGCAGGAGGGGAGGATGCTGAGCTTGTTCCTGAACTGAACAGATGGATGTGTTCAACTCATTTGCTCTGTCCAGACTTCTATCTGTCTGATCTTTTTTTCTTAAAGCCTGTGATTGTCTTTATTCCTGACCATACATCTCTGATATTGTCCGTCTGTTCCTATGATGATCATTATTTTTAATCATTTTACATTTTAGAAAATTTACAAATAAACTTGAGTCTAGTTTGGCCTCTGGCTTCTTCCTGTACGTCTCCTTGCTGTCGATAATTTTGACTTTGAGCTGCTTCTGTATGTTCTTCAATAAGTCTTTATAAGTGTCTCCCTCCCTGAAGGCTCTTTTTTTCTTCTTTAACAGTTCCTCCAAATAAATGGTGATCCAGGTTTTTTTTAATAAGGAAGTATCTCACTGTGGTGTTTTCCATGCAGAAGTTTATATAGTCAGTCACACACTCAGTCATGGCATTAATCTTCTCTCCATGTGGCTGGTACAGAGGAATCCAGTGAGTAGGATCAAAACAACCCTGCAGTGTTTCTCTATTTCCTCTGACCATCTTTTCACAGTTCTCTTTGTTATAGGTTGCCTCTGAACAAGGGGTTTATATTCTGACCAGAGAAAAATAAGATTTTGACCTGTCTTTCACAGAAGAGGGTTAGTGTTTGGAAATGTATAAAATGCAAAAAACAGTTCCAATGTCTTGTTTTCTCTGGTAGAGCAGCTGAGAAACTGTTGAAACGTTGGCAGCGTAGCAGAGAGCGAGGCATGATTAAAATCACCAGAAATTGCCACAAATGCATTGGAGTGTTGTGTCTGTAGGTTAGCAAAAACAGAACTTGTGACGTCACATGCATATATACACATTCATATAGATACGCATTTTTTTATTTGCTTCATTGTTGCTGCTTTAACAAAACAATTTCCCGCAAGGAACTGATAACATGGAAATAAAAGGAGATGTTGCAGCTCATCAACCATTATATCCTCCTTCCCCAAACTTGTGAACTCGTACAAGTTGTTCCTCTCTGCCATGATCACTGTGTCGACTATACCATTATAAACCAAACATATGACAAAACAACATGACATATGCTGCAGGTGGAGGGGTTTCATAGGAGCTCCGCCTTGTGTCTTGTGGACCTTGAAGGGTGTGTGTGAAAACAAAGAACCACAGGACCACATGTCAGCTGTTTGATTTTGGCCAGACCATGCTGGGCCCTTGAATCCTTGTCAGGGCTTGAAATTCTTCCATCTTGTTTTCCAGCATTCTCATGTTGCCCATTATGATCATTGGCAGAGATGGTTTGAACTTCCTCCTTCTTTCTCTCCTATTTGCTCCTACTCTGGATCCATGACACCTCCTTTTCAACTCATCTGGGAATTATGGTTTTGGTCGAGGTATTATTTCAGCTTTTGTGACATTAATCGGCTGCTGTATGTTAATCCACATTGTTGCAATAGTTACGTAGTATCACAACTCTCCAAATGTAAACAAGTATCAGTACAGATTCTTCCATCTTCACAGCATCCAAATCTAGAGAGAATAATCTATGGAGAGAAAATTGACTCAAAATATCTATTTCTGTAATACTTGATTTGTATTCCATGTAAGCCTGTCTGTGTGTACCTTTGGGTACTTGTGTGTGTAAAACATGATTTGTAAACTGTAAAAAACATTTTGTGCGCAACTTCAGGTACTTCCTGTAATCTGATAATTACGAATTCAAAAAGGCTTCATACAAATCGTGAAATATATGTACACGAATTGCCTGATATACAAAACGACAGTTACGCACAGGTCAGGTTACAAGTGCACAAGGTTTTTTGAGACACATTTCACGTTTCCAGAGAGCTCCCAGATTCATGCATAAATGATGCATTTAAATGCTGGTGGAAAGCTGGATCATCTGAGTTTCATTCGGAGTCTAGTGGTTTTTTCCCCGCTGAATTTAATTCACTCTATACTCGTGCCGAAGTGGCGAAGATGTTTTTATGTGGAAAATGGGATACCTCAACACCCCTTAGTTATAACAGATATTCCTTCATTTACTTTTCAATACTCCAAGATTGTCTATATAGACATATTATGCCCAGAGGCATACAAATTTAAATACATTATTTAAAAAAAACAACAACCACTAGGTGGCGGAATGGTTCGTTGGCTGAGAAAAACAGGCAGTCAAACCAAGAGGCAAGACGGAGGAGCAACCCGGTGGTCTTCCCTCAGGAGAAGTTAAACTTGCACACTTTCATCTGCGATTATAATGAGACATCTAGTATTGTAAATAATTTCAGATTATGTTTTATATGTCTGGTAGGCTGATACAGCATCCTCCTCACATTTTTCTGTTAGCAGGAGCTAATGTTTATGTATTGGTACCTAAGTCCTTGTATTTTTAGTCTCGTACAGTTTAAGAGCATCTACAAAATCCATGAAAGTGAGCTCTGCTTGAGCACCAGGATGATCTATTTTCATGATGCCAGTCAGCTTGCTGGACCCTTGAAGCCATTTGCTGGTTATCTTTAGGAAATGAACCTGTCCCCCATTCCACCTCCACCAAGCAGCATCATTATACATTTCTTTTGCAGTGGTGTGGTTCTTACAATATCTGTTCTGCTTGAAGAGGTTTCAGTCAAATGGCTAAGTCATGTTATGGACAATATTTTTGTGTGTAGTCTGGTAAATATGCTGATATGCCTTTTAGAAATTTTAAAGTTTACAAAACAACCATCCATCTGCTGACAACAGTTTTTGAGCCTTTTTATGTTGCTTAGCCTAATCTGGAACGACTGAAGAAACTCAGTATAGGAACACTGCCTTTAGAAGCTTGAGCAGAATATATATACTCAAGAAGTATGCTGTACAGTATGTTTCTTTAATACAGTAATGGTTTTCCTCCATCATTGAGGGTGTTGGTGTTTCTAAAACATAACTGAAAATACTGGATTCTACTCATAACACTCTTTGAAGAGGAACTTCACCATGTCTAGAGTAAAGAGAGTTCATCCTGAGCCGCACTACGTTAAAATCAGGATCAAGAACCTGCTTCATCTTCAGAGAGCCCAGAGGAAAACCCTATCACCATACCTTGCTCTCTGTCCGATCTGTCAGCTTTCACAACCAGGGATGGAAAACCACTCACAGATCATTCAAGTACCGTGTCTCTTCTCTGCGGCACCCCAATATCCATCTACGAGAAGTCAAGGGTATGGAATGGATGCTCCCAGGAAGTCAACATTTTATCTGTGTCGGGTGCAGATGCCTTCATGTGAACTGCTCCGTGAAGATTGGTCTTCAGAGCCATATGAACTGCATGGGTCATGGGGCTACATTTTCAAGTATCAGACAGGAGAGATTTGTCTATATCAATTGGATCAAGATGAGGAACTTGGAGCGTTAACATGTATGTGTACCCTCATACACAGTGACTGGGATGTGCTAGGGTTAATGATCCCCTGCAATACCGATACCTGTGAATCAGCCTCAGAGCAGGAATGCGGAGAAGATAAAAAAGATGAGCTCCAGGTTTGGTGGGGTTTTTTTTCCATCCGATGCTGAAATTGCTGATAGAAGACTGCTCTTCAGTGCGGTGTGGCAGCTGAGAAGCACAACATCCAGTCAGTGAACTTTCAGTGCAAACAGGCACATGTACAACCGCAGGAACCTTTCAGACCTGTTTGTGCTGGTTTCCATTAACTCATACTGTGATGTATTTAGGAAAAACTATCTCTACCTTTTGACTGTTGGTACCACAAAATGAATGAAATTGAAGAGCATCTTTCCACCCTTTTCTGGAGTTTGTGCTGTTGGGCTGATATCATGGCAGTGAAAAAAAAATTGTACTCTCGTCTCCATCCCTATCACGTGTCCTTTTCTATAAGGACCCGTCCTCTACTGTATATATAGGGGTGGTTGCAGATGATCCTGACACATGCATTCTTTATCTTCCACACAGTGAAGACAGAAATTGGACTCCAAGTATGAACAGATCAAGCAGCCTGATAAGATGGGCACCATACTGGGACGAGTGCAGTCAATCGACAGAGAGCCTCTTCTCTCCTGCCTCACCCGGAAGCTACAGCTTGGGTCCCTATCACTCAGATTCTCTGGTCTACTTTACCTCATCCTCCTCATCTCCAGCACTGTCTCCTGGTGATATTTTTACAGTCAGCACCATGGCTGAAGAAGGGAGGGAGTCACCTCAATCTACCCTTCACCCAGCAGAGGAGCTTTGAGAGCAGGCTAGCAGTTACTGCCAACCTCCACTGATCCCTCTACCTTCTCCAATTTCATAAGAAGATGAAGTTAATGGATGGATTCCAACTACAATCATCAATACTGTAAAAACAGTACTACTCCATTTATTTATCTTCAGTCAAATTGATTACTGCAACAGTGTCTTAACAGGTCTGCCTAAAAAAATCAATCAGACAGCTGCAGCTGATCCAAAATGCTGCTGCTCACATTCTCACTAAGACCAGGAAAACAGAACGCATCACCCTAGTTCTAAAGTCCTTACACTGGCTCCCTAAGCTCAGAGAATAGACTTTAAAATACTTATTTTAGTTTATAAATCATTGAACGGCTTAGCATAAAAATGCATTAAAAACCTGTTGCCATTGTATCAACCTTCCAGACCATTCAGGTCTTCTGGTTCTGGTCTGCTCTGCATCCCAAGAACCAGAACCAAACATGGAGAAGCAGCTTTCAGTTTTTATGCTCCACAAATCTGGAACAAACTTCCAGAAAACTGCAAAACAGCCAACATACCGAGTTCCTTTAAATCAAGACTAAAACCCCACCTGTTTAGAGCTGCCTTTGATCAGTAGTAAGTAGAACATTGAACTATATTTGCCAGATGATCCTAATGATTTTGATGCATTGATATTTGCACAATAATTTTGATAATTTTCATGTGTATTTGCTTGATGATTTTGATGATTTGCTGTATACTTGAATGGTGTTTTTTATAATGTGAAGCACTTTTAACTGCCTTGCTGCTGAAATGTGCTATACAAATAAACTTGACTTAATGTAACCTGTTAGAAGTATGTCAAAGAAACCTCCTATGGTTGCATAACCAACTACCTGAGCCAGCAACAACACCATTGTCTGGAGTTAGTAGAGGAGGATTATTACCAAATCCACTTCTATCACTCCGGCTCCTAACTCAGCAGTTCATTCCTGCTGTTCAAAATTTGCGGAGACAGGGCCCTATACAGGCAGAGGATATAAATGTGAAAATGATTGCAGAGACACTTCTACATGAACTGAAATCGAGAAAAGGCTTCCAGAGTGCGAGTAGTGAGATGCATGACAGCATAAGTGGTCGTGATAATCTCAAACAACTTTGCTCTGTTTCAGAGTGCCACAGTCAAACTGAAAACTGAGCACCCATATGCTGACCTGTATCATTTTAAGTTGTCTGGTTTTGTTGATACGTAAATAGTTTTTTTCTTGTTTTTTAGAATATTCTACTTTCATTATTTCATAATGTTTGAATGTGGTTTATTACTAATAAGTACTTTTGTTTTTTTTAAGAGTGTTGTTTTGATTGCATTATTCCATGTTTTATTGGGGTTGTTACTATTAAATATGGTTAAAGAGAATAAATTTTGTGTACCCAAATCTGATTTTCTCATTATTTAAAGAGTGGTCATTAGAGTAAGCATAAGTGATGGAGGAAAGATGGTTAAAAAAGAAGGTGTATTACAACGCTCCTCCCCCCCCCGTTAGTTTTAGGGGAGTAGGCAGGTTGCAGAGGGGTCTGCAGGATTAAATGGGAAAGAAGGCTGCAATTGAAAAAGTACAAGATATTTTTTTTATCAGAACAAGACACTTATACTCTGTATAAACCTGCAAGAATAAATTTTCCAAGAAAATTTTATTATCTGGTCTTTGTGACCAGACCTTTAAAACAGTTCCAAGCTGACCTTTGTGACATGCAGGCCTTGGTGAAGGAAAATGATGGTTATAATTATTCATTAACCGTCACAGACATATTTTCAAAAAGAGGTTTTGTACGCACTTTAAAGAGGAAGACTGGTACTGAGGAAGTAAAAACTTTTGATTCAGTTTTTAAAGAGAGCCACATTCCCAAAAAACTCCAAACAGATGCAAGCAAAAAAATTTTTAACAAGAACTTTTAGGCTTTAATGGTAAAACACAGTATTGTAGATTTTGCCATGACCAGCAAAACAAAAGCCTCTGTGAGTGAGAGATTTAACCACATATTAAAAACAAGGATGTGGAGATATTTTACTGCTAAAAACACCCATCATTACATTTATGTCCTGCAAGACCTAGTGAGTAGCTACAACTGAATCTACCACTCAAGTATTAAAATGACTCCTATGTGGGGGGGGACTCCAAAAATGCCTTTCAAGTCTTCCAGAACCTGTATGGTACTACCTCCAATAAATATTGCAAGGAGTCCGGAGCTGTGTTTAAAGAGGGGGATCTTGTCAGAAAATCCTAGGCATGCAGAGTTTTTGATAAGAAAATGAACAGAGCTTTACAGTTGAAGTGTTTACAGTTACTGAACAAATACCGATCTACTTCTGTATACAAACTTAAAGATTTGGATGATGAGCCCATTCAAGGTTGTTTTTATGCACAGGAGCTTCAAAAAAGTAAACATTTCTGAAGATAAGATGTATAAAGTGGAAGAGATTTTAAAAATGATGCACCCTCAGAGGAGTTCAACAGGTTTTTGAACGTTCGAAAAACTGGCCTGAGAAATTCTTTTATTTTATTTTATTTTTTTTTTGGTAACATGTCCTGTCCAGCAGTGTAGCACTCAGAATTGTCATCTGAATGTCAAGGTAATGCCCAACAGATTTGCTTTCACAAGCGGAACATCATGGCTTCCGCCATGATGTTCCCCTTGATGTATGTATGAAACTTTATCAAAAATTGCTTTGGATTTGTTTCAAATGTAATGGAAACAAAGACGACAAGAAAAATAAAAAAACGTGGGGGGGTAGAGAAAAGGTTTAAAGAGAAAAATGGAGATAGAAGTAGAGGAGAGAAAAAAAGCATAGAGATAAAACAAGTCAACACCCTTGAAGTCTGCCTCGAGACCTGTGGAAAGAGAAAACAAAACAAAACAGAGAATCCACAACAACAAACAGCATATGCATATATAATAACAACAGAACTTCAATGGAAAGTACACACCACAAGGTAGTACAAGATGTATTTAGTGGCAACCGCAGCCCAACTAAGAATGTATTTAACAAACACCTGAATCTAGACACCTGTGTGTGTGTGTGTGTGTGTGTGTGTGTGTGTGTGTGTGTGTGTGTGTGTGTGTGTGTGTGTGTGTGTCCATGTATGTGTGTGTTTGTCTCTATAAGGTTTCTCCCTAAGAATATTTGATAGTAGATGTGGGGGCCCATAGATCCACCCCCCAGGACATGCATACAACACGAGGAAGACCGGAGCCACAGACACCCACTGGCCCCCTCCAGCACAGAGCACCAGGAGCCCCCCGCAGGAACAACCAGACTCCCCTCCCCAGAGAGCAGCAGAGGCAAGCCCCAGGTGATCCCCAGCAGCCACAATGCAATAGCTCCAGGGGGCCGCAGCGGTGAGTCCACAGGCCCCACCAGCAACCTGCTGCACCAGAGCAGATCCGGCCATGAACAAAGAGACCCAAGCCCTGAGGGCGAATCCCTCCCCAGCAGAGGCCAAGCCGAGCCAGGGCACCCAAGCCCCAGCAGGCAGCCACCACGGTGAGCCAGCACATTCTGGGCCCGGCACCTGGGACCAGACACCAAGAGCCACCAACACACCAGCAGGCAGAGGCATCCACCACCATAGGGGAGTTGCAGCATGCTGTTGCGGCACCACACAGCATGCTGCAACAGCAAGGCAGCAGCCTTTCACAACACCACTCCAGCCCCACACGCAAATGCAAACAAGCAGACGTCACCGAGTCATGCAACCACACCGAACACCCCTCCTCCCGACCCAACACCAGGACAGGATCAACTCCCCCACCAAACAACATCCCTCGCAAGAGGCCCACACCCAGGGCTAACAGCCCCCGCCATGCCCACTCAACCATTTAAGGCCTGAGCCACCAACACACCAACATAGCTGGATCAGAATGGATAACCTTTGGGATGTATAAAAGAAGCCTGCTCTAAGGCTTACAACTGAGACCATGAGTACCATAGAGCACACAGTAGAGGATGAAGGATTTTATGTTACCTTACCTTCGAATGCTAGTTTAAATGGTTTTAAGAATAATACGATTTCAAGTTTCCATGTGAATTTAGCATAGCATATTAATTTAGGTCTGTGGCAGGTTGCCTTGACAGAGATTTCTTATCCTCACACTTGGCATGATGTTCTGACCAAATCAGCCTACTTTGAATGGAGGAAAGCAGGGGAGGAAGAGTTTTTTCATCAAAACATTGCACCCAGATACTACCTGGACTTGATGCAGCTGAAAGCAGAGCTCAAAAATCACTTGCAAAAGATAGACTCTGATATTCATTTTAAACTGAATACATTTGCAAATAGATTATTCTTTCAAATAGGTGGGCAGTACCATCTACGTTTTCATGGTCCAATTTCCTACATGTTCGGTGTGGTGTCTGGGGAATGGATCAAGTTAAACACAAGGTCTCCACCTCACCCTATGGAGATAACATCAGGTTTCTACCAGCTCTATTGTTACAGCAACATGGTTGCACAGCAAATAGTTGGTGATGCTTATGCTCCCCTCCCCTTATGCTAAATTTTCTTATCAGAGACCACTCAATACAAACAGTAGGGTACAATGATCACAGTTACCAACTCAGAAACAAAAGGTCTAGATATACAAATGCATATGCACGTGCGCACACACACACACACACACACACACACACACACACACACACACACACACACACACAGCTCAGAGTGGATACCGGCTCCATTTAATGGTTAACATTCTTATTTACTTCCTACTTTAAAAAATAAACAATTTTTAACTTATTCTGCAGAGCAGCTCTGTTGATCGATTCACCGGGACCTCCTGGCAGGCTGGATACAGCTTCCTCTCTCACAGGTGAGCTTACTCTGTCAGTCTGGGAAGCCTGGGAAACCTGGTCAGAAGCCTGGAGCACAGCTTCATCTGACAGAATCACCATGGAATTTGTATCTTTCTCATTACTGGATAAATCTGTAAGAAGTTATAACCATTATTTTTTCTACCCAAATAATTACAGTAACAGGATGACCAGTTCCTTCATCCAATCTTTTGCCCATCCTCAAGGATCACATTCCCCTTAAAATCTGTAGATCATTACAACTAGTTATTTAGAGGCTTCTGTGATTAGAGAAAATGTTATGAACTGATCGTGGGTGGACTGCAACAGCACAAAATCATCCAACTCATCTGCAGTGGGATCTAAAACCAATTAAACATAAGAAACATGCATACAAATATTTTTTACAAGCTCCATTATTTACTGGTGAAAACTGCATTGAACTTCTGGGAATAAGTTATAACTGGCTCCTATTTTTATTCAACTCAGGGTGGGTGGTTTCAGGGGAGACAGGATACTGTCTTTGAAGCCAGATCAAGCTAATAGTATTCAAATTAAGTAATGTGATGAAGCTCTGCTGACTGATCTGGTCACAGTATCCGACTCAAAGAAGGCGGCTTCAGATGGATGGTCACAGCAGGAGAAACTGTGAAACTGGTTTGGGATGTCTCAGGAGGAAGTTAAACTGTCTACTGGAGACCTCTTTGTAAGGAAACATGAGTTTACCATAAACGATAAATTGAGATATTTATTTACATTTTAGCTGGAATAATTTCAATAAATTTTAACGGTACTGATAAATATATATATTTTTAGTGAAGATCAAAACAGGTATTTATTGATTAAAAGAATATTTTTTTCTTTCAAAAGAAAAAAACCTCCTTGTAAGGAAACATGAGTTCACATTAAAGGAAAAATATCGCCATTTATTCAGTTTTCAGCCAGAATGTAACCTATATTTCAATTTATTTTATGGATGTTTTTTTATTTGTTTTTTTCCAAAAATCTTAAAGGTTCAGTGTGTTTTTTTCATAGTAATCAACCATTGTACTATAAAAATAACAAAATAAATAGAAAAAAATTATGTAAACTTAAGTCTGCGTAAAGAAATTAAGCTATTGTTTTACTGAAACAACACTGATGCCACGTGGCCCTGCAGGGATATTTTACTCATGCATAAAGAAAATTGAATCAAAATTATTCTGCAACCAAATAAAGATATCCCCTAAATAAAACAGTGCTCATAGTTACATAATGTGATTAAACTCTGCTGACTGATCTGGCCATAGTATTCAGCTCAGAGGGGTGGTTTCAGGGTGGGCATGATGTCACAGCAGGTGAAAAACTATATGTTCCGGTCCCAGTTGTCTATTCAGATCAGGAAGGAGTGGTTTCAGGGGGACGCCATAGCAGGAGAGTTGTGTTACAATGCTTTCTTTGAAGTCAGTTCAATCTACAGTGCAGTAGGGTAACATTCTAATGGAAGAAGTCTTAAAAAAAAACAAAAAACCTTGAGGAAGGCAAGAAGACCAATATTATGTTTACCATAAGGGTATTACAGTGTTGATTTCTCTCAAACTTAGGGGTGGAGTACAATCAGATGGTTGTGGGTTCAATTCAGGCTTCCTCCTGTCACATGTAGCTGTGCTCCTGGGCAAGGCACTTAACCCTAAATTGCCTATCTATGTATGAATTTATCTGTTTTTTGTAAATATGACTTTCATGCAAACCACTTGGAGCAAAAGAACAGTAAAAGTCCAATCTTTTTGCCAACATGTTCAGAATCACATCATTTCCTATCTTGTCACATCTGGTTATGTCACTTCTTGCCTTGTCACATTACTTCCCTTGGGGAAAAAGTTAGGGGAGGGATTAGGGGCATGGTACCTGTCAAATTAAGTTTGATCGAAGGGTACTCTGTTCATTTTTGCTGAGTTTAAGTAGGGTAGGCTATGCTCATGTCCCTTTAAGAAGTCACATGACTCCACCCAATCCAGTCTGTAATAAGAAGTGAAAGAGATGGTGAGGTTGAAAAAAAAAGGGAAGAAATTTCAAATGCTGAAGTGGCAGCGGTGGAGCTGGTCGTGGCAAGACTGCATGGCTGCAGCCTGGAGACCTCCCATGTCATAGTGCTCATCTCATGGCGCTTGCCTGGTGAACTGAGGCCACGGAAGATGTGTGACGTGAGTTTTTTTTATAAAAAGTAAGCGCACAGAGGGGGGCGGGGGGACTGTCTCAAGTTCCCATGCAACCCATGCATTTCTACTGTTGATCAAAGCTCTTATAGAAATGGAAAGGGCCATGAGATGAGAGCTATGACACAGGAGGTCTCCAGGATGCAGTCATTCCCATCTTGTCTTGGACAAGGAGGAAGAGGAGCAGCTCATTCCCCCCAAAAAATGTGTCATCAATTGTTTGGCATTTTGGGTTCAGCAAAGACATTGGAAGTGACGTTAGTTTTTACATCTTAACTTGTTCAGTTGTGCTTATTAGTTCAATATGTCTTGACAACTGAAAGTACGTTTTCCCCATTCATTTGCAGAAGCTATAGTTTTAACAGCCATTACAGTGGTAATAGAAATATTTGCAGTCCAGGGGATTCATCCCATCAATATAACTGGCTGTGAATTATTTATGCTGGCCTATCAAATGGGTGGGTGGGGGTGGAGGGTATGTTATCATCATCAAGGTGAACTGCTCAATATATCATGATATTAAGTTTAGGCCATATCATCCAGCCCTATCACCTACTTTAACAACAACTAAGTTGGTGACAACAGAACTCTCTGTATGGTAAGATCCATACAGGTGGAATTGGTGGAACATTTTGACTGAATAAATAATATAACAGAAAATTATTCTAATAACTTACCAGAAGAAAAAAAGTTCCCTTTATGAGGCATTACATCCATGTGTGGGCAGCAGCCCCACTTGCAGGGAAGCTGTTTTAATGAGCTGCTAATTATAAAACTTTTTGAAAGGAACACTTTAACATTTACCAGATCTGGATAAAACTAACAGGATATGGCACTGAAAGATAAGCAAAACTGCACAGCCATAAATATAAACTTCTATTGTTTGATCATTGAAGACCTTAAAAAGATTGAGAGGGAACATGGGAAGTGACAGGGCATTAAATCTCTCCTTCTATAAACTACTGTACTATATATGTATACCAGAAACAAAAGTCAGTAAAAGTGTGAAGAAAAATGTGAAAAATAAGAGCAGGCTGTATATAATGTAACACATGCTGGAAAGGTCTTACCAACGGAACTAATGGTAAAAATGACCAATGCTCTTAGAGATCAGAGTATCATGGGGTTGCAAACTCTTGCTGTAATCTTTGTGTTTTGTTGTTTTTACATAATCTGGTCAACAAGACAGACAAACACACAACAATAAAAACATTAGTTTTGGGTATAGCAAGCCTCTGTTTGCCACACAAATGAAATACAAAATTTTAATAAAGCCAAGATCAGCTGTGGATGCAATGCCCCTGCTATGAAAATATGTCAAGAGCACAGACATCTTCATAAAAGAAGAGATAGTTTAAGAAAGAGACCTTTCAAGGTCACTACAGAAAAATACATGAAACACAAGAAATTGTCTGTCATTGTGGTAAGAAAATGCAGCAAAGCACATTTTGTCCTTCTATTCTCTGCCAAAATAGTATATTGGTGTCACACAAAAAAGAAGAAAAACAAGACACTCAATTCACAAAGGTGTGTGATTTGGATCAGTAGTGCAGTTTTCACAGTGGGCAAAATGACACAAAATCTAAGGATCTTTACCCTGGGAAAAATTCTATAAAACAGCAAGGAACTGAATGTACTGGCATGAGGTGAAGTCTGTTAGGCGTTGTTACGAACTGTCAGTCTAACAGGAAATGAGTCTGCAGTAAATAAAAGCTAAGAGCACAAAACAGCAAAAAAAAAAAAAAAACAAAAAAAAAAACCAACCCATGCATTTCTACTGTGGATCAAAGCTCTTACAGAAATGGAAAGGGCAACGAAGTTTTACAAACTTGTTCAAAATGTCAGATAAAATTTAATTACTTGTTTAACTTAAAAAGAAAAAAACTTATTAAAAAAAATTGTATTAATGTTATTACTAGTAGTAGTGCTAGTGTAAAACGGCTAGATTTTGAACTGCCTGAGCTTCATTATGAAGCACAGTGAACCAGTGTGTTAACACTAACTTACCCATAGTTCAACACCAGTATTACATCTGTATACATCCTGTTAATTGCTAAGAATTGCCCATTCAGTAATACAAAGCAGCTCAGATTCTATGCTAAGAAGCACCAGACTCCATGTAGATACACCACTGGTCCAATGAGGGATGTCAGTTGATGACCTTTGGCCCTGATATATGAGGCTTTGCATAAGTAGATGCTCCACCTGAGGTTCTTTGGCTGCTTCTGGTTCAGGAGGTCAAAGAAAGGAAGGAGAGGCAATTAATATGAAGATCCCCCCTGAAACAGGATGGGGTCTCACCACATGTGAAGGACATTTTTTTAACCACTGCTTAGTTTTATTTAAATACTACATGATACACTTAACTGCATTACATGTCAGCTCAAGACACTTTACTGTTAGGTCTGCAGGGCTGTGTGCAGGGAAGTGGTGGTGTTTGTGTGTGTGTGTGTGTGTGTGTGTGTGTGTGTGTGTGTGTGGGTGGTTCCTAACTTCCTCAGGCTGAGTGGATCCAACTCATCTACTCCAATCAGAGTAGTCTTTAAGTAGAAACAGTTCCCTGAGGCACATGTCAGATGGTTATCTCACCACATGTGGTAAACAGGACCAACGCCAGTGAAGTTCAGTGCTGAAGAGCTTACGCCTGTGTTGTCTTACCTTCCATTGTCTCCTCCTCCACAGTTCCCAGTTCTTTGATGACTACAGGCTCATTTCATACCTCGGTCTCCCTTCCATGGTCTCTGGCCTTGTCCTGCTGGCCGCCTACCTGCCTTGGCTCCGCGCTGCATCTATGACTGCTCATCTGTTAAGATCTTACCTGATCTTCCAGCTGCCACAAATCTCTGTCTGTCCACCCTCCAACGAACCAACCTGCGTTCTCTCTGGACTGGATTTCCAAAGGTCCAAGTGCCAACACCGTCCTTCCTGCCATTCACTCCTGCAGACCTGCTCACCCTCCGTTTGTCTCACCACGAGACTGTAAGCAACTGTCACCAGTTACACATTTCTAGCACACTTTACAACCTGACCTTACCCTCTTCCTTCAGTGTTGCCTTGGATCCCGAAGTTCCAACGCCTGTCACACACTTGAATAAACTTGTTTAAATCTGCTCCTGAGTTTGTAGTTGTTGCACGCTTAAGAGTCATTTGCCTTTAATTATGACACTTTACAAGACAAATGGGCTAAATTCATTTCATCCATCAGAAGAGGTGTGTGCCTTCAGACAAAAGCTTTGCTTGTGGGAAATCATTTGTGGGGAAAAAAAATTCTAATATAATCCTATTGACCTCTTTAGAGGTTAACAAAGGTGATTTGTATCCAGTTTGGTGCAAATCGGATAACGCATGTGTGATTTAGAGCCAACCGTATGGAAACAGGGAGGGATTGGAATTCGTCATTCTACCCCACCCACATGCTCCAGCCACCAGCCAGTGTTGAAAGGATTCAGCA
This sequence comes from Anableps anableps, assembly GCA_014839685.1. Classification (NCBI taxonomy): domain Eukaryota; kingdom Metazoa; phylum Chordata; class Actinopteri; order Cyprinodontiformes; family Anablepidae; genus Anableps; species Anableps anableps. The sequence goes on from CM026082.1 coordinate 31,525,738, forward strand.
TCATGTTGTTCTGTCAGACACAGGTTTAAAACTACCATATTTTCTGCACCATAAAATGCACCGGATTATAAAACACAGTCTCAATTATGGCGCCCATTTTCATGGCACCTGATTATAAGGCGCACGCTAAAACATACGGTCTACAAAAAAAAGGTCATGGAAGCAAAACAGCGAGTTTGGTTGAACTTTATTCTACAATGTAACAATACACTCATTTTTTTAACATTCTTCTTCCACAAATCCATCAAAGTCCTCATTTTCAGTGTCTGAATTAAACAGCTGGGCAGTTTCGCCATCAAACATGCCGGATTCCCTCTCATCGTTGTCGGAGTCAGTCTCGTTGCCAGGTGTCTGTTCAGCAATGATGCCGGCTTTCGCGAAGCTCGGACAACAGTTGAAACAGATACCTTCGCCCAGGCTCCACAATCCATCCGCATATGATGGCGTAACTTAACCAGCACTGCCTCCCTGTCTTAGTAAATGTGTGTTCACTGTCTGAGGTCCATCGCTCCCACGCCGCTCACAACTTCACTTTGAACGCCCTGTTTACGCCAATGTCCAGCGGTTGGAGTTCTTTAGTTAATCCTCCCGGAATTATGGCCAGCTCCAAGTTAGTTTGCTTTACTTCTTTTTTCACAGCATCGGTGAGATGGGAGCGCATGGAGTCGCAGATCAACAGGGACGGTGATGCGTGGAAAAAACCATCTGGTCTCCTTACATCCGCCTCTCTCAGCCACTCTATCATTTTCTCCTCGTCCATCCAGCCCTTTTGATTGGCCTTAATGATGACTATGGCTGGAAACTTTTCTTTTGGCAGCGTCTTCCTCTTAAAAATTACCATGGGTGGTAGTTTCTGTCCGTTACCATGGCAGCCAAGAACAATATGGTTCATGGGAATGTCAAAAGTGAGGGGGACCTCGTCCATGTTGGTGATGTGTTTGGGCTGGATCTTTTTGTCGGTAATCTTGTTTATGCAGCACCAAGCACCAAGACGGACCTCCTTGAAAGTTTTCGATCTTCATGTCTGTGCTATCGTTGTTCAGTCAAATGGTGACTGTAGAGACGCTTCTCCTGGCTGTTCTTTGTTCAATAATCCATTGTTCAAGTTGGTCTTCTAACTGTGGCCACCTCGCTTTGTTCCCACGGAAACTCTGTTTGGTCTTCTTAACTTTGCGCAGTTCATCTTCTTGCTTCCTCCACTTCCGTACCATAGATTCATTGATGTTGATTCTTTCGCAGCTGCTCTATTCCCATGAACAACCACATAACTGATAGCCTGTAGTTTGAATTGTGCCTCGTAAGCACGTCTCTTCACTGGCGCCATTTCGGGAGTCCTGAGAAAAACAAATGTTGTTTTGCAGCATACCGGTGGTATACCTGCCAGCGATAAACCTTTGATTGGTTTATCGCTGCTAGCATACGTACTGTACGTATTACGCAATGTCCTCTGATTGGTTTATCGCTGCCACCGTAAGTACCAGTACCGTACATATTACGTCCCTGTGTCGGACAGATTTTGGAATTCAGTGCACACATAAGGCGCACCGAATTATAAGGCGCACTGCCGTTTTTTGTGAAAATTGAAGACTTTTAGGTGCGCCTTATAAATACAGTATATGAATGAAAGTGTAAAAGGGAAAAAAACAGCAACAGGTGAGTTCCTGTTAAAAGGGAGCGGAGCTAAGGTGATGTCACCAATTGACTGTGTAAATGTGATTAGTGCTGGTGTGTTATGACACACAGAAAGTTTCATAAACCTGTGATATTGTATGTGGAAATTATTCCACCTTGATATTTTATTGCAAATGGCCAGACGTTGAGGCTTGGCCATGCCCATATGCTTTGATGCAGAAAAAAGATTTTGAAAATTTAAATTATGACCTTCAATGCCTCAAGACTGCACTGAGTGATTCTGAAGTCTGTATATTAAAAGCTGGAGGAGGAGTTTGCTCAGATACGTGTGTAAAAAAGATATAATGGCGGCTTTGATCCAAAATAGCTGACTTCCTGTAGATTTTGGAACATGGCTCCAAGAAACTTTTTTGTGGGTCCTGACAAGATATGTTTGCAAAATTTCATGACTGTCAGTCAAACCATGGCTTGTGGCTGAGCTTGTAAGGAATTCTAGCTGGTGCAGTGGTGTAATTAGGCCACACCCACCAAATATTGGGGTGGATTCCTATTGGGGGGAGGATTAGGATCGATCAGACCCAGTTTGGTGCCGAAAAATGTAGAATTTAGAGCCAAAAGTATGGCGACAGCATGACATCAGACTTTGCCACACTGCCATGCCCACACGCTCCAGCGAAAAGTCTTGATGCTTTAAAGCAAGTGAGACCAACTTTTCATCTGTCATCTGGCTCAAGATCATCCTGATTAGGTCAAGGGAATCAGAGATGTACCTTTCAAAGTAAAACATTGCACTTCCTGTTCTCAGGGGGCGTGCCTTAAGTGGCATCATGAATCAACTACTGAGTATTGTTGTGGACTAGATGTGGATCAGTCCCAGGAGGTTTGGTGTCTCAGTGATTAATCGTGTGTGAGTTATAACATTGTGTTTCATAGCGAGATGTCAAACTTTGAGGTCTGGCCAAGCCTCTTCAGGATACGTGAAAACTCACCATTTTGATAACTTTTATTCCCACATGTCTTATGAACAAACTGACCAAGTTTGAAACTGATCTATCAAAATCACTAGGAGGTGTTTGATCAAATGGGGAGGCTGTAAATGGCCAAAATGTGGTGAAAATCAGACATTCAAGCCAAAATGGCTAACTTCCTGTTTGGTGGAGAGCATGGGCGCCAGAGTTTTTTGTAGGTCTTGGGGAGTTGAACAACTGTACCAAATTTCATGCCTCTATGATAAAGTAAGGTCAATGCGGAGGGTATTTTGAAAGTTGCCGGGGGAACGCTGTTGAGCAGTTACTGGTATGACTTTGAGAAAACCACTAGAACATGTAAATTTCACACATGACTGATGCATGTGCAAATTTAGGTGACCTTTTGAATATGTTTAGGTCTCCAAATAGCTAATTTATTTTTGCGAAAAATAATAAAGCTGCAAGCAGCATTGGGCAGCACTCGCAGTTCAGCGCCGCTCCGGCCTTACAACCATGAGAGATCTGTAATGGTGTCCTCAATGCTCTCACACTGTTCCTTTATCTGTCCACTAGATGGAGCATTTGGTGAATCTCCCAAATCTCCTTCTGTCCAGTTCTGTATGACTACAGGGACAAGTCTTAAAAGTTTGGTCAAAAACCATCCAGACAGGAGTTATTGTCACTTCCTGTTTTGTGGTGTAGGATTGGTGAGGATTTCCTGTACGCTGTTTAACTGTCATGTATGTTTTTCAAGAGTCAGTGGATACGGTTTCTATCAGTTTAATTCTGTATGAATCAAAGAGTAAAACCAAGACAACCAGCAGCAAAACAGCTCACTTCCTGTTCAAAGAGGGCGGAGCTTAGTGATGTCACCAAATGATGTGAATGTGATTAGTATTGGTCTGTTATGACACACAGAAAGTTTCATTAAGCCACGACATTGTATGCGAAAGTTATTGCTTCTTGATGTTTTATGGCGAAGGGTCAGACTGAGGCTTGACCACGCCCACATGTTGCGATGTATCAAAAAGTTTTTGATAATTTTTGCCCTTTAATGCTTTCATGGTTGGAGTTTGGACCAGGGCTCCAAGAGACTTTTTCATAGGTCCTGACACCACACACGTGTGCTAAATTTCATGATTGTCGGTCAAAGCATGGCTTGGGGCTGATTTTTTTTTTAAAGAATTCTAGGGGGTGTTGTTGAGGTATTAAGTCATGCCCAAAAAATATTGGACTGTATTTCTGTTGGGGGGTGGATTAGGATCGATCATAGTGAGTTTGGTGCAGATCAACTGAAATATGTGAAATTTAGAGCCAAATGTATGGCAACGGCGTGATGTCTGACTTCGCCACATCACCATGGCCACGCCCTCCACCAAAAACTCTTTGTGCTTTAAAGCAAGTGAGACCAACTTGTTATCTGCCTTCTGACAATGTCATCTTTATTAGGTCAAGGGGGTCAGAGATGGAGCTGTCCAAGTAAAAAAGTAACTCTGTTCTGAGGGGTCGTGGCTTAGATGACGTCAGCATATGATCACATAGGATCATTGGGCATCGAACATGGATGACTCATATGAAGTTTGGTGCCAATTGACCTTTTTATGTGAAAGTTATAGCAGTTTGAAATTCATGGTGAATAGGCCAACTTTGAGGCCCAGACCCGCCCCTTTAACATGCTCAGAAACTCAAGATTTTGATAACTTTTAATTCTCAGTGTCTTAAGAGTATAGTGACCAAGTTTGAAGCTGATAGCGCCAAATTTCTTGGAGGAGTTCGTTAAAGTTCCATATGTATGAAAATTCACAGCCATAATTGAGCCTTTGACCCAAAATAGCCAACTTCCTGTTGTGTGTAGGGCATACTTCAAGAGACATTTTTCTTGTTTTAGGGGAATCTACCTATGTACCAAGTTTCAGCTCTCTATGATTTACCAGCTGGTCTAGCTCACGTTAAGGGGTTCTGTAGAGTCGTTTGGCCACACCCACTTTTGATTCCATTAAAATACTAAAATTTCAATTGGGGGACAATTTTGGGTGAAGTTTGGTGAGTTTTCATATATGTTTAGGCCTCCAAATTAGCCCCTCAAATGTGTCGAGAATCATAATAATAAACACTACAATTACAATAGGCCTTCGCAGCGGTTTGCTGCACACCTATAGTTCAAACAAAAACAGTGACCACCTGCTGTTGCAAGATCTGCTGACCAGAACCTATAAAAGACAGCCAGAATCAACTGTTAGCAAAAGCAGACTTGACAGACTCCTTTGACTTTGGATGAGAAGAAGTATGAAATGTATTAAAACCTTGACAGGTGAAAACAAAAATACAGACTCTTGTTAAAGTAATTTTTTCCACGACATTCTTGTCGTCAATAAACAGGATTCCACGACTGGCCGCCAGGAACAGGATGACCCAGTGTGTGAGCTCTCCTGGAATTAACAGGCCAAGCTGTTGAAGAGAAGCTGTAGGAATTTCTTAGGGGCTGCTGTAGTGGCTGTGCTTAAACTAGATGCGAGGCTTGAGAAATAATGAGAGGGAAGATTGCACAAAGCTAGAGATTCTCAAGGATTAGGGATCATGCAGCAGACATGGGTGAGCCTTTGAGTGTAACAATTTCATGAAATGTAGAGGACTCAAAGACATGAATGAAGTCAGGCAAACCAATTGTCATGAAAGAAACACTCCCAAACCTGAGGACAGGGAGGCATCTATGAAAAACCGGAGCAATCGGTGAAGTGCCCTGTGACATTGTGACAAAAAAAAGAGAGACAAAAGTTGACATTTAGTGAGAACAGAAGATGGCACATTTGACTGGGAAATATCGCAGATGCAGGACAATTTGTCTGCCGACAGCGATGCAACCATGAATTCAGAGACTAGGGTGATCCCCAGGAACTACAATGCTTGGCCACACATGCTCAAGAGGATCTTTGTGGGCAGCCTGAGAGAAATATTCGAATGGAAGGGTGTGCAAAACCAGCTTATGAGGGAGGGGAGGGTGGAATAGACATAAAATGAAAGAGCCCTCCCACCCCCCTCATGATATCTAAAATAACCACTTGGAGGATGTACATTCTTTTTTGATGTGCATTTTTTTTTTTTTATCTGGACTTGAAAAAGATCTTAGGTGCAACCTAACCTTAACTCATACTGCTGCCAAGCAAGAAATATCCTAAAATTTTGTACATGTCAATGCACAGCAGATATTCTGTCATGGGTTCCTAATAATCCCTTGCAACTATGTCACTTAAACACGAGAAGTGGCATGATGGATGTTGGAAGTGAGGGAAGGGAGTAAAGACCAGAGTGACTGCGATTGATTTCCAAGCTGTTATTGCCAAAATAACCAAGGCTTCTACTTGTTAGAGTCAAGCCAATTGACTGAGGAAGTAGCACACCTAGATGGGACTCAGACGGTGATATTTATGAGAGTTAGAAATAGCTACCTTGGAAATCGACCCATACCTTCCCCTTGACTAGCTTGCTGCTTTAATCAAATCAGCGACTTTGCCTGAATTCCTGGCACATTATTTATGACTATGTCAAACAGCAATTCTCCTTACACTGGAACAGACAAAGCATAGATGCAGCCCCCCCCCCCTGAGCTTTTACAACTGATGTGATAGCATGATTCTCCGAGGAATCTTTCGATATGCTGATGCTGGTTACACTTGTGGATCTGGTCGCAGAGGGGAGACATGCTGCTGGGCTGAGCATGTCTCGTGAGTGTCATGCTGGTACTTTGTTAATGCCAGCAATAAACCCAATCCTCCTCTGCAGAAATAGTGTTCACTCTTGGTTTTTGCACGTTTAAAAGCAATCTTTATCTTTATTTGAAATAGAGGAAGAGGAAAAATGCATAAGATAATTCTTTAAAAAAAAAAAAAATCATTAAAAACAAGATATATTTCTGGAATTAGAAAAGAATGTGGCCTCACAGCCACGGAGACAAAAGAAATCAATGAAGCAGTTGAAGAGTTTTATGAGGAACTGTATGAAGAAAAAAATGTTTTTATGGACAACATTAAAAAAACTTTAACTTTTCTAGGAAAAAATGTAATAGACGATGGACCTTTAAGACAGGATTTTACTATTTTATAACAAAGCCAGTGTCTTAGAAGTTTTAAGAGAGGGAAGTCCCCAGGATTAGATGGACTTCCTTTGAATTTTACTGGGCTTTTTAGGATATTTTAGTACCTGACTTACTCTTAGTACCTGACTCTGTTCTTATTTGTTGTTTTTTGTCTGTTTTTGTGAGGTGACCTTGAAAGGCACCCTCAAATAAAATGTATTATTATTATTATTATTATTATTATTATTATTATTATTATTATTATTAATGTGTTTGAGTCCATCCAAACCACAACCTTGAGGTTCTCCACTGCTGAGTGTCACTGCAAATGACATCAGTTATTGCATGATCATGGCTCGCCACATTTCCACGGTCCTGCCCATATTCACGCCCATAATCGTGAGGAACGCACTACAAATGGAGACAAACCCAACTTGGTTAGAACTGAACCAAACATTAATGCTGTGTCTGCATGAGCCTGAAGGTGACACAGTGTATGCAAACAAAAACAGCTTGAGAATGTCCAACTTCTTACTTCATAAGATCAACCAACTCCGACCTTCTCTTTCCCCATATTCTGCTTTCAACAATGGATCCAGACCTCAACAATCACCTGGATCAATGACTACCTGACAAACAGACCACAGTTTGTGAGACTGAATGACTGTGTGTCTAGTCAGGTGGTTAGTAGCACAGGAGCACAAGGACTGTACTCTCACATTTCCTATTCACTCTGTACACTTAAGACTTCAACCACAAGTCAGACTCCTGTCATCTCCAGAAATACTCAGATGACTCTGCAGTGGTCGGGTGGATCAGAGATGGACAAGAAGCTGAGTACAGAGAGCTGGTGGACCTCTTTGTGGCCTGGTGTGGAAACAATCATCTCATCTTGAATGTGAACAAAACTAAGGAGATGATTGTAGATTTCAGGAGAAACAGGGTCAGATCAAACCCTGTTTCCATCATGGGAGAAGAAGTGGAGGTGGTTGAGGAATATAAACACCTCGGTGTTCATCTGCACAACAGACTTGACTGGAGACTCAACAGTGAAGCCGTCTATAAGAAGGGACAGAAAAGACTGTATTTCTTGAGGAAGTTAAGATCTTCAAGGTTTGCAGCAAGATGTTGCAGCTCTTCTATCAGTCTGTTGTTGAGTGTCATCTCCTCTGCCATCATCTGTTGGGGCAGCAGCATCAGAGCCAGGGACCAAAAAAGGCTCAATAACCTGATAAAGAAGGCTGGTTCTGGTCTGAGGACGACTGTGGAACCTCTGGAGTTGATGATGCAAAGAAGGATTTTGCATAAAATCAAGAAAATTATGGACAACTCTGAACATCCTCTTCATGAGACTGTCATTGGAAAACAGAGTTTCTTCAGTCAGAGGCTTCTTCAGACTAGTTGTAAAATGGACTGTTATAAAAGAGATAATTCCTGCCCACAGCCATCACAATCTATAATAATTCCTTAATTAAATGAGTTATATCAATATTTAATTTCCCTTTGGGATAAATAAAGTATTTTTGAATAGAATTTACACACTTTTGTGATTGGTTTTGGCCAATAAGATCCATGTTTGAACGAAATACATGGCCAATTAACATCACAAACACCTCAGCCTCAACCCACGCCATTGGAAAAAAGATACATCAGAGATAATAACATTCACTAGAAAGATACTGGTGAAAAGAAAACAATGCCGGGACTGCTTATATCATCGGAGGCATTCATGTCTGCAGGAATAGTTTTCAGTTTCATATGGGGTGAATTTCAGAACTTTTAATGTTTTCAGAAGACTATTACAATACATGGCATGCCACGGGCAATGCAGATCTGGGCCTGCCCAGCCTGAGACTGGGTTGCTGCACCTGTAATAGGTGTGATATGAAGATGACGAGGAGTGCGTGCCATGCTGACTAACTGCATCTAGTACCTGCAACACTTAAAATATTATTTTTATTTTTTTTTTTTAATTGGGCTTTCTTCGGGCTGAAAAAAAACAAAACAACAAAAAAAAAAACAAACAAACAAAAAAAAAAAAACATTTTCTACCATTGCAAAGTAATGTAAATGAACAGCCTTTGTTAACTCCCCCAGGAAGCTCATCAGGTTTAGAAATAATTTTTTTGAAACTTTGAGGGCCAACATTCCATTGGTCACCTTCTTCATTTTTGTGTTAATTCCATGTGTTTGACATCATAAGAAAGCTTAAAATCCACACTTTCAGAAACAAAATGATCCTGGTTTGTTTCCCCGTTTTGTCATGCCCAGTCACAAATAATTACAGATCAGGGCCCCAACTTCACTTCTAAGCTGCTTAAAGAAATGTACAGTTTTCTGGGTGTCAAGGTGTCAAGACCAGTCCCCATTATCCACAGACAGGTGACTTTGTGGAGAGATTCAACAAACCATGAAATCAATGGTCAAGAAGTTTGTGAATGATACATGGTCAGATTGTGACCAATGGCTTCCATTTCTGTTGTTCACTGACAGAGAAGTTCCACAAACATCTCCTGGGATTTCACAATTCCAGTTGCTCATTGGGCATCCTGTCAGAGGTCCAGTAGATGTTGTTAAAGAAGCTCAGAAGGGTTACAGTACATATTAGAGTAGAGGTGCAGTAAACTCTCATATGTCCAAAAAAAAAAATCACAGACAAACTGAAACAGTTTTAAGAAGCTGCTAATATCTAGTCCATGCACAACAACAGAAGCAGGAGTATGATCGAGTTTCAAGAAGAAGAGTTTTCAGCTAAGGCCAAAAAGTTCTTCTACTGCTGCCAACTTCTAAGACCAGTCCTCTTCCAAAGTGGCAAGGAAAATATGAAATCCCAAAAGAAGACAGCCCCTGTGATGTATGAGTTTTATTTGCCAGACCATTGGAAGAACCAGCAAGTCTTCCATGTAAATCATTACATTAGGAATGTGTAAATACTATTCAACAGCAGCATGTGCAAGATACTTTCCAGAAAGGATTACTCTTAGCTGAAAAGTCTTCCTATACAGCAAACTTAGACTCTACATAAACATTTTACTATTCTGTTCTGGCCTTAATCACTATAGTCCAAATTTTCACCAACTGTGCTGGAAAAGACAAAACATAGCAGCAAGACAAATAGAGAGAAGAATGCTGCAGTGATTAGTGATGTGGGATTGTCTTCCAGTAATGTAAATTGAAAAATTCCAGCTGGTAGGCATGTAGAATGGATTCTGCAAAGGAGGCTAGACTGATATGTTTAGCAATTGTCCACACAAGCAAAAATAATTCACTGGTAATAGGAAGAGCTGCTCAAGAAGGATGGGAGAAATTGCATTTAAGTGGACAGAATATTGAGTTGACATTTCTTTCTTTGTTGTTGGATAGCAGAGTGTACACTCAGGCTTTATGAGAATCTGTTTGTGTGTATTGGTCAGATAGAATTCAAAGTCTCCCCCCACAATATCAGTATCACTTTATTATTGTCCCTGTTGGACAAAAAATATATATATATATAAAAACCCCAGAGACAATCACTACAATAATGGCAAAAACAGTAAAGAAAACTCTAGGGAAAATATCAGTACAAATATCAATTAAAAACAATCAGATGAAAATGACAAATTACATCCATTCACATTTTAAGTTTATCTGAACTATGACCTGTGTTTTTCCATCTGTTTGTCCTTGATTTAGATTGTCTGAATTTCTTTCCAGATGGTAGGAGTTCAAATTCACCATGAAGTGGGTAATAAAGGGAGTGGGGAATGTTGTTCGCCTTTTGTGTGACTCTCTTTAAAAAGTGATTCTGTTAGGTCAGGTAATTTAGTACCAATAACTTTGACGGCCACTTGATGGTGCTGAACCAAACACAAGAAGGCTTCGAGTCAATTCATGCCTTTCTGTCACACAGTGGATAGCCTATAGTTATGATTTGAATTGTGGCATGTGTAAATTTTAAAGACAAGGTTTGTTTTAGTTTTCAGAAAAAATTTCATCTATGTGGGTGTCCAGGGCTTTTACCATTCATCTTTTAAAGAGTTAACTGAGACTTTTTTGAAGTGAGGTTCTGTGATGTTGTTATCGGTGATGAGTCTCTTAACTGTTGTAGAAAGTTGTCCTATCTATCTGAGTTTGTTGAAAGTTAAAATAAATCAGAGTAGTGGAAGCTAACAGCTTGTCAGAGATACATTGTCTGCTTTAGTTGACTTTGGTATCTCAATGTAGCAAGTATGGTGTTGAATGGTGAGAGTCATAACCAACACCTCAAACTCTCAAGGTTACACAGGAACACAGATTCTCCCTGTTTGGATACTTCTCTGGGCTCAAACTTATTTAGAGTAGGTTTTTGGTAATGTTTTATCATGGAACTCACAGAGAACTGATTTGATTAAATGATAAATATTATGAAGGAACTGGCTAAATGTTCAGCTCTTATTGTGGAGAAGTCTGAAAGCCACGATAAGAAACTAGAAGAGATACAAACCACAATGAATGCAGGGGAAAGGAAAATTGCCAACATTGTCAGTATCATGGTTAGTGGTTGGTTGGACCCAAATGTGGAGAGGCAGAGGCAGTGAGTAGTTCTTGAAGATTTAATAAAATAATGAACAAAAAAATTTACAAAGGCACTGGGAATGCAGGAAGCCAGAGCAGAACAAAAACAGGAATCCAAGGAGCAAAAACAACAGTGTACGCCGGGGGGGTTAAGTAACAGGGAAACAACTGGAAGATCCAGCGTGGAGTGAGAGCAAGAAAGGAGCTTAAATACTGGGAGTGTGAATGCTGGAACAATGGACTGGGGATGATTGGCTAACAGTTTGCAGGTGTGAGGAAGAGGCTAATGGGAGACTGAGGAGAGAGAGAATGGAAGCAGGGGGCGAGGGAAAATAAACAAGGGAGCAAAGAAAATGAATCTAACAGTAACAGAGGATAACTAGAGACAGGAATAAATAAATATATTTAAACTAGAATAACTAAGAAAAGGTTGTACTAAAGTTAAACAGAAACAAGGCTGATCTAATCAACATAAGAAACACAGGATAACAATAATCAAAAACTAGAGTCAGAAGAATAAACCTCAAAACCATCCAGGTTCTGACAGTTAGCTGAATTACTGAAGTGGAGGACTGCCAGTGTTTTTTTTGAGGATGCGTGCAAGAAGCAAGAGGCAAATCCCCTGGCCTTGAGCTTTGAAGTTGAAATACTGAGGCAGAAGATCAATGACATAGAAAATAGAAAGTGCAGGAATAATTTGCATTTTTTTTTTTCTTTGTTCGTTTTTTGTTTTTTGCTGAATCCAGTGATGCTGGCATTTGTGGAAGCAACTATCCCAACACCTTTCAACATTGATTTTCCCAAGGGAGTGGAAATTGAGAGGGCTCACAGACTGGGGCCATTTTCTCAAAATCAAGGTAATCATCCCTCTCGTCCGAGACCTATCATTGCTTGATTTGGGAGATTTCAGGACCGTGAATGCATCGCCAAGGCAGCATGTGAAATGGGAAATGTGACCTGGATAGATCGCCGGATTATGGTGTTTCCTGACTACTCAAAGCTTCTCAATGACAAGCTCAATAAGTCTGATAAATGTAAGAAATTATTGAATTAGAAACATGTTTGCTTTTTCCTGAGCTATCCAGCCATGCCTGTCATGATAACTGCACATGCTTGAGCGCTTTGAAGATCACAAGAAGGCTCTGGCATACATTCGCTTCATGGAATGACCGGCTGTGGTTTGGATCGTGAAAACCTACTTAGTGGGACACTGACGGCAGGATTTATACACTAGATGTATTCGGATACATTAATGTTGGGATATGAACTCCTTGCTTGTAGCATGAATCCACTTTTGGATTTATTTGAACATGGCTGACGACACTGGATGGGTGAGGTTACATTTATAATTTTTGTTTTGTTTGAGCTCCGTTAAGCTTCAGTAGTTTTATGTTATTTGAGTTTGATTCATATTTATACCTGTGTTTGTTGTCTACTCGTTCACTTGTATTGGTTAAGATTATGTGGTATTCCAATGTTTGGCTCCTTGTTAGAACTCTATGGGTTTGAGTTTAAGAAGGTTTTTCTGTATATTCTTTCACTTGGCTGCATGCTCTCGACTCACATTGTTCACCGTGGGGTGGGCTCAGAGGTGATGTAGGTTAATTGTATGATTGTGGACCAGAGTAAGGGTTGGTTGTTCAAATATAGTTGGGTTAGCTATAGCTGGGGAATTGTTTTTCTTAGGGGAGTACTGTTGCTGTCCTTTGTGTGTTTTCTTTTGTTTTTTGTTGTCTACTGCCCGACCGTATGATGCCAATATTGAGAGTATCCTTACTGTATTATCTACCCCATATCTTTTTTGAAGATTTCATTCAGTAGTAATAATCTGAGTTTTATGAGCTGGAATGTCAAAGGCCTAAACAATGTTGTGAAGAGAAGGAAGATATTGTCCTTTATTAAAGCTAAAAAGTGCCACATTGTATTTATTCAGGAGACACATGTTTCCCTGCTGGAATCATACAGACAAGGTGTGGGCTGGGTGGGTTTTGTGGGCACAAGTGGCAGCAACAGTAAAAGCGAAGGTGTGGCTACACTGATTGACAGACATCTGCAGTTTAAATGCCTGAAGCAGAGTAAAGATGAAGAAAGGAGGACGTTTCTAATGCTATGCGAGATCTAAGGATATAATATTATTTTGGCAAATGTGTATGCCCCTAATGTTGGTGACCCGTCCTTTTTGGACAGCTGGAAAAGAAACTAATTTATTTAGGGAACTATCCAACTATTGCAGCAGGGGATTTTAACGAGGTGATGGATACAACACGAGACCAAAGCTCTATGATGTCACGCATTTCAAAAACACAAACTGCGCTTAGAGGCATGTGCAAAGCCTGTAGTCTTGCTGATGTTTGGCAGTTGCAAAATCCTTCCAGGAGGGATTATACTTTTTATTCTACCTCACATCGATCTTTTTCAAGAATAGATTTTTTTTTCTGGTTTCCTAGTCATTAATGGCAGGGGTCGCCTTTAATAACATTGGGAGCATAATACTATCAGATCATAGCCCAATTTATCTTAATATGATTGCAATCAATACTATGCTGATTACTTCTAGATAGAGGTTAAATTCTTGTCTATTACTGGATGAGGCTTTTAAAGATTCTCTCAGGTCACAAATTAATATGTATATAGACAATAATGTTCTCTCTGCTCCCTCTGTTGGAATGGCATGGGAAGTGCTAAAGGCATATGTGAGGGGCCATATCATCCAGCATGCTTCATTTAAAAAGAGAGACAATATCATAAAACTTGTTAATTTAGAAAGGCAAATTGAGATCACATAATCTAATTTTAAAATGGATTCTTCTTCAGTAAACTTGAACGAACTTATAAAGTTAAAGTATGAATATAATTCTATTATGTCAGAAAAAGCTGAAAATATTCTATTTTGTGCCAGACAAAATATTTTGAAGGAGATAAAGCAGGTAGACTATTGGCCAGATACATTAAGCAAAGAGAAGCCATGAGCTCCATCTGTTATTGGAGAAAGGACTGGTCAGCTTGTCTCAGACCCTTATAAAATAAATTCAATATTTAGTGACTACTACAAGAATATATATAGTTCTGAATCATTAGCTTCACAACATTGTATCAAGAAATTTCTCTTCAGATGAAATATTCCCAGAGTAACGAAAGATTGACTCATTACTGCTGAAGAAATAGTGGAGGTTATTAAACACCTACCCACAAGTAAGGCTCTGGGGTTAGATGGCTTCACACCAGAGTTTTATAAAGCATTTCCCCATGAATTGTTCCCTCTACTTTTGAGAACATATGATGAATCATTTAAGAGAAAAACGCTGCCGCCCTCACTTTCAGAAGCTATTATTACTCTTATTTTGAAGAAAGATAAAGAACCCTCATATTGCAAAAATTATTGACTTATAAGTTTAACATCATATGATTGTAAAATATTATCAAAAATTCGAGCTAATCGTTTAGATCAATTTTTAACTTCATTGATCCACCCAGATCAGGTAGGATTTATACTCTCCCGCTACTCAGCTGACAACATCAGCAGGTTCACAGATATTATACGGGCAGTTTGGGATATTCAGATGCCTCTGGTTGCCTTATTGTTGGATGCAGAAAAAGCATTTGAATGGCAATATCTATTTTAGACTCTGGAATGCTTTGACTTTAGTGACAACGTAATAATTTGGATTTGGCTTATATATACACATCTAAGGACCTCTGTTCTCACAAATGGAATAAATGGCCCATCATTTGAACTTAAAAGAGGCACCAGACTGGGTGATCCCTTGTTTCCTTTATTCTTTGTTTTAGCCTTGGAACCACTGGCAGTTGCTATTTGAAAAGAGGTCAATCTCCCAGGCATTACTATAGGATACAGCTGTCATAAACTTATGTTGTATGTTGTATCTTTTTTTTATGGCAGATCCGGCGAACTCCAGCCCCACTTTGCTCTCTTTAATTAATACATTTTTGGATATTTCAGGTTATAAGGTTAACCGGACAAAATCGGAGGCCCTCCCACTCACTGCTTACTATCCCAAAAATGCATTTCCAGTGGGTATGTTTTCATGGCCAAAGAGCAGTATCAAATACCTTCAGATAACTTTTCCACCCTAATTAACTGACTTAAGATTAATTTTGAACCACTGGTAGAAAGAATGAGGGTGGAGGTAGAACATTGGAATTCATTATATCTATCCATGTGTGGGAAGATAAACGTTATTAAAATCATCTGTGCTCCCAAATTAAACTGTTTGCCACAGGCTCTACTGGTACATGTTTTCTTAACATACTTTAAACAGTTTGATAAGCTATGTAACCTATTTATATGGAATAAAAAAAGTCCAGGCTGAATCTGTGAAAACTGCAAAGACCTGTAGGGTATTGAGGTTTGAGGATGCCCAATTTACTTTACTATCATTATGCCCTTTCTATCAGGCATTTGGCACATTGGTTTTTGAACCCTGAGAGAGCTCCAACATGGTTTGCTCTTGAGACTGCAGGTTGCCAGCCATTTGCATTGTCTAGCTGTCTGTCAATTAACCTTACTCTTCAGAATCAGTTGCATCCTGTTCTGTCCCATGTGAAAGGGGTGTGGAAAAAAATCTCTCAGACTTTTAAATTTGACCCACATCTCAATAAATCTGCTGTGTTTGGCATAATCCTAAACCCTGCATAGGTACCCCCCCTCATCCCCCTTTTATTTGGAAGTCCTATTTTCTAAAAGGGATTTGTGTGTTAGGGACTTATACACAAATGACTCATTAAAATCTTTTGAAACACTGGTCGTGGAATTTAAATTGTCCAGACAGGATTTTTGGAAATATTTACAAGTACGACACTTATTGGTTAACACATTTGGCTCCTCCACTTCTGCTCCTGTAAGTTGGAAGATATAAAACAAGCATTTGATCATGGGCATGAAGCCTCAGTTTATTATAAAATGTTGTTGACAGTCTCAGACCCCAATATTACATCTCTTAAGAGATCCTGGGAAACAGATCTTAACCTTAGTCTCACAGATGAGAGGTATACAATTCTCAAAAATGGGAAAAAAAATGTCAAAGGAACTAAAAACAAGGCTGGTGCAATTTAAGATTCCACACAGAATATACTGGACACCATACAGACTGTACAGGGTGGGTCTGTTAGATACCCCGGCTTGTTGGAAATGTCTGGATAATGGCACACTGGTCCATGTACTCTGGGAGTGCTCAAAAATCCAGGAATATTGGTCATCAGTTCATGAAATTTTAGAAAAAAATAGCTGGCCAGAATATATTCTTTTGCAACAGGCTCTATATTTTTGGGGATCCCTCATCATGGGCTAATTACCTGCCTCTCTTTTGCAATGGGTGCACACAACCATCATGTTGGGGAGGAAGCGATTTGTAAGGGAGTGGAAGGGTCCATCTGTCTCCCTCTCTAGCTCACTGGTTTAACTCCCTGGGCCAACTTGCTGCCCTAGAGAGATTATCTTATAGATTGTCTAATATTATCTTATAGATAATATTATAACAGAAAGTGGTCCCACTACTTTGCATAAATAAGTTAAATGGCATGTCCAGCTCAAATTTAATTTATATGTATATTTGTGTAAATTTTCCATTTGTGTTCATTTATTTTTTGTCTTTTTTTTTTTTTTTTTTTTTTTTTTTTTTGCTTTATTATGCAATCTTTTGTAACTGTTTTAGGCAATGGCTTTGGAGTGTCCACAATGATTAACCACTGTTAAAACTTGTGCTATACAAAGTGTCACAGGACAGAAAGGGTGAGTCCCATCACCTTAAACGGCACCAGATCCTGCTAATTTTCAGCAGCTATCGACTGCTTAAAGGATTGCTCGTTTGCGCTCGCCTGTTCATTAGACTGCAGAGAACAGATTGGCAACAGCCGGGGGGTTGGGAGTGGGTGGCGGTTGGTGGGGCGTCCTCTGTTGGGAGTTGTTAATGACTCTACTGAACATATGAATGGCCGCAGCAGAACAAGCGGAAGACCAAAGTGCCTTCTGTCATTGGGTGAAACTAATGACATCACCAATAAATATTCACATGATTTGTCCCCATTGGACGATCCAAGACTTTATATACACAGGCTTGGATAAACCCCTCCCTAATGATATATATATAATACATTTAATAACCGTGTATTAAAAAAACTTCACTCCCTAAGGACCATATTCAGATGATATAGTCTATATGTGATGGTTTGTATTGATGCAATCTTAACTTCAATTTATAGACATGGATTTATGAAGAACAGAAACTCAGAGGGGCGTGTTTGAATAATCTTTTTTATTTTTGCGTCACAATTATAGCAACATTTTTAAACAATTTCAAGAAATATGTTTTTCCACTTATGAACCATGTGGTGTTGGCTTCCTGTGCAAAGATGATTTGACTCTGGATGAGCCTCAAGTCTCTTCTGTAGCGTCCAACAGAGGTCACTGAGCTTCTGGTTGCAGAAACTTGGGGGACGAACAATCCACCCTGAAACCCCATCAAAGCTGCCATCTTCTTCATCAGACATTAGATCATTAGATCAACGGTGACGCCTTTCCAGAATGCCACTTCTCCTCCTGCCAGGATACCTTTCCTCGCCTCCAGCAGCTGCTGACACAAACAGAACAGAGTCATTATATATGCTTACAAGAATCAAATCTTTGCCATCATGAAACATTCATATTGAATTTTTTTGGAGCTTCACACCTTAGAATGCACACATTTTACACAGACAGAAATTAAAGACACTTAGAGAAAAAAACACCCTTAGAGAAAACAAAAGAAAAACTAAATATTCACCCTTAGAGAAAAATTAGGACTTGCAGAACATAAAACATCATCAGAAGAAAAATATGCACATAGAATGGAGAACATACACAAGTGCAGCTTATGGCAAAGCAGTCTATGAAAAGGCCTGATAACATAACTGGTCTCCCTCAGAACACATAAGTCACAAGTTGATAAACTAAATGGCAGAGTAGGAAAGAGTCCAAAAATAATGAATTAAATGTACAGTTACTTTGATCCAATTTTACTTAAATACAAATAAAATGGTACTCACAGGAAAGCAAACGGTTCCTCATTAAAAATTTGCTTTAAGTAAAAGTTAGCTTTTTATGAGCAGAAGAAAGTTCCGCTCATGGATTTCAGAAAGGAAATGAGAACATACTGGTCTCAAACTGTCTTTAATTGAAGGAGCTTCTTTTATAAATAAAAATGCAAAACAAAATCAAGCATGACATCATGAATATTTGGGAGGCATTATGTGTAATTTTAATGGAACATAAATGTCCAATATCTTCTGTCAGCTGCTGTCTTCAGGGTTCTCTCCAGCTGATCATGTCAGCATCCTTCATCTATGAAGCTTCTCAGCGGTTCTCCTCTTCCTCAGAACCTGGCAGTTCTGATCTTCATCCAGTTCTTTGTCCAGTATATTTACTGTCCCTCCTATCTAATATTTCTAAATAACTGACCCCAAACTAAGTGCCTGATCCTGTTCTTGGCCTTAGCCAATGCAAATTACAATCACAAGTTCCAGAAATAACTGATTTTACATTTGTTGTTAAAATATTATGCAGAATGTTTACGTGGTCATAGTGTTGAACACAAACCAAACTAAGGTTACACTGTAAGGTAAAGCTGTTGCCTTATTCATACTTACTGTTAAACTGGTTCCTTAAGTCCAGCCATGGATTTTCTTCTTTTTCACAGTTTCAAGATGAACTTGAACTATACTTGATGGGTTTTTCCTGGAGCTTCTGTCGTCCATGTAAGACAGATTCCAGGCAACACCGTGGAATCTGATTACTAACCCAGCTGAAACAATCAATGCTGCTTAATCTGATGGGGTTTTATTATTATTTTTACTCAATAACCGATATGATTTCAGAAGTAACTGAGTAAAATACTTTACTCAAAACAAACTCAAGTAAAAGTTAAGGTTTTGTACACATCTTAAAAAACCAAAGAACATACAATTTGTACTAAATTACAGTAACTAAAGTAAATGTAACTAGTTAGTCTCCATCCCTGCTAAATTGTGTCAGTGAGCAGTGCTAGCAGGAATCATCCAGTCTCTTTAAAACAGCATCAGACTAACATTAGACTGGATAAACTAATTACAAACACTCAATGCAAAGAAATGACTTATGAAAAAGTTTGTGGTCAAATAAATTTCTAAACAAGCATCCAAATCCTGCTGACCAACAATAGGATCCAATAAATCTTACCAGCTTCCTTCTTGACCGACACCGAGCAGAACCCTTCATGGCCGTGGCTCCAGCAGCAGGATCTGGCTGACTGGACCGGAAGTTCTGCTGCACTGCCTCAGAGGAGGTCTGCATGCAGCTGGAAAACGTTTGTGTGCGTTATAAATACATCGTGTAACATACATAAACAAATATATTCAAGCTAAAAACAACAGACACACACACCACAGCAACGGAAGATACTTACACACTATGGCATCATTGCTCACACCATGGAAAGCCAGACTTGCTGCAGAGTTCCAGCAAGCACCGATGTGACCTCCACGCTGAGAGACGAAGAGTCTGGAAAAAGCAAACGTGATTCGCTTTCACACAGTAAACTGCATGCTTGGTTTGTGATTCTTACCCTTGCCCGAGGGTCGTAGTGGCTGTGCTTTGAATCACAGTTATGCAGGCGAACGACAGCTTCCTAAAGGAAAGGGTGAAACAAAAGAAGAACATCATTTTGTTGCTTATAGTTAACATACAGTCACTTTCTGTGTTTTTAGTTCAGAAATGACCGAGTCTTTGACTCCTGGCTGAATTCTAAAATGAGACAGCCTGGTGTTCAATTTGTAAAACATGAAAAAGATGTCGGTATTTTTAAGAGCTCATAACATTACATTTGATTTAAAAAATCTTATCCTCGCCTTGTTTCAGCCTTGTGAATACGACGGACCGCCAAGATGGTTCTGGCGCGCAAGCAGTGACATTCAGTACATGTTCGTCATTATGTCCGCCACATTAACAGCGTTCTTGCCGAGAGTTTGTGGTTGTGTGGGCGCTGCGGTGTCTTCTGTGATATCTCTTTGCCAAGATATTACTTTAATCTCAATATTATACCGAGCCAGAAACTACATGAAATATATATTTGTTCGCCATTTCATTGTTCTCTTCCTTGACTTCAGCTTGTATGCTCTTTCTTCTTCTGGTGTTTATTAGAGGTTGGCAGACCAACTACACTGCTCAAAAAAATAAAAGGAACACCTAAACAAAACAGTAGAACTTCAAATCAGTCACACCTTTGTGGAATCAATGTCACCAGTTAGGCAGTAACGCTTATTGTGAATCAGTTTCACCTGCTTATTGCCTCTCATTTTGTCTTGCAATTAGCAAGACAAGCCCTACTGTCCATTCCAAGGTGGTACCAAGTTGAAATTCAGCCAAACTCACAGATATCCAAGCTGCACGTTTTCTGTGATGCCAGTGAAAGAGCTTATGGACCTGTTACCTATGTGCAAGGATAAAACAAAGATGGAGAAGCAGTGCAAAGCTTTGTGGCGTCTAAAACAAGAGTAGCTTCATTAAAGAAAATGTTGCTTCCACGCTTGGAGCTTATGGGAGTTCTGATTGGCGCAAGACTGGAAACAACCTTCTCAAGCCATTGAAGATGGAAAAGAGTTAACTCCAAATGTGGACAGACTCCATGACTGCTCTGCACTAGATACAGAGTAGTCCATCTGAGAAGTAGAAGCCATTCGTTGCAAACAGAGTGGCTGAGATACAAGATCTCACTATTCCTGAACTTTGGTCACACTGCAGCAGAAAAATCAACCCAGCTGACTTACCTTCCAGAGTCCAGAGTATCAAGAACCTCATTTACAGTAACCTTTGGTGAAATGGACCCACTCATCTGACCTATAGTGTTATAGAAGAGAGCATCGGGAGGAATAATAATGATGAAGTGAATACAGAACTCAGGTCTAGGTATCAGACAGTGGTTCATCTAGCTAGTTCAGAACCAGAACAGACATTCCTAGATCTAGAGAAGTACAGCAGTTTAAAGGTAGTTCTGAGAATAACTTTCTTAGATAGAAACCACATCATTTGGCTGCAACATTCTAATTTTAGTTTCAGAGAACAGCACCCTTGGGTGTTACCTACAAGGCATAGGTTTACAGAGCTAGCGGAAATGTCTTGCCATGAAAGAGTGATGTATTCTGGGGTTAGAGATATCTTAGTCCAAGTGAGAGAAAATTTCTGGGTTTTAAAAGGAAGACAGCAGATCAAGTGTGTCTTATACATAGCACATGCAAACATAGCACATCACAGTGCTATGTTTGCAGGAAGCTGAGGGTGAAATCAGCTCAGGAAGTTACAGCGCCACTGCCCAGAGACAGAGTCACAGAGTGACCACCATTTGAAGTTACAGGGGTAGATTTTGCTGGACCTCTGATGTCAGATCTAGTGGTCAACCTAAAAAGGCATACATTGCATTTTTCACGTGCTGTCACCAGAGCAGTTCATCTGGAGTTAGTTTCAGACCAGACAACTGAACATTTTCTCTTAGCTTTAAAGACATTCATAGCAAGGAGAGGGCTCTGCAAAGTCATATATTCAGATAATGCTAGGACATTCAAAAGAGCAGACGAAGATCTCAAAGACTTGTGGAGGTCATTGGAAGTTTTGAAATTACCAAGTTTTTTTGTGACAAGGGAATAACTTGGAAGTTTATTGCAGAGCGTGCTGCATGGTGGGAAGGATTCTGGGAGAGACTGGTGAGATCTGTCAAAACTTGCCTTAAGAAGATCCTTGTGGGTGGGCTTGGGGCCTTGGGGGATGGTGGGGAGGGGATCTGATTCTCCCGGGATTGTTTGGATTTTTGGATCATGGCTCCTGGTTGTGGTGGCCAGTCCTTTGGCCGGGGTGGCTGCTGTGTTCCGGCGGGTTGTTGGCTGGGGTTGTGTGCGTAGCTGTTGGTGGTGTGTGGCGGTGATTGGGGTATGGCTCTGCTTTGGCGGGGGGGTTGGCCAGTCAGCTTGGGGTGGCGTTCACAGTGGAGGTGTTCAGTGTGGGTGGGGGTGTGCTGCCAGCACGGCATGCTTGGACGCCTCCGGGTCTGTGGGGTGGGATTGGTGGGGGGCACGGTCTTTGGTGCACTTGGCTGGCCTTCCGCTATTGCTTCTTCCTGGTGCCCTGGCCCTTGGCCTGGAGCCGGTCTGTGATAGCTGTCGGGCAGGTGGGACAGTGGGGTGCGCCTTGTGGTGGCAAGGGGGCAGCTGGTGGGTTGTACTTGGCCTGGAGCGGTGAATAGGCTCAGATGCAGGTTTCTAGCCAGTGTGGGCTCGTGTTGTTTCATGGGCAGCCTGGGGTTTCTGGCGTGGACCAGGCAGCTTTGCGGGCTCCCAGGTTTCCTGCTCTACTCGTCACTCCATTGGGGGGATGTCGGCCCTGCTGGTTGGTGGTACTGTGGAGGGTGGTAGAGTGTGCTGAGAAGGGGTTGCATCCTTTTTTGGGTCTGGGGCCACTGAGATTTTGGTTGGTTTGGTGACGGTGATGGGGCTTGGCTTGGTGACGGTTGTCCTTGGGCTGAAGGGACAGGGATGGTGGCAAGGATTCATTTAAATGGTAGAGGGGGCATGGTGGGGGCTGTTAGCCCTGGGTGTGGGCCTCTTGCCAGGGATGCTTGGAGCACCTGAGATGGGGGAAGGAAGAAGCCTTTACTTTAAAAGAAACATTAAGAGCCAGTTTGCAGTTTGCAAATACACACAGGGACAAAGAACCTTCATTTTTGTAGACGTCCTGTAATCTGATGAAGCAAAAGTAGAATTGTTACACCGTAATGACCATGGTTACATTTGGAGGAAATAGAGAGATGCTTATACCATCCTAATTGTGAAGTACGGGGGTACGATGATGCTACCATAGCATCATGTTTTGGGACTGTTTTGCTGCAGGAGGAAGTGGTGTACTTGATAGAATAGATGGCGTCATGAGGAAAGAACATTATTGTTGAGATCTGGGAGTTTTACTCATTTCTTCACAGTTCATTATTTCATCTTCCAGATGGCATCATGGAGCGTGGTGACTGGGTGGTTCAGCAGGTGCAGCCAACCAGCCTTATCAGGCGTGGTGTACAAGAGGAGCTCGCTACCAGTCCTTCGATGCCTAAGTGTTTACCTTCATGGTAAAGTCAAGTCCTCCATGTTTTCCTTGACGCTTTTTTCCCTTGTGTAAAGATTACTTACTTTTGTGCTCTCCACTCCAGGTTACTCCTGATGAGAAGTTGGATTCCGCTCCAGATCAAACTTCTGGCTACCTGCAAGATTTCCACAAGATCTCTGGCATAAAATCCCTGACTGGAAGCTCTTTGGCTCCTCTTCCTCACTCCTCCCCAGAAGATCAAACCCTGTCCACCCTCTACCCTTCCCACTTGAACCATCCTGTCTTCCAAACCATCCAAGTCTTTCAAACCATCTGGATCCCGCAAAATAACCTCCATAAACTCACCATCCTCCCGGACCCCTTTAATCCCTCCCTGGTGGAAATCATCCAACTCACCAGTAAACATCTTTGAGTCAAACTGTTTCAGTTCTCTCCTTCATCATCTAACCATCTATCTGTCTTCTTAGAATCTCAGACAAGCTCCATTCCCTGCACCAGACCCTGGATCACTGAACATTCATCTTGCCACATTTTCATTCTTATTTGTAAATAAACTTTTAACTCTCTTTTGCCTCCTGAGAGTGTTTCTGCATGTGGGTTGGATGACTATCTAAAACCATAACAGTTATGTGGAAATACTGACGCAACGTCTGAGGACATCAGCCAGGAAGTTAAAGCTTGGGTGCACAATGGTCTTTCAAATGGATAATAACCCTAAACACACAGGTAAAGTAGTTATAAAGTGGCTTAAGTACAACAAAGCAAATGCTTTGGTGTAGCATACAAAGCCTTGATCTCAGTCCTATGGAGAGGTTGTGGGTAAATCTGAAAATGCGTGTGAGTGAGGCTTCCTACAGACCTGACTCAGTTCCACCAATTCTGTCTGAAAGAATGGGCCGGAACTCCAACAAACAATTGTGAGAAGCTTGTGGAAGGACACCCAAAAGATTTGACCCAAGTCATACAATTTAAAAGACAATTATTCTTGATACTCACCAAATGGTTGGAAATTTTGAATTTGAAGAAAGTTGCAAAAAAATCTATAAAAATATTCTTGTTACATTTTTTGGTATTTAGCCTATAGAAATAATCTTGGTAATTCTTACTGACCTAAAACAAGAGAAATTTGGTCTGATTTAACCTGAGACAGTGAGAAGAACAATGTGTATGTGTCTTTTTATTTTGTGTTTGTAAATATATGGTTTCAACTCTACGTTACACTGAAACTTTTGTTTCTACACATTATGTGCTGAGCCATGTGGAGGTCAGCTGAAGATAAAGTAAACAGCAGATATTGTCACTGGAAGGACTTTACCCTGTTCCAACATATAGATACATTACCTATTGTAAGTATTAGCTTCTTAAGTTTTATATAGAAAAAAATGATTTGGAAAGGTTTTTCTTTTGATAGGATTTGTCATTTTATAATTATAGTATTTATTTGTATAATTTTTTTGTTTGGTTTTCAAAATGGGACTACAGTGGCGGATAGTGGTGGTAGGAGTTTGCCCTAAATTTGGTGGGTCACCGTTTCAAGCCCTTGCTCCGTCCATCTCCGTTGTTGTGTCCTTGGGCAAGACACTTAACTAGCCTTGCCTGGTGGTGGTGGTCAGAGGGCGCGGTGGCACAGGTGCATGGCAGCCTCATCTCTGCCCAGGGCAGCTGTGGCTACAATCTAGTAGCTTACCGCCATCAGTGTGTGAATGTGTGTGAATAGGTGAATGACTGAATGTAGTGTGAAATGCTTTAGGGTTCTCTGGACTTGATGAAGTGCTATAAAAGTATAGGCCATTTACCAAAATACCAGAAGTTGCAAATAACTTTATTCTTGTTTGTCTGATTTTTACATCAGTTTTACATCAGATGTTCTGCTCAGTTAGTCAGTACTTGAGTAGGTTTTTTGTGGAAGGCTGCTTTACTTTCAGCTTTACTTTTCAGCTATGTAATTTCTTGGACAGCTACTTTTTACTCTTAATTGAGTAAAAATATGTTGAAATAGTGCTACTCTTTGTCAGGATCTTGAGTTGCTTTGGTTTTGGTTTTCTCCTGGATTTGCATTTTTGATCACATTCTCATTATTTACCCAAATCAAGAAACTAACAGTGGTGGCAACAAGCAAAATTATAATAAAATATCAAAGAAGGACTTACAGGAAGGTCACTGGGAGAGTAGGACATGGAACACAGACAAGCAAAATGGATGAAAGCAACCTTACAACCCTCCTGAGCAGGATTGTGAGATATTGCAGAGAGGTTGACTTAAATAACTCTATATCTCAATTTACTAGGGCCATTGAATAACTTAAAGCTGCAGTATGCAAGTTTTACAAAAATATGTTTTTTGCATATTTGTTTAAACAGTCAGCATGACAGTGTCATGGCTTGCTGTGGTGAAGGACTGAAGCAATAAGTGGACATCGGCAGACACATTTGAGAAAAATGTGTGTTTTAATAAAGTGAAGATTCATCAAAGCAAACACGGGCACCTGCAATGACTCAGACGGAGGATAATAGATGAACCAACAACAAGTAAACAAGAAAACACAGACTTAAATAATAACAGAACCAATTGAAAACAGGTGAGTGCAATCAACAAAACACAAGCAGGTGTTGATCATGACATCACCCCTCCTTCTGGATACCAGACGCTCCAATAAGTCTACAAAACAAAATACCCAAACAGGGCAGACAGAGGGGGCCCGGAAGGGGATCAAGAAAAACAAAAGTCAAAACCCCAAGTTCAGGTGGGCGACTCAAAGGTCATTCCATATGGGAACAGAGGTCAAATAGCTGGTAGCCCTGGTGATGCAGAAAGCCATGGAGAACCTTGTCAGGAGGCTGCCGGTGGCAATGCAGGAACCCATGGAGAACCTCTGGAGCAGAAACACTGAGAACCTCTGGAGCAGGAACACTGAGAGGAGCAATGAGAACCTCTGGAGCAGAAATACTGAAAGGAGCACTGAGAAGCTCTGAAGCAGGAACACTGGAAACCGTGCGGCAGCACGGCAGCTTTTGTGCTGCACTCCTTTCGCAACCCTCACGGCACAAAAGGTGGAATCCCTTCTGGAAAACCCATGCCAGAGCCGAGAAGCAGGCTGAGGATCTTGCTGGGAGCTTACTGCACAGTATGCCATTTATTCTGACGTCCTCTCCACCGTGATAGGCATTCTGCTCTGGGGCAGAGAATTAGAGCTGTCATAATGATGGGCACCTGTTGCTGGAGGAGGGATCACCAACCTTGAGCCCCAGAATGGCGATTGCTACTCCTCCTCCTTGACCCAGCAAGAGCTCTTCTCTGCTTACCGAAAGAAATATTCATAAAGGGTAATCATTTCCACCCCAGTCACCTTGTCCTGCTTGTGGTTGGTTCGTACTGTCATGGTTTGCGGTGGTGATGGACTGAAGCGGTAACTGGACATTGGCAGACACATTTGAGAAGAATTCATGACACAGGAACCTGCAATGACAGATGGGGGGACAATAACAGATGAACCAACAACAAGAGAACAGAAAAAAAATTTAAATCCTAACAGCCAACTGAAAACAGCTGACAGTCATGACAAACAGTATGGTATGAGACAAACAGTATGGTATGAGACAGATAATCTGTGAAAAGATTGAGCTCCTCCACCTTCTCCCTGAGTTACTATTGTCGTCTAAAGAAATGCGCCACTCATGACCTAAAACAACCAATCAGAACCAGGAGGAAGGTATTAGTGCTGTCAATCAATCTTGTGTACGCGCTACTAAATGTGCTAATGGTGAAGACACAACTTATCATTCCAGGAAAACTGTTTATCCGCCGTCATCGGTGGCCATGCTATCTAGCCTTAGCAGCAAAACAATGTTGGGGTGAACCAGCTGTGACTTAGCAGAGAGCAAAGGGGAGTGTAGGATCACCGTGTACATAAGGGTGATTGAAATCACTAAACCCCTCCTGGTTCTGATTGGTGTTTTTCTGCTGTTAGTACTGGGAGCACTGAGACAAGGCAGAGGAGCTTGATTTTTTTCACAGATTATCTGTTTTGTATTATACTTGTCACAACATAATGATCATTTTAACAAATACGTAAAAAACATATTTTTCATAAAAGTCACATACTGCAGCTTTAACTTTTCAGATTGGAAATCACTCTTGTAACCAACTGCACTGCTGTCCCTTTACTGAACCACAGCACTGTAGAATGTCGTAAGGTTGTTTCCTCAGAAAGGGCAGTTTCTGAAAGGCCTGTTTCATGATCCCAGTGGTTTTCTTCAAACAGGTGAAATCATAAGAGAGCTGTACTCTGAAAAACCCAATTTTATCTTTTCTCTCCTCATGTGAAAAATTTGTGTCATATACAGTGGACCCCCACCTATTCATAGTTCAGTATTTGTGGATTCGCCTATTTGCAGATTTTTCTGTAGAATGTAACTCCAAATTGTTTGCAGAAACCCTGCGTATTCATGGATTTTTTTTTTTTTTTTTTTTTTTAAGTTTATCTAAAATATTCAAGGACAATGTAGGTTGGGAAACTGAAATACCTAAGCTGAAGATTGCAAAGTTGGAAATCCAGAAGTGTCATTTATTTTCCACAATGATAACTGGATGTACCCCCAAAAGTAGAGATAAGGAAGACTGTGGATGTTAGTTTCTGTGGTAGTGCCAAGACAGTTTCACTCTGTAAATGAATACATATTAAGGTATATTTGTTGTTTAAAAACTCTTAAATTTGCCTATTTTAATATTTCAGAGAGGATCTTAAGTATTTGTGGGTGGCTATGGACCCTAACTCCCACAAATGCCAGGGGTCACTGTATTAATCTGAGAGTACAGTCAATTCGCAGCTAGAAGTAACAATTAAACTAGAGATTAACACCTGATCTACTCAATAAATACTGCACAATTTTTTCACTCAACAAAAGAACAAATTAATCAAATCAAATAAAAAAACAAAGCTACAGTTAATTTACACTTAAGTTCTACCAAGTGTTTGTTTATCTCTTTTCTCTGAAATTGCATATACTGAGTACACATCTTTAAGTATCAGTGTTTTATATTTCCCCAAAATAAAGATATTTATCCATCCCGACCAACCATAGCTGCATGCACACAAAGGGAGATGTATACATCCATTAGAGATTCCTATTTAGTCAGGACAAGGAATTAATGTTGCCCTTTGTGAATCTGACATTCAGCAATTGGACTTAATTAGCAGTACTGAGCCTGTTGCTGACCTTTTGTCATGCAAGCTGTCATTGAAAACCTTTCTGTTGACTTGAATAGGGAATGTTATTTGTTAACATAATCAGGGACCACCATATCAGTCTGCTCAATATAGGTAAGCACTGTCTTGCCAACTGAAAGTTTTACTGGTAAGATGAGATCCCTGATGATCATGAGACATGTTGCATTGTCCTCTACTTCAGAGCTTAGCACAAGTTTTCCTCTTTACATTTTAAGATCAATGTCAGGTGATATTTGCATGTATACTTTAACTGCAATTCACCAAAAAAGCATTTATTGTATCAAAACAGTTGTTTGTGTCAGAAATAAATTTATCTCATTCCTCTGGTATATGGTCTACAAGCTTGTGAAAAATTACCTACTGTTAAAGACAGATATGCACATACACTATTTCAGAAAAGAAACAGCTCTTTTTCATTACTGTCTGACATTAAATCAGGCTAAACTTTTCCTATTTTAGATCAGTTAAAAATGTAATCTGGCATTTTATTATTATTGGTTCTGAACTAATGGCTTATTCTTTTGTGAGGTGCCTTTCAGCTGATGTCAATAGCAAACTTATTTTACAGTAGATAAAAATTCAAATAAAAACTGGAGATGAACAAAAATGTCAACACAGATTCTTGCTGATGTCAGCTACAGCTGACTTTAAAGTAGATCTGTAAAAAATTAATTACCTAACTGTTAGAATTATGTGGTCCATTGATCTTACCCCATGATGAAAGCCTCTGAGTAGTTAAACAGCTTATCATTTTTCCAAACATGGTCAATTTCTACATTGCAGGCTGCTGCACTTTATTCTAGCTTTTGAAAAACCACAACGTGTACATGTATCCTCTGGTATGTCATGTTCCTTCTCATATCAATAAATAATCATGATGGGCCGCCATGGCCAAAAATGCCATGGGCATTGTTTTGGTCCCAGTTCAGCCATGATCACAGATCATCCATTATGCTTGTCACAGTCCTCTTGTTTTGCTGCAGTCAGTCTTACAG
Organism: Anableps anableps; assembly: GCA_014839685.1. NCBI lineage: Eukaryota > Metazoa > Chordata > Actinopteri > Cyprinodontiformes > Anablepidae > Anableps > Anableps anableps. Next base: position 31,555,277 of record CM026082.1, read on the forward strand.
TCTCCTTGCTCCACTGCTACTCCCTCTCATCTTTAAATAAAGACATTCTTGAGTACATTTGTGGCAGATTAAAAGAAAATGAAACGCAACACCGGCTGTCTTACTGCAACATCTCTCTTTCCATAGCTGCCCTTGGTCACACAATCCTATTGATTTTATTATTGGTCTATCATCTTCCAAACATTAAACATTGTCTCCATTATTGATTGGTTTTCCAAGGTCTGCCATCTCTTATAACAAAACCTCCTCTGCTGCTGAAACTACCAAATTCCTCATAAATCATGTATCGTGTCTCTGTGGCATCCCTTTCCGAAATTGTCTGAGATCCCCAGTTCATATCTTAAGTATGGAAAGATTTCTGCTCAGTTCTTGGTGCCAATTCAAACTATCCTTTTTTTCATCCTCAAATTTATGGTCAGTATGAGTGTGTGAACCAGTAACTGGAAACTCCCTTGGACTTGTGTGTGTCTCCAAACCTGCCAGCTGGAGTCAACAAATGGCCTGGGTCAACTACTCACACAACTCACATCTCCGTTGCCTCAGAATGATCTCCACTTGATGCTCCCGTCTGTTGTCCAAAATCCCTCTTGGCTTCATCCTTTCAAGTTTGTCAGATTAAGAAAACCTTTTGAATATAACTTTTAAGCAGGTAGTAAACATACTTTTCATCAAGCCCACATTTTTTTCTTGAAAATGTTTATTGGTTTGTTGTAATATTCTAATTTTAAATGTTTTTTTCAATAGATGTAAGCAGAAAATTATAATTAACAGAAATAAAAGCTTGAAATCATCAGTGTGTGAAATTAATTTATGTGTTTGTGTGTTTTTTCTGTAAAAAATGCTTTCCAGTAATATTTTCATTTATTGAATTGATCTGTAATACATATACATACATACATACATACATACATACATACATACATACATACATACTAACCGAAATTCTGCATTCTGCTGAACACCCATATACAATAACATGTTTTTTTCTTCAATTAACCTTTCAAACTCATTTTCAGTGTCTGTAGCTGTTTCCAGCATGAGAGTCTTCTGTTAAATGTCATGATAGGAATGAAGGCAGACCTCAGGTAGGGTATGATCTACGCCTGGTTAGAAGGTCTCATACAAGAACACAAACGCAATGCAGAATAGAAGAAAACCCAATATAACCAGCAACATAGTTACCCCCCACTGTTAAACTTAGATTGCTTCATTCTCTAACACAAGCAACATACACTATACAGGAATTGTTTCACCAGCCTCATGGTTATACACCACCCATAGAGTGAAATTCCTGCCAGACAAGATAGCAAATAAATGTTGGTTTCTTGTTAGTAAAATATATAATAGAGATTAGCCACATTTGAATTTTCTTCTGAAAACACCAAATTAAGTTGTTTTATGATGCAGCAGAATGTCCTAATGAAGTTCAAAGACATTGCTTTCATGGTGTAATACAGTAGGAGGTTTGCTATATCTTCCAATTCAAACGGTGAAATGAAAAACAGTTTTAAGCCTGTTAGCTATTCACCCACAGCTTCTGGAGGCACTTTGATACCAAAAATGCTCCCTTTTCTCCTTTTGTTCTGCATTTGTTTTATGTTGCATATGACTTTCATCCAAATGTATAAGTATATATTGCAGTCTATAGCTAGTAGGACTTGTACCCACTGTGTAAATTTTAATCAAGTGTAGAGCACTGCCAGTATTTACTTTCTCCTTCGGTTTTTATCAAGAGATGCTGATTGGTAAATGCCTCAGCCTTCTCTCTTGGTTCTTAGGTTGCTGTGGGAGGAGCTTATGTGTTGCTGCAATCTGCAATCACAATTCTCTTGGGAAGTGGGTGTGTGGGTGTGTGTGTCAACTGTGTGTGACAGTGAGGCCACATGTACCTTCTAATGAGCCCCAGTGGTGGCTCTCTAGTAGGTCTGCCTATTGATCATTAGCCTGCTGCCCACGCTCTAATTTCTAACAAGGAAGTGTAAAGTTGCAACAAGAGGCTGATCAGATAGCTTGTTACCATGAGAGAGAGAGTGTGTGTGTGGATTTATTCAGACCTTGCCACCTGATGTGGAAAGCTCTGGTTTGATGTGTGATGCATGTTGTGAGACATCAAGCAGCCTGTAGTTAAAATGTTTAAAAGCAGGAGGATTTAACAGGATAGTGAGAACCATATTCATACAATTAGACAACACTTGCTTTTACATTTAAACAGAATATAGTGGTGCTACTTTTACTGTTTATGATTTAGGAAAAAATTAAGCACAGCTAGATCACCAGTTTTAATTGGAAACTGTTTCACTAGCAATGACCAAGCCATAAAGATGAGCTATATGAGACATATGAGATCAAAGGCTTTTTGCAGGAAAGGCATGATGGGATGGATGAAGTTGTATGAGGATTGGTGATCTGGGGAGATCTCCTATGGCTTGAGAGGTGAAAACTCAGCATTTGGATGCAGTCTTTGGGAAAATGGCGTTCACATATTTTTCCCAAGCCCACTTAGGAACCCCAGATGGAACCTGCAACAAAGAAGAGAATAACAATGAGGAAAAAAGGATGATGAAAAGAAGGAAAAGGGATGAGGGTGATGGAATGAAGAAATGAGGTAAGGAAAGGGGAACAGGGTATTGGGAAGAAGAGAGATAAGGTGAAAGGGTTGAGGGTAACGGAGGGTGGGGTTGCACAAAGGTAACAGACAGTGAAGTATGGGTGAGCTGAGTATAAATAGGCTGCTTGAGAAATTAGAGGTGTGGTTTTAGGCGTGGCCATGCTCCCGAACCCAAGTCAACATATTAACTTAATTTCACTACCAAGGACCACGCCACAAAGATATGAAATTAAAGGTTTATTGCAGGAAGGTGATGACTGGATGGATGAACCTGAATGAGGATTGGTCAACTGGGAAGAATGCCAGTGGCTTGAGAGGTGAAGACTCACCGTGAGGGTGCAGTCTTTGGGAAAATGGCTTTCATATATTTTTAGCGAGCCGACTTAGGACCCCCAAAAGTTTCAGAATTAAGATAAACAAAGACAAGAGTGATCTTGCTGTAAATTGCTGAGATTATTACGGATGTAGAAACGGTATGACTAGGATGACCAGCGACTGAGTGCTTGAATCATCTGATCTGAGATGCCCTGGCTTGATGCGGTAGAAGCAGCTCCAATGCAGAAGGAATGGGGGGAATAATACTCAGGAGAAATGCCAGACCTCCAGAGAATTTGCCTGAGATGTTTGTTGAACCAGAATCGGGTGGCTTGACTTCTTGACTCAGTGATGAAGAGTGGATCTAGAGGTGAAGCATTTGCAGATAGTCTGGACTGAATGTAGTTAAAGATTGTTTTGTATGGGCTGAGAAAGAAGTGAAGACAGAAGAGATGGATCTGAAAAGAGACATCGAGCTGGTCATTTTTACTTCTCTGGAGACTGACGATCAGAATATTATGACTATGAATAGAGATAGCTGAAAGGCATGGATGAATGGAAGGATTATGCCATTATGTCACAAGGGAAGGGTAAGGGTTTTTTTTTTTTTTTAAATTACATGTAATGTTGTGAACTCTTACAAATATTTACATCGTTTTGTAATTTTACTTTTTGTTTGTTTTAATTCGACGTTTATTTCCACAGACTCACCAGGTGGGGGTCACATCGGTATTGGTTGAAACTCTTCAGGCAAGCCTTGATTTCTATTGAGTGGACAGGGATGTAATTGTGTGTAAGTATCTAATAGTTTGGTATGTTTGTGGTATTTTTGCTTCATTATTATGTATGTACATAATGTGTTCAAACTATTTATAATGCGCTGAAATGTTTTTCACCTGCATGCATGACCTACTCTGAGTCAGTACGCCAGAACCTCGATCACAGTCAGCCAGATGTTTCGCCCGGTGTTGCTTGTAAGATTTATTGGATCATCATGTTAATCAGCGATATTGGGATAGTTACCTTGGGCATTGATTTATCACAAACTTTTTCATAAGTAAGTTATTCACATTTAGTATTTGTAATTAGTTTATTTAGTCCACTGTAAATAAGTGTGATATTAATTTAAAAAGACTAGATGATTCGTGCGCTGCATTGCTCATTGGCACCATTTATAGTTTAGCAATCTAAGACTTATATTCATGGAAAAAAATATTATCCCACCTTCTTTTTCTTCACTTTCTTGTTCATTTCAGTTCCCAGGTATATTTGATTGGACTAATATAATGTCAACAACAAAAATAGCTCATAAGAGGTAATTTAAGAGCTGACATCTTGCTATTTTCCAAGTTTTCTTAATACTGACCAAAATCATTTAAGTACTTATATCAACATTATATTCTTTTGAAAGTACCTATTTTTTCTGTCTCTTTTAGGCACATGATGCATACAGGAGTTAGTACTTGATAACACAACCATTATTTTGGTGACCAAAGTGGTCTGATAATTTTTTTCCATGACAATGTATTTTAATGACACTTAAAATTAGTTTTTAAAAAAGTTAAACATATGAGCCCACTTCATAAACTGATCTGCCATAAGTTAAACTTTATGTACATGCTACAGTGTGTATACATATTTTTCTTCTGAAGATTGTTTTATGTCTTTAAGTGCTGCTTTTTTTCTAATAGTTTTTATTCCAATTTTTCTCTGAGTGTTTTATGTCTTATGGTCATTGATGGTTTTATATTCTCTAAAGGTGTCTTTGTTGGATGTTCATTTTTACTGTTTTTAACTTCTGTTAGGTGTGCATACTAAGCCGGGAGTCTCCACAAAATGTTATTGTCGTTTCATAAAGACAATAAAGATTCCTTTAATACATAATGACTGTCTGTTTTGTGTCAACAGATGCTGAAGGGGAGGCAAAGTGTACTGGCATTCTGGGAAGGTGTCACCATGGATCTTATGTCAGATGAGATCAAAGGTCAGAGGAGGAGGATGGCATCTTTGAGGGGGTGTCAGGATGGATAGTGAGACCCCCATGTTTTTGCAGCCAGGAGCTGAGTGATCTCTGTTCCACACTACAGGAGAGACGTGGGACCCATCATAAATACAGCGCAATCATCACAAGTGTTTGCATGTTGCAATATTGTCCAAAAGTGAACAAGCATTTCATGTGTTGATTTTATTTGTAAATATTGTTTTGCCTTTTAGCAACAAAAAAATAGAAAATATATTTAAACACGTGCCTCAGAATTTGTTACTCATAAATTAATAACCTTTATTTAGTTTTGGTTATTGGCATGGCATGAACACAACATATAACCTATAAGCTGTATAACATGAATATAGTCAGTAATACGTGCATTTTTAATACAGGGTTATTAATATAATTCATTATTATATTCATTATTAGGGAAGGGTTTACCTTGGCCTCTATTTATAAAGGCCTAGGGTGTCCAATGGGCACAGAACTACAAACCAATCACATGTGAATGATGATTGGTGATGTCATTTGTTTTATCCAATGACAAAGAAGCCATGTTGGTATGCTTCTGCTGCTCCAACTTGCACTGCTGCTATCTATATGTTAGGTAGAGTCGTTAATACCTCCCACTAGCTGGCTCCCCTCACCCCCTGCTGCTTGTGTGGGTATGTTCCTGACAGCTTTTGGCACAGACGAGAACCTTCAGCCCTGTAAGCAGTCAATGGCCGTGAATTAGTGGCACTCACAGCAGTTTACATGGACGAAAATCCCACTTTTCGTGCAGTGGGTATTCATCAAATTCTGACCTTTGATCTAGATAGACTGAGCATATGGCATCCCTGAAAAGTGAAAATGCCAGAGCAAATTCAGTAGGAGTAAGTTCTTTTGAACGAGAACCTAGTGCATGACTTATCTGCATAAACCCCAGACTTGTATGTAATTCCCTGAGCTGGCTAAAATTAATGAGAGATAGCTAAAGAAGCTGGCTAAATCTACATAATTTACCATTAAGGATTTGTTGGCATAACACAGGAGATACAGGAGAAGGACGTTGAACTGATGAGGAAGGTTGGGGGGGAGGAACTGCTGTGGTGAGGTTATAAGGATTATTGCTATGAGAAAACACATACGGGAATAGGGAAGGGAAGGGAAAGGAATTGAGGAGGGAAGGATAGACCAGAAGGAAATGGAGGAGGAAGTCCTGGAGCAGTAGGCTGAGTTGCATCAGCAACATAAAATGAGGCTCTTGACCATTTAGTACATGTTGAGGAGCTTGAAATGGAGAAGGAACTCTTTCAGAACGCGTTGAAGGTGAGCAACTGTCCAGCCTTTGGTGATGTGGCAGGTTGGGACACCTGAGGAGGCATGCTATGGGGTGCATGTGTTGTTGGTGCTTGGCTGGGAAGCCCGATGTGTCCTGAGGGAAGGAAGAGATTGCCTTTTGCCTCTAAGAGCCCCATGGCACCGAGTCTTGGAAGTTGTTGGAGGTGAAGACTTTACCTCGGATTGATGTTGAACTGGAGGTATTACGGTGTGAGACTGAGATTGAGGGCCGAAAATCATGGAGCGCAGACGATGACAATGAGGAGCTTGTTGCATGACGAGAGGAGACATTTCAGTGGAAGGTGGATGGCTTAGAAGATCACCATCTGAATCAGAGGGATTGAGCTGAATAGCGAGATCGCCGTCCATGGTGAGTCAAAACTGTTAGAAGCACAGATGTAGTCTGATGGTTGCAAAAACATAACAGACTGCTAAGTGTGGGTAAGCTGAGTATTAATAGGCTACTTGAGAAATTAGAGGTGTGGTTTTGGCCATGGCTCTGCTCCTGAACCTAAGTCAACCGGTTTTGCCCCAGTCAGGCCAGATTCATCTCCAATAGCAGATTATGTGCGGCTGTTCTCCGTTTTTCGTACTCACTTCAAAAGTAGTACAGGCCGTGCTGAGCCACATATTGTGCAGAAATGAATTGATTAACAGCTGCCTGCATTCATTGGCCTGTGATTTACGTCACTGCAACTCCAAACATTTCTCATATAGTTTAGCTGTTGACCGGCTGACATCCCATCTGCTATCCGACTGCTATCACGCTCAGTCTGTAGAAGCGTAATTATGAGTTCAATCATGAGCGGCGGCAGGAGCACATGCGTTAAGTTTTGGAGGAGAATGACTGTGATCTTGCAGACCTTCAAGCAGCACATCTCTCTGGAGAATGACAATAAAGGAGAGAGAAACAGTGCAGCTCTGGTCAGCGTTCTGTCAGAGCTACAGCTTTGCACTGACGGTGTGAAACAACGGAACTACATAGGCCTAATATTAGTTTAGTGTGATGTGCATTTTATTTTTTGTTTGGATTTTTTTTTTTTTTTTTTTAATAAAGTTCATACATCTTAAAGGTTTACATCTTTGACTGCATTACCTAAATCCAAAAGGTTGCATGTTTAAAAAATAAAGTACCATAATATTGATATATTTATATGTATACTGAACTAATCAGCTGATATGATTATTTTCATTGTGTTTGGGCCAGCAATGAATTTCTGTAACATAAAATCAAATACCTGGGTTTATTTGAGTTCATCAAAACCACAACCTTTCCATTGCTCTTCCTCTTGGTCCATAGCTCTCATGGGGTGCATTGGACAGGACCTGTCTGCCTCGCTCTTCACTGGCAAAGTGAGGTATTGCATCTTTGAAATAGCCAGAGTAAATATTCAGTCTAGTTGGTGATAAAATATTATTCACAACAAACAAAAAGAAACGAGGCCAAAATAATATTAGTTTTAAAATATATTTATTTGTGAGGGGAAAAAAGAATGAAGAGTGTTTACTTTTTAGTTTGACAATTACTCTATTATGAACATATAAGTAACAATCAATGAATGGTATGAATTATTATAAAAACCCATTGATTCAACAAACCAACTCTGGCACTGTAGCTCAGCGAAAACAAAATCTGAGTCCATCAAATTAAAAAGTAAGGAAAATCAAAGTTCTTTTTTTTCCCCTTGTTTTTTCAAATGTTCTTCATGTTTGTCCATAAAGTTCAGTTGTGTACCTTGCGTGTCCATTTCACAGCCTAGTCATTTCAAGTCAAGTCAGGGCACTCTTTAAGTCAGACCTACCACACTGCTGAGTCCTGCAGGTGCTGATTCATCCATATGATGTTCAACTGATCTCATTCATCACCTTCGGAAAAGGAAGCTATGTGTTCTGGTTTGGCTCGCCACTCCCTTGTCAGGGACAACTTAACTTCTAACTGGTTTTCAGGGCTGTATAAAATCTAACCTGTAAAAAACAGAGCTGTTACTATCTAGCAATCAAGAATCAGTCTTAATGGCCATAAACACTAGAACACAAAATGTACAGTGTTTATCATGGCATTTATCTTTTTTGGCATTTTTACCCAAGATTTATGGCAGTAAATTTTTTTCGAACAAAACATATCTTCACAAATTCTAAAATAACTATTTCCAAAAATGATAAATGTAAACTTGTTTACCTCATGATTTAAATTTCTTTATGTTAAACAAAAAAAAAGATTTTTTTTTTTTTTTACCTTCCAGCAACATTGACACACAAAATGACATTTAGCCAGAAAAAAAAGGGAAAATACTAGATGCTAAACTCAAAATAGCAACATATGGCTTCAGTTTAATGATTAAAATAACAAATACATCTTCAGGTTACTTTCAGAACAAAGACACTCAGAACGTTCAACACACATTTCAAATTTTGTCAACTCAATTTTGCTTTTAAAACAAGCTGCTGGTGATTTTCTTTAGCTCTACCACTCCTTTTTCATCACAGGGACCCATTGGGCTGTGTCTCTCATTCTCTATTGTGTGCTAATTCGTAGGTGGAACTTACTGTGCTCAGCCAATCACAAATGTGCATTTCCTGACAGGTCCAACAGTGGAACATATGTGTGAAATTGAGGTTGTTGCAGACATTTCTGTATCAAAGCGACAATTAAAGCTGCAAGAAGTGTCGGGTGGCCCTCGCAGCTCAGTGCTGCTCCGGCCTTGAACCGGAGGGACCTCCAACACCACCACTCTGTCAGAGTTGTCAACGCTGTCGTGCCGTTTTGCACCCATCCACTAGGCAGTGGGTAACAATCAATGCTCCCTGGTGCAGAGTGGATGATGCATCAGGGAGATATTACTGTTGGAATAATCTAGGGGGAGCATTGAAGTCAAATTCCAATATAATCCTATTGGCCTTTTTTGAGGTTAACAAAGGTCATTCATATCCAATTTGGTGCAAATCTGATGATGTATATGTGATTTAAAGCCAACCATATGCAAACAGCGAGGGATTGGAATTCATCATTCTGCCACTCCCACATGCTCCAGCGACTAGTCAGTGTGGAGAGATTCAGTATCATGAAAGAGAAAAAGGACATCCAATAGCAAAACAGGTTACTTCTTGTTGGAAGGGGGCGAAGGTAATGTGATGTCACAAATTGACCATGGGAATGTGATGAGTGCTGGCTTGTTATGACACACAGAATGTGTCATAGAGCTGTAACTTTGTATGTCGAAATTATTCCACCTTGATATTTCATGATGAAAGGTCAGACTTTGAGGCTTGACCATGCCAGCATGCTTTGATGCAGAAAAAAAGCTTTTTATAACTTTTTATCTTCAATGCCTCAAGACTACGCTGAGTGATTCTGAAGTCTGTATGTCAAAAGCTGTCAGAGGAGTTTGCTCAGACAAACTCAGACAAACTTCTACTGTGTGTAAAAGAGACAAAATGGCAGCTTTGATCCAAAATGGCCAACTTCCTGTTGGGTTTGGACCATGGCTCCAAGAGACTTTTTTATAGTTCCTGAAAATATACATGTGTACCAAAGTACATGTTTGTCTGTCAAAGTATGACTTGGGGCTGATTTTTTAAATCTTTCTAGGGGGCACTGTAGAGGAAATAGGCTACGCCCACCAAATATTGGGATGGGTTCCTGTTAGGGGTTTGATAAGGATCAATAATAGTGATGCTGGCGCAGCTTGGCTTGAATCTGTGGAATTTACAGCCAAACGTATGACAATGTCGTGACATCTGACTTCGCTATGCTCCTATGGCCATGCCCTCCGTTGAAAATTCTCAGTGCTGGAAGCTAAGTTATACCAACATGTCTTCTGTCACTGCACACCATGTCATGTCGATTAGGTCACAGGGGTCAGATAGGGACCTTTTAAAGAGAAAAATCATTACATTTCCTGTTATCAGGGTCATGGCTTAAGTGATGTCATGATTTGAAAATTGAGTATTGTAGGGGACCAGATGTGGATCAGTTTCAGTGAGTTTTCGTGTAACAGATATAACAGTTTCATGTTGAGATGTCAAATTTGAGGTCTGGAAACACCCCTTCAGCATGCTTGAAAACTCACCATTTTGATAACTTTTAATCCCACATGCCTTTTGAACAAACTGACCAAGTTTGAAACCGATTGATTGAAATCTCTAGGAGGAGTTCGATCAAATGCTGAGGCTATAATGGACCAAAATGGGGTCAAAATCGGAACTTGAATCCATGATAGCCAACTTCCTGTTTGGTGTAGAAATAGGTTCAAGGGGGTTTTTTGTAGGTCTTGGGGAGTTGCACAAGGAAACCAATTTTTGTGCCTCTACAATAAAGTAAGGTCAATGCGGAGCGTATTTTGAAAGGGAGGGAGGGCCTGTTGAGTCGTTCCTGTTACCCTTAAAATACATAATTTTCATGCAGGCCTGATGTACCTGCCAAGTTTGATGAGATTTCATATATGTTTAGGCCTCTAAAAACCCAGTTCATTTTATGGAGTCATAATAAGAAATGTTATTAAAATAGGCCTTCACAGTACTATCGCTGCTTGGGCCTATTAATCTTTTAGCAATTAATACAGAGGAAGTTACAGACAATACAGAGAAAATTTTTGAATAATATAAAGAAAACATAACTGTATTTTTCTCGTGGGCTACATCTGCACAACACGTCCGAAACTATCATATCTGGGTCTGAGCAAGAGAAAAACGGTGAGGTAGAGAGGCCTCTTTCAGTCAAAATATTGATCAGACTAGGCATCATCTCATTTCAGCACGGTAGTAAAGCCCAGCAGACAGGTTTTGTTTAATTAATTTGTGTTTAAAGTAAGAAGACTCTTATTTCTTTCCCCAACAGTACAATGTTAGAATTTGTTAATGTCTTTTCAGTTGCTTAACTTTAACAGTTAATCTGTTAAAAGGCATGTAGCAATAGGAACACAGCTATGTATGTGGTTACACCATAGGGAAAAGTTAGCAATGAGCACTCAATGTCAAAAAGTCATATAGAGGCCAAGTGCTAAATATCTGGCACTCTATTGTTTTCCAATGGATAAGTCTTCTCTTTTTGGTCATTCATTGTGTCTGATTAAAACCATGCCATTGTTATCAGGGCTAGTGAAATGGGAAGCAGGAAAGTGATTTTTTTCAGGGTTTTCCATTCAGTTGAGGCTTGCTACAGCCCATGATTGGGTGGCACACTCTCTCCCTGGAGTTTGACAATCATTCAGTCCTTGTAGTTGCTCCAGTGCCCTCTGAACTCATAGAAAACAGTGAAGTGGAACCCTGAGTCCATCATCACTGGCTGGTAAACTTTACTTCAATTCATTCTGCAAACATAAAAATTCCAACAGAGTGCCAAACCCATTATGTCTTATGTGTGCCTAGGCCAACTGTGGCCACTATCAGAAAGGAACCACATTCACTTCCTCTATAAACCAATATGTTAAAGTGATTCAGTAATTTTAAAATGGTCAGCCTCCTTGACCTTAGAGACATAATTATCATATAGATACAGAGATAAATGGACAGTTCATACATCTCCAGAGGTAAGCTGTTTTGTCAGAAAAGCTTAGAATAAAGTAATTTTGAGATAAGGCAGAAGTCAAAAATAGTAAATGCACAATAAAAGTTTAAAATTATATTAATTCTTAGAGAATAAATACTCCTTAAATCATCTTCTTGATTTCTCTGGTTCTTGTATTTTGGGCTAAACACTAAAAAAGTGTGGGGTTTTCGTCAGCTGGGCTGATGTGATCAAGTTAACTCTGCACATTACCTCATTGAACTGATAAAAATCTGTTACAAGAATTTCAACTTAAAAAGAGGGAGAAAAAGTGCAAATAATCCATTCTGTTCACTGAAAACTAGTTACTGCTGTGATCAACAGAACAAACATGCCACCACATGACATCCTGGTCACATGGTACACTCTTTAGAAAAAATTCAGAGCAATTCACCACCATCTTTTTCTCAATGGAGCTCTCATCCTTCCAGAATAAGTATGTTTTAATGCAATACTTTTTAGGATTTCTTTTAGCACACTGTTGGATATAACCAGGTTTTTTTGAATGGTCATCTAATGTCTTTAAATTCAATATACTGAATTTTTAAGGGAACTAGCAAGCTTCTTAGGCACCTTTTCCACAAAAAACATTTTTAACATTTTAAATATATTAAAATATAGGTGCTGTTGTGGCGCAGGGGTAGAGCATGCAACCCATATACCAGCTGTCACAGGTTTGAGTCCTGGCCTTTTGACCTTTCCCGAATGTCTTCCCCCTCTCTCATAACCTACTTTCCTGTCACTCTACTATCAAATAGAGGCTGCTAGAGCCACAATAATCCTTTAAAAATAATTAAAATATGCTATTTCTCCATAGCTGTGGGTCTTACATCATGGTAACCTTGCTTCTCTTCCCACTTGCCCTCTTCCCATTCCCCACTTTCCTCTCTACAGTCAGCTCGCTGCATTGCCTGCCTGTAACAGAGAGAAGAAAAAGACTTGGTAAGAGGAACAGAAAAAATAAATATTGATCTTTTTTTCTTTACATGTCCTATCCAACAGAAGCCTGGTAAAAACCAGTCCCTTGCTCTATGCTTTGCTTTGTACAGAGGGTCAGGATGCCTGCCTATTGAGAAATGATTGCTTCCTGGATGCATGGACTCTGCTGAAATTTTACCCAATTGCTGACGTTTGCTCGTGACGTATGTAATGGGCCTGTTCAACTCTATGAAGCTTACTGGAAATTACCCGCGCTGTAAACAACCATCCTCCAATGCAAAGAAACAAGCGTTGACCTGAAAGAGATTGCTGCTGATGTTAATTCAATATTTGGAAGCGTGACCAACATGGACTGAATGGCTTTGTTCACTTCCTCCACTGCCATTGCAAAAACTGTAGGCTGAACACAATTCTAAAACAGCGCAGAAAATCAACATCATCGTTCACAACTTCTTTTGTTCGCTGATTGGCCCAGTTGAAATCTACCGGAGGAATCCAAGTCATATCAGAAAGCCCAGACTGTGCTGTGAAGTGAGACCCGTATCAAGCAGAACTGCGCAGGAAGACAATGGCCAGGCTCATCCGGCAGTGTGGATCTCAGAATTGTTGTCTTGTGTGTCAAGGTGAGGCCCAACAGATTTGCTTTTACAAGCGGAGCAGTACAGCTTCTGCAATGATGAGAGCTCTATCTATCTATCTCTATCTATTGGCATTACATTTGGGCTTCTTTCAAATGTAATGGACACAGATAGGAAAAAGGAGAACAGAAAGGGGGAAAGGTGGGGAAAAGGTTTAAAGAAAAAAAAGGAGATAGGAGTAGAGGAGAGAAAGAAGCATAGAGATAAATAACACAATTCAACACCCTTGAAAGAGACCTCCGGAAAGAGAAACACAACCAAGAAACTACTACACACACACACATACATACATACAGATATAATAATAGTTATAAAATCAGTGAAAAGTACATAGTTAATAGAAAACTATTTTCCACATATTTGTTGAAACTGTCAATATGTCATGACAGTATGGTATGAGAGATAATCTGTGAAAAAAAACAAACAAACAAGAAAAACCCATCTGTTTTCTATCAGTGTTCCCTATGCTATCTAGAGCAACCAATCAGAGCCTGGAGGCAGATCTTAGTGCTGTCAATCACTGTGTCTGTAGCGCTGCTCATCCCCCCTTCTCCCTCATCCTCTTTCTCTCTGCTGTGGTGCAGCTCCCAGAGACTGTTGTGAATGGTACTGCTAATTAGCATGGCCATTGATGACAGATAAACAGTTTTCCCGGAACGGTAAGTTGTTTCTTCACCATTACCACATTTAGCAGCGTGTACACGAGGGTGATTGACAGCGATAAGCCCCTCCTCCTGGGTCTAATTGGTTATTTTCGGTCGGGAGGGGTGCATTTCTTCAGACAGCAATAGTAGCTCAAGGAGGACCTCAATCTTTTCACAGATTATCCATCTCATACCAAACTGTCAAGACATGGTGACAGTTTTAACAAATATCTGTCTGTGATTGACTGGTAGTATGGTTCATTTACATACATGTGGTCGAGCTGGAACACAGAACGCATACACGAGGAGCAGGAGAGTCAAAGAGGAGCGCATGTGAGCACAGAGAATTTGGAACAAGAGTTTCAGAGTTGAGCGTTATGTCTGAATTATTTCTTTAGTGAGTGCCTGTGAGATTTAAACTAAGAAACAACTGTTGGGAAACAAAATTTGCATCAATGTTTGTTTTATGTAATTAGTATTTTTTAAATGAAATTAATAATAAAGTTAAAATTTCTTAATTTGAATCGTGGCACCAATTCCAGTATCTCTTGAATCAGAAGTCAAACTTGTCAAGTCTCTCTTCAAAGAATGAATTCAGAACTACCAGCAGAAGAAACTCTCCATGCAACAAAGAATGATCACTGACACACTTACTTCTAATTAAGTCTGAGAATTTGTTAACAAAATAGGTCAACTTTACAGCTGAATTGTCCCATAAATAATCTAACTACCAACATGCAATCTATGTATTGATGGAAAAGATAAAAGAAATAGCCATCCATAACTATCTATCATGGCTTGCAAAAGTACTCATACTGCACTTTTCAGGTTTTATTTGTAAAAATAATTTGAATCATGTAAAGTTCTCTACTTCACAATCGTATACCACTTTGTGTTGGTCTTTCACATTAAATTCTAAAGCTGAAATATTTTTATGTTTGTGGCTGCAATGTGACAAAATATAGAAAAGTTCAAGAGGTATGAATACTTTTGCAAGTCACTGTATGTAGCCCAAATGTAGTCTGTCCACCTATCATGAACCATATCCCAAAAGTCAACATTTATTTCAACCTGGAGAGACTCACAAAAACAGAGCAGCAATTAAAAAGATTTATTGACATAAATGAATAAAGATTTTTGGCGCTCGGACCCCGGCAGAAGACGTACATGCTGTAAATTACAGTAAGCATGGATGAACTTTTACATTTGGGATTAGAGAAGTCTTCCCCCAAAAAGAGGGTGCCAAGGCTGAGCTAAGAGATAAATTAGCAAACACAAAGGAGCTGACTATAAGAAGCTTTACAGGGCAGGATGACAGAAGGGCATGGAGAATGAAATGATGAGTGACTTAAAGTGTAAGGATGGAGATGAGCACCTGCCAAGGCGCAGATATGAGAGACCGATTAGGTGAGAAGTGACTGGTAATGGCAGGTGGAAAGTGACGATGAGTGCTTGCAAAACACGGATGAGAGACTGGTTGGGTGAAAGGTTGATGAAGATGGGTGCCTGGTGAGGCATCAAAGATGAGGACTTGGCCGTGCCTGCTGAGACACCGAAGATGAGGATTTGGCTATGCCTGACACAGCGTAAAGATGAGACTAATTGGGTGTGAAGTGACTGGTAATGGCAGAAGGAAAGTGGCAATGAATGCTTGCAAAACAACGGATGAGAGACTGATTAAGTGAAAGGAGCATGAAGATGGGTGCCTGCCGCAGCACAGCGACGGAGATGGTGCGAGCCTGATGAGGTCAAGAGGGGTGATGATGCAGACCTGCCAAGGCATGGAGGATGAGGGCTTGGTTAAGAAAGGGAATAATGAGAGCCTGACAGGGCATAGAGAGGGCGAAGACTTGGCCGTGTCTGACAAGGTGTAGAGAGGGTGAATGGATTGGCTAAGCCTGACAAGGCATAGGGAGGATCTGGACTCGGCCTTGCCTGACAAGGTGTAGAAAGGGTATGTATTGGGCATGTCTGCTGAGCTGTAGAGAGGGAATGAATGGCAAGTTGGTCAGATTGCCTATACAGAGGGAAAGTTAGAGATGCAGAAACACCCCACCACCAGTTATTTGCTGAATGTGCTTACTTAATGGCTGGGAACATTGAGCAGCGAGCATTGAGTGGAAGACTGGGCAAACGTAAGGAGCAAACACTGAAGACCAACAGCCAAGCTGCTGAAGAGAAGCTGTAAGAATTTCTTGGGGCAGAAGTAGTGACTGCCCCTAAATTAGATGCAAGGCTTGAGAAATAATGAGGGAAGATTGCACGAAGGTAGAGTTTCTCAAAGATTAGGGATTAGGCAGCAGACATGGGTGAGCCTTTGAGTGTAACAAACTCATGAAGTAAGTGCAAAGGACTCAAAGACAGGAATGAAGGCAGGCAAACCAACTGCCCTGAAAGACCCCCCCCCCCCACCCAAAAAAAAAAAAAAAAAAAAAAAAAACCTGAGGACGGGGAGGTGTCCGAAACTGGAGCAATCGGCAGAGTGCCCTGTGACTTTGTGAAAGAAAGAAAAGTTGACATTTAGTGAGGACTGAAGATGACATGGCTGACTGGGAAATATCGCAGATGCAGGACAATTTGTCTGCTGACAGCGATGTGACCATGAAGTCAGAGACCAGGGTGATGCCCAGGAACTGAAATGCTTGGCTACACCTGCTCAAGAGGATCTTTGAGCGCAGCCTGAGAGAAATATTGAAATGCAAGGGTGTGCAAAACCTGCCTATGAGGGAGGGAAGGGTGGGATAGACATAAGATGAAAGAGCCCCCCAGCCTGAGGGACTCATGATAACTAAAATAACGAGGATGTGCTTTTTTTTCCTGGACTTGAAAAAGATTTTAGGTGCAACTGAATCAGAATCTTTAACTCATACTGCTGCCAAGCAAGAAATATCCTAAAATTTTGAACATGCCAATGGACAGCAGATATTCTGCCATGGGGTCCTTATAACCCCTTGCAACTATGTCACTTAAACACAAGAGGTGACGTAATGGATGTTGGAAGTGAGGGACAGGAGTAAAGAACAGAGTGACTGTGATTGATTTCCAAGCTGTTATTGCCAAAATAACCAAGACTTCTACTTGTTAGAGTCAAGCCAATTGACTGAGGAAGTTGCACACCTAGATGGAACTAGGGAGTTAGAAATAGCTACCTTGGAAATCGACCCATACCTTCCCTCTGACTAGAGTGCTGCTTTAATCAAATCAGTGGTTTTTGCACATTTAAAAGCAATCTTTATCATGAATAGAAAGAGCAAAGACAGGGAGGAGAAATTAAACCACAAGCAGGACAATGATGAAGGATCTTTTCGGGTAAGGAGGTATAATAACTTTCAGAGAAAGATCTGATGCAGGTGAAAACCAGGGAAGTACTGGGTTTTTACAGCTATTTCAGAATAACCTCACACTTCAAGATATATACACTGAGATGATGGTTACGCCCCTGCTTCCTGAGAAATTAAGCTGGATCAAATTCTATTGAAGTCTCATTTGAATGAGGAATTCTCATTATTTATAGATTGTGTAATTTATGGAACCTCCATTCACCCTTGAATTAACTCTGATAAGCACATCACCGTATATTAAAACTTTTTTTTTTTTTTTTTTTTTTTTAACCTTGCAGTGGCTCAGAGCGTAGACTTTAAAATACTTCTGTTATATTTACAAATTACTGAATGGAGATACAGCATTCAGTTTTTAGCACCACAAATCTGGAACAACTTCAGATTTGAAATCTTGCAGAAAACTGCATAACAGCCAAAACACCAGTTCCTTTAAATCAAAGCTAAAACCCACCTGTTTAGAGTTGCCATTGATTAGAAGTGGAACACTGAATATCTTTGATGGAAATTTGCTTGATGGAGGCATGACATTTTTTTTGCTCGTTTCATAAATAGTGACTACAATGTTTTTATGACGAAAAGCACTTTGAACTGCCTCGATGCTGCCTCGATGCTGAAATGTCCTATAGCCTACAAATAAACTTGTCCTGATCCTGAGGAACTGGAGTACTTTCCACCATTGCAAAGATGCCAGAAGAATGAGTCATGAGCGAGTAAGTCTTACCATTAACAGCTTGTAGCGGGCGTTGGCGAAGGTGAAATGGCAATGGGAGGGGCTGAGAAGCAGGTGTGAACTGGGATGCATGGGAGTGAGAGATGGTATAAATGTGGCAGGCTGATGGAGAGGCACTCTTGAAGGCAAGCTGAAAAGATGATATGGAGCACGACCAAGGAGCTGAATGAGCTGGAGAGGAGCTGATCATCGGCAGTAGGAAGCAGAGAAGCTGAAGAATAGACTACAGAGGGGGCGGCAGCCCCGGAAGCGTAGATCGGTGCTGGATTAGCTGCAGCTGGAGAATAGCTTGGAGCCGGAGGGAGGAGATAAGCGGCGATCAACAGGAGCAGTTTTTTTTTCTTTTTTTCTTGTGCACTTGCTGCTGACAAGGGCTGGAGGGGATGGCGAGAGGAGCCCCGTCAGGCAAAGGGCAGAGGTGGGCAACTTGGGAGGAGACAGACTGGAGCTGAGATCCCCCTCCAAGATAAACAGCAGAGATGAACAAGCGGTTCTGCGAGCAGGGTGAGGGGCAGAAGGGCAAATGAAAGGAGCGGAGATCCGGCTGGCTCGACTAAGACAAAGTCTGACAGATGAGAATGCGCACCAGCCTGTTGAGAGCAGATGGAGTCATGAATGGAGAGCTTTATAAGCAGAGACTTGCACAATGATTGGCTACGATGAGGCGTGGTCCAAAGCTGATGGGCTGCAGCTGAGGCACATACGCAGCCACTGGATGATGCAGGTGAAGCTGGGAAGAGTCTTCCAGTTTGAATTTACGCCTAAGCTTCATGTGCCAGTCAAGCTTAAAATAAAGCAGTTTCATAATGGTCAGAATAATCTCTAACAGACATGTTTGCAGGTATTGTTTTACAATTCCAGAACAAGTCTCAAGTTTTTACAAGGAAAGTCCAAGTCAAGTTTCATCCCAAGTCAGATTCAAGTCTAAAGTCTCTTTCAACTAGAAGAAATATTTTCTCATTAAAGTCAATTTCTGATCAAATCCCCAACATCTACATCACCTCTAACTCAGCAAGTCTTAATCACATTATTTTTCTTTTAAATAATTGCAGATTATATTTCTAACTGGATAAATATTACACTATAAATTTCAAACAATAATTTCAAGTAGTTTATACATTAAGTTTTTCCCATGTTAAATCAAATGTTAATAAAAAGGTAAATGTTAAATCCTCTTGTTGGAAATTAGGCCTAAGGAAGACCAGTATAGTACTGGATACCTAACCTGCGGTAATGTCATGTTAAAAGCAGATTAGGCAAGGCAGTTTATTTGTATTTGACTTTTTCAGCAATAGGACAATTCAAAGTGCTTTACATGATCATAAAGAAAATAAAACAACAAACAAGTAAAAACATTACACTGCAGTGGCAAAGTAAGCAAAAATGATAACAGGTTTTAAAACAGACTACATTTTATGTAGTTCTAGTTATTCATCAAAGATAATTCTAAACAGGTGGTGTTTTAGCCTTGATTTAAAGGAACTGAAGTGTTTCAGCTGATTGCAGTTTTCTGGAAGTTTCTTCTAGATTAGAGGTGCACAGAAACTGAATGCTGCTTCTCCATGTTTGGTTCTGGTTCTGTGTATGTGGAGTAGACTAGAACCAGAAAACCTGAGTGGTCTGGAAGGTTGATACGACAATAGGTCTTTAATGTATTGTGGTGCTAAGCAATTCAGTGATTTATAAATCAACAGAAGTCTAAAAGTCTAAAAGTCTATTTAAAGTCTATTTTCTGAGCTACAGGTAATCAGTGTAAAGACTTTAAAACCAGGGTGATGTGCTCTATCCTGGTTTTAGTGAGAACACAGGCAACAGTGTTCTGGATCAGCTGCAGCTGTCTGGTTGACTTTTTGGGCAGATCTGTGAAGACACTGTTTCAATAATCAATGCGACTAAAGATAAACGCGTGGATGAGTTTCTCGACATCTTGTTGAGATATTAGTCCTTTTTTTTAACGTGTCCTGTCAGGCAGTGTAGCACTCAGAATTGTCATCTGAATGTCAAGGTAAGGCCCAACAGATTTGCTTTTACAAGCGGAGCATTACAGCTTTTACCATGATGTTCCCCTTGGTATATTTATGAAACTTTATTAAAAATTGCTTTGTCCCTGTTTCTTTCAAATGTAATGGAAATAAAGACGAGAAAAAGAAAAAAGAAAAAAAGGGAAAGGGGAGGAGAGAAAGATGGAGGAAAAGTTTAAAGAGAAAAAAGGAGAGAAGTAGAGGAGAGAGAAAAAAAAAGCATAGAGATAAAACAACACTCTTGAAGTCTGCCTCGAGACCTGCGGAAAGAGAAAACTAAACAAAACAGAGAACTGACAACAACAAACAGCATATGCATATCCAATAATAACAGTTATAACTTCAATGGAAAGTACACACCACAAGGTAGTACAAGATGTATTTGGTGGCAACCGCAGCCCAACTGAGTGTATCTGAAACACCTGATTCAAGACACCTGTGTGTGTGTGTGTGTGTGTGTGTGTGTGTGTGTGTGTGTGTGTGTGTGTGTGTGCTTGTGTCTATAAGGTTTCTCCCTAAGAATATCGGATAGTAAGTGTGGGGGCCCACAGATCCACCCCCCAGGACATGCGGATGGCACGAGGAAGAACGGAGCCATAGACACCCAGCGGCCCCCAAAGCATGGAGCCCCAGGAGCAGGGACAACCGGACCCCTCCCCCAAGAGAGCAACAGAAGCCATGATGCAGAAGCCATTTACGTTTCTATTTATTTATCTTTGTTAATCTGCTCTGTACAGTTTCTGAAAAAAAAAAATGGTTTGGATTTGGGGAGATTGAAGGTCTTGCACTAAATGTAGCGAAACAAGCCGAGTGAAATGATCCAAAATGCCAACATGCAGTGACTGGCTGCTGCCAGGAAGATACAGGAAGATGCAATTTTATATTTTGTAGATTTGTTTTAAAGAAGTATGGTTCTTTAAACAAGAACAGCCATGATGCAGAAGCCCCAGGGGGCTGCAGCGATGAGCCCACAGGCTCCGCTGACAACCCTTTATGCCAGAGCAGATCTGGCCATGGACAAAGAGACCCGAGCCCCGAGGGCACACCATCCCCCCAGCAGAGGCCTGACCGAGCCAGGGCACTCAGGCCCCAGCAAGCAGCCACCAGATGATGAACAAATGAACAAATGATCCAGGAGAGGGGGCAGCCCAGAACCCAATCTGACAGATAAACAGCCACACACAAACACAATCACGCATTCCCACCCACATGGTCACATACAGACATTCACATCCTCTCACCCAACATAAAAAAAAAAACAAAAAAAAGGAGACAACTGTCCTTTGATCCTGGAAATGTTCTTCAGGTGATAGAAGGCCGACTTTGTAACTGTCTTCATGTGTATCTGAAGGTTCAGGTCTGATTCCATCACTACACACAGATTTTGGGCCTGATCACTAATTTCTAGGTGTAATCACTTAAGCTGCATGCTGACTCTAGATTGTTCTTGTTTAGGTCCAAAAATAATAACTTCAGTTTTGTTTCTGTTCAGCTGAGGAAAGTTATGGCACATCTATGCATTTATCATTTCTAAGCATCTGTTTAGTGATTGTGGTTCAGAATCACCTGGTGACATTGTAATGTAGAGCTGTGTATCATCTGTGTAGTTATGGTAGCTAATCTTATTACTTGTTATAATCTGAGCTAGTGGGAGCATGTAGATAGTAAATAGGAGGGGTCCCAGGATTGAATCTTGGGGTACCATACATTGGACTTCTATCCGCTCCAATGAGAAATTGCCTATTGACACAAAGAAGTCTCTATTCTTTAGGTAGGATTTAAACCAAGTACTACACCAGAAAGACTGACCCAGCTCTCTAGTCGCTTCAATTATATCTCAAAGTCAACAGTGTCAAATGCTGCACTGAGGTTCAACAGAACCAAAACTGTGATTCCTCCACAGTCTGTATTTGTGTGGATGTCATTGAATACTTTGATGAAGGCAGTTTCAGTACTGTGGTGGGCATGGAAGCCGGTCTGAAAGACGTCAAAGCGGTTGGTCTGAGTCCATCACTACACCCAGATTTCGGGCCTGATCACCGGTTTCTTGCTGTAATAACTGAAGCTGTGTGCTGACTCTGACTCTGCATTCCTTTTTAGGTCCAATAACAAAAGCTTCAGCTTTGTTTCTGTTCGGCTGGAGAAAGAAATGGCACATCCACACACTGATTTGTTCTAAGCATCTGTTCAGAACTTGGATGGGTTTGGCGTCGCCTGGTTACATGATAATGTACAGCTGTGTATCTACATAGCCATGGTAACTTATGACTTGTAATAATCTGAGCTAGTTGGAGCATGTGCATATTAAATAAGAGGGGTGCCAAGATGGAACCTTGGGGTATCCACCACGTGATTTTTCTTAACTACGATGAAAAGTTACTTATTGACATGTAGAAGTTCCTGTTCTTTAGGTAAGACTCCAGCCAGTCAAGCACTGTTCCAGAGAGTCCGACCCAGCTCTCTCATCATTTTAATAAAATATCATGGTCAGCAGTGTCTAATGTTATGCTGAGGTCCGGCAGTACCAGTACTGTGGTTCTTGCACAGTCCATATTTATCCAGATGTCACTGAACACTTTGATGAGGACAGTCTCGGTATTGTGGTGAGCACGGAAACTGGACTCAAAGATATCAAAGCAGTTGGTCATTGTTAAGAAGGTATGCTGATGAATAGAAAGTTGGAGATTGGCCTGTAATTCTTCAATAGTGATTTGTCCAGACTGTTCTTTTTTAACAGTGTTTCGATAACTGCTGTTTTTTGTGCCTGAAGAAAAATACCTGATAAGAGGGAAGAGTTTACTATTTAACTCAGGTAAAATGCTCTGAAAGATAAAATTTTCTTAAAGAAATCTATGAGTAAGATTTCAAGACAGCATGAGGAGAAGTTTATTTGGTGTACAATGTCTTCTGAGCTTTTTTGGTTGAGTTTGTAGAATTGTGTCATTTTCTCTAGATTGTTACTGATTGGGCATAACCTTGGTAAAGGGCTTGATATTGATGTACAGATTAACCCTCAGTAAAAAAAGTTAGCAAATTCATTGGAGGCCCTGGTGGTGTGGAGTTCATTTTCTCTGTGGTTGCAGTATTTTTTTGTGTGGTTGCAGCATTTTGTCTGTCATTGCAGTATTTTTTTTCTGTGGTTAGAGTATTTTTTCTGTGTTTGCAGGATTTTTTTCTGTGGTTGTAGCATTTCTTTCTGTGGTTGTAGCATTTGTCTGTGGTTGCAGTATTCTGTGTGTGGTTGCAACATTTTGTCTTTGGCTGCAACATTCTGTCTATGGTTGCAGTATTTTTTATGTGGTGGCAGCTTTTTTGTAGTTGTAGCATTTTTGCTGTGGTTGCAGTATTTTTTTTTTTTTTTTTTTTGGTTGCAGCATTTTGTCTATGTTTACTGTATTTCTTTGTGTGGTTATAGCATTTTGTCTGTGGTTGCAGTATTTTTTGTATTGTTGCAGCTTTTTGTCTGTGGTTGCAATACTTTTTCTATGGTTTCAGCAATTTGTCTGTTTGCAGTGTTATTTTTTGGTCGCAGCATTTTGTCTGTGGTTGTAGCATTTTTTCTGTGGTTGTAGCATTTATTTGTGGTTGCATTATTTTGTATGTGGTTACAACATTTTCTGTGGTTGCTTCTGTTTTTTTTTTATAATAACATTTTTAGTTTGCAGCATTTTTCTGTTCATTTGTGTTTTGCAGTTTGCATCATCTATCTGTTTGCTGTATGTTTTGCTTTTTTCTGCGCTTTTGTACCTTCTGGCCAGATATGGTGATATCAGATTCGACGGCATATATTTAATTGTGTAATATCAACATGTGTATTTGTTATTTGAGAATTTAGACCTGCTTGAACTGGACTTCAGTTGAAAGATTATATTAATATCCCTCAAAGACTTGAAGTTGAAGAAAAATGTCTTGCAAACATCTCTGAAAAGATGTGAGAACAAATCCCAGGTTTCACATAAACACAAACAACAAAATTCACTAAAATACATGGCAACATGATGCTCCAAATTATGCAGAGGGTACAATTACTGTCAGATAGAATAAATCTGAAGGAACAGAGCATTCTTTAAAAAAAACAAAAAAAACAAAAAAAAAAACAGTGGTGTTGTTAATTGGTTTAGCCTAGTGAAGCAGCATGGAACAAATTAACAGGATGGATACAGTGCTTTTTTTGTCACTTACATGAACAAAAAAATACCATTCAAAATGGTCTTTTGATGTCCCTTCATTACTGGGTTACATTTTGTTCATATTTGATTGTAAAATATTTAAAATTTATCTTAACTGATGATACTGTATTTTCTTGATGTAAACATTCTATCAACTTTCAACTTTTAGAATCATCCTCGCAATTAAAGGGGTCATGACAACAAATTTCATTTTTTGTGGTTTTGGAGGTATAATATAATCTGTTGTGCACTGATGAGGCCGTGTGAATGTCAAGAGTTGATATCAAAAGCCCTGCTCATAGGCGGTCAGCTTTGTTTCTTTGCTCAAAAACAGACAAATTGGAGAACAATTTATCTTTCTACGTAAGTCATCATTCTGTGTAATTCTTATTCTCCAATTAGAGCACACCATCAAGCAAACACCCCCGCCCCCATCCATCCTCTCCCCAGCTGATACTCTGGCTAATTAGAGGGCTAAGTTGCACTAGCATGTCTAACTACTCCACTGAAGAGGATGGCTACTAAAAAGGGAAGCTGTCATGTCCGAGGGTGCTCAAAAATGGATGAAAGTTTCCACTTACTCCTTAAGGATTAGAGAATCACTGAAGTTTATTTATGGGGAAGTAGCACGCAATTATAACCCTAATTTGAGACGATGTTCAGCGCATTTTACTGAAGAGTTTCCCAAATATGGTTGTAGCCAATCAGAGTGAAATCAACTCGGTATCAACATGGAGCCTAAGCTTAAATTCAATCTGGAAGACTCTCTCCAGCCTCACCTGCATCATCTATCCTTCACGTCATGTGCCTCAGCTGCAGAACATCAGCATCAGTCCACACCTCGTTGTAACCAATCATCGTGCAAGTCCCCCTTTTATAAGGCCCTCCATCCATGGCTCCATCTGCTCTTCAGCCAAGCTACAACCCACCTCCACCCCTTCTCCACCCTCATCCTCTCGACTCCTTCAGGCCTTGCTCCTGTATTCAGCCTCCACCACCAGTGTCCGGACCCCGGGGAGAGGGGGGGACATCTCTATTCCTAGACCTAGGATGTTCAAGCTTATAGCAATTCTCAACATCCACATATTCTGTCAGGGTTCGAGCGCCAAAGAACTTTGACTTATTCATTTTAAATAAAACTTTCTAATTACTACTTTCTCTCCATGTGAGTCTCTCCAGGTTGAAATATCATTACCCAACCCTTTTACTTCGGAGGGAAACCTGGCCTGTCAAAACATCCTCCTACAAAAAGGTGACATCAGTTTTTTAGATGAAATTCTTTGGAGAATTGATATATGCAGCAATATCAACTACATGAAATAGTTCTTACAGTGATATCACCACCCCTTTAATTGGACCCAGCTCTACATGCTGTATCTGAACAATCTGGCAGCAGCTGTGGCTTCCTCTATCTTTATAACGTGTGTAAATGTGAAACATTTGTAACAATATGACAAGAAATGTCAAAACAGCTGAAGAAAGCCAGTATTTTTATTTATCTGATGGATTATTTACTGTCTGAAAGAAACGTATATGTCACAAAGAGGGGGTCAGACACATAGGGTAGAATGTGTCATATGGGGAAAGTGAGGTGTGGAAAAAAATGTGTTTGAAACAGATGAAGCAAAACTGAAGTTATAGCCTGCTGTCTAACCCCATCATCCTTCTCCTGGCTCTATAAATAATACAACATGCAAAGCTGCCCTGAAGTTGTGAAGGGTTTGTTAATGGGTGTGCTAATTGCTGTAAACAGCAGTGGTGTTTGAGTCCTGCAACAGGCACAGCACTCGTAATTAAGCTGCCTCAGCCTCATTAGGGACAATAAGAGGACAAAGGAAGAAGTAGGGAAATGTGGAAAGAGAATCAAGGAACACACAGAGAAAAAAGTAGAGGTGTCAGAGTAAAAGAGCAAAAGGAGATAGAGCTAAGGGCAAATTGTTGAGATGATATGGAGATAAAACTATATTAAGGAGAAGACAATGTTCAGATTTAAGCTTAAAAATATTTTAAAAAGCTATTTGGAGAAGATGAGATGCAAATGAAAATGTGTAGTTCAGTTTTATAAAATTAGAAGGACAGAAAGGTTTTTAAAAAAATGTTTAATAAGTACTGAACAGATGCTTAGAACAAATCAATGCGTGTATGTGCCGTAACTTTCTCCAGCTGAGTAGAAACAAAACTGATGTTATTGTCTTTGGACCAAAAGAGGAACCGTCTAGAGTCAGCAGGCACCTTCTGTTATTTCAACTAGAAACTAGCGATCAGGCCCAAAATCTGGGTGTAGTGATGGACTCAGACCTGAACCTTCAGAGACACATAAAGACAGTTACAAAGTCAGCCTTCTATCACCTGAAGAACATTTCCAGGATCAAAGGACTAATTGCTCAACAAGATCTACAGAAACTCATCCATGCATTAATCTTTAGTTGCATTGATTACTGCAACAGTGTCTTCACAGGTCTGCCTTAAAAGTCAATCAGACAGCTGCAGCTGATCCAGAATACTGCTGCTCGTGTTCTCACTAAGACCAGGAAGATAGAGCACATCAGCCCAGTTCTAAAGTTCTTCCACTGACTCCCTGTAGCTCAGAGAATAGAATTTAAAATACTTCTGTTGATTTATAAATCACTGAACGACACCAAAATACATTGTACTGTTGTCAGTGTATTAACGTTCCAGACCACTCAGGTCCTTTGGTTCTAGTCTATTCTGCATCCCCAGAAACAGAACCAAACATGAAGAAGCAGCCTTCAGTTTTTATGCTCAACAAATCTGGAACAAACTTCCAGAAAACTGCAAAATAGCTGACACGCTGAGTTCCTTTAAATCAAGGCTAAAAACCCACCTGTTTAGAGTTGCCTTTGTTTAGTAGTAAGTGGAACATTAATCAGTATTTTCGAATTATATTTGCTTGATAATCTTTATGATTTTGATGCATTGATATTTGTGCGATGATTTTGCTGTATATTTCCTTGACGTTTTTATGATGTAAAGCACTTTAGACTGCCTTGCTACTGAAATGTGCTATACAAATAAACTTGACTTGACTTAATAGGACAGGTGGGAAAATCTGTCAACGGGATAACTATTAATCATGAATTCCACAAACCTGACATTTGTAAAGAAGAAAGTCATTGTTCTCAGAAGACGTAAAACATAAACATGTGAAAGAAGAAGCTGCTCTGCTCAAATGAGAAAAAAAATGACTTTTGGCTTCCATGCAAAGCACTGGGTGTAGTAGAAAACTAAGGCACCTCACCTAAATACAACATCCCCACAATGAAACATGGTGGTGGCAGTATCATGTTGTTGGGGATGTATTTCCTCAGAACGGTTCGGGAGGCTGGTCAGAGTTGATGGGAAGATAGATGGAGCTAGACATGGGGCAGCAATACAAGAAAACCTGTTAGAAGCTGTGAAAGACTTGAGACTGGGGCGAAGGTTCACCTTCCAGCAGGACACCACCCTAAAGATATAGTCAGAGCTATGATAGAAAGGTTTACATAAAATGCTATTCATGTATTAGAATGACCTGGTCAAAGTCAAGACCTAAGGATATGTTCCAAGATGCTTGCCGTCCAGTTTGAGACTGAGATATTTTACAAAAAACATCTTGCATCAAGATGTTCAAAGTTGATAAAGATATAGCCTAGAAGACTTTGAGTTACAACTACAGTGAAAAGTAGTTCTACAAAGCGTTGACTCAGAGATGGTGGTTCTGACCTTATTTAATTGACTTTCAGTTCCGAAAGATTATTTCATTGGCTTAAATTTCATGCATTTGTGCAAGCTGAATATAAGCAACACACACAAATACACACAAAAACATTTTCTTTCCACTCATTATATCTCATAAGCATTTTCTTAGAGATTATTCTGCATAGTACTATACAGGGAGATAGTTTTTGCACTTCCTTTGCAATGCAAGTTCTGTAAATTAAATTATATGGATGTATTTAAAGAGCTGATCTGTGTGTATATTACTTTCTGAAATGATGTCTTCCTATTCAGCTTAGTGCTACATAAGCATCCATGTAAAACCTACTGCTATTATATTTTGTCCAAATGATCAAGATCTCTGAAAATCTCCTCAATTTGTGATAAAAAGTACAGTTCGCTGATGGATGGATGGATAAAATGTTTGACCTGGATACACTTAAAGCTGAAATGTAGAATCCTACACCTTTCTATGATTAGCCAGTGGTCTGTAGTGTAGGACATGTGTGTATGGCAATATTCAGAGTTTTGACCAATCTGCTTGGAACCATGACTGAGTTGGTATAAATGGAAAAAAATTCCTTACAAGATGCTTTGTACTGTGGCACTTCTATTCTTGGGTGGCATAAGATGGAGATGAGGTGGAGAACTGTATTAAATTTCAGCTAATACTAACCCCACACGTTCTACATATGAAAGGTTTGGTCAGTCTGTCTAGACATCAGAAAAATATGCTATTAGTTGATCTAGCAGTATTTATATGTGAATGACTCACCCTACACACAATGAGCAAAAATAATTAAAAGTCTTTCTACTCTTACTGTCACATGAGGTACCTGCATCACAGTGATCAACAGTCTGCAAGCATTTACACAATAACACATCGACACATTAATTTGCCCACACACAAAGCTTCTGTCTTTCTGGCACATCCACATAGTGCACTGAACTCCAGACTAATGACGTCCAAAGGCTTCCTTTACCTCTTGATGAGCTCTCAGCCTGGCTGCCACGGCCTTGTTTTGCATTGAGTCTGGGTATAGGTAGCATCACATGGCTTTTTAGTGAAGTATTCGAACCCTGACTTTGATGTCTGGCAGTCAATGGAGCCCAGAAACTGAATGTGACATGCTAATGTGAGTAGATGAAAAGCTGCAGCATCCACTTATGCTGCATTCATGTCATACAAGGTTTGCCCTGATACTACTAAAGAATGATATTCACACTGGCTTTTTGGTGTGTGAATGTCAAACTGAAGCTTAGAGAGGTGCACAAAGGCAGGAAAGGCACAGCAAGTAGAAATACAAAAAAATCTACTGGAAAAAAGTACTGTATTTTGAATTGTGCTTGTATTACATCAGTCTAATGTTAATTCAGTTCACTGTAAAAAATACTTTATCTTAAAGGGAAATCAAAAATTGTTGTAACTCATATCATCCAAATGTCTTCAAAGAGTCATTGTGGATGGTGATGTTGTGGGTAGGGAGGATCTCCGGTAGCAGTCAGTCTTGCAACAAGAGGCCTCTTACTGAAGACTTGTTACTTTGACAGTCTCGTGACTGTCCTGACATGCTAACAGCTCAATTTCTGAGGAGCAGAGACAATACTACACAGTAGCATGTCCTGGATAACACCATCAGTTGTTGGCAAGGACTGCTACTCTACCTCATTTGCTTTTGCTGCTCCTCTTATAATCTCTGTCTGACTGTATGGTTAGAAAACTGGGCAGAGAGATATTAGTGTCTGGAACATGATCCTTGCCTGTTATGATCATAAATATTCATTTTGTGGAATAAAGTGAACTAAAGGAAGATAGATTGACACAGGTGCGACTGTTCAGGATTGCCACATTTAAAATAATACACATTTAGATTGCTTGTTAGTCAGAAAACACAGATTTGACACCGATGTCATTTATTAAACAACGAAAGACAAATAGAAAGCTGTGTGGCAAACTAAGGTGACCTTTGTTGTTTCTATGGTAAAGACGAAAAGTAGCAGCGAGGCGCTCATATAGATTGTTAGATAATCAGCAGGTGTGAAGACCCTAATAAAGAGAGTCTTTACAGTTAGCTGCATGTGTTAATACAACGTTCAGGAGAACTTAGAGGAGCAATTGTTGCTGCCAGTAAATCTGCAGAGGTTCTATAGAACTACATCCAAACATTTTGAAGTTCATCATTCCACTGTGAGAAAGATTATTCACAAAAAATGGAAAACAGCTCAGCTCAGTTCAGTCCAGTTGATTGCTAGACATTTAGTGAAAGATCGAAAGAGTGTAGCTTATCTAACAGGGTTGACAAAAGAACTCCTCTACTGGCACCCCTAATAAAGGAACTGCTCTTTGAGTGTACTCAGGTTATCTCTGTCTGATATTAAAGCTTATTTGATCATCTAAAACATTTCAGTTCTTCAACAACATTAAAAGAGAAGACTTGTGGGTGGATACTTTTTCATGCCACTGTGTTCTTGTTCTATTTTAAGACTATAGTGGCTATGTCTCCTGGGAAAATCAGCGTTTTTGCACTTGGAAAGTAGCAATCTCCATATACTGTGTGTGAATGTGTCTGTGTGTGTGTGAGGATGTGACACAGTTAAAAGCCCTTGAAGAGAGCAATATGAGTAGAAAAATGCTATCTATTTTCAGTCCATTTTCATTTTCATTTCACTCATCAAACTGATGGGAACTTGTCATTTGAGGCACCGATTCATTTGTCAAATAAATGACAAAAACAAATTGTTTGAATGTTTTGACACATATTTAGTTAAGTATTATTATTAGATTGTTCATGCAAAAAATAGTTCTTGCAGAATCATGAGTAGTGTGTTGTGATGGCTTAGAGATGTGATGAATCATGTGGATGATTAATTGTCAGCATTAATTACTTCCGGAGGGGAATCAGAACTAGAGGTCTGCAGTGAAATCAGAAGGTCATCGGTCAACATTTCCCAGGGCAAGATAACGAACCCAACATCTGACTTGTTTGGTTTGTTTGTGGACAGGCGAGTCAGAGTGTTCAAAGGAAAGACAAAGAGGGCTTGATGACTAACTGTGTAGGGGGAACACTTTTTGAAGAAATTGAAACAAGATAACTGTTATGTTCTGTACTGCGTAAAATTCTACAGCAGAAGGCCTATTAAAATTCAATCATCAACAGTTGCTTTTCCTGATGGCAGATAAATCTGCAAACCGTCCATTATGTTGACAGACTGACACACATCTACGTCGTATCCTAACACCTATAATTCATAGCACTAACATATACAGCCACCTGTTTTAGAGCCTGTGCTCAGTTAGAGACGAGATTGTCTTATGATCTACTTCTTAAAGATTCTTTTTGGTTGCACCAAGACTTTTTTGAGTTCACAAGTTTTCTAGCATTTTCTAGCTTATACTTCAAGAAAATATGCAACTTTTTTGCAGACATGCAGTTATTAAAAGTCGTCTTGAGCAATTGTTCCCCAGACCTTTTCAAGGCTTTTAAAGCTTTACTTTTCACCTTTGCAGTTTTGTTTCCAGTTGAGTCCTTTCTTAAAATTCACCAGAAATATAACAGTTTTTCTCAGTCACTTTGGTGCATTTCTCAGAACAGAACAGAATTGAAATTCTCAAAACTATTTGTTCAATCTTCAAATCATTTTGTCACTTGTGCACATCAAAAAAGCAGTTTCTGATTCCTTTGAACAAGTTGCAAATGCTTTTGTTCATCATACAAGTGATTATGTGCAATTTTCTTCTTTTTTCTACATTTTCAATAGCTTTTGTCATGTTGATCAGAATTAATTATATGTGTCTCTGTTGAATAGTCTTAACCTCCACAACATTTAAGCATAAGTTCATCTTATAAGTCTTTACATGCAAAATACTTGAACAGGTTGTCATATGTCAAGCATATTTATTTCCATTTCCATTAGACTTATTTTCTAAATCTGTCCTGAACTGATAAATTGCTCCCAGATGAATCCTGAATTTCTCCAGCGTAGCTAAATGTGTGAAGCGTCAGATCAACCAATGATCAACCAGTTTTCTGAAATAGCTCAAAGGTGCCATGAACAACACACTGGCAAGAATATAGTGTACATAGCTGGAATACAACACAATAATACATGTCTGACAATGGAAGGACAAAGATTTGGACAGAGTCAACAGCCAAAGAGAAGAAGGGGAAGAGGAAAAGGAGTGAGGCTGTGGCAGAGGAGTCAGGAAGCAAAACCAAGGAAGGGGCAGAAGAGGCTGAGGACATATGCCAGTTTCCATCACTCCAACGTCAGGAAATGGTTTGCAGCCCTCAACAGGATGCTGATGGAGTTCCCCTCTCCTTACTCCTCATTCCTATAAGATTCTTTCCACGCTGCATCGCCAGAGGGACAGTTGTTGTGATGTGGATGAGAGTTTGTGGCCCAACAGACATGAACATGAGGAGGTGTAGGAAGACTGCACTGTAACTCCTACAGCACTGCATGTCCAGTTTTCCTTAAAATGATTGTCTTATGTTTCCATTTCTACTCTTTTTCCTTTGTGCTCTCCAGGACTATATTTTCAGTATCATAATGTCACCGTCTGTCAAATAACAGTAAAAGCGTAAAAGGGAATCTTGTCCAGTCTCTTGCCACTGATCTTCCACAATTACACTTTACAATGCTTGTCATCAAAACTTCAGCCATAGTTTACAACAGAGCATCCCTCCAGAGAAAACTGCTATATTGACAGCATGACTAATCAGTCTGACTGTCTTATCCGAACACAATGAAACAAGGACTTGTCATTCTGAGGCTCTGTCATGTTCATTGACACATTTATTTGATTTTGAGAGATGAACTAAGGATTTTGAGGAGACTGGCTTTTGCAGGTAATCCATGGAGTTTTCCTGTTTGTACGAATTGTTTTGACAAATGAACTTACTGTTTTGCAAATGTCAAAAATGATTCCAGAATTTCACCAAAGTGACTGAGAAAAACTGTAACGAAACTGTTAAACACTCATTTGACTTGATTATTTTTAGAAACAATCAAACTTAAAGGGAGAATCCAGGTTGTGTTTAAATAACAGACAACCTAGCAATCTAGCAACTGTGTAAATGAGCAAATTTGCAATATTGTCCTTATCAGCTAAATTACAGGGTAGTCTTATAGTACTTCTAGTAAAAACCATCTGTATGATAGAGAATAGAGGGTAAAGTCAATTGTGGACCTCTGGGGGTGTAGACCTGACCAAAGCAGCACAGGAAGAGACACGGCACACCAGTCCTCAAAATCCTCCAATCCAGCACCGCTACCAAATCCCCAGGCCAAGCCCAGAGCCTGGTCACTTCAGTTGCCAAGTGGCCCCATGCTAGCAATACCGGTCCACCACAGCAGCTAAAACTCAGAAGGACCAAGTGAGGGAGGGTCTAGTTCCGTTCTCTTTGGAGAGATAGCCTGAAGGAGGCCAAGAGGAAGTGACCCACACCTAAAACCAGCCCAGTCTCCATGACCTCCAGTTGGCCTGTAACATCCATGAGAGCCATAGGTCATCACCCAGGAACCCATCATGCTGCTATATGGCCCAGCCACCCATACAAAAAGCAACTGCACATGTATGTGCCAGGCACGCCCCAGCAACATTGCCAAAGTCCCCAAGGCAATTTGCACACCTCCACTTCCCACTGAACCAGCATGGGCAGAGAAGCTCACAAATTATCCTTGTGTGCATCAAACACAAGGTTGAAGCTTGGTGAACAGGGCTGGACTCTGGCCATATATGGGCCGGCCCAAGGATGTCATTAGTATTATTATTGATATTGTTTAATTAAAAAAGTATATTAAAAATCATTTTCATCTTCTGCGACGGCCCATTGGTTGATTTTCTTGAAGGACATTGGGCTTATCCAGTGAAATCTCTCAGGCCTCCTTGACCCACCCTTTTCCTCCTAAGTTATAAATGTTGCCATTTTAACTGACCGAAGATGGAGAGAAGTGAGTGGATACGTGGTGGGGATGGCTCAGAAAAGCTGTGAGAAAGGCTACAAAGCGCCTACAAGTGGACAGAGAAAATGTGGCAAACTAACTGATATGTTTACCACACAAACTTGAACTGCTGAAGCAAGTTCACGGCCGGAGAAGGAGGGAAAATTAGCAATTCAGGGGGTTCATCTTCGGAGGAGGATGATGAGTGAGACGTGACCCAGGAACAGAAAAAATAACTAAATTGTAATATTTATGAACTGAAACAAAACAAGTAACAAAAGAAAAAGACAGAACAGCTAAATTAGAGTTTTAATTAATACAATTTAAAAATGTAAAAAAAAAGGTTAGAGAAGAGGTTGCGATAAACGTTTTCACTGACTTTTCCGTCGTCGATGAGGTCAAAAAAAATCCCAATCTATATTTACCTATCAATTTCTAAAATGATAATGATATATTCAGTAGCATTTAATTTTCATTCGCTTTAATTAATATTCAACAAGCTGAACCGAGAATCCACATCATGTCATCACACATCAGGCAGATAAATACACTTAACTTTCTCTCTGCCGTGACAAGTTTTGAAATCAGGCAACATTTCCCAAAGTAAACTGATCAGAAGTGGCCAAGACTCTCTGAACGAGGGGCTACCTGATCCTGCAAATACTCAGCAGTGGTTCAGATGCTCCAGACGCACTCCAAAGCCTCCATAACTCAACACGCTCAGCTTTCTGATAGCAAGATGCATTGAACTCAGTATACAGGTCAGATAGGATTTTCAAAAATTTATGGATTTTAGTTATCTCCACAATGTACTCTGTGCATAAAGTTGAAAATGTCTGCGCCTAGTGGTCAGTTGTGTGTAATCTGTCAAAATGAGGGATGGCCTTCAGATATTTCTGTCTGTTATCTTCTGGTATGTTGTGTACCTTCGCATATCATATAAAAAATTATGGTGGGCCGCCAGGACCAAAAACGCCAGGGAAGTTTTTTGGTCCTAGTCCAGTCCTGTTGGTGACTAAAAACCTGCTGCCAACCCCAAAGCCCTATGTGTCTCTAGTGTATTAAAATTGAGGTCCAGGGTAGGGTCATGCAAAGCACTCCACCCACCCCCCTATCTCCAGGCCCGTAACGGACATCATCCCACAACTCAGGGCTACGGTTATATGATGTTAAGGTCTTCACAGTATTCCTAGTATTGTAAAACACACATCACAACCAGATGCCATGCACAATGTGACTACTTCGAAAGCAAAGTGGTCACAGGCCCTCTTCAGATGGGAAGGGATGTGTCTTGATTTGTTAACAGCAGTTTAAAAGGGATGAAAACCCGATGCAAAGTGAACTTAAAAGGCTTGAACAGTATCAAGTTCAACTGCTTCTATTTTTGTAATATTTTGTTTTCAATATGTGTCATAATAAAATACTCCTTCAAGAACATTCAAGCTGTTCTACAAAAGTAGCAGTATCTACAAAATAATGCAGGTTTACATTGTTAGACTATATAGTTATGCTGCGTCTGAGGCATCTGCTATAAATGTTGAAGCCACAAAACACATTTGTGTGACTGCTAAGTCTTGTGTTCATGAGTGAGATGAACCATTTGACTCTTTTAATAGCACTTATTCAAGGGTTGCAGAGGAGTTTTAGATTTGTCTGCTTTATAAACCACTGCAGCTTCACACCACAGATGATCTCCATTGGAATCAAGGTCGGTCCAAACTCTACTCAACTGTTGGGAAAGAATTAACTTTACACTTTGGCAGATACATTTTAGCCTGTTGAAGCTGTCTTAGTGTGAATAATAACAACCAGATGTCACCAGATGACTATGAGGTAACAGAATAAGAACAAAAAAAAAAAAAAAAACTACGGAACTGAATATGTAGGTAGGGGTGAGGGAGCAGTGCCCCTCAACAGAAAACTCCTTCTGGCCTGCATGTGGTCTTAATTAGAAGGCAAAGCTTTTTGATGCTAAATTGATTTTTAATTGTTCACTCCCTGCATTCATCCAGGTGGCTAAGTTCCTGCATTTATTCTCTCCCTGTGCTGTGTCTCTCCCTCTCTTTTAGGGGAACATGTTTGGATCTGCCTGCAACTGTTAGTACTAATTTCCTAAACAAGAGCAATTCATTCTACATTAGACAAAGAGGTTGGATGGAGGCAAGGAGAGTGGGAAGAATGCTGAAAACTGACAAAGACACAGGAGTTGTGCTGTAATTGTCAGTAATGCTTTTCTATTTTTGTCATTTTAGACTTGATTCAAGGCAAACAGTCACTCTAAATGTTTTCTTTATCCTTTGATTTTTTTTTTCCCCCTTCTACCGAGGTGAGAAGCCACTCAGCTTTCTTTGGGTTAATGGCCATGGTGGTGGGTAAAAGCTGTTGGACATCACTCATCTATGGAGCCCATTGTTATGGGAGGCCTGGCGATAAGCTGATCTGATTTTTACAATGCTGCTGGTGACTGAGCATGATTCTTGATTATGTCCCACTGCCAGGGACTTGTTAAAAGAACAAGGCATAGATAAAAGCAGGGCTCACACTCCATTCTTTGCTCCTCTCGGTTCATCCTTAAGATGGGCTGAGGGGGCCCAGTACCAAAGGTGAATGTCACTCTGTATCTGTTCATTTGTATAATCTGTACACTGATCATTTTGGCATTAAATCTCGATTTTATACTTAACCATTTCTCATTATTTCATAAGGTAAATACTTTGCTGGTTTTATTGGTTGGGTCTCAGAACTGGAAAGAAACTAACCCGGTGGTGTATGGAAAGGGGAAGAGACAGATATCTTTTACTGCCAGGCTCGGTCTCATGTTTTCTTTCTGGACTTCCACTCATCCATTTTAAGGAGGGACATTCACTTAGTCTGTATTTCTGTGAAAAATGGTAAAAGCAATGAAGAGCTAAAGACATCATGAGATGAAAAATTAATGAGAGTGTGAAGAAATAGAGAATTTGTGCATGAGATAGAGAACTAATCAGCGATTTAACGAGAAAGGTTTAATGAGATAGACAATTAGGCATAACGAGGACACAGGGGGGTGGGTTGCTAGCTCAAAGTTAATTAATTAATAATCCAAGCCAAACTCCAGAAAGTTTGTGTACAGGACTATGCGAAAGATAGCCCCCCACCCATTTCCTCAGTTTGAGGATTAGGCATGCCTCACAGTAAACAGTAGTATTATGAATGGTGATTAATGCTATTACATAACTTGTTGCACCATACTGTGTGAAAGAGACCACAGTGGGGGGGAAAGGCAAAGCCCTGTAACCTTGCGGTGCTAATAAAGGGTTCTGTTTCAAGGCAGACCCCAGCAGGGAGAGCACATTTTGGGAAAAAGACCACCTTATTGATCCTTGGTGGACACAAAAAGAATTGAAGCATTCAAAACAGACCTAGTGAACATCAAACAAAAAGGGTTGTGAGGAAACAACGTCTATTTTAAGAGTATAAAAGGAAAATTATATTCAAATTTTTGAAAATGAAAAGATGCAGATGCAAATGACAGAAAAGTTGAAAAGTTCAAAATACTTTAAAACAAGTCTTAAACCAATGCTTCTGGATGGAGTTAATGAAATAGATGTTCAGATTTTTAGAGCATTTTCAAAACAGAGGATCAACTAATGTAAATATTCTGGAGGAAAACTGATTAAAGATTATTGCTTTCATTTTGGTCAGAATGGGAATGATTAATTTCATTGTAGGGTGGCTTTGAGGGTCCTGGAAAGCGCTATATAAAAGTCTGATGTCACCTCATTGCTAAATTTTGCATCTCTCATATGTATTAAGTTTCCAGATTTTTTCCAAATCATATAAAGATAGCAACAGTTCTACCTGTTTTGAAAATACTGAAAAACATAAGAAAACTCATAGACCGTTCTTCAATTTTTCACAATTTCAAAGTTTCAAGTAATTTTCTTTACCAAAAACAAAATCTATTGGAAGTGTAATAAAACTACTGGGGGAGTAACAATATGATTTTAGAGAAACTAAAACCACAACACATGCAGTAATGCAGATGGGGTTGTCTCTGCATTGGATAAATAACTTTGACAGAAGGATACACTGCAAAAAGACCTCTGAAATAACAATAAATAAATAAATCATATCTTTGAGACAAAATTCTTATTTTAAACAAGTTATCTGCCAGTACAGTATGAAAAATTTTACTTATGAGTTCCACAAAATAAGAAAAACAACACTTACGGTTTTGGAATCCTAGAAATCTCATTTTAAGTAATAAATGCTTAAAGTTAATTTTCATTACAAGACTTGTAAACTAAATTATGACACAACTTTTCTTATTTTGGAGAATTAGTTATTTTATCTGGAATGAAACAAGTACAACAAGAACACTACAAATCGTATAAGTGAATTATCTTTCAATCAGGGAGACTGTCTGCAATTAATTTTGAAAACCCAAAAAATAGAGGGGAAATGACACTATTGGAATGGGCCATTATTATTACAAAACAAACCTTACTACAGCTATAAGCTTATATTTTTATCAACTCAAACATTTTTATTAAAATGTTAAAATTTCAACTTGAAAAGTCAACTAATCTCAGTAAAATAAGGACACAACCACAAAACCTTATGTCAACAAAACGCAGTGTTTATGACCTGTCAGATCTTTTCACATTAACGCTGACTCAACTAGAAAGGATCAAGAAGAAAGCAGACATGGGCTCAACTCAATCCATCATCCTTATTAACTGATCTCAAAGAGAATTCATGCAGCAGCGTGGCAGAGAAAACCTTGCAAACAACAAACAAACAAAGCAAAAAATTGGTTTTAATAGATTCTTGAAGATATATTAATCCATAAATGTTTCTAACTTCTCTGTGGCTGTACATGATAACCAGTAAATCTTAACTATTCTAGAATATTTCTGTCAATGAAATAAGGAATTTACAGTTGAGAAAAACCACATTTTAGTTAACGCAAGTTAAAAAACTGACGTCTTTAGCAGGTTATACTTCTCATTATTAACTATTCTAAACCTTTCTCCTATTTTACTTTCAGAAATGAGAACAAAATAGATTTTTCCATCAAAACTACTTGTTTCGACATTTTGACAATAACTACTTATTTTGACAACTTTAAGTCGTCTAAAAGAAGATCAAAGTAAATAATTTTATCAGCATTTCATACGAAAATAAAACACTTTAAGCCATGTGTATAACAAAAGCAGACTACATGATCCAAACTAAAACTCTCAAACCAGCATCAGATTAACTCAAATGTCAGTAACTTAATATTACAAAACAAACACACAACGGGTCGTGTGTTCAAAATAACTGATTCCAATACTCTCAAGACTGCTGCTGCACACTGGGTTTTTTTTCTGTTTGTTGGATCCAAGAACTTTCATGGGCTCTGTCAAGAACAGGTTCGAGGGTTCTTTGAGTTTCCCACACAAAGAACAAATGGATCAACCAGGACAGGCAATCTCAAGTGGTATGAGCCCCTCTTTCTCTGTCTCCTTATGATTTATTCTTATAATTTATTACATCCAAGAAGTTCATTCAGCCACAGTTATAGGGAAAGAAAATTAAATATAATTTGATGGTTTACAAGTTATCTACTTTTCCTTAGTTACTGGAGTTGAACTGTGCGCTGTACCTGCTATGAAATACCAAATTAAAGCTATCAAAATTCTACTGGAAGTTGTGGAAATTCAGTTATTGAGATTGTCACTTTTAAGGTTTCTTGCTGGTTGTAAAAAGTTTGGCTGCTTGGATTCTAAAGTATTTCTGAAGAGGTTTTTGATCGGTTGTTCTGATAAAGAGGTTTATATAGCAAAACAAAATCCTTGAAGTCTATTAGTCCAGACTTCTAAAACTAATTCAGCTGGTATTCCAAGCTCTCGTTGTGAAAGCTAAGAAGCTGCCATTAATGGCTGTAGCTGAGGGGGCTCGCTGGCTGGGGCTGCTCAGTCGGACTGGTACCTCAGAGGAAGCAGGGTTTGATGGAAAGGAGGCAGGTAGTAGGCTGAACGAATTCTTCCTAAAAACCGGCTGAAACTGACATCCTGTTACCCTGCTTGGGGGTCCAGGAAGCCTGGACCCTTTCAACGGAGAGCTGGTTCAGAGTACTTTGCATTAGTGAGTTTAGTCTGACGATAAAGGATAATTGGTAGGATCTACCAATTCTTCCGCCTGCTGCCTTCATATGTGAAATAAAGCACAGAGTAGCGTCGCAGCATGTTCCGTTCCTTCACTGATCTCTGATTAATAAGTCCGAAGCGTTGCGGTTATGTGTAAAAATATTTCTGCTCCCCAAACACCAGCAATGCACAGTTTTACATGTTTCTTTTTACAAACATTCTCAAACTTTAGGAAGAACCCAGAACCCAGAAACGGGAGAAATGAGGTAATGTGGGAAAGAAAAGGAGGTGATGCTAGAGGGTGAGACGTACTCTTATGTCCTTTAGGGCTGCATGCAGGTATCAGCCAGGTGCTATCCAACTATTAGCCAGGTGCAGAGGGAGAAAATGTGGAGCTGAGATGGAACTACCAGTTCCATCTCTGGTAGTTTCAGTTTTTTGTGCTGATGATCAAACAACAGGAGTTCCTGTAATGAAGCTTTCCCATTTTGTCCTGTTGTGCAATAATAAGCATGAGTATGATATACGTAATGAAACAGATAAAGGCTGTAATGGAAAGCTGGACAAGTTCCTGCACGTGGTTTCAGCGCTTCCTGCAGACACGCCCCTATATCTCAGAGCAAACTGATGCTTTTTCATTACTTTTGAGACATAATTTTAAAGGCTCAGCGGTGTTTTTAATAATTCAAATTTAGCTGGTGATTGATAACACATATTTCTGTGCTGTGACAAACTCAGAACACAAATTTATTGCTACTTTACATGGATTTAAATCTTTTCATTCCAGTACCACGGGGTTTATCACCCTTTTATGTTGTTACACTGCAAAAACTGAAATCTAAATAAGATCAAATATCTCAAATTAAGTTGATTTTTGCTTGTTTTTTTGGCAAGATACTTTTTCTCACTATGAGGTGTTTATGGTAGAACATTTCCCTTATTTTAAATGTTTTTTCCTTAATTATCTGAAGTAATTAAAGCTTGATATTGAGAAATTAGTACTTATTATGAGTAAATGCATGCATGAAACTAGAATATCAATAGTTACAAAGCATACCACAAATATGGAACAGATTTTTCAAAGTAATAATTTCTTATTTCAAGGAAAGATAAAGAATTCATGATTGACTGAATTAAATCATTCAGATAATTAAAACAGATTACAACCAAATCAAATCCATTGTTTTATTGTTAATGAAACAATATAAAACAAGAACGTATATAGTTTAACATAAAGCCGAGTACTGTGAATTGAATTGACATTTGATACTAATATAATTAACATGTGACACTTACAACAATTTTCAGAAACAGAAATTGTTCATCATTTTAGATTCAGAAAATGTTGCAGCATATTTTCATCTCCCTAATTTGAGCCTCCACAGTCAACACAAGGTTACATCAAAGCAAGTCATATATTGTTTACCCTGGACTATTTTTCACTGTTGTACAATTCGATTATACCCCCAAGACAGTATTTTACCTGAACAAAGGTGTGGCTCTTGCTGCTGACTGTGTAATAAGGGGTAAAATCCACCAGCTTTTCAGCATCAACTAATTCAGTAGCCTGTGCAAGGTGTGGGACCTCAACCTGATATACCATGACATTTCTATCAAAGTGTACAGTTTGAAAAGGTTGGTATTCCAAACAATGGAGTCTAGAATCAACCAGATAATTCTGGCAAATTTCCATTTACTACTTTTGCAAAGATCAGAGACCTCTGAGTGATGTACTTATTGCCATTTATCACAAGTCATTTGACAGATACAGCATGGTTTAATTCATGATAATCAAGGAAGTCTCGCAGTTTTCCTTTTAAATGCTGTAGATCTTTAACCTCGGATACAGGTGTACTGAAGGGTCAACAGTTTTGGCAGCTTTCATATATTTGGTTTTGATTAATCAGAGACTTGCAAATATTTTTTTAAAATTTAGCTTTGAAGTCCATTGCTTAAAAAAGCAATGTTTAGAATCAAACCTCATGCACATATGTTTAACCATTGGACCTAATGATTTAATCTGTTATGGCAAATGTATCAAATAATGCTGTTTAAGAGTAATATTGCGTTCTGGGAAAAGCTCTCTCCAATGCTTCATATGATTTTCCATAAGTGACTTCAAACTAGAAACAGATGTAATGGCAAGAACAGGCGCAAACACTAAGTGCACAATCTCTATTAGCTCATTTATGAGATGCACATGTTCATTGTCTTGCAAACTCTCCAAAATAAATGGTAAAATCCTTAACAGGACAAGCATTTGCCCAGATGAGTGTTTTAATTTACCATCAGTTGACATTATTGTACTCAGAGAGATTGGATATGGCCGATCGCTAACATCTTGACGGGAATAAGGAAAACCCAGAGCTTTAGAGAGTCCAGCTCTATCATTCTTGACTGAATAAGATGATTTAAAACAGTCTTGATTTCCAAAGGAGCAGTACCCTCCAGAATTAAGTGCATAATGTCTTGTGGAGTTTGTTTTATAATCTGAAAAGCAGGGAAATCAACCAATTTGCTCCTTCTGTTGATCCCATATGTTGTTTTCACTCAGTTGCAAAGGGAGTCCATATCTGCCCTTTCTATTTCATCAACCTGTTTAATATGTCCCATCAAGGTCCTTTTAGTAAATGCATCCTCACTGAAGTGTGACAGCATGTCTTCAAAAGCACATTCACAATGTCTGCATTTACCCAGAGTATCACCACAAGCAGAGACCATAGCACCATAGTTTTCTGTCCTTGAATGGTTTGCATGTTAACACCGTTGTATAATGCATCCACATCTTCTTTGATCCTGTTCTAGATCACATTTATGCCAAAATGACACAGATCTCCTTCTCGAGCCATGGCAACTACCCTAATAGCAGCAATGAGCAATAACAGTGTGTATCAGTATATTGTAGGCCCTATCGGATAACTTATAGATGCCATCATCTTCTGACCCTCACTTTCAGGGTGGCTCCGAACAATGGGGGCGGGTCTGCCTGGGGTACAGCTGTCACCATGACGTCCTTTTCCCCTTGTGTGTGTCCTTTCCCGTTGGTGTGTTTTTTCAGCCAACAGGGGAGCATGTTTCAGATACCCCTGCCAGCTGGTACCCAGAAGCTGGGCCCCAGACCCTTTTTGTATACGATTTAGCAATACTGAAAATATTCAATTTGTTTTGTGATTTAATTTACTTTCAAGTTTTTATGTCTGAATTATTTATGATTTAAATGAGGTTCAGTTTATTTTTTTACTTTGATTATTTTTTAGCTTTTATTTTTGCGACCTAGATCCTTTTACACTAATAAAAATTGTATTTAAAATGTCAAATGTGTTTAGATTTTTAAGCTTTATTAAAATTTATTCTTAGAATTTAAGGTAAAGTTTTACTAAACATTTTTAAATTTAGATGTTAATTTCATCCTTTTCTCAAAATAAAACTCAAAACAAAGCAAAACCTGAGTTTAGTTTTCGCTGTTAAAATGCTGTCAGTGTCTTTAAGATTTGTTGTATTACTTCCAAAAGTGTGTCCATTTTAATTTATTTAAAGGTACACAGCAAAAAAGGAACCACCAGTTCCACCAGAAAATTAAAATGCACTTTCAATTATTTATTTTTCATTTTATTTATGAGTCAAAAAATGCTTCTTTATTTTGAAAATGAAAAAGCATTTCTATTAATCCATTTAATTTGAAAATTGAGACACATTTGGTTCCATAATTTAGATAATCTGTTTGGAAATGCTCTGAATAACAAGTATTTTATTAACTCCACCCACATACACTGATTTAATACTTGTTTTACAGTATGTTAAGGAGATTTTCATCTTTTCTATCAGAGTAAGTTTAGTTGTAAAACTCTGAACATAAGAGTCTCTTTCATTCAGTATGGTTACTGAGGAAAAAATGCAAGCAACAACAACACTATGCAGGAAGCATTCATTCTCAGTGCCAATTGCATCACCGAATTATGGTCCAGATTTCATGGTCCAGTCAAAGATCCAAACCATCAAAGAGGGCTATTTTTTGCCCGACCTGATCAGAGTCCTCCAGAGTGAATTCATTATTAATTAATCAATCAACCAATTTATTAATCAATTAATTAATCAGTCAATCAATCAATCAACCCTGAGCTATCAACCGACCCCCTAAGTGTTTGTATTTTGGCTCACGTAATTTGTCTCATAAAATTTTAATTCCTGTTTTCGGTGCCACAAACTAGTTTTGTGCCCTATTTTTCACTCTTTTTCTCTTTATTTTCATCTCTTCACTTTCACTTCTCTTATTTATTCTGTTTAAACCTCTTTTGAGCTTCTAAGGACTAGTTGGTGTCTCTCTGTGAGATTGTCTATTAAAAATGAGGATCCGCCAAGGGACCACAGCCGAGCTTTACAGGGAGACATTTAAATAGATGTCTGCAGAATCATTAGAAAAGGTATTCTGCCCACCTGTTCAGATGTGTACAAAAACCCCTGAATAGCACGACTGTGGCTTCACCTCGATCTGGAGTCCTCCTCAGTCGATCTAGGCCTCGCATTTTTCCAAGATCCAGGTCACTGCAGCAATTTGTTGTTTTTATCTTGGTTGAGACCTGATCACAGTACCTCGAAACAAGAAACAGAGCAAAAGGTTGAGATTAACTTAATTTTAATCTCTATTTTAGAGCAGTCAGTGATACATAACAGTCAATCAGTATGTTCAATTTAAAACAGAGAGCCACCAAATCGTCCACAGCGCTGGACTTCTACAGTACATCTTATGGATGGACTGAAAGACGCAAAGAGAAACTGCAGCATGTCTGTATAT
Organism: Anableps anableps; assembly: GCA_014839685.1. Lineage (NCBI taxonomy): Eukaryota > Metazoa > Chordata > Actinopteri > Cyprinodontiformes > Anablepidae > Anableps > Anableps anableps. The sequence goes on from CM026082.1 coordinate 31,600,108, forward strand.
ATATAACTAAGCTACACCCACTTTAGGGGTGTTCCCCTGTGTGTGTCAATGTGTCTATATGTGATCAAAACTGGTCTTAACTGGTTTACAACGGTTATAAGCGTGTAAGCTGCAACAATGCGCATGTATGCAGGCAACTACAATAGCTCTATCTATGGTTGCACAAAACAGCACTTCCTCAGACTACATCCTGTGTTCATACATCCTGTTTCCATCACCCCAAAGCAAATCATCTGAGCTATTGGCTTCTACAGGATTTAACCCTTCACAGTGAAGTTAGCCAGCAACCTGTCACAGGCTAATTTTCACCAAAGGGTTAAAAGTGCTTCCCTTGTTAATGTGAGCCATGAACAGTCAATAGCTACACAAACACCAGTGCTTAAACATGTATTGATAATGGTTTTTAGTATTTATTTTTTTTTTAATGAAGTTGAAGCTCGCTTCCGATAGCACATGGTGTCCACGCATCCTTAAAATTATCTTAAATTCATGTATCTAAAATCAATCCTTTAAAATGTCTTCAAAATATTTTTAAAACATTGATTTGTCCATAAATATGTAAATCACAGGTCTTAAATTTTGTGGTGGCGGGACTATTTAATCTCACATATTATAAATATTTTTTCTGATGGACTTTTTTTTTTTTTGTCAGGCAAAAGTTTGATTTGTGCGTAGGGCCTTTATTTAAAAATTTAAGTTGAGGTAGATAAGACCAGTGGGGGGCAGCATTACGCATAGCCAGTGTACAGCCTGCCAAAATTTATTAGAAGAAGAAGAGTCACATACGGACATCTGCATTGCGTTTTGTGACTCAAGCCGGTTGAGGCTACCGCTAATTAGCTGCTAATATATCCTAGCCTAGCTAGCTAGCTTTTTTGCATCTATAAAGGGGAAGTGCAGTGTTATGACAGGTGTCCTCCCAAGGTAGTTTTCCCCGACAGAATTTGTATCCCCTCACAGGGAGTGCGCACGCAGCAGGAGGAGCTGGTCGAGTTCACTCCGCCTCAGTTCTAACCCACTAAACCTGAAACTAGCGATATTTTATCTTTGTGAAAGATGAGCTTTGTTACTTTATTCTTCACTAAATAGGTTATAGAAGAATATCGTCTGTAATTTTTGAAAAAAAAAGAGAACTCCGTTCTCTAAAAACTAACGGCTCTGTGAACATTTCAACATGTTCTACAACATAAAATTTGCTTTCATTGTTTCATGTTGTCAAATGTTGTGACTGCTTGATCTCACTGAGAACTGTTGTCAATCATATTCTTGTAATAAATATAACAAACTAAATGGAGTATATATATATATATATATATGAGAGCTAACTTCCAGTAGGAATATTACTTTAAACCTCAATATAGCATATTTGGTGCTTAACTCTATTTTTGTATTGTAGATTGACACACAATATCTGTATGTTGTATTATCTTCCATAAACACAGTGTTTGTTCTAACATCAGGTTTCTTATTGCATTCCACTCTATCAGAATTGGTATCCCCATCTGCTCTACCCATCCAGCATTGTAATATACACATTCTAAAGATCATGATTAGACAGTTCTCTTCATCTTCAGCTTTCTGGACTTTGTTGTGTCCCAAAGCTTTCTCCTAATCTGAAGTTGAGGGGCAGATTCTATCAGGTGGTCCAATCAAGTCATAACCTTGTATGTGGAAGTTATTCCTATGGAGAGAAAACTGACTCAAAATATCTGTGTATCTGTAATACTTGATTTGTATTCTGTGTAAGCCTGTCTGTGTGTAGCTTTGGGTACTTGTGTGTGTAAAACATGATTTGTAAACCATAAAAAAAACATTTTGTGCGTAATTTCAGGTTCTTGCAAATGTGTGTTCAAATACAGATATTAAAAAATTACAAATACAAAATAAAAGTACACACACAAATCTGATAATTACAAATTCAAAAAGGCTCCTACGCATACAAATCATTAAATACATGTACATGAATCGCTTAATACACACGGACAAAACGACAGTTTACAAGTGCACAAGGTTTTTTTGAAACACATTTCCGTTTCCAGAGAGCTCCCAGATTCATGTGTAAATGATGCGTTTCTTCAGTCGTTCCAGATTAGGTTAAGCAACATAAAAAACTTTACAACAAAAAAAGTTAAAATCTTTAAAATCTCTAAAAGGCATATTTACCAGACTACACACAAAAATATTGTCCATAACATGACTTAGCCATTTGACTGAAACCTCTTCAAGCAGAACAGATATTGTAAGAACCACACCACTGCAAAAGAAAAGTACAATAATGCTGGAATGGTGGAGGTGGAATGGGTGACAGGTTCATTTCCTAAAGATAACCAGCAAATGGCTTCAAGGGTCCAGCAAGCTGACTGGCATCATGAAAACAGATCATCCTGGTGCTCAAGCAGAGATCACTTTCATGGATTGTGTAGATGCTCTTAAACTGTACGAGACTAAAAATACAAGGACTTAGCTACCAACAGCTAAAGTAAACATAGCTCACATAAACATTAGCTCCTGCTGACAGAAAATGTGAGGAGGATGCTGTATCAAGCTACCAGACAAATAAAATGTAATCTGAAATTATTTACAATACTAGATGTCTCATTATAATCGCAGATGAAAGCGTGCAGGTTTAACTTCGACTTACTTCGGAGGGAAGACCACCGGGCTGCTCCCCCGTCTTGCCTCCTGGTTTGACTGCCTGCTTTTCCCAGCCAACGAACCATTCCGTCACCTAGTGGTCATTTTTTTTAAACAACGTAATTAAATTTGTATGCCTCGGGGCATAATATGTCCATATAAACAAACATGGAGTACTGACAAGTAAATGAAGGAATATCTGTTATAACTAAGGGGTGTTGAGGTATCCCATTTTCCACATAAAAACGTCTTTGCCACTTTAGCATGAGTATAGAGTGAATTAAATTCAGCAGGAAAAAAACCACTGTACTCTGAATAAAACTCAGATGACCCAGCTTTCCATCAGCATTTAAACGCATCATTTACACATGAATCTGGGAGCTCTCTGGAAACGTGAAATGTGTCTCAAAAAACCTTGTGCACTTGTAACCTGATCTGTGCGTAACTGTCGTTTTGTCCGTGTGTATCAGGTGATTCGTGTACACATATTTAACAATTTGTATGCGTAGAAGCCTTTTTGAATTCGTAATTATCAGATTTGTGTGTGTACTTTTATTTTGCATTCATAAGATTTTAATATCTGTATTTGTATTTGAACACACATTTGCAAGTACCTGAAGTTATGTTACAAATCAAGTATTACAGATGCACAGATATTTTGAGTCAATTTTCTCTCCATAGGAATAACTTCCACATACAAGGTTGTGGCTTAATGAAACTTTATGTGTGTCATGACAGACCAGCGCTAATCACATTCTCATAATCATTTGGTGATATCACCTTAGCCCTGCCACCTGTAAACAGGAAGTAAGCTGTTTTGCTGTTGGTTGTCTTGCTTTTACTCTTTGATTCATACAGAATTAAACTGTTGAAAACCTTATCCACTAATTCTTGTTAGCCACACATGACAAGTTAAAAAGCGTACAGGAAATCATTGCTAATCTTTTGCCACAAAACAGGAAGTGACAATAACTCCTGTCTGGAAGTTTGGATTTCGGCAAAACTTTTAAGACTTGTTGCTGGACTCGTACTGAATTGTACCAAATGTGATTTGGGAGATTCGCCAAATTCTCTGCCTAGTGGATGGGTGCAGGAACAGGGTGAAAGTGGTAATGACAGTGATGGGGAGGGGGTGCCAGAGCTCCTGCTGCAAGGCTGAAGCACACTGAGCTGCGAGTGCCGCTAACGCTGCTCGCAGCTTTAATTTGCTGTTTGTTTTTCTTTTTGTTTTTAAGTGTGCGGAAGAGCCCAACACCTTCCTCCAGACAAGACCACTTTTCAGCCCTGTGGTCATTGTCTGTGAAACCAACTGCATACTGGCCATTGGAACTATGCCGGTCCTGATCTTCCCAAAGAAGGACATTTCTGTTACCAGGATGTACATTATGACATGCTACTACACCTTCCACCTTACATACCCCAAGTGTGTAGCCGCACTCCTCTCTTTTCTGCAGACAGAAGTTCGCATTCATGACCGAGACATGATATCCTCATACAAAAAAAAGCAATTAATGACTGGAAGAAGTTCATTACTGAATAAGCTTAGATATATTAAGGTAATTGTTGATGTCCAGTCCAAAAAGTTGTCTGCATTTGGCAGTCTGATTTATTTACGTCTTATCACTTTGTTTGAGTGCAGCATGTGTTTAAAAAGTTCATTATTCTATTACAGGTTTCTGCAACCTGCAGCTCTGGGTCTTTAGATACTCCAAGGAGGTTCTTAAAAATGGCCAGAACTGTAAAGATTTCAGCATGTTTTTAATGTATAGTTGTTGTTTTTTTAAATACTAGGAGTGCACTGATTGCAGATTTCTGGCCGCTTGTCAATTACCGATCTTTAAAAAGCCTGAACTGCTGATTCTGATTTTGGCCGATGCTCATTTTTCTGTCTGAGAGGTTGCTAAATATAGCAAGAAAGTCGCTGAGTTGGCAACAGTGGGGTGACTGTTGTTAACTACCAATGGGCAGACGTGACCTGTGAGAGAGTGGTTGATTTTTAGACCTTTACTGAGGTAGATCAGATCAGTGGAAAAGATCAGCTTCACATGTAAGTATTGGCTGATCTCCCAAACTTAAGGAAATAGGGGCTGATTTATTGGTGCACCCCTATTAAATACTAGCCTTTGCTGTTGTACCTTTGCATTTCTATGCAATGTATGGATAATATTTTCTCAAAGGAAATAGAAAATGTATTACAATTGTTGTTCTTTCATCCATGGTTCAGTATTTGTGGATTTCTTCTGTGTAACATAACTCCAAGTTATCCAATTTTTATTTACTTATAACTGCCTATTAAAGTAAGCAGTACAAGGAATGACAGTTATAACCATTTTAACGGGAAGTTTCAAGTATGATTTAAGCAATTTGCTATTGCCTGGGGTCCACTGTGTTATTAAGAAAGAGCGTTTTGTTTCAAAGAGTCATGATGCATTTGTGGCTCTAAAGTTTGGTTTTGTTGGACAGAATCCAGTATTGGCTCTTGGGATTGTAAAGGTTGTTGACCCATGTTCTAACATTTATAGCACAGTTTCAGACATATGATGACACCAACCTTTCAAGCCTGATCAGAAGTTGTCATGTTTTTGTTTTATCTGCAACTTGCATAATAAAGAAGTTAAAAGGAATTGAACTCCTATCTTTGTTTTAACAAGCCAGTAACCTCTCTTGCTCTAGTACTGAGCGGATACATTCTTTGGTTTTTGCCTGAGGTTTATGGAAAATATCCATAAAAAATCTGAAGCCTTTGTATCAAGAAAAATACTTTAGTTTTTAGTATAACTTTACTGGTTTCAAGGTAAATTATAATGCCAATCAAGATGATGTCAGCAGCATTTCCTTTATTGAAGAATATTTTTCTATTAAGAAATGAAGTCTCATATATTCTATTTCCATTAGTAAAAATGGGCTTGTTTTATGTGAAAATACACTAATTTTAAGGGGGTTTTTTTAGGTTCACTGAGGTTAGATATTTTTACTTGTTTTGGAAAATCTTGACAAGCCTTATTTTCTTGTTCTGCTGGGAGATAATCTTTCTTATTTTAAGTAATATATACTTGTAGTATTTTCAACAGGGATGCTGATGACACAGAGTTAAACCACAAATGAAGACCCTGGAGTTTAGTTGCAGTTTGTTTGTTTGTGTTGGCTACCGAGTAAGTGAATGTGTCAGTTGTTATTTCCCAAATGAGCTCAAGGCTTCGCTGGGACTGTGTTTCTTCACCACTTAAATCTAAATCTTTAATGACTGGTGCACAGTCTTCTGGGCAGAAGGCCTGCATAACTGCCTGTGAGTTAGAAACAAACTTATGCAAGCGCAGATTGGATTCAGCAAGTGAAGCTTGTGTTCTTTGAAGCAAGTCTATAACCTCAGCAGGAGAGGGAACAGAAATCAAGCCATCATCTACATAAAAGTGCCTCTCCATAAACTTGACAGTATCAGCACCATGGTCCTTTGCACCTGCTCTGATGGCCTTGTGTAGTCCATAAACAGCAACAGCAGGAGACGGTGAGTTATCAAATACATGGACTTTCATGCGATAGTCGATAATTTCCTTGTTTAAGTCATTGTCCCTATGCCAGAGAAAATGGAGGTAGTTACGGTGGTCCTCGCGCACCATAAAACAGTGAAACATTTGCTATATGTTTGCCATGATTGTAACACTTTATGTTCGAAAGTGGAGAAGAACTCCGAAGAGTGTATTGTTTAGATCAGGGCCAGTAAGGAGGACAATGTTAAGTGAAACATCACAGTACTGGGCACTAGAATCAAAAACAGCCCTAATCTGATTGGGCTTTTGTAGGCAGTAAACTCCAAATGTTGGAAGATACCAGCATTCCTCTCCCATTTTCACCTCAGCATGGCCATTAGAGAAGATCTTTCCCATGAAGGTCATATATTGTTCTTGCATTTTAGGTTTCCTCTTCAGGTTGCGTTTTAAGGATGAGAATCTTGTGACTGCCTGCTCTCTATTGTTTGGCAGTTGCTGGCGAGGTTCTTTAAACGGAAGTGGGGTGACCCAACCGTTGTCCTCGTCTCTGTACATAGCATTGTCCATTATTTTGATAAAGATGGTGTCCTGTATTGAGGGAGCTGGTTTATTGTCATTTTCTGTCTGATTAAAAACCGTTTGTCCCAGAGTTTGCTCAGGTGATTTACTCGGCCTATTCGTGTGTGGCATTTCCTTGAGTTGGACACGGCTGTTGCATAGTTCAAAAACTGTAGGGCGACCATTTTCCAAAACAACTGTTTTGAGAGTGCTGACTGTCGGCCTATGAAGATTACCCAGACAAACCTCCCCGACTACAACCCACTCTAGATCTAAACACTGGGCGAAGTGTGCATTATGCAGGCCATTAACTCTCTGCCTGTCCTTGTGTGCTCGTAAAACATCTCACCCTAGTAACAGGAGTATTTCAGCTTCAGGGTCTGTTCTGGGATGTATTTTGTTATGGATTGAAGGTGTGGCTGGTGTAGCACTGTGCTAGGGATTGGGATTTCACTCCTGTTGTTGGGAATGTCCTGACACTCAATAAGCGGGGGTAGAGGGATAACTACTAACCTATCTAGTGACTCAGTTGGGAATACTTGAGCTGTTTTACCCCATGTTTCTACAATACCAGAGCATCTTCTAAGACTATAGGAAAAAGATTCACTTTTAATGTTGAAAATTTCAAAAAACTCTGGCCTAGCTAAGGAACGATTGCTCTGATTGTCTAATATTACATAAGCTTTGATAGCTCTGTTCTTGTAACCTTTAGGGTACACCCACACGAGACATATCTTAGAACACGAACGACCCCACTGAACTGGACCGCACACATCTGTGAAGCTTGTTGTGACATTGACTGTGTCAGGACTATTTTCTTCCTCCCCGCCATTCTCTTGTGCCGGTGGGGAAGCCTTGTTGATCTGTGGCGGAGAACCAGGATGCATGATTGTGTCATGGCCTGTGCTATCACATTCAGAACATGTTACTGCAGATTTACAGTCCTTTGCAAGTGTCTGAAGAGCAGCATTTGAAGCATATTCCTCTCTCTTTGAGGAAGGTCTTCCTTCCGTTGAATGGTTTATTCCTAAATGTTCTGCATTTTTTGAGTGGGTGTGGCTTATTATGCAGTGGGCAACTCCTGTTAAAGTCCTTGTTGGGGAGAAAAATATTGGTTTTGTGTACAGTAATAGGCTTACTAGAGCTAAAGTTCTTTGCATAAAGTTTTTCTGGTTTTGAGTGTGTTTGGCTGTTCTGTTGGTGGAAACTCAGATCATTGAGTTTCTTTGCCTCTTTGCATTTGAATTTACAGAAATATTCAAAGGGTGGAAAACAGCCTCAATTTTCCTCTTTATACTGAGATCCATGTGACATCCACCTCTCCTGAAGTCCATGTGGGAGTTTTTCCACAACTGGGCCAATTCCGCGAGAGGTGTCCAGATATTGTAGGCCAGGGACGTAGCTGTCTTCCATGGCACTTTGAATCTCTTGTAACAGATCCCCTAGTTCACGCAGCTTGATGTTATCTTTGACTGTTATTCTTGGAAAACTGTCCAGTCGTTGGAAGAGTGACTTTTAGATTAGTTCAGGAGCTGCATAACATTTGTTTAGTCTTTCCCATGCTTTGTGCAGAGCTAAAGTTGGGTTGTTGACATGTACTGACCATATTCGCTTTAACTGATCGCTGAACTGGTAAAGGCCTGAAGTGATTAGATCTTGTCTTGCCATGTATTGGGCAAATGGCTCAACTGGATGTGGAATGTTGGCTGGGGTGTTATAGTGAGGCATGAATGGTGAGCAAATCAGGTTGAGGGAAGTGTTTGGTTTCTCCAACTTTGGTTTCATTTCATCTCTAGGCTGACTGGGCATATTTAAGGCAGCAACATTGTCCTTAGTAAGCTTTAGCTCAGAGCTGATGGACTGTGGCTCTACACTGTTCATCGAGGGGATGCCATGTTACAAATGTATCGGATGGGCTTACTCGTGGGTGAGAGGTGGTTGGTACTTCTTGAGGACATGGAGACTGTATGATGCCCATTTGAGATTGTACATATTCACTTGTACATTCTAATTTTGACTTTTCTGATGGAGGTTTTCTGCTCTCAGGCTCCTCTTGTATTGCCTCAGCTTCCTCCAGCACTTGGGCTTCAGCTACAGCAGCATCAGCTTCCTTTTGTAATGTTATCACTTCCAATTTTGCCTCTATTTTAGCTTTTTCCAGTTCACTTTGTGCTTTTTCGACTTTCAGTTGTGCTTCTTTGGTTGCATAGGATGCTCTCACTTTAGCAGCCTCCGCTTTAGCTCGAGCGTCACTTACTGCTGATCCAGATGAATGGCTCGTTTTTACACTGCATGCAGACTTGTTGCTGGATCCCATTTTGACCGTGAGGAATCATCAATCATCAGTTGGTGCGGGGGTGGGTGGGGGAGGATTGCTACAATATTTCATGATTCACTAAACTGTAAAAAAGTTTTCCTTGGCAAATTCAACTCTTTTGAATATTTGGGAATCAAGCTAAAAGGCCATAAGTGAGCTCTGACACTAACTTTATAAAAAACCCACTAAAATATGTGGCAAATTTATTTCAATGATTTTAGTGAGCTCTCATTGGTAATTTGTATTGATTATGACTGTTTATAACTGGGGGAGACTTCCACATCCATGTTGACAACCCCCAAGACAGAGGTGCAAAAAAGCTGAATGATGTACTTCAAAACTTTGGTTTGACTCAACATGTTAAACAGGTAACACACAATCAAGGACACTCTGGACTTGATTATCAGTAAGGGTGGCAATATTCCCAATGCCTGTAATTGATGTCACCCTGTCTGACCATTTTTCTGTCAATTTTGAAAGTACAGTGTCCATTTACTCACTTAGCAAAATAGATGTTAATACAAAATGTTCTTCTACAGACAAAACACAGCTAAAACTTTTAATCAAATTTACTCCTCCACCTTGCTTCTATCCTGTAACCCCATAGATGAGCTGGTAGATAATTTTCATTAAAAAAATTTCAGAGATCATTGATTCCATTGCTTCCATTTCAATGAAGAGCATGTCTGGTAGGAAGAAATCTCTATGAGAAGCGCTCCACTAGAAAGAAGTGAAAAAAGCCTTTATCAAAGGGCTGAGCGTAAATGGCGTAAAACTCTACTTCACATTTATTATGAAATCTACAAAGAGAGGCTTCAAAGCTATCATTCAACACAAAAACACACAAGGGAAATGTTCTTTGTGGATATCATAAACAAAAACATGAATAATGCTCAAGCCTTGTTTGCCACAGTTGACAAACCCTCCAGTGATTGTAGCAACTGAACTACACTCTACCTGGGCCTGCAATGAATTTGTCAACTTCTTGCAGAGAGAATTCCCTAAAAGTTTGAGGATTAATCTGCACATCAACATGAAATCCAAAATCAATGCTATGCCCCAACATAACAAATGCAGAGAAAATGGCTAAATTTCACCAACTCAACCATGAAAACTTAGAAGACATAATAAATCAGTTAAGCTCCCCCTCCTCCTTGATATCTTACCCACAACTTTCCTCTAGAAAGTTCGGCCTGTCATTGTATCTGACTCGATTCAAATAGTGATCTCATTAGGTGTTTTCCCCCAGGCTTCACAAACAGCAGTTATCAAACCACTGATAAAGAATAATCTGGACAAAACACTACCACACATTTACAGGCCAATCTCCAATCTTCCATTCATAGGCAAAATTATTGAAAAAGCTGTGGTTCGACAATTAAACAGCTTCTTAACAATGACCAACTGCTTTAACATTGTTCAGTCCGGTTTTCTTGCCCACCACAGTACTGAGACTGCCCTCATCAAAGTGTTGAATGACATCCACATAAATAGAGACTGAGAAAGAACCACAGTGTTGGTCTCTGTTAGACCTAAGTGCAGCATTTGACACTGTTGACCATGACATATTATTGAAGCTACTGAAAAGCTGGGTTGGACTTTACTTAATTGCTTCGAATCTTACCTAAAGAACTGGGACTTCTTTGTGTCAATAGGTAACTTCTCACCAGAGCAGACAAAAGTCACATGTGGGGTACCATAAGGCTCAGTCCTGGGACCCCTCCTAATTAATATCTACATGCTCCCACTAGCTCAGGTTATAACAAGAAATAAGATTAGTTACCATAACTACTGAGATGTTATTTTATGCTTGAATAGCATTGGTGATAGGCCAACTCCTTTTTGCCCAACTTGCACACAGCAATTGTGTTTTCCAGCATGTTAATTATGTAATTAACAGACTACTTCATTGTTATTGTTCACATTGTATCATGGATACAATGAGCTTGCCAGACCTGTATTTTGATCGACTGGATCGACAAGAAGACAAAAACCTACCCCCTTTGATGGAGAGTTACTGGAAGCCTAAAAGTTGCTAAAAGCTTTCAGTTATTCTGCCTGTGGACATGTGGAAGGTTTATTATGATAGGATATAAGCCTCACCAGGATTATGTGCTTCATTAAAGCAGGTCAAGCTTGGGCAGACAGAGAATCACCGACCCCCTGCCGCAGGTGTCAACATATGCATGGCAGGGTACATCATATACTAGTTATATTTTGTCTAATTTAATTATGAAATATAATCCAAATAAAGTGTTTTACCTGTCTATAGTAGTTACTTAGCTGTAGGCTATGCCCCCAATCAGTGCTGAAGATTATAGATTAAAATTTTTAATCGCTTTGGTTCCTTGTTTATGTGATCCAAAGTGGGATCAAAGCACAGAATTCATGCCTGTTCTGTTTGCAGTCATTTCAACATGCGAGGTCGGTGGACACGCACCTGTGCCATTCTCTGCGTCCCTGCACGTTGGCCTTGTGCGCTGCTGTGTCTGGTCTGCACCTCTGAAGTTTTGCACCTCAGCACGGTTCACACACGCAACCTTTCACTCAAGATGGATGATTTGGAAGATGTTCTTAGAGAGCACCTGTATTCATATAATCTCTGTATGCAGGCTCATTTCTGGAGAATCCTGCACCAAGGTAGGCGTCAAGTATAAAAGCCACTCTACTTGCTTGTCTTGCGTGAGATCAATGTGAACGCCAAATATAATTTACCATACAGTTGCGCTTTCAGAGGTGCACATTGAGCATGCTGTGAGATTGATATATCCTTGAAACAAAGAATAAAGTGAGACGTGTGCATTTACGTACATCTCTTACACACTCGCTCAATATGTATTCTGGCAGCACATGGCTGCACATGTAATTTAACTACAACAGCAGTCAATCACAGACAAGCCTTTTTCATCCAAAGTGTTCCTTGCAAATCCTGCGTTTGCGTGGATAAATAAAAAACAATCACAACCAGAAAATCAAAAAATACTGCACCAAGCAACAGATATTACTAATCACAGAACATGAATTTTGTACCCCAAGTATATTTAGTTAAGCATACAAATACTTATCATTGTCAGTTTTAAGAAATAGTTTTTTAACTTAATTTTAGTTTTAAATGTGACCAGGGCTGGCTCAAGATTTATGAGACCTTAGGCAGAATATAATTTAGGGGTCTTCTTCCAGTTAAGAACATCACCATCATTAACAATGTTTCAGTACGGGTTTGGTGGTATCGACAATTTGGTGGAAACTTGGAGAGGTGGCCAGTTTTAACTGGCCAAGCTTAAAAGCAATCACTGATAATTGTTTATTGTTTTCTGGGATGTATTTGTGAACAAGCTGAGGTCAAACACAAAGATTAAACTCATAGCATCAGCTTGTAGCCATGGTAACACAACAATCAGTTAACTATTAAGATAATTTTTTTTGCACTTTTACAAAGTAAACTTGCCAACTCCTTTAAATATTAAATTGAAATGTTAAAGAATTTAAGGCTCTGAATTTATCTGTTCTTAAACCATTAAAATCAAATTTAATAGCATTGTCATTCTCAATAAGCAAATGTTAAAATTCTAGCTCTGTGGTCTATGTTAAAATATCAGCATTTATGAGGAGGCCCCTGAAGATCTGAGGGGTCCTAAGCAGATGCTTAGTTTGCTTATGCCTTAGGCACTTAGGCAAGGTCTGAATGTGACCAGCATTAGATCGCTTGTTAAAAGACCAAGCCCATAGCTGATTAATTATGATTTAACTGAAGTGCAAAAAAAATAATAATTTATGATTATTTTTTTGTGTTTGCTGTTTTTTTGACTCTATAGTTGTGTTTGAATATTGTAAATAATGTCTTACAATAACATATAATTACCTAGTAATATTATTTCCTGTCAACATTTAACGTGTTAATACAAAAACTCGGTGAGCCGCTGGTAAACTGCCCTAGCTCCCAACCACTGCGCTTAGCAAGTTTTCTGGGGGGAAACCCTGAATAAAAGCAGTTAATATGGTTTGTTATGATAAACATTTAGCAACATGCATTTTGCGCTATTTAGCAATTATAGCCTGGTATCAGAAAATCCACCGTATCTTCCATCCATCCATTTTCTTCCATTTATCTGGGGTCGAGTCGCGGGAGCAGCAGCCTAAGCAGGGAGACCCAGACTTCCTTCTCCCCAGCCACTTGGGCCGGCTCCTCCAGGGGAATCCCAAGGCGTTCCCAGGCCAGCCAAGAAACATAGTCCCTCCAGCGTATTCTGGGTCTTCCTCTGGGCCTCCTCCTGGTGGGACGTGCCCAGAACACCTCACAGGGAGACGTCCAGGAGGCATCCTAATCAAATGCCCCAGCTGTAGTTAAGTGGTTGAGCAAAAAATGTTGTGGTGCCTATATGCTGAAGTTTCATTTCACATAAAAATAAAAGTTGCTTCTGACAAGTATCTTTTATTTCAAAATTTGTTTCATTAATTTTTTCTTTCAAGGTCTGTTGTTGACTATCTCAGATTGTGAACTTCTTCACGTTTAGCATCACACTGTGTGAATCTGTCCACTGATTCATCAACCACAGCAGTTTGTGTTGTAGTCTCTGTGTTGTCTTCATCTCATTCAAGGCTTTTTCTTCTTTTGGTCACCCGCAAGTACCAACTTCTCTGACTGAACACTGTCTGGTGTTGGAGTGTGTGGTACATCAAAGATGGCTGGCACATCTCTGGGTGCCAGGGTCTTCAGGATCATTTGATTTTGAACCTGTAAAACATAAGAAAACGAGCATATCATAGATTAGAGATGTGGGTAAAATACAATTGAAACCATATATTTACATACACAGAATAAAAGACATTTTTTTTTTCTCTCTGAAATTAAATCAGATCAAACTTCTTGTTTTAGATCAGTTAGAATGACCAAAATTATTTATATTTGCTAAATGCCAGAAAACTTAGCAAGAACTTTTTTTTTTTTTTTTTTTTTTTTTTTTTTTTTTTTTTACTGTCTTCAAATTCTGAAGTTTACATACATTTGGTCAGTATCAGGGATAATTGTCCTTTAAACTGTATGGATGGCAGCATCATGGTGTGATATGTTTATGTTGAAGTCCCATATAATGGTGTCCATGTGAATTTATTATTAAATTGGCAGGTGCAGGACGTACCTGAGATGACAGCAAGTGTGCACATAGCAAATAATGGACACTGTCGCTGGCGAGTTGTTTTGCCATACAAAAAAATGGCAGCTCATGTTTGTTCACCGGAAGTATTTCATCGCAATTTGTCTATTAATTCAAAATCATCAAGTTAAAGTTCCATCCTTAGATGAAACATTAAATATGCAAAGATCATATTGATAAAACACCTTTTTATTCTTTAATCTTGTGGGCAAAACAGCCTAAACATTTCACCAATAAGATGTGATGTTTCAACACCTGCACATTTGAAACGCTATCAATAGTGAACTTCAACAAAAGGCAGCCACCCACACAGCAGGCAGTGCTCATCATTGTCACCACTGGAGGCAGGAACGGCTAAAAATCACACAGCTCTGGCAGCAACCCCCCATTCACTCTCTATTTTCTACGTTTGCACAGCTGTCATTGTGAAAGACAAGCAGCCACACTAAAACCTTCAGGAGATGCAGCTTTATTCTTAAAATCAATCGGACAGACAAACTAGAATGAAATGGCATGGAGATAATGTGATGGTGTGGCGAGGTGACCTTTAAACACAGCCATCGCTACATCCCAAGAACTGAAAAAGCCTGACCTTTGTAGTACCATTACAGAAGATTCCAATCGGAAAGGCGGGTGGGGGGATGGGTGGGCACACATGTACACACATGTAAACCAATCAGCTGCACACACTTACATCACATATTTTCTTGTATTACATATCCTTCATGATATGTACCACTAAAAGCATAAAGACTTGGGAAGGAAATGCAGACAAGTAGATGAGGGTACATATAGTTGCACAGACATATAAACATGGAAACAGTTAACACAAGCACACGTGTATGAGACATGTGATCTGCCAGGAGAGCATGCAAACGACACACTGTAACCTTCCTGTTGGCTGCAAAGGCCAAATGTGGTAATGGTTTCCTCTATGTTAATGCTGGTTGGTGGAGTGCCTTTCTTTTCTCCTCAGTATTCCTGTCAGGGAGAGCTTGAATCGTTTTGAATTGCAAAATGCCAAAAGCAGAAGGCTGTATTGTTTGTAATGCAATTGGCAGTGTGTGTTTGGAAGAAAATACAGAAAGATGTCCTGTGGAGTGCTGGAATAGAATAATTATGTGCAATGTTATGAGTATTCAGATGAGAAACAGTAGATTCAACAATCTCACTGAACAAGAAGAGAACTGGCAGTCACTGAAAGTCACTAGCAGTGGCTGTAGTGGGGAGATTGGATCAATATGCATTGATTATCTTTTGCCTATTTGGAATAATAGGTGATGTTGGACTGGTGATGTGATGACAGAGTGTTGCAAGAGGGGATGGATTAGAAAAATCATTCATTTTAAAGAAAATAAATACTTTACAGTAAGTTTAGTTCCCAGAAATTGATCAGAATTTGCTCTATGAGGATCAATCTCCTTAAAATAGGATGAAATGTATTTATCTGAAATTTAAAGGCCTTTCTGAATAAAACACATTTTGTCCTTTAAAAATACTCTAAAATATGTTAGACTAAATTAAATGTTTTATTTCCTGATAGGAAAATTATGTAAACTATAGTTTATGATTTCATATTTTAACAAGCAGAACAGACAAGAGTTTAGAGGCCTTAAAAAAAATTAAAAAAAATAAAACCCAACCTGGTCCGAACCCGATCCAACCCAACATATTAACTCTAATTAGAGGCCAGAGCCCAAAGTGAACCTGACATATGAGCCCCACATTTGCTGCACTCTACTAATCCAATGCATGTCTTGTTATTGTCAACTCAATTCAATTCAGTTTATTTATATAGCATCAATTCATAACAAATGTCGTCTCGAGGCACTTTACAAAAAGAAAAAAAAAATTCACATACATTTCAATTGATCCTAGTTATCAAACAGTACAGTAGCTCAATTAATTATTCAAAGTAGTTCAAAAAGTTCCTAAGGAAACCCAGCAGAGCATCGAATCATTGATTTGCAGCATTCACTCCTCCTGGACGAGCATGTAGCGACCGCATGGCATTGTGTTGTTGATTTTACAGCAATCCCTCATACTGAGCATACATGTAGTGACAATGGAGAGGAAAAACTCCCCTTTAACAGCAAGAAACCTCCAGCAGAACCAGAACCTGGCTCAGTACAAGCGGCCATCTGCCATGACCGACTGGGGGTTTGAGAAGACAGAGCAGAATGCATGAGAAAAACAGATGAACTGATGTGAGATCATTTTCAATGTTCCTGAAAGTAAAAAGTTAATAGCAGGAGGAGGAGAATGATTAGTTGATGGCAGCATCATCTCAGCTGAAGCCCTCCTCCAGGAAGGCATCACAGCCAAACACAACTCCAGACCAAGTGTAGCTTCTATGGAGAGAAAATAACTGAGAGAAAACAAAAAGTTAACAGTTGAAATAACAGCAAGTAATGCAAACTGGAGAGTAGTAGAAGAAGAAAGTGAGAAAAAGGGGTCGGTTTGTCCTCCATTAGCCTAAGCCTATGGCAGCACAGCTACAGAAACAGCTCAGGATAACCTAAGCCAGTTTAAGCATAAGCTTTATCAAAAAGGAAAGTTTTAAGCCCAGTCTTAAAAGTAGACAGGGTGTCTGCCTCATGGACTAAAACTGGGAGCTGGTTCCACAGGAGAGGAGCCTGATAACTAAAGGATCTGCCTCCCAGTCTACTTTTTGAAATTCTTGGAACCAGCAGTAAACCTGCAGTCTGAGATCAAAGTGCTCTGTTAGGATCATATTGAACAATCAGATCTCTGATGCAGCTTGATTATTAAGGGCTTTATACGTGAGAAGGAGAATCTTAAATTCTATTCTGGATTTAACAGTGAGCCAATGAAGGGAAGCTAAAATAGGAGAAATATGATCTTTTTCATTTTCATCAGAACTGTTGCTGCAGCATTTTGGATCAGCTGAAGGACTTTAACTACATTCTGTGGACTTCCTGATAGTAAAGAATTACAGTAGTCCAGCCTTGAAGTAACAAATGCATGGACTAGTTTTTCAGCATCACTACTGGACATAATATTTCTAATTTTGGCAACATTCCAGAGATAAAGAAATTCTAGAAAGATGCATAATATGGGACTTAAATGACATATCCTGATTAAAAATAACACCAAGATGTCATGATTTGTGATGGTAGATTGTTGAGAACCCAAATGCAGAGAGGCGGAGGCAGTAAGTATTAAATGATTTTTAAATAAATGACAAAAACACTGGAGGTTGCAGGAAGCCAAAAACATGAATCCATGGAGCAAAACAGTGAGCACAACAGGGAAAAACTCAGGCAAGGAAACAAGTAGACAACAGGGAGCTAACCAGCAGAATAACATGTAGCAAACAGGAGGAACCAGCGAGGAGTGGGAGAAAGGAGGAGCATAAATACTATGAGGGTGACTATTGGAACAATGACTGGGGCTGATTGGCTAAACGTTTGCGCTAGAGGGGAACTGAGGAGAGAGAGAGAGAATGGTAACAGGGGGCGAGGGAGAGTAACAGGGGAGCAAGGAAAAGAATCTAACAGTAACTGGGAATAACTGGGATAACTAAGAAAAGACTGAAATAATCAAACATAATCTAAAAGTAACTGAAATACTAAAACTAATAACTGGGAAAACCAAAGGGATAACCAAGACTGTGGTAAATAAGAAATAAGTACAAAGAAATGAAAGAAGCAAAAGTCTAACAGATACAGAATATGACATGAGGTTCTTTATTATCTGAGGCCAATTTAATGCCATTAAGATCAAGTGATTGATGAAGCAGTGTCTCTTTCAGAGGTCCTGGTCCAAAAACAACCACTTCTGTCAGAATTTAAAAGAAGAAAATTTAGTGTCATCCACATTTTAATGTCCTCAAGACATGCCTGTAATCTACCTGCTGGATTGCATTTATCAGGATGTATGGATAGATACAGCTGAATATTATCAGCATAACAGTGGAAATTTGTTTCATGCTGTCTGATGATTTTTCCAATTGGAAGCATATATATATATATATAGTAAAAAGAATTGGTCCAAGCACAGAGCCCTGTGGTACTCCACAAGTAACGCTAGAGTGACAAGAAGATTTATCATTCACATGAACAAACTGGAATCTGTCTGACAGATAAGATTTAAACCAGCCTAGTGCTGTTCCTTTGGTACCTGCAACATGTTCAAGCCTTTCCTTTCTAAGAGAATATTGTGGTCCACTGGATCAAAAGCAGCACTGAGATCAAGCAAAACCAGGACAGACACAAGTCCATTATCTGCGGCCAAGAGAATGTCATTTGTAACTTTCACAAGTGCCATTTCAGTGCTATGATGAGCTCAGAAACCTGACTGAAACTCTTCAAACAGGTCATTACTTTTTAGACGCTCACACACTTGATTAGCAACTATTTTCTCAAGGACTTTAGATAAGAAAGGAAGATTAGATATAGGTCTGTAATTTATTAAGTCATCTTGGTTGACAAGTTTCTTAAGTAAAGGCTTAATTACAGATACCTTAAAAGCCTGTGGAACATGTCCATTTACTAGGGACAGATAAATCATATCTAAAATGGAGGCAGTAATCAAAGGGAACACCGCTTTTAATAATTTGGTTGGGACAGGGTCCAACATGCAAGTCGAAGGTTTGGAAGAAGCTAATATTTTTGATAACTCAGAAAGCTCAACTGACTCAGGACACTCCAAACACATATCAGGTTCTAGCGTTACATTAAGTGCTTCCTCTCTTACTTCGGATGAAGTAATCACGCTCAGGAGGATGCCAACAATTTTATTTCTAATAGAATCAATTTTATTTAAGAAGAATTCCATAAAGTCATTCCTGCTGAGAGCTGGGGGAATTGATGGATCAACAGAGCTATGACTCTGTGTAAGTTTGGCAATTGTACTAAAAAGAAACCTAGGATTATTCCTATTCTCCTCTATTAATGATGGAAAATACAGTGTTCTAGCTTGGTGAAGGGTCTTTTTGTACAGCAGTAGACTATTTTTCCAAGTTAAGTAGGACTGAGTTCATCTGAGATTCTGAGGAAATTAAACATGGAACAGATTCTTTAAATGTTTTTACAGCATTGTCTAATAAAGCTCTTCTTTCATTTCTACAATGAAATTTTCTTTCAGGTTTGGAATACTCAGTTAAAATAAACTCAGCGGTTATTAAAAAATGGTCAGGCAGTATAGGGTTATGGGGAATTACTATTATTACTATTATTTCTTCACACTCAATGTCATATGTCAGCACTAGGTCTAAAGTATGATGAGACGAGTGGGTAAGACTGTGAATGCTTTGAGTAAAACCAATTGAATCCAAAGATAGCATTAAAGGCTAGATTTAGGCTATCACCCTCATTGTTAATATGAATGTTAAAATCTCCCACTATAATGATCTTATCAGTATTTAACACTAAATCAGATAAAAAAAAATAAAAAAATCTGAGAAATGATCTAAAAATTGAGTGTAAGGGCCTGGTGGACGATACAAAACAATATACAAAAGTGGCTTTACTGGTTTGCTACTAGGATGAGGAAAACTAAGGGTTCTTAGGGTTCAAAAGAACTGTAGCTATTAATAGGCATAGGATTAATTGATAAATCTGAATGAAAAATAGTTGCTACTCCTCCACCTCACCCTGTACTTTGAGCAATGTGGAAATTTAAATAATTACAAGGGGTTTATTCATTTATACTAAACATAGTTCTCTGCTGCAGCCAGGTTTCTGTGAGACAGAACAAATCAATCAGATTATCACAAATCATTTACTTGCAAAGTCTTTGAAGAGAGAGATCTTATGTTCAATAAACCACATTTAATTATTTTATTTTTCTGTTCATTTAGAGTCATATTTATCTTCATGAGATTTTCATGACTTGCTCATTTTAGGTTCTACTTTAATCCATTTTATTTTGGCCATGGGTAAGACACTGTCTTAACAGGGTAATGGGTAACAGTACAAAAGCTGCAGAGAGGTCTGTTAAACTGCAACTCTGCTCCCTGGTCTGGACCCTGGATTGTCAGTGTTTTGGAGGACTAATAAATTTGTCCAGATTCCTAGAAAGAAGAGCTGCTCCATCCAAAGTGGGATGGATGCCGTCTCTCCAGATCAGACCGGGTTTTCCCCAAAATATTCACCAGATATTAATGTAAAACAACCAGTTTCAGACTTCTGACTTTGCATTCTGCTGGTTTAGTAGTATAATTCTCCCATTTTTAGCTTTTGTTTAACATCTTTCAGCTATGTGTTGTCACTTGTAACTACAGGGTAAGTCAAGTGCAAATCTTTTGGGATGTGTGATTGATAGGAATGGAGCAGGACGCTGCCACATATGCAGTAATTGTGCAGTGTGATGTGCTTGTTTAAGTCTAATTAACTTCTACACATTTCTTTCTTTCTGCATTGCATGCTGGGAGTGTGTTGGTGACGGTGAGGCTGCGTGTGGTGAGTCTGACAGAGTGGAAGAGTTGTCTAACAGTTTTTCCTGATCTTTTCTTGCATGTGTTGTTTTTCTAATATTCTTTAATTGTACTGTTTCTACGTCTTTGGGTTATTTAGGACTTTTGTAGCGCTTGCAGCGCTGTTTGTTTGCGGGGATGGCGTCTTTAGGGGCGCCGCCCCTCTCTTTGAGGAATGGGATTTGGATTCAGCCTGACCCGTCAATCCCAGTTGAAACAGTTCTCCTGGCTGTTGGAGATATTGTTGGTCACAACAATTTAATTTATGCTTCAAGAATGAATAAGGGAGTAGTGATATTTTTGAAAGAGGAACGTTTTGTTACTCAGTTGATTGTCAGTGGGGTGACAATAGGCGGAGAGTTCCTGCAGGTGTCCCCACTTGCAGTGCCCTCCACCCGGGTTATTTCGAGTGTGCCGCCATTCATTCCTAATAACTTGTTGGAGAAAGAGCTCCAGCGTTTTGGGAAACTCGCCAGCGGTTTCAAAACTGTGGGTTTGGGATGTAAGAACGATAAACTAAAACATGTTCAATCTTTTAGGAGGCAGGTGTTTATGTTTTTAAACTCTGCTACACAGACGCTGGAAGTGTCTTTTAGAGTGAAATATGAAGAAGGATCCTATATGGTATACGCAAGCACTGGAAACATGAAATGTTTTGAGTGTGGGGATGTTGGGCACAAACGGACCGCTTGCCCGCACAAAAACCTGACAGCGCAGGCTGAGATAAATGGAAATGTAGAGGCATCGTTGGCCATTGATGTTCCTCCGGCTGTGGAAGGGGAGGCGCCCTCCATCAGCTGTTTCTGATGCTGGGAGGAAAGAAGCGGTTTGGATATACAGCCTGTAAGGGATGGCACTGAGAAAACTGGAATCAGTGTTCCAAAAAATTCCTCAGACTGTGGCCATCTTGACTCAGAAACCGATCAGACGGCTAATTCTATCTCTGTTGCTGCTAAGGCGGCGGTGCCGCCCGCAGGTGAGGTTGCAGCGGCCCAGCCTGCAGCTGAAGCTGCACAGGCAGAAGACATGGAATATGACAGTGATTCAGACAGCGTTTCAATCGCAGATTCACAAACATCCAGTGGCGATTTGTACACTTTGGAAGAATCAATGTTTTCCTCGATGAAATGTTTGGAAAACATAAAGTTCTTGATTATTTTCCAAATGCAGAAAAATTTCTCAAGAGCGCATTAATGGTACAGAAAATGGTAGGTTTTGAAATGCTTGATGAAAAGAAATGTTTCCGTTTAAAAAAAAAAAAAAAAAAAGCATATGACAAACGTCCAGAGACAGTTATTAGCAAATAAAGGTAAAGGTTCAAAACGGCTAAAAATTCAGGATTAAGACAATGATTATAGTTCACTGGGTGGTCTTTTTTGTACTGTCTCTGTCTGTCTGTAAGGACTCACAGGGAAGACCCGGAAATTCAACCACACACAGAAGTACATAAAGGAAAAAACAGGTTTATTCAGTATTGGAAACTGGCAGCTGCTCAGGATGAAACAATGACGGTCTCCACAAGGGAATCCAATGCAGCACCAGGGGCTTAGACGATAATCAGGCAGAGGTTATACACGGGAAGGCAGAGAGAGCAGACTTAGCTTGAGGGACAGGCAATACTCGGTGGTCATGAGGCGGAGCTTGAGTCAGGGTCCAGAAACAAAGGAATCCGTAATGGGCTTGGCAAGAGGGGAAGATCCATGGACGGAAAGTGGTCGAAGAAACACGAGAAGGCAAGGCATGAAACCCTGGATCTCTACTGGCTCATGGCTATCGGTAATCTGGCAGCGAGGCAGGGGCTGAGAGGAGTTAAGTAGAGCAGGGCCCAGGTGGCACAGATCAGCAATCAGGCAACACAGGTGAGTTGAATGAAAACTAACACAGCATGGACAGGACAGAACGTGAATCATGACACTGTCTTCCCTCTCCTTTTCATCTGTATGCATAATATCAGGGTGGGGTCATTAAACATCAACGGTGGGAGGGATCCGCATGAAAAGATGGTTAGTTTAGAGATGATCATTCAGAAGAAGCTTGATGTGTTTTTACAAGAAACACACACAGATCATGAAAACGAGGTAGAGTGGGGTATGAGTTGGAAGGGGAATTTTTTTTGTCTCATGGGACCAGGTCATCTGCTGGTGTAGCAGTTTTATTTTCACCAGGACTGGACGCTAACATCATTTCCTGTACTGAGTTAATACCAGGCAGGGTCCTGGTGATTAGAGTAGAAATAGAAAGTTTCTCTTTTTGTTTTATTAATGTTTATACACCAAACCAGGGGGATAACAGGATTAAGACATTTGAGAAAATACACAGTTTTTTGCAGCAGTCTAATCAAAATGAGTGTGTTGTGATGGGCGGGGATTGGAACTGCACAACTAGTTTTACAACAGATAGAACAGCAGAAGAACCTCATCTTCCATCATCCTTTAAATTAGCTCAGGTGTTATCAGAGCTTAGTTTGGTTGATGCTTGGAGGATTAAGCACCCTAATGTTAAACAATATACATGGGTAAAAATGAAGGATGGGACAGTGAGTGGGGCCAGATTGGACAGATTTTATATTTCAGAAATTCATAGAAGTAGATTATCCAACTGCCTAATTTGTCCATTTGGTTTTTATGACCATCATTTAGTTTTTATGGATTTTCTTTTTTCAACCACCACCAGTTGTAGATCTTATTGGCATTTCAACATTAAACTACTTCAAGATATACCAAAGTTTTAGTAATTTTTGGCAGTTATGGAAGGAAAGAAAATCAGTTTTTATGTCTTTAGCTGACTGGTGGGAGGTTGGAAAGGCTCAGATAAGAGTCTTTTGTCAGCAATATACAAGTCATTCTACAATTAAAATTAAAAATGTGATTCAGAATTTAGAAAATGAAATAACACAATTAGAAAACAATGTATTCACAGATGTTACGAATAATGAACAGCTTAAACAAAAGAAAGACCAGTTAAGTTTTTTTTGCATGAAAGGGCTAAAGGGGCTTTGGTTCATTCAAGGTTTGCCACTGTTAAAGATATGGATGCCCCTACATCTTTCTTTTTTAATCTGGAGAGAACCGTCAGTCAGACAAAGCAGTTGATTTGTCTTCAGCTTCGAGATGGAACTATGACCACTGATCCCGTCACCATGAAAGAGCATGCCGTGGCATTCTATAGTGACCTTTTTGGACAGCAGGCCTGTAACAGAAGCTGTGTTCAGGCTTTGTTGGACAGTCTTCCTCAATTTTCCACTGCAGATCGGGCAATTCTGGATGCTGGAGTTTCATTGGAAGAACTGACTACCGCTGTTGGACAAATGGCTCCTAGCAAGACTCCAGGTCTGGATGGTTTACCTGCAGAGTTTTATAAACATTTTTGGAGGCTGTTGGGAGAGGACTTGTGGGAGGTGCTTCAGGAGTGCACCTTGACAGGGATCTTGCCATGGCGATGGTTTTATTTCTTTATTGAGTTTATTGTATAAAGAAGTGTTTTGTGTTGTTAAAGTTGGGGGAGGATTAAGCTGTCCTATTAAGGTTCAGAGAGGCATTCGACAAGGGTGTCCCATATCTGGACAGTTGTATTCTATTGCAGTTGAACCCCTTTTACACAAAGTGCGCTCTACGCTAACTGGTGTTATTCTCCCAGGTTTTTCAAATCATCCAAGTTTAGTGGTCTCTGCTTATGCTGATGATATAAATATTTTTATTAAAAACCAGAATGATGTTATAGGTCTTCAACACTGTTTGGAGCTTTATGAAAAAGCTTATTCAGCTAAAGTGAACTGGGAAAAAAGCTCTGCTTTAAAAATTGGTCCATGGACAGACGAGCCCCCTAAGTTACCAGGTAATATTCATTGGGCCAACCAAGGTTTAAAATTCTTGGGTGTATTTTTGGGGACAGACACTTTTCTGGAAAAAAATTGGGAGGGTGTCATGGAGAGAGTGTGTGTCAGACTATCCAAATGGAAATGGCTGCTGCTTCAGCTGTCTTTCAGGGGAAGGGTTCTGGTAGTTAATAACTTGGTTGCTTCGGTTCTCTGGCATAAACTGATTGTGTTAACGCCACCATTATCGCTCATACAATGTCTCCAAAAGACTTTAGTGGATTTCTTCTGGTCTGGACGACACTGGGTGAGAGCTGCAGCCCTGTACCTACTAGTCGAGGAGGGAGGACAAGGACTCATAGACATAACCTCACGGATCACGGCTTTCAGGCTGCAAACTGTCCAGAAACTGTTATATGGTGTTGGATTACCATGGTTGGATACTGCGCGTCTTCTTTTGAGGAAGCAGGACGTATTGGATATGATAAAAATCTCTTTTTGCTACGACAAGGATCCTTGGACTTAACTGGTCTTACTCCATTTTACCAATTTGTTTTAAATGCTTGGCAGATTCTCACTTTTGAGAGAAAGGCTGATATGACACCAGGGATGTGGGTTTTTGAAGAACCTCTGTTTGAGAACAGTTTCATGTCGTCACAGCTGCTCTCGTCTGTTACTGTAAGATCTAAGATGAGAGAAGCAGGCTGTGTGAAGCTGGGTCATCTGATGAAGTTGTCTGTGTCCAGTCTCACTGAGTGACTTGATGTGCGATCCAGCAGACTTGTGTTAAGGCTGAAGGAAGAAGCCTGTGCTTCTCTGCCAGACTCCATCAGAGCGTTTGCTGCTAATAGTACTCTGTTTGACCAATGGGATGATGAGTATGAGTATGTGTTTCCTTCCCTAACTGTCTCCCCTGCAGTGAATCAATGGCAGGATGAGCCAGAAAAGCTGTTGTCTCTCCAAGATTCACCACTGGGTTCTTTTGAAAACTTGGGGAAGAAAGTCTTGTACAAGATCTGCATGAAGGTTCTGAATTTACGCTCTCTGGCAGAGGTGAGGGTGTCAAAGTGGACTGAGTTTTTTTGACAAAAGCTCTACCCCAAGAGGCTGTTGGTGGTCCCTGTACAAACCCCCTATTGAGAAACGGGTGGGTGACCTCCAGTGGAGGATTGTGCATGGGGCCATAGCTACAAACAGGTATCTGGCACACCTTAATCCTGACATCAGTGTTACTTGTCCTTATTGTTTGCAGGAAGAAACGTTGTATCACATATTTATTGAATGTTCAAGATTGAATCCTCTCTTTGTTCTTTTAGATCATCTGTTTGGTGGTTTTGGTGTACAGTTTTCTAACTGTATTTTTATTTATGGTCCACGGTATTGTGCAAGAAAGAAATCTATTCATATACTTTTAAATTTCATTTCTGGGATGGCAAAACTAGCAATATGGATATCAAGAAAGAACAAAATTAATGGACATCAAACAGAAAACACTCGTGTTTTATTTCAGAGACTGGTAGTTGCTCGTATTCGTGTGGAATTTGAGTTTTATAAGTTGACAAAGAATATCAATGTGTTTGTAAGTAAGTGGGGTATTAATGATGTTTTGTGTTCAGTGAATGAAGCATCTTCAGTTTTTGCTTTTTGATTTTTTATTATTATTTAATGTTTTTGTTGTTTTATTGAGTTTTTGGAGTGTGTAATAAAGGTAATTTTAAACTCAAACTCTTTCTTTCTTTCTTTCTTTCTTTCTTCTTTTCTTTCAGTTTTTCATGCCAATATTGAATCTTTTTCACACAGCACAGTTGTTGGGGTTCCACTGGGTTCTGTCATTGGACCCTTATATATATATATATATATATATATATATATATATATATATATATATATATATATATATATATATATATATATATATATATATATATGTAGTTCCATATTAGACATGTAATAAGATAAGAAACAGTCATTGACATCTATCTGCTGGATGACAAATTCACTTCAAAGGCTTGAGGCTCAACCACAAATAGTCTTTACCCACAAATGAAGAAAACATGGAACAGTAACGAACCTTTCTCAGAGGGGCTGCCTACCTCAATTACTTCCAAGTGCATCAAAAACTCATTCAGGATAATCAGTGGGATAGAACTCCGTTAGTGAATGTTAACAATGATGTGAAAGACTCATTGCCGTTTATTGCAAACACTTAATGAGAATCATCAAGTGTTCCAGGCATGTCCCACCCTTTGGAGATCCAGAGGAAAACCTAGGACATGCTGGAGGGACAATGTTTCTCAGCTGGCCTGGGAACACCTTGGGATTCCCCCGGAGGAGCTGGGCCAAGTGGATGGAGAGAGGGAAGTCTGGATCTCTTTGCTTAGGCTGCTGCCCCCATGACCCAATCCCAAATAAGCAGAAGACAATGGATGGATGGACTTGATGAGAATTGTTGCTGCCAAAGGTGGCACAACCAGTATTTCTTTTTTTACATTGGAGCAGGTTGGTTTAGCTAGTCTCACCCCCCCAATAAAGGCAAGGATGCAACTGTGTAAACAACAAAAGACAATTGGTAAAATACTCCAGATCCCCATACTTACAGTATTTCACATGCTGGGTATGACATAAACCCATTGGTTGAGGAAGCTTATAGGAAGGAGGGATCACTGTAACAGCATAAGAGCAATAAAATCACAGTACAGAGAAAAGAACACGTTTGCTGTTGATCCATGGTCACATAAAGAAGCACAGAACTACATTGCTGAAACCTAGCTAGGTTATTGTCATGAACTGAAAGATTTAACCCTCTGCAAAAAACTTTGGATCCAAATCAAGATCATCTCTCTGTGTATCCAGCGATCTTATAACTGCCTGCAGAAGGAAGACCTGAACCCAAATCTTCAGAAGAAAAACTCTGTGCTTTTCTCCCATCAACGTAGTGTTTCCCTGTGGCCTGCTAGGCAATCTGCCTTGGAACCACAAACAGAGCGCTGTACTGGTCAATTCAGCTCCAGACGATTTACCTGAACTCCATTCTCAAGGAACCAGATGTCAACATCCTCTCACGTGCATCGCTGTGGTTGGCATTTTGTCTTGTCTCTGTTAGCTTAGAGTATAAGAAATCCAGCATTGTTGATTTCTGTTCTCAGTTTCATTGCTGTTGCTTAAACTGCTTGAGCTTTGGAAAATGAACCGCTGAGCTCAAAGACCATAAAAGTATGGTAGGATACTCTTCCTTCACATCATTTGTCACATGTTTTACTTTGTTATATCAAGTACACCTGTCTTGTTCACCATTTTATCTTTCAGTTTGCATAGCCTTGTTATGGCCCATATACACAAACACATACATACATGCTCTTGACTATGATAGTATTGCATTGAGAACTATTTGTTTTTTGCTAATTGACTTCTGTTTTGTTTTTTTAGATGATCGTTACTAGTTTAGTAATCATCAGAATAAATTGACCTGAGTATTTTAACTGTGATGTTGGGGCTTTTGGGGTGCTATTGTGGCCAGCTATCACAGGTTTGAATCCCAGCCTGTTAACCTTTGCTGAATGTCTTCCCCCTCTCTTATAACTCCTTTCCTGTCACTCCACTATCAAATAAAGGCCACTAGAACACAAAAATCCTTCAAAAAAATGTTGGGATTTTTGTGTTTACAGGTTCTTTGATGTTATAATTATATTGAGCTGAAATATTTACGTGTGACAAGAAAACAGAGGAAAGTAGATGATAGAGAACTTCCACCTGTCCTACCAGTGCTTGGTTTACTCATGGATGTATTTGCAAATATTGCTGTCAATAACTTTGTTTTTTAGTCTTTTAACATAGCTATAGAAAGTATACCTCATACATTTCAACACCCAGCTGAGTGAGGTAGAATGCTGCTTATACTAAGACTGGCTGTCTTAAAACTGAGCTTCTCCTTTCCACAGATGACAAGTCAATCAACATTTGTTGGGATTTTCCTGGTGAAATAAAGAAAAACTTACTAAACATACTGAACAAGCACTTTATAAATAAAATGTAACACAAGTTAGCATATGACATCATGACTATTTGTGAGTTATGAGTCCATATTTGGAGTTATGAGTCATACTCTCAGCAGCAGTGCGGCTGCATGCCACACAGTGATGCAGGTGCAGAGAACCCTCTTCACCACACCAGTGATAGAAGCTCATCGGGACTGAATTCTCAAGTCCAGCTTTCCTCAGCTTCCTGAGGAAGTAGAGACGCTGGTGGGCCTTCCTGACCAGACGGGAAGTGTTGGCACTACAGGTGAGGTCACTGGATATATGCACACCCAGGTACCTGTAGCTAGAAACCACCTCCAAGCTGCTCCTCCGATGTACAAGGGAGGAATGGAGCAGTGTTGTACCTTCTGAAATCGGACCACCATCTCCTTGGTCTCTTCACACTGATGCAGAGTTATTTTCTCTGCACCACTGCACCAGGTGTTCCGCCTCTTCTCTGTATTTGAACTCATCATTGTTTGTGATGCATCCCACTACTGCTACATCGTCTGCAAACTTCACTATATGACAGCTGGATGTGTTGCAGAGCAGCCCATTATGTCAGCATCATGAACAGGAGGGGGCTCAGCACACAGCCCTGGGGTGACTCAGTGTGAGGGTGATGGAGGGAGGATACGGTGTTGTGGATCCTGACACTCTGAGGTCTGTTGGTCAGGAAGTGCAGTACCCACTTCCCCCGTGTGGGACTCAGTTCCAAGAGAGGAAAGCTTTCCACATCAGGGTCTGTGGGATGATGGTATTGAAGGCTGAGGAGAAATCCAGAAAGAGCAGATGGATGTAAGAATTCCTGCTGTCCAGATGGGTGAGGTCTGTGTGGACTACCAATGAGATGGCATCAGCAGTGGAGCAGTTCATGTATACTGATGGGGGTCCACAGTGACGTCAACAGAGTCATTGATGTGGGTCATGACCAACCTCTCGAAGCACTTCATGACTACTGAGGTTAAGGCTATAGGTCGATAGTCATTTAGGCCTGTCACTGTGGACCACTTGGGGACAGGGATAATAGTGGCAGTCTTTAAGCAGGCGGGGACAGATGCCAGTAATAGTGAAGTGCTGAAGATGTCTGCCAACACATCAAACATCTGGTGTGCACAGTCCCCCGTAGCTGCTCTGGGATGTTGTCAGGGCCTGCAGGCTTTGGTGAGTTTCTTAGCTGTGATGTCTGAAGCACAATGAATGCCTGGGAATGGAGTCCATTTGTCTTGTTGCTGAAATGTGCTATATAAATGAGCTTGCCTTGCCTTTACAAAAAAAAAAAAAACTATGAATGAAAGTATCTGAAGTCATGCTTTAGGAAACAGAAAGAAAAACTCAGAAGAGTCACCCAGTTGATGCAAAATATATTTCTGTTAGTCCAATTCACTAGTAATGTTGTGACTGGATGTTCATAGCAGAAGGCTTAAAAAGCCAACAAAAAAATTTAATATTAGATATATTTTCATTGAAATTGACCATATAAAAATTAGTTGTTTGCCAGGTAATGTGTACTCACTTTCATCTCTCCCTCAGTATTTCAGCTCTTTGGTTTGCATTGTTCATCACTGGATCCTTCCATTAATCTACCCTGTTGTTTTCCTTTTATGTTCTTCAGTTCATAAATAAGTTTCCATTTAATAAAGACTCTGAACTTTACCTGCTTCCTTGGAATTTTGCCTGCATTTCGCTCTTACCAAAAACTGCTCATTATGACAGCATAGTGACTGTGGAGTTGCACTGATTTCTTTGGCATGCCTCCC
The DNA here is from genome assembly GCA_014839685.1 of Anableps anableps. Lineage (NCBI taxonomy): Eukaryota > Metazoa > Chordata > Actinopteri > Cyprinodontiformes > Anablepidae > Anableps > Anableps anableps. The sequence goes on from CM026082.1 coordinate 31,630,287, forward strand.
TGCTGCTTAAGTATCAGAAGATGTGACAGGTGCTATTTGTTCTCCTGCATATTTAGGAAAGACACCATTTGTTCGGTTGTAGTTTCGATATACATAAATGACAATGTACTTCACTTTTTTGTACCCAATAGTGGTTCATAGGTAAGAATTCGATGGTTCTTAAACCAAAAAAAAAAAAAAAAAAAAAAAAAACTTAAGCCATAAAAATACATTCCATAAAAAAATTTAAACATTTTGGACTGAGAAATAATAAAAAACAGACAAAGCTCAAAGGAAAAACTCATAACCTTCAAAATACAATACCTTTAATAGTCCCCAGGGGGAAAATTACATAATACAAAAAGGCAGAGGATTTATGATGTTGGTCCAAACACTTAGGACAATTCAAATTGTCTGTTTTCTTGAAAGCAAAGTAAAATGTGGTTTGAGACTCTTTTTACCACCATCACTGTAACTGAGAAAAAAATCTCTCTCAGTCCTGTAGTCAGTTGCACAATTTTTTTTTTCCCCACAAATCAATAAAATTTTTTCTCTTTCAGCCACAGTGGAATGGAATAAAGGTGGACATCTGAAGCAGCAGCTGTGATGATAAACTCAGAATGTAGTACAGCTTATGACGGAGCCAAAAACACAGTGACCAGAGGCAGCATAAATGGGTGAAGTGCAGCATGGCTTGTGCAACACTGACATCTTTTGGTCAACCGTTCTTTAGAGGAGGTGAATCTTATGTCATTGCAGCCTGAGGGCCAACCACACTACCGTAAATAAAGATTATGATCACATTATGCAAATAACTGCTTCATCTGTACACAGGCCTCTGTGTACGCTGCACTTGCTTTTCATGTTTGGACAGTTATTTGTGTCCTCAAGGTAACACAGAGCCTGACTGTGCAGCTATGTGTTGACAAGAGTGAAGATGGCACCAAATCATGCCCTCACAAATATACAGACTGTATCATATTGTTTCAGGTGCTGAGCAGGAAATCAGCTTTCAGATGGTAGGGACTCTGAAATGCTCTCCTCACTTTGTCTTTGTTTTATGAAGGTTTTCAGTAAATTCAGATTAAATCTTGAGCACTTCACCAACATGTTTGTTTATTTTCCGTTCCAAAACAGGTTGTTTAGTTTATTCAACTTCAACACTTTCTTGCTGTTGTTTAAAGAAAAAAAAATTCTAAGAGATTAAAAGAATTAGAACTCAATACAGAAGTCAATTATTAAAGAAGAAACAAGAACGATCAATAGCTGATTATTGATTTTTTTTTTTTTTTTTTTTTTTTTTTTTTTTTTTTTTTTTTTTTTTTTTTTTTTAGCTTATTGGAGGTAAAAGATAATTTAATTTCATGTGGATGTAAGAGGTTCCTTTGCATTCAAAAGGCTGTAAATGTTGAGACTTTTCAGCAGAGGCTTTCCTCATCAAGGAAGCTGGCATTATGTCCCTTTTTCAGATTGATCCTTCATCTTGCACATAAACATTTAATATTCATCTATACCTCATGCTTACAGTAACTGCACTGCAGTTATATTTTATATATATATATATATATATATATAGATATATATATATATATATATATAATATATATATATATATATATATATATATATATATATATATATATATTTTTTTTTTTTTTTTTTTTTTTTTTTTTTTTTTTTTGCTATGTTGTCAATGTTCTCCAAGCAATGTTTGTTTGAGGAGAATAAACTACACTAAGGACAACACTAATACTAAAGAAATTTGTTTTGGTCGGATAATTAGCTGTAAAAATGCTTCTTGGCAATAGCTCTTGTACCATTGGAATGCTTGTTTATTTACTCTCAAACGGTGCCACATTTGTAAGGAAGCACATTTGCTTATTAGAGTTTTTTTCAATTGTTTACACAGAAATACTGGTACTTGAGACACAATGACCACAACATGTAACTCATGCAACAACCCCCTGAACCAATTCTGTTAAACTACAAGCACAAATCCTGCTTTACACTGAAATTGCAGTTCTAAAACACTCTTTTTTCAAAACACTACACACAATTGGCATTTGCATCTAGCATAATTTTCATGAAGAAAATCTCTTGTTTTCACAAGGAACACACTGTCATTCAAAATTCTAAGTTAATTGCCCTACTATGCAAATTGACTCAGCACATGGGCAAACACCTGTCACACCATTTTACAATTAGCAATCAGAGCTTTAGCATACAAGGGCAACAGGTGAGCTCTTCTGTTTTGTATGTAGACCACAGTATGTGCAACTTTGTGTTGGTTGGAATGTACAGTGTGTACATTGTGTTTTGTGGGAAAAATAAAATATATGTGTTGCTGTGTATTTGTGTGTTCTGAATATAAAAATAATATTCTAATATATTTTACAACACACTGTCTGTAGTAAGTGTAACACTAAACAAAAAAAGGTCAAAGTCATTATGATGAATGGAGAAGAAGTGTTTTGCATTCATCATAGTGTTTTACATTGTGCACATCAGTGTTCAACTGGTTCTTAGAAATGTCTATTCATATGATGGTCTGTGTGTCTCATCTGAAAACAATACAATTTTACGAAGAGATAACATTGTTTTGAATGTAAAGTTTCATTTTGCAGGAGAATTGAAGGGTTTTGCTCGTTGTGTGTGTGTTTTTTGATTTGTGTATAAAGTTCTGAGAGTATGATGTATGCTTTCAGAAAATGTGTGTAAATAATTGAGAAAAACTGTGAATTATACATATTTCAGTATTGTAATCACAATGATTGTGCTTCATAATAGTGACCACTCCATGTCTATTTCTGATATTGTCATGTGTGTTTCAGATAGTCCTTGAACTAGAGGTGGCTGCAGTGGAGCACCAATTCATCTTCAATGATGAGATTGGATTCAAACTCACAAAAAGACGAATGAGGGGAAGGAATATCATCGGCCAGCGTGCCACTGTTGAAGTCCCAGGCCAGTGTGGATGGAACATCACAATGTATGCAGTGATTACCCACCACAGCATTATCCACCACCATGCTATCCTTGGCCCCCACAACACTGCCCATCTGATCACATTCCTAGACAGACTACACAACACACTCAGTCCACCAGATCAGACAAACGGCTCAGAGGAGCTCTGGCACATTGTCATTTGGGACAACATAAGTTTCCACCAGGCTGCTCTGGTTCTTAACTGGTTCACTGCCCTGTCAGTTGTTTAGATATAGACATAGCAGTTGATGCTTTTCATGGCTGGATTTGACATACTAGATATTTCTCTACTGTTTGGAAAGAGAAAACATTGCTTGTGATGTGAATTAGGTGCTGGAGCCAGGCCAAAACAGAAGAGAGGGTGCAGCAGTCAGGTTTTTTTTTTTTGTTTTGTTTTTTGTTTTGTTTGTTTTTTTGTTTTGTTTTTTTTACTGTAACTGTGTACAGTAAATTCTTCTGTTTATATGTACACCACTGTATGTGCATATTGGTGTTGGTTGGGATGTACAGTGTGTGCATTGTTTTGTGGGAAAAATAAAATATTTTTTTTACCATGTAATTGTGTGTTCTGACTATAAAAACACTATTCTAAAATATAAGTAAGATTTTGAATTTCCCAAGTAAGTAAGATTTTGAATTTCCCAAGTGTGACCAGATTGGAAAGCTTCAGATCCTGCTGAAGCATGTTGCAGGTGGAGGGACCAAAAAAGGAGAATGGTTTTTTAACAAGCTCAGTACGTACTGAAGGAACACTGAATTAAGTCCTAAGAGCAAAAGCTGTGGTATTGTTTTTTCTGTGAGATGTAACAAGTATGATGGAACTAGCTGGAGGATGGATTTGTATATGAAAGTGTACCAGTGTAAGAGTCTGCGAGTGTGTAAAGAAGGCCATTTAACAAAAGAATACAAACTGCAATGATGAGTGAGGGCTTTGTTACCTGTGATGAATCTAAGCGCTCCATGATAGACAGCGTCCAAGAGACGTAGTGAACTGGCAGAGGTTTTCATACATACAATATCCCCATAGTCTAAAATACTCATAAAAGTAGCAAAAATTAGATGTTTTCTGGCACAGTTCAAGAAACATCTCTTGTTTAGAAAAAAAAAGTTTTCACTTAAGTTTTTTTTAAGTTATTGAAGATTATACAAAAACAGCTCAAAGCCAAGATTAGAGACAGCAAGGAGGTGTACAGGAAGAAGCTGGAGAGTAAACTGCAGAGGAACAATATCAGAGATGTCTGGTCAGGGATGAAGAAGATCACAGGCTTCAAGCAGAAGGTGGATCGGCTAGATGGAAGTCTGGACAGAGCAAATGAGCTGAACACATTTTTCAACAGGTTCAGTTCAGGAACAAGCTCACCATCCTCCCCTCCTGCCCCCAGCCAGACAGACATCCCACCCTCCTTTGACCCACAGCTTTCCTGTCACACCTCAGATGTTCTATCTTCCACCTCAGTCATGGACTCTTCTACTTCCACTAGTTTGTCTACAACCAAATCAGGAGATGCTGCTGCTCCCTTTGCCTCCCGCTTCCACTTTTCTGTTTCTAGAAGTCAGGTGAAGAGGCATTTTGCAAATGTTTTGCAGTGTAATTAATTTTGTGACATATTTTTACTCAAACTATTTATGGATCTGTCAAGTTTCCGATATGTGTGCCCCCCAATGTGAAACTCACTGCTACGCCCTTGAGTCCAACAGATTGAGTTTTACAAGTGGAGCATTAAAGCTTTCACTATAATGCTCTATTTGATATTTATAAATATATATATATAAAAAACTTCATTAGACATTGCTTTGGGTTTACTTCAAATGCAATAGATACAGAGACAGAAAAGAGGAAAAACACATGAAGCGAGGTGGGGCAAAAAGTTCAAAGGGAAAAAGGGAGATGAGAATAGAGGAGAGGAAGAAAGATAGAGGATACAAGAAAACACTAGGAATCTGCTTCTACACTTAGAGAAAGAGAGAAAAAAATAGAAAACTGAGAAACCACAGTGATAAACAACATTTGCATATATAACAACAACTTCACTGAAAATCACATTACTAATTAATATGAGATGTACTGAGTGGCAACCACAGCCCAAGTGTATCTGTAAACACCTGAATCCATACCTGAGTGAACCCCCTTATGTGTGCATGAGTGCACTTGTGTATATAAGATCTCTTCATGTGAATGTTCAAAAGTGGATGTGAAGAGCCATAGACAAGCCCATTGCTGGCATTGTTGGCATTGCTGGCGGCAGCCAGCAATGCCAGAGCATATCCAGCCAGGAATCTAAGACCTAAGGGCACACCATACCATAGCAGAGGCCCGACAGAGCCAGGGGGCCCAGGCCCCACCAAGCAGCCACTGGAAGTGTGCTGGCACACTCCCAAGCATCCAGCCCTGGAGACTAGGAACAACCGATCAACTGATGGTAAAGGCACCTGCCGCTTGCAGGGGTTGGCGTGGGGGCTGGGGCCCGCATATGCACTCTATATCACCAGAAATCACTTCACAGGCCCCGGTGTTGGACCTCCCAGTGACCCCACCCCCAGGGAACCCCCAGACACCCCAAACCCGGACATCCCCCACACCAGCAACAAGGTCATGCAGGACAAAACCAAAGGCCACCCACCCCACTAGGTGCTGGAGGCAATTAAAGGAGTCCAGAGAAATTGATCTGTTGCAGAGGCCGAGGCTGTAGAATATTTTTATTTTTCCAGTTTACATACCCAGTCTGCCAAATCCTGTTTCGACTGTTTAACTTATGCTGCTTTTGAATTGTGCTTAGTATTTATTGAAATGGATGATTGAAGTTTGAAGAAAAAAGACATTTTGTCATTTTAACAAATTATTCATCTGACAACCTCAGCAGTGCAAGGACAGACCTTACACAAAAACAAGAGCTTGGCACTGCCTCCTTAAGGTGGTTACTAGCTTGGTCACACACTGCTTATAGCTTCCCATCTTGAATAAGCATTTTTTCCCAAGTCAGTCAGCTTGGTTGTGAACAGCACACAGAAGCTATTTGGACAAGTGGGGTTGGCATCAGAACTGCAAGTAGGTCATTCCGTTCTCTCCAGTCCCCAAATCTGCAGGTGGTCTCTAAACACTGCTTCAATGTGCCAACACTGGCTTCTTGGAGGATAAAGTCCTGTCCCGAAGAGTAGAGATAAAGGATTGCCACTAGCTGCAGAATCTCCTCTTGTTATCTCTCTGCATTGACATTTCCTCAGATGATGACAGGCCTTATATTTCTAGTGAGAAACATACTGTCCTACACCATTACACTGCCTTGATCCGAAGCCATTATCCTAATAGCAGCTAGTGTAACGTTTTCTCCATAGTTTGACCCTCTCCACCACAACTTCTGACAGCAGAATCTGGACTCCTCACCTTATAGTTAGAACCTGGGGAACCAGAAGCTCAACCAGCAACAGAATGAGCTGTTTTTTAGTAAAACAAAGGATTTGGCAAGCTTTTCATGGGCACAGCCCATATACAGTACATACAGAAAGTATTCACAGTGCTTCACTTTTCATCTTTCCCTCTATCCTGACTAGTCTGCCAGTTCTTCACTGCAGGGATGATACTGGCTTGATGATGAGCCGTGGCTGGTTTCCTCCACATGACACCTGGCATTCATGCCAAAGAGTTCAGTCTTTCTTTCATCAGACCAGAGAATTTTGTTTCTCATGGTTTAAGAGTCTTTCAGGTGCTTTCAGACAAACTCCCGATAGGCTTCCATGAGCCTATTATTAAGGAGTGGCTTTCGTCTGGCCGCTTGACCATACAGGCCTGATTGGTGGATTGCTGAAGAGATGGTTGTCCTGGAAGGTCCTCTTCTCTCCACAGAGAAACTCTGGAGCTCTGACAGAGTGACCATCGGGTTCTTGGTCACCTCCCTGACTAAGGCCCTTCTCCCCCAATCGCTCAGGTTAGACCAGTTCGACCAGCTCTAGGAAGAGTCCTACCAGTTCCAAACTTCTTCCATTGACCAATGATGGAGGCCACTGAGCTCATTTGGACCTTCAAAGTAGCAGAAATGTTTCTAGATCCTTCCCCAGATTTCTGCCTCAAGACAATTCTGTCTCAGAGCTCTATAGACAGTTACTTTGATTTCATGCTTGGTCTTTGACCTCTGACCTGCTGTCAGCTGTGAGACCTTATATATACAGGTGTATGCATTTTCAAATCAAGTCTAATCGACTTCATTTAGGCTGCAGAAACATCTCAAAGATAATCAGTGGAAACAGCTCAATTTTGAGCTTCATGGCAAAGACTGTGAATACTTACAGAAATGTGATTTCTTGGTTTTCAATTTTTGATAAATTTGCAAAACAAATTTTCCGCATTGTTATAATGAGATATTGGTGTGTCAAATTTTGAGGAAAGAGAGTAATTTAATATAGTTTGGAATAAGGATGCAATGTAACACAATGAGCAAAAAAAGTAATGCTGTGACTATCCAGATGCACTGTATTTTGGTCTGATACTCAACCCACTAATGCATTTTCTTTAAAAAACATTGGCATCATTTAAAAGGAAATAAACAGGCTTTCCAAAAGATTTCTTGCCAAAAAGCATTTTTACACAAAGGACAAATTGACCAAAAACAGTTTTCCTCACTTTTTTGTCAGTAAACATACATCCAGCCATATCCTGTCTTCCATTTGACTGAGATTGGTTTGGAGAGGTAAAAGGTCCAGAAGGGAAATCAAGACATTCCTTTCTTTAGTGACACTCTCAAGCTAATTATTGGTTCCTTTAACTTCCTTGGCCAGAAAGGACAAATAGTTGGCTCATACTTATTCCTACACCTAGCAGATTTAGATTTAAAATTATATTCATTCAACCAAGATATTTGTCTCTCAAAAGAAAATAGAACAATGTAAAGGAAGGATAAAATTAGGGGAAAACATCATTTTTTTCTTTACATTTTTAAATGGTATGTCAACAATTATTTATGCCACTCTAAATTAATCAGTAAAGAAATCCAAATTGGTTTTAAATCAGTAAAACCTTTAATATGAATGAACAGCTCCTCTGGTATTTTGACAATTTATCCTTGGTGATGACCTCCCAGTCTGTGAGGTTGGAAGGCCTCCTATCATTACCCTAATCTTTAGCGTCTTCCACAAATTTTCTCTCAGATTCAAATCAGGACTCTGGCTACGCTGCTCCAAAATCTTCATATTACTTCCAGTCACAAGGAAAATTTTGGTCAAATGAAGCAAATTAATTTAAACCTGTATGTGCCAGAAGTAAGACTCATTCAGTGCCTACATGTTAACCCTTTCAGTAGGTTCTGGGTTTGCCCTGGATTCTCCTCCCAGTAGGCAGCCATTATGATTAGTGTCAGAGCAGCAAAGGGTCTACTGTGAGCTCTCCCTGGATAATTATCCTCCCTAGTTCATCCATGCTATGGAGTAATCTCTAATACACAAACATGAACCTTGAAAATACATTTACGCACAATTCTTACATCCTTACCTGCTACACAACACTATTCTGACTAAACCTGTAGAGACCTTCTCCTGCTGCTATTAGACTGAACAGAACAAACTGTGCTTCTGAGGTTGTCTCCATGCACTGACTGAAATTGTTATGACAAACTGTATAGTTGGATGTATATGAATACATGTCAGTACCCTGCTTTTAAAGTAAGAATATTTCAGTACATGTTGTGGTCGACCTTGAGTGCAATGGCTACTGATGGTAATATTCTTACCCAGGTTTTTTATGAAACAAACCCTCTCTCTAAAAATAAACAAAGGCTTTTGGAAAAAGTAGAATTACAATTTCCTTATGGCTATCTCAGTAAATGGAGCAAAATCACTCTTCCCACTCCTTTGTGCTCTTATTGCCAAATCAGTGCAAAGTGAAGAAGAGTCATCTAATAGCCTTAGAGCCTCATTGTAATTTCCTCAATGAATATCATTTTGTTCTTTACTGTCCTCTGTATTCTGATTTGAGATTTTCTATATTTGAATGTATAAATAGAGGTAATGCAGATGTATTTTGGTTATCTGAGGCTAAAATTCTGAGTTGGATGTGTAATAGGGAGATTTTTGCATTTGTTGCTTTTGCCTGTAAAGCTTTGGAAAGAAGACCAGTGCTATATCCTGGTTGAGTTTAAAGATATAATGGTATTTCTTTGGAGCTTGTGATTTGTATGTGGCCATCTTGCTTTGTATGTTTTGTATGTGGAGTGTCTTATAAGCCAGAAATAACAGGCTGTGCCACGTAGACCTACTGTAACCCACATCTGCTGTTTTACACTGAACAGAAACAATGACGTAGCAGCCATTCCAGCTTTGTATAGTATCACTGGAGATAAGGGATATCATTTAAGAAGTTTGTCCTGCAGCATTCTTGAAACAAAAGTGAACCATCCTCATGTCTGTTAGCAGCAGGAAGGATAAGCTGCTGTGCACTCTGTCACTATCTCTTTGCTGTTTTCAATGGCACTCTGTTGAATCAGGATTGATTGTGTACTCGTGATTCTTCCGTATCTGCGTACTGTAGATTCTAGTCACTTGGAAAAAAAAAAAAAAAAAAGACAATAATTATACCGGAACTGTGTTAGTTGTTTACCAAAATAAAAGCACCATTTATTCAGTTCCTAATTTAAAGCTCTAAGGGGTCTGTTACTTTTCTAATCATGTTAAATTCATTCAGTGTCTCAGAAATTAATGATTCCATTTACCATGTTGTATTTATGCCATTTAATCTGTCATTCCCCACCTTCGTTGTGTCGAATTAAACATCTTCCCTTCCCTCCATCCAGGACTCATACAGGTCTAGGATCAGGAAAAGGCTAAGATCTCAGCAGACCCACACATCCTGGAGATAAACTGTTTAGACTTTAACCTTCAGGTCGGTGCTACAGAGCGCTGTTTACAAAAACCAGCCACCACTGGGACAGTTCATCCTCCAGGCTGTCTCTTTGATGAACACCTAACAGTTAGTGTCCAGATCAATACTATGCATATTTGCACTATTTTAATCTTGTCTTTCTCTTATGTAAAAACACTTTATTTATACATATTTACAAGAAAGACAAAATGTGTCTTTTTATTTTCCCTTTTTCATATATTCATGCTTAAAATGTCTTCACTAAGAGCAAAGCAGAACCGAAGTCAAACTCCTTGTTTATGTGTACAAACTTGGAGAAGAAAGCCGATTCTGATTCTGATTCTGATCGGAACACGATTTGATGTTTCATCTATTATTAGTAACTTGTTCCGCACCACAACATAATGGCTGAATGGTGCTGAGTGAAGAAAGCACAGGGTCAACCCTTCAAAATGATATTTCTGCCTTTGCTTCAAGATAATAAGCTAACAGTTGCAAAACTTAATCGCTGCTTTGAAGGGCACTTTTAAAAGTTTGGTAAATATATGTACATATATCCATCCATTATTCACTTATACTTGCTTATCCAGGCAGAAAGAACCCAGGAACCTAAAGCACATCATTATGCAGCCTAATGACATAAAAGAACCGAACATATAAGAATATCCCATTTACCATTAAAATCATTCAGGACAAAAGTTGTTGCCAATTAATATTATGAACATCATTGTTTCAAACAGGGTTGAACTGGGCCTGATGTTGAATCTGTCTTCATGACTGGACTGCTCTCCTTTTGTATTTCTCTATCGGCTATAACCTGAATCTATTGGTCTCAAAGTGCTTTGAGAAGATATTTGTTGGTAATTGACGCATTTTAAATAAAGCTTTTATTTTGAAAGCGCTCAGAGGAAGTTGTTTCAGCAGCTTTGGCTGTGTGATCTGGCGCTGCTCAGAAGTTGGAATGGAAGTTTTTCTTAGTTCTTCCTATTGAAGTGATTTCATTGAAAAAGTCGGCCAGTGTGATGAGTGGAGACACGGTCCCGGCGGACATTTCAGGACACATGTTGGACCTGGATGAGGACGAAGACCTGGAGGTGTTCAGTAAGGTAAAACAAAGTTGGCCTCAGGGTTTCTGGTGTTGTGGACCGAGTGGACTCCGAGTCGCGCTCAGCTGACACCAGGAAGACTCGAACAGAACCGAGTCTCCAGTCAGCTGCCTGTAGAACCAGATTTCCACCTGCTTCATTTTACTGAGGGACTCGTTTGTCTCATTAAAGACATTCTGCGGACACTGGTTTGTGTACGTTTGGACGCGTGAAGCTGACCTTGCATCTCAGGCAGAGAATTCACCGATCGGAGTTGATTGTTTCCTGAGAACTGACCGGGTCTGTGATCGGGACGGTAACTTCGAATCCAAAAGGAAAACGAAGGAATTTACAAGCGTGTCCTCGTTTGTCCAGCTAAGCATAGTTCACTGACCTACGGAAGAGGATTAGGGCCACTAAAAAAAGTCTGATTCTGACGTTTCAGTCAGAATTCGTTTTTCCAGAGGGCCTGAGCCTCTTCCGTACTGTCTGATATTTAAAAAAATAAAATAAAAGTGCACGTTGTTGTTCAGAAGTGTTTTTTTATATATATATATATATATATACTTCCAATGCAATATTGGAATATTGTTATATAATACTAAGTAGATTGTTCAGTGTTTAATCATTGGTTCCATTGACTGGTGTTGAGACAGAGAACTCGCCCCTGTTGCTCGTCGTCCCCTCTCGTCCCCCCCCCCCCCCCCCCCCGGCCGTGGACACCGGGGGTAATAGTGGAACCAGGACAACAGTCACTGTTCAGCTTCAAACTCATCCAGCAATTTATTCATGCAAACAGAAGCATGAAATCACACCAACATCCCAACATGAGCATTGATTACCACAAGAAAAGAAACATTAATCACCTTTTAGAAAAACACGAAGACGTGTCTTGGGAGAGCACCGTGTGGACAGGACATCGGCCGTCTCTCCCCAGAGATCTGACCAGCGGTTGTAGCTCACACACATTTATACCTCGCTACGTCCAGGTGGTTCTTCCTGCCTGGGACGTCCTGACGTCAGCCATCAGGACATGGACGTTTCCCCGTCCGACGATTCTCTTCCCAGGAACAATGCAGGTGTTGTTTTGTACAAAATATTCAACCCAAGGACGTGGGACCGAGTTTCTCAGTGTTCTGGTGCGTTCCTCTAAGTCGTCCTCCCTGTCCTCCTCAGCAGCCTCAGACTGGCTCCTGAAACCACACAGCGCTCTCCTCGACCCCTCGCTGACCCCACCTGCTACAGAGCTAGACCACAGATTTGATTACAAAAGATTAATACACACACCATGTAATGTTTATTAGTTTAAGATCAATACACACGTTATACTTGAGGTTTCTGATTTTGTAAAAGGTAAGTGAATATGTTGGTGTTCTCCACCCCTCTAAGGATTTGTTCTATCTTATGAAACCCTGCTGATCTTAACGACATCTGATTAATCTGATTAACCCATGAATGAAAAACTAAGTACAGTGTAGCACTTCTTAAAAATCATTCAAATCAAAGTTGTTTTCCCACACTGGTCAGAGCCAGTCAATGTAAAATTGGCCAATTAACCAGTGCATTTAAGGTCCAGTTATTCTGGGTTTCTCTCACTGAGAGAATTCAAAGCTCAGTTTCTTCTGCAGTGGCTTTTTGAAAAGAGTTGCAACTGATACTCGTCAGTCCGGTTGCTCCTCATTAGTTGTGAAAAATGGGTTCTTTTCTATATAAGTTGTAAAGTCTGGTGTCTTTACACCCTATTCCGTTTCAAGAGTTTAAAACTGCCGAGGGACTGGTGTCCCTCTGATGTCCCACTGGTGTCCCACTGGTGTCCCTCTGATGTCCCACTGGTGTCCCACTGGTGTCCCACTGGTGTCCCTCTGATGTCCCTCTGGTGTCCCTCTGATGTCCCTCTGGTGTCCCTGTGGTGTCCCACTGGTGTCCCTCTGGTGTCCCACTGGTGTCCCTGTGGTGTCCCTCTGGTGTCCCTGTGGTGTCCCTCTGGTGTCCCTCTGATGTCCCTCTGGTGTCCCTGTGGTGTCCCACTGGTGTCCCTGTGGTGTCCCACTGGTGTCCCACTGGTGTCCCTGTGGTGTCCCACTGGTGTCCCTGTGGTGTCCCACTGGTGTCCCTGTGGTGTCCCACTGGTGTCCCTCGTCCAGCACACCTGAATCAGATGGCAGGATGAGCTCCTCAGCAGGGTTGGGTCCTGATGGCTGACAGTGGTTAACTCAGCTCTTTACAGAAGTAATGGAAAATGTCATCAATGTAGAAAATAAATGTAAAATACATGCCTCAGATGAACGTTAGTAATCTCATTAAAGACAGAGCATTATGTCTCATTCAGAAGAAGAACTAAGTAATGACTTTAATAAACTGAACCTTTATTGCAAAACAAAACTAGAAACCCATTTACAGTTCAGTCATTGCACTCATTCCATTCACATTACAGTATTTGCAGTTGATCCTGATCAGCTGTGATCCTGATCACAGCACAGAGCTACAAGTTTCTATCCAGGCTGTTGTTGATCTTTCGGCACCCTCCCACCCAGCGGCGCACACGGACGTGGCACGGGTTCTACCGGCTCGCTGCCTTATTCCTGGGAAGGAACAGGATTCAGAAGTTAAAAAGAGGAAACTTTTTGATTTGTGGTGACTGTGTCTGGGCAGATAAGAGGGTTGAGGCAATAAATGGATGGATAAGGGCGTCAACCTGCTGTACCAAAAACCAGGAGCAACGTGGGTCTGAGAAGGAACCTGGCAGCTCATAGAAAACATTCCACTTCCTGAGCGTGTTGAACAGGACAGAAAATAAAATAAAATGGTGCTAAGTTGTGAGGATTGGACCAGTGGAAGACGGTATTCAAACTGCTGAACGTGGTTAATCAGGTTGTGTTTTCATCATTTGTCCAGATCAACCCTCCCTGCTGAAAGGATCACACTAACCTAACAGCAGCATCATTATCATGTGTTTATCCAGAACCCCTCCCTGGCTGATGGCAACCCCATGCCCAACTCTCCTGACTCCATGGTCAACCAGTTCAGACTGGATGAAGAGAATGAAGAGGAGCAGCAAGAAGGCATCGATAAAGATCTCTTTGTTACTGTACGACAGGGCCATAGAGCCACAATCTCTGCTATCGAGACCCTTCGTCATGTACAGAGTTGTGACCAAGGTGGAGGTTGGCTAAATCTTGTCCAATCACAAACAAACATGTTACTGTTCCATAGTCGTTGGTGAACGCGTTCAGCTCAACATAAGCTACTGACATGTTGTTGCCATGACCCAGTAAACATTTTCTTAATGTCATGCTACGATATGCAGGACTCTGTCTGCACGAATGATAATCTCCGCACCTCAGCATAACTAATGCCTGGAGTGGCTGACATGGAGTGACTCTTGAAGTCACTCCTAGACTATCAGGGAGCCTTGAACTTTCAGAGCCCAACTGCTGAAGAGTCCTGAAAAGTGGGAGCGCTTGTCAACCGGTGACAATCTTGTTCATAAAGCTGAAGGGACTGGAATGTTCACACAATGTCCTAAAGTTTATCCACATGTAAAACAATGTTTAGCTTTGGCAACATTGTAGCTAGAAAATGCAGAAGTTTAATGACCCATAAACTATATGGTAATAATCGGACTTTGGCAATATTTATTATTGGCAGATGGATGCAAAGTAGGACCAAAGAGCAGGACAGAAAGGGAGGAAGTTCAAACCCATCTCTTCCATCCATCATAACAGGCAAGGATCATATTCCCCGACTCCAACATTTTTCTGCCTGGGTTTCTGAGCATGCAGCAGACAGAGATTTAAAGGGGCAGTATCATGTATTTTCCAGGCACATAGTGCCATTTTATAGCACAATCAAGTAACTATGTTTCCTTCAGTTGTTATGAAAATGGTGTATATATGGTGTATATATCAAAAAAGAAGAAATTTGACTTTGTAATGTCAGCCATATCTGACAGCCTTGAAATTGGCCTCTGTCTCTTTAAGAAGCTCCTATCCTTTCCGACACTCTCACTTCAGCACATCATAACAACCATGCTTCTCTCCACGACGCTGTTTACAACCATTCCACCAATGTTCGCTAGAAGCAGGTGCTGGTCTGGGGGGTGCTCTGTGGGGAGGGGGGTGGGTGCTCGGCTGGGGACTGTAGCTCAGAGGCAGAGCTTTGGGTAAGGGGGCGGGCGCCAGAGATTCAAGGATTGCTTCCCACAACAACTGATTGTGGTCATCCAGGACTCGTTACTGTGGGGTGTCATCCCTGCTGCCTGGATATGGAGCTGTTAGCATGTCAGGACCATCATCGGGCTGTCATACAGCAAACAGGTCTTCAGGCAGAGGCATCTTCAGATTCCTTGCGAGACTAACTGCTACTGGAGATCCTTCCTCCCCGTAGCATCACCATCTACATCGACTCTTTGAAGATACTTGGGATGATCTGAGTAACAACAACATTTAACTTCCCTTTGGGATAAGTACAGCATTGATGAATTGAATTGAATGTAGTTTTTCCTGATTAAGACTCAAACACCTGCAGCGTAACAAACCAGATTTCAGTTGGATGTTAAAGTTCAGAAATATGTACAGAGTTAGCGCCCATGATAATGATGACTTTTTCATGTAATTTTTTCTAATCAAAATGATGTCATTAAAGTCCAGTGTGAGGTGAAGAAGTAAAGCTTCATGATGAAAGTTCTCATCTGGACTCGTCTTCTCCAGACCACCCGCAGCAAGTTCGACTCCAGCGAGTATGAAGTACGGCGACGGTACCAGGACTTCCTGTGGCTCAAAAGCAGATTGGAGGAAAACTACCCAACACTAATTGTTCATGTATGTATGACAGCATCACTTTTTCAGCTACTCTGAAAGGAAGTCCTGGGGTTTCTGTTGGTTTTCTGACCCAGATGGCTGGAATGAGATCCATTCACTTCTTCTGTTGTCGTCTTTTTTTTTTTTTATTTAATCCCATAATAACTCATTTCTGCCCCATAAGTCCATGTATATTTGAAAAGGATATAAGGTCTAAAGCTACAGCTTTCCCTCATTGAATGGGAGATGTGAGAATATGCACATGTCATAAATGTATGTAGTTCCTCCTCCCAGCGAGCAGCTCCTGCAGGTGGAGGCTGATTGATCGCTGCCGCTGATGCTAAAACCTTCGTTGGTCTACATCAGAGAAGGTTCAGCATCACTCAACTGAGCCGCAGAGGGGCTAAAAGACTGGAGAAGCAACACTGGGGGGCTTCTGGAGTCACTTATTCTGGGGAGTACTGTGTTAGTCAGAAGATGTCCTGCGTCATGGTAACACCAGCACTGCTGACCCTCAGGAGAAACAGCAGAACAGTGAAGACTTGGACTGAGTCATAGGGGTGTTTGTTGTTAGGGACTAGAATACAGGAACAATCGAAAAAAAATAATATTGTGAAAAAGTTCAGTATGGTTTTGTCCCTCCTTTCAGAAAGTGAAACTCATTTTTAGATTTGTTACATACAGAGTGAAATATTTCAAGCTTTATTTTTTGTCATTTTGATGATCACATCATGGCCTAGAGAAAATCAGAACTGATAAATTCAGTGTCTCAGTAAAATTTAAAATATTACCTAAGATGAATATTAAAAAAAAAAGGGTGATGGTGGCGATTGAAGTTGAAGTTTGCCCTACAGTCAGTGGGTCGCCGGTTCAACCCCCACCCCATTAGTCTTTGTTGTTGTGTCCTTGGGCAAGACACTTCACACACCATGCCTGCTGGTGGTGGTCAGAAGGGTCGATGGTGCGATATGGCAGCCTCACTTCTGTCAGGCTGCCTCAGGGCAGCTGTGGCTACAATCCTGTAGCTCGCCATCATCAGCATGTGAATGTGTGTGTGAATGACTGCTTTCACTGTAAAGTGTCTTTGAGGGTCCTGAAAAGCGCTTTTTAAGTCTGAAGTCATTTCATATTGTAAACAGAAATGTCACGCTTGACAATCCTCTCATAGCTGCAGTTCTCCCTGTTGCTGGGTCACATTTTCCAATCACATTTTTTCCTTCCACTCAGCCAGTTAATATGCTTGCAAACAAAACTCTGTGAGCAACCAGCTTCTTTAGCAGTGACCTGTTGTGGCTCCCCCTCCTGGTGGAGGGTGTTAGAGACATCTGTCCCGTCTGCAGTCGTCCCCGGGATTGTGTCTTACTGATGCAGGCTGAGCCACTCACACTTTCAGGCATTCACCTCGTCTTGAGGTTGCAACCTCACCGGTTGGCCAGCAGCTCCAGCCTCCTCCAGGCAGAGCTCCAGAAAACCCAGCTTCGAACTGGAGCAGCTGGATCAGTGTTTGGAAGCTGTGACAGATGCCACTTGTTGAACTCCCAGAAGCACTTTAGGGAAGCCGCCTATCTTGGCAATGAAGGTCAACACAGAGCCAGGTTGGGGAGTAAGCGCTGCACCCAGTGGTGATGTGATGTAGGGAAAGATTGTCAGCCATGTCAGAAAACAAGGTGTGTGCCACGCTGTATGACCTACTGACAACATCGTCGTCATGTTTATCTAAGCTTCTATGCTGGCGTGTCTGCAGCCTCTTCCAGAGAAGTTTGTGATGAAAAGCATGGTGGAGCGCTTCAATGACGACTTCATAGAGACCAGGAGGAAAGCCCTGCACCGCTTCCTCAACAGGATCTCCGAGCATCCCATCCTGTCCTACAGCCACCACGTTCAAAGTTTTTCTCACTGAAGAGGTTCTCTCTCTCTCTCCTCTCTCTCTCACACACACACACAAACCACACACACACACACCACACACCACACACACACACACACACACACAGAGAGGATTGGGAGGAATTCATTCATTTATATAGCAGCCAGCCACAGCGACAGAGCTTTACAAGACCTTTATAAAAGAAAGAAGAAAAGTTATGAAATCAGTAATAAAATGTCAAAGCATGAAGAGCTTTAATAATGAACAGTATAAGTTTCCAGTGTATTGTAAAAAGACAACCAGTCTGTGGAGGGAGGACCAACTGAAGACCGCTGAGGGACGATTGAGAGGCAAGCAACATCCAGAGCGTCACAGCAGTCAGTTCTAGAGCTTATAGTAACAGCGTCTGTGGACGTCTCAAGATGAACACGGTTTAAAGATGAGATGGTTAAAGCTGGACCTAACTTCTGAATCAACTTGTTTTTTCAATCTAAAGTCCTTCTCAACCCTACTGGCTCCAAGTGGCACAAGTAAAAGGGGGCCAACATTGGAACCCTGTGGCACCCCCACTTGACAGGAGCACTGGAGGAAGGTATATAATGAACTAGGGCTGCAACTAACAATAATTTGAATAATCGATTAATTGGTCGATTATTTTTTTCGATTAATTGATGAATCGGGCCAAAAGATTATTTTTTCAGTACTTCCTTTTAGGGGTGTGATTTCTTTAATTTTGGGTGATTGACAATTGGTCGATACTTACATGTGAAACTGATCTTATCCACCGATCTTTTCTACCGTCACAAGGGTCTGAGAGAGGTCTGCATTTAACAATAGTCGGCCTACTGTCCCCCCCCCCCAGACATCCAAACCAGGTCAACGCCTTTTACTCAGTGATGACTGGATTTTTGCTGTTTCTAATTGGACCTTCACCATATGTACCATGCGACTGTTTCTCTGTGAGTTCTCTGTCTGCTGGCTGGAGTGCATGTTCACCCGTGTGTGAGTGCACCTGACTCAGCGCTTGTGAACGTCAGTGACACAGAAGCACGTGTTTTTGTTCAATTTATGTCATCTTGGTGTTGGTGCTTTTAAAAGTGCAAGCCGAGCAAGCGCTGTCGCCTGGCGTACGCACCCTCACACTCAGTTCAGTGCGTGAACTACAAACCTCTTTGGCGCGGTGTGCCCCCCCCAACATGTTTCTATGCCATGTCAAATCACTTTTGCAAAGATCGCATATAATGCTTTTTTTTTTTTTTTTAGCTTCCTGAAGCGCTTTCACACTTTTGAGGACCGTTTTCTCTGCATCAGTCATTTCTAGAATTTATCCAATTTCCTTTGAAAACTCTGCCTCCGCCTCGCTCCGTTCAACTTCCTGTGTAAGTTTTTTTTTTTAACCTTAGTCAGCCAGCATTGACAAAGCTCTGCCGGTCCAGAAAACAGCCCCGTGACTTGGTGAGTGAGGCATTAATCACGCAACACAATGAATTGATAATGAAATTCTTTACCAACTATTTTAACAGTCAGTTTTTAGTCAGTTTTTGACACCAAGAAAATGTTGGGAGTCTGCGCAACCTGTCGCAATAAGGACGTGCAGCATGACTGTCACTCTCTGCTGCACTGACAGGTGAGCGGTGGCTGCCCTGGTGGAGAAGATTTGTGGGAAATGAAGGGATTTGTCACAAGAAATGTAAGCAGTCGGTGCGCTTGAATATGAAATCTCAACCGTGGAGTCTGCGCAGTTCGCAGACTACACACAGCAGAGGTCGCGATGAAAAAATCTGAAGGCCATCCGTGACAGACAACAGTTCACACAGGACCACTTGGTGCAGACGCAACTTTATGCACAGAAAACATCGCAGAGGTAACTAAATCAAACAATAATAAAAGAAGAAATCCCATCCGATTATTGTCTCTAACCTGGACACTGAACTAAATGCATCTGCCGCACTTGATGCACTAAATACAGCTTCATCTCACTTTTTAAACTTTATTCATTTTTATACTTGGATTCATTTATTTATTAGGCTTCTTGAACTGGGATCTGAGTCCAAATTTCGAACCATAAACATGTGAACTGGTATGACAATAAAAATCATTGAATCTCTCAATCCGGGAGCTGACAGCACATTGAAGAGTTATGAACAGGAGGCTTTGGAGCGCGTCTGGTGCAGCAGTGCATTCTGGGAGATTTCCTCCTGCTGCCCCTCATTTACAGAGATATGCCGACTTCTGGGTGCTTCAAATGGAGAAAAGATGCCCTGATTTCAAAACTTTGGCTGAAGTGGCACCTGTAATTCCAGTTTATAGTGTGGCAGAAATAGAGAGAGGAGAAAATGAGGGCAACAGCTCAAGAAGACATTGTGAATAAAAGAGGAAAGGTCATGTCACCAGTTTGGCAGTATTTTGGATATAATAAAACCTAATCAATAATTACTGATGTCGACTGATATGAAATGCTTATATCGTGATATGTTTTTTAGCCATATCGCCCAGCCCTAGTCTTAAGCCTTTTCCTGGTCTCAATAAGCATGGGGGGGTATAGAACATAATTAAATGTCCAGACTTGATTCCATCAATTTCAAAGAGTTGATGTTGGGTGTGGTACAGGAGCTGGCCCCTCACAAGAAACTGGGTCCAGGCTTTCTGAGCAGGATGGGTGAGACCATGAAGGCCATGGCCAGCTCTGTGCGAGGCCTCAGGAGCAAGCTGGAGGAGTTTGCTGTCATGCAGCAGTATGTGGAGGACTTCAGCAACAAGATCTGCTCTGTGGACAAAGTCACCCAAAGGATCATCAAGGAACAAAGAGGTAGTAGAAATGTTTCTGTTTCTTTCCCTGGATGAATGTTCTTTTTTCTTGTTGGAAACGTCTTGCTTAATTCTGCTTTGCACTTCTGATTTCTTGTTTGTGACTTGAAACCATGAGGAACTATTTCCATTATTAATGTGACACATATCCTGTACAATTCATCTGAAAAAACAAACAAATCTGATTAATTAATCAGTCATGTTGAATAAATGAGAATATTATTGAAAGTTCATTTATTTTAGGAACTTAAGAGAAACACATTACATAGATTAATTCCACACAACCAGAAGCCTTTTATTTCTGTTAAGTATGATTATTATCTGCTTACACTTAATGAAAACAAGACATTCAAGATTAGAATGTTACATCAGACCCTTTCAAAACATTATTAATACAGAAATGTTAGCGTAATGAGAACAATGTTTAATACTTGATTAAAGGTTTGACATAGTTCATTGACATAAAGTACAAACAGCTCTAATTCTTTACAAAGCAAAAAAATAAACGATTACCGGATTCAGAAATTGTTTAAGACTGAGGGGCAAATTTATAAGCTAATGGGGGAATCAGAGTTTAAAATATGCAAATTCAGAACTTCAAGAAAAAACTTTTGTGTATCAGTAAGTGGAGTCAAACTGTGGAATAATTGAAATATTGAACATGGAGAATGTCTAAACATAAAACTGTTCAAACTATTATATAAACATGATTATAGCTGGATACAATATATAATATTATTCAATTATTGTTGGTGTTTTTGTTATTGTGTGAATGCTGTAGGCATTGAAATCCTGTTTCTCTTTATTGTTATCAACTGAGAATGCATTCAGAATTCACACTTCTTAAGATTGTTTTTCTTTAGTATTATTATTATTATTATTATTATAAAATGTTCTGTACATTTTTGAGAGTTTAACTGTTTCTGCATACTTCAGCTAATTTTAATAATTCGTATATCAAAACGTTCAGCTTCTTCTGGAGAGTTCTGCTATGACGTTGACAGACATCTAAATGGAGAAGAGAGGAACACAGGGAAAAAATAGGAAAAGGTGTGACATGAAGTATTTGCAAGAAAACCAAAAGCCCTACGACAATGTCACTAACATGTCCTTAAATCAGACACCTTGACAACGTTTTGATGCATAAATTATTTCTGTAGAGTGAAATATGGATGAACAGCAGCATTTTGTTTGTGACAAAGCTTTAAAACTTGAAAAAGCGTCACTTGGTAGACTGTAAACTGTAGCACAAAAACGTACAGAATATTTAATTCAAATTCAATTCAAAAATACTTTATTTATTCCAAAGGGACATTAAATGTTGTTGTAACTCATTTAATTAAAGAGTTGTTATAGATGGTGATGGCAGTGGGCAGGAAAGATCTCCTGTAGCAGTCCGTTTTACAGCCAAACTGGCGAAGCCTCTGACTGAAGAGACTCTGTTTTCCAATAACAGTCTCATGAAGAGGATGTCCAGGGTTATCCATAATTTTCTTGATTTTATGCAAAATCCTTTTTTGCATCATCAACTCCAGAGGTTCCACAGTCGTCCTCAGACCAGAACCAGAACAGAACCAGAACAGAACCAGCTTCTTTATCAGGTTGTTGAGCCTTTTTAGGTCCCTGGCTCTGATGCTGCTGCCCCAACAGATGATGGCAGAGGAGATGACACTCTCAACAACAGACTGATAGAAGATCTGCAACATCTTGCTGCAAACCTTGAAGGATCTTAGCTTCCTCAAGAAGTACAGTCTGCTCTGTCCCTTTCTTGTATAATAATAATAATAATTAATAATATTATTATTATTATTATTATTATTATTATTATTATTATTATCTTAAGAAGTGAGAATGCATTCAGCATTCTCACTTCTCATTTGATTCTATTGATGGGCTAACAAATACAGGTTTATTTGTGTATTACATGTATATTACATGTGTGTATTACACATGTAATAAATGTAAGATTGGGTTGGGTAAGGAGTGGGAATATTGATAAGTTCATACTTCCACCCACTCCTTTGAATATGTAGAACTAAAGTTTTTGACATTATGCTTCACGCTGTAAGCATTTTTTGCAGATATTCAAAAAAATAAATGAAGGTTGTTATTTTCAAAGGTACTTATAATCTGACAAATCCTCGTCTGAATGCAGATTTTAATTTATTGAATAGATTAGGAGTTGAGGTGACGTCACACTGTGTGTGGAGGACAGGCGTTGTTAGAAAACAGGGATTATTATGTTGATTTAAAATCAAACAAAATTATTGTAGAATTGAAATTTCAAACTGGCTTTAGCATCTTTTCTTATTGTTTGTACAGTTTTAACAGTAACATTAGGCCCCGTCTACATAGGGAGGTTGTTTATTAAAATAGGAAAGATTAGATCTGTTTTTGCCACACGGAAACAATGTTTTAGGGAACCACAAAAATTTTTGTTTGAAAAGGATTCCAGAGTGAAAATTTCTCTCTTACGTATTCATGTGGGCAGCAAACACGCCTCTTTTGTGAAAATGCCCAAACTCTAACTTGACCTATGACCGTCACATCAAACATAGCAACAGCCACGGTAGATTGCATGTTTAAGGTAGTATCTCCTGTTGTTGTCCGTATATTTAGTTCTACCTCTGGCTAAAACACCACTGAGCACAGCTGTGCTGCCTTATAACCCTCCAGGCATGGCGAGGCTTTGCTTCCTCTCTTTCAGGTAGTCGAGGCATGTGTTCATGGCTAGAATGGCTGCTCTATTGTTCATTGGAAGTAGTTCCCAGTGCTTTAAATCTGATTCAGTTATAGTTGTAATGAGAGTTAATAATAGTGTATTTATATGTACATACTGGTGATAGACTTTGAAGTATTTGTACCCCAATATATTTCATGACTTGAATGTTCCAGTTGGGTTTGCGTTGTGTTTGGATGTGTTCTGAGGGATTATCATTAACAGTAAGTACAGTGGAGCCTGGCCTATTCGATGATTCACCTCTTAGTGGATTTTTATTTGGAACGTAACTTGAAACTATTCCAGGAAAATTTGCTGCCTTTTTGCAGAATTTGTTTATTAATTTATTTCGTTTTTTGAGAGTATATCTAAAAATGTTATCTTTGTGCTTTTAGAATACATGGATGAACTGAAGCAGTTCAGTCCTATGTACTTCCAGTGGGCTGAGTCAGAGGAACTGCTGGCAGAACCACTGAAGGGCATTGGTAGCTGTGTGGAGAGGTGCAGTAAGGAGACAGAGGAGCAGATCCAACACCTGTCAGAGGTCCTGGTCCCTGTCCTGCATGAGTATGTCCTCTGTGCTGATACTCTAAAGGTGAGAATACTATGCGTTGTTAACATCTGAGGAACAGAAGTTCTCAAACCACTTATTGGGTTAAAACTTGAATTCCTGATAGCTTCAGCTTGCTCTGGGCTTCCTCTGGCCTGGCACAGTTTAAGCATCAGCAATGCAAAGTATCATAAAATGCACAACAAAAGAATAATCTTTAAATTGTTTTCTCCTTAACTAAGTTATCTTTGCCCAGACACTCCTCTTACTTTACCCATTCTTAAGAACTGAGAAGATCTCCGGTGGTCAGTGAGGTGCATGGCAGAGAGCAAAGGAAGCCATGATCGTAGGGAGCCTTTGCAGTGGCTGTGGGGGGAAAAACAGTTGCGGTTGCCTCTTGGCTACAAGACAAGTGTGTGGAGCTGCAGCTTGTTCTCAGGAAAGTAACGGCGGCGCAGGTCAGAGGAACAAACAGCAGCGGCAGGGCAGCGTGTGTGGAGCTGCATTCTCTCAGGACAGTGGAGGTGGCGCCAGCTATCATCGGGCTCAGGCAATTATCAGTGTAGCCCACATCGTTTTCAGGACACCACCTGGACAACCAGCGGCTGAATGACAGCATGTGGCTAAACATGTCATGACTGGTCCAATCAAGCAGGCGAGAAAAGAAAATGACAGAGTCTGACATTGTTTTAGTAAATTACACACCGAATCAACGCTATTTTTCAGGAGTTACAGTATATTGTCACAGTAATGGTAAAAGGATCGCCAGTGATAGATGATTTCTGGTAATTTCCTCATTAATGTAAAAACAATGCTTTACAATTATTTTAGTTCTTAGAATTGATGTTACTAGTGTCTTGTTTTTACCTGCAAAGGTGCTATAGAAGAACTGGCACCACGTTGTGAAGGTGCTCAGCATTTCCGGATGACTGCCAGTTATGTGGGTTTGGAGATTGACTGTTAACTTGGGAACACAAGCAAGAGCACATTACAGTGGACCCCCGGTGGTCATTGGGTACCACAACAGCCTTCTAAAAACGCTTAGAACTGCCTATTTTAATTCTTCAGACATCAAATATACCTTAGTATGCATTGATAAGGTGACAGTGGAAATCACCTTAGCACTACTGCAGAAGCTAATGTCCATGTCCTTCCTCATATCTGCTCTTGGGGACACAGCAAAGACAGGCATTTCAGCCTCCCAAGCTGCTTCTTTTTCCCTGTACTCTATACTGGCTTCTTTTTCACTGTGCCTTTTACGATTGATTCATTCATAGAGGAGGCCGAACTGCTGCTCTCACGACTCTGAAAACTGCTCCGGCACATTAGGACCTGTTCTGTATTAGACATATTTAAACCCCATTACATTCCCTGGCTTTAACCTGAAGACAAAGCTGATGTTTTATCTCTGTGTGTGTGTGTGTGTGTGTGTGTGTGATGTCATTTTATTGTCTTGGATATTTCCAGAGCTTTGGTCAACTGAAGCTTTCTAAGTGTGCTTTCTGAAAAAATTTGAGCCGATTTGGATTTGGAGACATTTTCTGTTTGTTTACACTAGTTGGCCAGTAGGTGACTTTCTGTGGGTCGATATATTGAAGTCCATGAATTTTTGTGTTTCTTACAGGCTGTGATGAGACGGAGAGACAACATCCAGGCTGAGTTCGAGGCAAAGAATGAGGCGCTGGCATCGAGAAAAACTGACCCAGAGATAGTAAGTATGATTTAGATTCCCCTCATTGTTCATCAGACACACATGGACATGTTTATCTGTCCTCTGTTGTACACATCTCTGCAGTTAGATGCTATAAAGAGAAAATAAAATGGAGTGAGGTCTCTCCCTCTGGACCAACTTCAGTTCATATTGTGGAGGGAAAAGAGCTCCCGCGGAGGATTATCTCAGTAAGCCTTCCTGTCACTCTTCTGGCCAGCAGGAAATGGAGCTGCTGATGTGTTGTCTCTGTAACACAGTGACAGTCACCACATGCTCTAAAGACAACAGGCACAAAGAAACAGAGGCTAAAACTGAGCTGTTTATGCCTGTCTGCATGCTGAGGTTGTGTTTGTGTAGATGTGCAGGTGTGTCTCTTCATCTGCTAGATTTTAATTAGAAGTTCAGTCTGAGAACTCCCCACCCCAGTAGGTGTGTGTTGTTTGTGAGAGCAAAGCAGCTCTAATTCAGTCCTTGAGCTTCTAATGCATGTAAGCCAGTCTGGGCCTTCAGCTGATCCACTGTAATAAGAAGTGAAATGTCACACGGACACCTTTAGTTATTGTTCCCTGGAGGTTCTCAGTAGAGGACTAGATGAGACCACGTGTCCTTAGTTTCATCTGATTCAAGTTCTTTTTTTTGAGGGGATGGAATTACAGATTTACATGAAGTTGCATATTCTGTTTTCCAGTCATTTTCACAGTTTCCAGTTTTTATCAGTAAAGAAAACAAAAAAGGAACAAGAAGGGAATAAAAAAAATGTGTGTGGGGGGGGGGGACGATGACACAGTATTATAACTTTCACCAGTCAGGAGGGGAAGTCAGAGAAAGTAGAGAAACCTGGCTCTAATTGGGGTTACATACTTTGTCCATTTGTTCCAGATTCGATAAAATTTATTTCTTCAGGTATTCAGGGTATAGGTTAATTTTTACATCTTGAATATTTCGAAGATGTTATCTAACCAACCATCCAGTGAAGGAGGGTTTGGGTTGAGCCATTTTTTGGTTATGTTTTTCTTGCTTGCCACTAAAAGGGCTTGCAATATTTTCATGTCTATTTCCCGTTCCAGAATAGCAGCATCAGCGAAGTAGAGTGTCACAAAATTAAATGGTATTTCAATTGCAAAAACCAAGTCTAAGGTTTAATGAATTTCTCTCCAGTAGGTACTAGGGCAATCCCAGAACATGTGATAATTACTGGCTTTTTCTGTGCCACCGTCTCCAACATATCCCTGTTGTATTTTTGTATTTATCCTGGGCTGGTGTCTTACAGTACCTTATTACATTTTTCCAGCTGTGTTCTCTCCAGAATGAGGAAGTAGTGGAAGACCACTGAGACCTCCAAATGTCTCCGCAGGTTTCCTCTGAAATAACAACAGCTGCCTCTTCTTCACATTGTTTTATATACCAAGTGTTGTCTTTTTCGGTTGTAAACAGGGCTGTATTTATTTACGAAATCAAATTATTTGTCTTTGAGTTGTATGCAGACTTCAAACTCTTGTACAAGCTTCTTGTTTCAGCTTCTGTAAGCTCTGTGATTTTACAATTTGTAGTAAAGAAGTGGCGTACCTGGAGATATCTATAAAAGTCCTCTTTCCTTAAACCATATCTGTTGTGCATAAACTGAAAACTTAGGAAAATATTTTTTTCTGGTAATGCGAGGTAGATTGTTATACCCTTCTTTATCTAGAATTTAAAGGTGCAGTCATGGTTGGGAGGAAATTCTGTATCAAATGCGCACCACCTAAACAGGTTCAACATTTTTCCAATTTATGTCAAATTGACCACCTTCCTCCAGATTTTTAAAGTTAGATTAATCCAAAAATGTATCTCCCCAGTCGAGCCTCCAGACCTCTGTCTCTAGTTGAGGCCTGTAAAGGGAATGCAGATTCCATTTCTTTCCACTTAGCCTTATCATCCTCATTACACCAATAAAATAGTGGGGCAAGCTGAGATGCATAAAAATAATACTTTAGACATGGAAGAGCCATGCCACTCTTCTCCTTTCTTAACTGTAAGGTTCCTTAACAGACCCTTGGCTTCTTTCCTAGCCAAATAAACCAGGATATCTGCCTATCCCATTCCATAAATTGGGCGTCTGGCACCTCAACTGGGAGAGTTCTAAAGAGATAACACCAATTTTGGTAGCACAGTCATCTTTATTGCATTTACTCTGGGGCTTAGACTTAAGTATTGAACCAGACTCCACCTGTGTATGTCTGCCTTTATCTTTAAGGATACTGGCTCAAAATTAGTCTGTAAAAGGGCTGACAAGTCTTTAGTCACTGTTATCCCTAGGTATTTTATTCCTTCAGCCCCCCATTTTAAATCTTCCCTTTTAAGTTTCTCGATGCTGTGTGATTCAAAGCCATAACTTGTGCTTTTAAAATGTTTAGCTTATAGCCCGACAGCTTTCCAAATTCTTTCCACAGAGACATTAAGTCTATAAATGATTTCTCAGGCTCCTCCAGATAGACCAACACATCATCAGCAAACATTGCCACCTTGTGTTCAACCCCTGCTATTGACACTCCCTTCATTTCCATACTTAGTCTTATTAGTTGTCCCAAGGGTTCCATAAAAAGTGCAAAAAGAATCTGGAAAATAGGGCAGCCCTGACGGGTTCCCCATTCCAATACAAAAGAGGCTGAAAGGTCGCCATTAACTTTTATCTGAGCTGTTTGTCTGGAATATAAAAATTTAAGTACTCTGATAAATTTGTGTATTGCAAATTTCTCAAGGACTAATGGAAAAGCCATCTTACAGAATCAAATGCCTTTTCAGCGTCGAGTCCAACTATCAAAGTTTCAGTTTTTTGTTGTTTTGCGTTTTCTATAATATGTAGTCTCCTGATGTTATCCATTGTTTGTCTTTGCTGTACAAAGCCTGTCTGATCTAAATTAGTTAGCTCTGGTAGTGAGTTTTCTAATCTGCATGCTAGAAGTAAACAATTTATAATCAACATTAAGGACACTTTTAGGCCTATAATTTCCACACTCTTGTCTGTCCTTATCATCTTAGGGAATAACTGAGATTACTGCATCCCTCCAGGAAGGCGGGATTTCTCCACTCTGTAGAACCCAATTGAACGTTTGTGATACTAATGGTGATAAGCTTGATTTCAGACATTTATACCGCTCTCCTTCGAATCCATCAGATCCTGGCGTCTTCCCTGACCTTAATCTAGATATAGCCAAACTCTTGAACTGTAATTGGGTTTACCAGCGTTTCATTTTGTGAGTCTTTAATTTTTGGTAAGTCTAGACCATTTAAAAAGTCATCTATGAACTCCTTGCTGGCAGCTGGGGTTTGAGTATATAATTCTTGATAAAATAATTCAAAGCATTCTTTAATTTCTCTTGTATTTTCTACATGATTGGTTCTAGGATTTCTCATCTTGTAAATCACAATCTCCATTTGTTGCTTATGTAATTTATAGGCTAATATTTTGGCAGATCTAGCTCCAACATCATAATTTCTTTGTTTCAAGAATGTTAACTTCTTATGTGTTTCTAATGTGTACGTCATCTATTTCACCCTGTATTTTCTTAACATCTGCTCTTATTTTGAGTATTTGTGTTTTGGCTGTCAGAAAGTTGCAACTGCTTCAGTCTTGCCTACAAATCTGCCAATTTCTTTCCTCTGTGCCTTTTTCATGTATGATGTCCAGGAAATAATTTTCCCCCTCAGGACTGCTTTTAAGGTATCCCGCAGGATAGTTGGTGAATTTTCTCCATTATCATTAAATTCTAGATACTCTTTGATATCGTTCTGCAGTTTTTCTGTTGTTTTAGGATCATTAAGAAAATATGAATTTAATTTCCATAAGGTCCTCTTTATTTCACTTTTCATGTTTGCAAGTAAGGTAAGGGACTATGGTCTGACAGGACAATTCTGCATATCTGAGAGTCTTTTATCCTATATATGTCAGAACTAAATACAAAGAAATTGTCTATCCTAGAGTAAACTAAATGAGTGGCTGAAAAGTGAGTAAATTCTTTGGTCCTAGGATACAAGTTCC
The DNA here is from genome assembly GCA_014839685.1 of Anableps anableps. Lineage (NCBI taxonomy): Eukaryota > Metazoa > Chordata > Actinopteri > Cyprinodontiformes > Anablepidae > Anableps > Anableps anableps. Next base: position 31,659,652 of record CM026082.1, read on the forward strand.
TCTACATGTCTAAGATTTACAACTCTTTCATCAAGGACAGTCACTTTGTAGGACAGAGTTATGCTGGGTTGTCCCACTGCATGAGTCTCGCCTTGGGTCTAACCTTACATTAAAATCCCTGCCACAAATAACCACACCCGTGGAGGTCACCATTAGGTCAAGAACTTTTTTGTAAAATGCCAAATCACTCCCTGGTGGCACATACACATTTAGGAATGTTACCTCTGTACTTTCTCATTTACCGTTAATTTTAATAAACCACCCTTCTTCATCTAATGTCGCTGATAGATGTTGATACATGAGATCACTTGAGGTTAATGTTGCAACTCCTCTTTTATGAGCAGATTTATCTGAAGCAGAAAACACATATTTAAAACCCTGCCTTCTCAATTTAACATGTTCAGATTGTGACATATGTGCTTCTTGAAGAAGGGCAACATGTGTTGTTTCTTTTTTTAAGTTTAGCTAGGATTTTACTTCTCTTTATCGGGTTTAATATCCTATTTACATTAAAAGAGACTATTTTTATTTCCTCACTATACATAATATTCTTTCTGTAGAATCAGCATTGCTGAAACCCTCCCGACTGGTTGTATAACTGCCCCATTCAAAACAAAAACTTGTAAGGAGGAACCAAACAAAAATAACTGTATTCAAAACACTGAACATTTGAATCCCTATACACACACTTCTAATTTCGAGGCCCGGTCCCTCCTGGACCTCTTCTCTGAGGGATATCCTTTCTGCCCTATATGGGTCAGAGGGCCCTCAGCTTGAGTAGTTGACCTACCGTCCATTTACATTTGCGACAGATATTCGAATAACTCGTAGACTGCAACCAAGTCTTAGTGCTATAACATAATATACTGCTTTACAGGCTGTTGTCCACACTTACATATCTGGACTCCCTATTTGATCACGCCTGAATGCTTGTAGTTTTTCCTTGTACCCAGCTGGTTCTCTTGCCGTCTGATGCTTACGTCTTGCCCATGCTGGTTTCCATGTGTATCACTGGAGAATATGTCCAGCTTAAAACACTTGAAAAGGTTTGAGAGTCTTATCTGGACTCCACAGTAAGTCGCACTCCGCTAGGATCTGGTAGTATAATGGGAGGGGAGGCTTGTCCACACACACCTAAACCTAAAATGATGTGTTTCAAACATCTCAACACCAGACACCCTTGGAACCTCTTTTATCCAAACCCGGATTTCTCAGAGCACTTTGGTGACACTGTGGGTTGTTAGTCGATCGGTGTGATCTCGACTCAGCTTTGTTTTGCTGAGCTCATCAGCGATGAGGCATTCTCTGTGCAGGGGCTGCTGCTTATATGACTGCTTTGTGTTTGTGTGGCAGCTGCAGGAGGAGGTGGATGACCTGGCAGACCGAGTGGAACAGGCCAACAATGCTCTGCGGGGAGACTGGTCACGCTGGAGGACCAGCATGAGAGCTGACCTCAAATCTGCTTTTATCTCCACTGCTGTCAAGAATGTCGATTATTATGAGAAGGTGAGTATAAAGGTGCATTCACACCAGCCCTGTTTAGTCTGCTTTAATACAACTCCAGTCCATCTGCCTCAAAGGGCTAGTCGGTTTGGGGAAGTGGGAACACGGAATTGCACTCCGCCTACAAACCTAGGTCTCGGTTCGCTTGAAGTCAATTCTGGTGTGATTCGAATGCATATGTGAATGCCAGGCGGACCGTAGACTGCTCCAAAAGCAGGAAGTGGACTGCAGTGCAGGGCATTCTGGGTAAATTCAACCGAAACAAACGTGTTTCTAGCACTAGTGAACCCAAGAGTTGAAAGACCTTTTTACTGTCCTTTCACCCTTTTATGCCAGTAGCTTGTGTTCTTCTTCTTCACACCACCAGAACTTTGGTTGTTGAGGTGCGCTCTCTTGCTCTTAGAGGATCTTTATTTTTCATAAGAGGACGTAGCTGAAATGATGTACATTGGTTTGATTGGTGCAACCAGTAGGTAAACATGCTAAGGAAAGAACAACACAGAGAAGTGTATTCCAGGATTGTATTTGTATTATCTTCAGGTATTGCATTTGTGTGTGTGTCTTTGTAGTTTTGTGTATGGGTTTGTCACCTACAAGTGTAAAACTGTTGGAGCAGTGACAAAGGTCAGTATCTAAGAGCAGCACAGGGCAAGGACCTGGGCCTCTGCCTGAAGGCTGTAGACACACAGGTAGATACGCAGAGAGACACAGAGCTCCGGATTGTCTGGCAACAGGGCCCATCATCCCACACCCCAAGACCCAAGTGTAGTGTTCCCTGTGTTAGGGAGGGGAGGGGATGGGCGACCAGGTATTCTTGGGATGAGGTGAATATTAGAGGAGGTAGAAAAGCATCAGAGACGGGGAGAAACTAAGCGATGGTATGCTAGATGCAGCGGTTAACAGTACAGCATGGAAACGAAACAGCAGCAGTCTTTTACAGTACCAATCATTTCTTGTGTTATGTTTGACATAAATATGCTGCAGTTTATTTTGGTCCTGGAGGTTCCATCTCTGCCAGCAGAGGACAGCAACAGCTCACTTTATTTCTGCTCCTCAGGTTCAGTTCTGTTGTCTTGTTGAAGCTGTTTGATTGTGAGATTCAGTTCTTCTCTGCTAAAATACAACAATTATGATCTTCCCACATTAACAGGTGTGACTGTATGTAGGTGGGTGACTGTCACCTGGTAAACAAGGCTTACACTCTGACCAGCTATGAGCTGATAGAAATACCATAAAAGATCAAGTGTTGCTATACATGCTAACAGAGAGCTCTGCATTATGTGCTTTTTGTATGGAATTTATAACCACAAGGTTTCAGAGCTGAATCACCTGCTGGATTCCAGCCATCGTTACAAAGAGGCAAGCTGTTTAAAAACCCATTTTTTTAATGCATTAAATTCTATTCCAACCTTTTGTAGTAAGCTCTAATATTCACAGTAACACTGTGCTGAAGTTATTCATTAGTTATAATGTGTTTCCTTGAGTTAAGTAATGACACTTAGGATGGGGGAAGGTTGAAACTAAAGCCCAGTCCTCCCTTTGGATTTACCACCTAGTCCCATTTCTTTCTTTTACATGGATTACACTTTGCTTTGTTGTTGTTCAGCAGCTAAAGGTCATCAAGCCCTGCATAAGAGGATAATGAGTGGAGAACAACTACTCCTTGATCATGAATGAAGGGCCAACTAATCCAGGCAGAAAGGAAGCAGCAGAGTTTCTGGGGGAAGTTTGATGTTTGCCTGTTGTCAAGATCTTATGTTTCAGAATGCTAGTCTGAAATATCTTTTGTGCTGACTGAAAGATGAAGAGCATGACTTGCCTGAAAAATACCTGATGTAACATGTACTTCTGGAATAATTCAGGTTTTTAAGCTACGTTTTCTACAAGTTTAGTTATAACCAGTATCTTACCTGCAGTTGGTAACTCTCAGAGCATCTTCATCTTAATAACAGCCAGTCAAAAAAGAGCCAATACCAAAGCAGAGTAACACAATCTTAAAGGAACTCTAAACCCATTAACCTGGTATTAGTTCATGTGGCACTGCTGTAATAACCAGAGAAGATCACTCGGGGTACACCAATAAATTGGCCTTGATTTCCATAATTTTGGGTGATTTGCGATCAGTTTATACCTGCATGTGAAAATGATCTTATCTGCCTCTGCAAAGGTCTGAAAATCAGCCACTGTCCCCTTCTGTTCTGCTGTGAGAGGGCTGACTGACCGACCTGCACACCAGGTCATGTCTGCACATTGAGATTAGTCACCCGACTGCTTGATGGAAACTTTGAGTAAATGTAACAACTCTGATCTCTGCATCAGCAAAATGAATTTGAACTTGCATTTACAATGGCTTGCAAAATTATTCATACTCCTTGAACTTTTCCATATTTTGTCATATTACAACCACATTGGAATTTTATGTGGCAGCAGTCTGCCTTTGCATTTTTCAACCTTAAAATCGATGACGCACTATCCCGTGAGTGGCATGTTTTTATGATGTCTCAGAACATAACGACTGTAAAGTAATCTAACATTACTGCTTTAAATTCTTAAAAATCTACTTGGATCAAGTCTACCACCCCAGACTTTGAAGTTCATGGTTCCTTTAATATTTTCTAACATACCTGGAGAGAAAAGGGAAGGGTATCACTGGAGAACACGATACGAAGGTGTCAGCGTCTAAAGTCTGTTAAAACACAAGGCTTCTAAAGTTAATCAACATCTGCCATAAACCAAACCTGCCCTGTAGACAGAAATGTCTAAACAGAATCTATAAGCAGTGATTAAACCAAACGTGTCTACCAGTGCATCATGGACCCAAACATGAGGCTGTTGGTTTGACAGCTGATGCTTGGCTCAGAATGGCTCATCAGCATAACAATGATCACAAACGGCAGCAAAACTACACCAAAATGGCTGAAGAACAAGGTGTTGCAATGGCCTAGCTAAAGTCCAGACCTTGACCCAGTTAAAATGCTGTAGTGAAACCTAAAAAGAGTTGCTTATAAAAAAAAAAAAAAAAAAAAAAAAAAAAAGAATTAAAAATTCAAGTCAATTTAGTTTTTTTTTTCACATTGCACAAACTCAAAACAAATTATCTCAATTCACGTCACTTAAAAAAAGCTATCCAATTACTATATGTAAATAGTCACAAACAAATGTCCTGAAAAATAATATTCTACACCAAAAAAAGGGACTTTTTCATCTTGACTTGGTTTTTTAAACAAATGACATCATTTAATGTTTGTTCTTCAAAATCATCTACGTGGTTCTTGGTGTCAGAGTTTACTTGTTTTATGCAGCTCTTCCTTGCTGCATTGTTGATAGTAAATGGATTTTCAACATACAAAATAAACCTTGGTGCTGTTTAAAACATGTAGAATCTCAGAGCTGTAAGACATGGAGAGCCGGAAGAGTGAAGTAAGATCTGTGAAGTGAAGAAAAGTGTGTAAATCAGGGCAGTTCCTATGTAGGACATACTTGCTCAGCAAGGCTAATAATACAGAACAGTATGATTAAGCAAAACAAAGTCCACAGAGGAAAGCTCAGAGTTTCGATAGTGAAGGACTTTATGTACCCTAAAGCGCTGCTGTGAGATATGAAAATAGATTTTAGTGTGAATATAGGTTTAATGGCTTAAATACAAGCCAAGCTCGCTGTTATTTGTGGAAACGGTCATATGGGTGCTGGTGAGGACCATTTTAGCCTTGAGGCCTGTGAATGATTTAATGTTGTGGACGTTAGAGATCTGACCATGAAATATCTAATAAGATACCAGCACCTGGAAGAGTTTTTGTTCCATCTAGGTAAGGAGACAACGTAGGATCTGGGGAGAAAGGAGTTCAGAGTGTTGGAGTGAGCAAAAATACTATTCCAGTGCTGGGAAAGTATTTGCCCCCTTACAAGTGTTTCCTGTTTTTGTCCCAATTAAATGTCTCAGGTCATCAGACAAATGTTAATATCAGACGAAGATAACATGAGTAAATACAAAAAACTTTTCAAATGATGATTTCATTGATCCACACAAACCAGGCTCCATGTGAAAAAGTAAGCCCACCTCCGGCCGTATTACTGCCAGACCTGTAGAATCCTAACGGAACCTGCCTGACAACATGAATTAGGCTCCCAAGAACCACTACGTCAATCCCCAATCTGTCGAAATTCAGGAACACGTGAAAAAGAAAGTCTCTGACATCTGTTTGTCTGGAAAGGAAAGGGTTCCAGAACTATTTCTAAGGCTTTAGGGACTCCAGGAGTTCCCCAAAATGACCAAGAACAACACCTAAAGCACTTGATTGAACAATAAAGAGGAGATTGGGCAAAAGATGGCCTCCAAGTTCCAAAACCATGGCATGCTTTTAGGAAAATATTCTGTGAACTGACAAGACAAAGTAGGAACTTTCTGGAAAGTATGCATCCTGTTACATGTAACATAGAACTAACAGAGCATTTCAGAAAAACAGCATGCAGATAATCGAACATGGTAGTGGTCGTGTGGTGAAGCAGCCATCAGTTTGTGCCCTAAAGTTCCAACCCATTTAGACTATGAAGTAGCACAATGATCCAGAGCACACCTGCAAGTCTCATCAACCCCTGAGCGGCTCATCAAAACTAAAATGAAGGTTCTTGAGTGGACTAGTCAAAGTCTGGACTTAAATTTGATGGAGATTCTGTGGCATGAAACATTATTCAGGCTTTTCAAGCTCAGAAACTCTCCTTGGAAGAGTGATCCCAGATTCCTTCTCTTTTGGTTAGCATTTGCTCTGCTTTGGCTGAAACGTCTTTTCTTCAGTCATTGCTTCAGCTGCCAAGTGTGATTGGCAGTTATTCCCATCTCACAAGAGCACACTGCTGAGTGACAGAGTAGCTAAGAGGGTTGGACCTCTTCTCCCAGTGAGGACCTAGTTAACCCAACCATGTTGCTTTGTTGTTTCTTGAACTATTTTTGAAGAAAATTCTCCTCTGTTTTTACCTCATTGGACCTTGAAGTCAAGTTTCTAAAAGCTGAGACTGTTGGGCCTTCACTGTAAAAACATGTCTGCTCCGTTTGTCTTTATGTTCCAGTAACAAACAGAGGCACTGATCCCGGAAAGTTCTTCACATTTTTTCAGGTTCTGACCACAAACATCAATGTATTTTATTTTGATTTTATGAGACAGGCCAGCAGAAAGCTGTGCAGAATTGTGAGGTGAGAGGAAGATACAAAATGTTGAAAACAATGTATTATGTTTCTACCGGCGTTCAACATTTACAGATTACATTTTTTGCTTTTTCATCTTTGCAAATCTTTACTTGAGCTTACTCAGGTTGGACCGAGAGCATCTGTGAACATCTGTTTTCAAGACTTGCCTCAGATTCCCAGTAAGCTTTAGGCCCTGTTTACACAGAGCCGCTCTTCAGTTAAACCGTAGCATTTTTGTTGTGATCCAGTTGCTCGTTTACACGACACCAGTGACCGAAGTCTGTCACTGAATCCAGGTCTCAGAGTGAAACGTTTCTGTAACAACCCCGCAGAGGTGTGAAGTGCTCCGCAGATGTGAAAGCGTACATACGGCTGCAGTGTGTAGTCTGTGCATGCAGGGGCAGTTGATAACAATCAGTCCTGGACATTATTATGCTGTATTGTGCTATTTAACCTGTCTGCTGTGAAACAAAACTCGCTTAGAGCCACAAAAAACGATTTTCTAAATATGTATGACAAAAAAATTATGAAAGCTAACAAAATTAAACTAAAATGTATTTCTATTTTCAGATTTTAGAACAGAATCCTCTATTAAAAAAGAAAAAAAAACCTTGTAGAATGAGGTGAGCCTTTTCTATCCATATGGAAAATGAAGAAAGATCAGTAACATGGTTTGAAGCTAGTTACTTTTAAAAGCCTGTTGTAATTATTAAAAGCAGATTTTTCACAAGAACTTACAAAAAAAAAAAACTTTGTCTTGTTGCATCCATAATCAAAAACATTTAAATTTTGATTTTGTAAGAGCCACAGTGGAGCGGCCAAAGAGCTCTGGAGCCACAGGTTGTGGACTCCTAGTTTAGATCAAAGCGTATCCATGCGTTACAATGACCCACTCAAAGTCCAGACCTAAGGCTACATTTACACGAGACTACTGCCAGGAAAGTGTCGGTATTTTCGGATGTTGATTGGGGAAAATTTCCACGTTTAGACGACATCACTCTCATTGGTGTCGTCTAAACGTTCTGGATGGATTGTAAGATTGTATCAGTTAATTGTAACGTTTTATATGGTCTGGCCTGTCATGTCTAACAGATCTTAACATCCATCCACCATCAGGTGGACGGCTGTCAAGCAGCCAGTTTAGCTTACATGTAAGGGTGGTTGGGCTTTCAAAGTAGCTGCCCCAAAACGATGAAATATGTAAATTCTGTTCACAGCAGCCTTTTTTTTTTTTTTTTTTTTTACTTTTGATTACAGTAGAGTTTGAAGGTTAAGTAAATACTCTTCTATTTTTATTGTAACTTTTAACTGGATTTGTTGTATTTTCTTGCATTAATTATTATTTTTGGCTCATCTGTAAAGCTCTGTGGTCAACCTCAGGTGTTTTAAAATGGGACCCATTGTGAGGCCCCAGTGCTTCTGTTAAAGCATCATGGAGGATGTCCCAGTTTACCAGACATCAGGACAGCAGCGTAGGAAGCAGGAATTTCAGTGGAAACAAAGTTGCCTTTCTCTTGTCCAGGGGAGCGTAACTGAGAGCTTTGCAGCCTTGTTCCCCAAGGGACGAAGCTGTTATACGTTCTTGTTCTGGATTCAGTGTCTCAATGTCTTCTTCCATATGTCAGCAGATAAAGCAACACATAAGAGGGAAGCCATACTAGCCACTTGTCATTGGGTCAAGTTAGACGGAGGGCTTCACGCTTAGAGCAGTCCATGCCCTCCCCCCCCCACACACACACATACCCTCCCACTCTGCTACTCGTACGATGCTTTGACTGCTGAGTATATAATGTTTGATTTAGGATGCTGTATCTGCATGCTGTCATCAGCGTACACAGTCATTTATGTCGGTGAGGAACGCCATTTTAATCACAAATGGACTTAAGACAGTTATAGGTAATATTTTATAATTGAAAAATCGCACTCTGAGATTTACAAAACTTTTAAATACATAAATGATAAATGCAGTATTCAGAGTTGAATACTGCATTTAGTGTGTTATTAAAGCTGTTGATGGTCTTTTTGGCACCCTCTCTGAGCGCTCTGGCACCACAGAGTTTGGGAATGACTCTTCTGATCAATCTTGTTCTTTACTTAGTCACAGTTTTCTTATATAGAAGGGAAAATACGTATTTTATACAGTGTCTTTTTTTTTTTTTTTTTAGGTTTCCCCATTTCCAAAGAATGGGGATGTCTGTAATTTTCATAGAATAATTAATGTGCATTTTATTGCATGAAAGAAGTATTTGATAAAAATAGAAAAATAGAACTTCTGGAACTGCTTTTGTAAATCGTCTCTCACAGTTGTGGTGCACCTATGATGAAAGTTTCAGACATTCTTTGTCAGTGTGAAAAATTGGTGATGTATTAAATACTCATCTTCTCCTGAAATCTGATGGTGAATTCAAAGTTTTAAAAAAGGTCTGACTGATGTGAGAGCTTCTAGAAACATCTACATAAATTTGCAGGTCCTCCCTTAAAGATTATTGGCCAGTGAAACCCTGATTAGTTTGTCTTTGAACAGAATTTCTCTATAATAAATCTTCATTTAGATGGAATAAATGAAAAAAAACTCTATACTGCAGCAAGTGCCGGTGTTTAATGTTATTCGTTTTATGTTGTATATGCCTGATGTTTGGAGTTGCTACCACCCAATAAGAACTTCTTACTTCATCTCTGTATCAGACTTTCAGCGGTGATTGATTGATTTTGTCAGCCATGGACTTTATTCATACCAGGACTGCAAACGGGTCCAGAGGTTCTGGTTTGTTTGGATCTAAACCAGCCTGGTAAAAACCAGCCAACTTGTTCTACACTTTGCTTCGTACAGAGGGTCTGGACCCTCGGCTGTTGAGAAACGATTGCTTGGTGGAGGCGTGGGTGCTGTTGAAGTTTTAAATGATTGGATCTGATTTTTAAAAAAGCCCAGACTGAGCTGTGAAGTGAGACTTGAACTGAGAAGTATTGCACAGGAAGGTAATGGCCAGGCTAGATCGAAACAAGATGCTAAATCTTTCTTTCCAGACCAGAAACCAGTGCAGCGTGTTTGAAAATCACCAGTTTTTTATTGTCACTTCCAGAACACCTGATGGCAATAACGTCTGTATGGTGGAGGTTCTTGTGTCTCTTTGGCATCAGCCGGAAAGATCTGTGATATGGACCAGCACCACAGCTGATATAGTCTGTTTTTTTTTTTTTGTTCAGCTTCAGAATTCTTCCTGAAGAATTGCTGAGCCTGATCCTGTTCCTGCTGCAGAGAGAAACCGGCTGGTAAATGGAGAGTTGGTGCAGTGCTGACTTATTGCTCTCTCTAAACAAACTGCTGTTACCTTGAGAAAACGGACTGTTTTATTGATGTGCTCCGACACAGTGGCTCCTGGGTTCACACAAAGGGGCCCCTGGATGCATTCGTGTTTATTGGTGTGTGCTTGTCATTTTCACTCCATGGCTGGCTGGCTTTGTGCCTCCTAGAAAACCACCTCTGTCATAAAAGTGTGATTTGCTTTGTCAAGCCCTTCACTATCCCCCCACACACAGACACATGAAGGAAAGCTCTGCAGTCATGTTGATGAGACGACACAGAAGTTGTATAAGGGAAGAATAAATGAAAAAGTGAGAGAAGTGCGGAGATGGACCTTCAGAGGTCTGCTGTTTCTCACCTTTTGCTCATGAATGGCTCCAGTCTTGAAACACATCAGCTCGTGTCTGAATTATCTGCTGGAGGAAATTTTATTACATGCTCATTCTTGTCACGCTACACATTTGTTTATTTTCCTCCAGAAGTTGACTTGAAAACATTAAAGCTGCTCAGTGCTTTGCTGCACTATTCCTGTGGTGCTGCTCAGTCTGATTCCTAGAACTAATCTCACTGCTCTCCTCTCTGAGCTCTAAACACAGTAAGTTCGAGCTCCGCCATTACTGTCCACTAACTGTTTGACTGTGTGCTCCTTTCCACAGGATGCTTCCAAAATGTTGCTCTTTTTACTTTTGGCATTGAAGAAGTTTGGATTTTTCTTGGTTCTGTTTGGGGTGTTTTCTAGTTTTTATGTAACTGAGTGACCAGAAACCATCAAACCAGTGATCATTCAAGAAAGGAATGGTTTAACAAGGAATTCTAGATTTCATTCTAGAATAGCCCTGCTCCTAATAGCAGTATGTTGGAGTAGCTTTGGGTAGAATTTTGTTCATATTTTGGTTTAGGTGTTGCATGTTTGGACAATTATTCCTTCTGGTTCTGGATGCTGTGCAGCTGGAAGGATATTTGGTCTTTTTTTTACTTTAGTTGTTAGCTGTTATGATGTGTAACCATGGCTACAAGGTATTGCTATTACAATTGGAAGCAGCTGATTAGCATCCCCAAATTTCAAATACTACCTGAACTACGACGCCAAATCCCAGAGGAGTTGGGCAGGATGCAGATGAGGTGGAGGAAATTCAAACCATCTCTTCCCGCCATCATAATGGGCAAGGATCATATCCCAGACTCCTTGTCTCTGCCCAGCAGAGATTTAAAGAGGAGTGGCAAAGCAAATGAGATAGATAAGCAGTGTTTGCCAACAACTGTTGGTGTTTTTATGGAATATCATCTGTGCTGCCTGGATACTGAGCTGTTAGCATGTCATGATGGCCATGACTGTCATACAGCAACAGTCTTCAGTCAGAGGTTTCCTCAGATTTGTTGCAAGGCTGGCTGCAACTGGAGATCCCTCCTGCCCACGACATCACCATCCATGACGACTCTAAAGATTCTTGGATGACATGAGTTACAACATTTTTGAATAGAACTGATAGATGGCGATGATTAGCTGGAGTGGTGGGTGTGTTGGACTGAATATACAAGCCAGTACAATATACAGTCTCTGCTATCCTCCTATTGAACCCTGCAGATACTTCTTGATTTTCTACATCTCTCCTTGAACGATCAGCTGCTGGTTTCTTAAAGAGGCTTTATCCTGAAAAGCCTTTCAAACAAGTCATCCTTGATCTGTTTTTCTCCCACTTGTGTTGTCTGGAACTTTCTGAGATGTACTTCTTGGGCTCTTCTTTAACTGTCTGAAATGTTTTCCACGTGTAATTAATCTTTCGCTGGGGAATGTGATGGCCTTCCAACCTTTTCCAGATTGTTGGGCAGCAATAATTGCTTTTCTAAGGTCATTGCTAATGTGCTTCCATGTTAGTGTTAATGTGTGAACGTACATCTGGAGGTTCTGACCCATCCAGGTGCTCTCCCCTGCTGATGAACTTGGATGCTGTCCCCTCTTAAATCATGTGGAAACAGGAAGGCTGGACCTAATTTTTCCATGACCATGCTTGGCAGGAATGTCCGAAATGTTTTGTTTGTCTGTTAGATTCCTCATAATGATGAGTGACCCTGTTTCTTTCAGTGTTTGGCTGTATGGGAGTCCTTCCTCCTTTCTCAGAGAGGCGAGTCAATGGAGCAAAGAAATGGAGGAGACGCTTCCTAAAGGATCCAGGCTGAAGCTGAAAACCTAACCACTGTTGGAGAAAGTTTCCACAACAAGCAAGCCCTTCGTGTGAAGCATTTTGTTTCTCTCTGAACAAACACAGCTCGTCCTTCTCTTCTCATTCCAGTGATATTTGCACAGAACCAAAACAAGGCTGATTGAATCACACTAATGTAGGTGGCCAGAAATTAACGCTCCACAGGCAACACTTTGCATCCTCATGTTGGATGACTTTGTGTGATGTGATGTTTGGGAATGAACTGCAGATATTTTGACACATTTTCTACAGCTGCTCTATCAGGACCCGTCTGATGTTTCCTTAGTGTGTCTGCAGTTAAAGCAAACCAGACTTAATACAATGGAGTCAAAAAGACTGGCTGTGAGATTTAAACACTCATTCATCTTAATTATGCAGCAGCAAACAGTCATGCATCCACTTCATCGATCTATGACTGCCCTGTTTTCAGCCAGCTCAGTAAAGCCTGTCCGTCAGCTGAACTGCTGCTGTGTACTGTCACAACTTCCTCTGTTTGACTAAACATCATATTTCATTTTTGTATTTGTAATTATTTTTCTACATCAATAACTGAAGGAAGCGTGTACTACAGCTTGTAAATTTAAATACTGGAACTTTATCAAACATTACTTCTATAATTCTCACCAATCAGCTTCTTCTATCATCATAGTTTTCTAATCTCTGCCAGATTTTGCTGGTTGGAACTGAAGGTTTACATGCAAGATAACCTATAAGTAAAGCTTCGATTATGGGTTTTGTTTTTGTTTTTGTTTTTGTTTTTTTTACTTGTGCAAATTATAATATTAAAGACAAATGAAAAAAGGCTATTTTACCATGATAATAAAGATTGACATCAGTTGAAACTGTTTCAGATTCTCTTTGCAGACTAATGCAGTAAAAGGAAACCAAAGATGAGAACTTGCCTTGTTTTATCCTCAGGATACCCAGCTTTACTTCAGCTCTGTCCATGATTCTGTTTCCTCCAAGATGTTCACCATATTATTAGCCGAGTTAAAATCACAACTGTCTTCTACACTCTTAACCCGGATGTTAATTGTAATTAAACTTTTTAGTAATCACTGCTTATTCTTTTATGTCTGGTAAATATGGTGTCCCGTTGCTAAATAAAATTAGTTAATTGTACTTTTCTACTAAAATATAGAGTGTATTGATCTTGTTAAATAGAGAGAAGTAAGGATATTGTGTTTCTGAAGTGAAGGGGCGGGGCCTATTAGCAGTGCAGCAAATTACATTTATACTATACCCAGAATGCATTGCTGTAGAACTACAGCTTGTAGAACTACAGTGAACAGTTTAAAATCTACTAATCTCCTGCGTGCTTGTTGACCGAAGCCCTGCCAGCAAAATCAGCTTCAGAGTTAACGATCCTCAGCTATGAAACTGAAGCCATGAGTGAAAGGTGTGTTCCAAAGAATCACTCCCTGAAGTGTGACGTGCATGGAACAATGTCTGGTGACAACCTGGAAACCCGTTGATGCTCTTGTACTATATTATAATACATGTCAGTCATGGAATCAGTGTGGTTAAGTTCTGCTCATTAGCATTAGTGAAATACCTTAATGATTTATGTTTAGTTCAGTTATTTCTCTTCTGTGCAAATGTGTTACATCCAACACAATTTGAAGATCAAAATAATTAAATGGGTGAATATAATTAATACATTAGTTTGCTTTATATGGCTACATGAGGTTAGCTTAAAATGATTTTGTACAACTATGTAGAAATTCATGTGAACTAATCAGTTTTAGTAAAGACTGCTAAATGTGTTTGTTACATCGTACTGCAGCTTTAAGTTAACTCAACTAAACCTGTTTAGTTTCATCATTGTGTAAAAACTAGAATGGTTTAAGGCAACGGGTTTCCACGGGAATTTCTAGTAAAGTCAACTAATTTGGGTTAAGAGGGTGGGGTTGTTTCCTTCTGTTCCAGTTTCACTGTTCCCGAGCTGCTTTCCAACAGTAACTGCACATAAAGTAGTTTAGTTAAAACTAAACTAAGTTTTAAACATGGTTTACTGAATTTGTTTCTAATAAGACAGGAATGAGTCTGCTAACCAGGATCTGGCCCTGAAGTTCATATGCTGGACTCCAGAATCAATTGCAGAAGTCGTAAAAAAAGAGAGTAAAGACTTTAAAACTCATGCTCTGGATAAATTGAAAGTATCTACTAATAAGTCTTTGACATGTTTTGGAAGATAATACAAATACAAAAGGAATGTTTTCAAATGATCTCCTTCATCTTTCCAACCCAGCCTGATCCTGAGTGCCTTCCTTGTGAGAGTAGCACAGCTAAACAGATCCGCTCTGATCCAGTTTTAAAGTTGAAAGAGAGCACATAGTTGCAGCTAAAGCTCAGCCAGTAGCATTGTCTGGGAGAGAGAAAGGGTTAAACACTGAAAGACGGGGTCAGGTCAGGTTTATCATATACAGAAGGAGAACGTCATGTTGGCAGCAGTTGCTCATCCGATGGCCTCCCTCCAGCAAGGTGTCGCAGTTAAGCAGAATGTCAGACCAGACTAATCCATAAATCTGACTGAAAAATGGCGGCTCCTCCTCACTCTGTATTTTGAGGAATGTGATCATTTAAGTCATGAGTTGACTTATTTATTCTAACACAGTCCTTCTACTACAGCTAGGTTTCTGAGAGACAATAAATCAATCTGATTATTACAAATCAAGTAATTAATAAAGAGAGATTTTATGCTCAATAAACCGCTTGCAATTGTTTTACTTTTTTTTCTTCTGTTGGAGTACTGTTTATGAGATTTTCATAATTTGCTCTTTTTAGGTTAGCTTTTAATCCATTTGATTTGGGGGGATAGGACGATGTCCAACACAGTAATGGCATTACTGGCATTCAAGTCACTTTGAAAATTATGGCTAATTTTGTGCTTGTAGATGCAGTTTATACCAAAATACCAGCTGATCTGATACTGTTTCAGATGTCAAGAGGTATTAGAAGACATTAAGGACAAATCTTTATAATACCAGAGCATGTGCTGTTTAAAAAGGAACAGGGTCTTACAGAGTTTAACACAATTATTCCATTTATTTGTATCTGACTGTGATATGTCCCACAGTAATGTAGCAACTGTGATCATCCTTACATTCATTGCGTCTAAATCTTGTTTCAGCCTCCTTCCATCCTGCAGCTATTAGCAGCCTTGTGTTCCTCAGCTTTCACGAATCCCTTCCACACTGAGAAGAAATGAAAGGCTGTTAGGGTGAATAGGAGACTGATTACTGGCTGCTATGTCAGTAATCGCCTCCTGAGACTTCCAGCCCCCCAGCGAGTGTGCTGCTTTCATCCCTCCGAGATAACGAGGAGAAAAACAAAGTCAGGTGGTCGGGGGTTGGTGGGTATGGGAAATAAAGAAATTGGGGGTTTAGAAGTGTGAATCCCCACTTCCACAGCCTATTTCCCTTGTTCTGTCAATTACACTGAAAGCATCATCTGCAGGGAGTAAGGCTGGATGTAACAGGTGGATATGACTGACATTGAGCCTTGTGGGATCCCTTTAATGAGGCAAATGTTGACTTGCTTTTATCAGATGAAATTTGCAAGGGACCATAGCCTATTTTAACAGTTTAAACACCAAATATTACCTTAAAATGCATGAATACACACAGTGGAAACTGTCTCAGCTCTACTGTAGAAGCTAATATCTACAGTCTTCCTTATCTCCACTCTTTGGGGATCAACCAGTCAGCGCCAAGGAAAATTAATGACATTCCTGGATTGGCTGCTTTGCAACTGCCAACCAGTATCACGTCAGGTAGCATTGCTCCGACGTACTTCAGCTGCCTAAGCTGCATTTTCTTATGGATGTTTTTGAAGGAATCTGCTAACAGGTTGATTCTGAGACAATAATGTGAAGCTACGTTTCCCCTGGGAATAAGTGAATAGTATGGATCCACTGAATAGGGTATTCTACATTAAAACTTTTAAAAGATTAGAGCAACTTTTTTCTGGTGTTGGCGTTGGAGAGTGTTGTCTTGGTCCTGGTCTTGGAAGAACAGACCTCAGACCTTGACTCCAATCCAGATATGACAAATCATTATTAATCTTTTACGGTTTTTTACATTTATCGCACAGTTATTGTGAAATGTAAGCTGATGAATTCCGTTTAGAGATTGTGTATCAAGATCTGGCTGCATTCAATAACGTTAATATTAGTTTATAATGACAATTATTAGTTTAATTCCAAGAAGTAGTTTGGGTCCACTCATTTTTGTGCTTTACAAAAAAAAAAAAAAAAAAAAAAAAAAAAAAACATTGTCCTGAAATATTAGCCAAACTCTAAACATGCAGTCTAGGTATCTGAATAACCTCAAACATTCATTTACAGTTCATTTTGTATGAACAATTTATAGTTGGGGACCTCACCTGTATTTCTGGCTTTTGGGTTTTAACTGTTTTCATTAAATCAGAGGTCAGAATTTTAGTCCAGGGGCAAATAAAGGCTGTGTTAAATTCTGATCATGTATGTATGTAAATCCTATCAGTCTAAAACTGATCAACAAATCTCTCTGAAGGACGACTTGTTTTCTGTCATCATTGAGTGAACCCTGACCCAGATTTATCTAGAACAGAATAGAATAACAGCAGCAAAGTGACAGTGACAGGCAATAACAGAAAACACTCACACAAAGAATATATATATATATATATATATATATATATATATATATATATATATATATATATATATATATATATATATATATATACACACACACACACACAAATGGAATAAAAAATAACAAATACTGTACATTAAGTCAAAATTTCAACATGAATACAGTGTAGTTGTAAAAAATTCTCCAGTCCAGAGGAATGTGCAACTGAGTTGGTTAATTAAAAATGTATAAGATGTGCAAAATGTCTCTGAGCATTAAAAATACAAACTATTTACAATTAGTGACAACAGAAAAACAGTAGAGTTGTAAAGATAATAGTATGGATATAAACACTTATTGAGTTTGTTAGGAGCAATACAGTCTAACAGCTGCTGGGAGGAAGGATCTCCTATAATGCTACTTAGTGCATCTAGGATGCAGCAGTCTGTCACTGAAGCAGCTCTCCAGCTCAGCAACAGCTTCCTGCATGGGGTGGGAGACATTGTCCATCAGTGATGTTATTTTAGTGAGAGTCCTTCTGTCTCCCACCACCTGCACTGGGTCGAGGGGGCATCCCAGCACAGAGCTGGCCTTCCTAATGAGCTGATCTAACTGCTTCCTCTCAGCTGTGGATAAGTTGCTGCTCCAACATAGTCCCATAGAAGATGGCTGATGCCACCACAGAGTCCAAGAAGGTCTTCAGCAGCACCCCCTGCACTCCAAAAGACCTCAGCCTCCTCAGCAGGTAGAGTCTGCTCTGACCCTTCCTATAAAGTGCATCAGTGTTATAGGTCCAGTCCAGTTTATTGTTCAGGTGAACACCCAGGTACTTATGAGAGTCCACAATCTCAATGTCCACTCTCTGGATGTTCAGGGAGTGGACAATGAGGTGGGTCTGCGCCTGCGGAGGTCCACCACCAGCTCTTTGGTTTTAGCAGTTTTAATCAGGAGGTGGTTCTGCTGGCACCAGTCCACAAAGTCCTGACTCCACTGTATGTGCGCTGAGTCGTTCTCACCTGCGATGAGGCCAACTATGGCAGAGTCATCAGAGAACTTTTGCAGATGGCACCATGAGGTGAAGAGGAATGATGCCAGCACGGTTCCCTGAGGGACCCCTGTACTGCAGACCAGCCTGTTTGAGACACAGCCCTGTGTCCTCACATACTGTGAGCGGCCAGTATCCACTGGGACATGTAGTGGTCCACTCCTGACAGCTCCAGCTTGTCCCTCAGAAGTCCTGGCTGGATGGTGTTGAAAGCACTGGAGAAATCAAAGAACATGATCCTCTGCTTCCAGGTTTCTCCAGATGGGTCAGAGTTAGGTGCAGGAGGTAGATGATGGCATCATCCACTCCGTTGCCAGGCTTGTAAGCGAACTGCAGCACATCCAATAAAGACTTCATCTCCATGAGCACTTTGGGCTCTTCCTGCAGCATTTTACAGCTGGAAACATTTAGTCTTGGTCCACATTAAAGGTGCAGATTCAGAGAGTGAAGGGAGTGTACTCATTCACTTAGGAACAAAAGAGATTAATTCAAGGGTTTTGTCCAGAGGGGCTAAACTTTGAGCCCATACTGTCAGTGACCATACAGTTATCACCAGAGTTCCCTGTCAGCACTGGATTTATAGAAACGATCAGGTTTACTGCTGACTGTAACAAAAACTCAGAGAGAGGTTGTTCACTTCTGAGCACATCAGAGATTTTCTCCTCCAGTTACTGTTGCTTTAATAAATAAATCTATTGTTTATTACATGGTAGACATATTTTCAATGGTCTGCACCATGTCTGCAGTCATTGGTGCATACGGCAAAGAGCTAACTGTGTTTAAGGTTTTACACATCAGTGTGTGAACTGGAAAAGAAAAATGTGTTTGACATTCTGAGCAAAAGTGTGTTTGATTACGATGACAAAATATGTTTTCTATAAAATAGTGTTTATTCTTTATTAAAAACGGTAAACTTTTGCACAGCAAATATCAAGATTTTTTGCACATTAGAGGACTTTTTAAACTGCATTATTTTCATGTTTTTATTTACATCATTCAAATGCAAATCACTGAACACTGAAATGCAAACCTGGATGTTTTTTCAGTGAAGTGGTCTGAAATGGGTAAATGTGGTTTCTTTATCCCTTCAAAGGAACAAAGCATTTTTACTGAGCAGTTGATGCGTTATTGACTGTTTAGTCCTCTGAATGAGCCACTAAATGTTATTGTCCAGTTCAACAAAATGGTTTTCTGCTACATAAATGTCATGTTTACTTGAATTCACCTACATTTATCCTTCTGAATGGATAGACTCCATAACTAGCACTAAGACGTGAACAGTATTCATTATCACCAGGGTCAGAGAAGGCACACAAAACAAAAATGAGAAGATAATGTGGTGAAAGTGCAGCATCAGACTGGGCCACGGTCATTAAGTCCTATTATGTCATGTGTGCTATCAGTCTGAATCTGTGTTAGCCTGGAGCTTTCTGCGTGGGATGCAGTCCTTACATGATGTCAGAAATAGAAAGAGCAGGGCAGGCCGTAATTCATTTTTAAAACATTGTCCTGTGGTTTAGAAAGAGCTGCAGTGGAAGTACATTATTCCTTTTTATTGTTTTAGATGGCCTACAGTGATGGCCAACGTTTAATTTCATTTGCATCACTTGAGCTAATCCATTGTTTATCCTGCTGAGACCTGGCAGATTCAGTTGTGTCCTTCATAGTGCGACATTTTGTTCACTTTTATATTCGTGTGAGCGGTGCTGCTGCTTTGAGACAACTTTTTTTGAAGATATAACCTGTTATCATTGCTTTTTTTCTCTTTGCCTTTCCATAAAGTGATGTAGCAGGTTTCCTCAGATTCATTCTATAGACACTGATTCCCCTTGACAAATAGAAGTACAAAAAACTCTCTTTCTGTAGTATCTTTTCCTTTAGGACTAAATAATCAATTACAAGGGTTAGATAATTTCCCTATACTAATTGTCTAGAGTTTAATCAGACAAGGTAAATTATGACTGGAGTGTAGTATCTGGTCTCTTATCACTCCATGAATATGTTTTCTCATCATGTTATGGAGTAATGAGGTGACTCTGCCCAAAATTGAAAAGTAAACACAATGTAGGATGAAGCAAAGCAAAGCTGAAGAAGCAACAGTAAAAGAATAAGTGTTATGTTATATATACTGTACATATGTTAGAAATATGCCATGTGGACCATAAGGAGGTCTACTTAATCACTTACTCACTCTGTATCAAAGCCAGGCACCATTAAAAGTAGATGAAATCTGTTAAAAAGTAACTAAACCTCAAATCAACTCTTTTCTTGCTGATAAACTGTCTAAATAGAATCTAAGGGGTTCTATCTTTATGTTTCTTTGCAATTTTTGACATTTTTGTGTAAATGTTTTTATTCTTCTGCAGTATTTTGCCTAAAACTGTCTCAGTGCTGCCCCTCCTTGGGTTGAACGGTGGCTACTTCAGTTGAATTTTCCTGTTGGTTACAACAATACAGCTTTACATCTCACAGCCATGTGTTCAGGTATGAAAGCATCTCACGCAGACACACGCCCTCTGGTGGCGAGTCAGGAGTTGGAATAGCAAGCATGGCAAGTACTGATCAACAGCATTTCTCAGCTTTGCGCATGTGATTTGTTTGTGATGTGGACACGGAGTGGAATGGGTCTTCTCTCTACTCTGACTGCTGGCAGTAGTATGCTACAGGACGACTGTGAGAGAGGGGCTGCAGAAGAGCTCCAGGAAGATTGGTGTTTCATGTCTAGTCTCCATAAAAGTCTCCAGTAACACAGAGAAAAGTGGCTAGATTTGTCATGTGTTGCTTTTTTTTTTAGAAGAATTCACCAGAGGGGTCTCAATAGCTGCCAAATATAGCAACAAAGTTGGTAATGGTGCTTTATTTGTCCTGACCACAGACCACTTAACCCGTTTGCTCATCCCCACACTTGGCCACGCCCCTGATCATTCAGGTTTTTCCTATCAGGTGTAGTGGAATGAAAGCCAGAAACAGGGAAAAAAAAGAGTAGATCGACAGCCCAACATAGGGCAACTTCTGATCTTGAATGACTCAAAACTGTGATTGTGAAGTCTCCATGTTAAGAGCTGTAGGAGGAGTTCACTCAGATACAATGGGTGGAAAAGAGAGAAAATGGCAGCTTTGATCCAAAATGGCTGACTTCCTGTTGGGTTTGGACCATGGCTCTAATAGATTTTTTTGTAGGTCTTGATAAGATACACATATTTGCCGAATTTCATGATTGTCGGTCAAAGCATGGCTTGGAGCTGATTTTTTAAATATTTCTAGGGGGCACTCTAGAGAAATTAAGCCACACCCAGAAAATATTGGACGACATTCCTGTTGGAGCTAGATATACCTAGATATGAATGTCTTGAAGAGGGCATTAGGATTGTATTTAAAAAAAAAAACAAAAAAAAACAAAAAAAAAAAAAAACATTATATTGAAATTTGACTTCAGTGCGCCCTGTAGATTATTCTAACAGCTATATCTCCCTAATACAATATCCGATCTGCACCAGATTTTTGCTGTATCATCATGGAGGATTGCTACACACATTCGTGTAGTAGTTTGATGAATTCCCTTAAGCCCTGCCCACTTACAGAATAAACAGAGGTTTATTGGGTGACTCTTCCAACTTCCAACTATAACACTGAAAATGTTTCCACTAACCATTTATAACCACACATGGCGTGTTCCAATGCCAACGGACGTTTTCACCTCTCCTTCTCCATGAAACAGCAAGTGACAATAACTCCTGTCTGGAAGGTCGGATTTCGGCCAGACTTTGAAAACGTGCCAATGGACTCGTACTGATGTGGACGAAAGGCAACTTGGGAGATTCACCAAATGGGCTACCTAGTGGATGCATAAGGGAATGCTGTGGGATCGTCGATGACTAGGGTGGTGTTGCCGGAGCTTCCGCAGCAACACTGAAGTGGCACTGAGCTGCAAGAACCACCTAATGCTGCTTGCAGCTTTAATTTAATTAGGCCCAGCAGGGAAGTGCTGCAAAGGCTTGAATTGAAGGATTTCTTATTAGGCCCAAGCAGCGAAAGTGCTATGAAGGCTTATTTTAATCATAGCATTTCTTATTAGGCCTGAGCAGCGAAAGTGCTGTGAAGGCCTATTGTAATCATAGTGTTTATTATTATTTTTCTTCTGTCAAATGAATTGGCTTTTTGGAGGCCTAAACATATACAAAAACTCATCAAACTTAGTGGGTTTACTAAGCCTGGGTGAAAATTTTGTATTTTAGTGGCGTCACAGAAACGGCTCAACAGCGCCCCACAGCAAGTTTCAAAATACCCTCTGCATTGACCTTACTTTATCTTAGAGGCATGAAAAGTGGTACACTTGCAAAATTCCCCAAGACCTACAGAAAACCCTCTTGCACCCATGCTCTACACCAAGAAGGGATATAGCCTACGCATTTGATCAAACTCCTCCTAGAGATATCAATTGATCTGTTTCTAACTTGGTCACTTTGCTCATAAGGCATGTGAGATTAAAAGTGATCAAAATGGTGAGTTTTCGATCAAGTTGAAGGCATGTGGCCAGACCTCAAAGTTTAACATCTCGCCATGAAACACAAAAATGTTATATCTCCTACACAAAAATGCACTGAGACACCAAAGTTTCTGTGACTGATCCACATCCGGTCCACTACAATATTCAATGGCCAAATCATTACATCACTTAAGCCTCACCCCCTGAGAATAGGAAGTATAATGTTTTACTTTGAAAGGTCCCTATCTTACCCCTGTGACCTAATCAACATGACAGTGTGTCCAGTGACAGAAAACATGTTGGTGTAACTTCTTCCAGTGTCTACAGCAATGACAGTTTTCAGTGGAGAATGTGGGTATGGCAGCATGCCAAAGTCAGATATCACGCAGTTGCCATATGTTTGGCATAAATTCCACAGTTTCGAGCCGAGCTCTGCCAAACTCACAATGATCAATCCTTATCCACCCCCAACAGGAATCCACAACTATCTATGGTGGACGTGGCCTAAATCATCTACAGCGCCCCCTGGAATATTTTAAAAAATCAGCCCCAAGCCATGCTTTAAACAATAATTATGAAACTCACTACACGTGTATCTTGTCAGCACTTACTAAAAAGTCTCTTGGACATATAGTCAAAATCCAGCAGGAAGTCAGCCACTTTGGATCAAAGACGCCATTTTGTCTGTTTTACACACGTTGTATCTGATTGAACACCTCCAACAGCTGTTGAGAAGCAGGCTTCAGAATCACTCAATGCAGTCTTGAGGTACTGAAGATTAAAAGTTATCAAAAGCTTTTTTCTGCATCAAAGCTTGTGGGCGTGGCAATGCCACAAAATCTGACCATTTGCCATAAAACATCAAGGTGAAATAACTTACACATACAAGGTCACAGCTGCATCATTACAGACTGTAATGATCTGTCTGTATGTCTGTATGTGTCATTACAGACCAGCACTCATCATATTCACATACTCAATACTGACATCACCTCAGTCCTGCCCCCTTCCAACAAGAAGTCACTTGATTTTTCTGCTGGATGTCTCACTTTTACTCTTTGATTTATATAGTTTTATACCTGTGACAAGTGATATCATGATGATGAATTCTCCCAACACTGGCTGGAACATGTTGGTGTGGCAGAATGACAAATTCCAATCCCTTGCTTTTTGCATACGGTAGGCTCTAAATCACACATGCATCATCCAATTTACACCAAACTGGGTATAAATCAACTTTGTTAACCTCTAAAGAGGCCGACAGTGGTATATTGGAATTTGACTACAGTAAGCCCCCTAGCTTATTTCTACAGCTTTATCTCCCTGATACATCATCCCATTGGCACCAGATTTTTTGTTTAATGCACTACTGGTTGTGGTTCATTAATGACATCACTAAAGACCTGCCCACTCAGAGCGGAAAGTGTTTAATATTTGGTGACACCACCAGCTTCTCCCTGTGTGTGATATAATCTTGAAACTGTATCCACAATCTCTTGATGACTACATATGATAGGTTGAAAAGCCTTCAGGAAGTCCTCGCCAATCCTTTGCCACAAAACAGGAAGTGACAATAACTCCTGTTTAGAAGGTCAGATTTTGGCCTAACTTTAAAAACTTGCTGCTGGAGTTGTACTGAACTGGACTGAAGGTGATTTGGAAGATTCAGCTAATGCACTGCCTTGTGGATGCCTGCAGGAAAGGCGTGAGAGTGGTGATGATGGCAACATGGTGGTGGTGCCAGAGCTCTTGCAATCAGTGCAAGGCAGGAGTGCGATGAGCTGCGAATGCCACCAATGCTGCTTGCAGCTTTAATTAGACCTATTGTAATCGTAGTGTTTCTTATTTGGCTGCGAAAGCCTATTGGAACTGAAGGATTTCTAATTTTTCTTGTGCTCCCAAAATCGCAAATTTGGGTGCCTAAACATATTCAAAAACTCACCAACCTTTACCCAAAATTGTCCCCCACGAGAAATTAAAGATTTTAAATGGAATCATGAGTGGGCATGGCCAAACTGCTCTACAGTGCCCCCTAACGTGAGATAGGACAAACCGTACATCGTAGAGATGTGAAACTCGGTATGTAGGTAGATCGCCTCATATATATATATATATATATATATATATATATATATATATATATATATATATATATATATATATATTTTTTTTTTTTTTTCCCCATGAATTTTATATATATATATATATATATATATATATATATATATATATATATATATATATATATATATATATATATATATATATATATATAAAGCCTCTTGGAGGTATTTCCAAAAATTTACAAGGAGGCAGCCAAGTGCAAATTTTGGCCATTTTACACGTTTACACACCTTGAACTTTAACGAACTCCTCCTAGGGATTTTGAGCTACTGGCTTCATCTTTGGTCAGTATACAGCTAAGGGATGGGGAAGTAAAAGTTACCAAAATCTGCTCATGCAAACATGTTCAAAAGTTTTTGAGCATGTTTAGGGGGCATGGCTAAGCGGCGAACTTGGCGTACTCACCAATGCAAACAAAATGCTATAACGTTGACAGAAAAAAAGCCAATTTTCTCCAAACTTGGCATGAGTCATCCATGTTGGATGCCTGATGATCCTATATGGTCATATTCTGAGGTCATCTAAGCCCTGCCCCCTCAGAACAGGAAGTCACTTTTTTACTTGGAAAACTTTATCTCTGACCCCCTTTATCTAATCAAGATGAGCTTGTGTCAAAAGACCGATACCAAATTGGTCTCACTTACTGTGAAATGGCAAGAGTATTCCGTGGAGGGTGTGGCCGTGGTGGCATGACAAAGTCAGACATCATGCCGTTGCCATACGTTTGGCTCTAAATTCCACATATTTAAGTTGATCTTCACGAAACTCACGATGATTGATTCTAATCCACCCCCCAACAGGAATGCAATCCATTAGTTGATGGGCTTGGCCTAATCCTGCTACAGCACCCCATCGAAATCTTTAGAACATCAGCCCCAAACCATGCTTTGACCGACACTCGTGAAATTCGGCACACATGGGTCATGTCAGGACTTATCAAAAAGTCTCTTGGGGGCCTGGTCCAAACCCCACAGGATGTCAGCCATTTTAAATCAAAGCTGCCATTTTGTCTCTTTTACACACGTTGTATCTGAGCGAACTCCTCCTACAGCTTTTCACATGGGGACTTCACAGTCACTCTGCAGAGTCTTGAAGCATCAAATGGCAAAATTAAAAGTTATCAAAAACTTTTTGTTACATCAAAGCTTGTGGGCATAGTCAAGCCCCAAAGTCTGACCCTTCGCCATAAAATATCAAGGTGGAATAACTTCATTTGATTTTGTGCATTACATGTATCTGATTAGAAGATAGTATCACTAAACATCGATGTCATGACAAAAACAGATGTTGATGGGACCAGAATTTATTGAAACAAGTTGATTCTGCTTTTTCATGATTGCATAATAAGGAATTCATTGAACAGGATTCTCCAACAGCATGTTCCATCCGCGCCATCTGATCCAGGTTCTGTTTGAGGTTACTTCCTGTTCGAATTGGGTTGTTCTGCTCCACTCTTACCTCTTGCTTGCATTGGATCAGGGAACTTGTTTGATTGCAAGTAAAGATTTGATTTAATCATCAAACAACTGCTTGCATTATTGTATTGCATTGAACTGAACAGAACTGGACTGCATCTAATTGGATCTGTATTTAAATCTGAACATAGAGGTTTCAGTTTTAGCTGCTGCATAGAATGAATTTAGTGAACTAGATTACTTGTAGATTAGACAGGGATTGGACCTGTTTGTCTTCTAAAGTTCTTATTAATGACCTTTGCACCGAATGAGCAAGCATCAGACCACTGTTCTGCTCAGCAGCAGGAACTGCTGGAGGTCTATAACTCAGTGCAACAATCTAGGCTTCCTCATATAAATGCTTTTTTATCAGTTGGCAGTCATACATTGAATTTGACTGCACTGTATTCTAACTTGCATTAACTGTATGTAGCTGAATCTAGACTTTCTGAAATGATGGAATATATACATCAGTAGAACTGAATAGAAATCATCTCTATTTAATATCAGTGTAACATGTCATGTATAGAATAAATGTAATATGTTAACTTCTTAAAAAGTGACCCAGGACAAGTATTTGAGGATTTAAATGTTTTTTATTCAAAAGCCTTTAACATCTTCTGCAGTGTAAAAGGTCACAATTTGAACTGAAAAAAGAGAAATTAAAAAAGGAAAAATAAGACACATGAAAGGAAGAGCAACCACACCTGTGACAAAAGGAAAGGAATACCTTTATACACCCAGAGGATTTTGGGAAATAGTAAAAATCAAGTCAAATCAAATGAATGGATTAGGCAGGGCAATAGGAATAGAACAAAAAACAGTAAAAGTACTTGCTAAACATGACAGTCACTATTCACACAACAACTTATGAAACATATCTGTGATTGTGATCAACATGAAACATTGTTCATGAAATGACATGAGAAAAACAATAACAGTTACCACCAGATGAAACAGTCACACAGTGCACAGTCTTAGGAAAATAGACAGTAATAATGTGTCTATATATACAGATATTACATAAGCATCTTTACTCTTTCTTTTTCTTTGAATTGTACAAGAACATAAGTGACTTTTGAGATGTACCATACATTTGAGTAGCTTTGATAACTCTGAGTGAGGTTATTGAGTGTGATGCTTGCTCCCAAGCAGCAGTGACATGAGTGGCCCATAGATTAGCAATGAGAGCTCCTGCTGCTGTTGGCATGGTGCTGCCTGTGGTCTGTCCACAAGTACTACAGTCATCAGTACAAAAATAGAGATCTGAATGGGGGGAAAGGTTTTATCCCTTTTCATCCCTTTCTTCCTATGCTCTGATGAAAGACTGCAACTTCTCTAAAATAACAAAAAGGATGAATGGAAGCAAAAACACAACACAGAGAAACATTGTGTTTGAATAAAATTTGATATTAATTTTCCTCCTATATGTGGTTGTTTGTCCTGTGTGTCTCTGTGCTGTGATGCACTAACAACCCCTCTCCTTCCCCCCAGTCTCCCCTCAGAACCTGGGTGAGGTCGATGGATGGATGGATGGATAGATTTCCTTTAGTCACTGGTTTGGTCTTAAAGTCCTGAGAATAATGGGCTCTTTTTTCATGTTCTCCAGAAAATAATATCATATTTACACATCTGAACAAAAAGCACCCTATTTGCCTCAATAAAACAGCATTGTATAGTACAGTACAATACAGTAAACAAGTTAAACTCTTTCAACAGAAAAAGATAGAGTATGGAAAAAGAGCACATTAAGATAAGAAAAAACAACAACACGTGTCAAAGATGTTCTATGGTCTATGATTTAGATCATGGACCACTACCATCAACACCAGATTGAGGTTTTTTTTTTTACAGTAAATACTGTATAACAGATCTCATTTCATGTGGACTACTGTTTGTTTTTTTTCATCAAACTCTGAAAACATAAAGAAAACATGTTTTTATCCTTTGGGGATAAACATTATGCACCATGTGACTGCTTTGGAACCTGATGGAGTTCCTTCCTGATAAACTAAAAATCAAACAAACCAAAGCATCCACTGTTGCCTTCAGGGACAACCTGAAAAATACTATGAACAGTATTCAAACGTTCAGCTTAACAAAGGTGATTGCCATCACTAACAGAATTATGATTAGATATAAAGGCCAAGAGACAAGTCAAAGAAAGTCATTATCATTGTCTCATCAAATCTTGACTTCAGGTGCTGAAATCTATACTTAGTCTCACTTAAAATACTAAAAATGACCAAGAATAATGGTTGGTAACCCCCTTAAACCTATTATTTAATTTTAGACTCCCATGGCTGCATTTTGTACATCTTTAAATTTTGCTGTATATTGTACTGGGTCAGAGGACACCAGTAAAATCATTGAAAACACACACTTTTGTCAATGATGACAGTCAAAAAACATCAGCTTTTCATACCAGAGTGAATATTTCTTCCTTGGGGTTATTTATTGCGGAATGCTGCAAGAATTTAGGTTTCACCAGGAAAAAAAAATAGCAGGACTAAGCTTACCTCAGATGTGCAACAATCCAAAATCTGTAAAGACTGTTTTAACAACTTCATTTTCATTTGTCAATAACCATCCTCTATATAGAATAATGGACATCAAATAATTTTAAAATGGCAGTAGTATAACCATTCCCAGAACAATTCCCAGGAGCAATTGCTTCACTACGGACATTGCTCATGAACAATTACTTTTTCACAAATTGTTAACAAACACCTGTGTGTTTGGATAGTGTAGAGTGAGGTTAAGTAATGGTATTGCTGGGTCATTGCTGTGATATGCTGCAACTCAATAAGTCGATGCAATCTGCTGAGTTTCCTTGGAAACTTTTTGATCTACTTTGAATAATTAATTGAGCAACTGTACTGTTTGATAACTAGGATCAATTGGAATGTATGTATGATTGAATTTCTTTCTTTCTTTCTTTCTTTCTTTCTTTCTTTCTTTCTTTCTTTCTTTCTTTCTTTCTTTCTTTCTTTCTTTCTTTTTTTTGTAAAGTGCCTCGGGACGACATTAGTTGTCAATCACCGCCATATATATAAACTGAACTGAATTGAATATGAGTCGCAATGGCACTTGTGTTTGGTGTGAGAGCTGAAAAAGCTCGGTCATTTTTTGACGTCACAAATTCTTTGACAAATCAGATATGATGCATTGTCAATACAAACCAGTCACAGATGACATTTTGTTGTTCATCTGAGATTGTATTTAACGACCTGGTGAGGATCTGATTTTTTTAGAACCTTAGACTGAAAAAGGATCAGCTTATTCTCATTTTTAATATGAGCATTGTTTTTCCTTTTTTGAATTTTACATCTGGAAAAAATTATAGAATATAATAACTAATGAGAAAGAAAAAAAGTTCATTCTGCAACAAAATACATCTTCAATCAGTGTGCACACACAGAGAGAGAC
The DNA here is from genome assembly GCA_014839685.1 of Anableps anableps. NCBI lineage: Eukaryota > Metazoa > Chordata > Actinopteri > Cyprinodontiformes > Anablepidae > Anableps > Anableps anableps. Next base: position 31,688,996 of record CM026082.1, read on the forward strand.
CTGTTTCCTAATCTAATCCTAACTCTAAATCATAGTAAGATGACTGACTTTCAAACTAATCATTTCTGCAATACAAACTGTGTTAAATCTATGATGAGCAGCAGGGAATCAGGCTCTGAACTCTACAGCAAAAACAAGACATCCTTGTCGCCAGCATTCTACAACTTATGTCCTAACTGGTGGACTGATAAAACTACAGACAAACACGTCTTTCTTTCTGATACTGAGGACAAATCTCATGAATACTTTCACTGAGGAAAAGAGACCGTTTTGTCCACGGAGAAGCTATGCTGCCTGAAACAACACAAGAAGGAAAGCAGAGGGAATGGAAAAAAGGAGGTGATGATTGTCTTGTGCGGCTGATAAAGTCTTTACAGTTTTGTTACAATATAGTCCCACCATGTGGGGTGTTAAACAGTTCAACTTACACATTCACACCAACAGATGTCGTATGTTTTCAATGTGTTTTTCTGACTTCTTTGTATGTACCGAATTCCTCTGGTTCTGATTCTGAAATTCTGAATTCCGTGAATGAAAGTAATTCTGAGGTAACTGTTTCTGTTAGGTGCTCCTTTCACAGCAGCATGTCTGAAGGACGGGGATGTTCTAGTGTGTCTCTGCTCCATGCAGACTGGACTGGGACAACTCAGATGCTTTTTTGCCTCTTTCCTTATAAGAAAACACCTTTAGGACCAGAAAACAGGTAATTAACAAGAAAATCCAAACAGGCGTACTTGGAACAACTTAGAGTGTTTTTGGACTGGCACAGTGCTATAGTGATGAAATAACACGTACTATAAAACAGCAAAGTAAATTGAAAAACTGGCTTAATCAAAATGCTGTGTAGGGGATAAACAGTTTTTAAAAGCCTTTTGATCATACTTTAAGGCAAATACTGGCTATAACTTTAACCATTTACACCAGTAGAATTTCAAAATGAGGTGGAGTCCGCTGAATGACAACTTCACTTAAATTGGAATACATCTTGGCCATGAAACTTTTTGCATTTGTTTGATTTCTTACTTAAGTCCAAGGTTTAAAAAGTTTTCCAAATACAGATTCTGCAGCCAGTGTAATAATTCCATCAATGTAAATGTTATAAAAGGGATGTGACAACACAAATATTAAAATAACAGTGAAATAAATCTATAATTAATAAGAAATGGAGTGCATAATCCATCAACTTACTGTTCGCATACATTTTGTTGCTGTCATGTATTAGTCAACTCATTAAGAAAGTATACCCTGTGCTATTTGTTGGGCTTAACATGTAACTGATTTGGTCTTTAGCAGGTCATCAGACACATATAGCACAAAAAGTAAAGAAATCTGCATGTGGTTGATTATTTCCTTGTTGTTAAAAACCTTCCAAGCAATAAGTGTTGCAACTTTAAAAAGCCTGTTTATTTGTCCTTTAAATGGAGTCTCATTTGTTGGGAAAATTCATGTGTGGGTTAAGCAGCAGAGCTGAGTATGTTGGTTGGGTCCATAAAAAATACTTGCCAAGTCCTCTCTGCAAAAGCCAGACTTCTTGACATCCTCCTGAACATGATGACTTAGTCTTCAGTAAGTGAGGCAGCACTGGATGTAAACTGTAGAACCTGTTCAGACTGTTCTGATCCAGTTGAGCTTTCCGAGTTATCAAAAATATTGACTTCACTTAAGCTTCATTTGACTTGCATGTTGGACCCCATCCCAACCAAATTATTTAAAGATGTGTTCCCTTTGATTACTGCCTCCATTTTAGATATGATTTATCTGCCCCTTGTAAACCGATCAGAACCTCTAATAAGGTAGCTGTAATTAAACCTTTATTTAAAAACCTCTCAGTCAAGATGACTTAATAAATTGCAGACCTATATTTAATCTTCCTTTCTGATCCAAACTCCTTTAGAAAGTAGTTGTTAAGTGTGTGAGCATCTAAATAGGTTTCAGAGCTCATCATAGCACTGAAATGGAACTCGATAATGGACTTTTGTCTGTTCTGGTCCTGTTGGATCAGTTAGCCACTTTTGACACAGTTATTACAATATTCTAGGCTTACACACCAGCCAAAATCAGTGCAGCTCCGATGAGAAGACTGCACAGGGCTTGGTCTGTGGATTCAAAACACACAAGAAGAGGAGGAGGTGGAGGAGGATGAAGAATAAGAAGGTTAAGGCAAAGGAAAGTTTGTTGATTTTTCCATTCCTTTTCCACCTCCTCTTCCTTTTCTTCTATTATCTTCTCAAGGTCTTTAGCTTTTGTTCTGGGCTCAGTCTGCACATTTTGGACCAAAACACATTCATCTCTGTGACACAGAACCCGTCTCCTTCCTGAGCAATACGATGGTTGGACATTCCTATCATGTCTATACTTGTGCATAATTGTTTGGACAGATGAACACGGCACCTTAAAGCATCTGGAAATTGTTCCCAATAATGAACCTGACTGGTGCAGCTCCACAATTCTCTTACTTATATTTTGGCTGATTTCTTTTGACTTTCCAATCATGTCATAAAAGAAAGCAGTGAGTTCCAGGTGTGGCCTTAGAATACATCCACAGGTGAGCCTCCAATTAACTCTAATGTGTCAGTTAACCTATCATTCTGTCAGTAAGCTTCTGATTTTAAAGACATTATTAAATAAATCTCCTATGTATTATCTCTCTCGTTATTATGGTATTTAGCAAATCAAGCTAACTAACTAACTAACTAACTAACTAACTAACTAACTAACTAACTAACTACCCTAAAACAGGAGACGTTTGGTCTGATTTAACTTCAGACAGTGAGAAAAAAGGTGGATGTATCTTTTTTTCAGTGTATGTAAACTTCTGTTTCCAGCTGTATACATCAGACATGTATCTTTTCTCTCAACAGATGACACACTTGGCCCTGTCTTTCTGTCATTAACCATATTTGTGGGTTCAAACCTGCTTAACCTTCCAGGATAAAGCAGCTGAAGAAGCTGTTGCTGCAACGGACAAGATGTACTGGGTTTAGCTGTGTTTCTATTCTAAGATAAAGCCATTAAATGAGCAGCGACTGCCATTGATTCTTTAGGGTGATGGTGGCAACAGTAGTAGGAGTTTGTCCCGTAATTGGTGGGTTGCTGATTTAAGCCCCGCTCCATCCACCTCTGACATGGTGTCCTTGGGCAAAACACTTCACCCGCCTTGCCAGTGGGTGGTGGTCAGAGGGCCCACTGGCACCAGTGCAGCCTCACTTCTGTCAGACTGCCTCAGGGAAGCTGTGGCTATAATCCAGTAGCTTGCCACCATCCGCGTGTGAATGTGTGCGTGAATGGGTGAATAACTGAATGTGGTGTGAAGCACTTTGGGGTCCTCTAGACTAGATAAAGCGCTATACAAGTACAGGCCATGTCACATTTACTTCTTTCTGTTTAAAGGAAGTGTACCTCTCCACTGTCGCTACATTCATGCTCAGTATGAGAGATCGCTGCAAAGTTCAGAGTTAACAGCTCCAGGCAATCATACATACTAGTTCAGGAGGAGTGATTGCTCCAAGCTCAGTCAGACATCGCCGATGGAAGGGTTTCCTTAGAAACAAAACCTTTAAACAACTGGCAAAATAAATAGAACCTGACAGCATTGTTTTATGATTGAATGGAACTGATTATATGGTTCTGTATATAAAGACTGGATCCGGACAAATTGACTGGTATTGATTTGAACTGGGGGAGACAGTGTGATGTGTAGGGCAGCATCCCCCTGATAACACTCACAACCACAGAGCAGGATTTATCAGTGACAACCTCCATAATTTGAGAGTGGAGAGGATGAAATAGCCTGGCTGCCATTAAACTCAATTAAACACCTGTGGGATCAAAATAGCCACGCTGGCAGACAGCCAAATGCTGGTTGAAGAACAGGATGCCATCCCACAGCAGTGTGTGACGAAGCTGGTTGAACAGCATGAAGATGAAGAAGCAGGCTCTACTGTGTTGTCTGAGTCTACCCTGCATTACTGAGAGTCAAGATATTTGACCCATTTTTCATGGGAGCAACAACATGCTCAGCTCTGTTGTATTTTCCTTACTAATATTGATGCATTTAAAAATAATTAAACAGGCTTTCCAGCAGATTTATCATCAAGAAGTATTGTTAGCACATCAAAATAATAAATCAAATGAACATTTTCTTAGTTTTCTAATAAGTATGTATAAATTATACGAAACTCCCAGCATTTAAATGTGGTGTACTTTTCTATACTGTGACTGTATTGCAACAAAACTGTTTCACTTATATATGAACATGTTCTTTACTTCTTCTGGTTGTTGAAGCCTTCAAAATTCATAGCACTAAAATTCCTTATTTGGGAGGAAAGAGTCTGACAAGAACTGAGAATAAGTGCATAGATGGAGGATAGCAGAAGCAGCCTGTCTCTCTGAGTTACTGACTTAACTCCCCCTCCCCCCTTCTTTGAATACAGTAAACTGCAGATGACAATAGGAGCCTGATAGAGACAACATAGAACAACAGCATACAAGACAAACACACTCAGTATGGTTTTAGTGCTGCATTCTGGTTAATAGGACTGGACAGTGAAGAGTGTGGACGTCCAATGGGTCTGCCATACAGCTGACTCCACATCATGTGACCTCAGCGAAGGTGATGTGATTCTATAAAAGAGGTGGGGGAGGAAAAAGACAAAATCAACATTTCACAAAGAATTTCATTTTAAATTAGAGTTTCAGTCTGACACATCTCTGAAGACTCGGTTCTTCTTTTTTAATAAAAAAACTGTTCTTAACAACATCGCACTTAGAAATACAGAGAGGAAGGGAGAGACGGATGGATGGAAAGCTGTCACAGAAAAGTCTTTCTCCAGTTTCACATGCCTGATGAACACACTAGGTGCCAAACTCTAGAATATTCTTTGAAGACAGCAACATCATCGCACAGCAACACTTCAACCAACCGCAAGACATAGCAGACATGCCAAAGTAGGAAAAGAGTTCGAACATCTCCAACACTGTTTTTGGCTGTGGAGCATAATTAAAGAGGCAGGAAATGGAGAGGACCTGAGAAAAAATTTTCACTGTTACCAATAGATGTCAACTCTTTGAGATGACATATGGTAAGAAGATCCATAATCATCTACTTGCCGAAAACAAACATTTGATACCCTTGCTACTTAGGGCTAAAATAGCTGTATATCTCTATCATATATATATATATATATATATATATATATATATATATATATATATATATATATATACACATACAGTGGCTTGCAAAAATATGTATTCCCTTTGAATCTTTCCATATTTTGTCACATAACAACCACAAACATAAATAGATTTAATTGGAATTTTATGTGAAAGACTAACACAACGTAGCACACATTTGTGAAGTAGAAAGAAAATGATACATGATTCAAAACATTTTTACAAATAAAAACTGAAAAGTGCAGTGTGCAAAAGTATTCAGCCCCCCTGAGTCAATACTTTGTGGAACCACCTTTTTCTGCAGCTCCAGCTGCCAGTCTTTCAGGCTCTGTCTCCACCAGCGTTTCTCATCGAGTGACTGGAAGTTCTGCCCGTTCTTCTTTGCTAAACAGCTCGAGCTCAGTCAGATTAGATGGAGAGCATTTGTGAGCAGCAGTTTTCAGATTTTGCCACGTATTCACGATTGGGTTTAGGTCTGGACTTTGACTGGGCCATTCTAACACATGAATATATGTTGTTTTAAACCGTTCCGTTGCAGCCCTGACTTTATGTTTAGAGAGGTTGTCCTGCTGGAAGGTGAAGCTCCGGCCCAGTCTCAAGTCTTTTGCTGACTGCAGCAGGTTTTCTTCCCAGATCGTCCTGTATTTGGCTCCATCCATCTTCCCATCAACTCTGACCATCTTCCCTGTCCCTGCCCCCAGAGCATGATGCTGCCACCACCATATTGTCCACCACATATAGCATTTTGCATTTTGGCCAGAAAGTTCCATTTTGGTCTCGTCTGACCAAAGCTCCTTCTTCCACATGGTTGCTGCGTCCCCAACATGGCTTCTGGCAAACTGCAAACGGGACATCTTCTGGTTCTCCTTTAACATGGCTTCCTTCTCGCCGCTCTTCCATAAAGAGCACATTTGTGCAGAGCACGACTAATAGTTGTCCTGTGGACAGATTCCCCCACCTGAGCTGTGGATCTCTGCCTTACATCCAGACTCACCGTGGGCCTCTTGGCTGCATCTCTGATCAGCGCTCTCCTTGTTGGGCCTGGAAGTTTAGGTGGACGGCCTCGTCTCGGTGGGTTTACAGTTGGGCCGTACTCTTTCCCTTTCCAGATGATGGACTGAACAGCGCTCCGTGAGATGTTCAAAGCATGGGAAATCTTTCTACAGCCTAAAGCCAACCCCTCCTTCTCCTTGCCCAACCTATGGGATTGACCTATGACCAGCTCTCCATCTAACGGGTCGGGAAAATCCTAGAACCTGTAGAGTATTACCCTGCACTAAGGTTTCTAAAATAATCTGTTTAAGCTGGTGTCAAGGAAAATACGTCTAGCCTCTCACTACCTCCAGATCCAGATGCCACACCTCTTTTCAGTTCACAAAGTGACCCACCGAGTAGCCTAACAGCAGCTCAACCTCATGAACCACATCTGTTAATGGTAGCTTTTCCTCTAAAAACAACGTGCACTTGTCACAGACTAGATCGTTTTTAGTAACTCGGACTGAGTTCCAGGGGTATTGTTATTATTTCTAAGGCTCTCTCCTTGTTCCTCTTTTCCTATGCTGTCACTCTGAACTGTGATTAACCTCATCTTTAACTGATCATATTCATTGTTACACTCATAATATGCTTAATATGATTTACAATCATCTTACATATCAATAAATGCTTGAAATCAACATCAAATCATCATTCAATTACCACAGCACTCGTTACATACACTGTATTTCAATAGTTGCTACTTTAATCACTCATGAAAAAAGGGGAAACACATTTCAAATGTGCAGATTCTGTGTTCATTTATCTATTCAGTCTCTTCACTTCTGTGGAAAAGAACTGTTATTTATTTATTCAATTTATTATAAGATTGCATGAAACTGGAATGATCTCACCATAATTCTCCAGTTCATTCAACAATATATATATATATATATATATATATATATATATATATATATATATATATATATATATATATATATATATATATATAAGTCCTGAGAAGCCAGCTCAATGGCAAGAACAAGATCCGTGCGATAAACAGCTATGCCTTGCCAGTAATCAGATACCCTGCAGGAATAATAAGCTGGCCAAAGGAAGAGATAAAGACCATGGATGTTAAAACTCGGAAACTACTAACCATGCATGGAGGGTTCCACCCTAAATCCAGCATCCTGAGACTATACGCGAGCCGTAAGGACGGAGGCAGAGGACTAGCGAGTGTGAGAGCCACTGTCCAGGATGAAACATCCAAGATCCATAAATACATCAAGGTCAAAGCCTCAACCGACGATGTGCTCAGCGAATGTCTCAAACAATGGGGACCAGAGGATGAGGTGCTGGAGGAACCATCATGGGAGGATAAGCCCCTACATGGGATGTACCACCGACAAATAACTGAAGTGCCTGATATCAGGAAATCCTACTAATGGCTGGAAAAAGCTGGACTCAAGGACAGCACAGAGGCACTCATCCTGGCTGCACAGGAACAGGCCCTAAACACCAGAGCAATAGAGGCTCAGATCTACCACACCAGACAAAATCCAAGGTGTAGATTGTGCAAGGAGGCTCCTGAGACAGTCCAACACATAACAGCAGGGTGCAAGATGCTGGCAGGGAAAGCATACATGGAACGTCATAACCAAGTGGCGGGCATAGTGTACAGAAACATCTGTGCAGGATATGGACTGGAAGCCCCGAGATCAAAGTGGGGCACACCCCCAAAGGTGGTGGAGAATGACCGAGCTAAGATCCTGTGGGACTTCCAGATCCAAACAGACAAAATGGTAATGGCGAACCTACCGGACATCGTGGTGGTGGATAAACATCAGAGGAAAGCCGTTGTGGTGGATGTAGCAATACCAAGCGATTGCAACATCAGGAAAAAGGAACACGAGAAACTGGAGAAATACCAGGGCCTCAGAGAGGAACTGGAGAAGGCCTGGAAGGTGAAGACCACAGTGGTGCCTGTGGTCATCGGGGCCCTCGGGGCAGTCACCCCCAAACTGGAGCAGTGGCTAAAACAGATCCCAGGAACAACGTCAGACATCTCAGTCCAGAAATGCACAGTTCTCGGCACAGCCAAGATACTACGCAGAACCCTCAAGCTCCCAGGCCTCTGGTAGAGGACCCGAGCTCAGAGGTTGAGAAAGACCACCCGTGGAGGGTGAGAAGGGAATTTTTTTTTTTATTTTTTTATTTTTTTATAATTGGAAAGAGCACATCACTCCCTAGTCTCTCAACCAACCCTCCTCCACACAGAGACCCAGGCCGGTGCTTGTGTGATTTCACAATTACCAGGACAAAAAACGAGTGATGAACGTGTCCTGGGAGCTGAGGAGGAAGAACCAAAGAAATCCTCCATCGGAGGTGAGTATTATTCGAAGAAATACATCACTGAGGGCATCAGAGCTACGGTGGCTGTCCATAAACTTTATGTTAATGGTCAGCTGTACAGGGATCGGAAGGTCACTCCATGGCTTTATTAGGAGTAACATCAGGTTAGATAAGAGGTAAATTCACTTGTAATTGCAATCAAATGTAAAGCACAGCTCGGTAGGATGCTCACACTGCTGGAGGTGGGCAGGGTAATTTATGCACAAGCACACAAAACCACACACACATATATTTCATAAGACAACCTTATATCTTTCATCTCCTCTCACACCCAGCAACTTCTTAATGTTCTTATACCTTTGCCTTTTCTATATCAGTGCATCTGAACTTTTAACTTGGCAACCTGTGATGGCCTCAGCCACACATCGGTAAAATCAGTTCACACACTCACCTCCATTATTTTGTTTGCAGTTAAATTTGTTAGTAATGCAATTTGTTAATTTTTTAAATTAAACCTAAAAATTTATCTTGAAAACCACGCAGTACTTTTATGTAAATTCATAATGTTTTCTGTTATTAATTATGTTTCGTTTTTCCTCGAGTTGCTGGGTTTGGGGAGTTGGTTGTTTCCTGTCTGGGCAAGAGGCATGGCCAAGGGCAGAGGACTTAGATAGCACAATGCCAGCTCAACAGGACCAATCATTTGCTAGGCAGCAAGGGGGTGTTTTGGGGTTTAGTTAGAATATTTGTTCTTAGATAATATTGATGTGTAGTTTTGTTTACCCTATTTGTGTAAATGGTTTGGCCAAATCACTATATAAGTTAGCCTCCTGTGTCTTTGGGCAGGTCAGTTTTGGAAGTTGTGTATCTTTTGTTTCTTGAGTTAATATTTTGTGAGACACTTTTTTAGTTATATTTAGTTGACCTCTTTTAATTATATTTTGAGCTTTGTCATTTTTGAACCTTTTTTGGGCATAATAAAGACCCAATTTAAAGACATTTTTTCTGTGTCCTCTATGCCTTTACTGCTTGGTCCCATACACAACCCCAAGAACTATGATTTTATTGGGGTTTTTCTGTCTCTATGGTGACATACGTTGTTCAGCTCTAGCCACACATGCACAACTATGAGCATGATAAGGTTTGTCACATGGAATGTCAATGGAACCAGAACACAACAGAAAAGATTTGGAATTTTCAACCAGCTTTAAAGACTTCAGGCAGATGTTGTCTTATCACAAGAGATTCCTAAATCTGCCACAGCTGCAGATGATCTTAAATCACATGAGTTTCCTAATATGTTGTCTGCCTGCTATAACTCAAGACAAAGGGGAATAGCAATATTAATACACAAAAATATTTACTATACAATACTAGACACAGTCACAGACCCAGAGGGTAGATATATAATAATAAAACTATCCATACATAACCACAAGTTTAGTCAGCAAATATGGCCCAAATGTTGATGACACCTTTTTCTTTCATGATTTTTTTTCTGCACTGTCTGATCACATGGGTTGCTCACGTCTACTTGGAGGTGACCTCAGCTTTGGTCTAAATGAAGAAGTAGACGGGCTTAACACAGCAGGAACTCAGCACTGTTGGCAATCCATAAATAAAGTCACAGTACATGAATGATTATGAACTTTGCGATGCATGATGATCTCTTCACGTGAACCGTAGAGAGTACACTTTCTTCTCACGTTTATCACTCTTACTCTCATCTGGATTATTTTTTAGTCGGTAGCTCGCTGTTGGTTGACATTTCAGACACTGAGATGCATCCCATAGCTGTCAGTGATCACGTTCCTGTCTCTTTAACTTGAGTAAACAGAAAAAAAACTGCACAACTGCAGTTAGGGAATATTACATATCAGTTTTTGAACTGTGGGAGGATGCCTCAGTACCCAGAGAGAACCCACGCATGCACAGGGAGAACATGCAAGCTCCTTGGAGAAAGACCCCAGATTCAAACCCAGGACCTTCTTGCTGCAAGGCAACAGTGCTACCAACTGCGCCACCTCAAAAATGTCAACTTAAATTACACACCAGAAAGATGCATTCTTAGAAATAACCAACATTTTTGGGGGTTTTTTTTTCCCCCAATCTTGCCAGTGCTTTTCCACCACAAAAATATTGTGGAACGCCGGACTTACTATTGCTGTTTCTTTTCCCATTTAACACCAACAGTGCACAAACTCAAATCTCTTTCAAAAATAACAGTCCAGCATTAGACCCAAGACATGATGCATGAACATCTCAGAACAACCATTTACGTATTCTCTCTAACATTTAACTTTAGCAACTAAGAGGGAAGGGTGGACTGCCCAAACTCTCTACCTGAGTGTGGGGATTATTCTGCCCACTGCAGGAAAATCACTCAGTTCCTATATATAATCAGCCAGATAAGATGGAGGTCTTCTAGCTCTCGGTGAAACCCCACTCTCAGGAAGTGGACTCTGATGGCTAACCTCCTGCTGGACAACATCTGAAACAGGTGTGTGTAGTTTGTTGTGAAGACTCTCTTCAGGTAATGTCTCATGTGGAACAGCATAAGTTTCAGGTAAGACAAAAGATGTTTCAGGTGCCTCTGGAGACCGTGAAAGGTGGTAACTATTCCTTCTCAGCATGCCTTTGGGTATCTCAGTGATGTAGGATCGAGGTGGCCCAGCTCCAGACACTACTGTCCCTCTGGTTTGCAGATCTGTCACCTGCCACCTTCTCTCCCTGGATGTAGGAGTGACATGTTGCTGGCCTGGTGTCTGCGGCTGTAGCTTTGTATTTGTTTCTGTCTGTAGTTGTTCTCTGCAGTTTTGAGTTTTTTCATATCCCTCCACAAATTTTCTAAGGGGTTGAGGTCTGGAGACTGGCTAGGCCACTCCAGGACCTTGAAATGTTTTTTATGGAGCCGCTTCTTCATTGCCCGAGCGGTGTGTTTGGGATCACTGTCCTGCTTGAAGACCCAGCCACGTTCCATCTTCAATGCTCTCAATGATGGAAGGAGGTTTTACCTTAAAATCTCACAATACATGGCCCCGTTCATTCTTCCCTTAACACAGATCAGTCGTCATGCCCCCGTTTGCAGAAAAACAGCCCCAAAGCATGATGTTTCAATCCCCATGCTTCACAGTAGGTATGGTGTTCTTGGGATGCAACTCAGCATTCTTCTTCCTCTCAACATGACAAGTTGAGTTTTTACCAAAAAGATCTATTTTGGTTTCATCTGACCACCTGATATTCTCCCAATCCTTTTCTGGATCATCATATGCTCTTTGGCAAACTTCAGACAGGCCTGGACATTGTACTGACTTAACCAGGGAGAGACACTTGTCACTGCAAGATTTGAGTCCGTCTCAGCGTAGTGTGTTACTGATGGTAGACTTTGTTACTTTGGTCCCAGCTTTCTGCAGGTCATCAGGTCCCCCCGTGTAGTTCTGGGATTTTTGCTCACCGTTCTCATGATCATTTTGACCCCACGGGAAGAGATCTTGCGTGGGGCCCCAGATCGAGGGAGATTAGCAATGGTCTTGTATGTCTTCCATTTTCTTTAAATTGCTCCCACAGTTGATTTATTCAAACCAACCTGCTTACCTAGAGTAGATTCACTCTTCCTAGCTTAGTGCAGGTCTACAATTTTTCCACAAAGTTTTGGGAATTCCTGTTTCACAGTGTCTACTAAGTCCAAACATATGTGGTTTACTCTGGCAACCAAATTTAATGCCATTGCAGCAGGCCCACTCAACAGTGATGGACATAAATCCTTCATGACATGAATGTCCTCCTCAGTACTAACGTTGTTGCTGAGTGTTGTTGTAAACATGCCTTTCACTTTCAAACAGGTACACCCCAGCCCTTGTTAGACTTTTTTTTGGCTTACTCAATTGGTACTGAGAATACAATGTTTCTGGGACCACAGTGATGTCCGCTCCAGTGTCTATTTTAAACACTGTTTTATATCTGTCCACCAGTATGTCCATCATCCATGGGTTGTCTTTAGCTTCTGTAGAAAGTGACCCCAGAAAAGCAAGATTATCTGTATCTGTGGTTTCTGATGCAAAACCAGCATTCACTCTACAATTTCCTTTGTTTCTGCAGGCCCTAGCAAAATATCCCTTTTTTCTACAATGATTGCAGGCTGCTTCTCTTGCAGGCCATTGCTGCATACGGTGTCCTTTCGTGTCCCCACATCTTCTGCATTGTGTATTTTTCTCCTGTGTTGTTTTTGTGGCGATGTATTTGTGTGGCACCTTTGGCTGTCTGGAGTGCACACTCCCACCCTGCGTGAGCACAGTCTAGCTGCCCCTGCAATGTCTGCTTTAAAGTTTTCATGAAGCATTTCCTGTTGTTTTTTACTTGTTCACTTTGATGGGCTCTATTTAGCGCTTTCTCCAGCGTCATTTCAGCATCCATTTGTAGTTGTTCTGATAGTCTTTTATCTCTTAGATCCATGATGAAACTGTCATGCACCATCTCATCATCCAAAGTCCCGTATCCACAGTGCTCAGCCAGACAGTGCAATGCAGTGTGATAGCCATCAGTTGGCTCACCCGTCTCCTGTTGGCGCTGATTGAATTTTGCTTGTTCGAATATAATGTTCCAGCAGGCTACGAAGTGAGCATCTAGCCATCTCTTAACAGTCTCGTACTCACTCGCTTCTTGCAGAGTCAGGTGCAGGGTAACCAGATTATCCTCTGTCTCGTCCCCCATGGTGTAGATCATCGTATTTACTTGGTTTTTGTCTGCTTGTGTCTCCAACCCAGACGTGAAACGAAACCTCTTGAAACGCTTTATCAGTCTTGTCCAGTCTTCAGCCCTGAACGTAAACTTTTCTGGTGGGGTGTCTTAAAACTAACTCATGTTCGTCAAACAGAACAATAATTCACGGCGCCACGGCTTCACTTATTACCTCTCTTTTCCATTTAGTATACTTCTGACACCATGTTCTGACCTCCGATATACACATATATTAAACAGCTGAGGCTACAAAGAAGCAAGCGTGAGACATCTCTATTTCATCAGCAGGTCCTTCTTTATTTTAACTCTGCCCAGAACACCACACAGCACAAAAGTTCCTACCCTCAGATTGCCTGATACTACAGTTTTGCCTAGAATTAATTACTAATTCTCAATGATTCCAAACACACCATCATCTCACTGGTTTAGATCTAGGGAGTCCTTTATCTTTAAACTTCTTTGGAAAGACCACCCCATACAGATTAGCTTAAAAACATTACAGAAGACCAAAGATAAAAGAGGACTAGAGCTGGCCAACTTGTATCACTGCTTCTTAGCCAATAAGCTACAATACATCTCAAGATGGTTAAAACATAACCCCTTTGATGAATCCTGGCTAGACGTAGAATAGAAGCTGTGCAATAATATAATGATTTTGGACCTTCCATTCATTAGCTCAAACATAAAACGACAAGTATGGTTTAAAAGGATCAATATTAGCTCTTGTCTTGACAGCATGGTGGGAGTTTCTTGAAATGATAGTCTTCACTAATCCCATGCAAACGTATACCCATCTGGAACAACCCTTACATCCTACAACAAAATGATATGATAAACTTCCCAGGTTGGAGGTGTAAAGGAATCGAATACCTGGAACACATATTTGAGGAGGTAGACTTTATCCCATTTAACAGATTAATGATACAAAATAGGATTGATGAGACAAAATTTTTGGAATATCAACAAATTAAATCTATAATAAAAAATAAATTTAACCTCAATAAAACTAGGATGGAAACACCATCAAGGGTATTAGAGTTCCTTAATCTTAACCCTCCCAAATTACTATCAAAAATTTACTGGACACTGTCTAGCATAGACAAATTGGTATCCTTTCCCATTGTGAAATGGGAGATGGATTTGTCAGTGAACTTTAACAAAAACCTCTGGTCCCAGATATGTTTAAGAACTTTTAAAATGATTAGAAACCCTAATTTACAATTGATACAATACAACATCCTTGACAGAGTACACTATACAGGTCAATGGATGTTCAGGATGAGTTTCTCATCATCTAGCACTTGCTCACAGTGCACAGGTAATATACCTGACAATTACATCCATGCATTTTGGCTCTGTCCACCTGTTCAGAGATCCTGGCACCTGATAAAACACAGATGACACTAGGGGGAGACCTAAACAGAAATACAGACTCTAACTACATAAATCCAAGATCTAAAATGCCTGAACTAACCAAGGGAATAAACTGGGATGAAGGGAAATAAATGCTAAATGTAAGGAACCATTCAACTAAGAAATAACTGAACTGAGGGAAAATAAGAAAACAATACAGAGAAATAACAGAACCAAAAGTCCCAAAGGACAAGAGATCATGACAGGATAGCCCACCCCCCACGCCACCTGTGGGAGGTACGAGGGGTGTATAGCTAAATGCAGCTAAATATATACCTACCTAAATATAGAATCCTCCCCTCCTCAAAAGGAGGGCGAGAAACAAAACAAAAACCCAACTAGGGTGGGGGGTGGGTAAAGGGGCCCTTGGAAGGAGGGCAAGAAAAGTGAAAACACAAAACTAGAGTTCTTAATGGTTGTTAAGGGCCACAGGAAGTTGGCCACCGATGAAGGAGCCAAGAGTCTGGAGGCCAACGGCGAAGGAGCCTGAAATCTGCAGCCTGGCGATGAAGGAGCAGGAATCTTGGAAGGCGATGAAGGACCCTGATGTCTGGATGGTGTCGGCAATGAAGGAACCTACGAAGAGGATTTGGGGGTCGGCCGTGAGGCTAGTTGAACTCACAAAGAGGATCTGGAGGTTGGCTATGAGGCTGGTTGAACCCAAGAAGAGGATCTGGAGGTTGGCCGTGAGACTGGAGAAACCCATGAAGAGGATGTGGTGGTTGGCTGTTGGTAGAACCAACGAAGAGAATCTGGTGGTCAGCCCTGTGGCTGGAGGAGCTTGGAACCTGCTGGACTGCAAAGCTTGCAAGCCTCAGATCTGCGGTGATGCTGGAGCTTAGAGAGCACGAGCCTGCAGAGCTTGGAGGCTGCAGGACTATGGAGCTTGGAGACTGCAGGATTGCAGCGACACTTCAGTTTGGATCCCACAGAACTGCAGAATTTGGAAGCCAAAAGTCTGCGGCGATGGCAGAGCTTGGTGACCACAGGATTTGTGTTGACGCTGGAGTCTGGAGGCCGCAGGACTGCAGAGTTTAGAAATGGCAGGCCTTTGGGGCTTGGAAGCTGCAGGTCTGCAGCAACAGTGGAGCTTGGAGATGACGGAGGGGCCCTGGAGACGAAGAAGACTTACAGAGGGGTGCTGGAGATGAAGGCCCACGGAGGGGATGAGGAAGGCCAAGGAAGGACCTCTGACTCTGGGGGAGAAGACCCAGGAAGGACCTCTGGAGACTGGAGATAACAGTGTGGCACTGGAAACTGGAACCCTTGAGAAGGCCTTGCAGCCTGAAACCCTTGAGAAGGCCCTGCAGTCTGGAAGCTACGAGAAGGCCCTGCAAAGACTGATGGTTCTCCTGCAGGTGGAGAGAGACTGATGGTTCTGCTGCAGGTGACTGAGACTCTGGCTTGCCTCGACTGTGGTACCATTCTTGGTGTTGGACCGGAGGTGAAAGTGGTGCTGGAGAAGACAGAGGAGAGGCTACTGCAGCTGACAAAGGAGAGGCTGTTGCAGCTGACTGAGTAGCTGAAAGTTCTGCTGCAGCTGACGGAGCAGAGGCTGCTGTAGGCTTCGCTGCAGCTGACTGAGGAACTGCTGCTGATCTGAAGCGAGGAACAGGCTTAATGGCTTGAAGGCGTGGAACTAACTGACAGTTAAAAAGCTGCCTGCTGAGAAGATGAAGAGTGATGGGGGAGCCAGCTTGACTATCCTGAACAGCTTTGAAATCCAGCCTGTCCCCATAGAAGAAACCCTCTAGCTCAGACTCCTCTAGCTGAGGAGGATCTTCTGCTGCTGGCAGTGGATCGACTGCACTGCAAGGGGGTGGATTGCAGTGGGAAATGGAAGAGAGGCCGGAGCTTCTCTTTCAGCAGCATGAAGGTGTCAGCCTCATCATTTGAAGCAGGAGAGGTCTTTTTATAGTGTCTGAAGCAGACAGAGCTGGAAGGGAGCACAGTGACCGACAGAGAGGATGATGAACTGGTAGTTCTTCAGAGATGAACTGAGGACTGATGAACTGGGACTGGGTAAAGGCACAGGCGGCTTGTTCAGAAGTTCTACAAAGGTTGCCTGCTTGTTTCACTCTGTCTCTTCCCACAGAACCATCAACTCAAGAGATGAGAGAAAAGGCTTTCTGCTTATCTCTATGGGGGGCTGAGCTCGGTCAGGGGATCAAGCAGAGTCCAGGTTACCTTCTTTAATTCCTCAATAAGGAGAAGCTCTGCTGAGTCAATATGACTGGATTCTTCTGTCATGTTGAAGAAGTTGTGGTGGAGGACCCAAATGCAGAGAAGCAGAAGGCATCGAGTAGGTTAGGTAATTTATTGCAAAAAGGAACAACCAAAATTTACAAAAATCCAAGACCTAAATTAATCAATCAATATAGAGAAATAACAGAAGTAAAAATCCCAAAGAACAAGGGATCATGACAAGGGGTACAGATAGAGCTATTGCAGGACACTCATTTAAATGACAGTGAACATTTAAAAACTCAGCAGGAAGGTTTTAGGCAGGCATACTTTTTGTCTTTTACATCAAGAAGTAGGGGAGTGGCCATTCTGATTCAAAAGAATGTGCCTTTTAAACTTTTGGACTGGAAAAAGGACAAACAGGGATGTGTTGTGATTGTGAAGGGCTTGCTTCTTGGAGAACAAATAGCTGTACTGAATGTCTATAATCCACCTGGCTCTCCAGTAGATCTTTTTAATATCTGTGTTCCCTAATGTTATAAATCTTAGCATTAGACAGACATTCATAGGGGGAGATTTTAATTCCCATTTAAATCCTATTATTGACAAGTGCTCCCCTGGTAAATTGTCACTTTCATCTCATGCTAAGATTGTTAATGCATTTTGTGAAGAGATGGACTTTATAAACACATGGATGGTTCAACATCTTGCTGTTAAAAAATATACATTTTTTTCAAATGCATCCAGATCTTACAGTAGAATTGACTATTTTTTGCTTCCTAAAGGTATTTTAAGTTCAATGATTTCCAGTTCTATAGGCCTGATAAGGGTTTCAGACCATGCTGTTTTTTTTAACTGTATAACTTATTAAACCCCTCAAAACAGACTAGACACCGGAGGTTTGCGCCTTCAATCCTGACAAGACCCAAAGTTTCTGACTCCCTTTAAAGAAGAACTTTAATTATTTATGTTAATGAATTTACCCACTACAAATGATCCGTCACTGCTATGGGAAATGTCCAAAGCTTTTTCTAGAGGTCTTATTATATTCTATATATCTTTTAAGAGATGCAGGTACGCTGAGCAAAGAAAGATTTTAGAGAGCAAATTAAAGTGGGCTGATCATTTGGATCTTTTTTGCTGTCTGAGACAGGCTGAAACCAGGGGACAACAGCGCCTTTTCTGAGCTCCCAGCTACTCCTACCTAAATACAGCATGAGCATCTGGCCGTGGAGGTGGCCTCGCTGCTGTGTTCAGTCATAAACTCAGCTGCCACTTGCTGCCTCCCAAAAACTACAGCATCTTTGGAATCTGCACACCCTCTGTTGTGTGGTGTTATTTATTGCCCACCAAAATATAATAAGAATTTCATTGATAAGTTCTCAGAACTGTTAGCTGAATTGTTGCTGAAATTTGACAGTCTGCTTTTATGTGGTGATTTTTATGTTCATATTTGCTGTCCCTGAAACCAAATGGCCACTGAGTTTCAAAGCCTTCTAGATTCCTTTAACTTGTCACAATCTGTGTCAGGGTCCACACACAGTCATGGCCATACACTGGACTTAATAATTTCTCATAGCCTTCTTGTATCTATTACAGAGATTTTGAACACTTCTATTTCGGACCATTTTCCCATCATATTTGAATTTTTCACTCCTCCTGCGCCAAAACCTATGCTCCCAGCACGTCTTTGCTGCTCTATCAGTTCCTCCAGTGTAGGACAGTTTGTTGCTGCCTTTAGAAACACTGACCTATCATTTGCTGAAAGTCCGGACTGTTTTCCACATCCAGAAGAATTTCTCACCTCCTTTCAGTACACTTGCGCAAAGATCTTGTACTCCATTGCTCCTCTAACAAGGACTTCTACCAAAATCAAACCAGATCCCTGGCTTAATAATTCCACCTGGGCCATTAGACAGTGCTGCAGAAAAGCAGGCCGCAGATGGAAGAAGGACAGGCTCCATGTGTCCCAGGGCATATTGAGAGACTGTCTTTGGGAATATCAAAATGCTGTTAAGCAGGCCAAATCTCAGTATCCTTCCAATTTAATTTCTACCAGTTGTAACCGACCGAAGGTTTTTTCAGTACCATACAGTCTGTCATTACTCCCTCTATCAATGTTCTGAAAACTGCAACACAGTCTACCTGTGATGATTTCCTTGATACTTTGTCCATAAAATAGTCTGTCAAGCAGAATATTGTCTGTACAAGCAATGCTGTCCAAATATGTGTTCCTTCAATAACCTCTGCTGTCTTCAGTCAATTTGAGATGCTGTTGCTTCCATACCTCTTTGAGGTGGTTCTGCAGACAAAATCTACTAGTCCACTGGACTTCATTCCCTCCAAGTTGTTCAAGCAGTCCCTCAATGCCATTGGTCCTTGTCTTTTGACATTTATAAATTGCGGTCTAAGTTCAGGTTCTGTCCTGTCTGTTTTCAAGCATGCTGTCGTCAGGCCTCTTCTTTAAAAACCAAGCTTAGATCCTACAGCCTTTGTTAATTTCAGGCTAATTTCCCATTTGCCATTTTTGTCCAAAGTTCTGGAAAGGTGTTATGATTCATGTTTGGTCCTGCCCATGCTGTAATTAGTTTTCATTCTACTCACCTGTGTCACCTGATTGCTGATCTGTGCCACCTGGGCCCTGCTCTACTTAACTCCTCTCAGCCCCTGCCTCCCTGCCAGATTACCGACAGCCACGAGCCAGTAGAAATCCAGCGTTTCATGCCTTGCCTTCTTGTGTTTCTTCGACCCATTTCCGTCCACGGATCTTCCCCTCCTGCCAAGCCCGTTACGGATTCCTTTGGTTCTGGATTTCTGGACCCTGACTCAAGCTCCGCTTCACGACCACCGAGTATTGCCTGACCCTCTAGTTAAGTTTGCTCTCTCTGCCTCTCCGTGTATAACCTCTGCCTGATTATCGTCTAGCCCCTGGTACTGCGTTGGATTCCCTTGTGGAGACCTTCATCGATTCTTCCTGAGCTGCTACCAGTTCCTGATTCTAAATAAACTTGTTTTTCCTTTACGTACTTCTGTGTGTGGTTGAATTTCCGGGTCCTCCCAGTGAGTCCTTACAGAAAGGATTGTTTTTTTATTTAGTTACAATCTTTTCTAGAAAATAACAACTTTTTCAGTCAGATCCCATCCTAGCCTAGCACTAAATCTCCACTATTCAAAGTACAGAATGATTTCCTTTTGTCCCTTGACGCCAAAAAACCTGCTCTGCTGGTGATGCTGGACCTCTCAGCAGCTTTTGACACCATAGACCATCTGCTCCTCATCACTTGTCTGGCTCAGCTGGTGGGCCTTCAGGGAGTTGTGCTCAGGGGGTTTTAAGTCCTATTTAACAGACAGAACTTTTTCTGTCATGATAGATGATCTGTCCTCCTCTTTTTTGATCCCTCTGACCTCTGGCATACCTCAGGGATCCATTCTGGGGCCTATTCTTTTTTCACTTTACATGCTGCCATTAGGACCATTAAGCATTGGCTGCCTCAGAATTTTCTCCACTTAAATAATGACAAAACTGAATAGATTTTGTTTGACTCTTCCAAAAATTCATGCAACATCTCTCCCAGTCTTGGTCTTTCACTCCCCCACTTCAACCAGGTGGTAAAAAATCTTGAAGTGAAACTTGATTGTAGCTTAGAACTTGATAAACAGATTAATTCAGTTGTTAAAACAAGCTTATTTCAACTCCATCTGCTTTCAAAAGTAAAGGCTCTCATTAGCCGTGGTGATCTGGAGAAGGCCATCCATGCCTTTGTGAGCTCTAGACTTGATTATTGCAATGCTTTATATGTCGGCATTAATCAGTCTTCCATCTCCCGTCTACAGCTTGTACAAAACTCTGCCGCTCGCTTACTGACTAACACGTAAATATGAACATATCACTCCTGTCCTTTCATCGCCGCCCTGGCTCCCGGTTCAATTTAGGATACAGTTCAAGCTGTTTGTTTGTAAAGCTTTGAATGGCCTTGTACTGCCCTACATTTCCAAACTTTTGAAAATTCACTAACCCAGCAGAACCTTACGGTCTACTGGTCAATATCTGCTGGAGGTGCCTCACTCTAGATGCAAGCAGTGGGGGGACTAGTCCTTTTCTGTTGCTGGCCCAACAGCCTGGAATAACCTTCCTGTTGAGCTGCGTGCCATCTCTGATCTGGTCTTGTTCAAAGCCAAACTTAAGACCCATTTATTTAAAAGGGCTTTTGATGTCAAATTTGTGTTATTTTTATATTCCTTTTATCTTTTTGAATGTGGTTGTATTTTAACTAGCACTGTTCTATTATGCTCTGTATCTATTTGTTTTATTTTTTAAAGCACTTTGGTCAATGCAAGGCATTGTTGGAAGGTGCTAAATAAATAAAGTTTATATACTATTATTATCCTCTGCCACAATAACAGACAGGTGAAATATGCCAAATTAATCAACTTTCGAAGACAGCATTAACTAACAAACTAACTGACATACTACTACAGTACCATATTAATGAAGGTTTTTTTTTAATAATTTGCAAATTATTATTTTCTATGTTAACATTTTACCCAGAAATAAGTAGCATTTAGAAAGAAAAACTTACCTTTGAATGTATTTATGTACAAACATTTAACTACTCTGATTAAGGCTGTCATTTACATTAGATTAAAACTACACTACCGTGGACTTCAAGTATTCGCAGGGGTTAGGGACCACATATATAGATATACCTTAATATGCATTAATACACACAGTGGAAACAGTCTTAGCACTACCACAGAAGTTAACATCTACAGTCCTGATGTACAGTGTACCCCCACCTATTTGCAAATGTTTCTATGGAACGTGACTTCAAATTTTTCACAGATTATTTTGTTGAATGCATCTAAAATAATTGGAAGAAAATGCTGCTTGAATAGCTGAGATAGCTAAGGGCAGTTGTACTTGACATGCTATTGGGTGGCGTTCGCCAAGCAGCCTATCTAGGAGCTCCATTTGTTTTCCTTGCTGCCAATTAGCTGTGCCCCCAAGAGCGGAGATAAGAGACGATCCATTTTCTACTAAGAGTAAAAGTCAATTCAGTTTTCAGTTCAGTCCATTTATATAGTGCCAATTCACAAAAAATGTCGAAAATCTCTTTTCGCTGAGAATCTCTGCAATACATGTGAGACCTTGATGGAATACACTGGCTGCAGATGGTGACTTTCTTATGTAGTTATCTATGGAGACATGGCAAAAATTCTTTCTGACTTTTGGGTTGGTGAGAGGTGACTCAGTGATGAAGAGATGAACCATGACTAACTGCCCAGCCAATAAAGAAACTATAAGCTGTAAACAGCTGAGTAAACATGCAAGTTTTATCCTCTTTTTAACATTTGGTTGCACTGTTTTTATTCAGTGGAATATTTCCTTAATTGCTTAGCAGGATAGTTTTTCGATTTGCTTACAATTTGGCTCTGATTTCCAAAGTGAGGAACTGTCAAACCTTCAATACCCTGTATCAAGATGAACAACCCAATGCCTTCCTAGAGAGACTACTTTGTTACTGGGTCAAAAGATGTGTGGAGGTTCTCCATCCACTGTGCTGAGGATTGAGATGTTCAAAACTGCAGGTCAAGGGTGACACAACAAGACCTAAGCCTGAGAGTAAGGTATCTAGTCAATTTATCTTGGGCTTTTTTCAGGCATCAGAACCTGTTGGATTCTAATGCCTCATTTCCACTGAGTGGTACAGTATGGGTTGATGCGGTTCGGTATGCTATTTTGCCTTTTTTCATCATAAAAGCAGCCCATACATTCAGCCCGTACTGCACCACTTTTAAGCCCTTTTCAGCTGTAGGTCCATATAATAGTCCAGTATGGTTAAGGCGGAGCTACTGGTGTCATACAACACAGTCCATTGACTGGGGTACAGAAAAACCCGATTGTTGGTGACAAGAACGAGACCTACTAGTGCATCATGTTTGTCGTGATGCATGTAATATGACGCCACGTTAGGCATTTGGGTTTAACCCCACCTGCCTAGGGAGAGTCCAACTGACAGTGGAAATGCTCTCCTGAATACTCCAGACCATAAAATAGTGTATCGAACAGTACTGACCCGTGCCGCACTACTCAGTGGAAAGGAGGAATAACAGACATCCTCCAATGAATACTCAGATATTAAGAAAATCCAAATAATTTCCATAACATGAGTTTGCCTGAGCATTTAACAAAGTTAGATCTTTTTCAGGTAAAAAAAAATCTGAATGATTATCTTTTAACCCCCTGAGAATTTCCTCTAACTCACATATGTCAAACTCAATGCCCAGGAGCCAAATCAGGCCCACCATATGTGGCCCTCAAGACCCTAGAGAGACATATAAATAGAGCCTGCCAAATTACATTATTGTGAAAAGTATTATTTAATTATTAATTATTTAGTAGCTTGCCACCATCATCGTGTGAATGTGTACATGAATGGGTGAATGACTGAATATAGTGTAAAGCACTTTGGGGTTCTCTGGAGTTGACAAAGTGCTGTATAAGTACAGGCTATTTACCATTTTACCATTAAACTTTAAGAAGTTCTCATGTAATGACACCAATTTATTCATATTTTAACAGTTTAATGTGTAGTTTTATCAATATATTTTGCCACAACTGGCCCTTTGAGTACATTTGTGATCTTGATGTGGCTCCAAATAAAAATGAGTTTGACACATCTACTCTAACTAGTCATATTTAATGTCTGCTTGTTTATGTCTTGTTAATTCCTCCTTATTTGTGTGATAATTATTAGTTCATGTTTAACAAGATAATATTTAATAATTCCATTTATAAATGAAACATTATTTTGTGATTCTGCGAATAAATCTTTTTTCATAATTCTGTAAATATTCTTCTCATTCCTTTCCCTAGTTGTGCAAGTTAGGCTCTCTGAAATAGAGAATTTACCCTTCAGACAAACATATCATCAAAAATGATATATTTTCATTCATGAAACTGATGATTTTTAATACATACTGATGCAACCCATGCATCATGTGGAAGGTTTAGTGAGACATTAATCCACTAATCCACTTCTTTACAAATGTTTAGGTTGTACATATGGATGTCTGAACGTTCCTTCTTGTCGAGGCATTTGTTTCACTGTGGCCTGTTTGGCTCTCAGTCATCTTTAGGCTCTGCTATTTTTAGATCATGCAATTTTCCTTCAAGCCCCTCATAACTGAGGTAAGCATGAAATGTTTTGCTCTGTGTCAGGCCACTGAGCACATGCTCTGCAAAAAAAACAATCATCAGGTATATGTTATGTATTCTACACATGTTGCAGTTTAATGTTACTTCTGAGTAAAAAATAAGACAAAACTGGAAATCCACACACAATCAAAACACATCTGGATATTCAAAGATAATGAATAGATCACTAACACTTAAGGAAACAGTAGTAACACAAACCACTAGACCAAAGTATGACTTTACAGTATAAAGTTTATAGGGAATTCTGACAATGATTTTAAACTTGGTTCTGGTTAACATTAGTTGATTTGTGGACCATACTTCATTTGAGTTTGGGCTCATCTCTTCAAAGTAAACTTTTGGGTAAGGTTACAGACATATCATCAATTTACTTCTCATATAAAAGGTGAAAAATACAGGCTATGTGTTAACAAAGGTAGAGATGGAACATCTAATAAAGCTGATTGCTAACACATTTTTTGATTTAGTGGAACTACTTACTGTTGGCATATAAAGTAAAATTCATCATGATTTTAGACTGAAGGGCATCTTTGAACTGAGACATGATATTCTACATATTTTTCTGGTGTTAGTGATAAGATATTCTAGTATATTAAAATAAACAAATGTAACAAACTGTACCATCAGAATAAAGTGATTCTCACATTTCTCATCTTCCTGCAATTCTGGTGTTATCCAACCTAACTGCATCCTCAGTAAACATCTTTACCTCTTATAATTCCGCTGCTCAGGGCGGCAGCACGTTGGAGTAGCTCTACAACTTTACAGGGTTGTTTTGATGCTACTGAATGCATTTCTCTTTGCAAGCCACATGGAGAGGACATTAATGCCATGACTGAGTGTGTGACCGACTATATAAACTTCTGTGTGGACAACACCATCCCCACCAGAACAGTGAGATGCTTCCCTAATAACAAACCCTGGATCACCAGTGAGCTAATGGAACTGCTAAACAGGAAAAAAAGAGCCTTTAGGGAGCGAGACAGAGAGTTATTGAGGAGGATACAGAAGCAGCTCAAAGTCAAGATTAGAGACAGCAAGGAGGTGTTTAGGAATGGTAGGGCTTAGGGTAGAAGAAGATCATAGGCCGCAAGCAGAAGAAGAACCAGACAGATGGAAGGTACCACTGTTGTGGAAGACATCCTGTCTGGTTCCAGTACCGAAGAAATTCACCCATCAGTCATCAGTGACTACAGACCTGTTGCCCTGACATCCCACATCATGAAGGTCCTGGAGAGACTCCTGTTGGCCCACCTGAGTGAGCAAACCAGCACAGATCAGGACCCCTTGCAGTTTGCTTATTGCCGTGGAGTTGAAGTTGAAGATGCCATTATACACCTGCTTCAACAAACCCACTGTCACCTGGACAAAGCAGGCAGCACTGAGAGGATCATGTTCTTTGGTTTCTCCAGCACATTTAACACAATTCAGCCTGATCTGCTTCGTCTGAAACTCCAGAAGACTCAGGTGGAGGCCTCAACAATCACCTGGATCCATGACTACCTGACAAACAGACCACAGTTTGTGAGACTGAAGGACTGTGTGTCTAACCAGGTGGTCAGCAGCACAGGAGCACCACAGGGGACTGTACTCTCACCATTCCTTTTCACTCTGTACACTTCAGACTTCCAGCACAAGTCAGACTCCTGACATCTCCAGAAATACTCAGATGACTCTGCAGTGGTCGGGTGGATCAGAGATGGACAAGAAGCTGAGTACAGAGAGCTGGTGGACCACTTTGTGTCATGGTGTGGAAACAATCATCTCATCTTGAATGTGAACAAAACAAAGGAGATGATTGTAGATTTCAGGAGAAACAGATCAAACCCTATTTCCATCATGGGAGAAGAAGTGGAGGTGGTTGAGGAATATAAATACTTTTGTGTTCATCTAGACAACAGACTGGACTGGAGACTCAACAGTGAAGCCGTCTATAAGAAGGGACAGAGCAGACTGTACTTATTGAGGAAGCTAAGATCCTTCAAGGTTTGCAGGAAGATGTTGCAGATCTTCTATAAGTCTGTCGTTGAGAGTTTCATCTCCTCTGCCATCATCTGTTGGGGCAGCAGCATCAGAGCCAGGGACCTAAAAAGGCTCAACAACCTGATAAAGAAGCTGGTTCTGTTCTGGAGACGACTGTGGAACCTCTGGAGTTTATGATGCAAAGAAGGATTTTGCATAAAATCAAGACAATTATGGACAACACTGAACATCCTCTTCATGAGACTGTCATTGGTATCAGAGTCTCTTCAGTCAGAGGATTCTTCAGATTAGTTGTAAAACAGACTGCTACAGAAGATCTTTCCTGCCCACAGCCATCACCATCCATAATAACTCCTTGACTAAATAAGTTACGTCAACGTTTAATTACCCTTTGGGATAAATAAAGTATTTTTGAATTTGAATTTGAATTCAATTTGTGTTGAGGTGAAAATTGTTAAATTCTTATGGTCTCTTATAAAAGTCATATTTGTGGTTTTCCAGGTCAGTCTGGTCTATGAATCACACATGGCACATTTTGTCCCATTATACACACTCCCTCACACTGATACCACATTGTTCCTTACTGTTCCATTAATAGTTTAAAATTCCATTAGCTACTGTAAGTAATATAAAGTTGGTTTTATGAAAAAGAAAGGAATATTTTACCTTCTCAAAAAACATAAATGTATATTGGTCAATTTTGACCAAGAGCACCATATATGCTATAGTTAATAATATCAAAAACGTTATTTTTTTGATGGTTGTGCTTAAATATTACTTAGTTTATTATTATTAACTACTTAGTTAGTTAATATTATTTTTTCTCAGTTGTTTTGGTGAAATTTTCAAATCATCCTTGGCATTTGCAAAACATTAAGTGCATTTCTCAAAACAATTCATACAAACTGCAAAATCCATGGATTACCTGCAAAAGCCAGTCTCTTCAAAATCCTTAGTTCATCTCTCAAAATCAAATAAATGTGTCAATGAACATGACAGAGCCTCAGAATGACAAGTCCTTGTTTCATTGTGTTCGGATAAGACAGTCAGACTGATTAGTCATGCTGTCAATATAGCAGTTTTCTCTGGAGGGATGCTCTGTTGTAAACTATGGCTGAAGTTTTGATGACAAGCATTGTAAAGTGTAATTGTGGAAGATCAGTGGCAAGAGACTGGACAAGATTCCCTTTTACGCTTTTACTGTTATTTGACAGACAATGTCATTATGATACTGAAAATATAGTCCTGGAGAGCACAAAAAAGTAGAAATGGAAACATAAAACAATCTCCTTAAGGAAAACTGTCCATGCAGTGCTGTAGGAGTTACAGTAAAGTGTTCCTATCTCCTCATTCATGGCTGTTGGGCCACAAACTCTTATCCATATCACAACTGTCCCTCTGGCGATGCAGCGTGGACAAAAAATATTTTAGGAATGAGGAGTAAGGAGAGGGAACTCCATCAGCATCCTGTTGGAGGCCGTAAGCCATTGCCTGATGATGTTGGGTGATGGAAACTGGCATATGTCCTCAGCCTCTTCTGCCCCTTCCTTGGTTTTGCCTTTTAACTCCTTTTCCTCTTCCCCTTCTTCTCTTTGGCTGTTGACTCTGTCCAAATCTTTGTCCTTCCATTGTCAGACATGTATTATTGTGTTGTATTCCAGCTATGTACACTATATTCTTGCCAGTGTGTTGTTCATGGCACCTTTGAGCTATTTCAGAAAACTGGTTGATCATCGGTTGATCTAATTATTCACACATTTAGCTACATTGGGGAAAGTCAGGATTCACCTGGGAACAATTTATCAGTTCAGGACAGATTAAAAAACCCATCTAATGGAAGTGTATAGAAATATGCTTGACATATTATGACAACCTGTTCAAGCATTTTGCATGTAAAGACATACGATGAACTTATACTTAAATGTTGTGGAGGTTGCGACAATTCAACAGAGACCCATATAATTCATTTTGATCAACATGACAAAAGCTATTGCAAATGTAGGAAAAAGCAAAAAATTGCACATAATCATTTGCATGATGTACAAAAGCATTTGCAACTTTGCTTTTTTGATATGCACAAGTGACCCATCGATTTGAAGAGTGAACAAGTAGTTTTGAGAAATTCAATTCTGTTCTGAGAAATGCACCAAAATGACTGAGAAAAACTTATATTTTTACATCTTGTTCTTCACTATAGGAAATATAATGAGTGCATTGAAATGATCTTTTAAATTCTAAACATAAACATGTTATATGATGAAAACAAACATTTCAAACAGTGTTTAATGGACATAAATATAAAATAAATTATCTATGAAATGAAAAACTAAAACTAATTTTTTGAGTATTCTGAATTAAGTTAGATCACAGGTCAAATCTGGGCCCCTGGCACTAAAGATATGGGCAGTTATGCAAGTGTGTGAAAAATATTTTTACTTTTAAACATTTAGAAAAATCTTTACTAACAGAGTCACTTACTGAACATCTTGTTTAATGTTAAAATGCTCACTGGGCCACGGACCAAGGAGGTGGAATAATGAATAAGGTTTAATCTGAGAACACAGATATCTTCACTGAAACAGTAAATCCAGGATCTTCTGTTTGTTTTTATCATACTGTGCTAAGATTGGATGAATCTACCTCTGATTCTAGACCTCTGTCAGTTTTTATTGGAAACACTTCCAATTCTTTTCAAAGACTTTTTCCTCTATCCACAAAGGATCAAAACATCTCATTAATGCTGTTCTTTTATCTATGCCTGCTGAGTTTCTGGATCCTTACAGATGCATCTTGCACATAAATCCCAGCAGGTGCTCGAAATGGGAAATTTTCCTTTCATGTTTGGTGTGAAACACTCAGATTTTTATGTGAATAAAATAAGGTTAATCCTATGATATTCTAAACACTGCACTAGTAGCCGTGTGTCACAGTAAAATTGTTAGGGTTCCTGTTGCTTGGTTCCTTCATCTGATTCAACTGGAGAATTTTCACAGAAGAAATATCTGGTTTGAAAAAAATTATTTAAACAGCTTGTTGCATACCCTTTTTTTGGGGGGGGGCAGTATTATGTGTTTTCCAGCCACATAGAATCATTTCATAGCACAATCTAGTAAATATGTTACCTTTAGTTGTTATAAAAAATGCTGTATATATCAAATATGACTTTAAAAAAACTGACTTCGTAATTTAACGCCTTGAAATTGGGCCTCTGTCTCTTTAAGAAACTCTTGCTCTTTCTGACACTCTGCCTTCATGAAGTACAAAACCAGCTTTTCTTCAACAGGTTGTTGAGCCTTTTCAGGTCCATGGCTCTGATGCTGCTGCTCCAACAGATGATGGCAGAGGAGATGATATTCTGAACAACAGACTTAGGTCATTCAAGGTTAACAGCAAGATGTTGCTTCCATAAGCTTTCTCAAGAAGTCCAGTCTGCTCTGTCCCTTGTTGCAGATGGCTTCACTGTTGAGTCTCCAGTCCAGTCTGTTGTCTAGATGAACACAAAAGTATTTATATTCCTCAACCACCTCCACTTCTTCTCCCATGATGGAAATAGGGTTTGATCTGTTTCTCCTGAAATCTACAATCATCTCCTTTGTTTTGTTCACATTCAAGATAAGATGATTGTTTCCACACCATGCCACAGAGCGGTCCACCAG
The DNA here is from genome assembly GCA_014839685.1 of Anableps anableps. Taxonomy (NCBI): domain Eukaryota; kingdom Metazoa; phylum Chordata; class Actinopteri; order Cyprinodontiformes; family Anablepidae; genus Anableps; species Anableps anableps. The sequence goes on from CM026082.1 coordinate 31,718,696, forward strand.
CTCTCTGTACTCAGCTTCTTGTCCATCTCTGATCCACATGACAACTGCAGAGTCATCTGAGTATTTCTGTAGATGACAGGAGTCTGACTTGTGCTGGAAGTCTGAAGTGTACAGAGTGAAAAGGAATGGTGAGAGTACAGTCCCCTGTGGTGCTCCTGTGCTGCTGACCACCTGGTTAGACACACAGTCCTTCAGTCTCACAAACTGTGGTCTGTTTGTCAGGTAGTCACTGATCCAGGCGATTGTTGAGGCCTCCACCTGAGTCTTCTGGAGTTTCAGACGAAGCAGATCAGGCTGAATTGCATTAAATGCACTGGAGAAATCAAAGAACATGATCCTCACAGTGCTGCCTGCTTTGTCCAGGTGACAGCGGGTTTGTTGAAGCAGGTGTATCTTTAACTCCACGACATTAAACAAACTGCAAGGGGTCCTGATATGTGCTGGTTCGTTTACTCAGGTGGGCCAACAGGAGTCTCTCCAGGACCTTCATGGTGTGGGATGTCAGGGCAACTTATGGGTGAGTTTTCTTTGGTACCGGAACCAGACAGGATGTCTTCCACAACAGTGGAACCTTCTCTTGGGTCAAGCTAAGGTTGAAGAGGTGTTGCAGAATCTCACAGAGCTGCTCTGTACAGGCCTTCAGGGCTCTGGGTTGACACCATCTGGACCTGCAGCCTTGTTCCGGTTCAGTCTCTCCAGCTGCCTCTTCACCTGACTTCTTGAAACAGAAAAGTCTGAGGGGAGGCAAAGGGAGCAGCAGCATCTCCTGATTTGGTTGAAGACAAACTAGTGGAAGCAGAAGAGTCCGTGGTTGAGGTGGAAGATAAAACATCTAAGGGACAGCTGTGGGTCAAAGGAGGGTGGGATGTCTGTTTGGCTGGGGGCAGGAGGGGAGGATGCTGAGCTTGTTCCTGAACTGAACCTGTTGAAGAATGTGTTCAGCTCATTTGCTCTGTCCAAACTTCCATCTGTCTGGTTCTTCTTCTGCTTGCGGCCTATGATCTTCTTCTACCCTAAGCCCTACCATTCCTATACACCTCCTTGCTGTCTCTAATCTTGACTTTGAGCTGCTTCTGTATCCTCCTCAATAACTCTCTGTCTCGCTTCCTAAAGGCTCTTTTTTTTCCTGTTCAACAGTTCCATTAGCTCACTGGTGATCCAGGGTTTGTTATTAGGGAAGCATCTCACAGTTCTGGTGGGGATGGTGTTGTCCACACAGAAGTTTATATAGTCGGTTACACACTCAGTCATGGCATTGATGTCCTCTCCATGTGGCTTGCAAAGAGAAATGCAATCAGTAGCATCAAAACAACCCTGTAGGGCTTCTTCGGCTTCCTGTGACCACTTTCTCACTGTCCTTTTTGTTACAGGTAGTCTCTGGATGAGAGATTGATATTCTGAGCAGAGAAAAACAAGGTTGTGATCTGATTTACCCAGAAGAGGTCTTGCTTTGGAAATATATGAATCCTTGACATTTGTGTAAAACAAATCCAATGTCTTGTTTTCATTTTGTTTTCATCAAACTGTTGTCAGAGCAGCAGTTTGTCAGCTGCTCTGACAACAGTTTGTCAGAGCAGCTGACAAACTGTTGAAATGTTGGCAGTGTAGCAGAGAGTGAGGCGTGATTAATTTAAGGAGTTTGAGAGTACAAGGAGCTGAATACAAATGTGGGCTAGACAACAATTTATATCTGTAAAAAATGGAGATGACCGTATTCTCCTTTCCTTCTATTTTACAATCATACACCACTTTTTGTTGCTGTGTTTTAAAAAATTTTGGAGTTGAAACAAAATGTGAAAAGTTCAAAGGTTATGAATCTGTTTCCGAGGCACTGCATATAGTCAGTGTCGGCGTAAGATCTTGTTGAAATCCAGGATGCAGGTTTTCTTTTCCAGTCATATGTTTTTTAAAAGATTCACTGCATTAATAATGCCACCTGTTGGTGGTCAGAATGTTTTGTAAAAATTGTGTAGAAGCAGGGGCAGCTTCAGGGGGACATGAATCACAAAGGCATTAATTAAAATATTCAAATAAGGCTTTTCACAATCCTGCATAATGTGATGAAACTATGCATGACCCCAGCGTTTCAGTACAAGGATTAGCTCCCTTTGTTCTGATACACACCATCCTGCCAGTGTCACCATTAAGGTACTCTCCAGCTTATATTGGACCCAACCTACTCCACAAATCCAGCCAGCACAATCAAACACATGCAGAAAGAAAGAGTAGGAAACAAAGAGGTGTGCAGTTATGTCTGGATATTTGTCAGAAATCATTTTCCAAACCACTTCAAAGCTTGTTTGCCTTTTATTTCTGAGATGCTGAAACCAGTTGAGGTCCCGGAGCCAGCGCAGGAAAACATGGAGGCACTCCGTAATATAGCAAGATTCATCATCTTCATCATCAGTCTCCTGCAGCAGCAACATGTATGTGAGGTATCACAAAAACAAACATCCACATATACCTTAAATGACAAATAATCTCTGCAAATTGTTTCAACATTTGCTTCATATTTTGTTTATTAATTCAAACATTAAAATAAAGCAGTATCTAAATCTCCTTCATGTACTTCTTATAGGGATACCCCTGAAGCTGAGAGAGGATGTGCATTATTTCACTCCTGACATTCGTATACGTAAGCCCGGGAGTGCTTTGAAGTACTAAACCAACCTGTGAAGCGATGTACTTCTCCAGAGGACTCTCCAGTTGGCCCATGTTCAGCATGGCGGTGTTGGGCTGCTGCTCAGCAGGAAAATCCTCATTCAGCAGCAATTTACCTTTGAAGTTATGGACGACACACACCACCTACGGAAACAATGATGATTTAATAAAAACAGAGGAGAAATGCAGAGATTCCTGAGAATAACCCAGAAGCTGATGTCCCTGCAGTCTGATGAGAGCTGGCTGTTTCCTTGGGGTATTGCTGCTGTGATGGCTGGAGCTCCTCCAGTATTATGTAAAAAGTGGCCTTAAGGTTCGAACTAAAATGTCCAATTTCCACTTGGCTGAGTAGATGTTCACACCCTTAAGCTGCTCATTCAGAGTTTTCACTTGCTGCGCTACAGAGTTAAACGTCAAACTATTTACTGTAAAAAGTCTTATAAGTTTCTTAAACAGCTGACTGAAGCTGTTAGGATTCCTAAAGCATTCAGGATTAGCTTTGCTCTGACTGACGGCTAGCTGGTTCACCCCACAGGGTTTGGTCGTTGCAGTTGGGGTCTATCAGCGAGCAATTATCTGTTTCATGGAAGGAGACAAATTCTGAATCGTCTCCACACAGTTAAAAAAAAAAACCTTTAACCATAAAGCCACGGTAGTGAAAAAACATTTCTTTATTATGAGTCCTAGATGTGTTTTTGTGCAGCTGACATTTTGAAGTCTTCTGTTTTCAAATTTTAGAGAAATCGTCCCACATCAATGTGCATCTTGCCCCAGCTGCTCATCCCTGCTGTCTGTTAGATGGGAAAATATTCTCTCCTGACAGAGTTGTTCTGTTTTTGCTTTTTTGTCCCACTTAAATGTTTCAGATCATCAAACAAATGTTATTATCAGACAAAAATAACTTGAGTAAATACAAAAAGGTTTATTTAAATGATGATTTCATTTAAGGGGGAAAAATCTATTCAAACCAACCTGGCCCTGTGTGAAAAAGATAGTTTGCTCAGTCGCTCGTCCTTATCATCAGTTCATGAACTCTAACCCTTACTGAGGCAGTAAGACCTTTAGATGTTCTAGGTTATTTTGGCTATGTTCACACAGCAACTGAATGTGACCCAAATCCGTTTTATAGCCAATATGTGACCAATATCCGACTTTTTCGCTGTATTCTGAACATCACAATTCTGATCTTTTCACCTCCAAAAATCAGATCTGTGCCACTTCCATATGTGGTACTAATTCAGATACCGATTTGATTGTTTTCAAAGTGCCTGCAGTCTGAACAGTCGTATTGTACTTTATCCAGCTTTTATGTCATTGATGTGAGACATGCATCATAATTCTGCCCCAGAAGAAGCCAAATGAGGTAAACCAGGACATAAACAATGGCTGAAAGTTAGGATTATGAATTTATGAAAGAAGTCTGTGTCACTGAAATGCATCTCATTACAATCCCACCATTCTTGGCTCTGACTACACATCCAAACAGACATCTCTACAGAAACTGCAGTCAATGCTCCACAAAAGGCTGCTGCTGTGAGATGTGTTTTCTTTTCAGTAGCTTCTTTCATGTTGTTCTGATCTTGTGACAATGCTGTCAGCTCCCACTGCAGAATAACTTTAAAATGGATCCATAAACGCCTCCATCTGTTATTACTTCCGTAAACATGACGTCAGTGTTCTTCTTCTATGCTTACAGGTCGCTTTTAGGAAGTAAAGCATTCACACAGAAGTCTCATTGCAGTCGGTTTTAAATAGTACTACGAATGATGATGCAAAATAAATCAGATTTCAGCAAAAAATTAGAACTGAGTATCAAGACCTGCTGTGTGACCGTAGCCTTTGTCGTCTCTTGGATGGGTCATTGATGAGCTCTTGGAGTTACTGTGGTAGGCTGTCCACTCACAGCAAGGTTCACCACTGTTTCATGTTTTCTCTGATTGTGAATAAAGGCTTTCAGTGTGGCACTATGGAGTGCCCAAAGTCTTAGAAATTGCTCTGTAACCCATTCCAGACTGATGAACTTCAATGACCTTGTTTGTCATTTGTTTCTCATCATCCATCATCTCTACCCGCCAATCCTTGCAGGGTCGCGGGCGGCTGGTGCCTATCTCCAGCAGTCAGCAGTAAACAGAAGCGGGGTATGCCCTGGACAGGTCAGCACTTCATCACATCGCAACACAGAGGCAAACAGTCATGCACACACTCACACTGGTAAAATTCACCTCAGCTTTTTTTTCCTTTTAAATATGGTTAATCAAAGTTAATTCATGGCTTATCAAGATGACCAATTACTTTTTCACAAAGGTCCAGCTTGCTTTGTTTATATATTCTCTCTTAGAAAATAAACCCTTCATGGAGAAGAAGTGGAGGTGGTGGAGGAATATGGATACCTCGTCATCTGTGCAGGAAGCAGTATCAGAGCTAAGGACCTAAAAAGGCTCAACAACCTGATAAAGAAGGCTGGTTCTGTTCTGGGGACGACTGTGGAACCTCTGGAGATGATGGTGCTAAGAAGAATTTTACATAAAATCAAGATCATGGACAACCCTGACCATCCTCTTCATGAGATTGTCATAAAAAAAACAGTGTCTTCTGTCAGAGGTTTCCTCAGATGTGACGTAAAACAGACTGCTACAGAGGATCCTTCCTGCCCACAGCCAAAAACTAAAGGGAACACCTAAACGAAACAATGTAACTCCAAATCAGTCAGACCTTTGTGGAATCAATGTCACCAGTTAGGTAGCAACACTTATTGAGAATCAATTTCACCTGCTGCTGTGGAAATGAAACATACAACAGGTGGAAATGAGAGGCAATTAGCAAGACAACCCCTGTAAAAGAGTGATTCTGCAGGTGGTGACCACAGATCATTTCTCTGTTCTTTTCCTTTCTTGTTCAACTTTTAGTCACTTTTTCATTTTGTCAGTGCTGTCACGCATCATGCGGCGTTTTTTACAGCCCACTGAAGTTGCTCAAGTAGTGCAGCTAATCCAAGAGAGAACATCAATGCAAGCGGTGGCAAGAAGATTTGCTGTGTCTCACAGTGTCCAGAGTATGGAATAGGTACCAGAAGACAGGCCAGTACACCAAGAGAAAATGGAGGGGGCCGTAGGAGGGCTACAAGCTAGCAGCAGGACTGCTACCTCATCCTTTGTGCAAGGAGGAACAGGATATCCACTGCCAGGAACTTACAAAATGACCTCCTCCAACAGGCCACTAATGTGCATGTTTCTGCTCAAACTGTCAGAAACAGACTCCATGAGGGTGGTATGAGGGCCCGACGTCCACATATAGGGCCTGTGCTTACAGCCCAACGCTGTGCAGGATGATTGGCATTTGCTTGGGAACACCAAAATTGGCAGATTGGCCATTGGCGCCCTGTGCTCTTCCCAGATGAAAGCAGGTTCACACTGAGGACATGTGACAGAGTCTGGAGACACCGTGGAGAAGGTTATGCTGCCTGCAACATCCTCCAGCATGACCAGTTTGGTGGTGGGTCAGTCATGGTGTGGGGAGGCATTTCTTTGGATAGTCGTACAAGCCCTCCATGTGTGCCCTGACTGCCATAAGGTACCGGGATGAGATCCTCAGACCCATTGTAAAACCATATGCTGGTGCAGTGGGTCCTGGGTTCCTTCGTATGCATGACCATGCTCGGCCTCATGTGGCTGAAGTGTGTCAGCAGTTCCTGCATGATGAGGGCATTGATGTTATGGACTGTGCTGCCCGTTCCCCAGACCTGAATCCAGTGGAGCACATCTAGGACATCATGTTTCAGTCAATCCACCAACGCCACATCACACCACAGACTGTTCAGGAGCTAAATGATGCTCTAATCCAGGTCTGGGAAGAGATCCCTCAGGAGAACATCCGTCGTCTCATCAGGATCATGCCCAGGCATTGTCGTGAGGTTATACAGGCACATGGAGGCCACACACACTACTGAGCCTCATTTGGACTTGTCTTGAGGAATATTCACTGACGTTGAATCAGCCTGTCATGTTATTTTCCACTTTCATATTGAGTATGATTCCAAATCCAGATCTCCATGGGGTAATAATTTTGATTTACATTGATAATTTTTGTGTTATTTTCTTCTCAATCAATTCCGCTGTGTCAATAATAGTTTTTCAATGTGAGCAGTATATATATATATATATATATATATATATATATATATATATATATATATATATATATATATATATATATATATATTGATTGAGAAGAAAATAACACAAAAATTATCAATGTATCAATCAATAAATATATGGTATTTATTTGACAGGCTGTTATTCTCTGAGGTATATAACAGTTATAGTCACAACAACTAATACACAGTCCCATCCCTTCAGAACATCTATTCTGGTCCTCTAAGCATTACATTAGGAAACAACTCCTTAGTTATGCACTGTAATGGTATTGTGTGGAAGCAATGGACCCATTTCTTATCTGTTGGGAAGACAGGAACTCACCAGAATGTCTGTTTGTGGTATTGTAGACTGAAACAACTGTTCCATGTCATATTTCTAAAATAAAAATGTGAAGTTTAAGCTGTCCAAATGGTGCTAGGTCAGAAGTTTGATTCTGCTAAACAGAAATTTTCCCATAGCAACATAAAGTGTGCGATTCTCACCAGGAACGTGGCGATGGCCATGCCAATGATAAAGCCCGCGATGACATCCGACCAATGGTTGCGGTATTCAGCCACACGATTCAGACCAGTGAGGAAGGCAAGACACATGAAGCCCAGGGACATAACGGGCTTGGCCAAACGAGTCCCCTTGGCCTGCACAGTGCAGGTTACATACATCTACCAGAAGAAAGACATGTTTGGATGAGAAAATAGACCTTTTGAGTTCATTCTGTTGATTTATGTCAGCTTAGGGTACAAACAAACAGCTCCAATTATATTTCTTTTGATTAATTTATGTCACAGAATTTCTGTTCACGTTTAATTCCATAAATACGGTCAAATATTATCCAGTTATCTCACATTTCCAAACAACTGCTTTCAGCCAGTTCGGTTGTCAGTTAGGTTGTCAGTTATGCTGTGTTCTGTTCCTTGAACAGACTTGTATTTACTTTTGGCTTATTGTCAGGCCTGTTCCCCTTGGTTTGTAATTGTACATGTTTAGAGCCCGTTGCTGTTCCCAAATATGTTTTTGAACTGGTGTCGTGTGTTTCCACAGAAAAAAAAGAGGTTCCACGGCCTGAACTATGGTTCAACTCTGTGTTGGACATTCAGCCATGAAGGACTAAAACTGACTTAAGGGTGGTATAGCTGTTGATTCGACATTGCACTGCATTTTAATCCACTCTGGTTCCAGCAACAGGAAAAGGAGGAGTTTCAGGAAGGAAACTCTAATGTCATGGGGACCCTTAAACCTCACACCTAGGACAAAGACTTCCTTGTTGACCTGTTGCTCGGCAGTGCACTATTTGAAACCCCTTTCTTCGCTGGCAATGGAAAAGCATCTCTTTGTTCAGGAGCTTTGGATGTGACCATATTGCATTAATCGTCTGATGGAAAAAACGATTCTGGTTTTATTCAGAGTTTCTGCAGAAAGAACCTTATAATTACAGGTTCTCCAAGATTCCCCTCAACAGCCCGACGTTAGCTGGTTCCTCAGAGAGAGAGAAGAGTAAACATCTTATTCAGCTCCACTCCAGAGCTGAGAAACACATCACTGCTAGGTAACTGCTAGCCAAACATCAGCGATGACTGCATGAGAGCTGAGAAAGGCAGCTTTACCATGGCTGGACACCAATGCCAGCCTGATCCGGAGCTGAAGACGCCACTCTCTGAGCCTGCTCATTGCAACCCATTGTTAAAGCAGATGTTAAAGAAGGAAATTCTAGAAACCTGTTTAATATGGGACTTAAATGACATATCCTGGTCAAAAATAACACCAAGGTTCTTTACTTTATCTAAGGACAATATAATGCCATCCAGATCAAGTGATTGACAAAGCAGTATCTTTTTCAGAGGTTCTGGTCCAAAAACAGCAACTTCTGTCTTGTCAGAATTTAAAAGAAAAAAAATCTTGTGTCATCCAAGTTTTAATGTCCTCAAGGCCTGCCTTTAATCTACCAAATGGACTGGATTAATCAGGATTTATGGATAGATGCATCTGAGTATCATCAGCATTAACAGTGAAAATATATCCCATGCTGTCTGATGATTTTTCCAAATGGAAGCATTTATACAGTAAGAAGAATTGGTACAAGCACAGAGCCCTGTGGTAATCCAAAAGTAACCGTAGAGTTAAAAGATACCTACAATATGTTCAAGCCTTCCTTAGAGAATCTTGTGGTACACTGTATGAAAAGCAGCACCGAGATCAAGCAAAACCAGAACAGACACAAGTCCATTATCTGAGGCCAAGAGAATATCATTTGTCATTTTTACAAGTGCTGTTTCAGTGCTATGATGAGCTCAGAAACCTGACTGAAACTCTTCAAACAGCACATTACTTATTAGATGCTCACACACTTGATTAGCAACTATTTTCTCAAGGATTTAGATAAAAAAGGAAGACTAGATATAGGTCTGTAATTTGTTAAGACATCTTGATTGAGAGAAGTTTCTTAAGTAAAGGTTCAATTACAGCTACCTTAAAAGCCTGTGGTACATGTCCATTTACTAAGAATAGATTAATCATACCTAAAATGGAGGCAGTAATCAAAGGGAACACCTCTTTGAGATTGGGATGGGGTCCTACTATTGGGTTTATTTCATATGTAATGGACACACAGATGAAAAAAGAGGAAAGAGAGAAAGATGGAGGAAAGGTTCAAAGAGAAAAAAGGAGCTAGAAGAACAGGAGAGAAAAGAAAGCATAGAGATAAAACAAGTCAACACCCCTGAAGTCTACCTCAAGACCTGTAGAAAGAGAAAATAAAACAAAACATAAAATCCACAACAACATATGCATATATAACAATAACAGTTATAACGTCAATGTAAAGTATACAGCACAAGGCAATACAAGATGTATTTAATGGCAATCGCAGCCCGACTGAGGGTGCATCTGACAAACACCAGAATCTAAACACCTGTGTGTGTGTGTGTGTGTGTGTGTGTGTGTGTGTGTGTGTGTGTGTGTGTGTGTAAGGTTTCTCCCTAAGAATATTTGATACTAGGTGTCAGATCCACTCCCCAGGACATGCGGACGACAAGAGAAAGACCAGAGCCAGAGACACCCAGTGGCCCCTCAAGCTCAGAGCCCTGGGAGCAACCCGCAGGGACAACTGGACCCCCCCAAGACAGCAGCAGAGACAAGAGGCAAGCCCCGGGGGTGAACCCCCCCAGCAGCCATGATACAGAAGCTCCAGGGGGCTGCAGCTACAAGCCCAAAGGCCCCGCCAGCAGCCTACTATGCTGGAGCAGATCCGACCATGGACAAAGAGACTTGAACCCCGAGGGCAACCCCTCCCCACCCCCAGCAGAGGCCCAGCCAAACCAGGGCATCCAGGCCCCAGCAGGCAGCCACCAGGGTGAGCCGGCACATACCCTGGCACCCGGCCCCAGAGCCACCAATGCACCAGTGGGCAGAGGCACCAGCCACCAGAGGGGAGTGTGATAGGGGGAATTAGGCCCCACATGTTTAGGGGGGGGGCAATATGATCCAGGAGAGGGGGAAGCCCAGAACCCAACCTGACAGATACACAGCCATACACAAACACAATCTCACATTCCTACCCACATGCTCACATACAGACATTCACATCCACTCACTCAACATAAAAAAGGGGGACGTCATACACCCACTTTCACTCCCCATACACACTATATTCCCAGGTCCAGGTAATGTGCCTCCAATGGGCAACCTGTCCCTGGACTCAGGAGATGGTCCCCTTATTTATTTATATATATAATGGCAATGACCCTCTTGTGGTCTTGGAGACCACAAGAGGGTGACCAGCGATGAAACCTTGGAAGGTGACGAAGGAACCCACGAAAAGGATCTGGAAGTCAGCCGTGCAGCCGGTAGAACCCGCAAAGAGAGTCTGGAGGTCAGCTGTGCAACCAATGGAACCCACATGGATTGGCAATCCAGTTGAAGGAGCTTGGAGGCCACAAGTTTGCAGCAAATGTGGAATTTATAGACCGCAGGACTGCAGAGCTTGAAGGCCGCAGGTTTGCGATGACGCTGGAGCTTGGAAAAAGCTGAGCTGTGGTGACGCTAGACCTTGGAGAACACAGGACTGCAGCTGAACAGAGTCTCTGGAGGCCATAAAGTCACTGCTAAAGACCCCGAAGACGACAGCTTAGGAGCTGGAGAAGACGACCCATGAAGAGGCACTGAGGATCCATGAAGAGGTGCTGGGAAGCTATGGAGGGGCCCAGGAGATGAGGAACGCCTATGACTGAAGGTGATAAGCAGGTTGTATGGCCTGGAACCCTTGAGGTGGTCATGCAGCCTTGAACCCATAAGGAGATACTGCAGACACCACTGGCTTTGCTGCAGGCGGAGAGGCTACTGGGTCTGCTGCAGGCAGGCTAATAGGTTACTGGCTCTGGAACTGAGGATGGTTTGTCTCAGTGATGGTGCCGTTTATGGCATGGGACCAGAGGTGAAAGTGGAACTGGAGAAGATGGAGGAGAGGCTGCTGGTGAGAGTCTGGCATGAAAAGTGGGCTTTAAAGCTCTGAGGAATGGAACTAAATGAGGATCACGGATATGACGGTCCAGAAGACGAGGAGGAGCACGGAACGCCGCTGCCTGACCCACTGGAGAAGCTGTAGATGGATCCAGCTCACCCCCCACAGAAGCTGTGGAGGCATTCAGCCAACCCCACAGAGAACTTTTCCGGCAGTGTTGCTGGTGGAGTCTGCATTGGGAGGAAGAGGGATCCAGGGAAAGAGTTGCAGGAGGAACTGGAACTGGTGAATGGGGAGTAAGACGGCAGCAGGAGATTCAGGTGAGCTGATGAGTTGTGGTCGTGGTGGAGTGGGTTTGTTGAAAAGCTGAGCAAAGGTAGCTTGCTGGTTCCACTCTTCAAAGAATCCAGTTAGTTCAAGGGATGATAGGAGTGCAATTTCTGTTTCTAAAATGTTCTTAATTTGTGCAGCAGCACTCACCTGCTTCCAAGGCGGGCTAAGAATTGAGATATTGTCCAAAGTTAATCTAATATTCCTTAAGAAGGCTCTCAAGCCTTCATCCTGGGTGGGTTCTGCTGGGTCCATCTGGCTGGTTCCTTCTGTCATGATTTGGAGAGGTTGTTGAGGACCCAAAATCCAGAGAGGCAGAGGCAGCGAATAGTTATCGAAGATTTAATAATGAATGATAAAGAAAACTTACAAAAACACTGGAGGATGGAAGAAGCCAGAGGAGAAACAAAAGCATAAATCCAGGGAGCAAAATTGTGAGCACAACAGGGAAGAAGTCAGGCAAGGAAACAGGTTGACAGCAGGCAGAATCACAGGCAGAATAACAGGAGGAACCAGCAAGGAGTGGGAGAAAGAGAGGAGCTTAAATACTAGGGGAGTAAATGCTGGAGCAATGGCTGAGGCCGACTGACTAAATGTTTGCATGTGTGGGGAAGGAACTAGAGGGAGACTGGAGAGAGAGAGAGAGAGAGAGAGAGAGAGAGAGAGAGAGAGAGACAGAGAGAGAGAGAGAATGGCAACAGGGGGTGAGGGAGAGTAAACAGGGGAACAAGAATCTAACAGAAACAGAGCAGAGGATAACTAGACACAAGGAGATAACTAGAATAACTAAGAAAAGACTGAACCAAAGTAAAAACAAAAACAAGATTAATCTACTCAAAATAACAGGATAACAAACATAATCTAAAATTAATTGACACTGAGTTGGTTAACTAAAATGTACAAGATGTGTTATCACCCTCAGTGTCAACATGAAGGTTAAAGTCCCCCACTATAAGTAAATCTTTATTTCTATACCACCTCTCACAAACATATAGATCACAATGTGCTTCACAAAGGCAAGGCAACTATAAAACAAAACAAACAAAAAATCCTTAAGCAAAAGCATGTCTGAAAAGAAATGTCTATTTGTTTCTTAAAAGAGTCTGTGGAGTCTGTACAGCATAGACCATGGATAGCCTTGAACGTTAAAACCAGAATTTTAAAAGTAATCTTCAAGTGCACAGGAAGCTAGTGCAAGGAGGCAAGAACAGGAGTTATGTGCACTCTTCTGTCAGTTTTAGTCAGCAGCCTTGCTACAGTATCCTGTACAGACTGAAGGCGAGCCAGGGAGGTTTTATTAAAACAAATAAAAAGACTATTACCATAGTCTAAGCAGGAGAATATAAAAGCATGAATAACCATCTCAAGCTCAGTCTGTGACAGAAATGGTCTCAACTTAGAGATGTTCCTTAAAAGATAAAAACAGTTGCAAACAAGAATATTACAATGACTGTCAAGACAAGGAACAGTCAAAGATGACACCCAAATTTGTGAGACTAGTTTTCAAGGTAGGAGCTAAAGATGTTAGATGTTTCTTGATTAAAGGAAACTTTTCATCAGGGTAAATAATAAGAGTTTCCATTTTGTTCGCACTGAATTGCATGTAGTTGATGGCTGGATTGTTGCCCAGCCATCAAATTATGGCTGGATAACAGTCCAGCCATAATTTGATGTCAGACAGACAATTGTTGAGTTCAGACAGTTCGTACATCTCGGAAGGACAATTGTATGTCATCAGCATACAAATTATAAGAAATTTTTATAGTGTTTTAAGATAAACCCAAAAGGATGTAAATACAATAAAAAGAGGATGGGCCCAAAATTGAACCTTGAGGTATCCCACAAGACAGTGGTGCACTCTGAGTAAACCTGGTTCATAAAAACAGAAAAAAAGACCTTTCTGATAAGTAAGAAGTGAACCAGTTTAACACAGTGCCATAGATGCCAAACAAGTCTCTCAGTCTATTAATAAGAACACTATGATCAACATCACTTTGACACTGTGAAGTCTAATAAAACTCGCACAGAATAGTGATCAGAGTCCACTCCCATCAGCATGTCACTTGAAATTTTTAAGAACGCTGTCTCAGTAGAGTACCATCTATGAAAACCAGACTGAAATGTATCCATGATACCTTATTCCTCAAGAAAGCGATTTGGTTGTTCTGCTATAGCCTTCCTTCTCAAGGATTTTTGATAAAAAATGGTGGCTTTGAAATGGGTCTATAGCTGTCAGGAAGAGAAGGGTCTAGATGTGGCTTTTTTAGTAGTGGACAGGCAACAGCTTTTTTGAATAGACATGGCACAGAGCCAGAAGAAAGAGAGGGGTTAATCAGATTCACAACACTAGGGCCAATACAATCGAACATAGTCATGAAAAAGGATGCAGGGAGGACATCGAGTGGCGAGAAGACCTTTTCTTTCGACCCCGCCGTGGTGTGATGTCTTGTAATAACACTAGGGTAAAAGATGACCATGTATCAAGAGAGACTGGACAATGAGCCAAAATGGGAGAGATAGAGACCCTGATGGCGGCAACTTTGTTTATGAAATAATTTAATAAAAGGTTGAAGTCTGTGTTAGTAAAAGCACTTGTAGAAGGGAGAGATGGCGAAACAATGTTCTTAACTGTATTGAATAGGATTTTAGAATTTTTTCCTTTTAATTTGATAAGATTTGCAAAATAATTGATTCAAGCATTTTTAAGCATCTCATAAAGAGCTGATCAATTCCTTAAGATAGAGTCTATGAGAATCAAGCTTAGAGCTTTTCCACTGTTGTTCAGCCTTACAGCAAACTCTCCTCCTATTAAGAATTTCTGTATTTATCCAAGGACAATTTGTGTGCTGGACAGTACTTTGTTTAAAAGGAGTAATTTTGTCCAAAACATTTTTACAATGTGTATTAAAAGACAAAAGAAATGCATCCACATTAATTGCATTGAAATCTAAAGATGTAAAATCAAAAAGAGAAGAGGAGGCTCGAGAAGTATGATCAGTTATGATCCGCCTTTGAATCAAAAGTCTAGGAGGAGCTGGATCAACATTAACAGACACATTACAATATAAATAGCTGTGATCACTTAAAAGAATATCCTCCACAGAAACATCCTTCACACCAAGGCCTAGAGAAAAAGACAAGGTCTAACATATGGCCTTTTTTATGTGTTGGGAGGCACACATGCTGAGTAAAATGAAAAGAGTCAGCAGTGGAGATAAGATCAGCACACGTAAAGTCGTCAATGTGTAGATTAAAATCTCCCAATATTAGAACATTCTCCAGTTTAATGATGGATGACAGAAACTCGCTGAATTCAGATAAAAAACACACTGGCCGCACCTGGAGGACGGTAAACTAAAATACAACAAAATGTTTTCAAAAAGAACTTTAATTGCTTGCACCTCGAATGCATAATGATTTTATCAGTATCTAACACTAAATCGGATTAAAAATCTGAGAAATTATCTAAAACTTAAAAGTAAGGGCCTTATGGATGATACAAAACAAGAAACAAAAGTGGTTTTACTGCCTTGCAACTAGGATGAGGAAACATTAGTTTCTCTGATATGTGTAGTAAGAGTGAACACTGTATTGGTGATCAGTTGAAAGGTCTGTGGATTGTTAAATTAAAGGAAGATACATAAACAAAGAAGTAACATGCTTTGCTCAGCCAGCTCTTCCATCTTGCTACCATGCTCTTCTACCAAGTTATGTAGCACCCACTGTTGATGACAGATACTTGGTTCCCCAAACTGGTGGAAATGGGCATCGGCAACAAAGCACCAAAGTTTGAAGGCACCCGAACTGAACCGATTCAAGAGCAAGTGTTCTGTCAGTGGAAAAGGTATTTGGCATGCAGATGTAAGTAAATTTTCATCAGTGCTGACAGAGCATCTGCATAGTTCAGCATGAAATTAAGACATTTTAAAGAGTTATTGTTATAACATATTACACACAATTACATTGGTTTTGTAGCAGTGGTGCATATTAATTTTAATTCAGTTTTATACAGCACCAATTCACAACAAATGTTGTCTTGAAGCACTTTACAAAAAAATCATTTCAGTTCAATCATACATACATTTCAATTGATCCTAGTTATCAAACGGTACAGTAAGCTCAATTAATCATTCAAAGCAGTTCAGCAGGAAACCTAGCAGATTGCATCCAGTCATTGACTTGCAGCATTCACTCCTCCTGGACCAGCACGTAACGACCTCATGGCATTGTGTTGTTGACTTTACAGCAATCCCTTATACCAAGCATGCATGTAGCGACAGTGGAGGGGGGAAAAAAACCCTGTTTAATGTAACTCTGTCCATTTGGCATGAATTCAATGTTAAAAATGGCCAACTTTTCTGATTTTTCATGGGGTTACTGTAGGTGATAAAAAATCTGGACCAGAGGCACAAGGATCACAAGGACAACCTCTTTCAGAAGACCCAGGTCCCGATCCTGTGTGACCTTTGGTTAAGGAGCTGGATTTCTTTTTACTTTTGGGCACTATATTCCACCCCCCATTCATGAGTGATGGGCGGGGTATCCTAACAAGGGTTCTGTTCCAAAAACAACAACTTCTGTCTTATCAGAATTTAAAAGAACATTTAGTGTCATCCAAGTTTTAATGTCCTCAAGACATGCCTCTAATCTACTTAATAGATTAGATTCATCAGGATTTATGGATAAATACAGCTGAGTATCATCAGCTTAACAGTGGAAATTTACCCCATGATGTCTGATGACTTTTCCAATTAGAAGCATATTTGCTGTTATTGCCTGTCACTATCACTTTGCTGCTGTTGCACAGAAATTTCCCCATCATGGAACAATAAAGGATATTTCTATATTTTATATAGTAAAAAGAAGTGGTCCAAGCACAGAGCCCTGTGGTACTCTATAAGTAATCCTAGAATGAAAAGAAGATTTATCATTCACATGAACAAACTGGAATTTCTCAGACGGATAACATTTAATCCAGCCTAGCGCTGTTCCTTTGATACCTACATCTTCAAGCCTTTCTAAGAAAATATTCTGGTTCACTGCATCAAAAAGCAGCACTGAGATGTAGCTGGTTTTGCTAGCTAGATCTAGCAAAACCAGAACAGACACAAGTCCATTATCTGAGGCCAAGAGAATATCATTTGTAATTTTCATAAGTGCTGTTTCAGTGTTATGATGAGCTCTGAGCTCATATGTAAGGTATATATTGCACCTTATCGTTGTGACACTCATGCCACAAAATTATTTGACTTGTCCAAAAAAATCTGTAGCAGCCTGGCTAAGCTGAAAATCTAATTACATATGTTCAGTATCAGATGTGTAAAAACGTAATGCTGGAAAGCTGGTAGTAGGCAGGAGTGATGAAATGGAATGAATTTTATTAGAAATAAAAGTCCAAATTTAAACCTACAAAGAAATAAAACAAGCATGGAGTCCAAATGAAAACATTTAGGATCACAAGTACCACAAGCATAGTGAGCATGGGCATAACCAGAGAAGTGAATGCAGGTGAGCAGTTACACTGGTGTGTATTAGTTGTGAGAAACTGGAGTCAGAAGTCACCTTAGGAAGGATGCCTGGTAGATTTAGCAAAACAACCTAATATAAGGAAACACTGGGATCAGGAAAATAGTAACTAAACAGAACACAGCTGAAGTAAAAGTACCCAGAAGTAGAAAACATAGACAAATTCAGAACAAACACAAGATGACTTAAAAATTGATTAATGAAACCAGAGTACGACAGATCACAACGGGAAGATCATTTTGTAAAATTAACTTCAGAAATGTGATCAACAGTGTAGAGCATTTTCAGAGATATAAAGACCAAAGAAAGAACATCTCCTTGTTGAATGTTGGCTGTGCAGCCTTGGTGTCCCTCTGCATTCATGAGTTTTTCTCTGGGAAGTCTGGTTTATTCATTAATGGCAGAATACCCCTGGCATGCAATGACAAACCCAAGCTCGTTGAAGCTGATGGCTTGTCCTGCTGGCAAGCCTTTCCATCTCTCTGCAAATGATTTTTTTTCTGCCTCTGTATTTATGCATGAGTGTTAAAAAGAGCAGTTAAATCTGTATTTAATTTCTCAACTGAGATAAAGGTATTTGTTCAGTAGGGTATGCAGCTTTTGGTTCAGAAAGAGTGTCTTTATGTGCTGGAGCACCCTCTGTTTGGTAGGCATGAAAATGACCTTTAATCAAAGATTGCCAAGTCTATGTGCCTTTAAGGCGTGTTGATGCCTGGTCCATTAAACCTCTTTTATCATGTCTTGAGGATCTTAAAGCTTGGATGGCCCAAAACTTCCTGCATTTTAATGAAAAAACAGAGACAGATGTACTTGTTTTTGGACATCGTGGAAAATGTCAGAGCCCTCCAGTTGATTTTGACCCACTGGCAACATAAGTTAAGTCAACAGCTACAAACCTTGTGCTTTATAAATAAAGTGGACGATGATGATGATGATAAATACCATTGAGCACTGCACTCTGTGAACAGCCAGCTACTTAAGCACTGTTGTGGCTTGACCTGCTTGTGAAGAGCAACCATCAATCAGCAGGTATCTCCATGAATGTGTATGTCATAAAATAATGTTTTTTGTGTTAAACATGATTTTTTGTTGGTCTGATGTAATATTGTACTTTTCTGAGAAACTGAATTTTGGGTTTTCATCAGCTCTAAGGCAGAATTATCAAACTGAAAAAATGAAACTATCAATCTGACAATTTAAAGGTCTCTGGGTGGTCATGTTGTGCAGTGCAACTGTCAGGATTAATGTTCTAAACTGAAGATGATGAACCAAGGGAAACAAAAAATGTCCATGTGCCTGCATGGGTTCCAACAAGGAAAATTCTCCTTTCTACAAGATTGACGCAGTCATCTTTCTGTGTCTTTGGATTTGTAGAAACAATTAGTTGGACTTCCTCCTCTGTGATATGTGGCAAAGGTGTGATCAAGCAAAAAAAGACTGCTCTTTAGTATGTCCAGTTGGCCATTAACACCTGTCACATACTGTCAGGGTTTGGAAGCACACAAAAACTTGCTGGCTGACCTAATTGGAATCCACATACTGAGACACAAACTACATACACAGATTCATCTGCATCTTAACATTTCTCTTTACTAGAGTAGAACAACTCTAACAATAAAATAGCTCAAAGGAAATAAAATAAATGCAGGAACAAATCCAGAAGCAGCCATGTGAACACAAGACTTTTAACTTTAAACACAAAATCTGAACGTCAGCAGACCCTAAGAGAAGTTGACTGAACAATGATAGATACAAAGACAATGATATTAAAGGTTGCAAATGAAACCCTCAGAGTAGATACACACAGGGAGTACAAGCAAATTTTGTGAAAACTAAGTTTAACTCAGCTAGGCTTTGATATACATGAAGTCTAACTATAATTACATAATCCTGCTATCTTCTGTGACGATAGCCTGCTTGGTGAAGAGTTTTCTTTAAGGACCCCTGTGTTTCTACGGGTCCCCCGCCCACCTAAGCAGTACTACCTGGATTTTCCATACTTAAACGCTGATGTACAGTGGTGGGAAAAAGTGTTTAACTCCTGTGTTATCTTTTATTTTTTCAATGTTTTTCAGATGTAAATGTTTCACATCAGCAAACTGATTAAAATATCAGACAAAGAAAACACATGTGAACACAAAAGGCAGCATTTATACAAAGGTGTTTATTATGAAGGGGAAAGACTATATCCACACCAACAACAAATGTCCTCAAAACCTAATAACTGGTTGGGTGATCTTTAGCACTGGGGGATGGGTGTTTCTAACGCATGCAGTTTCCGGTTACAGCTGCAATCAAGGATTAGGATGAGTTCCAACGAGCTTTTTACATCTCTGTGGAGGAACTTTGGCCCACTCATCTTTATAAAATTGTGCTAATAAAGCCACATTTGTTATGATTCATGTTTGGTCCTGCCCATGCTGTAATTAGTTTTCATTCTACTCACCTGTGTCGCCTGATTGCTGATCTGTGCCACCTGGGCCCTGCTCTACTTAACTCCTCTCAGCCCCTGCCTCCCTGCCAGATTACCGACAGCCACGAGCCAGTAGAAATCCAGCGTTTCATGCCTTGCCTTCTTGTGTTTCTTCGACCCATTTCCGTCCACGGATCTTCCCCTCCTGCCAAGCCCGTTACGGATTCCTTTGGTTCTGGATTTCTGGACCCTGACTCAAGCTCCGCTTCACGACCACCGAGTATTGCCTGACCCTCAAGTTAAGTTTGCTCTCTCTGCCTCTCCGTGTATAACCTCTGCCTGATTATCGTCTAGCCCCTGGTGCTGTGTTGGATTCCCTTGTGGAGACCTTCATCGATTCTTCCTGAGCTGTTACCAGTTCCCGATACTAAATAAACTTGTTTTTCCTTTACGTACTTCTGTGTGTGGTTGAATTTCCGGGTCCTCCCAGTGAGTCCTTACAACATTTGAGGGTTTTCAAGCATGAACCACCTTTTTTAAGGTCATGTCACAACATTTAAATTTGGTTGAGAACAAGATTTACATTTGATGATCTTAAACATTTACGTGTGACAAACTGAGAAAAACGATAAAGGGGACAAACACTTTTTCTCACCACTGTATATCCCAGCTCGCCTGGCCATTGCCTTCCTATGCATTGTGCTCCATCTGGGTTTTCTCCCATTGAGCTCAATTTCTCAGGATGAATTTTAACTGGGCCACTCAGGGAACATAAGGAGCAATTGTGAACAATGTTGTCAAATTTCTTTTAGGTTTTTTTTTTTGGGACTAGTGGCCTTTATTGAACAGTAAGTTCAATAAACAGTAAGTAGACAGGAAATAGGGAGGAGAAACACGAAGAATCGAACCCAGGACCACCACGTCAAGGACTACTGCCTCTGTACATGGTGTGCTTGCTCTACCAGCTGAGCCACCTAGCACCCATGTTTCTTATGCACTTTTAGAATTGTAGTCTGCCTGTAGTTTGGCAATGGCGGAGGAAGTGAATAAAGTCATTCAGTCCATGTTGTCCATGCTTCCAAATACTGAGCAAATAAAATCGAAGCAAGAGGAATCTATTATACATTTTCTTACTGGCAAAGATGTTGCAGCCCCCCTCATTAACAGCCATCTGATTCAGCTTGGAACTTCTTTCTTCACACTGGGGGATGGGTGTTTACAACGCATGCAGTTTCCAGTAAGCTTTATAGCACAGCTTCCTTCACAGTCGAGCTGGTGCATTACATACGTCAAACATTAGCGATTGGGTAAAATCAGATCCAGTCGTTTCAAACTTTAAAAGAGTCCACACCTTCGGCAAGTATTTCTCAACAACTGAGGGTCCAGACCTTCTGGACAAAACAAAGCAAAGAACAAGAGCCTGGTTTTTACCAGAATATATCCCAGCAGAAGGATTTGTAATGTCTCATGTGGCTAGAAGGATTTTCTGACCTAAGCTGCATGTTTAGGTCATGAATTATCTCCAGGTCATTTTCAGCCACTGCGTGACATTTGTATGCAATTAGTTGCTACCTGGATAATATTGGTGATGCACCCTCCAAGTTATGATGCTTATTGGTACAAATAACTGGTAGATCGGCCCATTAGTCATGACTGATTTTGGGCTGGACTAGTTTCAGCAGCGGAGGACTGATGCCCCCTCCTTCTTGGGCCATGGCTGTTGATCAATCATACACAGAGAGAGGAGAACGGAGAACAATATGCAGAGTGTCAAAAAAGGAGGTGCTGAAAAAAACAGAGTTAAAAAGAAGCAAGCCCTTCATGTAGACTGTAAAAATAACACAGATGTTTGCTGGTGGCTATGGCGGAGTATCCACTTCAGTAGCAGTATCTAAAGCAGCTGCAGGTGCTGATGGTGGAGGTGGTTGGCAGGTGGATGAGGGGAAAGGGAGGAAGGAGGGAGGAGGAGAGACCCATGGCAGCCACTGGTGCAAGTGTGGGGAAATCTGAACTTCATGTAAGACGTGATGAACTGCAGCCTGCCTGGGTCAGATATAAATCCAGCTTTAGAGCAGTTTATTTTCGTTGTGCTCGCTAATTCTTAAGTAGTAACATGTAGCTGATCTATTGGGGATTGCACCAACTAGTCCACTTTTAGACTGGTGGATTCTTTGCTCTGCAACGGCTTTTTAGCGTTAAGTTGACTAGTTGCAATCAAGTGACAAAACTGATTTTTCCAAGAAGATAAAAGATGAAGCACTGGATGAGTTTGTCAGATAGTTTGAGTTGTACAAAAATATAAAGTAATTTACCAAAGAGGTACTGCAAACTCTGGGAAAGGCTATCAGAATAATGTGTGGCATGTTACATGTCAGGCTCTTCATCCATTCCACTGATCAGAGTCACTCTGCGCATTGAAGCTTCTGACCTGACTGCAATCACTCCTATAAAAACAGAGTCTGACAACATTTAGAAACACAGTTTGAGCTGCATTCTGAAGATTTGACAGGCTATCTCTGTCATCGTTGGCTTATCCTGCAAACCCATAGAACTGCTGCCGTTAGTCACTGGAGCAGCCTGCAGCACATCGTAGTAGATGAGCAGCAGGTGCGCTGAGTTTAGCTGTAATCAAAGCTTATCCGTTCATGTTAAGTTTAGTTTATGATGTTCCAATGTGCAGAATTGTTCTCAACATAATAACTTGACTCCTATCCGTACAGCTGTCCAAGAGAAGCATATACCAGATAATCAGTACCAGCTGGTGTTAAAAGAAAAAGTCAGACTCGACTTTGTGCAACTTTCCAGTCCACAGTGACAGAAGATTACTGATCTCCTCTGCTGCTGTTGGAGTATGGGATAGTGCTGTTTTTTGTTCTTCTTATTCTGCATAGACTTCTGTCCAAGCTGTCTTTTGTCAGTGTTAAACATAAATAAGTATTTCAGTGTTTATTAAGTGATATAAGTGCACTATGGGGTACTTTTTTACAGAGCAAAATGTTCACGTAAAACCAAGTGATTAGGCTTTTATTCATCATTTCCTTCTACACATGTAGATATGATTTAGAGTGAATCAAATTAGAGTTTTCCAGGAGATGTGATGCTGCTCATTAATATAAAAGTTGCATGAAGTTTAAAGAAACTAATTTAATATGTTTGTCTTTTATACATAAATATCCTCTTTATTCTGGACAGGGTGTCTTTTTTTCCTTGCATTTATTAGCAAACTCTTGTGGATATTTATTACCTTTATTGTTTTAATGGATGCATGTTACCATTCAATTTGAAAATACTTTTTGGTAAAATGTTCCTATCGACTTTTGCTGATTTCTCAGCCTTGAGGGTGTAATTATCACTTTTCACCTGGTTTATGTTTGTTTTTACTGAACAATAATTTGGCCATTATGTTACTGATTATTGTAATGCAGCTTTTTGTCACCTTGGTATCGAGGAACTCCTCAAAACCTCAACAAATTGAGTCAATCCTCATGTGTTACACCAGGTTGATCCACTATCACTAATTATCAAAACATTCTGCTGTGGGGGACGAAGGTGACTTTTTATTGATGTGATGAGTACATAGTCGGTGAAGATATCACTCAATTACAATCTGTCATTTATGCATTTTAATGTTTTCAATAATCATGACTCACCTCTGTTCCTCTGTCCAAATTTCAGGATCATATAATATGTTGTACATTGTTCAGGAAGTTAACTAGACCAAGCAGGGTTTTGGTTTTGACCTCCATAGATTAATGGGACTGGGAGGATGGTGTAGGTTTATGTTTATTAGACAAGTACATGTACACTGTCTTGTTGGTGTATAAGAACTGTCACAAGAAAGTTTGTTTCTATTCATAGGCTTCATCGTCTTTCCAACAAAACCCGGTGAGCCACTCTTTGCTCAAAATGCCCGGGCCTATTTTTTTTGTCCCAGTGCAGCCCTGCGTCCAGATATATTAACTAACTTACAAATGAAAGAATGTATCACAATACAATAAAACTCACATGTTATTCTCTGCACTGTCAAGATCATCTGCGATGCAGCCCAAAGCTAAAGTGCAAGTAAGTGGTGTGACATGATACATCACTCCCTGGTCTACACAGTGCAGCCTGAGCCACAGTTTTACATGTAGTCAAGAATCTAAAACTTTGATTTTTTTTTTTCCTTGTTGAACATTCTCAAATGGATCTACTATACTCACAGAAGAATTTAACAGACACCTAGTAGGGAGCAGCAAACATCTCTCTGTTTATGCTTCATTTTGACCCTGAGCTGAGACCTCAGCAATGTTTTAATATGGTCTCTCTGCAGGACTGGAGCCCAGGTTCAGAGATCCATACTCTGATCCCTGTTCCAGTGAGAAGTCACTGGCTACAGCCTGTAGTTTGGGTGGAGTCACATGTTTGATGGTGTAACCTTAATGTTCACAGCAAACCACACTTTTGCCTGTCCAAGATGGAATGAGAATCAGTATTATAATTTGCAGCAATTATTTTGCTTTGTGGTGAAATGTTTGCTTTGGAGTTTAAACAATCCCAGCAGTCTTACAACCACCACACAGGAATATTCCAAATATTTCACATTCACTCAGACTTTTTAGCATCTAACTACATAGCATTAGTAGTTTGGTTGCAATAATTAGGATGTCTGACTGGTAAAAATTCACCAACCTCAACCAAACCTAATGTAGTGGATGTCCCATGGTGAATCAGTTTATCAGGAGTTCAGAGATAATGCTCCTTAATGAATTAAACTCAACGATAAGATACTCAGAGTTGACTGAACTTGTTGATATGAGTCGATCTAGAAATGGAAACTTCCAGTTCCAATTCAACTCAGAATTTGTTCAACCTTTGTGTGGAAAACCCCACACACAATAGGACTGCACTCTTCCAAAGTTGCAGTCTGCAATTTAGTATTTAGGCCTAAAAACTGTTTGTGCACCCAGTGAGGAAGAGTGCTGGTTTTTTTTTTAATTTTTACAGTTTCACTGATTATGTTGCTTCACTGTAAAATTTGTGATTTAAAAAATTGAGTTAAAAGGCACAACTTCCAACATGGCTGATCTAAGTTCTGTTGGGAACAACAGAATCATCATCCATGATGATTAAAAAAATTGAATCATTGACTTAATTTTTGTCATTTCAACAGGATCCACATAATTTTATTGTGTTAGCTGAAAGCAAAAATGATGTGGAAATACTAGAATAAGTTAATTTAACCCTACTAACACATTTATTATGTAACTTGACATAAAATGTTTACATTACATGGACACCATCCCTGGTTCATTCATCCCAAATTATAAAGCTGAGATGTTCACCTTGATTTTAACATCATCTTTTGAGAGGTTCCCCTCTCCAACACCATGGATTCTGTTTGGTTTTTTTAAACTCTGGAATCATTGAAATGAACCAGACAATGAAGGATTACTCCGTAACTGTGTGTGTGTGTGTGTGTGTGTGTGTGTGTGTGTGTGTGTGTGTGTCTGTTGCTGAGCCATCCACACACACAATGGTCTTTGCTAAATGACCTAGAAAAAAAGGCAATCTGCTCTCCCCACCATGCAGGGAGTCGCTGGCAGTCCAAAGCCATGCATATCTGACTGGAGGGCCCTTGAAACAGCAATCAAAAGCAAGTTCATCTCTCAAAACTGAACAAGATCTTTTTGGATGTCATACTTATTTAAACAAGTAACAGCAGCAAATGAACATTTACCAAAAAGTGTATTTCATTTGTGACTTATGAAACCTGCGCTACATGGCACCAAGAATTACAGCCATCTCCTGGGGAGGCCATGTTAGGACCTTAAAGATGGTCCACACTGCAAGAACTACCGGCATACTAATACTGTCTGCTTCACTGGAAACACAAATAGGATCTCAATCTCAGGAAAGTCATGCTTTGATGGGAATCACTTGAAACATGTAAAGTGATTATCAATGGCCTTAATTTTTGTTATTGAAATCCTGGTTTTTGAGCTAAGACTGGCAGAGATTTAGCTCTAACTTGTTCAACCTGAATAGCCTGAATGTGTCTCTGCACACACAACATGCATTCAAAGACATTATTCTGCACTCTTTGGTTGTGACAAGTAGTCATTTGAGCTATTGTTAATAATTTTCCTCTGACATTTCACATCAACAAGGCATATCCTTCAAGCATGTTACTTATTGAATATTTTTACTTTTTCAGACCATCCTCTATAAACCTGAGAGACAACGATGTGGTGTGGTACCAACAAACTTACCATGTTCAAAGTCACTTTAATTCCCTTTTCTGTTAGGTGAGTTTATTCCTGAAGCACCATCCTCACACAGAGAGTCACAAAGTGATATAAAACACAGGTAATATTAAATTACACAGAAAAGGCTAAATGTGATTGAATTAAAAGGGCAACACAAACACTGTGGACCCTTGTCATTTACAGGTGTGTAGGTGAACAAGAATACTAAAATCATCTGGAAGCAGGTGTAAAGAGCATAAAGCCAGTGTGATATAAGTTTGTTTAATGAATTCAATGATTTGTCTGGCTGCTGCATTCTGAATGACTTGGAGGCGTGAACTTGATGATTTGTCTAGACCACTCAGCAAAGCATTACAGTAATTTAGGGGCAATGACACAAACACAGGGTGTATTCCCACCAGCTGTGTTTAGTCCACTTTAATCCAATTCTAGCTCATTTGCATATAGAAAGTCTGGTTCATTTAGGGAGGTGTGAATGTATAATCATACTCTCATTGGACCAGAAAAGCAAACTTTCTCTCACTTTGGTTGAACTCTGGTGCAATTCAAATGCATAAATCTGCTCTTCCAGACAGTGAACTCCAAGCGGACCAGAGACCACTCCAAAAGCAGGGAGCGTACTATAACGCAGGGCGCTCTGGGTAAATACAACCAAATAGAATACACATGTTTTGTGCTAGCGGGAAAAAAGGCTCGTGGTCTTTTGCCAAAGAGAAAAGAGAAATCCTCCAACCGCTAAAATCTGACACCACTCCATTTTGCTTGCATTTTGAGGAAGGAAGTTACGCTCAGTGTCTTGTTCAGAGGTTTTGTGTCATTTCCTTCAGTGGTTCTTGGTGCAGCGCCACCACAGGTAAGGAGGACAAACAGATTGCTCAAAGGCTTTGTTTGGTTTGATACAGTGTTTTGTGAAAGCGAACCACAGAAACTGAAAATGTAACAATGTTGCTATTTTAGTCCCCATTTTAAGTTCTACCAGACTATCAGATGTAAAAACACCCACATATTTTTTTTTTCTCTGTAGGTCTGGTGGGGAGACTATATGCTATAATGTAGAAATGCTTTGTAAATGAAAGAGGCATGAAGTAGAAATAGATATTATTTTCTGGTCAAAGTCTAAAGCCAAATTAACATGAGAGCTGCAAGCAGCGTTGGGCGGCCCTTGCTGCTCAGGGCCACTCCGGCCATGCAGCGACTGTGGGAGCTCCAGCCCTGCCACTCTGTCACCATTGTCAATGCTCTCACAGCATTCCCACAAACGTCCACTAGGCAACTTATTTGGCAAATCTTCCACATTGCCTTCAGTCCACGTCAGTATAAGTACAGATACCTTTATTAGTCTCCCAGGCCCAGGGGGGAAATTACATTTCAGTACAGTCCATCCAGTAGACAGGTGCCTGAGGCTGCAGCCATCTTGGGAGGTGCTGCCCTTAAGAGTCCAGTCTTAAAAGTTTGGCCGAAATCTGCCCTTCCAGACAGAAGTTCCTGTGACTTCCTATTTCATGGCAAAAGATTGGTGAGGACTTCCTGTAGGCTTCAGAACACCTCGTATGTGGTTATCAATGTTGATCGTTGACATGGTTTTAATCTTATAACGTGCACAGGAAGAAGCTGGAGAAGTCACCAAATAATTCTTAGTTTGTTCTCTGGTGGGCGGGGCTAAAGTGTCATCAAACTACAACACCAGTGTGTTGAGCAGTGCTACCTGACGATGCACACAAAATCTGATGAAGATCAGATGATGTATCAGGAAGATACAGCCATTGAAATAGTGTAGGGGTTAAAGTAAGAGTGCAGTCAAATTCAAATGTAATGCAGTTGGCCTCTTTAGAGGTTAACAAAGGTAATTCGTAGTGCAAATCAGTTCATGAATGTGTGATTTAGAGCCAACATTAAATGGCGAGTGATTGGAATTCGCAATTCTGCCACACCCACATGGTCCAGCCAACATACAGTGTCAAGAGAAGGATTCCACATCATGTTATGCTATGTCATCAGACACAGGTTTAAAGCCTTTATTGTCAAGGTTTGTGGCTGATGTTGGACCCAAATGCAGAAACAGCAAATACAGCAAGTGGATTTGAATGTTTAATGAAATGAAGACCAAACCCTTACAAAAACCACAGGGAATGCAGGGAGCCAGAGCAGAACAAAAGCAGGTACTCCAGGGTGCAAAAACAGCAAAGTACAACAGGGACGTAACAGGAAGATAACAGGAGAATCCAGCAAGGAGTGAGAGCAGGAGAGGGGTCTATATACAGAGGAGGAAGTGGAGAAGACAAGAGAGCTGATTACAGGTAACTGACTGCAGCAGGGGAAGGGATGTGAATGGCAGGCTGACTGAAACAAAACAAAGATGACACTAGAGGGAGATCTAAACAGAAATACTGATTGTAACTAAATAAATCCAAGACCTAAAATAATACCTGAACTAACCAATGGAATAAACTGGTATGAGGGGAAAAATGCTAAATGTAATGAACATTAAAATAAGTATTAACTTAACTAATAGAGGGAAAATAAGAAATCAATACAGAGAAATAACAGAGGCAAAAGTCCCAAAGTACGATCTGCCAGATCTGCACTTTGTCTCAGGTTGATGTTTACTGGCTCTGTGGATATTTCCTTTACCTGGCTCTTCCAGCTAATTGGGCTGGTTGGTGTGACCCAGTTATAGCTGCAAAACATTTCTATGTTGTTAGCGTTGTAGCCATAGATAAACCACACCAACGTGTGATCAGCCACAGACTTGCATGACTCTGTTTGTGGCTCTAATGTTCTGGAAGACAGTAAGCTGTGGACTCGGGGTCAAAAGGTTATTTTATCATTCCTTCTGTCCTTAGGGATTGGTAAAGTTATGCTTCATGTTGAAATCTTGAATTACAGATTTGAATCCTTTGTTAGTGATGTCTTAACCGCCCTGGGAGGAATTACAAATTAATTAGCTGCTTTACGACTTATGACTCTTCAAAAAAAATGGGCCTGGATCAGATGACGGCTTCTACGGGGGGGGGGGTTGCGTTAAGGTAGGTACTTCTTGCTGTACTTTTATTCCAGCTGATGATGACAATGGTGGTGCTATTGCACATGCACTGTCCAACCTGACAGATCTTAGGGATGCTCTTGCTGCTGACCATGCTCCTCCTTCCGAATTGTTCTCGTGGCTTTCAGGTGACAGTTGGAGACAGCTCCTAATAAATTTCCTCACGACTGTGCTTATTGTATTGGTGTTCCTAATGGCCGTGTCTTGCTGTGTAATTCCCTTAGTTAAATGGATAATTGAAAATTTGATTAATCTTCATCTCTTGAAGTACACATTTCTCTCAGGCTCAACATCTAACCAGTTTGTAAACCCTACCTATCAGAGTGATGATTCTGATGATTTAGATTCCTACTCCGCTAGGAGGGAGACTACAATGTGTGATGGTTATTTTTCTGTTTGTTATTTTCTCCCTTATATATATTATATTCATTAGTCCTCCTTCATATAATCAGAATACTTTTCCTACTATTATGCTTTGCTTAATACAGAAATGTCTATGCTTCACTAAAACAAATGCCTATCTTTTCTGAATATCCTTAAATATGCACTCCAAACGATGAAATTCAATTTGACTTGTTTTACTTAGTCCTTAGCTGTACTTATATATTTTGCATTTTGAAGAGGTGTATAATATTCATTTTTCATTATACTTAATTTCATTTTTTATTATTTTGTAAGATGTTTTAATTGATACTTCAGTCAGGGGATTAAAATCAAATGTTATTTGGGTTTTATTCTATTAGATGGTTTTTAACATTAATCAAAAGTATGAAATTAACTTTTGAATTGTTTTGTGTGTGTGTTTCTCTTTTTCCTATAATGTAGGTTAGAATCAGTTGAGGCTACATTAAAATTTTAGTAGCTAAATTTTAACTTAGGATTAGGTAATACTTAATTGTTCAAGTAAATTGGTTTATATATATATATATATATATATATATATATATATATATATATATATATATATATATATATATATATATATATATATATAAAAACTGTGTTTCCAGGGTACTTAAATTCCATTTACATTATTTAAAATTTCACCTTTATAGTTCCTGGAAGATGACAAAACATATTCATGATTGTCTCCTTGGCAAGAGAGATGGCAAGATAAGTTTTCCGACCTGATAGATATTAATAATAACAATAACATATTACTGGTTGGGTGGATGGAAGCCGGTAGGTTTTTCGTATCTTGTGTATATGTTTTATTTACATCTTACAGGCTAATGTTTTAATGGTGAATGTGTAATGTCTGAAAATGAATGGGATAATTTTTCAAATTATCACAGTAAACAATTGCAGCAATTGCCTTTAACTAATCAGTGGGGGTGAAATAAAATTTGATGTGTGATTAATATTACATAAGGTAACACATTATGGCTATATTGATCTGATGTTATGTCTTTATTCCAAGGGCTTATCAACTCTCACCAAATGAATCACGCTTGGGTTACTCACACAGGGTTGGATGTTGTTGTCCTTTTGCTGCATGAGAACCAAACTGACTTTCCTATGTTTTAGGTTCCTTACCCTTGGTATAAAACCAATGTGTTGACTCTGTCTAGCAGAGCTTACTCTCAGAGCTGCTACTCTGACTTGTTCATTATTGATTGTCTTATAAGCTCTCTGTATTGTGCACAATATAATAATAAATCTGACTGAGTGATTTTCACCTAACAGTGCTTGGCAATTAATATTTTCCACAACAACTGTTTTAGAGAGTTCTACCTATGAATCAAATTTCAGATTTCTACAATTTACCAGTTGGCCTGTCTCCCGTTAGGTGCGCTATAAAGCTGTTTGGCCATGCCCATTTCTAATTCTATCAAAATTCAGAAATTCACTTGGGGGACAACTTTGGGTAAAGCTTGGTGAGTTTTCAAATGTTTTTAGGCTGCCAAAATGGCGCTTCTTTAGTGTCAAAAAAATAAACATTTGTATTACAATAAGCCATCATAGCACTTTTGCTGCTCAGGCCTAATAACTGCTTGATTTCATACACAGGAGTTGGCTGCTTAACGAAAGGAAACAGCTGCCTGCTTGATTTTGTGATGTAACTTAACTAAAGCTATTATAAGGGTCATGTTGACATTAAAAAAAGAAAATTGCATGACAGCCAGTCACTGATCCTTGTTAAACTGTGGAGTAGGATGGACAGTTTATCTGGTGGGACCCAAAGACACTCACAACTGGATGTCATCCAAGCAGATGAAGTAGCAGATGTCAGAAAAGGATTGAATGATGCCAGCTAATTGAAGGATCGGTGGACCCAGAACTGAACCTTGAAACCCCACAGGTTGAATTACTTGAGAACTTCTCTGTCCAAACGGAGAATGTCAAAGGCATAAGAAGAAAAAACATTCTTCTGCAGAGCATGAAATACTGGCCAGAACTTTCAGCCTGTTCAGTAAAATATTATGTTTAACAATATACTTTCATACTGTCTATATACTACATGATACTTTCTTCCTCGTGCCAATCACATGGCAATTGAACCCATGTATCTAATAAATCACCTGGTTAGTGTTAGCTTACAAAGAAAAAAAGTAACACCCTTTAGAAAACAATGTAAATCCACAGCTAAACTGAACGAAACACTGATCAGAATATCATTCATTTGGCTCATAGATCAGAAACATGAACTCACAGCCAGATAGAGAGCAGCATAGAAACTGAGAGCAGCCTCCTTTGAGGGAAAGGTCTTGCGGGCCCGCAGGATGTCGTCTTGATTCCCTGTGCAGGCCTCTTGGTGGCTGATGTAGCGCAGTGCCTGTTGGCAGCCAAGTGCTGTGTAGTTTGGCTTACAAACCGTCAGGAAGTATGGCGCCAGGTTCCCTGTCACTACTTGCCCTGCATTGACGAAGATGTCAACAGTGAAGAGGCCAAAGGCATAGACTCCTGAGAAAGAGAAGAGAAGACCTTATGAGGTGAAACAGAAAACAAACA
Source organism: Anableps anableps (assembly GCA_014839685.1). Classification (NCBI taxonomy): domain Eukaryota; kingdom Metazoa; phylum Chordata; class Actinopteri; order Cyprinodontiformes; family Anablepidae; genus Anableps; species Anableps anableps. Next base: position 31,750,476 of record CM026082.1, read on the forward strand.
GTATCAACTACTATATTACAAATATTCCTGACCTAATGTCCCAGAAATACTTATGCATCTTGTTTTGAGAATAATTTACTCTGTGAGGGCTGATTTTATGAGATTTACATCTTTGTTTTAAGTCATGTCTCAAGTCTATACATATTTACAAACCATAGGTTATGAATTTTGCAGTGTAGTGAAAAATCAGTCCTGTTTAAAACCCTAATGCTCTTCTGTGTTTGAGGAGCAATTCAGGGTTAATGGAATTAAAAGACTGCTGGATAAAGCCTGTCTTCTCTAGTTTATGTCAAAAAATAAAGCAAAAAAACGGTTTAATGTTCCTTACTTACAAGCTGCTTTGAGTAAAATACCTTGAATGAAAGACTGCAACAATGCACACTGCAAAAAACACAAAACCTTACTAAGTTTTTTGGTCTAGTTTCTCGTGCAAATATCTTGAATACACTTGAAATTAGACAGAACTAACTTACAACTAACTTTTAAGCAGATATAGGAGCCTGTTTTCAGTCAATAATTCCTTAGTATTGATGAAAAAGTACTACTTATAAGTTAAATTAAAGCTGCAAGCAGCATTGGCAGCCCTCGAAGCTCAGTGCGCTCCAGCCTTGTGGCAACCGCAGGAGCTCTGGCACCGCCATTCTGTTACAGTCATCACTGCTCTCACACCATTCCTGCACCTGTCCACAAGGCGGCACATTTGGTGAATCTTCCAAATTGCCTTCAGTCCAGTTCAGTATGACTCAAACGGAAAATCTTTAAAGTTTGGCCAACATCCAACTTTCCAGACAAGAGTTATTGTCACTTCCTGTTTTGCAGCGAAGGATTGGCAAAGATTTCCTGTAGGCTTTTGAACATGCCATGTGGGATTATCAAGGGTTTGTGGATGCAGCCTAAATCTTATATCACACACAGGGAGAAGCTCCTGGTGTCACCAAATAATCGTCACTCATCTCTCTGAGTGGGTGAATCTTTCATGGTGTTATTAATGTACCACAGCCAATGTGTCAAGCAGTGCGCCTAAATGATGCACGAAAAAATCCGGTGCCAATCGAATGATGTATCAGGGAGATAAAGCTATTGGAATAGTCTGGGGGACGCACTGGAGTCAAATTCCAATATATTCCTGTCGGCCTCTTTAGAGGTAACAAAGGTCATTACAGTTACAGTTTGGTGCAAATCAGGTGATACATGTAAAATTTAGAGCCAACTTTATGCAAACAGCGAGGGATTGGAATTCGCTATTCTGCTACACCCTCATGCTCCAGCCACCAACCAATATTGGGAGAACATATTCAGCATGATGTTGTTCTATATCATCAGCCAGGTTTAATTCTGTATGAATCAAAGTGTAAAACAGGTGACTTCCTGTTCAAAGTGGGGGGGCTAAAGTGATGTCACAAATTGACCATGTAAATGTGATTTGTGTTGGTCTGTTATGACACACAGAAAGTTTCATTAAGCCACGACCTTGTATGTGGAAGTCACCGTCATGAATGTTCCATAGGGTGGTGCATTTGGTGAATCTTCCAAAGCGCCTTCTGTCCAGTCCAGTGAGTAAAAATCCAAGCGATGTGATGTAATGTTCACAATGCAATATGTAAGAGCAAGGACATATTTTGCAGTATTTTTTGTAAATGACTAAAGTAATATTTCATCAGTTTGCAAAAGTTCAGGATCTCAACACTTAACATTTGGACACAAGCAAATGACACGAGCAGATGACTTAAAAATAGGTTACACTAGAATCATTTATATTTATGAATTTAGTACTCATCTTCATGTTATGTTATTTTCAAAAGAGTTCACAATCAGGGGCAGCTGCAGAATCACAGGTAAGACAAACTGACATATGCAAAATACATAACCTCCCTCATATTATAATTGTACAGTAAATAAATATGTTTGCTTTATTTAAAATGCATCATATCTTGTCTGCTATGTGTAAGTCAGCAGGGCACAGGAATACTGATGCCAGTAAAGTCAGGGACAGATTTGCAGTCATATTCACAGGTGAGACAGACTTGTAGAAATTTAGAAGCCTACATTTTAACCAGGAGGAGGTTAAAGCACAGACAATAGAGTAAAAATTAATGAATGATTTAAAATCTAGGTTTTGATGCTTAGACCTGGGCTATCAAGTCACCTTTATTTGTATAGCACATTTCACCAGCAAGGCAGTTCAAAGTGCTTCATCATAAAAATATCAATCAAGTATACAGAAAATCATCAAAACATCAAAATCATCAGCAAAAATATTGATCAGTGATTCGCTTTATTTAACTGATTTACACTCAAACTTCCACCCTTTGGAAAACCAAGTTTATCTCACCTGGATTTGTTTGCAGATTTATGGTCCAGACTACTGATCAGAGGCAGCTCTAAACAGGTGGATTTTCAGCCATGACTTAAAGGAAATTAGTGTTTCGACTGTTTTGCAGTTTTCTGGGAGTTTGTTCCAGATTAGCGGGCATAAAAACTAAAGGCTGCTTCTCCATGTTTGGTTCTGGTTCTGAGGATGCAGAGCAGACCAGAACCAGAAGACCTGAGTGGTCTGGAAGGCTGACACAACGACAACAACAGTCTTTAATGTAATCAATGTTATGTGGAACAGGCAGGTGTTTGGTAACTTTATATGAGTGTGTGCTGTCTGAGACTTTTTTCAAGGTTATGCTTACATTTATGAATATCTTTTCAAAATCTGAAATGGAGGATAGAAGTATATAGTCTGTCAAAGGATAAAATAGTTTGACTATTATTATTATTATTATTATTATTATTATTATTATTATTATTATTACACCTAATTGTTACTTGGGGGGCAATATGTTCACAGTTGGAAATTGAAAAATTACTAAGTTTGCACTGACAAAAATTAATTTGATGAACACAGGTTTTTTATTTTTATTTTTTTTATTTTATTTTATTTATTTTTTTTGCTGCTTATGAACGCAATAGCCAGACTATTTTTGAATGTTTTTGTGATTGCAAAAAGATAGAGAATTTTGTGTTGTATTGAAAATTCAGAGGCTTCAAACCAAATGTGTGTTGGTGCTTGAATTGCATCTTCTTTAAGAGGCAGCATAGCTGTGTCCTGTGTTGATGTTACTAAAAATAATACAGGATCTGTTTAAGAAATATATTTTTTAATGTATGAGCTGGTAGTCCTTTTTTTCATTATTATTTCGGCTAGTGTCTTTACGTCTTAACAATGAGAATCGTGTGTTTTTAATTTGGAATCATTGGTTTGTAAAGAATTGTTTTTGTTCAGGGGTTCTGAATCCTGCTCTTTTGTGCCTATAATGTCTTTGATGTGTCTGTACCCCAGCACATAAGATTGAAATGATTGCACTACCTCCTTAACAAGTCTACAAGTTCTGTAGAAGCCTCATTTATCTAACAGAAATGCACTGCCCGGTCAGAGACAACCAGTCAGAACCAGGAGGAGGGTTTTAGTGCTGTCAATCACCCTCCTCCTGGCTCTGATTGGTTTCTGTCTGAGTGGTGTATTTCTGCATTGAATACTGGGAGCACTGGTAGAGGGCAGAGGAGCTTGATTTTTCCCCCCACAGATTGTCTGTCTTATATTATACTATTATGACATAATGATACTTTTAACAAATATGTAAAAATCATATTTTTCATAAAAGTTAGAAATTGCAGCTTTATGTTACTGTCATATGTTATATGTTCATCCATGAGGATTGAATGTTCCTTGTCAACGACTTGATGTAATCTACTGGCTTTCATTGTACAGAAAACTTAATCCATTTGCATAGTCATCTGAAAATGACTGCATAGTTTGATTACTAGGATCAATTGTAGTGTATGTACTTGGAAAAAATCTGCATTTTTAACTGGTTTTAGTAGTTGTTGTTTTTTTTTAATTGTCTCCTCAGCATAGATGATCTTTCCAAATGTTGAAGTATTGTATTTAATGTTTGTGATGTATTCCTTCAATGTTAATTTGCAGATGCCTCGAGGAAAATCCTATTGCTGATCTGAAGCTGCTCGTCGCTGAGTTGAAGCTGCTCAGGTTCAGCGTACTGGGATACCAAAGCCATCCAGTGACTTTGAGCATTAAATTTGCTTTAATTATATTTTTTAATGATAAAGGATATTTGTGTTATGTGGACTACTGTAGATTAGATTTAGTGATCGTTTTCTATATTTGTTTTTTTGTTTTTTTTTTTTTTTTTATTAATGCAAAGGTTACTGAACAGGCCAACGCCACAAAGTGAACAAATGGCCAACTAGTGAGCATACTGGGCTCAGTCACAAGCTGGTCATTCCGGATGGGAGTCTTGATAAGAAAGTATGAAATCTCCAATGATTTCAAATATACGATGGAGAAATGGTTTGCTTATTCTCATCTTGCTATATTTTCTGGGATTTTTTTCAATAGCTGGTTCTTCTTATCGGGGTGTCCCATTTATGGTCCTTCGCAGATGACAAAGTTCCAATGAAAGAAGGCTGCATAGTTTTTGGTGTTATGTCGACTCCAAGGGCTTGCGCAAACAAGCTGCGCCAGTAGGTTGTACATGCTGTACTACCTCGTGAGTCTGATGCTGTTTGTGTCATGGCTCCTTCCAACAACCTTATGGTCAGCATCAATCATGAGGAGGTGGGACAGGAATTTGAGCGATACCTTTTAACAATTTGTAGACACTGGCCAAAGGTGAGCACTAGTGGTTTTCAGCAGAAATGGTTGAGCTAGACATAAATTACTTAACTTATTTTTTTCCCCTAGGTTTTCTGTACCGGTATGGTCCCGTGTTTGATGGAATCCAGGGGTAAACAAGACTTGTTCCAGCAAGAATACCACAACAGCTAGGTAGGTAGTAAAATAATTATCAATACATTTCTGGTTTGTAGATGTAGACAGCTCTTTCCTATGTTGTATTTGGTGAAAAGAATGGTTTGTATTCAAATTCAAATTCTTTATTTAACCCAAAGGGAAATTAAATATTAATGTAACTTATTTTGTCAAAGAGTTATTATAGATGGTGATGGCTCTGGGCAGGAAGATCTCCTGTAGTTTGGTTTTACAACCAAACTGAAGAAGCCTTTGAGTGAAGAGACTCTGTTTTCCAATGACAGTCTCATGAAGAGGATGGTCAGGGTTATCCATAATTTTCTTGATTTTATGTAAAATCCTTCTTTGCATCATCAACTCCAGAGGTTCCACAGTCGTTCCTTCGAATGATCATCGAAATATTTTTTTTACTTTTATTTTGGTTCGTTTTTTTCAGGGATCCCCTTTTTTTCCACTGCTGAGTAATTCCCCCTGAACCGTCATGATCTGTGGCGTGAGTACAACCTCATGTTGAAAACAAGAAGGTAGTAACATTTTATATTCCATCCTTATTTTACATCTCTGTTCTTTTGATGAATTTTTGTGTGTAGAGCCATCTTGACGACAAGAACGGGATACGCATCCTCAGTGAACTGATTTGGATTGCTGCCTATCAGTTCCTGGAGCTATCAGCACAAAAGCCACTGGTGCAGAGTCAGGTAGCTTGTCTGTATAAGCCAAGGTTTGTGCCCCATGTGGATATGAAGGGAATGGAACGTGTTCCACCTCCACTCCCTTCTGAGTGGACAGTCATGGAATCCAGCAGAAATGTAAGAAAGTTTTTTGTTCCCCGTCTGCTTTCACGGGAAGAAAGGTGTCAGTTTAGTCAAGTTTGTGGGTAATCCTTCCAAATGTCTTATACGCGCTCTGCCTTTACAGAGGAACCATTCGGGGGAATCTGAGTCACCCTCTGATTCACCCAAGAAAAGAGTGGTTCATCATGAGGTCAGTAAGTTTTGCAACTATTTATATGACATAACTTTTAATGTAATTTGTATATTTATTATTTCAATTTTTGTCAAACAGATGGATGGCACTCCAGTGGCCCTGAAGGAGTGTTACATCCCCCTGAATCCTGTCTGGTTCTCACCTGATATGCTGGTTGCCATGGAAAAAGTCTCTCCATCGGCTCTTAAAGATGTTCACACAGGCAACAAGGCAATATGCAACTAACTGTACTTACTAAAAATATAGTGTAAGTACTGTCTTTTATAAACAACACAGACCTGACATGTTGTTTGTGGTGTTGTTATAGACAAAGCCTGTGGAACATCCAGGCGTGTGAGACAGCAGGTTTGTAAAACCATAAAGCGAGTTAACCTTTCAGAACATCAATAAGAAGGATTTTTTAAATGTTTTTTTTCCTTTCTTTGTCTTTTAGGTTTCAGCCACACCATGCACAACTCCTGCCACTGTTAGTGTGGAGCTTGTATCTACTAAGAAGAAGAAGAATGTAAGTGTGGTGCATATTAAGGATTATATTATGTGAAATGTGGAACTAATATGAAACTTTCAAGTGTTTTACTGAAATCACTTGACAAAAATTATTTGGAATCTTTGTGTAAAATCAGCTTAATGAATGTTATGATTTGGTCTGTTTTATTTGTTCTGTCGGTAGAGGCAACATCCAACTAGGTGAGTGTCTGTGATGTGCCGCATTCTCCATATCCTCGGGAGACGTCTGACTGTCCTGGGTTGCAATCTGTCCATCTGTTGGAGGTTCCTTCTGGCCAGGGGGTTTGTATAACGACATTTCTGGTAGTGAATATTAATTAAAAGCAAATTATCAGTCTTTTTTTTTATTTCAGTCCTGTAACTCTTTTAACATAACATAATCCATATTCTGTTTTATGAATGTTTTAAATTGTCTTCAGTTTACCATGCAGTATAAGGGAAATATTTTTATTCATGGAATATTTCATGTTCAGCTGCTAGAATTTAAAGTTATGGATATATAACTTAAATGTGTTTTTTAGGAGGTAGAGATTGTCTTTCCTAAAAGTACTTTTAAAGTAAGAAAATATAAGTTTAGACAAAATTTTTTACTTTAAGAAATGTTATATATTTTAACTCTAGACCCCCCTACCCACTGCATACTGACCAAAGATGAAGTCGGTAGCTTGAAATCCCTAGGAGTTCGTTAAAGTTCGAGGTGTGTAAATGTGAAAAATGGCCAAAACTTGCCATTTGACCCAAAACGGCTGACTCCCTGTACATTTTAGGATATACCTCCAATAGACTTTTTTGCTTGATTTGAGGTAATCTACCTACGTACCAAGTTTCAGATCTCTACGATTTACGGTTCAGCCTATCTCACGTTAGGGGACGCTGTAGAGCAGTTTGGCTACACCCACTTTTGACTGCATTAAAGTCCTGTAATTTCACACGGGACAATTTTGGGCAAAGTTTGGTGACTTTTTCAATATGTTAAGGCCTCCAAATTAGTGATCTCAGGTGGAAAAGAATAATAAGAAAATTAATAAGAAATCCTTCAGGTACAACAGGCCTTCACTGCGCTTCGCTACTCGGGCCTAATTAAAGCTACAAGCAGGATTGGCGGCCTTGCGATGACCACGGGAGCTCTGGCAACGCCATCCCATCCCATCGCCATCGTCAATGCTCTCACGCCATTCCCATTCTCACCCATCCACAAGGTGGAGCATTTGTCAAATCTCCCAAATCTCCTTTGGTACAATTCAGTACGAGTCCAGCGACAAGTCTTAAAAGTTTCGCCCTTCGACCTTCCAGATAGGAGTTATTTTCACTTCTTGTTTTGTGGCAAAGGATTGGCGAGGATTTCCTGTACGCTGTTTAACTATCATGTGTGGTTATCAAGAGTTAGTGGATATGGATTCTATCAGTTTATTTCTGTATAAATAAAGAGTAAAAGCAAGTTAACCAGCAGCAAAACAGCTCACTTCCTGTTCAAAAAGGGTGGGGCTTAGTGATGTCACCAAATGATGATGTGAATGTGATTAGGGCTGGTCTGTTATGACGCACAGAAAGTTTCATTCGGCCACAACCTTGTATGTGGAAGTTATTCCACCTAGATGTTTTGTGGTGAATGGTCAGACTTTGAGGCTTGACCACGCCCACATGCTTTGACGAAGCAAAAAGTGTTCGACAACTTTTGCTCTTCAATGCTTCAAGACTCTGAAGACTGACTGTGAAGTCTGCATGTTAAAATCTGTCAGAGAAGTTTGTTCAGTTACAACATATGTAAAAGAGACAGAATGGTGGCTTTGATCCAAAATGGCCGACTTCCTGTAGTGTTTGGACCAAGGCTCCAAGAGACTTTTTCGTAGGTCTTGATATGATACACGTGTGGTGAATTTCATGATTGTCGGTCAAATCATTGCATGGGGCTGATTTTTTAAAGATTACTAGGGGGCGCTGATGAGGGATAAGGCAATGCCCACCAAATATCGCACTGCATTTCTGTTGGGGGGGGGATTAGGATCGATCATAGCGAGTTTAAATATAGCTCGGCTGAAATATGTAGAATTTAGAGTCAAATGTATGGCAACGGTGTGATGTCTGACTTCACCACACCACCATGGCCACACCTTCCACCAAAAACTCTTGGTGCTTGAAAGCAAGTGAGACCAACTTGTGATCTGTCTTCTGACACAAGAATATCTTGATTAGGCCAAGCGGGTCAGAGATGGAGCTTTCAAAGTAAAAAAAGTGGCTTCCTGTCTTGAGGGGGTGGGCCTTAGATGACGTCAACATATGACCACATGGGCAATCCATGTTGGATTGTCAGGATGACTCATACCAAGTCTGGAGCAAGTTGACCTTTCTATGTGAAAGTTATAGCGTTTCGTTTGCATTGACAAGTACGCCAAGTTCACCGCTTGGCCACGCCCCCTAAAAAGGCTGAAAAACTCAAGGTTTTGATAACTTTTACTCCCCCATCCCTTAACTGCATACCAAAGCTGATAGCTCAAAATCCCTACGAGGCGTTCGTTAGAGTTTGAGGTCAGTAAAATTGAAAAATGGCCAAAATTTGCCCTTTGACCTAAAATGGCAGTCTCCCTTTACATTTTAGGACATACAAGAGAATTTTTTTTTCTTGGTTTGAGGTGATCTACCTGTGTACCGAGTTTCAGATCTCTACGATGTACGGTTTGTCCTATTCCACATTAGGGGGCGCTGTAGAGGAGTCTGGCCACGCCCACTTTTGATTCCATTAAATCGTGTTATTTCACACGGGGGACAATTTTGGGTAAAATTTGGTGAGTTTTTGAATATGTTAAGGCCCCCAAATTTGCAATCTCGGGTGGAAAAGCAGAATAACAAAAAATAAAAGCTGCAAGTAGCATTGGTGGCACTCGCACCTTAGAGCGCTCTGGCCTTGTGGTGACCGCCGAAGGTCTGGCACCACCACCTGGTCATTGTTTTCAATCCTCTCATGCCGTTTCCACACCCGTCAACTCAGCGGAGCATTTCGCAATTCTCCCAAATTGCCTTCGGTTCAGTACAGCGACAAGTCTTAAAAGTCACTGAAATCTGAACTTTCAGACAGGAGTTACTGTCACTTCTTGTTATGTGGCGAAGGATTGGCAAGGATTACATGTACGGAGTTTAACTTGTGATGTGTGGTTATCAAGAGTGAGTGGATACAACTTCAATCAGTTTAATTCTCTATGAATCAAAGAGTAAAATCAAGACAACCAGCAGCAAAATAGCTCACTTCCTGTTCAAAGGGGATGGGGCTAAGGCTATGTTACCAAATTATGATGACAATGTGATTAGTGCTGGTCTGTTATGACACATAGAATGTTTCTTTAAGCCATAACGTTGTATGGGGAATTTATTCCACCTTGATCTTTCATGGTGAAGAGTCAGACTTGACCACGCCCACATGCTTTGATGTTGAAAAAAGTTTTTGATAACTTTTGATCTTCAATGCTTCAAGACTCTGCAGAATGACTGTGAAGTCTGCACGTTAAAATCTAAAGGAGAAGTTCATTCAAATACAACATATGTAAATGAGACAAAATGGCTGCTTTGATCCAATATGGCTGACTTCCTGTAGGGTTTGGACCACGGCTCCAAGAGACTTTTTCGTACGTTCTGACACGACACACGTGTGCTGAATTTCATGATTATTAGTCAAAGCATGGCTTGGGGCTGTTTTTTTTTTTTTTTAAGAATTCTAGGGGACGCTGTTGAGGTATTAGGTCACGCTCAAAAACTATTGGATTGTATTTCTGTTAGGGGGTGGATTAGGATTGATTATAGTGAGTTTGGTGCATATCGGCTGAAATGTGTGGAATTTAGAGCCAAACATATGGCAACAGCGTGATGTCTGACTTCACCGTGTTGCCGCGGTCACACCCTCTACCAAAAACTGTATGTGCTTTAAAGCAAGTGAGACCAACTTGTGAGCTGTCTTCTGACACAAGGTCATCTTGATTAGGTCAAGCGGGTCAGAGATGCAGCTTTCAAAGTTAAAAAAAGTTACTTCCTGTCCTGAGGGGGCGGGCCTTAGATGACGTCAGCATATGACCACATAGGATTGTCGAGCATCCAACATGGGTGACTAATACCAAGTTTGGAGCAAGTTGAGCTTTTTATGTGAAAGTTATAGCATTTCGTTTGCTATTGCAAGTACTCCAAATTTGCTGCTTGGCCACGCCCCTTAAACATGCTCAAAAAATTAAGATTTTGATCATTTTTACTGGCCCATCCCTTATCTGTATACTGACCAAATATGAAGCCAATAGCTCAAAATCCCTAGGAGTTTGTTAATGTTCGAGGTGTGTAAACGTCCAAATTTGCCCTTTGACCCAAAATGGCCACCTTCGTGTACATTTTAAGACATACCCGCAAGAAACTTTTTTTTCTTAATTTGGGGTGTTCAACCTACGTCCCGAGTTTCCCGTACATCTCTACAGTGTACGGTTTGTCCTATCTCACGTTACGGGGGGGCTGTAGAGCAGTTTGCCCCACCCACTTTCAATTCCATTAAAATCATTTAGTTTCTCACAGGGTACAATTTTGGGTAAAGTTTGGTGACTTTTTGAATATGTTTTGTCCTCTAAATAGCCAATTTATTGTTTTTAAGAATAGGAAAACTGCAGTATCACACTTGTCCACTGGTGTGAGCAAAATTACAACTTTGATCCAAAATCGCCGGCTTCCTGTTGGGTTTGGAACATGGCTCCAAGAGACTTTTTGTAGGTCCTGACACCTGACATGATACACGTGTACCAAGTTTCATGATTGTCAGTCAAAGCTTGGGGCTTGGGATTTTTTTTTTTTGTGTGTAAGATTTCAATTTGGCACTGTAGAAGAATTAGGCCTCGCCCACCAAATATTGGGCGGGATTCCAGTAGGGGGCTTGATTAAAATCGATCCTAGTGAGTTTGGTGCAGCTCAGCTTGAATTTGTGGAATTTAGAGCCAAATGTATAGCAACGGCATGATGTCTATCTTTGCCCAGCTGCCACGGACACACCCTCAACCAGAAACTCTTGGTGCTTTAAAGCAAGTGAGAACAACTTGTTTTCTGTCTTTTGACACAAGATCATGTCGATTAGGGTGAAGTTTGGTGAGTTTTCATATATGTTTAGGCCTTCAAATTAGCGCCTCAAATGTGTCGAGAATAATAATAATAATAATAATAATAATAATAATAATAATAATAATAATAATAATAAACACTACAATTACAATCGGCCTTCGCAGTGCTTTGCTGCTCCATCCATGATTGCCGACTTCCTGTTTGGTGTAGACCATGGGTGCAAGAGGGTTTTCTGTAGGACTTAGATAGCTGTACAAGTGTACCAATTTTTATGCCTCTACGATAAAGTAAGGTCAATGTGGAGGGTATTTTGAAAGTTGCCGAGGGGCGATGTTGAGCCATTTCTGTTGCGATTTTTATGATGCCCCTAAAATATGTAATTTTCTCACAGCTGTGATGTGCCCGTCAAGGCTGGTGAGTTTTCATATATGTTTTGGCCTCCAAAAAGCCAATTCATTTGACAGAAGCATAACAATAATAATAATAAACACTACGATTACAATAGGCCTTCGCAGAGCTTAGCTGCTCGGGTCTAATTAAAGTTGCAAGCAGCATTGGGCGGTCCTCACAGCTCAGCGCCACTCCAGCCTTGTGACCCCGGGAGCTCTGGCATGGCTACCCCGTCGCTGTTGTCGATGCTCTGACAACTCCTGCACCCATCCACTAGACATTGCTTTTGGTGAATCTTCCAAATCACCTTCAGTCCAGTTCAGTATGACTCCAGGAGCAAGTGTTTAAAGTTAGGTCGAAAGCCAACCTTCCAGAAAGGACTTATAGCTCCTTCCTTTTTGATGGCGAAGGATTGGCGAGTACTTCCTGTAGGATTTTGAACATGTCATGTGTTGTTATCAAGGGTTTTTGGATACAGTTTCAATCTTATATGACACACGGAGAAACTGGTGGAATAACCAAATAATCCTTACTTTCATATCTGAATGGGCAGGGCTTTGGTGATGTCATTAATGTACCACATTAATGTGTGAAGCAGTTCTCCCTGATGATGCACACAAAATCTGGTGCAGGTGCTCAGGCCTAATAAACAGTACAATTACAATAGGCCTTTGCAGCGCTTTCGCTGCTCGGGCCTAATAATCTGGCAGTGGGACAGGAAATTTCAATTTATAATATGCGGAAAATGTCTTGTCCCCCTGGCGGATTATATCACCTATAGCTAGTACTCTTTCATCAATATTTAGGAATTACTGACTTAAAACAAGGTCCTTTATCATGTTAAAAAGTTACTTGTAAATCAGTTTTGTCTAATTTCAATTGTATTTCAGATATTTGCACTAGAATTTAGACCAAAAATACTTGGGAAGATTTTGTGTTTTTGCAATGCAACCCTCTTTCCAAAACAGCAACAGAAAAATAACAGCATTCTTTGTCCCATCTTAAAAAGAGCCCTTTAAAAGTTAATTCAGGACCAAGATATTATGTTATGCTACTTATTTATTTACTCTCTTACAAAGAACTAAGTTAAAACCCAGAAGGAATGTGTGAAAAGTTCAATCATGTATGTAGAAGCTCTACTACCAACAGCACATACCTGAGGTTGTGCTTCAGAAAGCAGGAACACAAACTTAATACTCCCAGAAACACATTTACTCAGCTGCTCAACCTGACCAACAGCACTTTGTTTCAGTGACAGAAAGGCTTTAACAGAAATAATTGCTTCTGCTCTGCTATAGCCCAATTGTCTGTCCGTCTGAATTGTCAAACAAATAAGGTGCTTAGTCAGACAGGTTTTTCACATACATTGACATACAGACTTCTAAGAGGTGTTATTTGTCAGAGCAACATTCACAGATTCTCAAGTTCATGTCAAGTGTTTGTGCAACACTAATTAAATCTTGCAGGCTTTGAGAGAGACCTATGATTAAAGATTACAGTAAGGCTTCAGAGGAGTTTGGTTTTCATCTGCTTAACTTATTGTCTTTCCTATCTTGCCAACAGGACCAGAGTTTGGTGCTGCTCTAGATGTTGACAAATGCATTTCTCAACAAGCATCAAATAGGTTTTGTCAAGTGTTGTGTGACTCAGTAGCTTTACAGTCACCACCCTGCTTATCTTTATGACACTGTCCCAATTTCTTCGATGTCATTGTTGGCGCTCTGTGTGTTACGGATGGCTTCCACCCCCAGGTTTCTTTATTCTGACTCAAGGACCACAGAAAGAAGAGCAAAACTCCTTCGAAAGACATGAATCTGACTTCGTCTGCTTTCTTTGAACACAGCATGGCTGCTGTGCTGCTGTGGAGAAATGTTATGTCTGTGTTCTGAGCAGCTTAGTAGAGATGCTCACTGAGGGCAGCTGATCCTTCTGTCATTTAGCTGAACCAATATATTTATATCCACTGTATAAAAAGAGATGCACCTTTTTCTTCTCACTGTTTGATAATTATTTAGACTGAACTTCAGGTCAGTTAGGATGAGGAAAGTTATTTCTCTTTACTAAATACCAGACTAAGTAGCTCTAAAAGTTACAAATTCTCTCTCCCATTAGAGGGAAATCTTTTTTTTTTCTTTACTTTCTTTAAATTTATAAGTTTACATACAGTTCCTTAGAATTTGCTAGAACTTCTTTTTTAAACTGTAAGATGTTTTGGGTTTCATTTCACAATAAGTTTCTCTCAGTGGTTTGCTGGAATTTTAGCCCACTTTCTATCAGACAGAACTGTTAAAACTGGGTCAGGTTTGTAGACTCAGACACTTTTTTAACTCTGACCACAAATTTTCTGAGGGTGTTAGTTGCAGGTACTGCGTTGTATTCATTCTCCGTCCCTGAAAGATCCTCTGGGTCTCCTCTCGGTGGGACATGCCCGGACCACCTCACCAGAGAGGCGTCCAAGAGGCATCCTAACCCAAGCCACCTCAACTGGCTTCTCTCCACATAGAGAAGCTCTACACTGAGTCCCTGCCGGATGACGGAGCTTCTAACCCTATCTGTGAGGGAGAGTCCAGACCTTGGCTGCACCTAGAAATTCTGTCCTTATAAGTTATGAACAGAATTAATGACAAATGGCAACCTTAGGTGTAATCCATTTCTCAGCGGGAATAAGCCCAACTTACTTCTCCCAATGAAGACCGTGCCCTAATACCGGTCATATAGGAACCTAACAGCCCATATCAAAAGGCCTGGTACCCCAAACTTTCAGAGTACCCCCCACAGGATTCCCAGAGGGACACCCTTGAACACCTTCTCCAAGTCCACAAAACGTGTAGACTCGTTGGGGAAACTGTCATGCAACCTCCAGGACTCTGGATGAGTGCAATTAAATGGACCAGCTCTACATGCTCTGCGCCCTGAATAGACTTTTTAGGAGGACCACCAATCAAGAGGACCTGCCCCCAATGTCCACGCAATATTGCACAGTTGCGTCAACCAGCACAACCCCACAACATCCAGAGCCTTAAGGAACTCCGGGCGAATCTCATCCATCCCAGAACCTTGCCACCGAGGAGCTTTTTAACCAACTTGGTGACCTCAGCATCAGATTGAAGAGCCTGACCCAAGGTCCCCAGGCTCTGCATCCTCAGTGGAAGACGTGCTGGTGGGATTGAGAAGGTCTTTGAAGTGTTTTGCCCACCAATCCACGATGTCCCAAGTTACTACTATAAACAGTGTTGGTGGTGCACTACCCCCCCCAAGACAACCAGAGTCGGCTCGAAGTCCTATATTCGACAACGTCAGGATTATCTGAGAACAGCCACCCGTACAGCTGCTGAAACAATCGGTTTGTACAACCAAAGAAATTCTGCACAAACTGTCAGAAACCGTCTCAGGGAAGCTCATCTGTATGCTTGTCGTCTTCATCGGGTCCTCGATCTGAGTGCAGTTTGTCGTCGTAACTGATTTGAGCGGGCAAATGCACATCTCAATGTGTCTGGCACATTGGAGAGGTGTGCTTTTCATGGATGAATCCCGGTTTTCAATATTTAGGGCAGACAGCGTGTGTGGGTGAATGGTTTGCTGATGTCAACGTTGTGGATGGAGTGGCCCATTGGTGGCAGCAGGGTCATGGTATGGGCAGGTGTATGTCATGGACATTGAACACAGGTGCATTTTACCGATGGCATTCTGAATGCACAGAGATACCATGATGAGATCCTGAGGCTCATTGTTGTGCCATTCATCCATGACCATCACCTCGTGTTGCAGCATGATAATGCATGGCCCCATGTTGTAACGACCTTTACACAATTCCTGGAAGCTGAAAACACCCCAGTTCTTGCATGGCTAGCATACTCACCAGACATGTCATCCATTGAGCATGTTTGGGCTGCTCTGGATCGGCGTATACAACAGCGTGTTTCAGTTCCTGCCAACATCCATTAACTTTGCACAGCCATTGAAGAGGAGTGGACCAACATTCCACAGGCCACAATCAACAACCTGATGAACTCTATGTGAAGGAGATGTGTTGTGCTGCATGAGGCAAATGGTGATCACACCAGATACTGACTGGTTTTCAGACCCCCACAATAAAACAAAACCGCACATTTCAGAGTGGTCTTTTATTGTGGCCAGCCTAAGGCACACCTGTGCAATAATCATGCTGTCTAACACATGCATCTTGATATGCCACACCTGCAAGGTGGGATGGATTATCTCTACAAAGGAGGAGTGCTCACTTTCAGACTTGGACAGATTTGTGAATATTTGAGAGAAATGGTTATTTTGTGTATATAGAAAATGTTTTAGATCTTTGAGTTCAGCTCATGGAAAATGGGAGAAAAAACAAAAGTGTTGCATTTACATTTTTGTTCAGTGTATGTTGTCAGAAACATTTCTTACTAGAAAAAAGTTTTCTTTTTCTTTTTATGTTTTCTTAGATCAAACAGGAGTTTAACCCTATAACAACAGTTCCTCCGGAGGAAACCTTTCCGTTAAAATTGGACACCTACACTACAAAACTCTTGGAGATTTTCCAGACAAAGGGCAGTGTTGCAGGAACGAAGATTAGATCCATGCTCCATTCACTCATACAAGTAAAAGAAAATTCATATTATTGGACAGTCTTTTATAAGGTAATATGCTGACTGACTCCGTTTAAATTATTAAGTCCCCTTTTATGAAGGTTGAACAGATTTGTTATTCTTTTGTTTTAACTTTTTGTTCTCCTTTTACAACTAATAATTATGTATTCCAATCAGTTTGACAGGCTACATGATCTTTTTAGCCTTGCACATTGGTCATATTGATGTAATCAAGGAGAGGAAATCATCTCCTCTATCTTGACAGCCTGTTTCCTGGACACAAACTCTGTTTCTGTTTATAGTTGCATGCAAAGTTTCATGTAATGCCCAGCTTTGGCATTTGTTTTATTTATTTAATAGCAACATGTCAAAGGCAGAAGAGACATAGTCATCCAATGCTTGGAGTTTCTTCAACAGTCTTGAGACGAACTCAAAGACTACCAGATGAATAAAAAATGTTGACAAGTCTACTTTCTAAAAACTTTTAAACTCTATTTAATTAAAAATGGCAAAGATAGGATAAATTATGTTTAAATTGATGGGTGATTGTTCCTTGAATTGGTGAGGAGGCTAAAGTTACTGGTTATGAAACTACATTACAGACTGGGAGGTTTTAATTTGACCTTTTTTGAAAAAAAAAAAAAAAAAAAAAAAAAAAAAAAAAACAGGTTTATAAACTTGTGTTCCTATTCATTTTTCCTCTTTTTTCTGTTTTCCTTTACATTGGTTCAGGCCACAAAACTTGATGAATAAAATTTTCTATACCTTAAAAAACTCCATGTACAAAATTATTATACATGTAGGATCTGTGGCACATATTTTTTTTCCATGAACAGTTCCTCCTTAGCTTTAAAATAATGCAGTGTTAGCTCCTAACCATATGTACATGAAAAGAAATAACTTAAGTACAAAGTGACATGCCTTTTATTTGTTTTATATCAGTTAAGATGAAATGGTTACTCATATACTCACCAAGCATTTGATCAGTCTTTTGCCTTAAGTATCTTGTTTCCATTCTGTTGTATTTATTCTTTATCATATATCTGCCTTAACCTACTAAAGGGTACATGTATTATATGTATTCATTTTTTGTCCGTCAGGGCTTCATCAAAGAGATCATAAGAGAATACTTCGCTCATCACATCAAAAAGATTATCGTCATCCATGACAATGAGATGCAGGGTGGTTTCCCCATGTGATAATCATCATTAAGGTGAAAGAAGTCTTTGATGACAGCAAAAGTGTGACAAAGGCTTGCATTCTGCTGATGGGTTTCATTTATCCAATGAACTTAAGTTACCCAATTAAACTGAAATACATATTTTAAGTATTTCAGAAGCTCTTTCTGGTGCTAGTAAAGGATGTTTCCAAAAGTCCAATCTTAGCACAAGAAGCTTCTTGCATGAGTACTGTCACTTTAGTATCTGAACCAAGTCCAGATTAATTATCTGGTAGCCATACTACCAGTTTGACATTGTTTATTCTTGAAAAAAAAATTGTATTGCTGTTGATCAATTAATATTCCATTCATGGTCTTGTGTGTGTTCTTTTAGGTTTTTTGGTGGATATTTTTTTTTAAGATACAAAACTGATCTCATTGATTGTTCCTTGCAAAAACAGTTTTTGATATAGTGTGTATATCTCTTTTTTGAAAATGTACCATATTTAGCTTAAGATGAATAGAAAATAATTTTTTAGCTGGTCTTGTCTTGATCAGCAGAACTTATTGAAGCCGAATAGATAATTTTTCAGTGTGAAAGTCATGAAAAAAATGTTTGCTTCAAAGTCTAAGCCTGCTTTGCACAGTTGTAAGTTTGAATACTTTGTACTGTTAGTGGCAACTAAATCAAGTAGTATAAATATAGATTTTCATGGTAACGTACAAAGCCTTTAGAGTGGTTTCATTCACAATGTTTTTAGTTGATACTAAAGAAGTTGATATGCTAATGATTGCACTTTGGTTTCCTCAGGAGTTCTGGAAGGCTGTATTCAGATTATTAAGTTTTACATAGTTTCTATTGTAAAATTTTCTGTATACTTATGGAGATAAATAGCAGAAGTGTTAAGAGTTGTATGAAACTTTTTCTGGGATTGTTTTTTTTTTTTTTGTAAAATTGGATATAATTCTTAAACAGTGCTGTAGAAATGCTTGGAAAGTTGATGCCAACAGACTGCATGATTTTAAACTGCTGTAAGTGGATCTGCTGCAAAATATGTTAAAATAAAGTGTTTGTAATGTTATAACTGTTTTATTAAATGAGTTGTATATATTGAAAATAAACTAACAAAAAAACATGAAAATAGTATTTATGAGATTTGGATTACTGAGTAAAAATAACTTGAATATTACATAGAAATAGAGCACAGAAATGTCATTCCTTTTTACAAACGTTTTGGAATTTAATAAATTAGGGTTAAGTAAAATTTACTAGGAAAACAAGAGTGCATTTTGTGCAAATGTGCAAGTAAAACTGACCTAAAAGTGTTTGCAAATAAAAAAGTCTCACTACTAAGTAAAATTAACTTAGACTTTTTCAAGTGAAAATTACTAAGAAATTGTAAGTGTAAAAACTTACCAAGCTTTTTCTAAATAAATGGCATTCTATATCTACTACCGCAATGTCTTTTGAAAATATTTTTTTAGCTGGTCTTGTCTTGATCAGCAGAACTTGTTGAAGCTGAATAGATAATTTTTCAGTGTGAAAGTCATGAAAAAAAGACTGACTGACAGAGACTGACTGGCTAAACGAAGCTTATATTGGTGATGGAACAGATGCAGGTCATGGAGTAAATGAGGCAGAATAGGTGAGGATGATTTCCTAAATTGCATGAAGAATGTGGCATGGCAGGTAAACAGGGCAGCAGACTGACAGATGTTGCCCCCATCAGGACTAATTGATGATGATTACAGCCCAGAAGATGAAGGGCAATTTTTTGTCATCTCAGGAGCTGAAAGAGGAACTGGAGCAGTCGCAGGCATGAACATGGTTCCTGCCATTGCTGTCTTGGATGTGGTAGGGGCTGTCAAGACATCTGTCAACTCCACAGCAGGCAGCTCAGGTGGTGCTGCAGGCATTGATGGGCAAGGAGTGGACTCTAGTGCTCTGAGATGAGGAGCAGACTCTGGAGAAGTGGAGGCATTGAAAACTGGAGCCCCCGGGACAGCATAGTGGCAAAGGTGCTGGCTAAACACCAAAGGACTAGAGTAGAGGTACCAGCACGACTGTCATCCCATCCTTTCCCCTTTCCCCAGGATAAAAGTTATGACAGTATGATAGTTCATGAAAATCATTATGTTCCTCCTATCTCATGGTCAAAAACTTGATTTAAGTCATTGGAAAATGATTTAAAGGAGTAGCCGATTTCAGAGATTCTATACCACTCAACAGTTCCTTACAACTTGGCCAGCTCTGTCATGATCTGTTTCTTTTTGACTTTTGCTTCTAGTTTATTTTTTGTTTATCCAGTCCTTAGTTGAGTATTCAGTTATTTTTAGATTATGTTTGTTATTCCTTGTTGTTTTGTTTATTTCAATATTTTCTTAGTTAATTATTTCCTTATGTCTAGTTATTCTCAGTTATGTTTAGATTATTTTGCTTGCTTCCTTGTTGCTCTCCCTCACCCCCCGTCACCATTCTCTCTCTCTCCTCAGCTCCCCTCCAGTTAACTGCCCACACCTGCAAACATTTAGTTAACCAGCCCCAGTCATTGTTCCAGCATTCACTCTCAGTATTTAAGCTCCTCTCCTTCAGCCACTCCTCACTGGTTCCTTCTGTTTGCTTCATGTTATTCTCCCCGTTGTGCTCATCTTTGTTCCCTGGGCTTATGTTTTGGTTTAACTCTGGCTCCCTGTGGCCTTCAGTGTTTTTGTAAGTTTTTTGGTCATTGTTTTCTTTTCATTAAATCTTCTACAACCACTTGTTGTCTCTGCCTCTCTGCATTTGGGTCCTCAACAGCCACTATGAAACATGACAAGCTCAGACAGCAGGGACATGGCAAAGGAAACTTCAGAGGTTTCCGTTGGAAACACGATTGCTGAGAGTCAAAATAGGTTTTGCATCCTTTTATGAAGGTTATGTATTGCTTAGGAACCCCTCCAAAAATCTTAGTTGGAATGAAACTTGGCACATGAGCTAGATAGGACTGATACTGACTGGTGGATATTACTGGAACTGCTAGAGTCTGTAGATTCTAAGAGACCAACATGTATAAAACATTTTTGACTTCTGACTTTCTAGGCCGGCTAGTTGACTCTCCACACCATGCTGCCGTTTCTGTGCTGGTGATGTGCCCATTTTATGCCAGATTACACTGTAATAACTTGACTTTGAGGATCAAAAATGACAACCAGCACAGGAAGTTCGTTTAAAGGGTTATTAAAAATAAGGAACTGGTGGAAGTTTTGGACTGGCACAGGAGCACTTAGGAGTAACTGGAAGGGAAGTAGAAAGGTTGTTGATCTGACCAGACCATGAAGACTTGAAATACTGGAGCAAAAGAACACCAACCTCAAAAAGATGTTGCTGGTGCTCTGATCCAGAGTGTGGGGACTTCCCTTGATAGCGAGGGTGATGTGGCAACATGTTTGGGGAAAGCCAGCTTGCCTGGTGACGTCAATAGCAGGTGAGGGGAAATCCAGGAAGGGAATATTCTTGGCAGTTCAGATTCAGTAACAAGAGAATGCACACCACAGATAAATCCAGAACGCAGGAACAGAGCATGGTAGGAGGACATGCAAGTATCATAATCAGTGCAAACATCACAATAATCTAAAAGGGAGCAGGCAAAAAGTGAATAGGTAACCAGAGTCAAAGTCAATGACTGCGAACTGTTGGCGAGTGTCATATCCAGGATAGACAAGGCGACAGGCAAAAATCGAGGGAACAAAGGCTTGGTCAAGAATGGGAAATCAGAAACAGGCAGGGAAGGACCGCTCAATATATTTCCTCACACAATGGCTTTTAATAATCTGGCTGGGACTGAGTGGTTGAAGGGATCTTGCATTGGTCATGGAATAAATGCAGGTTATAGAGCTAATGAGGCGGAGCAGCTGAGAATGATTTCCCTAACTGTGTGAAGCATGGCCGGTAAACAAGGAAGCAAACTGACAGATGTTAGTACAGATGACATGAATGAATTTTGATTTCTTTTGCAGGATGACAGACCGGCAGGATCATAACAGAAATATTTTTGATCTTACCTGCCATAAACAGGGAGAGTTTAGACTGAATTAATGTCCAACAACGAGAAGAAAGGTTATATCTTTCTATATAGTGGATGTAAATATCTGAATTGTACCTGTATATGTATGCATACATGTATGTATGTTTGTGTGTTTGTGATGTACCTCTTGTTTGATCTCGTGCCAGTATCTCCACAGAGCTGCAGTTCTACCCAAATCAACATCAAAGTTATCACAGCTCCTCAGAGTCTCGGCTCACTTGTGCTCACACACAAGACTTTGGCAAACTCAAGGCAGAGGTGTTGAATACAGAGTGACACAGTGTGAAAGTGTTAATTCATATTTTATGAAATGTGTTTATCTGACTTTTTTCACTCTTACAGTCTATAGGAAAACGCCTGCATTAAATAGAATAGGAATATCCTTTCCAAATATCCTTAAAATATCTGTGCACGGAACACAGAACAGAAACATTTCTGCAGTACAATAAAAAGGTAAAATTCGTCGCTATCAGAAAGAAGCAGGAAAAACCACAGATTACAATCATAAAATGAGATGACAATGTATTCTGTTGAAATGTTAACGATATCTTAGAGAAAACAAAGTATCACTCAGTATCTCATTCAGATTACAATTTTATTCCAGTCGAGCTGAATCAGATCAGATTAGTCTGATTGGGGCATTTACATGATGCATTTTTATTCCAATCGTCCATTTATTCTGATTACTTATCTCCATGTAAACGTTCCTAGTGTGTGATTGTGTGTATGAGTGGGTGAATGACTGATTGTAATGTAAAGCACCTTGGAGGCTACTCAACATTTACCATTACGCAGCTGCAGTGCAAGGCCACATTATCATATAATGCTTAGAAAACATTCATATCTTACATATCTACATGGCACAAGGAGTAAAAAAAAATGTAGTCCTAATGGGCCAATTTTCCCATTTCATCACATTTCAAGCAGAAATATCTGTGAATGAGGAAGGCTTTATGTGTAATTTTAAAAGCTGAAAGAGAAAAGGAGAGGAATTTAAACAGAGGAAGAGCTTTTGAGTTCCAGCAGGTTCTGACGCATGGGACCTGAATGTCTTGGCGGTTCCTTTCTTGAGAATCCTGAATGGAATGGCAAACAGTAGTAGGTAGCAATCTGGCTGGATAAACTGGGTTCTGGTCTCTACCAGAAGAACACAGAGGATAAAACAAAACTAAAGCACACTGAAAGGTTAAACTGCACAGGAACAAAAATTAAAAGTAATGGTGAGTGAAAACACCATTATCTATCATGCTTGTCCTTGCAGGGTTGCGAGGGGGGATGGTGCCGATCTCCAGCGGTCATTGGACGAGAGGCAGGGTACACCCTGGACAGGTCGCCAGTCCATCGCAGTGAGTGAAAATAAGAAACAGTAAAAGCAACTATCCCAACAATACATTTAGTTGTTACGGTACGTAAACATCACCATGTGGAGTTTATGGTTTCCACCAAGTCAAAATACTTATGATGATAAAAATTTCACAACACTGATAAATAATTGTCCATTGCTAATTTGATATGGTTCAGCAATTGCAAAATAGAAGATTATTTGAGCAAATCATAATGTCATGATGGATGCCTTTTACACAAGCCTTAGTCAGAGTGTGTTAGGTCTGTGGATCTATAATGCTACACCTAAATTTTAATGCTATTCTTTTGATGTATCTCTGATTTGAATCATAGTGTTCCTTACCTCTGTTTTTATTTAAAATGTAAAGCATTTTGAACTGTCTACTGTAAGAATGGTGCTATATAAATAAAACTTTAATTACCTGAGAGATACTTTACAGTGGCCCAGACAAGTCAACAAAATGCAAAAGCCACAACGGAAGTTCTGCTAAAACTGAGTTTATGCTAAACCTGCTAGTAGGGCTGGGCAATAATACGATAACGATATCTATCGCGATAGACACGTGATCAACATCAACAGAAAACACGTCCGATAGAATGCTCAGTAATTTCACTGAACTCCGATCCAGAACCGCACAGCATTCTGGGGGATGTAGGCAGAGGAAAGGCTTTTGTCGCTCAACCTGTCAGGGCCCAGCTAAGAAAGGTTGGTGGCATCAACTAACTGGCTCTATGGTTACCTAGCAACAACGTGTTGCGTAACATGCACAAGAGCAGTTTCGTGTTGCCCCCAACGTGCTCCGGCCTATTTCACTCAGAGGTCCGCACGTACTCGAGGCAGAACAATGCGGCGTCAAAGTAGACGTCCGCTGGACACGTCGGTACAAAGGCACATTTTTACGACCGTTGCACGAAATAGTGTTCACATCGGACTGTTTTGTATGTGACACCAAGAAAATGTTGGGAGTCTGCGCAACCTGTCGCAATAAGGACGTGCAGCATGACTGTCACTCTCTGCTGCACTGACAGGTGGCTGCCCTGGTGGAGAGGAAATGGGCTAGGCGCCCATCTAGGTCATCAAACTTTCCATTTGGTTTGTGGGAAATGAAGGGATTTGTCTCAAGAAATGTAGGCAATTGATACGCTTCTTGCATGGAGTCTGCTTGGTTCACAGAGTACACACAGCAGGGGTCGCGTTAATGGAAAATTTTCCGTCTTTCACTGGTTTTTTTTAAACTGTGACGAAAAAATCTGAAGGCCATCCGTGACAGACAACAGTTCACACAGGACCACTTGGTGCAGACGCAACTTTATGCACAGAAAACATCGCAGAGGTAACTAAATCAAACAATAATAAAAGAAGAAATCCCATCCGATTATTGTCTCTAACCTGGACACTGAACTAAATGCATCTGCCGCACTTGATGCACTAAATACAGCTTCATCTCACTTTTTAAACTTTATTAATTTTTATACTTGGATTCATTTATTTATTAGGCTTCTTGAACTGGGATCTGAGTCCAAAATTTCAACCATAAACATGTGAACTGGTATGACAATAAAAATCATTGAATCTCCCAATCCGGGAGCTGACAGCACATTGAACAGTTATGAACAGGAGGCTTTGGAGCTTGTCTGGTGCAGCAGTGCATTCTGGGAGATTTCCTCCTGCTGCCCCTCATTTACAGAGATATGCCGACTTCTGGGTGCTTCAAATGGAGAAAAGATGCCCTGATTTCAAAACTTTGGCTGAAGTGGCACCTGTAATTCCAGTTTATAGTGTGGCAGCAGAGCTCGGATTCAGCCTGCAGACCAACGTCAGAACCCTGAGACATTTGATTACACACAATCCGGTGCGCAATTCATGTCCATGTTCATAAATAAGTGTGATAGTTTCCTTTCATTGTTTATATGTAGTTACTGGTTCCACAGTCAGTGGGTTTTGTCACTGGAGAGAAAATGTTACATGCATTTATCTGCTTGATCTGTGATGGCACGATGTGGATTTTCTACTCAGCTTGTATGTTAATTAAATCAAATGAAAATTAAATGCAATTGAATATGTCACTATTATCATTTAAAATCTGATGGGAAAAAATAGATTACGATGTGGGTTTTTTGTGACGCCGTCAGTCAAAATGACGGACATTGATAAATTCCAACGCAACCTCTGACACACAGTACGCCTGAGTATGTGGGAGCAGTTTCATGTTTGCCACCGTGCCTCATAACTGCTTAAAAATAAACAAGGATGGGGAGGAGAGAGAGGAGAAAATGAGTGCAACAGCTCAAGAAGACATTGTGAATAAAAGAGGAAAGGTCATGTCACCAGTTTGGCAGTAAAACCTATATAATAAAACCTAATCAATAATTATTAATATCAACTGATATGAAATGCTTATATCGTGATATGTTTTTTAGCCATATCGCCCAGCCCTACTTGCTAGCATAAGTTTGTTTTTGTTTTTTTTAGCATAACTTCTGTTGTGGCTGTTGTTGCATTGTGGCTTTTGCATCTTGTTGACCCTCCTGGGACACCGTACCATTTAGAGGACTCATTACTCAGCCATTGTTCACATCTTTTGTTTTGAGAGCCTTTTCCACCAAACCAGTCCCAGTCTTTCCACTGAAACAAACTCAGCTCCAGTTCACTGCAGGGCCAGAGGACAGAACCACTTTCATCAGGAGTTCACAGGGAACATCAGCCAATCAAAACATTCTGAGTGCCATCTGTAATGTTAATCGGTCATACGCTTATTCTTGCAGGGTTGCGAGGGGGGGCTGGTGCCTACCTCCAGCTGTCATCGGGCGAGAGGCGGGGTACACCCTGGACAGGTTGCCAATCCATTGCAGAAATATAAAACATGAAAACAGTAAACCCAGAGCACTTGAATAAGAATAAAATGTTGCATCAGCATCAGATTCTTCTGGAACCACCACTAAAGAGTTTAGGTCAATAAGACACTTCCAGCTGTGCTCACAGCTGAATCTAGAAATGATATTTCAGACCTTCATCACTATCACCTGTTGTTGTTGTTGTTGTTTTCCAGTTGCTGATGAGAGGTCAGCTGATTAGGATTGGGAAGTGTTCACAAGCACCACAGTTATTTAAAACAGACAGTGTTAGAGAACTTGTTTCCAGGGATACTGGGATAAATAATATTATTTACAGTATGTGGTTAAATTGTCTCTGTGTGCTACAATTCTTCACAAAAACAGAACACTGCAGGGGGAGGTTCAAATAACGGGATGAGAGACATTTAGAATGATTTATGACGTGGTTCTGACCTGTGACATGGAAAAGCAAAGTGCTTCTTTTTTACAGAACCAGTTAAGATCTTGCAGTAGGAGCAGTCCTGGTTGACAACTGGAACATCCTTGGTGAAATAGTTCTCGCAGTTTCTGTCAAAGAAAGCTTCACCTTTTCTGCTCTGAAATCCCCATGTTTGGGTTGATTTTGAGAAAAGGAGTCACTGAGCCATGAGGACTCTTCCTTCTTAATATGATTTGTTGAAAGAAAAGCAAAATATTTTGCATTTCAGATAGAGGTCCACAGTAAATTGAGTTTGAGTTGTCATCATGATATCTGTGGAATCACAATCAACTACTTGGATACAATATTTGGTACACTTTAATGTTTCAGGTGTCATGTATTCTTCTTTTTCTTTTCAGTCATACATTTGGCCACATGGATAGATTTTCTGTCCTTACTGCGACTGCTGGGAACATCGTGATAAATGAAAAGAAAGAGAGCAGTAAGGAAAATGTAGCTTATTCATAGCTGAAATTGTTATTCTTGTATTCAACAATAATATCATAATATATTTTATAATATTGTCCTGCTCCTAATTTACACTTAAAGCTTTGGCATTCTGCATAGTCTTCTACTTAATCACTGAGTGGACTGTGCAGTAACACAAAGCTTTAAAATGCATGCAGCTAAATACACTGGTTGAGTGTGCGAGAGCATGACGGCCCTCAGCTGTGTTCTAAATTTAATCTTCCCGAACAGTGCAGCCACAGTGAATCATTATGCAAAGCTTGGGCAGGCATGAATGAGAGGAGAATGTTGTGAAGCTGCGAGATGGCTGAGCATACACGAGACTGCCATTCCAGAGCAGATGTAAATGCTGGCAACAACCACAGAAACCAGAGGGAATAAATCAGCACTATCTGGCACACATGCAAATATACAAATGCGTAGTAAAAGCAGGCACACTGAGTGAGACACGTGTGAGTTTTGATATCAGCTAAATTAGAGCAGAACTACATAAAATGAAGCAGAACCAATGAAGCTGAATGTATTCAACTTGTGCTTGATGTCGGGAGGACTCAGAGGGAAATGTTGGATGAGATACAGCTTCCAAATGATGTCCCTGCTGATGTCTGATGCTGTTTTAAGCTTCCACTGTGGTACATTATACAAGAGAACAGTTACAAGATCAAAACACATGGACTCTTTTAATACCTGCTGGAGGAACAAGAGTGTTGCATTCCACATCTGTTCCTTCTCTGTATAGTAAGATGACAAACTTTCTATTCACACATTAGTAAGGGTCCTAAAAACAACTAGATAAAAGAAAAGAGCTAGGAGAATAATGAGCGTGTGCTAAAAGCAGGTTGGCACAGAGAATTCACAGCTCACACCTGAAATAATGAGATCTGCTGTGATCTGCTACCTGATGATCCAGGTGTGTGTGTGTGTGTGTGTGTGTGTGTGTGTGTGTGTGTGTGTGTGTGTGTGTGTGTGTGAGAGCGCGTGTGTAGAACATGGTAGCATCAGCAGCTGACCAGTGTGTTGTGTGTCACATAGAGAACTGAGCTTTGACTTCCTGTTCTTGTGGCTGCTCAGTCAATAAAATAACTAAACTTGGTGTTGTGCAACTTCAACAAATGTCCATAAGTCATTTTTCTAAGTCCAAGTCAAGCTTCAAGTCTCTGATAATTATTTCCTCATCATATACATGCCATCTAGTCTGCCAATAACAGTGCACTGCTGTAGGTAAAAACTGCAAACTTGTACTGTTTGTCCTCATGCCTAATTTAACACATGAAAATTTAACAATGATCACATAGGGAACTGAGCTTTGAGTTACAACACAACAGTTAATTCAACAAGACAAAAAAACTTGTAAGAGCTGCTTCAAATCATAAATATTAATTTTAAAGATTTTGTCTCACCAGTGGATTTTTGTCTGAAAAAGAGGGGGACATGTAGTCAAAGACTAGTATCCTTGATTGAAATGTTTTGGGTATTTTCTGACGTGGACCAGAAAGCGAGCTCACATTATACCAATTTTAAAGTCTCAGCATTGGCTACTAGCCCTTTTTAGAATGATTTTAAGGTGCTCCTTCTGGTATCTAAAAGTCTATATCTAATGGTATCTAATGGTCTTAGCCCACCCTATTTATCAGATTAGCTTCTGTCCTACAGCTCCTCCAGGTCCCTCAGATCTTCAGCAGAGGGTCTTCTGTTGGTGCCCAGAGCAAGAAATGAGGCGTCTTACTCCTACTACGTCCCTCAGCTGTGGAACAGCTGTGCTGAAGAACTACGACCAGTTGAGAGTTCAGCTGTTTTTAAAAACAGACTAAAAACACATCTATTTAGTCTGACAATTAGTTGACGTTTATCAGCTCTTATAGTTTATTATTCATTTCAATATTAGCAACTTTTATATGATTTAGACAATTCAATTCAATTTACTTCTATGCACCGATTCACATGTCATCTTAAGGCTCTTTACAAAGAAAAGAAACCCATCAGTTGTATCCATTTCAATTGATTCTAGTTATCAATCAATGCAGTCAAGTTTAGTTTATAATTAAAATTATTTAAAAAAACAAAAAACAAAAAAAAACTTTGTATCCATTGAAACCCAGCAGACTGCATTCAGTCATTGACTTCCAGCATCTACTTCTCCTGGATAAGCACATAGCAACAGCAGACAATCACTTGCATTGTGTTGACTTTACAGCAATCCCTCATACTGGGCATGCATGTAGTGACAGTGAAGAGGAAAAACTTCCCTTTAACATGAAGAAACCTCCAGCAGAACCAGAACCTGACTCAGTGTGAATGGCCATCTGCCACGACCGACTGGAGGTTTGAGAAGAAAGAACAGATACACACAAAGAAGAACAGAAGCACTGATGCAGGAATACTTTCTATACTAGAGAAAAGTAAAGAGCTAATGGCAGTAACAGCTTTTTTAGCAGCTTCATCTAGAAGAGAGACAGCTAAACAGATCAGCTCTGAGCCAGTTTTCAAGTCTATAGAATGAAAGAATAAAACATAGTTAGCTAAAGCTAAAGCTCAGCCAGTAACTTTGTCTAGGATAGAGATGGGGCTAAACACTGAAAGACAGGGCCAAGTTTATCATCTATAGGAGAACACCATATTGTTGGCAGCAGTAGCTCAACTAATGGCCTCCCTCAAAAAAGGTATCACAGCTGTTTATATTTTTTAATTTTACTGCTGTTTAAGTAATCAAAACAATTGATAAAATGTTTTAAGTACATTGCACCTTACTATTTGAAATGTTTATTTACTATGTATGGTCCTAACTTTACTCTTTTTACAAGTACACTGTTTTATAAGGAGAGTTGGTTTACCTTTCCCCTTCTAAAAACATGTAGGCTACACATCTCCAGTAGTCCCTCCACTAATCTAGTCTACATAACTGTGTTTTCACAGCTTTCATTCTTAATAATTGATTTCCCTTTTAATTCCTCATTGTTGTATTCCCAATCATTACTTATTTTATCTGTCAATTTAATAAATTTGATCAAATTGATCATTTCATTGAGTGTGTCCCTAGTGGTTAAATGTCTGTCTTTCTGTTTTAACATCTTTAAAACACTTTGTGTTACATCTGACTGTATGAAAAGTGCTGAATAAGTAGAGTTTGACTGGTTGATTGGAAGGGCAGCAACTGCGCAGCCTCAAGACACTTCGGACAGACGAACAAACAGGATAAAGTGTGTCGCTATTCAGATATAGATTAGGATCTCTTGATATCACTGCCCTTTCCTTATAGTTTTCAGTGGAACATCTAAGGAGAGTCCTGCAAATCACAGCATACACAACATTCAAAAGAAGAAGCTGTTAGCTTGGAGACAGACAGCTAAAGCTAATTTGCTGGAGCTAACCATGAGTGATTTTCATAATATATAGTTTTAGCCTAAACCGTTTGGTGTGCTAACATCAGAACTCACATTAGGATTAAAATCTCTGCCAACTGCCTCTATGTTTGCACAAAACGAAAAAGTACCAGCAGGTTTCTGTCAGATGACTGCAGGACCACACTGCAAAAACACTAAATCTAAGTATTTTTGATCTAGTCTCTAGGGCAAATATCTTGAAAACACCTGAAATTAGACAAAACTAACTTACTAGTAACTTTTTAGCATGATATAGGAGCTTGTTTCAAATCAATGATTCCTTAATATTGATTTTTAAAAAAGTACCAGTTATAAGTGAAATAATCTGCCAGTGGAACAAGACATTTTTCTCATATTACAAGTTAAAATGTATTGTATCTAATGAAATGAAGGAACAACAAATCAATTCTATGATTTATCTGAAAAATGCTTTGGTAAGTAGGGAACCATAATGGTAAGTTTATTCACATCCAGTATTATTGCAATTACTGCCTTTTCTATTTGTGGCTGTTGTTGTATACCCTTTGCAAGAGCTCTCATCCTCAGGTGTATTGACCATGTGACTGGTTCAGTTGATACCAAAGGCTTGAGATTACCAGAATATGAAATGGAGGTGGTGCCTGAGCACACACCAATGTTGTCAACTAACTATTTGAGCACAAATGATGATGTGGATGGAAATGAACCAAACCAAAGTCCTGGAGAAATTATGATACTGTGCTGTGAGGAGGACAAAACCCATTGTTCAGAGCCAGCCTGAAAATGGGAGCAAAATTAAATTACAGCTATGACCCAAGGATGCGAAATCAGCCCTTGCTCAAGGGCAGCCTGAATGGGGGGCAAGGAGACTACACCA
This sequence comes from Anableps anableps, assembly GCA_014839685.1. NCBI lineage: Eukaryota > Metazoa > Chordata > Actinopteri > Cyprinodontiformes > Anablepidae > Anableps > Anableps anableps. The sequence goes on from CM026082.1 coordinate 31,781,422, forward strand.
GGATGTTGAGCTACCAGGAGGATGCCCGTCCCTTTCCTTCGCCCTGGAGGGGGATAGAAGTAAATGACTGCATTAAATTAAATTAACAGGGTCTATGATATAGGGTATACAATATACTGATACATAATGTGCTTGCTCATTTCCACTGTGCTTCTTAGGTTTTTATTATTTTTATTATTTTTAACTTTTTCCTCAATAGGGCCTTATTATCTTAATCATTATTTTCAACCTTAGAGACCCATCAGCATAGGAATGTTCTATAGGAAACACAGGGGGTGCACAGGCTACAGGCAGTTATCAGAGATATGGCGTTCCGTTGAGGGGGGGAGGAACTACGTGGTGGCCGGAAGGAACTGCCTGCCACATTGTAGTCCATATGCACTAGACACAATGATTGCTGTGAGGTAGTTTTTTTCCACCTCAACAAGGGGTATCTGTTCTAATTATCTTTTTGCTGCCCTAATTAAACATTACATAATTGGTTATGTAAGCTCACTGCTGCACGCTTACATAACCATAACTGCTGACACCACATAAGATGCACACATAGTCAAGGATAAACTGATACAGTAGGATGACACCCCTTAACGAGAGTTAAGAATAATGTATGGATAAAAGCAGGACTCGTACTCCATTCTATGCTCCTCTTGGTTCATCCTTAAGATAGACTGAGGGGGGCCCGATACCAAAGGTGAATGTCACTCTGTATCTTTTCCATTTGTATACTCGGTACACTGATCATTTTTGGCATTAAATCTTGATTTTATACTTAACCAATTGTCATTATCTCACAAGGTAAATCCTTTGCTGGTTTTATTGGTTGGGTCTCAGAACTACAGAGAAACAAACCCAGTGGTGCACGGAAGGGGAAAGAGGGTGCACACCCTTAGCACCATAAGATGCTTATGGATAAAATTCAGACAGACCCGACATGTGCTAGCTTCATCAGGGGGACCTTGCGCACGCTGCAGGATTTTATTCCATGATGACATAGTGAGTTACTATGGTAACCTTTGAGTTTGTGGTTCCAGCTCTCTTCAGGTCCTCCTGTGTAGTTCTGGGCTGATTCCTCACCTTTCTCCTGATCACTGAAATTCCACCGGGTGAGATCTAGCATGGAGCCCCAGTCTGATGACGACTGACAGTTATCTTGAGTTTCTACATTTTCTAATAATAACAATGATGGGTTCAAAGCGGTGCAATTAAAAATGTATAAAATAAAACGTTAATTATCTAAAAATCATGCAATGTAATTTTCTGGGTGTATTTTTTTAGATTCTGTCTCTTACAGTTAAGTTCTCTAAGCAATCACACAAAACTAGCAAAAAGCTGTTCCTTTCACTTGAGAAATATTTCTAAATTCAAATTGCTGGTGTCAGAGAGTGAATTGGAGAACACTCTTGCTTTTATCTCTTTTAGTTTGGGTTATTGGAATAGGCCTTTTGCCTGTCTTAAGAAATATCTTGATCGCCTCCAAATAGCACAAAATTCAAGCAGAAAGACTGGTAACTAGAACCAACAAGAGGACACACTGTATCACTCCTGCCCTAATGTTCCTGCTCTGGCTACCAGTTACTTGACAATGTTGCTTCCTTTCAAGGGCAGCAGAATATTTTTTATTCAGACAACCTTTTATTTAGTTTTTATGATTTTGTTTTAGTCTGTATGTCCTTCTAATTATGTTTTAGATTTTAGTTTTCGTTAAACCTTTGTGATTGTTATCTGTGAAATGTGCAATGTGAGTGAACTTTACTTATATTAAAAATGGTATCACCTTTGCAATATTGCTAAAAGACTGATGGAGTTAACCCGTGCTGTAGTACTTGAGACCAGTCTTCGTCTCGAGACTGGTCTTGAGACCACCTTTTGATGGTCTTGGTCTCATCTCGGACTTGACTGCATTTGTACTCGGTCGTGTCTCGGTCTTGGACATCGAGCACTCGGGATTTTATTTCAAGACCACAATTGTAGTAATATCACTAAATTGCCACAATATTGTCCAATTTATTTGTTTACATCCTTGTTTTCATTAGATGCAAAATGTACTGATTTAAATCCAAGCAATAACGTGACTCATTGCTAATTATGTGTTTTTCTTAACTGCTGTCACCCATCCCCACCCCCTTTCACTTGCACGTGGCACTGCAAGAAAATTAGATGTAGGTTGTCTGGGAGCTGGAGAAGATGTCTGCCAAATCATCAGTGATAAAATTCAACTACATAAATTATAAAGACTATATCTGTAAAACAACATCCAGAAGAAAGCATACAGCGACATTTAAATTCTGTAGCGCTTCGCTTTCTGAAATGGTGGGGATTACGCACAACTTTTATGTCACTTAGAAAGGAAGCGGAAAGAAAGATAAGCTGTGTGTATGTAATGTTAAAAAACTGTCTCTGTGTTGCATTGTTGTGCGATTGTGTTGACCGACATGTCGCTCATATCCGCCAATGCTGTGACCAAAGTCTGCAGTGTTGTAATGTAATAGTAATGATCCGATTGTTTTGAACGGCTCTTTACTATGAATGGTAGGACTTAAGTCTCAGTGAGAGCCGTTCTTTGTTTTGTAATGCTCTGCACACACTGCAGTAGCTATTAATATTCTATTTAATTTAAAATTACATTAATTTAATGAGTGACTAAATAAAATACAAGAACGTCAGAGCACACAGAGCACATGCTCATTGCTCCCGTTTGTTTTCGTCACCTGTCATGGTGGTAGACATATGTAGTTGGTCTTGACTCAGTCTCCCCCTCCCATGGTCTTGGACTCGACTTGGAACCTAAAAGTCTCGGTCTTGTCTCGGTCTCGATATGTTCTGGTCTTGGTATTGACTACAGCACTAGAGTTAACCAACAATTAATTCTTTCAGACTCAGCTATAAAAGAATATCTACATTTAACCATGCAGAAGTAATTTACTAACAACCACAACAAGATTCTTAGAGTCACTTGCCTCTCACCAGTTGATGGAAATACATAAACAATTTAAAAGTTTATGGTTTGGCAGTAGATATGTCTTACCTTAAGCCCATTATAAACAATGTGTCAAAGGGTAAGTGGACTGAACATCAGTCCAGCTATTTTACACATTATTCACAACTATTCAGTTTGACCAGATTCATTTTCTTCAATAAAAAGAAACACTGCCAAGACAAACAGAGGTTTCAAAGTTTACATGTTAGCAGCAATAGTCGTTGCTGCTATTACTGTTAGTGATTGGGTCATGCTTGATTTTTTTCGAAGATCTAAAAATCTGTTCGAATGGTACCTTCTAATTAAGGCACAGAACTTTTTTCCATTACATATTCTTTGTCAGTGACAGCACCTCTTTCCCACAGCCACAATCACAGCAACATCAAGTGCAAAACTTCATTTATACATTTTCTCTTGAGGAAAAATCACATTTATTCATTGACCCTATTTTACCAGCTTAAAAAAAGAATCAGCAAGCAGGTTTATCTGTCCATGAGTCAGAGGTGTAACAAGCTTTTTAAAAGTGTGGGGGGATATGGGTCGCTGTGGCAGAGATGGTGGCTTTAAACAGAGGGGGTGGAGGGGTGCAAAGTGTTGCATGTTATTATGTGGAAATTTCTGGTACTGCTAATGGGTTCAACACATGGAGACGACTTTAGGTGTATCCATAAAGGTATTTTCTCGTTCAGGCTGTTTTGGGAGACCAGAAACGATCATTTGTCAGTGTTACAGCACCACCGATTGGCCTGGCTTACGCACCACAGCGTTTTCTGTGGTGCTTCATCCTGTTGTTTGGAGACATATGTTTACTTTATCTTTTATGAAAATTTACCGTTTAAGCTCAGAGTGCATCTGGATAAGGATTATTTTACAATGAATTTTGAATCTGGTTGGTTATGCCTACAGAACTGTGGATAAATAACATCACCACCTGAGCACTCTGACCCTCCCTCAACCAATTCATCTTCATATATATATATATGAATATATATATGGCTATATATATATATATATATATATATATATATATATATATATATATATATATATATATATATATATATATATATAGCAGGAAGCAGGTGAGAAGGTTGCCAGGTGATCTGAGTTGAGGCCACAAAATAATTGTCATGTCAGGAGAGTGCACTGTGTTTTCACTTCAGCCTTCATTGTGAAATAAAATGTACTTAAATGTTATTATTAACTCACTGGTAGTGTACTGTTATGTTTGGGTTGTTTATGTTTATGTTTAATGAGAAGACAGACAGAGTGATGAAGATGGAAGAGGATACAGGCTTAATAAAGATGCTTTAGTTTTTACTGGCTTCAACATTTCAACAAGTCAATGAAACTGTATAAATTGGTTAATTCATCAAACTTCTAATTCCATACAAATATTTACATTTTTTTTTTATCATATTCCTATTGAAAGCTTTTATGAAATATGTGGGGGAGTGGAGGGCAGAAGACAAATATACATACATATACATACATATACATACATCACAAGTAAAAACAGGTAAGAAGACTTGAAGAAAACAGGTAAATTAAATTATAACTCTGCAAAACAGTTACATGAATCCACCACCAGGTGGCAATTTGTGTGCCAACCGGTTTATTGAATGTGACGCTAAAAAGTCCGCCCCTGCGGTGGGCCAGTTCCAAACAGACTGGCCCACCTACTGCTGCTTGGTTAAAAGTTTTAATAAAAAAAAAAAAAAAAAAAAAAAAAAAAAAAAAAAAAAATATATATATATATATATATATATATATATATATATATATATATATATATATATACACACACACACACACACACACACACACTCATAGTTACATTGATAAGGTGACCATTTTTATTCTGAAATGACCAATGTAATTTTTCATGAGGTCCAAAATAGCATCCTTGAAGAAGGTATTAAATATACTTTTCATTAAGGCCACATTTCTTTGTTAAAATGTTTTTTTAATTGGTTGGATATAATATTCTAACCTTAAATATCATGTTTTCATTAATGTAAGCAGAAAATCATCATATTACCAGAAAAAAGGCTTGAAAACATCAGTCTGAGTGTAATTAACCTGTGTTATGTATTTCACTCAGTGAATCAAGTTTTTATTCTCTTCAATATATTTTTCTTTAACAATATTCTAATTTATTCAATTTGACTGTTTGATATTAGTACATGACTTATTGAGTAAAGATTATTGTTATTCTAACCATAGTGCTTTGCCTTTCTTCTTGTAAATGCTCTTCAGGCAGCTCTTCTCCTTTCCCCATATCAAAATCTAAGTTTTGGTCCCTCTGGCTTTCTGTTGGCTCAACTGGGTCATCCTCAGCCACAGTCTATGCAAGAAATTAGTATTGTTAATGTGGAAAGTAGAGGTGGGAAGATCAATCTAAAATATCAATAATATTGATACAAAGTTGGTATCAGTATCAGATCGATACTAGTATGATAAGATCGATCCTTTACTTTCAGATTCCCTCTTTAAATTTTTATTGATTAGGCCCAAGCAGCTAAGCGCTGTGAAGGTCTACTGTAATCATAGTGTTTCTTATTATTATGATTCTCGACACACAAGAAGCGCTAATTTGGAGGCCCAAACATATAGGGAAACTCACCAAACTTCACCCAAAATTGTCCCCCAACTGAAATTTTAGTATTTTAATGGAATCAAAAGTGGGCGTGGCCCCTACAGCGCCCCCTAATGTGAGATAGACCAACTGGTAAATGCTAGAGAGCTGAAACTTGGTACATAGGTAAATCTCTCTACAACAAGAAAAAAAGTCCCTTGGAAGTATGCTCTAAACCCAACAGGAAATCGGCCATTTTGGGTCAAAGAGTCAATTCTGGCCATTTTTCAATTTTCATACGTCGATTTTTAAGAAACTCCTCGTAAAGATTTTGAGCTGTCGGCTTCAAACTTGGTCAGTATGCACTTAAGGGACAAGGGACTAACAGTTATCAAAATCTTGAGTTTTTGAGCATGTTAAAGGGGCGGAGCCAGGCCTCAAAGTTGCCCTATTCACCATGAGATTCAAACCGCAATAACTTTCACATAAAAAGGTCAATTGGCACCAAACTTGGTATGAATCATCCATAATGGATGGCCGATGATCCTATATGATCATATGCTGATGTCATAAAAGCCCCACCCCCTCAGAACAGGAAGTCACTCTTTTTCTTGGAAAGCTCCATCTCTGACCCCCTTGACCTAATCAAGATGATCTTGTGTCAGAAGACAGAAAACAAGTTAGTCTCACTTGCTTTAAAGCACCAAGAGTTTTCACTTGAGGCCGTGGGCGTGGGCGTGGCCGTGGCCGTGGCGGCGTGGCGAAGTCAAACATCACGCTGTTGCCATACTTTTGGCTCTAAATTCTACATATTTCAGCCAAGCTGCACCAAACTCACTATGATCGATCCTCATTCACGCCTCAATAGAATTGCAGTCCAACATTTTGTGGGGGTGGCCTAATCCCTCCACAGCGCCCCCTAGAAATCTTTAAAAAATTAGCCCCAAGCTATGCTTTGACCGACAATCATGAAATTCAGCACACAGGTGTATAATCTCAAGACCTACGAAAAAGTCTGTAAGAGCCCTGGCCCAAACCCCACAGGAAGTCGGCCATTTTGGATCACAGCCATTTTGTCTCTTTTGTATCTCTTTTGCATCTGAGCGAACTCCTCCTACAGTTTTTAACATGGAGACTTCCCAGTCACTCTGCAGAGTCTTGAAGCATTGAAAGGCAAAAGTTATCAAAAACGTTTTGCTACATCAAAGCATGTGGGCGTGGTCAAGCCTCAAAGTCTGACCCTTTGCCATAAAACATTAAGGTGGAAAAACGTCCATATACAAGGTCATGGCTTAATGAAACTTTCTGTGTCATAACAGACCAGCACTAATCAGTCTCATCATCATTTGGTGACGTCACCACGTCCCGGCCCCTTTGAACAGGAAGTGGGCTGTTTTGCTGCTGGTTGTCTTCCTTTTACTCTTTGATTCAAACAGAATTAAAGTGATAGAAACCGTATCTACTAACTCTTGATAACTACACATGACAAGTTAAACAGCATACTGGAAATCCTATGTAAAAAACAAGCTATATCAACAAAAATATGTTCAAGTTAGAAATATAATATATGCTAACCTCGCTTAAGCTGCTGCAGGCAGTGTCATCTGACCTCTCAGGTCTGGTGGAGATACCAGACCCAGAACTATGGGAAGGCTCACCAAACGGGTCAGAAATGTTTACACTCATTGATGCGCTCTCCTGCACAGCTTTCTTTTTCCCTCTCTCTCATCTTTTCAGCGGCACCTTTACACCTTGCACTTTGCTTTCTCTGCTCCATCTTTGCAGCTAAGGTGGAGTTATTTAATGTTGCTTATAGTGACAGTGACTGACAGGTAATGTTCCGCGGAGGAATGAGATGACGAACTAGAGCCGCTGCACTGCGCATCTCTCTGCTGGATGCCAGAGACAAACGGAGATTTAATTTGTGTGGCACTAATGGGGACAAGGCATTTCTTATTTTGTGAATGTTTAGTTTTTAATAAGTTCCACTGTTTGTTTTAGTAGCCCAGGCTTATTGGGACAAGTTTTTCTGATCTCTTCATTGTCAGCTCAGCTGGCCAGCCCTGCAACGCTTGTTCATATGTTACAGATAAGCTCTGCGGCCGCACACAGCAGAGCTGATCTGCCTGAATGGAGAGGAGGAGAGGTAGAGAAGCCATTTTATATGGCATAATTTGGAGCACAATGGTCCAGCAAACAGGGTTTAGTTACACTTTAAACATTCCTATATTTTACAGTACAAGGTTTCTGTATTTTAGTTTTATATTCAGAAGTGGTCAACCTTTCTTTGTGTCACTCTGTGTCACTGCATTTTAGTGGAAATTTGAGTTTTAAATGATCTTCATAAAATGTCGTTTTCTCAATGCCTCCATGCTGCACAATGAACTAAAAGGTCCCAAGAGGATTCCTCCTCAGGGATCTAATTGTCCTCTGCTGCCTGATTTGATGCTCTCACTGAAGTCTGAAGTCTAAGAAGAAGCCACCACAGTGCTGCCATGTGTTCATCTGACACACTCTTTGCCATCTCTCTGTGTTTAACCAGGAAGTAGGTTAATCCAATGTGTAGATCTTTCAAACAGGAGAAAAAAATGGGAAAATAAAATGGTTCAGCAGTGATTACATTGAAAACTAAAAAGTTGTGGGATTGGTTCCAGTTTAACCGCTTCAGACACACACGTTGGTTAAAGAAACCTATCCTACATTGCCTACATAACGTGCCATGCGTGTGTGTTTGTGGTGAGTGCAGCTTGGTGATGAAAAGTGCTTTGATTGGTCACTGTGACTAGAAAAGTGCTAGACAGGTTCAGTCCAATAACTGAACAAATCAGAGACTTACCAAGGAACCGGAAGGTTCTGCGCACCAGCGGGTTGAGGTAACAGCAGTCGCCAGTAGCCACAGTCTTCTCTGAGTGATCAAACTCTTTGGATGTGTACTGGACCAGGAACACCACAGTCTCAGTGACCGTGATCTAATGGAAAAAAAGACCAGACATAAATCACAGTATTCAGTCTATATGAATTGTTTCTCACACTGTGTCACACCACACTGAACTCATCAGGCTCTGTGGGCGCCATCTGCACAGCCACAGCTGTGGAATACACTGAAGCATATGGTGAGGTGGGGAGAGAACTGGAAGAGAAGGGAATGAAGATGTGACTCCATATGATGAGATTTTGCTTTTTTATTGAGTATGTTAGGTTGAAGGCTAAAATTACTGCTCTGTGGATGTTGGCATCTTCAAATGAATACCTAGGTGGATTTTTTGCTCTGCCAGAACACTGACAGCACAACAGTCTGGAAAATAAAGCCAGGACTTTCAAGAAGGATGTTATAGGACATTACAACAGTTTAACCACTAATAACACACAGCAGATAAAAAGGAAGATCCAGTTAAACATATTTCTACAAAGCTACTGCAGTCTATAGCAAGTCATACAGCATGAGCTTCAGCAAGTATTTCAATTCATGTAGCACATTTTTATGGATAAAAAGTGCTTCACAATGAGAAAAGAACATTACATCAAAACATGAATAAAAATATAAAAGGGAAAATAAATGATACAGATAATTATTAACAATACTTTTGAAAATGATCTTAAAGAAACACTTGTTAGAGTAAGAACATCTTCAGCTGCATTAAAGATATGTCCAGTCTCTGAAGACGTCATAAAAACAAAGGAACCTTGTTCTACAGTCAAAGTGCAACAGTCTGGACATTCAGTAATATTCAGTAATATTGGATGGAGCTTGATCATGTAGGGCACTGAAAGTTAAAGTCAGGATTTTAAAATGAATCCCAAAATAACCAGGGGACTAGTGCAACTCCATTAAACCAGGAGTGATGTGAGTTATTCTGCTTGTTTCAGTCCTGAAGCTTGTTGCAGAGGTTTGGACCAACCAAAGGTGACTGAGAACTTCTTTGTCAATGCATGTGAAAAGTGTCTGAAAGTAGTCAGGAGAAGAAGTACTACAACAAGTTCCTGTTTTCACCCCAACCTTCCTGGTTTGCAGTTATTTCTCACAAAATAAAAACAGTTTTGGACTCGTTGTTATGAGTGACCACCAAGGACTCTGACTGGTCAAAAACCTAAATTCTTTAGGCCTCTCTTGAAAGCTGTGTCAAAAGTCAAATCTGTTGGGTGATCAGAGGAACCATGCTCTCAAAAGAAATAGACAGTTGGTCTCAGAGTTCAGTTAAAGGGAAATATTTTTTTTTACCAGACTAATTTCTTTTCGACATTCAGGTAATTCAGACAGTTTGAAGTGGAATATTACAGAATGTTATTTTGTTGTCTTTACACAGCTCATCCTGCTTTCACCCCCTAGCCAAATGATAACACTGCGGTTGCCCATTGTCTTCCAATCCACAGGTTGACAGTCCAGTCTCTTTGATGTTATAAAGTCAATAGAATGTGACTCCAATGTGACACTGTGTGGAATCTTAAGACAGAACTGTTTGTGATTTGCTACTAGATTGTAAAACAGATCCCTCTGCAGAGATCTTTTCTAAAACAGTCAAAAACTGTAAGTAAGCTAATTGAGGATTAGCACTCTGGTTCACAGGCAATGGGCTTTAGGCAGAAATTATCTGGTCTTGAACCTGCCTATCTGATCTTAGACCAGTCTTTAAAATTATTTGGTCTTGGACCAGGCCTTTTTTATTACTTTTTGTGTTGCATGAAGAACTCAGAGCATAGAGATATATTGTTTTATATACAGTTCAAACCAGAAGATGAAATTCACCCGTTCATCTCTGGGACACAGAACCCTTCTCCTTCCTGAGTGGTATGATGATTGGACATTCCCGTCATGTCTATGCTGGGTGTAATTGTATAAACAGATGAAGGCACCTTCAAGAATCTGGAAGTTGTTTCTGCGGATGAACCAGACTGGTGCAGCTCCATTATTCTCTTCCTGACATCTTGGCTGATTTATTTTGACTTCAATTGTGTCAAACATTAAAACTAAAGGCACTTCTCCACTGGCAAGTCTCTCTTTAACCAGTTAATGTGTGGTTTGGTTCTACCCCTGTTGTGAGTGTCTCCATTACGGTCTGTTCCTCACTATTTTGGGTGTGCATATGGGAACGTGGGTAGGCCTTTAGTGCCCAACAGTTGTGGATGACTCAATGTTTGCAGCGACACTCAGCAATCAGAACCTTGAGGTTCTGCTTTTGATGGACTTAGATAAACACAGATATTTCATTTTGTCCTTTAGAAATTCACTGCTGGCCCAAACATTATGAAAAAAATTCAGATAAGCTGATTATTTAGCTATACATATAAACATATCTATATTCTGGCACTTTATTTTTTTCAACGTACAAACTTTTGGATTTAGATAATGCATTGAAAAGATATAAACCAATATCCACACATGAACTTTATTTTTTAAAAATCCAAACAAAAAATAAAATGCACATCACACATCAATTAATATGTAGTTCCAGTGTTACACACCGTCAGCACAAAGCTGTTTCTCTGACAGATCGCCGACCAGAGCTGCACTGCTTCTCTCTCCTTTATTGCTGCCTGTTCTTCAGAGAGACGTGGTGCTTGCAGGGCTGCGAAATCATGGTCATTCTACGCCAAAACTTAACACATGTGCTCCTGGCGCTGCTCATGATTAAACTCATAATTACACTCTTTTCACACTGTGCAGCACTGTGCACAGAGATTTCCCCATCGTGGGACAATAAAGGATATTTCTATTCTATTCTACATAGTACCTGCACTGTTGATTTAGTTGAAACATGACTAATGCATAGTTAAATGTACATTAATATTTAACTTTCAAAGATTTTAAAATTTGCTTCACTTTTTCTAAAAATCTGAAAATAAAACTTTGTGTCAGATGTGCAGATAATATAAAATGTCTCTACTATGTTGCTAATTTCGATGATGGACTTTAAATAATAATATCACACCTTTTGGAGGAAAACACAGAGAATCTTGGGAGCACATTTAAAACAATGACAAAATACGATTTCTGAATTTCACATAAATCGTGAGCTGGGACGAATGAGACGGGTGATATGGCTATCTGGACTGCAATACACTGGTCAGGTCAGGTTTGAGGGCAGTGGTTAGGGTTAGGTGAAGGTCACGAAGCCTGGTCCTCAAGCTCTTCTTTTTAATTTCATCAAGGAGAATGTCTGCTAACACACACACAAAGCTTAGCATTGCTTCACACGTCTGGAAACCTGCTTCTATCCAGCTCTTGGTAAAAGTGCTGAAGTGAATGCTGCTTGTGATAAGTGTGCAGCTGATCGTCACCCTGCAGCTCATTAGGAGCACCATCAGTGACCACAGAGATTGAAGACATGAACAGCAGCATGTCTTGTTCCACAGTTGCAAAACTGTCTCTATACTGACTACAGAGAGCATCATTGTCACACCGAAACGTTCCCTAGGAAGAATAACTTCCCTCAGTCCTGGAAAACATGCAGTGTTTGGTTCATTTGTGATAAGAGTCTGTGGAAAAGTCACTGCTTGATTCCAAAGGCAGCAAGGTGTGCACAGAAGTGCAATTCACCCCTAAAGGCACATTCGGGTTTTTTGTTGTGTCAACTCAAAAAAGCTAAATCCACCAACCATGTGCTGTCAGACACATTTGTCTTCTGTCCCAAAAACTGTCCAATGTCCTCCCAGATGGTTCGGATCCTCGGCTGAGCCATCTAACTTCACTGTGATGAACTACGTCTTCATGTTCAGCTTGAATTTCCAGATACAACAGTTAGAGTTGGCTCTTTGGAGCAAATGAAATAAAGAATTAATTGATCAAATGATGTCTTTGCTATTGCTTTGATGATCAAACTTGAGTTGTTTTAGACAGAGGAGCAGCTAGTAAATGACTCAGTGACCTCCTTGACCTCCTTCTTTGGGGACTTCATCACAGATAAGCTGGCGGTTGGTCCACTCTGTTCCCCAGCCAGGGCCAGTCAGTGATAATTTCATTCCCTTCACTCCACTGTTTAATTCTATCATCTGATGTGAATTAATCTGTGCCTCTGGTCTGGCTGTTTATGTGTGGAGGTCCAGAAGTTCTACTGTTATGATGAAGTCCTCGTCAGCTCCTCTCAGAAAGATCGATATCTGATCAGTTTCTGATGCATCTGATGTCATCACAGACTACTAAAGAGAAATTAAAATCCTCTCCCTTATTTCAGAGCTGTATCTTTCGATGAGATGATGGCTCTTCCATTCTGGAAGTGACTGTGCTATGTCTCAGGGAGAGTCTTACTTTTTCTCAGGAAAAATGGTCTCCACCGTTTTTAGGCACCGTCTTTAATATACTCCCCATCCTGTACAAAGTATTCAAGATGTTCAATAAAAACACAGCAGCAAGATGTTAAAAGTGTGGAAAATATAAGCATGTTGTTGAGTCTAAAAAAACTAGTAATTTTTTTTGCCTTTCTATGAGTCATTTTCTAATTATTAGGTTTGAAATTCTGGAATTATGACGCCACTCAAAAATAGTTGCATTTGTTTAAAAAAGAACAACAGTGGGGGTTTTATTTAATCTGTCCTTATCTACTCCCTCTGACCAACATGCAGGGAAACCATTTTTGAGAATGGCAAGAATGGCTCAGGTCCAGGGTAGAGACTTCAGACATGTCTCAGTTTTCAGGTACTGGGGGACAAAAGGCATGCATTACATAGGAGAGGAGAAGTGCAAAGCAGACTGTGGTGATTTTTCATGGGTCCCCTGGTGGTCCAAAAAAATCTGAACCAGGGGCATAAGGGTCACGAGGGATGGGCCTTTTTTATGACCCCCCCCCCCCCGCCGCCCCCGTGACCTAGAGTTAAGGCAAAGAAATTTTTTAAATTAGGGCCAAAAATCTTCCCGAATGGCCCATTTCAGGCAGGCAGGCCCTGACAAGGGTCAGACTTCAGACATGGCTTAGCAGTATTCAGAGCCAAAGACCATTTGTCCCACTTTCTCATCCGCTTTCACACAAACTGACAGTCACAGTGACAACGTGCCACTTGTTTAGTCCCAAACTACCTCCCTGTGTTCTCTGCTTTCTGTCCAGATCTGTCTCAGTGTGGACCTGTTCCCTGCAGGCTGCAGCAGGACGGTGTGCTCAGGCCGTCCTATGTGGCATATTGGCTCGACTGCTCTTCTGGTGATGTTGAACTTCTGCGCTCTTCTTTTCCTCCATCCCTCACCCTTAAACTGTCACTTATTTCATTTTATACACATCTACGCCAGGATGCTCATCTGTCATCATCAGCAATGCATGACAGGACAAGGTTTAGCAGGGCATTTTGCCTTCCTCCAGACAGCTTTCACTGTCATTTTCACTGTCTCCATAGTCCTCTGTTGAGTAATCAGGTTTGTAGCCACAACAGATGTTAGATGGAGCAACAACATTGGCTGCCATGTGAACAACAGAAGGCTTCACAAACACACCTTTGAGACAAGATGGAGGACCATCCCACTTTGTCTCCACTCTGGAAATTCCACACATCATCAATCAATAATCTGAACATTATGATTTTTAGGAAAATAGTTCTCAAGGACATGTTATGCAACTGAAAGAAGGAGGCAAACTGCTCCTGACAGTGTGAGGTTAAAGCTGGCTGGGATTGTTTCCAACAGAAACTATGCAGCTACTGACTCCAGATGTGAAGATCTTTGTCCCTGTTTACTTGCAAACTGCAACCTGGCTCTTTATGGAGTAAAGGCTTCTTCCTTGCTGAGTGGCCTTTCAGCCCATTTCAGAACAAGACACACTTCAGTGTGCATAGTGACTCTGTCTGACCAATTTGAGCCAGCATCTTTACAAGGTCTTTGGCTTTTGTTCTTGGACACAGAACCCGTCTCCTTCCTGAGCAGCATGATGGTTGGACATTCCTATCATGTCTATACTTGTGCATAATTGTTTGAACTGTTGAATGCGGCACCTTCAAGCCTCTGGAAATTGTTCCCAATGATGAGCCCGTCTAGTGCAGCTCCAAAATTATCTTCCTGATATCTTGGCTGATTGTTTTTTTACTTTCCCACTGTGTCAAACCAGAAAGCAGTGTGTTCCAGCTGTGGTCTTAAAATAAATCCACAGGTGTGCCTCCAGTTAACTTAAATGTGTCAGTTAACCTATCAGAAGGTGTGGAAGGAAACCCAAAAGATTTGACCTAACTCATACAGGTTAAAGGATAATTGCATGTAAACTTCTGAATTAGAGGAAAGTAACAAAAAAATCTCTGTCAAATGTTCTCGATGAGTTTTCTCTCATTTAGCAAATAGAAATAATTTTGGTAATTCTAACTGACCTAAAACAAGGGAAGTTTGGTCTGATTTAACTTCAGACAGTGAAAAATAAAATGTGTCTTTTTATTTGGTGTACGTAAATATATGGTTTCAACTGTAAATTACAAAGAATGTTTCATAGTTATAATATTTATATATGAAGAAGATTAAAAACAGTCAGTATTTGTACTTTTCCTGATTATCCCAGTCTGTTCCAGCATGGTTTTGATTTTATGACTGCTCCTGCCTCCAGACTGAAATACCCTGTGCCATGCGAGACTAACAGAATTAGTATTTTACATAATATGCTCCTTCTGTACATGAAGTTTTGGTGTAGAATGATCATCCTGTCCGTGAAACCGGAAGGACCAGGTTTGAACTGTGCCTTTTTTCTCTTGCCTCTAACAAAAGCCACAAACATTTCTTACTCAATCACTTTTTAACCTCAGTGACATGCAGCAATATTTCAGAAGGCACCTCAGGACAAGGGGCTGGAATACTAATTATAGCAGTACTGGCAGACAAAGGTGCATGTAAATAGATGGAATAACATGTTTATAAAGTTTTCAGAAATCAAAGGGAAAAGAAACCTGACCTCAAGTTACACCTCTGGGCTTATGGAAGATTACAACTAGAACTTCTTCAGTGATCAATTAAACAACAGCAGAACAAAACATGTAAAATCATTGTTGATTTTTTTCAATGATAATTAGGGATGACCAAATTTGATCTCAGGAATCAATCCATGGTCTCCATCAAGGCATTTTACAATAATGCATGATTAATGCTGGTGTTTTAAAATGCATTAATCACGTATTGTTTCATTGCAGTTATGGTTTTAAAGCCACTCAAAATTGTGTATTAATGTCTAGCTAGAATAGATTTTAAATGAGCTGCAACAATTTGATTTCAAAGTTAAACTCTAAGACTGAATTACAACCAGTTCTAATTGGTTAAGCTGGCATGATAAGTCTCCCAGAAACAATAATCACATATACGCATATACATTTATTTTGCCAGTAAAAATTTCAAGACATATTCATGTTGATTAGTGTATTGTTCAGATTCTGTTCCCTCTACACTATACTTGGTTATTGGACGGTATCTTTTGTTACCTAGACAGGTAACCATCATCTAACATAAACTGAAAAAAAGTTGTAACCAGATAAGAAGAGACTATAAATTCTACTTTCACTACAGACAACCAGTCTGTATCCCTACAGTGATATTTCACCAAGCGATATCTGACCTGCTCATTGTGCCATTCAGTCCTGTGTGTGGATTGTGGAACAACAGTTCAGGATAGCAGGACAACAAAGTAAACTTTCTGATCATTTAAAATGTTAAAAAATATAGATTTAATTGGCAGCTACACTTCATAAAATATGACTGCTGTGAGAGGATCAGTCCGATCCACATAAAAATCACTGTAATGATAGTTGACAAATGCTGAATGTGTAAGACAGAATTTTCAGAGGAACAGCTACTAATTTAGAAAATTTAACTGTGAGCAGCAGATTATGACACAAAATAGCATGATAAAGCTTGGTTTAAAATGTCTCAAATGTCTCCTCAGACACAGTGGATTTCAACAAAAACCTACTAGTTTAATGTTGTCAGTTCACATAGCAGAGCCAGTTAAGCGCTTTACCTCACACTATGACAAATATTAGGGTGAATAGTTTAAACTTCAATACATTTTTTGGAACAGGATTAAAGCACTTTGTTGCGCACAACACTAGCTCATAAATAACCAAAGCTAGCTTTAGTAGACAAAAAGAAAGAAGCACAAAGGTAACTTGAAAACCTCTCATAAAATATACTATTTGTCAAGTATTCAACATAAAACATGGAGTACAAGTACTTAGGTTTTTCAAAGCTTTGTAGTCCTGAGAACATTCAACACCTGCTGGTTCATATCCAGCATATGTGCATATGTGCGTCCAAAATTATGCATTCTGTCCAGAAGCATTAATGTTTTATAGGGGCCGTACTATGTATTTTTCAGGCAGATAGTGCCATTTTTAGTACAAATAAGTAACTATGTTACATTCAGTTGTTATGAAAATGTTGTATACATCAAACATAACTTAAAGGAAAT
Source organism: Anableps anableps (assembly GCA_014839685.1). Lineage (NCBI taxonomy): Eukaryota > Metazoa > Chordata > Actinopteri > Cyprinodontiformes > Anablepidae > Anableps > Anableps anableps. The sequence goes on from CM026082.1 coordinate 31,798,331, forward strand.
TTGACTTTGTATCATAGCCGTATCTGATGCCTTAAAATTGGCTTCTGTCTCTTTAAGAACCTCCTACCCTTTCTCACACTCCACCTTCAGCACATCATCAGAACAATGCTTCTCCATGATGCCGTTTTGCATGATCACCTCAGCACCAGGTGTTTGCTAATTGCTGCTGTTAGTCTCGTGGAACAGTGCGGGGGAGGCGTTGGGGAGAGGTACTCTGTGGGGTGGGAGCTTGGCTGGGGACTGAATCTCCAAGACAGAGCTTTGGGTAACTAGGCGATGCATGTATGAGCAGGCGTTAACCCCTGAATGGCTGCCATGGGAGACTCAAGGATTCTTCAAACATGCATGAATGAGTCAAAGCAACACTCCGGGTATGTGTTTGATGAGGGGATAACATTATAACATGATACAAAGCTCAAAAAAAGTGGATGTTGCATAAAACCCCTATTTACCAGGTTGCTCATTAAATGGGTCACACATTAGATCTTGTCTTTAGGACTAAACATAGACCATTAACATGTTGAAGAGGTTGCTTTGAGTGACCTCAGCTGCATTTCCTTAAAGGTCCAATCTGATGTTGATCCAGTTCTTCCCAAATTAAAATCAGAGAGACAGACCATTAATCACTCAGCAGTTGAAGGGTGTGGTTTATCTGAAAACTTGGAAGTTCATATGTTGCACTTTAAGGAGCTTGAGAAACTTTGTATCATCTCAGTGACTGAGATGATATGAAAACTCCAAAACTGCTTACTTTGCAAATTTGCTATGTTTACAACACAGAGTGAGGTGTTCAATTCAGTTCAGCACACATCACAAAATGAAATCTTCCGCTCTGTTTGTGCACCCTGTGGAATGTTGAAACTGTGAATTTGAACATGATCTGTATGACTGCTGGGTGGCATGTCACATGATTTAGGCCAAAGCAGCAGAATATGGCATGCATGAGTGATAGACATAGATTTGTACAGGCTTAGGTTGTGAATATGACTGTTGTCCCCACTGTATATTCCAGCCTCCTCTTAGCATCCATCTTGGATGATGAATCAGCACAGTCATATGCTAGATCAAAGATATACTGTAGGGCTGAACTCCCCGCAGCAGGAAAGTTTTCTCTATCTGAATTACTCAAGTGAAAAGTCTGTCTGACGACAAAGTTTCACAATCCATGTATGAATCTGGTAAAAAATTACTCCTCCAACATAGCGTTCAGTAAATCCAACAAATATTTAGGTGCGAGCATCAAAAGCACTGCGAAGGCCTATTGCAATCGTAGTGTTTATTAGGCCTGAGTAGCTAAGTGCTGTGAAGGCCTATTGTAATCATGTTGTTTCTTATTAGGCCCGAATTGGCTTTTTGGAGGCCTAAACATATATGAAAACTCACCAAACTTGGCGGGCGCATGAGGCCTGCGTGAAATTGACGTATTTTAAAGTTGTCCCAAAAATCGCAACAGAAACGGCTCAACAGCGCCCCCCGGCAGCTTTCAAAATACCCTCCACATTGACCTTACTTTATCGTAGAAACATGTAATTTGATACAGTCGTAGAACTCCCCAAGACAGACAAAAAAACCTTCTTGCACTAATGCTCTACACTAAACAGGAAGTCTGCCATTTTGGATTCAAGTTCCAATTTTGACCCCATTTTGACCACTTATCGCAATTGATCGAACTCCTCCTAGGGATATCGATCGATCAGTTTCAAACTGGGACAGTTTGTTCGTAAGGCATGGGGAAATAAAAGTTATCAAAATGGTGAGTTTTTGTGCATACTGAAGGGGCATGGCCAGACCTCAAAGTTTGACATCTCGTCACGAAAGACAAAACTGTTATATGTCCTACATGAAAACTCACTGAGACACCAAACCTTCAGTGATTAATCCACATCCGGTCCCCTACAATACCCAATGGTGAAATCATGACCTCACTTAAGCCACGCCCCCTGAGAACAGGAAGTGTAATGTTTTACACTTTGAACAGTCCCTATCTAACCCCTGTGACCTCATCAACATGACAGTGTGTCCAGTGACAGAAGACATGTTGGTGTAACTTGGTTTCTAGCTCTGACAGTTTCTGGTCGAGGATGTGAGCGTGGCAGTATAGCGAAGTCAGACATCACGCCGCTGTCATACGTTTGGCTCTAAATTCCACAGATTCAAGCCGAGCTCCACCAAATTCACTATGATAAATCCTTATCCACCCCGCAGCAGGAATCCAGAACAATCTATGGTGGGTGTGCTCTAAGTCATCCATAGCGGCCCCTGGATATTTTTAAAAATCAGCCTCAAGCCATGCTTAGACCGACAATTATGAAACTCGCGACACGTGTATCTTGTCAGCAGTTACAAAAAACTCTCTTGGACCCATGGTCCAAACCCAACAGGACGTCAGCCATTTTGGATCAAAGCTGCCATTTAGTGTTTTTTACACAAGTATCTGAGTGAACTCCTCCTACGGCTTTTGAGATACAGGCTTCAGAATCACTCAGCACAGTCTTAAGGCACTGAAAATCAAAATTTATCAAAAGCTTTTTTTCTGCATCAGAAAAGTATGGCCAACCCACAAAATCTGACAATTCGCCATAAAACATCAAGGTGGAATAACTTCCACATACAAGGTCACAGCTCTGTGACACTTTCTGTGTGTCATAACAGACCAGAACTCATCACATTCACATGGTCAATTTGTGACATTACATAAGCCCCTCCCCCTTCCAACAGGAAGTTACCTGTTTTGCTGCTGGATGTCTTCCTTTTTCTCTTCCATTCATACAGATCTTAACCTGCATCTTATGATAGAACGACATGATGCTGAATCCTTCTCTCAACAGTGGCTGGTGCCTGGAGCATGTGTGTGTGGCAGAATGGTGAATTTCAATCGCTCACCATTTGCATACAGTTGGCTCTAAATCACACATGAATCATTTGATTTGCACCAAACAGGATATGAATCACCTTTGTTAACCTCTAAAGAAGCCCAAAGGATTATAATTGAATTTGACTCCAGTGCGCCCCCTAGATTATTTCAACAGGTATATCTCCCTGATACATCATTCGAGCTGCACCATATTTTTTGTGCATCATCAGGAAGCATTGCTTGAGAGGAAGAGCAACAAGGAAGCAAGGACAAGAATCTAAACATAACTGAGAATAACTAGACGTAAGGAAATAACTAGAATAACTAAGAAAAGACTGAAATAAACAAAACAACAAGGAATAACAAACATAATCTAAAAATAACTGAATACTCAACTAAGGACTGGACAAACAAGAAATAAACTAGGATGTGGGAAAATAAGACATCAATACAGATAAATAACAGAAGCAAAAGTGAAAAAGAGACAGATAATGACAGGAGCCATGTAATGTCATGGTAAGTACACCATTATATGAGATTATGGAACCACTACTAAAAGTTAACAATGGATCTTTAAAAGGTACTTTTGTTCAATAAAAAGTGAAGTTAGATGCATTTCTGTGGTAACTTGATGTTACTCAATCATACATCTTAAAAGCGTTATTTAATTATAATGGATAGATGCAATGTGACACTGCAAAAAGTGTAAAAATAGCACTACATATTTATCTGTGCAGTGTTAGAATTTAACTCAGCAAGAAAGTAAATAATCAACACAATAGTGTGTAAAATTAACACTCAATTACATGAGTATCCAGTGTTACAATGCAGTGTTAAAAAGCATGAGAATCAGAGTTGATTTGTCACAATAGAGTAACTTATTAACTCTGCTTAGAATAATATTTACTCTCAGCAGTTATTTGACCTGTAGTGTTAAGCGTTATTAATACTGTACAGTGTTAGCTCGTGGTAAAGTTTTACTCAATTTTGAGTTAATTGTAAAACCGGAAAGCATTAAATTAATACCAACTCTAATAAAGACCAAACAGACTCAGGAACAGTGTTAAATGTAACTAAGTGTTGATTTAACACTGAAAAATGTGCTGTGTAGATGCACAAATTGGCGTTATCACAGGTCCTTCCTCTCATCACTGCCCTCAACAAACTCAATAACGCTACAGTTATTTGCAGTTCTCCATTTCTTGTAAATATTTTTTGAGCACAAATATACGTGCACATTTTGAACATTTATCAAAATTATCCTACTCAACAGGGGGTGAGGGAGAGCAACAGCACATTTCTTTGAAAGGGAGTGCACAATATTTTCTTATGCATGGTGATACATCCATAAGCATAATTTATTTTTTACTATTTTCCTCATACCCATGTTCCAAACAGTAATATTTTGAGCTGTTTTTCAGCTTGTTTCTTCAGACTCCATAATACCCAATTGTGCCGTCACCAGGCTTTGCAGCAGCACTTAGATAGCAGAACTCTGATTATCCAGCAGACACTCAGGTAAAACTGGCTGATATTCATAGCAGGACATAAAGAGGATTCACACCCACACAGAGGGTGACACCATTGTAATATGGTAGCTTGTCAGATGGTTTCTAGTGTGTTTTAATCATATAGTATTTTTATGAATGAATGAATTCAATAAGACTCCATATTTGATAACAGCAGGTGGTAATCCTTCAAATGGATTAGCTCTAATCCCAGTTAATCTCGATTTCTCAGTGCTTCAAACTGACTTCCGTCTAGCTGATACTTTCATGAGATGCTGTCACTGCAAATATTATCCAGGTCCTTACCCAAAGTGAATTCTTTATTCTGGATGACTCACCTATTCTATTTGATTTGACATTTTTCACAAAACTGTTTTTATGACTGAATATTAAGAGTCAGCTTTATTTGCCAAGTCTGTGAGCACAAACAAGAAACTTGACTTCAGTTTGACTTTGCTTTCAAATAAAAACTTTTCAAATATGGATAAAAAAAAAAGGAAAAAAAATATATATATATAGCATTTTTTGTTTTCTGGTAAACATGTACAGTCATATTCAATAAATAACATGCGGTCCAATGAGTCCCATTTGTCAGATTTAAAGTAACTTTTGAAAATTGACAACCTTTAAGCAGATATTAAGCACACTTTTCATTAAGGCTACATTTCTATATTAAAAATTCTTTATTGGTCTGATTGTAATATTCTAATTTTAAATGTCACATTTTTATTACTGTAAGCAGAAAATCATTAAAATTACCAGAAGACTGGAAAACATCCATCTGTTGTGATGGTTTTAGTAATATGTCTAACCACATGCAAAATCATTCTCAGGAGACAAATGAGAAGTTAAGATTTATTTACAAGTAAGAATAAGATTATGGCAATGGGGACTGGTCTGTGATCCGGAGGGGTATGGTTCAGGAACCAGGCTGCGACTGGAGCTCTGGAGAGAACACAGAAAACGGTGAACATCATGAAGCAGGTGTTTGAAGAAGTATTTCCAGAGATGCTTACTAGGGTGGTTGAGGATAACCACCAGGGAGGTAGTATGGGAGAATAGTGGATTCACAGATGAATCCAGATGGTTTGGTGGAAGGAGAAACCAGGTGACACGGTGGAGGGCAGACAGGGTTTGATCTTGCGACAAGGGAACAAGTAAGATGAACCAAGAACTGTCAGTCAAAGGTTTGTTACCAGAACGTTTGCAGGTGACTTTCAGTTGCCAGGTGATTAAGCTGGAGTGGAATCCGAACTCTCATCAAGAGGTACCTTGGGAGCAGAAACACAGAGGGTAAGTTTCTTTCCTGGGAGGACAAAAAGAATATTGAGAGAACTCAGAGGGCTTGAAGTTACCACTAGGGCTAACACTCAGGCATCAAAGGACTTGGCAGCAAGCTCCCCTTGTACTCATGAATGATGGAACTGTAAAGAAGGTGTGAACAAACTCCCAGACCTCAACCTTACCCCCCCGGCGGCCCAGAAGAAGTGGATGGAAGAGAGGTTTGGTAGTCGGAGATTAAAGGAGGATCACAAATAAAGGAACAGGGCACCCAAGAACGGTTCTCGGGCCCATAGCCCTCACAGTCAATGAGGTACTGCCAACCACCACCCCGCCGACGGGAGTCCATGATCCGTTGGCCCGAGTAGACGGGTTGCCCCTCAAAGTCCCAGGTGGGTGGAGGAGGCTCAGCTGGAGGGCATAAGGTGCTGGTCATGACAGGTTTAATCTGGGACACATGAAAAGTGGGATGGATGCATACAGAAGAGGGCAGACTGAGGCAGACTGCTGTGGGGCTGATCAAAGATTCAATTTCATAGGGACTGATGTAATGTGGGGCGAGTTTCTTGGCTACAGATTTAAGTGGAATGTCACAGAATTTCCTCCTGTGCCAAACCATCTGACTTGGTGAGTACTGAGGTACAAGGGATCTGTGTTCTTTCTGCAAAGTGGTGATTCTGTTCAACGGTGCATTGTGGAGTGGAGAGGGCGTTGGACCAGATGTGTCTGCAGCGACTGATGTGATGAACGGAGGTTACTGAAATGTCCTTTTCATCAGCTGGGAGAAGAGGTGTTTGGTAGCCGAGAGAAATTTCAAAAGGAGACAACCCAGCAGAGTTATGAGCATACTCAACCCAAGGTAGAAACTTGCTCTAGTCAGAGGGCTTTTTGGAAGTGAGGAATCTGAGGGTGGATTCGAGTTTTTGGTTCATTCTGTTTAACTGTTAACCTGGGGATGATAACCAGAAGTAAGAGAGACCTTGGCACTGAGTGCTAGACAGAACTGTTTCCATACCTGAGAGATGAACTGTGGACCATGGTCGGACAGAATTTAATGAGAAATGCCATGGAGACGGAAAACGTGTTTGACCAGGAGCTGAGCAGTCTGAAAGGCTGACAGAAGCTTTCTGAGGGGGATGAGCTGACAGGCTTTAGAAAAACGGTCAATGATAGTGAAAATGGTGGTTATAACTTGGTGGTTGATGAGATGGTTTGTTTCGAGCACAAATGGGACAAGCGATAACATATTCCTTGACATCTTTATGTAAAGAGGGCCACCAGAAGCATCGGGTGATGAGAGCAATGTTGTGACAAAAAACAGGGTGTGCAGATAATTTGGCAGAATGAAACCAGTGAATGAGTCAGGAGCAAACTGAGGATGGAACATAAGTTCTATTGGGTGGTCCATTTCCGGGATCTGGTTCGGCTGGAAGTGCTTGGTGAATGATGTCTTCAATCTCCCAAGAGAGAGATCCAGTAGTGCAGTTGGGAGGCAGGAGTCTTGTCGGATTCATCAAGAGAGTACTGGCGTGAAAGGGCATCTGGTTTGATGTTTTTGGAACCTGGATAATTAGAGACAGAGAGGTTGAAATGGGAGAAGAACAAGAGACCAACAGTACTGATGGGAGTTAAGGCGTTCTAGCAGACTGAAGGTAAGAAAGATTCTTATGATCAGTCCAAACCAGCATAGAATGTCCAGCCAGTGACGCCATTCCTCAAGAGCAAGTTTAATGTCCAGTAGTGCTCAGTCCCCCATGTCATAGTTTCTCTACGGGACAATCTACGGGAAAAGAAAGCACATGGGTGCAGTTTCTCATCTTGACTGGAATGTTGAGACAGGACAATGCCGACTACCAAATCTAAAGTATCCACTTCAAGAATTAATTGTTTCTGGGGGTGAGGCTGAACAAGGATGGGTGCTTGCAAGAACTTTTAGGGCTGAAAAGGCAGAGTCAGCTTCAGATGTCCAGGCAAAGGGAGTCTTGGTGGAAGTTAAAGCAGTGAAGGATGCACAAGTTTGACTGTAATTTCTGATAAATCTGCAGTAAAAGTTGGCAAAATCCAGGAATCTTTGGAGTTGTTTGCTAGAGTCAGATATGGACCAATCCAGGACCGCTTTAATCTTCTACAGGTCAGATCGAACCTGTACGTGCTCGAGGATAAATCCTAAGAAAGTGACTGAGGATTTATGAAACTCACATTTCTCGGCTTCTACAAAGAGTCGGTCCTCGAGGAGATAAAGTACCTGGTGGACTTGTTTCTGATGATCTGAGGGCTTCTTGGAATAGATGAGAATGTCATCAAGGTATATAAAAATGAAAATATTGAGGAACTCATTGAGGACGTCATTAACCAGGGCTTGAAAAACTGCGGGTGCATTGCAAAGACCAAAGGGCATGACTAAGTTTTCAAAATGGCTGAGGGGAGTCTTGAAAGCTGTTTTCCATTTGTCTCCCTGGCGGATGCAGACGAGATGGTAAGCGTTGCAAAGGTTGAGTTTCATGAAGGTGAGAGCACCTTGGATGGGCTCAAAGGCTGAGGAGATTATGGTAAAGAATATTTGTTCTTGACTGTGATTTGGTTCAAACCTCTAATCTATGCAGGGTCAGAGGGAGCCATCCTTCTTGCTGACGAAGAAGAAGCCCGCTCCCAGCGGTGAAGATGACTGATGGATTATGCTGGCAGTGAGAGATTCATTAACATACTAGCTTGGTGTTCGGGATGAGAGATGTAAAGCCTGCTAGATGACAATGGAGCTCCAGGGAAAAGATCTATGGCACAACCATAAGGTCAATGTGGAGGTAGAGATGATGGCTTGTGTTGACTGAAAACCTGCTTGAGATCATATGGTATTCCTCAGGGATTAAGGACAGGTCACTGGGGTCCGCTTCTTCCAGGAACAGGCTTGGAGGAACGGCTGACTGCAGACAGGAGGGGAGACAATTAGTGGACCAGGATGCAATACGTAGATCAGACCAGTTAAGATGTGGATTGTGTTGCTGAAGCCAGTTAAAGCCAAGGATGACAGAAGGGTGAGAAGTGGGAGAAATAAAGGAAATTGTTTCACAGTGATTCATGGTTTTGTGGGTTATCCTGGAAAGTGCTTTTCCATCCAAAGCAGAGACATTCAACGGAACGGGCAGCTGAACTGTTTCGGTTTAAGCTTGGTTCACTAGAGTGAGATCAATAAGATTCTGTTCACAGCCAGAGTTGATGAGAATGGAGCGATTCAAAGAATCATTATTGAATTGCAGCACAGCATGCAGTGTGAAACGGGGGGTGGGAGTTGTTGAGAAGGGATGGTCCATCAGTTCACCCGTTTTTACTGACAGACCCTCTCTTTTGGCTGTATGAGACAGGATGCAATAAAAACACTCAGGGGAACCGCCGTAGAGACACAGATTAGAAGCTTTACGTCTCTGCTGGTCCTCCAGGGAATGACAACTCCGACCGACTTGTATAGGTTTTGGCTCAGAAGATGATGGTGCAGGAACAGGCTGTGAAGGTGTCTTGGGCATGGGAGAATTAAAGTTTCTTACAGACTGTTTCTCATTTCTCTGTCTCTTTTCTCTTAGTCGGTTGTCAATATAGGTTGCCAAAGCAATTAACTCATTCAGGGTTTCTAGATCATCCACCAAGGCCAGTTCATCCTTTAATGACTCGTTTAAAGCTTGAAAGAAATCAGCTTTTAACGCACAAGTATCCCAGCCTAAAGCTGCTGCTAGTGTACAGAACTCTATAGAGCAGGGGTGGGCAATTAATTTCTTCAGGGGGCCGCATGAAAAATCTGAAATGTGTTGGAGGGCCGAACCAGCAATGACTCAAATTTAATACTGACTCATATGTTTTCTCATTATATCTCTTTTTATAATGAAATATTTAAATCAGATTATTTTGGTAATAAATAAGAATATTTATAAACGTGAACAAATTGTGGTTTAGGTTGAAGTGAGAATTAATACTAATTCTATCAAATTAATAGTTTAAAACAAACAGTCATCACATTTGAATTTTATTTTTAAACTTGTTAATCTCTTCACACAACTGAAATGGCGTGTATTATGTAAAATAACTGACCAACTGTATACATGAGCAATAAATGGTTTTTAGTATTGGAAAGGCCTGAAGGACCTGAAGTGCTGCAACTTGAATAAAAGGACTGAACACAAAAGTACCTCCAATCAGATTAAAATGAAGGGGGAAAAAAAAAAAGTGTACCACAAAGTACTTTGAATACGAGAAAACCTTAAAGAGGTACACACACAAAAGTAATAGCACTTTAGGTAACAATACAATAACTACAAAATGAAACTGGAATGACTTGAAAACCTGTAAGAATTGAGAAAGCATCAAAGTACTCTAAATATTGCAAAATCCTCTACTACAAATAAAGTACTCCAAAACTGAAGTACTATAAGGAATATAAAGCTTCAAGTATCATGTCAATAATTCAGTTTACTTCTTCAATGAGAAAAGTCCAGTCTTAAGTCCAGTACAGAGAGAGGGAAGATCAAAAGCAGCAGTGGTGCTCCTAGATCAGAAACAAACATGTTTGGCTTACCTGAAGACCACTACAACTTTCTAAATGAAGCACACAGAGCCAACACACCAAAAAACCTACAGCCATCTTCAGCCCAAACCAGGTACAGTTTCCATCAAAAGCTCAAAATGATTTAGATCTTATTTCAGAACTGAATGATTGTTTGATTGGACAGAATGCCAGCAGAAAGCCTTTTTGTTCCAAACATGAATAATCTGTGTTGGTGTTTTGAACTGTGAACAGTGTGGTCTTTAGACTCAACATGCCTGTCAGTTGAGATTTATTCTGAAAAGATCCAGCTTTCATCAAAGATCATTTCTTGACTGTTTCATGACTCACTCATTTGAGATACTCTTGAAAATTCTTCTAAAATGGTTACTTCTATAAAACTAAACTTGGTTTTGTGCTGTTTAATTGATCTGAAAAATATATAGTTATATATAGATTTTTTGTTATGGAAAAAAATTCTGACTTTAATCTCAGAATTATGGACTTTTTGAGGGTTCTGAATTTTTTCTTAGAGTTCAGATTTTTTTGTTGTTGTCAGAGTTCTGAGGTTTTTTTCCTCAGTTCTGTCTTTAATCTCAGATTTCTGACTTTTTTTCAGCGTTCTGACTTTAATGCAGATGGCACCTAGGAGCAGCCAGCATCAATGCCAGAGAGGTGAGTTGTGCAGGAGGAGAACCAAGTTTCTGGAGTAACATGTCGGATTCATGTGGCAGTATTGTGTTAAATAAAAAGAAAAAAAAGTCTGAATTCTCTTTTCAGTAACCTTATCCCTTCCCTATTTTTAGGTAGGTATGTAGGTAGGATTTAACAAAGCCAGAAAACTCTGCTGATATTCTGCTGCTTCCATTAAGCATGAGAAGATGAGTAGTGGGCTGTAGCTGCCATTTTCACCCATTCAGAAGAGAGTCTAGCAGTTCAGACATGCTGATATTCTTCATTTCGAGTAATGAGTGAAGGCAGCAGCGGGGTGGACTCACCAGCAGCGTGGGTAGCCCGGCCACCACGGCGTACAGCAGGATGGGCGGGACGGCGCTGCTGTCCTCCGGCCCCAGGTACGGTTTGGTGTACGACGTGTCGTAGCAGAAGAAGCCCTGCACGTGCACGGTGAAGGTGTCCGTGTACTCAAAGTAGTAGGCCAGCATGATGGTCCCGGCCATGATCACCAGCTGGAAGTACAGCATGACGCAGATGGACAGCGAAAGACATTTAATTAGAAACCCCCCTTGTTTTGGTCTCCTCCTCCCGGTGCTAGCTAGCGGCAGAGCTGAGAAGCGCTGACCCGCTCATAACGGCTCGGCTGCCCGCTAGGAGCCGTGTTAGTCCCGCTTCCTCTGCTCACAGCTCCTGGTGCTGGAGCCGTGTCTTCACCACAGAGCGTGTGAGGGAGAGGGAGGGGAGAGAGAAAGAGAGAGGGGTAGGGAGGAGACAGAGAGACGTATAGGCAGCCTCATGAATGAGTAAGAGTGGAGTTCTCTACCAGGTGCATAGAAAGTGGACAGAATGACAGACAGAGACACGGCTGGAGATGTCTCATGAATCTGGATCACACAAAGCTCCCTGTCAAATCCTCCAATGCAGAATAAAGGATCCATCGAGAGCTCTTCCAAGGTTGTACAGGGCCTGGAGCATAACTTCATTTAGGCCACTTCCTGTTTTGTCCATCTGCTTCTAGTTTCACTTTAAATGTGGTCGGGTTTTCAAGCAGCTGATGCAAATGAGCAGCTGTATGTGGTGATGTAAGGACAGAGGCAGAGAGGTGGAGCAATGACAAGTAAAGTATCAACAATGAGAAGAGAAAATCAATTTGTCTCAACTGTTCTATAACGTTGTTTTCTATATAATTTGACCATTTTTATGGTCAGAATGGCTGAATTTTAGCATCGCCTGTTCAAATATATGAAGTGTAAGGTGAGGAGGTGAATGAAGTTGCCACATTCCCATTGCTATCTCTCTTTATATTACCAATATACGTGTTTGATTACACGTGTGCTATCCAGCTTATTCCTAGACGCCATGAGGATTTGCGTGAATTATGGGTGCAACTTCCACCACGAACCGGAACCGGTTTTTGTTTACGTGCTAACAACGCGCTAATCCTCTTTCGTTGCGAGTTTTTAGCTATAAGATATGTGGGAACACCAACAATCACAGCAAAAATGTGGCAATATTGTCTTACCGCTACTTACAGCTATTACACGGTTGGAGGATGACCTGAAGAATTGGCCACAGATAGCCTATATTAGCATATTAAGCTACTTCATTGACTCGGTTGCTTCAGATGGTGAAACAACGAGGAATCTGAAAAGCTCTGAAACTTATCAGTGTCCTCACAGTAATAAGGTTGGCTGCATTTTGTTCTACCTTAAATCAGACACAGAGCCCAGCCAAAGCCTTAAACTCCACATTATTGAGCCTTTGTTTTGGTTTTAGCGTCAGATGAAATACAAACAGCAGGGTATTGCAAAGCAAGGCAGATCTTGCTGCAGTACCGTAGATTGTTTTTGTAGTCTTAATAATCATTTTGATTGCATTGTTTGACTCAGGTGTATTGAAGTAGAGACTCATAAAGGTTGCAGGACGCTGAACCTCAAGTTCTAGAGTTAAAGATCCTTGAAATAAAAGGGGGTTTTGTGTGTAGTACACTCAATAACTGCTCAGAACACAGTAACATGAAAAAAGAAAAACCCCTTTTGACTTTTGGACATGCAAGAAAAGAAAAAAGTACTTTTATTAATCCCAGATTTAAAAATGATATATTGCAACAGCAAAATATGACCTTATAAGAATATACATATGTAACTACGGTATATAACTGACAATATGAACAGAAATACGAAAATACTCTTCTAAAAAATGCTTTCTTTGCTGTAAAAAGTAGCATCTCTCTTTATTTTCATTTTTTTTAAAACCCTGGCATCCTTTAAAAACTATGCTGCTCAATACCTGTTAAGAGTTGTGTTACAGTTATTGCAAGTACACCGGTACATTTTTGAGGAAATTTAATAAAAGAAATATGTTAGTGCAACATTAAATATCTTCTCACCTTTCACTTGAAATTTGTTTGGCTCTGAAATACACTAAACTAAACACCGACATGCTAAATCAGCCATAACAAAGTTCTGTCTTAGTTTCATCACAGTAACTAGAATTTGGTCGACTGCAGGCCTTGTTGAGGAAGCAGGAGCAGATGGCTGAGGGCAAGACAAGTGTGTGAAACTCAATGAGTGGAATCCTTGTATACAAGAGGGAATCTGCATCAGTCTGCAAAATACTGTCTGCAACAGAGTTTGGCAAAGCTGGGGATGGTGCTCTCATTCCACATAAGATCATGGTCCCTCTTGAACAGGTGTGGCCCTCCATCCCTGGGAATGATGACCACCCTGTCTGGGCATCGCAGGATGGCTTCAGTGTTGAACACAGCTCCTCAGTCTGGTCAAGCCCATCTATAAGTAAATATACAGTATACAAATACTGGGGTGTGACACATTAGGGTTTTTCCACACACACACATTGTTTAAATGTGTGTTCAGTCCCTCTCTCTTGCTAATTTCAGTTGTTGAAGATGGTACTTTGAAGGTCAAATATTTTGTTTGTTATCGTAGACGGTTAAAGACCATTGGAGGCTGGATTTTGTGGAAATAATGCCATCCTTTATCATAAACCCGAAGGTTGAAAAATAATTAGACTAAGTAGTTTAAACTCAATGTTAAGTTCCTCTGACTCAAAGGTTTTGACTGACCATTTGTTTATTTATTCAGCATAACTTAAATAATTGAATAAAGATCAAATTAACAGCAGTTAGTACTTATGTTTAAAAATGTATATAATTATAATAATTCTAAATGTATTATTATGACAATTATAATAGCCAACATTACTCTTTTCTGATGTCGGGATTTAAAGTGTGTGCGATGAGGATACTATTCTATAATCATTGGACAAGAATGTATTTTTTTTTAAATATATATTACTGTTATTCGTGAAATTTATGTATTGCGGATGTTTTTCTACTTGAATGCTGAGTATCTCTGGATCCACAAAGTATTTATGGCGCTGCATAATATCTGCTTCACCCTCCGAGTCAGAAGGGGGCGCTAAAGGGTCTATTGCGCTAGTTTAAATCACTCATCACTGCAGCAAGGAGACATTCGTGATAGTTTCCGCAGCCGTCAGCTCACCAGACACATGGTTTTCTATTTTATAATATTTAATTCTTGAGCCTTACATTAATCACTTTTGGTTTGGCATAGGGAGGTTAGACCGCTGTAATTTATAGAAGTTAGCATCATTTAGCCTCCCTCCCGAACACAACCAGAAATACTTTGTGCACACAGTTGGCTTCCGGTTCAGGTAATTCAAATTTGTTTTTAGATATGCTTTGACATTGCGTCACGCTGTTTTTATTGGTGTAACTCAGTAAATGTTGGGAGTTTAATCAAGTCAGATGTTATCAGGAAAGTGAAAACTGCTTGTTTGATTTTAAGTGAAATTCACGTTAATTGAAAATAGATGGAAATTGCGGTCTTTTATTATTTGTGATAAGAGGCTGTAATTCTTGCAGACATCATGTATTTCCCTATATTGTGGAGCCAACTACCGTGCTTTACCACATTATATAGTTTTTTTCTTTGAGAGGAATTTATAAATTGGTGCTCCTGTTTTGTCCTTTGGCTGTTCTTAAATGAAGGTGTCTGCAGACTTCCAGCGGATTAGGAACCAGGATCTGGCCAGCTCTTTGTTGAGCTTGACCACCATCTGCCTCGTCTGATAAAAGCATCCAAAACTAGGAACATCAGGTTCTTTGGCTGGGATTTAAAAAAAAAAAAAAAAAAAAAAATTTACAGTGAACAGGCAAATGAATTATTTAGCATTTTAATACATTAAAGTTTTCTTACATTGCACAGATCCTGTGATTCAGATGAGCTTTTAAGGTTATTATTGGTGTACTTAGTGTTTGCAGGTTGTCTTGTTACATTAAACATGTCAAATTTTATTTGTGGGTTTATTGTGATTGAACTGTTTTGCAATTAGTTCTGTTCAATAAACCTAACAAAGGTACACTTTTATTTTGATCTAACCAGGAGTTCCATGAGATCCGCACCAGACCAACCACTGTTTCCCATCACCTTCCTGTATATCTGCTTGAGGATGTCTGTGGATTTTTTTACCACCTGGACAGTGAGTGTTATTAGGTAATATTACATCTAGGTATTACATGAACAGCTTATCAAAAATTCTAACATGCTTAACAACTTCTCCTTGTTTAAACCTCTGAAATCATACAAACTTATTTTACTGAGATTGATAAATTATATGGCACATCTGTATTGCATGATTTCATTAAGGTGCACACCTGGCTGACATCTTGTTCCCATACTGAAATTGTTCTCGGCCCGACCAATTTTGCTATGTGGGCTCGAGCTCAAGGAAGTTTTAATTAACACTATTTTTGTTTAAACATATGATAAAATATTGGTCAGAAAGAGAACTGTAACTTCTATAATGAATGCAAATCAGTAGATTAGCCAGTAAACTACGAAATAGCCAATGCCTTACTGCTACTTCCGGCGTTCACCAGAAGTAAGACCTGTGATCGTTTCCACAGTAACCTTCCCAGGAATAAGGTGGATACATGTTAATGTTCCAAGTCTATTGGAGTTAAAGACGCCATCATACACCTGCTTCAACAAACCCACTGTCACCTGGACAAAGCAGGCAGCACTGTGAGGATCATGTTCTTTGATTTCTCCAGTGCATTTAACACAATTCAGCCTGATCTGCTGTCTGAAACTCCAGAAGACACAGGTGGAGGCCTCAACAATCGCCTGGATCAGTGACTACCTGACAAACAGACCACAGTTTGTGAGACTCAATGACTGTGTGCCAAGCCAGATGGTCAGCACCACAGGAGCACCACAGGGGACTTGTTGTTGTGCATAAGCCAACCCCTCCTTCTCCTTGCCCAACCTATGGGATTGACCTATGACCAGCTCTCCATCTAACAGGTCCAGAAAATCCTAGAACCTGTAGAGTATTACCCTGCACTAAGGTTTCTAAGATAATCTGTTTAAGCTGGTGTCGAGGAAAATACGTCTAGCCTCTCACTACCTCCAGATCCAGATGCCACACCCCTTTTCAGTTCACAAAATAACCCACCGAGTAGCCTAACGGCAGCTCAACTTCATGAACCACACCTGTTAACGGTAGCTTTTCCTCTAAAAACAACGTGCACTTGTCACAGACTAGATAATTTTTAGTAACTCGGACTGAGTTCCAGGGATGATATTATTTCACTAAGGTAACCATTAAAAACCACCCAACTTTACTAGAACCATGTACCATAGTATATTTTACACTCATCACAGAACTTCAATGACTCGATTAATTTGAATGTCCACAACTTTTCAAGAATTTTCTATGCTTCTTTATTTTAGTATGCTTTGGCAGGGTTAGGCATCAGCAGGAAATCAACAGAATCATCACAATCACTCATGTATAAATCAATCTAACTATTCTTTCCTAACACTGACACCTTACATCTAAACGGGAGAGGCTTTTGGGGGAGTAACTCAGGTTCATACCCCGGATGGAACAGTCCTCATGACGGATGACTCTGAAGCCCTTGGGTGAAGGATGCTGTTGTCAGACGATGATGTCCTCCTCTCGACGAATGTGTGAAGATCCAGTGTTGTTGATCAGCAGCAGGCAGTCCTCCATCACATGCTGCGCACAGTCCATCGACCGAGTCTGTCAGAGTTTGCTGGGGTGTCTTTTTGCAGAAGTCCAGGAACAGCAGCCCGATCTGGAACTACGGCTGAGTGTGTTGGCTTTTCCCCTGGTCCAGCGGTGCAGAGTCCTCCGTCGCTCCGTGGCTCCTGGGTGCGGTCCTCTTGGTTCCTCTTTCTGCGCTCCAAGTTGACTCGACTCTGTCCGCGGAGAATAAGCGAGCTCTTCCTCTTTTTCATGGGCTTTTATATCTTTCCAACCCATTGTTGTGTATGGCAAGGTGCTACGTGACTTGCTGCATGATTTCTTGGGTGCCTTACTGCATGATCTTTTGCACAACTTTAGGCGTTCACCCTCAACGGTCAGCCGGAGTTACTTCCCCAATTTGATCCTAAGGCTCTCTCCTGTTCCTCTTTTCTTATGCTGTTTCCCTGAACTGTGATTAACCTCATCTTTAACTGATCACATTCATTGTTACACTCATAATATGCTTAATATGATTTACAATCATTTAATCTATCAATAAATGCTTAAAATCAACATCAAATCCTTAATCAATCATCACAACACTGGTTACATACACTGTATTTCAATAGTTGTTACTTTTTAATCACTTATGGAAAAAAGGGAAAACACATTTCAAATGTGCAGACTCTGTGTCCATTCATCTATTCAGTCCCTTTACTTCTGTGGAAAATAACTATTAATTATTTATTTATTCAATTTATTGTAAGATTGCATGAAACTGGAATGATCTCACCATAATTCTCCAATTTAGTCAACAGACTGTACTCTCACTGTTCCTTTTCACTCTGTACACTTCAGACTTCCAGCACAAGTCAGACTCCTGTCATCTACAGAAATACTCAGATGACTCTGCAGTTGTCGGGTGGATCAGAGATGGACAAGAAGCTGAGTACAGAGAGCTGGTGGACCACTTTGTGGCATGGTGTGGAAACAATCATCTCATCTTGAATGTGAACAAAACTAAGGAGATGATTGTAGATTTCAGGAGAAACAGGGTCAGATCAAACCCTATTTCCATCAAGGGAGAAGAAGTGGAGGTGGTTAAGGAATATAAATCCCTTGGTGTTCATCTGGACAACAGACTTGACTAGAGACTCAACAGTGAAGCCATCTGCAAGTAGGGACAGAGCAGACTGTACTTCTTGAGGAAGCAAAGATCCTTCAAGGTTTGCAGCAAGATGTTGCATGTTTTCTATACATCTGTTGCTGAGAGCGCCATCTCCTCTGCCATCATCTGTTGGGGCAGCAGCATCAGAGCCAGGGACCTAAAAATGCTCAACAACCTGATAAAGAAGCTGGTTCTGTTCTGGGGACAACTGTCAAACCTCTGGAGTTGATGATGCAAAGGATTTTGCATAAAATCAAAAAATTATGGACAACCCTGACCATCCTTTTTATGAGACTGTCATTGGAAAACAGTCTCTTCAGTCAGAGGCTTCTTCAGACTGGTTGTAAAATGAACCGCGACAGGAGATCTTTCCTGCCCACAGCCATCTCCAGCTATAATAACTCCTTAATTAAATGAGTTACTGCAACATTTAATTTCCCTTTGGGATAAATAAAATATTTTTGAATTTGAATTGTCTGT
Source organism: Anableps anableps (assembly GCA_014839685.1). Taxonomy (NCBI): domain Eukaryota; kingdom Metazoa; phylum Chordata; class Actinopteri; order Cyprinodontiformes; family Anablepidae; genus Anableps; species Anableps anableps. Next base: position 31,816,864 of record CM026082.1, read on the forward strand.
CTATTAGATTTAATGAATGTGTGTGTGTCATATTTAGTCTTTTTGATTGGCCATAAATGCGCAGTAGAAATGAGGTGAGGCAGAAAGTACCATGGCTTACTGATCGAGGGCAGTGCTGAACCCCATAGGCAGGAATGGCCAATAGGTCCTCTTACTCTATGCACTAAAAAGACTGAAAACAATCGGAAAAATGCAAAAAACTCAGTTGGAATTCTACAACATTGTGAGGGTGTTATTAGTGGAGAAGTAGAGGTGCGTGGATCAAAGAAAAAGAGATCTGCCCATCAACATTTTAAAAAATTCTGGGATTTTTAAAAAGGCCTTGAGAGGCTGCAGCAGAGTTGTCACAGTTAGGCACTCTTGGCCCTTATTACGCAGCATTGCCATAGAAACACTGATTTGCTGGATGTGCAACGTAGAAACTAGCTTGGTAAAAACCAACCCCTTGTTCTACACTTTGCTTCATCCAGAGGGTCTGGACGCTTGGCTATAGAGAAACGATAGCAAGGCAAGGACTCTGTTGAAGTTTTAAATTTTACCCAATCACTAACGTTTGCCCATGATGTGTGTAATGCGCCAGTTCAACGCTATGAAGCTTACCGGAAGTTGACTGTGCTGTAAATAACCATCCTCCACTGTGAAGAGAGAAGTGCCGTGCCGAAGGAGATGGCTGTTAACGTTGATTCAATATTTGGAAACGTGGCCAACATGGGCTGAATGGCTTCATTCAGTTCCTCCGCTGCCACTCCTTAAACTACAGGTTGACTACAATTCTGAAACAGTGCAGAAAATCAATATCATCACTCACAACTTCTCCTTCTGTTTGCTGATTGGCCCGCTTGAAATTCTACTGGAGAAATCAGCTCAGTGAGAGAAATCCCAGATGGAGCAGTGAAGGAAGATGAGAATTGGGTGGAATTGCATAGAAAGGCAATGGCCAGGCGACGTAGAAACCAGTCCAGGTTGAATATCGGAAGAATATACATTAGTTTCAGTTACAAGTTTCCCATATTGACAGACAACAACACATCCAAAATCACTGGCTTACAGCTTACAGTCATGACATCCTCCACATGGAGGGTAAGCCATAGCAGGTCATTGCTGAAGAGGCTGGCTATTCAGAGTGTTTAATGTACAGTATATCAATGGAATGAAATGGAATGGAGTGGAAAGAAAGAGTGAGGTAGAAAAAGGTGCATAAGCAGCAGGGATAACTGCACCTTAGACAGGTAAGAAAAAGCCCATTTAGGAGTTTCCAAGGTGTGGACTGAAGCTGGAGTCAGAGCATATCTAGATACATATCCAGAACATGGGCTGCAACTGTTTAATTCCTATCAACCTATACAGCAGGTTTCACTTTGTGCATTGAATTACTAAAATAAATGAAGTTTTGATGATACGCTGGGCCCCCACCTATTCATGGTTTAGTATTCGCAGATTCACCTATTCATGTATTTTTCTGTGGAACATAAAATTATTTGCAGATCTAAAATATTAAATATAAAATAAATAGGTATAAAATAAGGAAAATGCAGCTTGAGATACCTACGTGCAATGACACTTGACACGCTATTGGTGTTGGGGTCTGGGTCTCCAGAGGACGTCATGAAGCACAGTTGGCTGGGCTGTCCAGCAGGTGTTCCCACACACGAGGGTTCAATTAAGCCTCATCAACTGGACTACAAGAGGAGCTTGGTGCCTGCCCTTTGATGCCTGAGTGTTGACCTATGTGCTCTCTGATTGTGATTTTGAAATCTGCTATGACTGAGATCTACTTAATCCCTTGTGTCTTTTGCTCCTTCCAAGGTTGCCTCCTGATGTTGATCTGGCTCTTGTTCCAGTTCGCTTACTTAACTGCCTCAAGTAACTTCTCCTGTGTCGATTCTGGTTTCAAACCTCCAAATGGCAGCTCATGGACTCCTCTCCCTCCTTCAACACAAGCTCCATCTAACCTTGTCCGCCCTCCACCGTGCTCCCTGGATTCTCAAAATAAACCTCCATCTGGATCCCTGACGTCTCCTTCATTCACTGAACCATCTAACCTCCCGGACCCCTCTAACTCCTCCCTGGTGGAAGATCTCCACTCACACAGTAAGTGTCATCTGCTATTCACGTCCAGTCCCGTCATCTTACTCACCTCTCCACCTTGTCTTCTGTAGAACTCTTGCAGACCTGGTTTCCTGAACCTTTGCCCTGGATCCTCAAACCAGTCCATTTACCACAACACACTTTTTGTTGGTAATAAAACCTTTTACTTTTACATCTGACTCCTGGGAGTGTTTATGCATGTCAAACAACTTCCTAAAACCATGACAGTTGGCTGCTTTGACAACTGGCTGCTGTTTCAAAGCAGCCAGTCTAGGAGCACCCTTCATTTTCCTTGGCACTGATTGGCTGAACCCCCTCAAGAGCAAAGCTAAGAGTGTGAATGTTAGCTTCTGTGGTAGTACTAAGACAATTTTGGCTGTGTGTATTAATGCTTAAGGTCTAAGTGGTGTTTAAACTATTAAAATAGGCTGTTATAAGCATTTTTAGAGGGGGGTCTCAAGTATTTTCAGATTGCAGCTGTGGTCCCTAACCCCCATGGATACCAGGGGTCCTCTGTATTCTAATCTGTTGAGATGCTGCTGTATCCAGAGCAATGTTTTTTGGGGGGACAAAAGTCTGTCAAGAGACTGCATAATGTGGTGGGAATTCCAGCATTTATTAAAATGTAGTGTACATTTTGTGTTGGACAATTAGAATATTTCCATGTGCATTTCTTAAAGGTGCAGTATTATGTAAAATTTACTTTTTTGAGCTTTTGTTCCCTCATCAAAAACATACCTGGAATGTTGCCTTGATTCTTTCATGTATGTTTGAGAAATCCTGTAATCTCCTGTGGCAAACATTCAGATGTGCAAAAACCTGAATGCGCTGCCTTTTGAGACCTAATTCCTCAAAGCTGCAGTTTCTAAGCTTCTGCCACAGAGCACCCCTCCCCTGCAACTCCCCCACTCAGCCCCTTCAGACTAGCCAGCAGTAATTAGCAAACACCAGGTGGAACTGCTCTCCTATTGAGCTATTAGCTAACTATTTTGTGCAACGCTGGTTAAAAAATGTTAAAGGGTTGGCTGTTGAGATGACTTCCTGAAAGTGGCGTTTCAGAAAGAGCAGGACTTAGAGACGAAGGCCCAATTTCAAGGCATTTAAATTACATCAAATTTAAGTCATATTTGATATGTACAGCATTTTTGTAACAAAAGATAATGCAGTTACTTGCTTGTGGTGGTAAATTCTATGTGCCTGGGGAAATGATACTAGCCCTTCAAGTACTGGGAAACTTGTGCAAACAGTCTACTACAAAGAATCTGGAAAATGAAACTGTTTCTACCATCTCTTCCAACAGCCCCGCAAAGAATGTAGGCATAAAAAGCTTCCTTAGTCCTTTTGGCAACATCATAGTTTAGAAAGAGTATAGACATTCATGTGCACGCTCTGCAAAACCAGATGCATCAATAAGAAAACATGGTCGCTGTACAATCACTGTGGTGCTTTGTGCTGTAGCCAAACACTAATTTTTATGGTACCATTGCAGGATAAATTCTGCAAAAAGCCTAAACTTTCATCTATTGGCATGCCTAAATGTTATGTAAGACGGCTTCCTTTTTTTGTGTTTATGTTCTACTTTAGCTATTGCTCTAACTCAATTTATGCTGCTGGATCACCAAAGTCTGACTGTGTTCCATGTAGTACTTTTTTATTTTATTTTATTTTATTTTTTTTCCTCCCCACACACACAAGGAGACAGAGACACGGATAGAAAGATAAATCAGTGAGTCCGGTGGTTACACGTATACAACTAGAGGTAATGGCTGTTATGTAAATGTGGGCAAACAGCAGACACATTTTGTTGAGGCAGGATGTGGAGTGAGTTTGGGGCTCCCACCTCATGTCTCCAAAGGGTCACACCAGATTAGTGGGGAGTCTTGAGGATTTATTCTGTATTTTCACATTAGGAAACATTGTTACAAAATTGCATCTTATTTTGCAATTTTGTAACAGTTGGGTGCAGTTTTGCACCCAACTGTTACAAACATTTGGGTGCAACTAACACCCAAATGTTTGTGGGGTGTTTTTTTTTTGTTTTTTTGTGCGCTGATAAACTGTCTAGGTTATTTAGGGTTTTGTTTCCATGCAAATTTTGACCACCATCCATTAGCCATCCTGCTTCTCCATGCAGGGATGTGAGGGGGGCAGGTGCCTATCTCCAGCTGTCATCTGACAAGAGGCAGGGTACACCCTGGACAGATTGCCAGTCTATCGCAGGGCAACACAGACAGATGGGACAAACAACCATGCACGCACACACTCACACCTAAGGAGAATTTAGAGAGACCAATTAACTTAAGTCCTGTTTTTGGACTATGGGAGGAAGCTGGAGAACATGCAAACTCCTTGCAGAAAGACCCCAGACTGGTGGTAAGTCAGGAGTTGAAATGGCGATTATGGCTGCAGCAAGCAGTGATTTATTTGCAATATGGACACAGAGTGGAATGGGTCTCCTCTGTTCTGACTACTAGCAATGGTATGGTGTTGAACGGATGACTGTCAGACTGACGACAGTGCTTGGGAAGTGCTCATGGTGGCTCTCGCTGCTTATTCTGGATATAGCAGGGCTGCAGAACTTAACGTTTTGTCATAAGTCTCCAACAACACAGAAAAAAGTTGCTAGATTTACCACTAGATTGTGTGGGTGATTTTTTTTTTTTTTTTTTTTTTTTTTTGATAGGTCTACAGATGGTCTGGAAAGTTGGTAAATATAGCAATAAAAGTTATAAGTAGGCAACAGTGCTTCTTTCTTCCTGACCACAGCCCCTCCACTCATCCCCACACTTCTCTGTGCTTCTCAGTGTGTCTTGGCTCAGCCCACTTTGCTGGAATTCTTCAAAATTTGTCTGGGGTGGGGTCATGCATTGGGGTTAGTTACACTTTAAGGCCAAATTCATTAAAGCAAGCTTTAGTTATTGAGCCTAATGAAACATTTCCCCATCAACACCAGTGTTTTTGTTTTTGTAAGAAATCTCAACATCCATGGATGGCGATCGTGCATACATGGAGACAATGATGGGAGAGGACCAGTCCTTCCTGTGTTGTATGGAGATGTACAAGAGTTATTCTGGGTATCATGGTGTGGGGAGTCACATGGTATGACTAGTATATCTCTGCTTTGGACCAGCACAAGATCAGGCACATCTTCCATCCAAAGTTTTTCTAAAAAGCATGTAAAACATTCTTTTTAGCTTGAAATACTATCTTGCAAAACTTCACATATGTCAGAAATTCACTCATAGCATGTAAGAGAACCCTGAAGTCTTGAGACACGTTCCAAACAAGCTTTAACATTCCGTAAGTAAACAGTATGAACACTGTTGTATTCTTATCAAAGGATACCACAAAAATATGTTTGCAGATATATGCTGATGATTCATAATATTGCACCTCTGTCCATAAAGGGTTTCATTCATCTGACTGAACATGTGAAGTCAGAAACAATGTTTGATTTAGGTATGGTATCCCGAAACTGTAGCAGAACTTTCATCTGTTAATTTACCTTAAGTTACATCACTGCTAATGAACCTTTTTGTGTATTCTGTTTGACAATCACTTTTAAGAATGGGAAACCCCCATAGTAAATATGACACCAGATCTAATTTTAACAGGCAAATTTTCTTTCAGGTCTTCTCGTCCTCCAGCCTCTCTCTGATGGGTGGCGATGAGCCAAATGAAATCTCTTAGAGATTCAACTCCTTGAAGCTAATTACCTCTTGAATTGGCAAGACAAGGACGAGCCATTGCAAAAATTGAGAAAAATCAGGAACATTTCTGCAGGCATGTTAAGTTCAGCAAATATGATTTGATTCCAGCATTGCATGTAAATAAAAAGCATTTATTAAAAGGCAAGGCAAGAAAAAACATCTAAGTTGTATGCTTTGAGCAGTCAAAGCTTATCTGGCATGTCATACTTCATTAACAAATATATGCTGTGTTTTTCATGCAACCCAGTGATGTAAAGGCTCTATCTACAGGCCAAGTTTCTTGAATAAAATGATTGTGGCAAGAAGCAGGATAGGCAGTGATACTGAAGGATGTGGAAACTATTTCCAGAGGAACTCATGACAGCACCGCGTCATCTCCACATGCTTAAGTCACCAAGTTAAATCAAGAAACACACAGAAAAGGCAGAAACCACAGTTAATAGTTGTACAGCCGTTCCGTTATATGTTCTCATTACACACAGAATCCATATTTTGAAGACATATCTGGTTTCTTTGGTGGGAATGTATCGATGGGACGAGCATTGGATTGCATTGTTTCAAATATTCCACTGTTGGCTCTGTGTGTGAATGTGGTGGGGAGTACAGTGGGAAATGGAAGAGAATGCAGAGGCAGCTGGAGGGCTTGGTGTGAAAAGGAGGTGAAGTTGGGCACAAAAACTCAAACATATAGCTCAAACAAAATAGTTTCTTAAGCATGTTAACTGCACACCTTTACCTTACTACCAACCTATCCAGAATACTTTTGCTTGATTTAGACCCCTAAATTAGCTCTGCAGCCAACCAGGGGTTAAAGCCAGTCTCAGGCCATTTGCGACATGTCTACTCTCTGCCCCCTATTTCCTGTACAATAAGGGCCACTACAGCCTAAAAAAAGATAGATGGGGAAGCCAGTGACGTAAATGCATGCCATAACTCTTCATATAGGCAAAAATATCAGCTATTAAAAATCTAAGAAGTGGCTAAAAGGACCCAGTAAGGTCCTGGGATCCCCAGAGTGTGAATGTTTTAGAGCGGTCCTGCCAGACTCATTGACTTTCAGAGAATGTAAGAAGGGAGATAAAGATAGCGTTCTGGTATGAATGTCTTTCAAAGCCCTGAACTCATCACCACAGATTAATCATCCAAGTACCAGTGAAAACATATAAAAAGCTGCTCAGTGATTAAAAGAAGATTTTGACTGCTGTTATTCCAATAAGTGTCATTTCCTGGAAAAAAACCTACTTTAAATAAAACTAATAATCTAAATCTGCCAGATTCTCACTTCTTTGCAGTGCACCCACACCTATTTGCAGTTCAGTATTCACAGATTCACCTATTTGTGTATTTTTCTGTGGAACATAACTCCAAATTATTAGCAGATTTTTTCAAAGAGCATACTGTAACTAGAAAATTTCTGAAGAAATTTAAAAGAGGCCGGCCAAAGTGTGCGTGTCAACATATCATCTTCACTTCTGAACACAGCACGGACGTAGCTACAAACTGAGTGTTGAATGGCGTTTGTAGGCAAAACCACGATGACACAGTAAATCCTCAAAAATAGTGGGGGTTTTTTTTAGGATGTCTTCAGGACCTCGCTCCATTGACTTTGTATGGGGTAGTTTTTTCGCTAATTACGTTGCCATGGTAACTCCAAATGAAAAGTTGAATAATAGCACACATCTCAAGAACGAGCCGGAATTTTTGATATATACATTGTGGGGGTGCAGCTACGGTTCGGGCCGCATTAATGGAGAAAGCAGTTTCGAGGTGGAGAGTAATATGCACTCCTCTCCTATGCATTAGTATGGCAGGCCACAATTAAAATATTAGAAAGAAAATGCATCTTGGGAAGCTCAAATACCTAGGTGCAAATCTACTTGACATGATATTATTTGCAATTGCAAAGCAGCCAATAAAGGACCGGCATTTGTTTTCCTTGGTGATGACTGGCTGTCGCACAGAGTGGAACAATAGAATACTGTAGATGTTAGCTTCTGGGGTAATGCTATTAAGTGTATTCTATTAATGCATATGAAAATACAGTTGGTGTTTGATTTATTAAAATAGGTAGTTCTAAGTGTTTTTAAAGGGCGCCCCAATATTCTCAACTATATATTATAATAAAAATGCTGAATGGATGTTTTGGTGTCAGAAAAGCAGAGATGCTTTGTTTTGGGTAGCTATAGTTAAAAAACGTACTATGTAATCTGGACCATTTTCCATTTGGTTACTTCTGCAGTTTACAGTGCAAAGCTGACATTGGTTGAGATGTCTTTGCTTTTACAACCTCACGCTCATTTTCAGTCAAACATAGGAACATAGCCATGACCCCAGGCCCAAGACCAGTTTGATGTTAAGGATGTTCATTTAAGTTTGATAAGTTAGGTATAAACTTCTAGATCAGAACTAGGTCTAACTGGAAACAGAGTTCATTATTGTTGTACCAACCTCGGACAGTGGCATAAAAAATGTTGTACTGCAGTAGGTTTAACTTTGGCTGTGAATGATTATTATAATTGCCTATGGCAATTATTAAGGCATAAGTCCACCACTGGCATTATCTGAACAGCAAGATGCTACACATGTATGTGGAGTAAACACAGACAACTTCTCTCAAATATACAAGAGTTTATTAACAAAATGAATTCAACTTCACTGTTAAGAGAATTTATTTAACGAAATCACTAAGCTAGTAACACATACACAGCTTATACTACAAAGAAAAAAAAAGATAAAAATGGAAGTACAACTACTAGAAGTAAAAAATAGAATCAATAAAATGATGCAGTGATGTCATAGTTCAGTATGAATCATGAATATTAAGAACCCAGATTTATTTCATAAGGAAAATGAAATGTGTTAATTAGTTTCAACTGATTAAGGTTCGTTTGCACCAAATATGCTGTTTATTCTTTATATATCAGAAATGTGCAATAACAAAACATTATTCAGCACAAGTAATCTGACTGAAATAGAAATTATTAAGCCTTTTGGAAAGCTGATTCTTTATCTATGTATCAGTTCCCGTATTGATAATTGAATAAATTGGTGTAGCAAGATGGCAGAACGAGAGCGTGTTGCCACTCACAAAATGGCATCCTAAACTGACCAAAATAATCAGATGTTTTCTTGTTTAAACAATCTTATTTAAGTCTGGAGCACTGTGAATAACCATACTAACCATTTATGAACATCACTGATCCACTGTGGTGGATGGCATACTGTTATATTATTTCCAAAATACCTATTCTTCTTAAGAAACTAAAAATGCTGGTAACAACTACATCCCCAGATGGTCTTTGTTCTATAGTTTCCATTTGACCACAATGAACACAGAAATCTGTAGCATGTTTGTTGATTATTTTAAGATTACTATTTAATCCTGTGTGACCAAATCTCATCCTCTATATAATATCTTCTTCTTTCTTGATTCTAATACATTTCCTAAATTCCCCAACTTTCTTTTGGATATTATAATAAAATCCAAAGGTGGAAAGAGTGCTGAAAATTTGTACTCAAATACAAGTACTGTTATATTGCTTAAATTGTACTCAATTACAAGTAAAAGTACTTGTGTTAAAAAAAATGCTGAATTAAAAGTAGAAAGTATTCTTATCAAAAACTACTCAGAGTATTAATGACATTTTGACCAATGGATGTTTTTTTGCTTTGTCAATAGCAGGCATTCGATTTGATTTACACATATAAAATATCTAGTTCAAAGTATATTTCTCAGAAGAACAAAAAAGTATAGTGTAAAGCACATGAGTCAAACTCAAGGCCCAGGTCCAAATCCGGCCCGCCACAACTTTTTATGTGTCCCTCTAGATGGACACATAACTGTTATCTTGAAGATTCTGTTGATGTGCTTAAATAATATTTTATCAATCAAATCAAAGCAGTTTTCATCTGTATACAGCCAAATTACATGAATGTGAAAAGATGTTCAATATTTGTAACTTTAAAAAGACAAGTGCAGAGATGGCTATTTTATATTTTAACGGTTGGTTAATGGGTTTTATCAATATATTTTGCCACAACCAGCCCCTTGAGGACATTCATAATCTTGATTTTGAACACCCTTACTGATGTTTATTTAAGCCTTTGTTGGTAATGACAGCTTCAAAATGCCTCCTGTATGGAGAAACTAGTCCCACGCTTGCTCAGGCCTATTCTTCCACACAAACAGTCTTTAAATCTTCAAGGTTCCGTGGGCCTCTTCTAGGAACTCTGATTTTTACTTCTTTCCATAGATTTTCAATTGGATTCAAGTCAGGTGATTGGCTGGGTCACTCTAGCAGCTTTCTTTCTCTGAAGGCAGTTGAGAGTTTCCTTGGCTCTGAGTTTGGGATAACTGTCTTGCTGAAATGTCCACCCTCATTTCATCTTCATCATTCTGGTAGGTGGCAGCAGATTTTTCTCAAAAATGTCTCAGCACATTTTCCATTCATCCTCCCTTCAGTTATATGAAGTCTGCCAGCACCCTATGCAGAAAAACAGCCCCACACTATGACGTTCCCACCTCCAAACTTCACTATCGGTATGGTATTTTTGGGGTGATGAGCGCTGTATTTTGTCCTCCAAACATAGTGTGTGTTATGACATCCAACGAGTTAAATTTTGCTCTCATCTGACCAGTGTTCTCCCTGTATTTTAGAGACTCGTCCAAATGTTGTGCAGCAAACTTTAAACAAGCTTCACATGTTTTGTTTTTAATGTGTCCTGTCCAGCAATGTGGCACTCAGAATTGTCGTTTGAATGTCAAGGACAAAAAAAAGGGGGAAAGGAAAGAGAGAAAGGTAGAGGAAAGGTTTAAAGAGAAAAAATGAGATATAAGTAGAGAGAGGGAAAAAAAGCATAGAGATAAAACAAGTCAATGCACTTGAAGTCTACTTCGAGACCTGTAGAAAGAGAAAAAAAAACAAAAATCCACAACAACAAACAACATATGCATACGTTATAATAACACTTATTACTTCAATGGAAAGTACACAGTACTAGGTAATACAAAATGCATTAAGTGGAAATCACAGCCCATCTGAGTGTATCTGACAAACACCTGAATCTAGACACCTGTGTGTGTGTGTGTATATAAGATTTCTCCCTAAGAATATTTTATAGTAGGTATGGGGCCCCACAGATCCACCCTCCCGGACATGAGGACGATATGAGGAAAACCGGAGCCACAGACATCCAGTAGCCCCGCAAGCACGGAGCCCCATGAGCCCCCTCACAGGGACAACCGGACCTCCCCAGAGAACAGCAGAGGCAAGCCCAGAGTGACTCCCTGGTAGCCATGATGCAGAAGCCCCAGGGGGCTGCAACAACGAGCCCATAGGCCCTGCTGACAACCCGCTATGCCGGAGCAGATCTGGCCATGGACAAAGAGACCCGAGCCCAGAGGGCACACCATCCACAGCAGAGGCCCGACCAGGCCAGGACACCAAATACCCCAGCAAGCAGCCACCAGGGTGAGCCAGCACATACCGTGGCACCAAGCCTCAGACACCAAGACCCACCAACACACCGGTGGGCAGAGGCACCAGCCACCGGAGGGGAGTGTGATGGGGGGAAATAGGCACCACATTTTTAGCGGGGGGCCCAAGATGATCCAGGAGAGGGGGCAGCCCAGAACCCAATCTGACAGATAAACAGCCACACACAAACACAATCACAGATTCCCACCCTCATGCTCACATACAGACATTCACATCCACTTGCCCAACAAAAAAAAAAAAAACAAAAAAAAGGGATGTCATACACCCACTTTCACTCCCTATTCACACTTTATACTCCCAGGTCCAGGTATCGTTCCCCTAAAGGGGAAACCTGTAAAAGCCTGAAAAACCAATCAGAATACACCCCTACAGTGCGAGCCCAGCACACCACCCCCATCTCAGGCACCCCTGCCGCATCCCGCCCCCCATCACACAGCATGCCGCAACAGGAAGGCAACAGCCCTGCATGACACCAACCCAACCCTGTATGCAAATGCAAATGAGCAGACACCACTAAGCCACGCAACCACAGCGAATCCCCCCAGCCCAAAACCATGACAGGATCAACTCCCCCGCCAAGCATCCCCGGCAGGAGGCCTGCACCTGGGGCTAACAGCCCACACCATGCCATCTCAACTGTATAAATGAACTCTCACCACCACCCTACTACTTCAGCCCAGGGACAACCATAACCAAGCCCAGTCCTGTCTCAGCCACCAAACCAACCAAAACCCCAATGGCCCCAGACCCAAAAAAGGATGCGACCCCTCCACAGTACACTCTACAACCCTCTGTGGCACCACTAACCAGCAGGGCCGACATCACTCCAACAGAGTGACAAGCAGGGCAGGAAACTAGGGAGCAAGCCAAGCCGCCTGGCCTACGCCAATAACCCCAGGCCGCCCTTGAAACAATACATGAGCCCGCACCAGCCAGGAACCCACATCTGAAACTACCCACCGCCCCAGGCCAAGTACAACCTGCCAGCCACCCCCGTGCTACAATAAGGTGCACCCCTCTGCCCTACCCATCTGAAAGTGACCGCAGGCTGACCCCAGGCCAGGGGCTAGAGCAGCAGGAAGAAGCAGCAGAGGAAGGCCGGTCCAGCGCACCAAAGACTGTGCACCCCACCAATTCCACACCACAGACCCAGAGGCATCCAAGCATGTCAGCAGTACACCCCCACCCACACACCACCACTGTGAACGCCACCCCAAGCTAATTGCCCAGCCCCCCCGGCAAAGCAGAGCCACACCTCTGATTGCTTGCACACACTGCCAACAGCCAGCTACACACCGCCTGCCAACCACCCGCCAGAACCTGGCAGCCACCCTGGCCAAAAGACCGGTCACCGCAACAAGTAGCCATGATCCAAAAATCCAAACAATCCCGGGAGAACCAGACTGCCCCCAAGGCCCTAATCCCATTCACAGCCCAGACTCCAACCAGATGGCCCACTCCTCCTCCCTATTGCCAACCCCAAATGGCAAATAGACAACATGGGTGTAAAAAAAAAAAAAAAAAAACACCACATCACCCTCCGCCACCCCAGCTAGGCCCCCCAGGCAATGCACCCTCAGAACCCCAAGTCCCAGAGCCTACCCCAAATCCACCCAGTAGCAGCCCGGTCACCAGGCCAGTAACCTCTGTCTGTTGGTGCAGACTGCCAAGAAGCCTACATGCAGCTACGAGAAGTCATCACCCAGAAACACCAAGGCCCCCTCCCAAGTGGGAGCCACAGCCCTCCGTCCAAGACCCCTGCGGCCCCATCTCCAGGGGTCCAGTCAGGTCTATAACACCTGACTGGACATAATTGTTTTTTCCTTATTTATTTTGAGCCGGTTAGCTAGAAAGCTACCCAATTTATTACCATGTTCAAAGTTTTCTATTCGAAGTCTGTGTAGTAAGAATTGAATTTTTTTGTTGATAATTTAATTTAATTCTAGTTTTACTTTATATATGTCGTCCAGCATTTCCTCGTCTTGGGAGGCTTCTAACAATTTAATGACTTCTTCTAATTCCTGAATATGTTTCTTTTCTTTTTTCTTCTTATGTGATGAGAATGAGATTATTTTACCTCTCATCACTGCCTTCCCTGCTTCCTAGAGAACAGAAGCTGGTGTCCCAGGCAGGTCATTATACTCCAAATACGAAGCCCACTCTTCTTTAAAATATAACATGTTTTTTTTTTTTTTCTTTGTGGTGAGTGTGAATACAGGTAATGGCCGTTGAGTGTATTTCTTATTGTGTTCTTTGAAACAATTGTTCCTGCTAAGTCCTGGTCTTTCTGAAGCTCTCCTTAAGTCGTCCTTGGCTCTTGGACCATTCTTCTGATAATTCTTTTCACTCCTCTGTCAGAAATCTTTCAAGGAGCATCTGGTCATAGCTGGTTTATGGTTGAATGCTGTTCTTTACGCTTCCGGATTATGGCCCCAATAGTGCTCACTGGAACGTTCAGAAGTTTAGAAATCCTTCTGTGACTAATGCCATCAAAAAGTTTTGTGAAAATAAGGTTGCGAAGGTCTTGAGAGAGTTCTCTGCTTTTACTCATCATGAAATGTTCCTTGTGTGATACCTTGGTAATGACACACCTTTTTATAGGCCATCAGTTTGGAATGAAGCAGCTGATATTCATTTGCACTGACAAGAGGCAGGATGGCTTTCTGATCACTGATAGAGTTCAGCTGGTTTCTTGGCTTTCCATGCCTTTCCCCACCTCCCTTGCTGCATATTTTCAATACTTTTTCCCTGCATCATTTCACATTATTACACATAACTTAAGTTTTGAACATATTTGTCTTGGTTTATTTTTACATATGTATTACTTGGGTTGTTACCAACACCTGGTGAATATTTCATTTCAATAGCACCTTTATAAATATGTTTACCATGAAAATTGTAGTGTGTTCACTATTTATTTTACCTGCTGTAAAAGCCCATCTACCGTTTGACAAAACAAATTTTGATTATCCTCAAGACTTTTTTCATCAATGGACTAACATGACAAAAGGGGAAGTTTTTTTTTTACAGATGACCATCCCATGACATCTGTTGTAAATTAATACAATGTTTCATAAAATAACATGCTTTAACTCAAACATGGTGGTAGTAGTATGATCGTCTGAGGCTGCTTTTTCCCTGCCTGAATAATGTTCGGCCATCAGTTTATATTTATTAGGCTCAAGCGGTGAAAGCATAGCAAAGGCCTATTGTAATTACAAGATTTCTCCTTTTTCCGCCACTTTACATATTCAGAACTTGCCAAACTTTACCAAAAATTGTCTCCAGTCCATTTCAAAGGAATCAAAACTGGGCATGGCTAAACGTTTTAGCAGCCCCCCCCCAAACTGAGATAGGCTAAACTGTGCATCGTAGAGATCTGAAACTTGGTACATAGGTAGATCCCTCCCAAATCAGGAAAAAAAGTCTATTAGGAGCATGTCCTAAAATGCACAGATATTTTGAGTCTAAGGGCAAATTTTGTCCATGTTTCTGGTTTACACACCTCAAACTTTAACGAACTCCTCCAAGGGATTTTGAGTTGTCAGCTTCATCTTTGGGCAGTATGCACGATGGGGGATTAAAATCTATCAAATTATTGAGTTTTTGAGCATGTTTAGGGGGATGGCCAAGCAGTGAACTTGGCGTACTCGCAAACAAAACGCAATAACTGTCACATAAAAAGGTCAATTGGCACCAAACTTGATATGAGTCATCCATGTTGGATGCCTGACAATATGTGGTCATATGCTAACATCACCAAAGCTCTGCACCCTTAAAACAGGAAGTCACTTTTTTTTCTTTTTTCCTTGGAAAGCTCCATCTCTGACTTTTTTGACTTAATCAACATGTTCTTGTCAGATGAGAGATAACAAGTTGGTTAAAACTCCACATATTTCAGCTGAGCTACACCAAACTCAATATGATCAATCCTAATCCACCACCCAACAGGAATGCAGTCCAATATTTGGTCAGTGTGGTCTAATTCTTCCACAGCAACCCTTAGAAATTAAAAAAAAAAAAAAAAAAATCAGCCCCAAGCCATGTTCTGACCAACAATCAGGAAACTCGGTACACAAATGGGTACCCACAAAAAAATTCTCTTGGATCCATGGTCCAAACCCCACAGGAAGTCAGCCATTTTGGATCAAAGCTGCCATTTTGTCTCTTTTTTTCTGAGCTAACTTCTCCAACAGCTTTGACATGAAGCCTTTAGAATCACTCTGCACAGTCTTGAGGCACTGAAGATCAAAAGTTATCAAAAGCTTTTTCCTGCATCAAAGCATGTGGGTTTGGCCAAGCCTCAAAATCTGACCATTTGCCATAAAACATCAAGGTGGAAAACCTTCCACATACAAGGTCACAGGTGCATGACACTTTCTGTATGTCATAATAGACCATTACTCATCACATTCACATGGTCAATTGATGAGATAATTTTAGCCCTGCACCTTTTGAACAGGAAGCCACCTCTTTAACTGCTGGATATCTTCCTTTTACTCTTTGTTTTATACATATTTAATCCTGTGTTTCATTACATAGAACAATATGATGCTGAATCCTCTCAACACTGGCTGGTAGCTAGAGCATGTGGGCGTGACAGAATGGTTCAATCCCTCGCTGTTTGCATACAGTTGGCTCTAAATCACACATGCATCATCCGATTTGCACCAAACTGGATATGAATGATCTTCTTTAATCTCTTAAGAGGCCAATTGAATAACATTGGAATTTGACTCCTGTCCGCCCCCTAGAGTATTATAACAGCTATATCTCCCTGATATATTATCCAATCTGCACTAGATTTTTTGTGCATCATCACAGACCACTGCTAGACACATTGGTGTGCTAATCTGACACTTAAACCCTGCCCACTCAGACAAGAAACTGATTATTGGGTGACACTTCCAGCTCCTCCTTGTGTATGATAACCACAAATGATGTGTTCAAAAGGCCACAGGAGATCCTCGCCAATCATTTGACATGAAACAGGAACTGACAATAACTCTTGTCTGGAAGGTCTGTTTTTGCCCAACTTTAAAGACTTGCCGCTGGACTCGTACTGAACTGGACTGAAGGCGATTTGGAAGGTTCACCAAATGAGCTGCCAAGTGGACAAGTGTGTGAATAGCGGGAGAGCATTAATGACAGTGACGGGGTGGCTTTGCCAGAGCTCTCACAGTCACCGCAAGGCTGGAGTGGCACTGAGCTGTGAGGGCTGCCAATGCTGCTTGAAGCTTTAATCTGATATTAAAATCTGATTCCTCTGAAATATCTACCAATGAAAAAATACAAAAACAGAAGAAGTCTGTACATCATCACAGCATTAATGACTGTCATTTGAAGCGTTCCTTTTTCAGAGTTTGTTACAGAGGGTTTGTACAAAAACAACTGCAGTTCACACAGTTGATAAATATTCAGCAGGGATAGTACTGAGATCATTCCACAAGATTAATGTGTACTATAATAAACTGGAAGCTACTGAAACACCACAGTCACTGTCCACAGTGAAGTATGCATGATAGAGCTGGAATCATGCTGTGGGGCTGTTTACCTACATTGTGTTGATGAAATAATAAAGACAGATTCTTCAACCTGACCTTCAAATTGACAGTTATGTGGTTGAAACATAACAGTGAAAACTGATTTTGGAACAGAAAAAGTAAGATAACTGGGATTTTCCTAATCTCAACCCTATTGAAAATTTAGGGTCAATGATTAAAGCCAGGTCGGTGGCAAAGAAGTTAAAAACTTGGCTCTTGAGCACATCACCCCGGTTTTAAAGTCCTTACACTGGCTCCCTGTAGCTCAGAGAATAGACTTTAAAATACTTCTGTTAGTTTATAAATCTTTGAATAGCTTAGCACCACAATACATTAAAGACCTGTTGTCATTGTTTCAACCTTCCAGACCACTCAGGTCTGTTGTCTGATGTTGACTGATGTTTTTACAATGTAAAGCACTTTGAACTGCCTTGCTGCTGAAATGTGCTGTACAAATAAACTTGACTTGACCCGTGACAAGGAGAGTGGTCAAGTATCCAGCAAGCCAAACAGACATCAGAAGCTTGTTGATAGCTATATAAAGGTTTTGGTTGACTTACCACTTGCTAAGGAACATTTAAAATGATAATTATGGAGGTGTCTGTGATGATGATGAGCATGATTTCCTCACTGTGTTTGAAGAAGTGTATTGTGCCCTCTTCTGGGGAAACCCAGAAATAACATGAACTTCATGCTGCTGTATACAGTCACAGTGATTCATACTGCCCGGCAGATTTATTTCTGTTAGGAAAAAGAAAGAAGGCAGGCGTCTTTCAAAGCATAATTAAACACTGAAGAACCAACTATGAAACAATATGACCTGTCTTTATTTACTGGCAATGGCCAGACAAGTATAATGGTATTTTGGTATTTTGATGATACATATTTTGTGATGAGCTTCAAGTCTTTGAAGTTGGAAGGCCTTACCCTCCTTATCCTAATCTTTAGCTGTCTCCACAGATCCTCTGTCAGATTCAAGTCAGAACTCTGGCTCCAAACTGTTAATTCTATATGTGGTCAGGAGAAACATGTTGCTCAAATGAAAAAAATGACATAAAACCTAAATTTGCCAGGGGTTTGAATAATTTTGGCTTAAAGTATACATGTTATAACACATAGGATGTTTGGGAATATCAAATAATTTCTAAACGTGGAGACATGCCAGACTATATCAAGTAATAAGTCTTACACAGCATATAAAAATATACAAGATATTATTATGTATAAATACAAGAACAAATAAATATCTATAATAGGTGGGTTTTTGCTTGTAGAAAGACAGGGTGTGTTGGTGGGTGGTATGTAGTCAAAGAGCAGGTAGGAAGAAACTATCGATGTGATGTGAGGTCCTGATTCTGATCACTACAAAAATACAAAATCTAGTTTCTAGTGCAAATATCTTGAATAAACTTGAAATAAGAAAAAACTAACTTACAAGTAACTTTTCACCAATAATTTGAAGCTAGTTTTAAGTCAATAATTTCTTAATACTGATGAAAAGGTACTAGTTATAAGTGAAATAATCTGCTAGTGGAACAAGACATTTTCCCCATATTATAAGTTAAAATATCTTGTTCCACTAGCAGATTATTTCACTTATAACTAGAACTTTCTCATCAATATTAAGAAATTATTGACTTAAAACAAGGTCCTATATTGTGCTGAAAAGTTACTTGTAAGTTGGTTTTGTCTTATTTCAAGATATTTCACTAGAAACGCGACCAAAAGTACCTGGTAAGATTTTATGTTTTTGCAGTGATGGAGTGTGGCTTGGAGCTTGAAGAGGAGGAGCAGAAAATGTCTACCTCCATGATGGGAGATGTTGGCAGAAATCTTCCTGGACCACCTCAAGGTCCCAGAGATACAGCTGGTTACATCTAATCAGCTTCTTGGCAGGACAGATGGCTGTAAGGATGAATTCTGAAGTGGATCATATGAAGTCTTCTTCAGATGTCATATGACGTACATCCTGTGTTTAGCTTTTTGAACAGAGAAGTGGGCTAGTGGGGCAGAATTCCTGCTAAAATCCTGGAACATTTTGATAACAGTGTTGACTTTAGGTTGTTCCCTCTAGCCCAGCTTGGCAGAGAGCCATGCCACCTCAGCTTCAGTGGCTGGATTACTGATGTACTTCAGTGGGTGGAAACAGGAACATTGTCCAGAAGAAAATCAGCTGTCAAAACCTCCTGCAGAGGATGGAGGGCAGAATCATGTTAGCTCTTTTGGGGGGGGGGGGGGTTCTGCTTTGTGCGATTTCTTTTTCTTTACATCACCTAGAAAGGAGCTGTGATGTTGTGAGAGAGTTATAGCTTATCTTCCTGTTCCTTCCTATCTTTCCATCTATCTTTCAATAAGAGTTTTTGTAATTTCCTAAGAATGTATCTATTCAGGGAAGACATCTTGACCCTGTTGAGTTATAAAAACTGTGTGCATTCGTTAAGTAAGGAAGGTGATTTCCATTTGATCTCCATTGGTAGTTTATTAAAACAACAGGGACTTGGTCAAAGATGGTCACACACGGGCTCAGTTCACCAGAGAAAAGGAGACCAATTCATAGTCAAAACTTGTTTTCGACATTACAATGATGCATCCACAAAACCACCACAGTTGCTTAGTCCTGTGTTGTATTACATATTATCAGTTAAGATTGTATGGACACTGTTCTGAGAAATGCACTGCGAGAATCAAACTCTCTAAGTGTCCATCTGCATGACTTGGATCTCCCAGTGCAGCTTGCAGCACTGTGACATAGCACCCTCCCTCAACATTACAATCTGACCCACTCACTCTATCTTGACCTGTTGAGAGTCCCAAATAAAAGTATTCACACCCACTACAACCATCCTGACCCGCACTCTAAATGACAGGTTTTTTTTCTACCTCAACTTCCTTTTGACTACATTACAACTTTTTGTTACAAATATTATGACCAAAACAGACCAGTAAAACTCTTCTGAAAGATATTGGGAGTAATTAGATACTAAGTTTTAGCACTTTTCACTGATAAAAATAACTAGGAGCTTCATAAATTCAATTCAGTTCAATAGTACTTTATTTATCCCCGAGGGGACATTATAAAAGACAGACCATGAACAGACCATAAAGACAGACCATGAACATTTAATGTGTTTGATCATAAAAATCAAACACAATAAATAATAAATATTAAAAGGACTCCTGCTATTCTGGATAGCTTTTGACTTTTGCAACATGTCACAGAACCACCTCATTAACAACTACCATATTGTTGATCAAGTCACTTCAGAAGGTCTTGACTTTAGTTCTGTGGCTCTGTGTGATCATTAGTGTATCCTGTTTAATATGAGCATCCCTGCTATCAGCAGCAGGAGCAGTGAGCTGATCAGAAGATGCTGTCTTAATGATAATCATTATGCTTTATTCACCCAGGCTTTTATGCCATCACCTAAAATGCCTTCAGTCTCTGTTAATAGCATTGTTTATAGTTTAATTTACAATATTATGACTGTAATGGATGAAATTATCCTTAGAAAGTTCTCTCTGCATGGGAAAAAAAAAACCCTTCAAGAAATAAAACTCCTAAAACAGAGTGTAAACAAGCAGGTGGAGAAAACTAAACTGCAGGTTCATTATGACATTGAGAAAAAAATCTTCACCTTTATATTCCCAGATTAAAAAATCTGAGGCAGTTACATTTTCTGATATTCACCAAAAAACACAAATAATTTCTGGATTTTATTTGTTGCTCATGGGATGCAGACAAACTCCTCATCACCTAAACTGTTATCCGGCAAGTACTGCAGTGGCAGATGGCAACATTCAAAACATGAGACAACCAGTATGTTCCACCGCAGAGCCAGATTACACAACATGCTGCCTCAATATGATGTCCACAAGTTTTGTTTTAGTATTTAAACTGTGTTGCACCTTAAATACATAATAACAGATAGTTTTTTCCCCAAATCTTGAAAACTGCAGTGATGGAACTGTTTTAAAGGAGCTTAAATGTCCTGTACTTGCATAGGCCTTTCTCAAGTCCAGAGGACCCCAAACCCTACACACTACATTCAGTTATTCACCCATTCACGCACACATTCACACACTGATGGAGGTGAGCTACTGGATTGTAGCCTCAGCTGCCCTGGGGCAGTCTGACAGAGGCGAGGCTGCCATTCTCCAGCACCACTGGGCCCTCTGACCACCACCAGCAGGCAAATCAGGTGAAGTGTCTTGCCCAACACAACAAGAAAAGCAGACAGAGTGGGAGCTTGAACCAGCAACCCACTGGTTACAGTAAGAACTCCTACCTCAAAATCCAATATCACTCGGTGCTTAATCCTAATGCATCACTAATAAATAACAGCATATGTCTTAGCATCAATGCATCAGTATTACTGGATCTCTCTGTGGCTTCTAACAAGATGACGATAACATACGGAGTGATGGACTGGAGAAGCAAGACTTTCTGGTCCTGATGTTAAATTAAGTCAAACCTTAGTTGAAAGACAGACTATTTTTGTGTCTGATTGTGTGTGTGTGTTGGTCTATGAGACACTGAATGGTGAAACTGTGTATCTGTTTACTCAGTGTATCAAGGACCAGATCTCAGGGGAGGCAATATTTAATCTATGCTCCTTTTTGTTTTTAAATGTGTTTTTGTTGCTTTTTTCTATATGTAATGTGTCAGTTTTGCTGACGTTTTATTTTAATGTGCATGAATAGCACAATACAAATAAACTTGCCTTTACATTACTGCCCAAAAAAAGCCCCAAATCATTCATAGTCCTGGCAGATTTTAGCCTGGCCATTACCTTCCTACGCAATTCCGCTCAATTCTCATCTCCCTTCACTGCTCCATCTGTGCTTTCTCCCATTGACCTGGATTCCTCCAGTAGAATTTTAACTGGGCTAATCAGCAAACAGAAGGAGAAGTTGTGAATGATGATGTCAATTTTCTGTGTTGTTTTAGAATCGGAGTCAGCCTGTACTTTTAGTAATGGCAGCGGAGCAAGTGAACGAAGCCGTTCAGTCCGTGTTGGTCAAATACTGAATTAACAATAACAGCCTCTCGTTCAGCTTGGCACTTCCCCCTTGGCAGTGGGGGATGGTTATTTACAGCGCAGGTAACTTCCAGTAAGTTTCATAGCATCAAACTGCTACATTACACGTGTTACGGCCAAATGTTAGCGATTGGGTAAAATGTAAAATTTCAACAGAGTCCACACCTCCAGCAAGTAATCATTTCTCAATAGCCAAGAGGTTATACCCTCTGGATGAAGCAAAGCATAGGACAAGGGGACGGTTTTTACCAGGCGAGGCAAATTTAGGAGTGTAATTATTTTTATTTAACCAAGAGGTTTTTTTTCTGATGCTGCTGCAAACCTCTTTGTTGTTTTGGTGTAGCTTCTTCAGAAGGGTGAATCAAGGACCCCCAGAAAAGGTCTATCCCATCCAGCGACCAACCAATTACATACCTCTTCATTGTATGAAAGTTCTAATCAGGCATCATGGTGTCTAAGATGAATGTACTTACATGAGCCAACATGTAACATGTTACATGAGCAAGGTGCAGAAAGGAATGAACAGGAATACTAGAGGGGCCAAGTATCAGCTGGCTTACAGAATCGTCACAAAAGACTGTTCAGGTAGGGTCAAACATAAAAACCTTCAGACCACCTGGACTGACTACGAGAAAGCCTATGACTTAATGACACATATAGATCCTGGAGTCTGAATTGCCCAATTCTGATCATTTCATCCCCCCAAAAATCTGATCTGTGCCACTTGTATATGTGGTTCTAATTCAGATACGTATCCAATTGTTTTCAAAGCATCTACAGTGTGAACAGTCATGTCAGATTAAATCTGACTTTTATGTCATTGATGTGGCCCCCATTGGCCTGGCCACATTGTATTCTGGCCCTGGTTGTGTTTGCATTGAGCAGAGTACTGCCTCAAAAGTATCAAGCAAAGTCTTGCTGAAGCTGCCAAAGCTGTCCTGTCCAGCTCATTCTGTGTGCGCTTGTCAGCGAGGAAGCTGAGAAAAATAATTACTTCAGCTTTACCTTTAACTTTATCATTTTTAAAAATTCTCATCAGAGTATTATCTCCAACCTGGACTCATATTTGGTACAGCTGAACTACCGCTGCGGCTTGCAAAATTTCCCCAAAGCAAAGGGAGATATGGAAATCCCCCATTCAGAGTCTTGCTTCTGATCACTTCAATTGGAAAAATGTTCCCTGATTTAAAAACTTTGGCTCAAGTGGTGCTGGTAATTTCAGTATCCAGTGTGGCTCAGAGTGCAGATTCATCTTCCAGATCAACATCAAAACCCTGAGACATTTGATTAAGCACAAGAAGTTCATACAAAGCATTTGTCAGATTAAACACATTCAGGCCACTGCAGATGAATAGCTCATAATAAGAATAGAATAGAATAGAATAGAATAGAATAGAATAGAATAGAATAGAAATATCCTTCATTGTCCCACGATGGGGAAATTTCTATGCAACAGCAACAAAGTGGCAGTGACAGGCAATAACAGAAAAACAGACTCACACAAAGAATATAAAATATATATAAAACAGAATGAAGAATTAAAAAATACTGTACAAAAAGGCAAAATTTCAACATGAATTCTGTGTAGTTGAAGAAAATGCTCCAGTCTAGAGGAATGTGCAACTGAGTTGGTCAATTAAAAAGATACAAGATGTGCATGTCTCTGAGCATTAAAAATACAAACTATTTACAGTTAGTGACAATAAAAAAATGGTAAAGTTGTACCGATGCTAGCATGGATATA
Organism: Anableps anableps; assembly: GCA_014839685.1. Taxonomy (NCBI): domain Eukaryota; kingdom Metazoa; phylum Chordata; class Actinopteri; order Cyprinodontiformes; family Anablepidae; genus Anableps; species Anableps anableps. Next base: position 31,840,486 of record CM026082.1, read on the forward strand.
ACCACTTATTGATTTTGTTGGGAGCAATGATGGTTATAGAGTCTAACAGCTGTTAAGAGGAAGGATCTCCTATATTGCTCCTTAGTGCACCTAGGATGCAGCAATCTGTTACTGAAGCAGCTCTCCAGCTCAGCAACAGCTTCATGCATGGGGTGGAAGACATTGTCTATCAGTGATGTTATTTTAGCCAGAGTCCTTCTATCTCCCACTACCTGCCCTGTGTCGAAGAGGCATCCTAGCAACGAGCTGGCCTTCCTGATGAATTTATCTAACCACTTCTTCTCAGCTGAAGATAAGCTGCTGCACCAACATAGTCCCATAGAAGAAGGTTGATGCCACCACAGAGTCAAAGAAGGTCTTCAGCAGCACCCCCTGCATTGCAAAAAACCTCAGCCTCCTCAGCAGGTAGAGTCTGCTCTGACCCTTCCTGTAAAGCACATCAGTGTTATGAGTCCAGTCCAGTTTATCATTCAGGTGAACACCCAGGTACTTATAAGAGACCACAAATTCAATTACCACTCCCTGGATGTTCACCAGTGTCAGTGTGGTAGGTCTGCACCTGCGGAAACCCATCACCAGCTCCTTGGTTTTAGCAGCATTGATCAGGAAGTGATTTTGCTGGCACCAGTCCACAAAGTCCTGAGTCAACTGTCTGTACTGTTAGTCATCCTCACCTGTAAAGAGGCCAACTATGGCAGAGTCATCAGAGAACTTTTACTGATGGCAGCATGGGAAGTTGATGGAGAAGTCTGCAGTGTAGAGGGTGAAGAGAAACAGCACAGTTCCCTGAAGGACCTCCATACTGCAGACCAGCCTGTCGGAGACACAGCCCTGTGTCCTCACATAATGTGGGCAGCCAGTGAGGCAGACCAGTATCCACTGGGACATGTGGTGGGCCACTCCAGACAGCTCCAGCTTGTCCCTCAGAAGTCCTGGCTGGATGGTGTTGAAAGCACTGGAGAAATCAAACAACATGATCCTCACAGTGCTTCCAGGCTTCTCCAGGTGGGTCAGAGCTTGGTGCAGGAGTTAGATGATGGTGTCATCCACTCCAATGCCAGGCTGGTAGGTGAACTGTGTCACATCCAATAAAGACGTCACCAGGGGGCGTAGATGTCTGAGGATCAATCTCTCGAGGGTCTTCATCAGGGCTACCAGCCTGTAGCTGCTGAGGTCCTTTGGATGTCTGGTCTTTGGTACCAGTACCACACAGTAGGTCTTCCACAGTTGTGGTACTTTCCCCAGCTTCAGGCTCAGGTTGAACATGTATCCCATGATGCCACACATTTGATGCAGATCAACTATGTGGCATCGTGGGAGCAACTCATGAGCCTGGAGCCGATGCCATCTGGACCTGCAGCCTTTTGTACCTTGATCTTTTTCACCTTGTTCCTCACCTGAAGTGATGAATCGGACAAGGTGGGGGAGGGGGCTGTAGGATGGAGTCCTCTGAAGTGAACGGGATAGATGATACCTGAGAGCTGAGAGGTGTGAAGTCCTGAGAAGAAAAACTAGTAGTCATTACAAATGAGGAGGGTAACAGCAGGGGGGACTGGGCTGGGGGAGGAGTGTGTGACTGGTCAAACCTGATAAAGAACTGGTTGAAGTCGTTCACCCACTCTAAGTCTCCTACAACCTGAGGGTTTGGTTTGTGGCCTGAAACTGACTTCCATCTTCTACAAACTCCACTGATGTTGCGCTGCTGCTGCTGATCCTCCTTTTTCTTCCTGTAGATATTTTTTCCATTCCTAATTTTCCTTCACAGCTCGTTCTCCACAACCCTCAGCTCCTCCTTGTTTCCTGATTAAAATCTTCTCTTCTTCTCCTTCAGGAGAGCCTTTATTTCAGGGTTGATCCAGGGCTTCTTATTTGGAGAAACACCATACTGTCATAATGGTGACAGTATTGTCAACACAAAAGTTGATATAGTCCGTGATGCAGTCTGTGATGCTTTCGAAGGCCTCCCCATGAGGAGCACAGAGCTCTTCCCACACAGCAAAGCTGAAACAGTCCTTCAGAGCTTCTTCAGTCTCCTCAGACCATTTCTTCACTGTGCGTGTCACAGCTGGTTCTCTGTGTACCAGGGGTTTAAACACATGCTGGAGATGAACCAGGTTGTGATCAGAGCCTCCCAGGGGATGCAGAGGTGATGTCTCCTTGGTGTTGGCATAACATAGATCCAGGTCTTTGTCATCTCTGGTGTGGCAGGTGACATATTGGGTGAAGGTTTGTAGAGTGGGGGACAGGGAGAGATGATTAAAATCCCTGGAGATCAGAAAGAGGGCCTGTGGGTGCTGTGTTTGAAATTTGCTGGTGGTAGTATGAAGGACATTGCAGGCTGCAGCAGCATTAGCAGAGGGCGGGACATACACTGTTATCACAATAACATAAAAACTTCTGAGGAAAATAGTATAGCATCATGCTAACAGCTAGCAGTTCAATGTCCTTATTGCAGAACATCTGGTTGATGGTTAAATGTCCGGAGTTACACCATCTGTCGTTCACAAACACAGCCAGACCCCTTCCTCTCTTCTTACTGCTCTCCTTCGTTCTGTCATTATGGAGTAAATGAAAGCCATCCATGTTCATATATGAGAGTACAGAGTTAGCACGGTTAGCCATGTCTCAGTCTGGCAGATAAGGCTGGCCTCCTGATAGCTCCTTTGATGGCATGCTTGAGCTGCTAGCTCGTCCACTTTGTTGGGAAGAGATCTCAGGTTTCCCATGATGATGGACGGGATGATGGGTGCAATCATTTAATTTCATGATTTATCTTATTTATTTATTGTTATTGGGGCCACAGTCAGTGTTTTTTTTCACTGCAGAGAAAAAGTTACATGTATTTGAAACCAGGTACAGTGCAAAAGGGCTAAAGTGTAAGCAAAAGAGCAACAGAGGCAGTGGTCTACCACATGAAACAGGGTCCAAGATGCAGGCTGTGCAAAGATGTTCCTTAATCCATCCAGCATGTGGTACTTGAGGTTAAGATAGTGGTAGGCAAAGCATACATAGGACACCAAAACCAGGTGATAGAAAAGAGCACAGGAACATTTGTGCCAATGGTGGGCTGGAGGTACGACAGCTAAAGTAGGAGCAACTACCATGAGTTGTTTAGAATGGTGAGGCTGAAATTTCGTAGGACCTCTATCTGCAGACTGATAAACAGGTGATGGCTAACATTGTGAACATTGTGGTAGGAGAGAAAGCAGAAAAGAGAGCTATAAAGATAGACACAGTGATCAACAACAACATCAAGAAGAAGGAACATGAGACATGTCAAAAAGGAAATAGAGAAGTTGTGAACTCTCAAGGCCTGAGTGGTGCCAGTGGATATCTTTGCATTCGGGGCTGTGACCCTGAAACCTAAGGAGTGGCTACAACAGATTACAGAAGAAACCTCTGAGGTCTCTGTCCAGACCAGAAGGTCACAATACTTGGCAGTGGTGGTTTTTGATCTTGGCCATGTGGGCATTTGTACACAGTGGCATTAAAAAGGGGGGCGCACAAGGACCACATGATAAAATAACTAATCTGTCAGTTGTGTCTGAACCAAATTTCTATTGCTTTTATGCATATGAAGTCAATGTTCTCATCTTACTGCAGAGAAAAGAGAGATTATGTTACAGCACTAAACTGCATTTCATCTGCTTCAGAAAAAACATCCTGGGTTCTAACCTTATTTGGGAAGGCTAGGAACTTCATTTACATGGAGAACATAACTGTGTCATATTCAAATGTACCCATAAGTAACAAGTTAACTAGAACTCCTTAGAAAACTGCTAACAACTGTCCACATCACTTTTTCAAGTGAAAAATGTCGGTTTTTATTCTTCTAGACATAATCTTACCTCCCATGCCAAATAGGTGAACAGTTTCCTCTGCTCTTTTCTACTAAGTTGCTTGGAAGGCATATTCCTCTTGTCAGCAAATACTACAGAGAAGGAAAACGAAACTTATTGGAACAGTACAAAAAGTTAACAGATCATTCAGTCAATAATGAAAAGAAAACAAAATAATCCTAAAATGAAAAAAGTTCAGTCTTTGTTGCTGTAAGTAGAGACAGAAAATACATGTATTGGTACATTCACATTAGTGCATCTTCATAACATCATGTCCTAATTAAATTTTCTTTAGCCAGTCCTGGTTTCCATTTATTTATTGTGAAGTTAGCCTTGTAAAAACCGACACCTTGTTCTACACTTTGCTTCATCCAGAAAGTCTGGCCACTTGGCTAGTGAGAAAAAATTACTTCCTGAAGGCATGGACCTTTGACCTATTTCACAACACGAGTTGATCATCGGTTGATCTAAGGATTCACACATTTACCTATGTTGGAGAAAGACAGGATTCACCTGGGAGCAATTTATCAATTCTGGACAGATTTAGAAAAAGTCATCTAATGGAAATGTATAGAAATACGCTTGACATATTATAACAACCTGTTCAAGCATTTTGCATGTAAAGACTTATACGATGAACTTATGCTTAAATGTTGTGGAGGTTGAGACAGTTCAACAGAGACCCATATAATTCATTTTGATCAACATGACAAAAGGAATTGCAAATGCAGTTTGAACATTTGGAACCATCTCAGCCTCAACATATTTAGATTTTTATACAATAGTAGCAGAATCTCCAAGTTGAGTTTTGTAACCAAAATCAAACATTCAGTATTCTGATGATGAGCCACTGATTATTTTATCATATTTCATTCAAATCGATTGAATTCAGTTTACTTATATAGCGACAATTCTCAATAAATGTTTTCTCAAAGAACTTATATCCATATCGATATGCTACGAACCACATCATAGCATACTGTGTCGTATCATGTCACATCATATCATATTATATCATATCGTAAAGATTGTTTGTTTTTATTGTTTCATTACTGATTGCAGAGAATTGTACATAATCATTTGCATGATGTACAGAAGCATTTGCAACTTGCTCAAAGGAATCAGAAATTGCTTTCTTGATGTGCACAAGTGACACAATGTTCTGAAGATTGAAGAAGTACTTCTGATAATTTCAATTCTGTTTTGAGAAATGCACAAACGACTGAGAAAAACTGTAATTCAACATCTGGAAGTGTGGCCAACATGGACTGAACGGCTTCGTTCACTTCCTCCGCTGCCATTGCTAAAACTACAGGCTGACAACAATTCTAAAACAGCATCATCGTCCACAACTTCTCCTTCTGTTTGCTGATTGGCCTGGTTGAAATTCTACCGGAGAATTCAAGTAAATGGAAGAAAGCCCAGGCCAAGCTGTAGGTGAGATTCGAATCAAGCAGGATAACGTAGGAAGGCAATGGCCAAGCTAGTGTAAAATAGCAGTTTCAACTTTTGGACAACAGTGGACCCCCACCTCTTCAAGGTTTGGTATTAATGGATTCACCTATTGATGGATTTTTCTGAGGAATATCACTCCAAATTATTTGCTTAAAATCCACTTATTCACTTTTTTTGTTTTTTTTCTTGTATAGCACATCTGAAATATTAGACAGATGCAATCTGGGAGCTGAAATACCAAGGCACAATGCTACTTGACGTGCTATTAGGTAGAGTTTGCATAGCAGCTAATCCAGGAGCTGCTGTTAATTTTTGCTTGGTACAGATTGGGTGTATCCCCAAGAGTACACACAGTGGAAGCCGTCTGGTTTCCACTGTGCGTATTGATGCATAATAAGGAATAGTTGGAGTTTGAACCATTAAAATAGCTTTTCAGCTATTCTCGACGTGGCCTACAGGCGTACATCAGGAAGACAAGCATGTGAGACATCCCCTCTTTGCTGGTGGAGAATGGAGGACTTACATCGTCGAAGGAGCCCTGGATTTAAAGTAAATATTCAGTCTACTGTCTGGGGAATTGGTAACTGGCCGACTAAGCCTTCACCCTGGCTTATTTGAAATTTTGCAGAAGGAATCCATAAATTATAGATTCCCCAAAAGAGTTTTGTCTCTGATATCATTGCAGAACTGTTGCTCCCCCACCGTCCGGAGAGAGAAGACAGCTCCACACATGCTGCCCTGTCGCTGGACGCCTGCCCAGTCAGAGCTGATGTTCACCCAAAGCCAAGTCGACACTCCCCCTGCCACTAACAGTTGTACCCCGACTTGTTCGTTTTGATGTAAATTACTATTTTTTTTAAATAACTGCCGTTGGCATTTATCAATAGTTAGTCATAGCCACACCAAACCTATTGTTGCACAACGTTATATTCTGGGAGATGCCCAATCAGATACAAACCTCTTGGGTGAATGAAAATAACTTTCAATTTAAATCTGCCAAGCCTATGAATAATTTTGAGCTTAACTGTAAGACTAACTATGAACGAAAGTGGAAGGTGATGACTTCATGTGCCCTAAATTTACACTATGATATATGACAAGGAACACAAAAATGACATTAGATAATCTGAAATTAATTCAGTTGAGTCTACTGATGGAAACTGCTGGCTTTTTATGTGAAGGCAGGCTGTAGTTCTCCCTCTTTGCCACTAGATGTCATCAATAGATAATGACAACAAACCGATTTCATACTGATCTGATCACTCATCTGCACCCACCAAACTTGTCATGGCAAGTCTGACTCTTCTGCGTCACACACATATTTTTCTGTTTGTTTGTTTGTTTGTTTGTTTGTTTTTTATTAAAATCAAACTCTCAATAAAATATATTTTATTGAGAATTCTGAGAACAAATTAGTGCAGCTCTGAAAAGGGGTCTCCTGGGTTTTCTTAATAAAAGAAAGGAGTACAGTTCCTTGAGTTTTGGGCTGCACATGGATGCAGTTAGTAGCACTTTGCTGGCAGCATCAAGGTCCTGGGTTCAAATCCTGGGCCAAATTTCTACCATTCTTGAACTGTGGACATGGATCACACAAAATGATAGACTTTTGTGGACAACAGTGTTGTGTAAATGGATAGCTCAGCAACCGGAAGTAGGCACAATTGCATAGATCCGATCAAAACTTTGGGACAGTAATCAGAAGTTTTTAATCAACAGACATCCACCGTAGTATCAGATGGATAGTTGGTGCTTTACACCTGATCTTAACCAACTCAACCTTACTCACCTACTGCTCTCCACTGTTTCCTTCTTCTCCTCTTTTAAACCTTCCCTCAGATCTGTGTGCCTCCCTCACTTTTATCTAAGTGACATAAGTCAGCACCTGCCTCAGTGTCTGTGATAAGGCTCATCCAATAATCTCTCCTCCAGGTTGGCCCCCTAACTGCTCCGGTTCCCAAACCTTTTTTGTCTGTTGAGTTAGTTCTGGGATCAGCCCTTGAAAAAAAGCAAGTTTACTGGGGTACGCAAGGTTATTGAAAAGGTTCATGCATGTTTTTGTATTTCAAAATTCTGTACTTTTCTAGAGTATATTTTCAGAATTCTTTGTTAATCTATGTCCATTTGTGGTGTAAAAAATGTTCAATAGATGTTTACAGCACATAATTTTCCAGTTGTCAGGCATAAATCCTACAAAAGACTAGTCTGTATCTGGTTAAATAAGTTAGACAGCAAGGAACAACACTTTTCTGCTGTTTTCCTCAACAGCTGTAGGTCAAAAAATCCCCAGAATCATCCATTCTCCATGATACATATAGAGAAGAATGCATGCCCCGAATGTTCCTCTGAACACTCAATATGATAGATGAAGAAGCAGCAATGTACTAACTGTGTCCAAAGTGGAAGTGACCTATAGGAGGTATCACTGTAAGGTCAGGTCAGACAGTGTTGTTTTGGGAAATTTAGATAAGTGAAAGGGAATCAAGTCTGGAAATATAAATATTTTCCACACAAATCCTTTCCTATTTTTATACTTATCCAGACCAGGAAAATGATCCAGTCAAATGTCAAGACTTTTCATGACTGTGTATAAACTGTAAGAAAATGAGAACGAGGGTGTGGCTAAACCTCAGGGTTTAGTCTGGTCAGAAGAGAGAGACAGTAGGGAGGTGATCCATCTCACTAAGCTAATAACTCAACCGGCTTAGGAACCACTCAGATGGTACAGCAGAAAAAAAATGAATAAAAATTAAGAAGAATGAATCAAATGAAGACTGACAGGGAGAATTTAAAGAATTAAAGATGGCAACATTAAGAGAGGATTATGGATTAAAAAGATTAAAATCAGTAACGAAACAATAAAAACAATCTTTACGATGTAATATGATATGATGTGACATGATACGACACAGTATGCTATGATGTGGTTCGTAGCATATCGATATGGATATAAGTTCTTTGAGAAAACATTTATTGAGAATTGTCGCTATATAAGTAAACTGAATTCAATCGATTTGAATGAAATATGATAAAATAATCAGTGGCTCATCATCAGAATACTGAATGTTTGATTTTGGTTACAAAACTCAACTTGGAGATTCTGCTACTATTGTATAAAAATCTAAATATGTTGAGGCTGAGATGGTTCCAAATGTTTAAAGTTTCTAACTTCTCTGCTTTTGCTACTGTAATTAAACCGGCGAAAAGATCCTGCAGGGATACTGTAATCTCATACTGTTCACAGATTACGAACTGTTACCTTCAGGTAAACACTACAGAGCCATTCATTGAAAAAGCAATCATTTGAAATGATCCTTTCTCCCAACTTCAGTCTCTCTTCTTAAAAAGTCATGATTACTCATTTGGTTATTTCGGGGGGAAAGTGTTAGTTCTCGTATTTCTACTATGTATCTCCTATATATTTATGTACTCCTTTTACCTACTTTTAATTGTTTAAAGGCTTTATTTTATAGTACAACATCTGTAAAGTTTTGTTGTATTGGAACATGCAACAGTTCCTATTTATTCACTCTTAGATGTCATTTTACTGTCCCTCATTTCAGCTTCCATGTTTTAGTACAGCTGTCTCATTTTGCAGAAATGTGTCTGCACTGTGACGTTTCTGTCTTTCTTGTAATGTTTGTATGTTTTGCAGTCTTTGTCTCTGAACTGAACAGTCTTATTTGATCTTATCTTAAGATCCTTTAGAACCAACAATCTCACAACTAGGATCATAGAATAGAGCCTTTGATTTTACATCACATTGTGAACCTTTCCCCACTTAGGAATCTCTCTACATTTAAAGAGACAGAACTGAATTATGTGGCCACACAGTTGGTGAACTGAAGAAGGAGCAACAGTGGTTTAAATAACAGTGAGATCAGTTCAGGCTTGTGAACCTCACAGTCGAAGCTACTTTCCAGGAGTTGGAGGAGTTTATTACCTTATTATGGTGTAGCAGCCTGTTCCTCCGCTGCCTGGATGATATTACAGCGGACACACAGCAGAGCAGGAAAATCTGCTGCCTTGGATAGCTCCAGGTGCCGTTTAGCCTTCCTGAAGCCTCTCGTCAGAACTTTGACAGACAGCAGCCAGTGGTTTTCCCAGCAGCACCCATCGGGTCAGTCACACAGTCAGCACCTTTCAGTCTGCCCTATCACTCTGACCTTCCTTCCTGCATCTTTCAGCTGCCCTGTGCTAAGAAGCTCTGCTACAAGAGAGCATGCGCATGTCCATCACATCAGTGGGAAGGCTTCCTGTGATGTAAGTGTAAAATAAACCCCACCCCTAACCACAATGACAACAATAACAACAAAAATAAAACCCAAAACGTTTGAGTTTATTCAATTTCTCAACAAGCCACACATTAAAGTTTAATAAAGCCACACCTAATATCTAATATTTTACCATGTTACATAAAACTATAGTAATATATAAAGTTTATATAAAATTCTAACTAATGGGAAGTGACAGAGAGGCAGAAAAGTGAAAGAACATTATCTCTTTACACATGTGATCCTTAGTCTTTTTTTGTTGAAGGCTTTAAACTTTAAAATGATTGAGTTGTTCATATGTTTTATCAAGCAAGCTTACTCTTTTTTGCATTTGTTGCAGCCCTATATGGTTGTTAGACTACGATCTACAGTACATGGGATTAGTCAAGCACTCCTGGTTATTTTCTAGAGCATAATGTTTCACACAAACACATTAATATTTAAAAGTTATCCTTTATTATTTAACCAATTTATTGTCAGGCATAGGATCTGATATTAGAAGCTTCCCTAACCTTATATTATTCTTGATTTTAGGATTTCACAAAGCAGGACCTTGGAGAGGGCAGACCCTTTTCCAGAGCTTGTCTCTATTACAGCAGCAGTAACCAGAGACATGCCACGCCGCGTCACCTTACCTGCTCAGCAACTGGCAGTGGAAAGAAGACAGAAAACTGTGAAAGCTGAGCTGTTAAAGGTTGGCCTGTGATACATCTGTCAGTACTATCACAACACCTTCAGTCATGGTCAAATTTTTGGCCAGTGACATATAGTGACTATAAAAAGTATTTACCCCCTTGGACGTTTTACCCCTTCCTTTACTGTTTTTACAAATCAATCATGAGCAATAAAATTTGGCTTTTTTGTCAAAAAAACATAATAAATCCTCTTTAACGTCAAAATGAAAACAGATTTCTACAAAATTAGAAACAAATAAAAATATGTAACATGAATAATATATAGTAACTGCATAAATATTCACCCCCTTTAAAGTGACTGACCTAATTCAACAAAGATCCAGCCAACTGGTGCTAGTAGTCTCACAATGGATGAACAGAGATCACCAGAGTGCAGTGAGTGTCTCCAGTGATTGTGGTATAAAGACAGCTGGTTCTGGAAGGTCCATTCACTGGTTCATCAGTATTCCTGGCTACCATTTCAGCAGGAAGACTAAAGAACATCCCAAGCAATCAGAGAAAATGTTATTGAGATGTTGATATTGAGATCAGTCAGTGGATGGATGCAAAAACATCTCTAAAGCCCTGAACATCCCCTGGAGTTCAGTTAAACCCATCAACAAGACATGGAAGGAATATGGTCCATGTGGAAACCTGCCTGGATCAAGCCATCCTGAGAACCTGAGTGACCATGAAGAAGGAGACTAGTGAGAGAGGCTACCAGGTTACCATGACTACGCTGAAGGCGCTGCAAGCTTCAGTAGCTGAGATGGAGAAACTGCAGACAGCACCAGTTTCTCTGGTTCTTCACCAGTCAGAGCTTTATGGGAGCGAGGCGATGAGAAAGCCACTGTTAAAGGAAAAACTCAGATCAAGACTCGATTCAAATGGAAGAAAGTTCTTTGGTCTGATCATAGCAAAATGGAGCTTTTTGGCCATCAGGCAAGATTCTATGCTAAGTTTTGAGGACCCCAACCACTGCACCTCACCACAACACACCATCATCACAACCCGCCATGTTGAAGCGGGGTGGTGGCAGCATCATGCTGTGGGGATGCTTCTCTGCAGCAGACCCTGGAAGGCTTGTAAAGATAGAAGGTAAAATGAATGCAGCAAAATATAGAGAAATCCTAGAGGACATCTGCTAGAGAACTACTGTCATGATGGGCTGAAGCTTTCTTTTTTGTATAAATATGTTTATTGAGAATGCACAGCCAATTAAAATGTACAATTAGTGTACAACAGGACATTCTATTTTTGATTGAAAAACAAACTACAAAAATAAAACCCCACCCACCCCACTGTTGTACCAACCTCACACCGTGGCACTAAATGTGTTAGTAATCAGAATTCGCATTCATGTTTGACTTATGTAATTATTAATAATTTATTATTAATCAAATTATTAATAAAACTGAAAGTTTTATCAATAACTTAATAAAACTTTTATTAAGTTTTATTAATAAAAGTTATTAAGTTTCAGTTTAACTTTTCGATTAAACTGAAAGTTCTGAAGTTTAATCGAGGTACCACCACAATTTCTGGAATCATAACTCAACTACTTCATGAGAGACTCACTAGGTGTCAGTCTCTCATGAAGGAATGAATTCAGAAACTGTTCACACAACGAGCAGTGATCACTGACACACTGATTTCTAATCAAGTCTGAGAATTTATTGACAAAATAGCCCAACCTTACAGCTGAATTATTCTGCAAATAATCTCTTTCTTCAACTACTGGAATGCAATCTAACTACTGATGAAACACAAAATATGTTGAATGATAAAAATGAGAATCAAATCAGATTAATGAACAAAAAGCTATAAAACTCGATCGTGTGCTTTGGCCCCTGTACAACCACAAACTAGATATGTATGGGGAGATCAAGAAAAAGAGAAGGGAGAAGATAAGAAGCGAGAAACACGAAGCAAGTGGCAGAGAGGAAAGAGCTGGCTGCAAAGAGAGCCAAAGAAATTCAGCAACTCTGAATTACCAGTGGAACTCTTGGTTGAAAAACCAAAAAGATACCTCTTCATCAACAGATTCAGAAGACTGGCTTCAGCAGGGCTCTGGAAATAGACATGAATAGATTTTGTACATCTAAAGAACTCAAAAGCTGAATACATGGACAGCTTCTTTAAAGTTCTCCAGTTAACACTTCGAAGGTTTTAAAAGTCCTTTTTCCTGGCCAGCAGGTTAGAAGGAAATATGTGCAGAGCTGTTGTGTCGCCATCGGAGGTTGGCTCCAGAAGACAAGGGTTTTAGAGTCAGGAGCTGGTTTTGTGGCCAGTTCTTATCTGCTCAGCTCAGATAAGGGCAGTTTTATTGCAGGAGGGGAGTTTGGGCAGTGGGGCCTCCAGCACAAAGGATGTGATGCTTAGGAATGCAATCTGATCAGTTTGTGAATAAAAATATGGATTCCAACACCACCCACTCTCTCTATGAACAATACACACAGTAAAAATTAAATTTGGCAATTACATTTGACACATATATTGAGAAGGCAACAAGTAAAAGAAAGAGAAGAAATGAAAAAATGTTAAGAAGAATTAAAAGAATTGTGACAAGCCATTGAAACACCTGAGTTTCTTTTAGTTCATCGCCCCCTATGAACTAAAAGAACTAACAGTAAGCTAATATTTCAATGCAGTTAATGAGCAGGTGTTCAGCTGTGTTGTTGTGTGTGACTCTTGAGTGAAGATGAACAGGAGAGTGTGAAATCATAAAAAGGGGAACTTCAGGTGCCTGGGACCAGTGAGTCTCCATGGCAACGGGGCATCGGGAAAGCTGGAGCTTCCTGAAGGCGTAGTATTTGGGGAACAATGTATGAGGATGTGTTCTCTAAGATTCTCATCATGATTTAGAATTAACTACTATTTACTTATCCTCGATAATGAATGATTAGGAAGTTTTATTCTTTCCACATTAATATGAACTATAATCTTTTAAACAGTCATTGAAAATCTTTCTTTCTTAAGTTTGATTAATGTATTATGAGGATGTAGAGAAGAACTGTGATTGTCTATTGCAGCATTAAAGGGATATGAGATGCTGCAACCCCAGGGTGGGGACAAGTGTAAGAAATAAGGCCAGATTTGATAACTAGATAGTGTTAACATAACTTTTTGGTTTTATGATTTTTGTTGGTATTAAATAAATATACTTTTCATTTATTCTATGCTGGAGAGTCAAGAGGAAGCAGGGTTTGGCATCCAGATAGGAGGCAGTTAAAGGCAAACGAATTCTTCCTGAAAACCAGCTTAAACAGACTTCCGACTTCCTGTTCCTCGGCTTGGGAAGGCAGGGAGTTCGGATCCTTTGAACGGAGAGCTGGTTCGGACTACTTTGCGTCAGCGAGGTTAGTCTGACAACAATGGACAAGATTAATACAAATCAGTCCCTCAAGTCCAATCTCGTAAAAATGTTCAGGAAGGGAGTCCATGTCTGGTCAAACTCTGTTAATGTCCCCTGTACTGAGTGGAGGAGTTTTTCCAGGAGTGCAGTATGACAACAGCTCATTGATCCAATGTTTCTGGTTTGGAGGCTCTGTAGACTTCCAGTTTTTAAGTATCCATGTTGTTGCTGCAGGAGATGCCAGTAAAACAAAGTATCTCTTGCAAGAAAATAGTTTCAGGGATGCAACATCTGCAAGTATCCAGATCTTAGGATCAAAATCCAAATAAGGTTCACACACTTCTGAAGTTATTAAAATCACATTATTCCAGTAGGTTTGCAGCTGTACACAACTCCAAATCATGTGGAGAAGATCCCCAATACACACCTTACACCTCTGGCATTCGTCAGTGATACCATCATTCAGTTTACTTAATCTATATGGTGTATAATATGTGCAGTGAAAAATATTGAATTGAATTTTTCTGTGTGTAGTAGATACCAATACTGTCTGAAATGACTTTAATAATTTGTTCCAACTTTTGTCTTCATATGTGCAGTTTGGGTCTAATTCCCATTTAGATTTTTTTGACCACTTCAGAAGTTGGTCGGTAATCGGTAAAAGTTTTATAAACACAAGAAATAAGTCCTTTTGCAGTCATACGTTTGGGATCTGACAGACATATTTCAAGTAGGGATTCCTCTGGTTTATTTGGAAATGTCTCTGATGTTTGGCTCTTGACCCGATGTCTGATCTGTAGAAATTTAAAAAGGTTATGTCTGTGTAAACCATAAGGATCCGATAGTTGACTGAAGCTGGCAAAGACATTATTGGTATAGAAGTCACCAACTGACCTGAAGTAATGTTATTGTTGCAAGTTCTAAATATTGAGGAAGTGTTGTCCTTTGGAATGCCTCCTTGATCATGTTTGTAAGGGGGCTTAATAATTTATTTGAAAATATTTTAAAACATTCAACTGGAAAGTAAACAGGTCCTGGGGCTTTATTATCCTGTAATAATTTAACACCAAGGCGAACCTCTTCCTCACATATTTCATTATCCAGCATGTCTTTATCAGTTGCATTAATCATAGGTAGAGGTAACTGATTCAAAAATTGCTTTATTCCTGTATTGTTATTGTCGGGCGGAAGCTTTCTGACCCACATGCAGAATCACACTGAAAGACCAAGATAAGTTAAATGACTTATTTACAAAATGTATACTAATGCAAATAATACAGATGCCCTCTCTCAGGGTCAGGTCAGGTGTTCATCTGGAAAGGGAGGGTTGGTTAACTGCTGAGCAAAGGTGAGAATGATTCTTAAATGTTGATTCACGGGAGTTGGTGGGCTTACGGTTCCTTGGAGGATTCTCAAGCGGTGAGGGGAGTTGTAGGATATGAATGAAGTTAGTCGAAGGATCGGCGGTGAGTCCTGTGAGCTTGGGGTTTCCAAATATGAAGTTGGAGTGAGCCGGCAGGCAAGCGAGGCTTGGAAGCTGCAGGAGACTGAGTGGTTCCAGCTTTGACTCGAAAACATGCCAAGTTACCGAGTGAAAAGGAGAAAGGTAAGATAAGAACATGAGAGTCACAGGAGAGAGCAGCGCTGACGAAAGGCTACCATGTAGGAGTAATCCTCCGGCAGAGAGTGGATGTCTGGCAGCTACTTAAATCCTCACAGTTTGATGATCAATCAAACTGCAGGTGTGCGGCTCCTCTTAGGGCTACTCACAGCAAGAAGCCAATCAGAAGAGAGACTCAGACTCACACACAAGCACTCAGATCCTGACAACTACAGCTTCAGAGAACATTTATGATCCAGCAAGACGATGAGCCGAAGCATCCAACTAAAGCTACACAGAGGTGGTTTGAAGACAACAAGGTGGAGGGTTCTGGAGTGGCCCAGTCAAAGACCAGACCTCAGTCCTATGGAGAATTTGGAACAGTTTAGCAGGAAGAACAGAGGAAACCTGCTGCGTCCAGATGAGCAGCCCGACTGAGATTTGTCCACACAGACCCCCTGCTGGGACTACAGCCAAAGATGCATCTACTAACTGCAGACTTGAAGAAGGTGAATAATTTTGCAATTACTTATTTTATGTAAAATATTTTTATTTAATTGTCATTATCTTGTAGAACTCAGTTTTTACTTTGACATAAAAGGTTTTTTTCTTTGTAAATCTATTTGTTAAAAGAAGCTAAATTTTGTTGTTCATCATTGATTTTTGTAAAAAAAAAAACAAAACAAAACAAAAAAAAAACATCCAGTGGGAGTGAATACTTCTTATAGGCTTATTGTTTGTTTAGCTAGTTGAGCTAATGTGTTTCTTTGGCTTAGACTGAAAAAAAAAGTAGAAAAAGCAAAACAGGATCATTACTCCACATGAAACACAGCCTCTGGACTCTGATGTGGAGAGTGAAGATGACGTGTGTGTGGATGACACGTGGAGGTTTTCTCACTCATATGACCCTGATAGCAGAGTTGCAGTCCAATCCAGGAAGCTGATTCAATTCAAATTAAAATTCAATTCAAAAATACTTTATTGATCCCAAAGGGAAATGAAATGTTGCAGTAACTCATTTAGTCAAGGAGTTATTATAGATGGTGATGGCTGTGGACAGGAAAGATCTCCTGTAGCGGTCCATTTTACAACCAGTCTGAAGAAGCCTCTGACTGAAGAGACTCTGATTTCCAATGACAGTCTCATGAAGAGGATGGTCAGGGTTGTCCATCATTTTCTTGATTTCATGCCAAAACCCTTCTTTGCATCATCAACTCCAGAGGTTCCACAGTCGTCTCCAGAACAGAACCAGCTTCTTTATCAGGTAGTTGAGCCTTTTTAGGTCCCTGGCTCTGATGCTGCTGCCCCAACAGATGATGATGCCTTTAGGCACTATGAAGAAGAAGCTAAAACAGCCAAGAGTGGGCCTGGGATTCAAGATGGAGGATGGGGCATGAAGATGGAACTTTGGAGCAAAATGAGCTCAATTCAGATGAAAATAATGGCCATTATTTTCACCTTGTGTCTGTAATAGTTTGTTTTAAATGATGCTGCATAGCTGCCCAAGATTCATAGCTGACATTAGCAGTTTCTAACAACTCAAACTGTAACTGTTTCTGACAGTCAGATACAACAATCTACCAGATTAGCTGTGACGCAACAGTGAGCTCTTGCTCTGCCTAAAAGGAATGAAGTTGTGGATTTTGTGCCGGTTGTGCAGCACCATCAAATGTTCCAGTGGACTGGATTGAAACAGGAACCAGGTTGTTTTGGATAGCTTTTTCCCTTAATATAAAAGAAACTGTTACATATAAACAACTTTTTCAGTTTTCTCAGGTTATCTTTATCTAAAGTTAAAATTTGGTTGATGATCTGAAACATATGCCCTGTGATAAAATAGCAAAACAGATGCTATCTGTATGGGCGCAAACACTTTTCACTACACTGCACGTGAGCTAACTCTTAAAAACTAGAAGAAGAGTGTGGGGGTTGTTGGGAATGCCCAATGAAGGCCAGTGTGTGGTGGAGAGATGACAACCTGACAAGAGCTTTGCCTCTAGTTCAGGTTCCACAGACTGAACGTTCTTCCTGTATACAGAACGGAATGTCCCTCTAAAGTGACATTTTAAACTTCAGCTCTAAATGTTAACTACAGAAGATACTCGAACTTAATGTAAAACAAGAAGATCTGAGCCACCAGTCAGTCTGGCTGCTGTCATCGTTCCTCCTCAGTGCGCCTGCGCGCCTCCTCTCCTCTCCTCTCCTCTCCTCTCCTCTCCTCTCCGCCCTCCATACGTCGACGCAGCTCCGCTTTCCATCTGACAGCTGGCAACGCGACATGCACAGAACCAGACCCGGAGCTCCCCATCAGCGCAGATAAGGTTCTGGTCTGAGCGGACACCGACAGTTGGGTTGGAGTCCGAGCAGCTTCTGGATCCCAGGAGGCATGACGCGCTCCTGATCCCGACAGGACGCCTCCCCCCCCCCCAACGTTAAATTTTGGATCGGTTTGGACATCCGGAGCTCCTGATCATGTCTGTGAGAGAGAGGGGGGTCCTGACCAAAGACAGCGTCAGCCTGTTGCCCTGCTTCTATTTCGTGGAGGTGAGTCCTTTTTTCCAGCCAGCCGTGGCCCACTGACGCTCCCAGAGAGGGAGGACGTGGTTGTATAACTGGTATCAAAGGTCCATTAGTTGCGCTCCAATATCAGGTGAAAAAGCATCCCGTTTAATAAGAATATAGTAAAAGAATTAGTTCATTTTGAACATGAGTTCGATTAAACATGCTTTCATGTTCCTCCAAAATCAAATATGTACAGTGTTTATGGTGATTTTTACAATGCAGGCATCAGTTTTATCCTCCAAATATAAGCAGAGCTACTATCATGCTTTCAGGACGTATTATTATGCAAGACTGGCTGATGTCTCCATCTTCTATCTTCTAACACTTCCATGTAGCAACAACAAGAACACAACAGTGTATTACATGGTCAGAACATACACTTAAAGCCAAATTGCAACATAAAGCAGTCTCCTTTGTAATCTGTGCACCTTTAGTAAACTACAGAAAAATACATATTTCTACTGATAATAAACAGTTTATAAACTGAGATAAGGAAATGAAACTAAAATGACCAAAGGTTGTGTTTTAGGGCAACAGTCGTGCAGTCATGTCCATATCTGCTTCTGTGCATGGCATCAGTGAAAGTAGGTCAGATGAGAAATATGGTTCACTGTTTGTAACACAGATCTGGGATGCAAAGCATGTCGACCAAGAAAGCGACTATAAGAGGCAAGAATCTTTGCAGAATGCTGAAAGCAGCCAGTAGGTAGATAGATTCTATGCAGGACAACTGTGGGTTTTTATTTTCATTACAGTGGAAAAAAATTCACAGGGACTGACTTCAAAGATTCCAGATTGCATGGAGCTTGTAGTAAGTGTCACTCCTCCTCCTGCTGTACACTCTTTCATGCTCCAGTTCACTGCTGGCCTGTAGCTCTCCAGTCAAACTGGCATGATGTATTATAGATGTGCCTCTAATGCTGTGCGATGTATGCGGTTGTGATGACAGCAGCATTCCAGTGGAAGCTTCTTCCAGCAGGAACTTTGTTGAGGGGATTCCTTCGTTTTTGGTTTGTCTTTGTATGTACCTGAGCCAGAAAGGTCAGGCTTCAGATTTTTGTAACCACAAGGGTGGGTGAACGCTGAGGGACTCCTATGTTCAATATTTCACACAGCAGCAGACATTAAAAGTAGGTCTGAGCTGGGAGTTAATTGTTTCACCTTTCACCATGGTTCTGTGATCAACATCTAGAAAAATCAGTGATTTACTCTGTGCTTCAGAAAGTTTCTGCTGAAATCCAAGGTATTTATTCTGCAAAGCTAACAATAGAACCCAGATGTGGGTTTAATTCTTTAATCCAAGAATGATTTCTCTAATTATTGACACTGTCATGTTTACTTCCTCTCTCCTAGAGAATGGCAGGTTGGGTTGGTGTGTCTAGACTGCTGCAATCAATACAGCTGATAAGTGCTAATTAGTACATGAAGACCCAGAGGCCAGGAACAGAGCCAACCAAAGCTAAGGCTAAAGAGGGTATAGTGAAAGGAGAAATGTATACACACCCGAGGCATTACATTATGACCCTGATAGTTACACAACTCAGTGGTCAGTGGATTTCCAGAACTGCAACTCCTGTGGGGTGTTTCCAAGCTTGCAGAGGTTAGTATCTATCAAAGGTGGTCCAAGGAAGGAAGGAACAGGTGAACCAGTGACAGGGTCATGGGTGGCCAATGCCCACTGATAAATGGAGGGAGCAAAGTCTCATCCAACAGGTGGGTTACTGCAGAAGACATTTGGTGGTTGGTAACACTGCATACTTTCCTTGATGAGTCAGGCTGCTTTGATTGTAGACAGGGACCAAATACTATTAGGCAGGTACAGTATTTGTGGATTCACCAATACGTTACATTTCTGTGGGACGTGCCTAATTGCACATTTTTTTCATAGGGCAAATCTAAAATATTAGAGAAAAAATGTCAACGGAACCAGAACACAACAGAAAAGATTTAGAATCTTCAACCAGCTTAAAAGACGACAAGCAGATGTTGTCTTATCACAAGAGATTCATAAATCTGCCACAGCTGCAGATGATCTTAAATCACATGAGTTTCCTAATATGTTGTCTGCCTGCTATAACTCAAGACAAAGGGGAATAGCAATATTAATACACAAAAATATTAATTTTACAATACTAGACAGTCACAGACCTAGAGGGTAGATATATAATAATAAAACTATCCATACATAACCACAAGTTTTGTATAGTCAGCATATATGGCCCAAATGTTGATGACACCTCTTTCTTTCATGATTTTTTTTCTGCACTGTCTGATCACATGGGTTGCTCACGTCTACTTGGAGGTGACCTCAGCTTTGGTCTAAATGAAGTAGACGGGCTTAGTACAGCAGGAACTCAGCGCTGTTGGCAATCCATAAATAACGTCACAGTACATGAATGATTATGAACTTTGCGATGCATGATGATCTCTTCACGTGAACCGTAGAGAGTACACTTCCTTCTCACATGTTCTTCACTCTTACTCTCGTCTGGATTACTTTTAGTCAGCAGCTAGTTGTTGGTTGACATTTCAGACACTGAGATGCATCCCATAGCTGTCAGTGATCATGTTCCTGTCTCTTTAACTTGAGTAAACAGAAACAAAAAAATCACAAAAAGTATAACCTTAAGCAATACATCATTGCTTAAGGATGAAGATTTTATCAAATATTTTAAAGAAGAGTGGGTTTCGTATTTGGAGTATAATGACCTGCCTGGGACACCAGCTTCTGTTCTCTGGGAGGCAGGGAAACCAGTGATGAGAGGTAAAACAATATCATTCTCATCACATAAGAAGAAAAAAGAAAATAAACGTATTCAGGAATTAGAAGAAGTCATTAAATTGTTAGAAGCCTCCCAAGAAGAGGAAATGCTGGACGACATATGTAAAGTAAAACTAGAATTAAATGAAATTATCAACAAAAAAAACTTAATTCATACTACACAGACTTCAAATTCAAAATTTTGAACATGGTAATAAATTGGTAGCTTTCTAGCTAACCAGCTCAAAATAAATAAGGAAAAAACAACTATATCTGGTGTTAAAGACCTGACTGGGAATACAGTTTATGACCCTGAAAGAATAAACAGCATTTTCAGACATTTTTACAAAGCTTTATACTCACCCCAGATAAACCCATCAGATAAGGATATTGATCAATTTCTGGATGAAGTATCACTTCCTAAATTATCAGGTAGTCAAGCAATGGGGCTGGATTCACCACTGACATCAGCTGAACTCCAGGAAGCCCTCCAAAGCATGCCCGATAACAAGACTCCAGGTCCAGATGGATTTCCAGCAGTTCTACAAAGAATTCTGGAATATTCTAGCATCAACATGTCACAGAATGCTGCAGGAAACCGAGGAAAATGGCAGACTTCCGAAAAATATGAATTCTGCCAACAGTAGTTTCCTGTTAAAACTAGGCAAGGACCCTGTATTCCCTACCAGTTATCGTCCCATACCCCTTATCAATGTTCATCTCAAAATAATTTGTAAAGCCCTCTCAAAAAGATTAGAGAAGGTAACTCTTGTCATAATACATCAGGACCAAACTGGTTTTATAAAAGGGAGGCATTCATCCACAAATTCATGCAGATTATTTCATTTAATAGATTATTCTTACAGTAAAAACAATGAAACTGCAATACTGTCTCTAGATGCTGAAAAAGCTTTTGACAAAGTTAACTGGAAATTCTTATTTGCAACTTTGCATAAATTGGATTTTGGAAACCATTTTATGAACTGGTTAAAAATATGATACACTTCCCCAACAGCATGTATCAGGACAAATAATTAAACATCTTCCAGTTTTTGTCTTCAGAGGGGCACCAGGCAGGGAGGCCCACTTTCCCCCGCACTATTTGCTATTTTCATTGAACCTCTAGCCCCAGCGATCAGGCAAACTACAGATATTAAGAGTATAAAATGTAAAAACATAGAACATAAAGTCAATCTTTATGGTGATGATCTATTAGTTTTCCTCCAGCATTCACAAACCTCCTTCTCTCAGGTTATTAGGTTGATAAACTCCTTCTCAGGCGTTTCAAATTATTTTATTATTTGGCTTAAATCTACAGCTCTTCCAATTAATTGTTCTTTCAACAATTTCCTTACTACACAATTGCAGTCAGGGAATATTACATATTTCACTATCAATGTTTCTCCTAAATTGGAATATTTAACAAAAATAAACCACATACCGCTTTTAAAGAAAGATGAGGACGATCTTGCGAGATGGAAATCTCTACCCATATCTCTCATGGGAAGCTTCAATAAAAATGATGGTTTTGCCTGGAATTAATTACTTATTCTCAATGATCCCAAATAAACCATCATCTGACTGGTTTAGATCCCTGGACTCCTTTACCTCTATGTTTCTTTGGAAAGATAAACCCCCACATATTCTCTTAAAAACACAACTGAAGACCAAAGATAGAGGATTAGAGCTGCCCAACTTTTATCATTACTTCTTAGCCAATAGGCTACAATACATCTCAAGATGGTTAAAACATAACCCCCTTGGTGAATCCTGGCTAGACGTAGAACAGACACTATGCAATAATATAATGATTTCGGACTTTCCATTCATTAGCTCAAACATAAACCGACAGGTTTGCTTTAAAAGCATCAGCGTTAGCTCCTCTCTGACAGCATGGTGGGAGTTTCTTAAAATGATAGAGTCTTCACTAATCCCATGCAGATGGACACCCATCTGGAACAACCCTGACATCCTACGACAAAATAATATGAAAAACTTCCCAGGTTGGAGGTGTAAAGGAATTGAATACCTGGAACACATATTTGAGGAGGTAGACTTTATCCCATTTAAGAGATTAATAATACAAAATGGGATTGACGAGACAAATTTTTTGGAATATCAACAAATTAACTCAAAAATAAAAAAAATAAATTTAAGCTCAGTAAAACTAGGTTGAAAACACAATCAAAGGTATTAGAGTTCCTTAATCTTAACCCTCCCAAATTACTATTAAAAATTTACTGGACACTGTCTAACATAGATGAATTGATGTCCCCTCCCATTGTGAAATGGGAGATGGATTTGTCTGTCAACTTTGACCAAAACCTCTGGTCCCAGATATGGTTAAGAACTTTTAAAATGATTAGAAACCTTATTTTACAATTGATAAAATACAACATCCTTCACAGAGTATAATATTATACTCTGTGAAGGATCAACAGATGTTCAGGATGGGTTTTTCATCATCTAGCACTTGCTCACAGTGCACAGGCAATATACCTGACAATTACATCCACACATTTTGGTTCTGTCCACCTGTTCAGAGGTTCTGGCACCGGATATGTGAGGACTTATCAAAGTGTTTGAAATGTAAAATCCCACCCTCTCCGTCAGTTTGCTTATTAACCCATTTAGATGACGTCACCTTGGAGACAACACTAGTTCACACGATTTTTACTGCCTTATGTATCGCAAAGAAAACTATACTCATGAACTGGAAAACTAAAAATACTCTTAGTATTAACCAGTATAGAGACCTTTTGTTGGATCACATCAGTCTTGAGACAGCCTCTGCCGCCACATTAGGTCAATCTCTCTGGGCTCCTTTGATCAATTCCATCACATAGTGGGGGTGGGGGGCTGCCTTTGATTTCATCCTGTGGGTTATTGTGACTGGGGTGGGGCGTATCGGGGTTTGGGGTTTGGGGCTTGGGGATGCCCCTGGGGGTAGGGCCACCGGGGGTCTTGAAAGAGGCGCTGTGACTCCCACCTGGGAGGGGGCCTTGGTGGTTCTGGGTGATGACTTCTGGTGGCTGCACGTGGGCTTCTTGGTGGTCTGCACCGACTGACATAGGTTACTGGCCTGGTGACCGGGTTGCCCCTGGGTGGGTTCGGGGTGGGTTCTGGGACTCTGGGTTCTCGGAGTATGGTGGTGGGTATGTTGCCGGGGTTTTGGGCCGGTGTGTGCTCCGATGCCTGGCCCTGGCCTGGGGGCCGTTGGTGCACTGGTGTCCTTGGGGCACCCTTAGCTGATGGGGAGGTTTCTTTGCCATCTTATTGCAGGTCCTCTCCGATCAGGAAGGGTATTCTGGGACTACATGGACTCTTCCTGGCCGATCTTTGGATGGGGTTAGGGCCAGCATCTGGGCCTGGGTTGTTCGGGTGGTGCCCGGCTCTCATCCTGGATGATGGGCTACTCTGCTGCTGCAGAGGGAAGGGGACCAATATCCTGGGTCCAGGGACAGATTGCCCCTTTGGGGGGCCGTTACCTGGACTTGGGAGTATAGAGTGTGTATGGGAAGTGAAAGTGGGTGTATAATGTGTTTTTTTTTTTTCATGTTGGGTGAATAGATGTGAATATCTGTATGTGAGCATGTGGGTGGGAATTTGTGATTGTGTTTGTGTGTGGCTGTTTATCTGTCAGATTGGGTTCTGGGCTGCCCCCCCTCTTGGATCATCTTGGGCCCCCTGCTAAAAATGTGGAGCCTATTTTCCCTTGTCACACTCCCCTCCAATGGCGGGTGCCTCTGCCTGCTGGTGCGTTGGTGGCTCTTGGTGTCTGGGGCCGGGTGCCGGGGTATGTGCCAGCTCACCCTGGTGGCTGCTTGCCGGGGCCTGGGTGCCCTGGCTTGGCTGGGCCTCTGCTGGTGGGGAATTTCGCCCTCAGGACTTGGGTCTCTGTCTATGGCTGGATCTGCTCCAGCGTAGCAGGTTGCTGGTAAGGCCTGTGGGCTCGTTGCTGCAGCCCCCTGGGGCTTGCCTCTGCTGCTCTCTGGGGAGGGGAGTCTGGTTGTTCCTGTGGGGGGCTCCATGCTTGGGGGGTCACTAGGTGTCTGTGTCTCCGGTCTTCCTCATGTCATCTGCATGTCCTGGGGGGTGGATCTGTGGGACCCCACATCTACTATCAACTATTCTTAGGGAGAAACCTTATAGACACAAGCACACTCACAACACTAACACTCTCACTAACACACTCACTAACCCACGGACACACACACACACACACACACACACACACACACACACACACACACACACACACACACACACACATATGTGTCTAGATTCAGGTGTTTCAGATACACTCAGTTGGGCTGCGGTTGCCACCAAATACATCTTGTACTACCTTGTGGTGTGTACTTTCCATTGAAGTTATAACTTGTTATTATATATGCATATGCTGTTTGTTGTTGTGGATTCTCTGTTTTGTTTTGTTTTGTCTTTCCACAGGTCTCGAGGCAGACTTCAAGGGTGTTGACTTGTTTTAGCTCTATGCTTTTTTTTCTTTCCTCTACTTCTATCTCCTGTTTTCTCTTTAAATCTTTCCTCCATCTTTCTCTCTTTCCTCTGGTCCCAGGATTGTATGTATTTAACCTCATAAACTAGCAGAAGTAAAGTAGTGTGGCATTACCAACTAAAACACGACAGTAAGTAAAGGGAAACTACTGTAAAAGAAACCCAGTCTTGTTTGGTGGTTAGGATGACATGCAAGTTCTTTTACTTTCAGTCTAACTAAGTCAGCTAACAAAAAATGTTTACCTAAAAACTGAGACAACACCATTTATGAAACAAGACCTTTACGAAAATTGGCATCAATATAATCACTTCATAGTCATCACAGGTATGGTTCTGTATTATGTCATTTCTGGCATTGGCTGTTGTACAAACAGAGGTACAGATATGAAAGTTCAAATATATTGTATAATTTACCTGTCAGAAGTAAAATTAAAAAATAAATACCAAATCAATTTTTAAAAAGATTAACATAGCTCTTAACCCCCCCGCCTTAATTTTTTGATTTCTTTCCTATTTTTCTCATTGAAAGCCTTGCAAGTTTTCACAAAGCTGATGATTTGGATTTATTTGATTGTGGTCCAAAGTTTTCACCCTCTGCAGGAACTATGACTTCAGCAAAAACAGGAGTGAAAGCAACTGTGTTTCAGTCCCCATTCATTGTGTTACAGCTTAGGCTCATGCTTCTTGTACGCTTATGGAACAGCATCCTGTGGATTGTGGACAACAGAAAGAATAACACAGAAAGTCATTAGACACTTTATAAATCACGGCTGATTTCAGTTTCAGTTGATTTTATACAACTGAAAGTGCAAAAATAATCTCATCTCTGAAAAACAAGTAATAGCTGAATTCCATTTTTTTTTCTCACTGATCAAAAAGGATTTAAAGTTCTGGATTTACTGTTAAATGTTCACATTTAAGTTAAAATTCAAAAAGTCTGTATTTGAAAACTAAACTGGAGGGGAAAAAGTGCCACACACAAAGTACTGACACAAGACGTACTATATCCTACAGTGAAAGTCTTTAAGAAACAGTCAGAAAAGGTTTTTAAAAAATGAGCAAAGACCTGACACCAAAGCTAAGAGATACATCATCCTTCAGCTGCTCATCTATTGTAAGCAACTTTCAGCTAATAACTTTTTGGAATCACCTTGTTGGTCATAAATCACAATTTTTGTCGCTACAGGTGAGGTACAAGGCCTGAACTGAAAATAAACGGGAAAAGCAGTCCAAAGGAAGCTTAGAAGTTCAGCAATGGGAGTCTGAGTCTTGCAGCTGGGATTTGCATATTAACATTTAGGCCTATTTGATTTATCATGCCCCTGATATTGTGAACTTTAAACTGAAATACCCAGAGAGTTAAGCAAAATTTTCTGAATCTGATTCAGTAAGCTTGGTATAACTAGTGATCATGGCAACTTAAGGTACGTCTGTGTTCTTTAAAGCAAAATGTACAGAAAATGGGTGTGACTCCAAACATTTTTCCAAAGAATAATTTCACATATTACCTCTCCTTCCAAATGCAGCTGCTTTTGCTTTTTGCTTCTTTCTCTTTTTTGTGCTCCTCACATTTTCAGGGGAGGATTCAGGTGTTTCGATCAGCTGCCTTTTCTTCATTCCTTAAAGACAGTCAGAAGCTGTTAGCAGTTTTCCGCAGTTTTCCGCATTGCATTTAGTTTCAAATTTTGTTAAGAGAAAAAGTGGCTGAATCTCATTTGCACAATTCAGAAAGTGGTTAAAATATTCCCTAAGAAATGGGACACTCCTTAAGAAGCATGATCAGTTCTACATCATTTCTGCTAGGTATATAGGTGTGACCTAATAGACCAATATACATTCTTTAAACAGTTATTAATCCTGCTGCATTTTAAGAACAAACATTTAACTTGAACTGCACCCTGTTGAGAAATCAATACATTTTAACATGTTTTTGTCCAATGTTTATAAGTGACTGCACCAGAGGAGTGTTTAACACTCATCCATTGGTTTAGAAGAGTGGATTTGCTGAAGCCCAGCTGACTTAAACACAAACTGCTGAAAAAAAAGTCCATGGATTAAAAAAAACAGTTTAACAGTTCAGCCCTAAAATAGAACAAGTTATTAAGTAAAAAGCAGCGATACACTCAACTCTATTAGCAAGTTCAGCTGTTGGCAATACAGCTGTGGTGTTACCGTCTGGGTACATTGTAGAAGAACATCGATAATGTGCGCTACTTATATACTGACTCTGCAACATAGTGATGATCTGTTGCAGTTATATGCAACCAGATGAAAATGTTATGATACTGAGCAGTCTGCTCATTTTTTTATTCAGTGCACAGTATCAACTACACTGCTCATAAAATGAAAGGGAACACTAAAATAACACATCCTAGATCTCAATTAAATCTTCTCATTAAAAAACTTTATTATTAACACAGCGGAATTGATTGAGAAGAAAATAACAAAAATTATCAATGTAAATCAAAATTATTACACCATGGAGATCTGGATTTGGATTCATACTCAATATGAAAGTGGAAAATAACTTGACAGGTTGATTCATCGTCAGTGAATATTCCTCAAGACGAGTCTAAATGAGGCTCAGTAGTGTGTGTGGCCTCCACGTTTCTGTATAACCTCCTAACAACGCCTGGGCATGCTCCTGATGAGATGGGAGATGTTCTCCTGAGGGATCTCTTCCCAGACCTGGATCAGAGCATCAGTTAGCTCCTGAACAGTCTGTGGTGTGATGTGGCGTTGGTGGATTGACTGAAACATGATGTCCCAGATGTGCTCCACTGGATTCAGGTCTGGGGAACGAGCAGCACAGTCCATAACATCAATGCCCTCATCATGCAGGAACTACGCAGTACTTTATTGCGGCTAGTTTATGAACAGGTTAAATGACAATATACAATCCAATGTGTTACATGGTGATGTCTGGTTAAAATCTAAGCAACAAGACAGGCTTTCTTTTACAGTACAGTTATCTTTTACTTACTTGGTAATCTGTTGTATTTTATTTGGCAATAATGACGGATTTTGCTGGTGTTACTATATGAACAGGATAAATGGAAACATGATTTGCTTGAGTTACAAGGTAATATCTGTTTAAAATCCAAGCAACAAGATAGGCTTTCTTTTACAGTACGGGTTTCCCTTTACTAACTGGGTAATATGTCATGTTTTACTTAGTAATTACGCAGTACTTTATTGCTGCTAGTTTATGAACAGGTTAAATGGAACCTGTACAGGAAGAGTTACATGATAATAACTGTTTAAAATCTCAGAAGTTAAAGCTTTTCCTTGTCTGCTTAAATTTAATAGCAGGACTTACCTGGTAATATGTGGGGATTTACTGCTTAAGCAGTTGTTAAATATTGGGTAATTTGGGCACTGTTAAACAGTAATTTGATGGTAATTACCCTGTAAAATTAGTTTTAATTACAAAGTAATACTCTGGAACTTACTCTGTACTTATTTGGTAATTACATTGTAATTAGGGGACTGTAAAAGAAAGTGTTAACCTTTTTTGCGGGGCGGTGGAGTTTTCAGCAGTTACAGTAAATGTAAAAAAAAGATAGAACAAAAAAAGAAAAAGAAAAAAAGAGAGAAAAAACTGCATCTTGGGAAGCTAAAATACCTAGATGCAGTAATTTTTGGCACAACACTGGCTGGCATTTGCATAGCAGCAAATCCAGGAGCAACTTTTATTTTGCTTGGCGCTGATTGGCTGTACCCCAAAGAACGTAGACAATAAAGATTGTTGATGTTAGCTTCTGTGGTAGCGCTAAAATGGCTGTCTCTGTCTGTATTAGTGCAGTTTGGTTCTCTGTGGTAGCTGTGCTGCTCTGAGTGTTTCCTATGACATCTATGTTTAGCTTTGAGAGAACAATGATTGTTAGAAAGAAAACAGTAAAGTCAAATAAAGACTGCCTGTTAAAAATTTTTTAAAGTGAACTAAACAAAAATCGCTTGGTTCAGGTCAACCAATTCCAGTCACAGTTAGAACCTTAGGAATGCATTAACAATGAAGCATCCAGTGAACATGCAGACACAGTTCAGTGGTCAATGGCCAGGTTTGTCAACTGGTAAAATAGAGTTTGAGTGCAGTGTTGCAGAGCAACTGAATGATGATGGATACAATATGCTCACCACCAGACAGAACTGGCAAAAGCATGTGTGTCACTACTCTGGAGAGTGTTTAACCACGGCACGACTTGGTGGTGCACCTATTTTTACCCAATGATGTGGAGACCCATTAGAAAAACTCAACAAACAATAAGAGCAGTGAACTCTGCAGCAATCCAAAAGTTTCATTTCTAGGTTTTCATCATAGTCTGGTTCATGTCACAATATTTTTTCCTCCAACCTAAGAGACAGCTTGTTTCTCGGCTGACCTGCTATAATAATTAGCATCATATGACTTGCAGGTAAAATAAAGATCTGCTATAAAATGTGTGAACCGCTAGCATGTCATTTTCTATCTACACAGATATGTGTGTATCAGTCCAGCAAATACAACATTCATGAAGAAGACTGGCAGTAGCAAGGAATTTGACTCAGTAGCAGCTGGGTATAAAGCGTTAGTTAATAGCAGAGTCCCTTATCCAGATGAATTCCATTAATCTTCACCAGGGGACAACCTTATTAAAAAAAACCTACATTTTCTGTTATTTTCAGTCTAAGATTGTTTTAGTTGCAGGTAAATTAACCTGCACTACCAACATTTTCCTTCATTTAATGCTTGTTTCAACATATATTGCCATCATAAAATGAAAGTACACCCTCTCTCAAATCTCAGGTTTTGATGTGGAGCAAAACTTTAACCTACATAGCTGTTTAAAACGGCCCTAATAGAGCATTGTCAAAGCAAACATATCTGTCCAGGAAGTGCTTGGGATAATTTTGTGTAACTTAGAAAGTAAGAAAGTCTTGAAAAAATACTTAAACTCAAAATTAGATATTAGTTTAAGGTTGCATAATGTAAATTTATCATTAGTGCAAAATCCCTGTATGCAATATTCATATAATAAAGAAGTGCTTGGACTGCAATAAATGTGAGCTAATTATTTAATACATTTAGGCTCTCTATATCTAAGTCATATCAGAAATGCATTAATACTGTTTCAATTTATTGCAGGTCATGTCTTTATCAGAACATTCATGCGACCGTTTTCCCAATATTGTGCAGCCCTATATTAGATTGTTGATTGCATCACATGGGTATTTAGTTTAATCTTACTCCAAGTTTTCTGTAACTTTAATCAACACAAATATGAAATGAACGTCTGCTTAGGTCTTCTTACATTTTAAAGGAGAAATTGTTTCATTACACCTGGAAGGATATATTTATCCTAAAACAGATTGGAGTTAGTTATAACTAATATACTGATATTAGATCTGACTGGATTTCATCATTTTCATTTTCATCCTAGTTGCCATTCTAATTGACCTTTTTATTTAGTTTTAGTCTAGTTTTCATTCATAAATAAATGTGCATTGATCAAATATTTTGATCTTTTTTTTGGTTAAATGAACTGTGAAGTCCTTCAGGATACCAGCAACATAAAGAAGTGGGATTTTAAATGCTAAACAGAACAAAGGAATTTTATTTGATCACATTTTCAAATACACTGATTATTATTGATACTCTCATGGAATCAACACTTAACCATACTAAAAATACTGGCTATTTTTAGTTTCGCGATCAATTACAACAAAGTGATAAATCCCAGTTATGTTGATTTTTTAAAAAATCACCATAAATATAAATGATTCAATAATTGCGTGTTCTTATGTGTCACAGTAAATATATCTAAGTGTCTGATGAACGTAACTGTTAGATAGTGATCAAGCAAGGAGCTGAGGCTTCTGGTGACCTGTAACCTTTCAGTACCAGTCAGTAGTTTCGAGTTGTTTTTCTGTAGCTGTCCAGGGAAAGCCTGAAACGATTCTTAGAAATTAATACGAGTGAATGTTTTCATACTGGTGATTGAAGAAAGGACTAATGGACTGAATAATAGAACAATGAGGTCCAAGCAGAGCTCCATCTGAACCAGCAGTGGAGGCGTTTTTATTGTTTCCGTGGCTGGGCATCAACACTTTCATTCTTTTATGCCACAGCTATCACCCAACATCAGCCCATGTAGCTCTGCTGAGCTGTGATGTCATCATCAGGGGCTCTACAGTGGTGTGTGTTGTCTCTGTATGTCCTTGGGTGTGTCCTGGATTTGTTGTTGATTCAGCCTAAAGGCTTTCCTTTAAAGGCACCAAATGAACAACAGTTTTCACAAAACACCTTCCTAATGCTGAGTGTGCGCTAAAACAGCACTAATCAGGCTGGGCGATATGTCCTACAACCTTTTTATTCACAGCTTTGCTCAGCAAAATATCATGCTCGTGAAATCTCTTGTCATTCAGACTGAGATGGGAAAATCAAATGAGACTGAGGCAGCTTAGAAGACAAATCTGTTGTGACAGTGATAGTTTTTGCATGTTGAAGAAGGACTTAAAGGGGTGGTGGCATCTCTATATAAACTATTTCATGTAGCTGATATTGCTGCATAAGTCAATTCTCCAAAGAATTTCTTAACGTTACCTTTTTGTAGGGGGTTGCTTTGTGGCAGGCCAGATTTCCCTCCTCAATAAAAGGGTTGGGTATGGTAATATGTGGCTCTACCTAGTTGACTTCACTCTGATTGGCTACAACTATACCTTCTTTAGTAAAATGCGCTGAACATCATCTCAAATTGGGGTTATAATTGCGTTGCAGGTACTTCCCCATAAATGAACTTCAGCCACTCTTCTCTTTCTCTCATCCTTCGGGAGTAACTGGAAACTTCCATCCGTTTTTGAGCCCCTCAGACATAACAGCTCCTGTTTTTAGTCGCCATCCTCTTCTCAAGTGGAGCAGTCAGACATGCTAGCACAACTTAGCCCTTAAATTAGCCGGTGTATCAGCTGGGGGAGGTGGTGGGGGGACTGTTTGCTTGATGGTGTGATCTAAATATGAATTATGTAGAAAGATAACCTATGTAGAAAGACAAACTGTACTCTGATTTGTCCGTTTTTGAGCAAAGAAACAAAGCTGACCGCCTATGAGCAGGGCTTTTGATACCAACTCTTGACGTTCACACGGCCTCATCAGTGCAACAACAGATCATCTTACACCCTGAAAACCACAGAAAAATGAAATTTGTTTTCATGACCTCTTTAAGGTGAGAAAGGAGAGCTGGAGTTCAGTGGAACATCACTATCAATGTTAACTTTAACAGCATATTTGAGGTTAGTTTTAGTCATATTTTAGTTACAGATAATCGTTTTAGGGCCTCATACACCTGTAAGGGAAATCGTTTCATTTCACATACATAATAAACATTTATTTTAAGATGAACTGGAGTTCAAGTTATATTTTGTATTATACTAATTCACAGATTAACTTTAAAACTTTTAAACTTTTAAACAACTTGATTACGATTTTCTTTTCAATGAATTTTCAAAAACCAAAAATCCTAAATAAGAAGCTCATCAGACCTCAACTTTAAATCTTCATATGAAATTCAATTAAATTGAAAATACTTTATTAATCACAAAGAGAAGTTACATGTTGTCATAACTGATATCATCCAAGTATCTTCCAAGAGTCATCATGGATGGTGATAATATGGGCAGCAAGGATCTCCAGTAGCTGTCAGTTCTGCAGTGATTCTTAAGAGGCCTTTGACTGATGACTGCTGCTGTATAAGAGTCTTATGAGTGTCCTGACATGGAAACAGCTCAATATCCAGGCAGCAGAGATGATATTCCACAGCAACATGTCCAGGATGATACAATCAATTCAATTCAGTTCAATTCAGTTTGTTTATATTGTGCCAATTCAAAACAAATGTCATCTTGAGGCACTTTACAAGAAAAAAACAAGTCATACATACATTCCAATTGATCCTAGTTATCAACAGCACAGTAGCTCAATTGATTATTCAAAGTATTTCAAAAAGTTTCTAAGGAAACCCAGCAGATTGCATCGAGTCATTGACTTGCAGCGTTCACTCCTCCTGGACGAGTACGTAGCGACCACATGGCGTTGTGCTGTTAACAGCAGTCACTCATACTGAGCATGCATATAGCGACAGTGGAGAGGAAAAACTCCCCTTTAACAGGAAGAAACCTCCAGCAGAACCAGAACCTGGCTCAGTTCAAGCGGCCATCTGCCACGACTGGAGGTTTGAGAAGACAGAGCAGAGCAGTTTTGAAGTACATCATTCAGTTTTTTTGCCTCTCTGTCTGTTGGGTTTTCAACATGGATAATAAAGTCTCCCATAATTATTGAACAGTCATAATTAATCCATATAATAGCTCACAAAGTCATTGAAAAAAATTGCCACATATTTTGGGGTTTTGTTCCTAGCAGTACCTGGCAGTTGATTTTCTCACTGAAGTTGAGAAATATCAGTTCTGATAACAAATTTTCTGAGCTATTCTGTGTTCCAGTACCGTCCTGGCCCTAAGAAGACAGGTCCTCTGATAAATATTCTTGGGTCCCAGTAAGTGTTGATGGGGTGGGGGGCCTCCCTTCCCTTCCCTGTTAGCTCCATTTCCAGCTGGAGTAGATGGCTGCTTATTGGTTTGTTTTGGAACATTGTGCGCCTGCTGGGTTTGTGCTCGTCCTTCTACAATCTTTTCTGGGGCAACGATGTCATTGTTTACATTGTCCTGTGTTTGGAGAGATGGCCTTCTGTTGTAAATAGCATTGAAGATATTGGCAGTGAAAAGTTTTTTCCCATCTTGATTTAGCCCGACCCTGTGTTGTCTGAAGAGTTGATTGCACTCCCAGAAAATCTTGTGATTGTCAATAAAGTTCACAGATTTGGAAGAGCATTCTTTAATAAGCCATCTATTAATCATAAATAGTCTGCTGTAATTCTCATCTCCATGTCCAACTTTTGGTATTGGTCCACTGATAAACACCTTCATTTTCAGATTTCCAACTCTGCTTAGAAGATGACTAGAGTCCGTTTTCAGAATTTCAGATTTTTGCTTGGCCAGATCATTAGCTCCAATGTGAATGATTAGATTCTCGATGCTCAGCTGATCAGTGGTTAATGGGAGTATTTTCTCTGTTACATCTGACACAGTGTCATTTGGGAAGCAGATTACCTTCGTTCTCTTTGTGATACAAAGACGATCAATTCTGTTCAAGGCTGAATCCCTGACAATAAGACCTTTTGGCATTAATTTTGGTTTCCAGGTTGCTTTAGAAGTTGGATGTGTTGGTCTTGTGTCATACCTCTTGTTGATGTTTGGAGGAGAGGTGTCCATCATAGGCTCCTGCTGCAGAGCAGCAAACCTGTTTTTCAGTGGAATTCCAGTGGAGTTTAGTGGGTTTCCAGCTGGAGACATGACAGGATGTGTTATGGCTTGAGCTGGCTGATTAGTCCTTGGTACCGGAGTCAAGGAAGGTGGAATCATGTCAGCTTCAGCTGCTTGTTGTCTTTTCTTTGGTCCTGGTGTTATTGAGGTTTTTGACGTTTTGGCTCAATGCTGGTATCATCTAGGTGAGGGGTCCGTCCCGTTAGATGTCTAGTCAGATTCCAAGGATGAGATTTATTTTTCGACTTAGCTCCAAGACAGTTCCTGGTGGGTGAGCTGCTTGCTGGAGTGCTCAGAGTCTGTTTGTTGTTTTGAGACATTGGTAGAGTTATTTCATTTCCAGATTTTCTTTTTTTTAAAATGTTCAGTGCAATATATTTAAGTGTTTTCCTTTTAAGATTTTGTACTATTCAAATAAAATTTGAATAGTACATAGCTTAATGCACTGTTTGGTAACTGGATTAATTGGAGTGTATGTGTGATTGAATTGAAATTACTCTTTCTGTAAAGTGCCTCAAGAAGACTTTTGTTCTTGGCGCTATAAAAATAAACTGAATTGAATTGAGTTGAATTGTATTTATGAGTGAAGTCATCGTATCTTTGGAGTCTTGTGTAATAAGACCAAGATCCTTCAAGGTTTGCAGTAAGATGCAACAGATCTTCTATAACTGTTGTTGAGAGTGTCATCTCCTCTGCCTTCATCTGTTGGGGCAGCAGCATCAGAATTTAAACAGGTCAGGGACCTGATAACAAAGGCTAATTTGGTCCATGTTACAATTGTCAGGAAGTCATGACATGTATTCAACCTCTGGGGATGATGGTGAAAAGAAGGATTCTTCATAAAATCAAGAAAATGATAGACAACACTGAGAATCCCCTTCATGCAACAACAGTGTGTTTCGTCAGATGTTTCTTCAGAACTGCTGTAATACAGACTGATACAGGAGATCCTTCTTACATAATATGAGTTACAACAACATTTAATTTCCCTCTGGGATTAATAAAGTATTCTTCAATAGACTTGGATTAAGCTGAGTATATCCAGAGTGCAGCATCAAACACTATTAATTGGTTATTTATTCTAAAAATCAAATGTGATTTTAATCAATTCAGTTCAGTTTATTTATATAACGCCAGTTCACAACAAATATCCTGAGGCACTTTACTAGAAAAAAAAACAATTCAATCATTCCATTTGAGCTTCGTTATCAAACAGCACAGTAGCTCAATTAATTATTCAAAGTAGTTCAAAAAGTTTCTAAGGAAACCCAGCAGATTGTATCAAGTCATTGACTTGCAGCATCACTCCTGGACGAGCATGTAGCGACCGCATTGTGTCATTGACTTCACAGCAGTCACTCATACCGAGCATGCATGTAGCAACAGTGGAGAGGAAAAACTCCCCTTTAACAGGAAGAAACCTTCAGCAGAACCAGAACCTGGCTCAGTACAAGCGGCCATCTGCCATGACCGACTGGGGGGTTGAGAAGACGGAGCAGAATGCATGAGAAAAACAGATGAACTGATGTGAGATCATTTTCAATGTTCCTGAAAGTAAAAAGTTAATAGCAGGAGAAGGAGAACGATTAGTTGATGGCAGCATTATCTCAGCTGAAGCCCTCCTCCTAATCACATATCAGAAACTGTTGATGGTAGCTTGTGCAGAATTGTATACATTGAGATGTGTACTGTGACATTAGGTATAACCACTGGAACGAAATCTTCTGAAATGGTCTTTTCTTGAATGATCTTCTTTCTTTTTAAAGTGGAGCATTTTTCTGCTCCCTTTCCTCTTTCAGTGTTCAGTTCTTCCAACAGTTCTGACAGGACTTGATATTCTGGTGGAAATCACCAACTCCCAGTGTACTGTATACTAATACTGTGACAGGTCAGCTGTGATATTGCTCCAGCCACAGCCTCTCAGTGTGTCTAAAGCTGAAGTTTATAAAAGCAGCTGAGCCATGTGCAGGCCTGGCCTTCAGCAGCCTTCACAGAGCTGTGTAGCATTGAGATATTAAGATGAGCTTCAATCCTGCATGTCTGGCCAGCTGCTTCACTGTTTGTCTTCTTTTGTTTTCTAAACTCAAATATGTCAAATACTATGGGGGAATTTTACTGCCATAAGCTGAGAGTGTACACTTTCAGTTTGAAAGCAGGATTTCATCTCTGCTTTCAAACTTTTAGTACTTGAGGTTCCATTTTCGATTTGAATGCAGAATTTAATCTCTTTGCTCTCAAAACTTGTAATGCTTGAATTCAAAACTTCTGCTCTCATTTAAATATTCTC
Source organism: Anableps anableps (assembly GCA_014839685.1). NCBI lineage: Eukaryota > Metazoa > Chordata > Actinopteri > Cyprinodontiformes > Anablepidae > Anableps > Anableps anableps. Next base: position 31,877,159 of record CM026082.1, read on the forward strand.
TGTTCTGTCTCAGATTTTCTCTTGGCGCGCAAACTTCTCTCTGTGCACAGATCAAACCCATGCTTGCAAACTTCACTCCTCTCTTGCAAATTTTTTTCTGCTCTTTTGTGGATCAAAGAGAACCATCGACGAGCAACCAGTCCAGCCAATAGAATGACCGTGTTCCTCTGGGTGCGCTTGATACTTTCTAGTGGGTGTGCTTGTGTGGCTACAACAGATAGCTGCATCTCCTCTTCTGGCGCTGCCCACTAGATGCAGGGAAAACAGCTTCAGCTCTCTGCTCCATGTTACAATTGTCAGGAAGTCATGACATGTTTACAAAAGAATGACTGGTTGTTTTTGTCAATTTAATGGTTTTCCAACTGGGCAAAACAAAGATTTTGGCTCTATGGAACAGGTGCGAGGATCGACATAACACCAGCTGCGATCTTTGTGGCATAAAAGCAAAACTGATAGTAGATCTGTGTTCTTTATTAACTCATCTTAAACACCTGTTCCTAATTTTACTGACATTTTAAGCCACATTTCTTCCTGAAATTTAAGGTCTCAAGCATGTAACAAAAATTTTTTGATGATGTAGCCAGTTAAAAAGGATCTAATATTTTTCTTGGGTTAAATATTTTTGTTACATCTAACAAGCAGAGGGCAGCATATTAACGGCTTTTTTCCTGTTTCCAGAAAAGAAATCTATTGAGATTATTCGTCTCTTTTACAGGGGTGTCAGTATATAGAAGGTGTTCATCTGGGCTGTTATAGAAATAAGTTATTTTGACCAAAATTCAGTCAAGCTAAATAACAGGAAACACAGAATCCAACTTGCAACTCTCATTCACTCTCAACTTATGGCAGTAAAATTCCCCCATAGTATTTGACATATTTGAGTTTAGAAAACAAAAGAAGACAAACAGTGAAGCAGCTGGCCAGACATGCAGGATTGAAGCTCATCTTAATATCTCAATGCTACACAGCTCTGTGAAGGCTGCTGAAGGCCAGGCCTGCACATGGCTCAGCTGCTTTTATAAACTTCAGCTTTAGACACACTGAGAGGCTGTGGCTGGAGCAATATCACAGCTGACCTGTCACAGTATTAGTATACAGTACACTGGGAGTTGGTGATTTCCACCAGAATATCAAGTCCTGTCAGAACTGTTGGAAGAACTGAACACTGAAAGAGGAAAGGGAGCAGAAAAATGCTCCACTTTAAAAAGAAAGAAGATCATTCAAGAAAAGACCATTTCAGAAGATTTCGTTCCAGTGGTTATACCTAATGTCACAGTACACATCTCAATGTATACAATTCTGCACAAGCTACCATCAACAGTTTCTGATATCCACTAGAGAGCAGAAAAAAATTTACAAGCGAGGAGCGAGGTTTGCAAGCGCTGAATTGATCTGTGCAAAGAGAGAAGCTTGCGTATGAGGAGAAAATCTGAGCGAGAACAGAGAATATTTAAATGACAACAGATGTTTTGAGTGCAAGCATTACAAGGTTTGAGAGCAAAGGGATGAAGTTCTGTATTCAAGTCAAAAATATAAGCTCAAGTATTAAAAGTTTTGAAAGCAAAAGAGATGAAATCCTGCTTTCAAATTAAAAATGTTTGCTCTCAACTTATGGCAGTAAAATTCCCCCATAAAATACACTTTAATTAGAGTTTCAGGATCACATTTAGGATAAGATGAGTGGGTAGTTCATTCATCATCGTCCACATTTGAGAGTTTTTCATTTCTCTTTTTCATATAGGTCACATAAACAATCTTCCATGCCCCATCAAATCAAATTAACATGCTCACTGAACCAAAAGGCTATTACAGCAGCTAGAGCCATAAAAAATATTTATTGACTAGAAACCACAAAAGCTTCTGCTTTTATGACTTTGAACTGTCATAACTGTCTGTCTGGCTCTGTCATCTCCATAGCTGCCAATCCTGGTATCATCTGTCGTCAGTCTCTACTTCCTGGAGTGGACAGATGTGTTCAAGCCGGTTAAGTCTGGATATAACTGCCACGACCGCAGCCTGAGCCTGCCCTATATCGACCCCAACCATGAGGTCATCCCCTTGCTGATGCTGCTTAGCCTGGCCTTTGCTGGACCAGCTATCACTGTGAGTAATATTCATATGACAGTAAACATGCAAAGAGTTTCTGTTTGAAAAAACTAACAGTGGAATATGGGAAATCATCAGTATTAAAACAAGCACTTTATTCAGATTATTTGACTTTCTAAGGTACAGTTACAACCAAATATTCACATAAACTGTGTAAGACAGTTACTACTTTCTTCAGTGAGAAGTTTACATACATTTATAGAATTTGGGAAATGATAATAATAATAAATGATGTCATATCTTGGTAAATCTTCTGGTTAACTTACAACGACTGAGTTAATTGGACGCCCACCTGTGGATGTATTTTAAGGCAACACCTCTAACACCCTGCTTCCTTGTGTGACCTCAAGTAAAAATAAAGTCTTTTAGTGCTATATTTACCACACACCCCCCCCCAAAAAAAAAAAAAAAAAAAAAAAAAAAAAAAAAAAAAAAAAAAAAAAAAATCAGTGATGACTACAATCAGCATGTCAGGCTTTTTAAAGCTCGCGATCTGCCAAGAGTGCAATCGGTGCACCCTGCTTTTCTTAATAACCCCAATCACTCTGTAGTGCAGTTGATTGCTGTAATCAATGTAAAGACCCTTAATACAAACAAAATATATTTAACAGCTATTGAAGAAGTACTTGAGCATGTCTTGAATATGTCTACATATTCAACAGAACATCCTAAGCAAAATAAAACTTGAAAATGTTCTTCATTCATCTTATATGTACTGGATTTATTTATATATATCCTAATTTATATGAATGTTTTTTATCTGTCTCTCCCCATCTTTCAGCCTTTATCTACTAAACCCTTTTCTTTTAGTCTCTCACTATCATGTATGTATCTTCTTACCAAGCTCAGTCTTATACAGCGGTGGGAGTGGCCTAAGACAGCTGAGCCAGATCAAAACCTTTTATTTGGTGATGACTGGATTTTTGCTTCATGTCAGCAGCAGGCCATGAAGAGCACTTGGCCTATTTTGGATACTTATGCCGTTGCCATATGTACAAATAGGAGAGAAAAAGTTTAAAGGGAAAGAAAGAGATAAGACTAAAGGAGAGAAAGAAGCATCGAGAGAACACGAGTCAACACCCATGTCGATCTTCTTAGTGGGGTGGGCAGTCTTGTTTTCTTTTTAATAGAAAAAGATTTTCTAACATAATGACCCAAATTATTGAATTAATGAAAAATCCACAATTCATCAGAAAAGTACCAAAATATTCCCAGATTGTAATATTTACAAATAGAATCAAATGTCCTTAGATAAAATGCTTTTTTAATAGGAAACTAACTAATATTGTTACCATACCAAGTGAAATTATGAAATAATTAAAAATCTGTATTTTATGAATAAATTACCAAAATATTTTCTGTCGGTTATGTATACATATAAAATAACATCAAGCTTCTGTCATATCCAAAGATTCAAAGGTTTTTCCAAAAAATACTAACCTCCATTTAACACTATACAGAGACAATGAAATAAATTCTTTAAAAATTCCATTATTCATCAGAAAATTACCAAAACATTTTTAGATAGTCATGTCTGCATGTGGAATCATATTATTATATTTCAAATGTCCTCATTTTAATGGTGTTTCAGTAAAAAAAAATAGTTAACTGCCATTTTATACCACAAAGAGCTAAATACATAAATATAAAATCCATAATTCATGAAGAAATTAACCAAATGTTCTCAGATTATCATGTCTACATCTGCAATAATATGCATTTATCTCCAAGTACCAAGATTAATTTTTTTTCAATTGAAAATTGTTACATGCCATTTTATGTCACACTGGGCCAAATTAATAGATTCATAGAAAATCGATGATACATAACAAAATTACCAAAACATTCTCAGATAGTAAAGTCTACATTTGGAATCATATTATTGTGTTTCAATGTCCTCAGTTTCAAAAAAAAAAAAAAGTTAAATGTAATTTTACAATTTTATACCACACTTAGCCAAATAAATATTCATAAAAAATATAAAATTCATTATAAAATTACCAAAATATTCTGAAATAGCCATGCCAACATGTGGAATAATATTCTTTTATATGCATGTCAATGGATCAAACCCTTTTTCAATTAAAAAATTTTAACGTCATTCTCATGATATCCAACTGAAACCCCCAAAAATCATTAAAAATTCAAACTTTATCATAAAATTCCCCAAATAGTCTCACATCACCAGTTCTATATGTGGAATAATATTTGTGCTGTATGAGATCTCTATGCTAGAGTTTTTGAACAAGAAATGGTTAACCTTCATTGTAGCAGTGTTAGTGATACTGACAGATATTCAGAAATTTATTAAAAATCCATAATGCCTCAAAAAATCTCAAAATATACACAGATGAACATTATCCTGCCAAAAAACTGCCCAAATTTCTCAATCCACCATAGTCTAAAAGTTTTGTTCAAAATAAAATAAAAACCGCCAATGTTGCTTAGAATATATATTTATTAACTTCTTAAGCACAAGGGAGCACTCAAATATGAATGATCTTTCTGGTGCTTTATAGATAGGATAGAGCTGAACAGAGTGTCAAATTTCAGGACGTTCGGCAAGAGCAAGAGCTGCTACTGCTTGCATTAGTTATAAACTTCATAAATAGTAACAGCACACTTTTATATAGATCTGTGAATTTTGGTCAACACTTTTAGAGTCTATGCAAAGAACATATTATGAATCTCTTAGCTCTCTCAATTCAATGAGTGATTTTTTTACTTACATATGCCACGCCCACTTATTAGTATATTAATAACATAGTCTCAGGGTTGTATCCTAAAGATACCCACCAAGCTTCGTGAAAATCCATTCAGCCATTTTGACAATCAAAATTTTTACTACTTATAGCTAGAAGTGGATCAGGCTGAAAATGCACCGAATCCCTTTATTTGACCTTAGGCACCATCGTTATGAAAATTATTTCTAAATTTTAAACTGTTCTGATGTTACGCTCAATAAACTTGTTTTTGTACAAAAAAAAAAAAAAAAAAAAAAATTTTTTTGTTTGCAGATAATTCATAAACCAAACATTTTTTGAAAATCTGCCTAAATTGTTTGGTTAGGCATTCATCAATTCATACCATGTAAGGTTTTGCTTCAATTGACTTTGAGGCTTGGGAGAAGTGAATGAAAATACATTTTGCATGTCATGCAAGCTTTTCACTGATTAGCATAACTTAATTTTTTTCAGAACTCACATAATAAAGCATGATTGAAAAACACGTTGAAAAAGAGAAATTGTGTCTACATCTCGTAGTTGTAAAGGAAATCACTAAAATGCATTTCTTGTTATAACAGTGCCACCTTGTGATCATATTTTGAAAACTTTCCCTCATTGGTAGGGGGTGCAATTCTTGAATGTTATTTTTTTTTTTTTTTTTTTTAATGTGTCCTCTCTGCCAGTGTGGCACTCAGAATTGTTGTCTAAGTGTCAAGGTGAGGCCCAACAGATTTACTTTGACAAGCGGAGGATTACAGCTTACATATATATATATATATATATATATATATATATATATATATATATATATATATATATATATATATATATATATATATATATATATATAATAATAATTCCCTTCTCACCCTCCACGGGTGGTCTTTCTCAACCTCTGAGCTCGGGTCCTCTACCAGAGGCCTGGGAGCTTGAGGGTTCTGCGTAGTATCTTGGCTGTGCCGAGAACTGCGCATTTCTGGACTGAGATGTCTGACGTTGTTCCTGGGATCTGTTTTAGCCACTGCTCCAGCTTGGGGGTGACTGCCCCGAGGGCCCCGATGACCACAGGCACCACTGTGGTCTTCACCTTCCAGGCCTTCTCCAGTTCCTCTCTGAGGCCCTGGTATTTCTCCAGTTTCTCGTGTTCCTTTTTCCTGATGTTGCAATCGCTTGGTATTGCTACATCCACCACAACGGCTTTCCTCTGTTGTTTATCCACCACCACGATGTCCGGTTGGTTCGCCATTACCATTTTGTCTGTCTGGATCTGGAAGTCCCACAGGATCTTAGCTCGGTCATTCTCCACCACCTTTGGGGGTGTGCCCCACTTAGATCTCGGGGCTTCCAGTCCATATCCTGCACAGATGTTTCTGTACACTATGCCCGCCACTTGGTTATGACGTTCCATGTACGCTTTCCCTGCCAGCATCTTGCACCCTGCTGTTATGTGTTGGACTGTCTCAGGGGCCTCCTTGCACAATCTACACCTTGGATCTTGTCTGGTGTGGTAGATCTGAGCCTCTATTGCTCTGGTGTTTAGGGCCTGTTCCTGTGCAGCCAGGATGAGTGCCTCTGTGCTGTCCTTGAGTCCAGCTTTTTCCAGCCATTGGTAGGATTTCCTGATATCAGCCACTTCAGTTATTTGTCGGTGGTACATCCCATGTAGGGGCTTATCCTCCCATGATGGTTCCTCCAGCACCTCATCCTCTGGTCCCCATTGTTTGAGACATTCGCTGAGCACATCGTCGGTTGAGGCTTTGACCTTGATGTATTTATGGATCTTGGATGTTTCATCCTGGACAGTGGCTCTCACACTCGCTAGTCCTCTGCCTCCGTCCTTACGGCTCGCGTATAGTCTCAGGATGCTGGATTTAGGGTGGAACCCTCCATGCATGGTTAGTAGTTTCCGAGTTTTAACATCCATGGTCTTTATCTCTTCCTTTGGCCAGCTTATTATTCCTGCAGGGTATCTGATTACTGGCAAGGCATAGCTGTTTATCGCACGGATCTTGTTCTTGCCATTGAGCTGGCTTCTCAGGACTTGCCTTACTCGTTGGAGGTATTTGGCCGTGGCTCCTTTCCTTGTGACCTCATCGAGGCTGCCATTTGCTTGTGGTATTCCCAGGTACTTGTAACTGTCCTCAATGTCTGCTATTGTTCCCTCTGGGAGTGAGACCCCTTCTGTGTGGATGACCTTCCCTCTCTGTGTAACCATCCGACCACACTTCTCTAGTCCGAATGACATCCCAGTGTCAGTGCTGTAGATCCTGGTGGTGTGGATCAGTGAGTCGATGTCTCGTTTGCTCTTAGCGTACAGCTTGATGTCATCCATGTAGAGGAGGTGACTGATGGTGGCTCCGTTCTTGAGTCGGTATCCGTAGCCAGTCTTGTTGATGACTTGGCTGAGGGGGTTCAGACCTATGCAGAACAGCAGTGGGGACAGAGCGTCTCCTTGGTATATGCCACATTTGATGGACACTTGTGCAATTGGCTTGTAGTTGGCTTCAAGGGTGGTTTTCCACATCCCCATCGAGGCTGCGATGAAGGCTCTTAGAGTCCTGTTGATGTTGTACATCTCTAAGCATTTAATGATCCAAGTGTGTGGCATTGAGTCATAGGCTTTCTTGTAATCAATCCAAGCCGTGCACAGGTTGGTGTGTCGGGTTTTGCAGTCTCGGGCGACTGTTTGGTCTACCAGGAGTTGGTGTTTGGCTCCTCTGGTATTTATGCCGATGCCCTTCTGTGCTGTACTCATGTATTTATCCATGTGCCCACCTATCTTAGCTGCTATGATGCCTGACATGAGCTTCCATGTTGTAGAGAGACAGGTTATTGGCCGATAGTTGGATGGGACCGAACCCTTTGAGGGATCCTTCTGGATCAGGATTGTGCGCCCTTCAGTTAACCATTCAGGGTGAGTCCCACTTTGTAGCAGCTGGTTCATTTGAGCTGCCAGTCGCTCATGGAAGGCAGTGAGTTTCTTTAGCCAGTAGGCATGGATCATGTCAGGACCTGGTGCTGTCCAGTTTTTCATACCTGAGACTCTTTCTTGGACATCTGCCACTGTGATAGTTACTGGGGCTTGCTCAGGGAGGTTGCTGTGGTCATCTCGTAGAGAGATTAGCCACTGTGCATTGCTGTTGTGGGTCGCCTCCCTTTCCCATATGCCTTTCCAGTACTGTTGGGTCTCCAGCCTTGGTGGGTCTGCTCTGTTGTTATTACCCTGCCATTGAGAGTATACTTTAGCTGGTTGGGTGGAGAAGAGCCGGTTAATCCTCCTGGCTTCATTTTCTCTCGTGTACCTCTTTAGGCGACTGGCCAAGGCTTGGAGCCTTTGTTTGGCAGTTTCGAGCGCTTCAGGTATGGGCATCTGGCTGTACCGCTTGGGTACCGGTCTTTTGATTGCACCTCTTTGGAGCTCTGACAATTGGCTCACTTCCCTCCTTGTTACCTTGATTTTAGCCTCTAACCGTCTTTTCCATGGTGGGTATTGAATCTCATGGTTGCTCCTATAGCCGAGCATCTCAAGGATCACTGATGCTGAGTTTTACACCAGCTCATTGGTTTCCGTTATGGTGTTGGTAGGGATCGTTCTCAATGCTGCATTCACATCTTCAATGAGACTTTCTGATGGTACTTCACTCAGCCATTGTAATTGGCATCGGGATTGCCTGGTGTTCATTCGGGCCACGATCCTACCTCTCAGGTCAGTTGCTGCCTCGTTCAGCTGTGATGGTTCGTTCATTATTGGGGCTGCATACCCAATCTCCGGGTGGGGAGTTGAAGCTAACTCCCCTCTGACCTGGCGTCCTGGCTCCCCCTTGCCGTAGCATTTGTGTTGTACCTCGTCTATCTCAAGTTGTGACAGCATTTGCCGTTTGCGGATGTTGGAACACTGAGCTACTAGTTGTTTGGCAGTTAGTGTTGAATGGGGATGTCGACGTAACCATTCCTCCCGCATTCTTTGCATGTAACCCCTCTGACTAGGGTTACTTGAGTAGTAGCATTCCAACAGATCCAAGTTTTCACCTCTCGCCCAATTCCGTCTTGTTCCAGTAACCCATTTTTCGTGAAGGTGCCCTGGTTCCCCAGCACCTGACGCAGACCTTGTTTGGCCGGGCGACGTCTGAGCCGGCATGGCGTGTATTCCTTTATCACTCATCATGAGGTAGGCAGTAGCGCGAAGGATCTTACCTAAGGACCCACACTGGATATCTCAACCAAGCGACCCGGCCTGGATTGGAACCCCGGTCTCCCGGGTGAAGGTCGGGTGACTTACCCATTGAGCTACCCAGCCGCTCATATATATATATATATATATATATATATATATATATATATATATATATATATATATATATATATATATATATATATGAGAAATTTTATTAGACATTGCTTAGGGTTTATTTCAAATGTAATGGACACAGAGACAAAACCAAAGGGAGAATGGTAGGGAAAAGTTTTAAACGGAAAGAATGAGATAGAAGTAGAGGAAAGAAAGAAGCATAGAGAAAACACAAGTCAACACCCTTAAAGTCTGCCTCTAAACATGCAGAAAGAGAGGAAAAACAAAACTGAGACACCACAACAACAAACCTGTTTATTATAGAATTTAAATGACATATCCTGGTCAAAATTAGCACAGAAGTTCTTTTCTTTATTATCAGAGGCCAATTTCATGATTTACTTAACGGTTTCATTTTCAGAATTCTGGTTCAAAGACAACAACTTGTCTTGTCATTTATTTATGGGTGGCTTTATGGATAGATATAGCTGAGTATCATCAGCATAACAGTGGAAATTTATCCCATGCTGTCTGATGATTTCACCAACTGGAAGCATATATTGTATATAGTAAAGATAATTTGTCCAAGGCAAACTTGGAGTGTGAAGAAAATTGATCATATACATGACATTTCAATCTGACAAATATGATCAAGAGCAACCTAGTGCTGTTCCCTTGATCCCCATAGCATGTTGGAGTCTCACATTTGTGTGCATCCCTGAAGGAGGAACAGCTTATCCTGCTCTCTCTCATCCTCATTTGATAATTTTTTCTTGCTGAAGTTATGTAATACTGCCAGTTTTTATAGTAACTATTTCTTTGTCTACCCTCAACTGGATTACATCAGATTATAGGACCACAGGATTCTTACTTTTTACTTCACTTTTACCCTGTTTTCTGGTCTCAAGCTGCAAGATGCCTCTGATCGACAAAGTCTTCAATCGGAAGAATTGAAGATTCACCAACTGGGGAGGAATACAGGTTCTGGAAATGAAACAACCCTGCTAATGACTCAAAACAATGGACAGCTCAGTATTATACAAAGACTTCAATCATTAGAAATGAAGATTCATTGACTGGAGATGAATATTGAGATCAACGCAGGTTCTGGAAATTAAACAACCATATCAATGGCTCAAAACAAGGGACAGCTCTCAGCCACATCAGCGAACAGCCCACCCTGGAACTCTCTGGGAGCTAAGCCGAAAAATAAATCTCTGAAAAGACAACTAATGGGAAGGACTCTTCAGCTAGATGACACACAGTTCCCAGCATTGAGCCGAGATATCCCTTCTTCAACACCTCCCCCAATGACAAAACATCACCTGTGACTGTGGTGACTGTGGTAGGAGTTCATCCCGGCGGGTTGCTGGTTTGATCCCCGCTCCATCCGTCTCCATGTTTGTGTCCTTGGGTAAGACCTGCCTGCTGGTGGTGGTCAGAGGGCCTAGTGGTGCCAGTGCATGTCAGTCTCATCTCTGTCAGAGTGCCCCAGGGCAGCTATGGCTACAATCCAGTAACTTGACACCATCATTGTGTGAATGTGTGCGTGAATGGGTAAATGACCGAATGTAGTGTGAAGCGTTACAAGTACAAGCCATTTACCGTTTACCCAGCTGGAGCCGACAAAACTGCATCTTCCTCAACACCGCTGGAATCCCAAAGACAGGTTTGCTGTACTTCAACAGGAGTCCCCAAACAACAACAGGAGCTATGAGGCGAGATCAACACAATTACTTCCTAAAATGGACACCAAGAAAAGAAAGAGACGGCAAAAGTTCTTATTGTGGGTGACTATGTAGTGAAAGAAATCCACAACCTTTGCAAAGAGGATGAAGGTAATCTGCTTCCCAAATGACAGTCTTTGATGTTACTGCAAAAATACTCTTAATAACCACTGGTCACCTGAGACTCTAAGACATTGAGACTCTAATTATACACATTGAAGGTAATGATATCACCAAACAAAAATCAGAAATCCAAAAAATGACTATAATCATCTTCTAAGCACTATTGGAAGTCTAAAAATGAAGGTGTTTATCAGTGACCTCTACCAACAGTTCAACATGGAGATGAGAGATACAGCAGACTGCTTATGATTAACACATGGCCTATGAAAACATGCTCTGACATCTCAGTGGACTTCATTGACAATCACAGGTTCTTCTGGGAGCGTTATAATCGATAAAAACTAGATAGAATCTGTTTTAAAAAGCCTGGAACAAAATCTCTCACTGCAATTACTTTCACACGCTGTTGACAAAACAACCTGTTCTCCCCAACCACAGGATAATGTAACCAATGAGATCACTGTCTCAGCCAAGATATGGGAGGAATCTGGCCATGGCTCCAAACCAACACGTCTGATAAGGATGGATCAGGAGCACATTCTTCAAAAACAAACAGATAGACCAGCTGAGCTGCTGCTCTAACCCCCACCCCCTCACCTCCCTCACCCCTTCAACACCCAGTGGAACCCAGAATAGCTCAGAAAATGTGTCACCAGGACTTATGTTTCTCAACTTCAGCGAGAAAATGGACTGGCACGTATTGCTAGGAAATTTCCTCTTGAGTACCCAAAAAGCATACTTTACTTCATCAGAACCACTGGGTTCTGGTCCCTCAACTAATGTGAAGAAGCCCCTAACCAGTTTTACAACCAATCTGAAGAAGCCTCTGACTGAACAGACTGTTTTCTGAAACCTGGGTGTAGTGATGGACTCAGACCTGAACCTTCAGAGACACATAAAGACAATTATCAAGTCGGCCTTCTATCACCTGAAGAACATGATGTCCCAGCAAGATGTACAGAAACTGATCCACGCATTTATCTTTAGTCACATTGATTATTGCAACAGTGTCTTCACAGGTCTGCCTAAAAAATCAATCAGACAGCTGCAGCTTATCCAGAACGCTGCTGCTTGTGTTCTCACTAAAACCAGGAAAATAGAGCACATCACCCTGGTTTTAAAGTCCTGACACTGGCTTTCTGTAGCTCAGAGAATAGACTTTAAATGTTGGTTTTTAAAACATTGAATGGCTTAACACCACAATACATTAAACATACATATATATAACAACAACATAAATATTCCCCTAGACTGGAGTATTTTTATTGCTACACAGTATTTATGTTAGAATTCTGCCTTACTGTACAGTATTTTCTCTTCTTTTTTCTGTTGTTATATATTTTTAAAATTCTTTGGATGAGTTTGTTTTCTGTTATTGCCTGTCACTTTGCTGCTGTTACTCAGAAATTTCACTATCGTGGGAAAATAAAAGATATTTCTATTATATTCGATTCTATTCTGTTCTATTTTATAGACCTGTTGTCATATCAACCTTCCAGACCACTCAGGTCTTCTGGTTCTAGTCTACTCTGCATCTCCAGAACCAGAACCAAACATGGAGAATTAGCATTCAATTTTTATGCATCACAAATCTGGAACAAACTTCAAGAAAACTGCAAAACAGATGACACAATGAGTTCCTTTAAATCAAGCCTAAAAACCCACCTCTTTAGAATTGCCTTTGATTAGTAGTAAGTGGAACATTGATCAGTATTTTTGAATTACATTTGCTTGATGATTTTGATGTATATTTGCTTGATGTTTTTACGATGTAAAGCGCTTTGAACTGCCTTTCTGCTGAAATGTGCTATACAAATAAACTTGACCAAAAAAAAACAATGTGTTCAACTGGAACAAATGCAGCACTGAACTAAAACGATAACACAACATCACAGGAGGACTTGAAAATAGCTGACTATTCCTGCTTTTTCTCCCAGAACAAAGCCTGCATTGCTGTAATCATGCATGTGTTTTGTGTAAAGGCTGGTATTATGCAGAACTCTTGTGGATTATCTTCAAACACTGCTGAGCCCTCTCTCTGTTTTTCACTGATTCTGTCTCTCTTCCTAATTCATTTCCCATTTCCTGCCTTTGTCCTCTAGTCATTCAATCTAATTAGTGGGCAATCCAAGGCATGCCTGTTTATCTTCTCCAGCAGAGCAAGTAACCCTATTGTAATTGTACTGATTTTTCACAATTTGTCATTCAACTTATTCTTCTCCGCTAAAACGTATTGGGCGGAAGAACCAGAAAATGCTGGAAAAAGTCTGATAAGGCACGCTAGTAGAAAAACACCTCCGCTACTCAGACTAAAAAAAAAATCATACACGTCAATACCAAGGGGGCACTATTGTGAAGTACAATGCGTTTTGACTAATAACTCATAAACTTTTAATCTCACACTCCAAAACTATAAGGGAGATTCTTTATTGGATGATTCTGCGTCACTTTTGTATTTGCCATGCCCAGTTCCACCTAACTTGAGTTTTTGCTATATTGCGACAAAAGCAAAACATAGTTTTGATTACTCCTCCCACATTATAAGGTGGATCGACATGGAACGTGGTACATAACATCTATGGACCAAGCCACTAAAACTATATGGAAAAAAATTTAACATTTTAGGAAACTGATCAGGTGACGCAACACCAAACATTTTAGTGGAAGCTAGCACAGCAGTTAACAGAGTATAACTTGACTATAGTTTGTGATTACCGAACAAGAATTTAGTCCTCAATGAGGGAGGAGATTTTGTCACACTGCATTGAGTTTTATGCAGTTTTGATGATAGGGTCAAAAAGTTTATGTCTGCAAAATCATGTGTAAAGTATTGCATGGAAATATGTTTATATTATTTCAGATATAGACACAGTCATCTGGGAATATTTTGGGATTTTTATGATTAACGACAGATTGGTCACTTTTGAAATCACCGTTTGTTTTTTTTGGGGGGGTAGAAAAAGCCTTTGATCTAAAGGTACTGGAATGGGTTTTTACTGTTACAGAAATAGATATGGTAGTCTGATTTTTTTTAAAATTATGATTAAGTATGAGTTCTAAATGAATTTTTGAAAAGAGTGCCACCAATAGGCATGGGCTGGTATAAAATTATGACATGATAACCTTAGGTAAAAATGTCACAGTTTTGCGGTATCATAGTATTATGATTACAGCTCTAAAATGTGTTGTTTTGCATTTTCTTTGGCATGCTTTGATGTGGATGCATTGGCGATTTGCTTCTTAAGTGTTTGCTGAATTGTGGACTGATCTTCACCCTTTGACATGACCTGCTGCTACCAGAGCCACCCCTTTTCTAAAAGAACAATTAAGACAAACATATGACTTTAAATGGAATTTCTAATTAGCCTATATCCATAATCTCTATAGTCATAGTCAACTTTAATTGTCTTTGGAAGTGGTTTTTAGATCACAGGTTTCATTCCTCTCCTGCATTAACTGATTTTTTTGCACATAACACAATTAAGCTAAAGATAAGATAAAGTTTACATCTAATAGAATAACTATTGTCCCATTTCCACTGGCTCTACTTTGTGGCTCCGCTTTACTCTACTTGGCCTGGATCCACTCTACTCTGAAGTTATCGTGTTTACATGGACCCTGCAAGACCAGGTTCAGGGGGAACACCTCCTGTTGCTGGCAGTTTTGAGCCACATCTCCAGACGTCCTACGCCATGTGTTGTTTCATAACATGCACCGAAACACGAGTTGTCATTTTTACAGACAACAGAAGAAGATAGAGCTCGGCTCTTGCTGTTCTTTTTTTTAGCCTGACTGGGATTTTTCTGAGATTCCAAGAAGAGAGGGCCAGTGTGAAGAATGCTATGGATGCAGTTAATGTGGCAAGAAGGACAGCATTTTTCCACATGAGATTATTTGCTTTGCAGCTGGGAGAAAGCAGGTGGGTAAGCTAATGTTAATTGTTATTTTCTAACTACTATGAAACTTGTAATACAGTGCCAAAGAGGCACCAGTTTCAGTGATTGCATTGTGAATAACTTGTTAGTGTCAGAATTGTCACCGCACATTTATTATTAATCCTATTGCATGTGTTTTCACACTTTGGTAAACCAGACTATGGATGTGGGCATTCCTGCAGACCTCTGAGTGGTGGGATGTCACAGTATTTACCTTTACTGACTTCCAACGTGCTTACCTTCAGGATGTCCAGAGAGACCATCACCTTTCTGGAGCAGGGAAGACGTGCTGAATGCTCTGATGGCACATTTAATTAAAAAAAATGTGATGATGTTCGAAGGGCAATTACTATCTGTTTACTATTTGTTTGAAATTACTAAACAGGTTTGATTATGATTCACCTGATATTCAGGTTATACTGAAAAATGAATAAAACTGTGTTCCTTCCTGTGTAATCTGTGTAGTTCTAGTTTTGATCAAATCCCCCACGTTTTCGCATATCTCAGATTCTCTTACAAATGACTGGGGGCTTAACATAGTTTAAACTCATAATCTCCATAGAATAAGGATAACAAAACAGAATCCAATAATGGTTGAATATTTTGGACACATTTTCCCACTTTTACACTGAAGAGTCTCCAAGAAGACAGCTAAACAGTCAATGGATAGAATTATGTAGTACAAAGTTGAAATTAATAAACATGACTTGTATTTTGGGTTCTTATTAACAGCAACCCTAACAGTCATTTCAAAATGTTTGGTGCACATGTTCACTTTTAGATGCCTTCAGTGGAAATCCACAATGTGAAAAGTGTCATTAAAATCCTTTAAATCATCAAGTTACTGTGTACTTTGTAATATAGAGAAAACCTAATAAAAAAACACAAGCAACTGATAAAAGTTTGCATCAAATCGTTATTTTCACTCTGTGTTGAAGTTTTTCACATTTTCGGATGTTCTTTGTTTCAATGCACTAATTTGGCAGTCGAGGATTTTATTAGGACCATGACATCATGGAAACTACAACATATGTACCAAACTATGTAGAGTGGGTATAAGAAAAGAGATCACTTGTTTGAGAGCACAACAGTGTTTATTTTTCCTCTGATGTTTGCCTCCAACTCTTCTCTGCGGAGGTCTGCCATCTCTCTGCTGGTGGCTTCTTCCTCCTGAAGGAGATTAATTCAAGAGTTGTGGTGCTTCTCACGATGCCAACGGTTCTCCTCCTCATTGTTCACTATTATGTCAACCATGTCCCTCCTTCTTCTGTTACCTGGGAAGAATAATCAAATGCATATGATAGCACATGTAGAAGAAAAACAGAAATAATAATGTGGACTGGTTATATACATACAAAGAATTAAAATGACAGCCATTACTTAATATACACAAAAAGATATAATTTTTAAAAAAATCATTGACAGACACACAAAATAATTGGAATAGTTATGTGTAAATTAAAAACAAAAACATAAATAATTACTTTGCTTGTAAGTATTAGATGTACACAGATATACAGTCAAAGAAAAAATATAACCCCCCCTTCTTAAAGTTTCTTGTTCATTTTAATGTCTGATACAGCTATTACAATGATAGTAAAAATAGTTAGTAACAGTTTAATTAAAGACATTTTAGAAGAATATTATGGAATAAAAAAGAAACAAAATATTTATTGTCGTACAGTGGGGAAAATCCAGTGTAACAGCAGCAAAGTGATTCGAAGCATGTCGATTCATGCAAAGATATAATATATAAAACCTGAATTAAGAATAACATAATGTATAATAAGGACGAAGTTACAACATAAAATACTGTGGAGTAATTTATAAATAAGGTACTCCAATCATGAGGATTGTGCAACTGAGAAGGATAACTTTAGACATGTACAAAAATGTGGATATGTATTTGAGCATTAAAAATACAACACACTATATACTTTCCATGCATATATGGGGCTAACTGTAAAATACAGTATAAACCAAATGGATATACCTGCACACTGCTTACCTGAATGCTGCTGGAATAACTGGACTCTGACGCAGTGTTCCAAGGCTTGCCATTCTCCCTGCTTTGTCAACAAAAACTTCTCATTCCTCGTTGCTCCATGGAGCTGCCGCAAAATATTTCAGTCCAGTGCACAAAGCAGCCTGCACCTCATTGTAGCACCGCTTGGTTGTAGCTTGGGGGGACTCCATTGCTTCCGTGTTGTAGCGAGTCTGGAAAATGGTAGCAGTTGTTTTTTTTTTTTCTTTCTTTCCTTCTGCGTCTGACCATGCCCACAGCCAATCAGTGAACAGCAGCATGTTTACGTCACATAAAGTATCTACTCAGCACTGACTGACCCCACTCTGGAGCAGGGACTAGAAAAGCAAGTACCGGGCTGGAAAAAAACAGTCTGGGTAAGGAAGAGCCAGTTCAAGTAGAGCCCGTGAAAAAGGGGCATGTTTCCACTGCTTTAACAGCTAAGACAAATCAGGTTATACTGCACGACAACAGTCGTCTTTTCATTGATGTAATGGGAATCACATTAAGCAGATTATATATATATATATATATATATATATATATATATATATATATATATATATATATATATATATATATATATATATATATATATATATATGTTATGCACACAGAAACGACAGAAATCACAAGTATGAACGCGTGTGTACAAAATACGCAGTTCTCCTCAGGTAAAGCTACAGAGGCTCTTGGTACTTTCACATTTCACTTAAAATTAATCAAATACACAACCCAACAACTTCAAAACCATGTAGTGGACAATATTCCTTTAGACTGGTGCACGTGCGGGGAAGGGGTTATGGGGTGTGGGGTGTTTGGGGGATTTGTCTGGACTTTTAGAGTTGCTATGTAGGCATGTGCAGGGGGAGTGGTTGTGATACTGCAGCTACACAGTGGGATTTGACCTGCACTTTATCTCTGACCAGACATAAAAAAACACTTGTACCGCAGGAACAGTATGACGTAATTTTTTTGTAGTTTTGAAACCGTGACTTGTTTATATCATGGTATACCTTGAAACTGGTAACCAGCCCATGCCTAGCCACCAATAGCCAAAATGTATTGTAACCCCAACACCTTTAAGGAGCAACTTAAAGGAGTCTGTACTCTCATTCAAAGCGCGAGGAGGTCCAGCAAAGCTAACTCATTGGGATGCAGGAATAAAAGTGTGTAAGTAAGGGTGGGCCCAGGGTCAGAGTTGCTTGTTCACTATTACTTAAGCTAAATTAAGCAATACATTAAGCTAAATGTATTGTAATGGCAACACCTTCAAGCAGTAAGCACTGTCCTGAAAACTTCCAACTCGGTCAGAGACACAGTTAAGCCAGGCTGGTGGGATGTTGGGAGCAGAAAGTGTGGACAGGGGCAGGGCAAAGGGCAGACTTGCTGGGTAGGGCTTGGAAGCCATTAATAACTGCTTGCAGTTCTAGTCTTGAATTTACAATTATTTTAATTTTCTTGTCCATAAAGAGCACTACCACCTTTAAGAGACACCCCACTGACAGCCAAGTTGTTAGCTGCCACACTTTTTTTTCACCAATTAGGTCATACGCAGCAAACATTACAAAGTAGCAATCAGAGGTATTTATCGACAAAATAACCAGTTAGACAAAAAGAGCAAACAACAAAAGAGAACCAAAGAAAAATTTTTTTAAGATGGATACATTTAAAACAAAAACAAAACACTGAACATAATCAAGGGGTGTCACAACTAAAATTGAATTGTTTAACACGGGGGTTAAGATAGAGTTTTCCCTTTTCTTGTTGACAGTTATTAGGCCTGAGCAGCAAAGCACTGCGAAAGCCTATTGTAATCATAAAGTTTCTTATTAGGCCCAAGCAGCAAAGCACTGCAAAGGCCTATTGTAATTCGAATGTTTATTAGGCCTGAGCAACTAAGCGCTGTGAAGGCCCACTGTAATTCGAATGTTTATTATTTTTCGCAAAAATAAATTGCCTAAACATATTCAAAAAGTGACCAAACTTTGCACATGCGTCAGTCGTGCATGAAATTTACACGTTCTAATGGTTTCGTAAAAGTTGCACCATGAACTGATCAACAGTGCCCCCTGGAACATTTCAAAATAACCTCCGCATTGACCATACTTTATCGTAGAGTGAAATTTGGTATACTTGTATAAACCCTACAAAAAAAACTCTCTGGCACCCATGCTCTACACCAAACAGGAAGTCAACCATCTTGGATTGAATGTCCGATTTTCACCCCATTTTGGCCTCCACGTTTGATCAAACTCCTCCTAGGGATTTTGATCGATTGGTTTCAAACTTGATCAGTTTGTTCATATAGCATGTGGGATTAAAATTTATCCAAATGGTGAGTTTTCGGGCATGCTGAATGGGTGTGTCCAGACCTCAAAGTTTGACATCTCGCCATGAAACAAGACAATGTTTGACAATGATTAATCACTGAGACACCAACTCTCCTGGAGTTGATCCACATCTGGTCCACAACAATACTCAATGGCCGATTCATGATGTCACTTAAGCCACACCCCCTGACAACAGGAAGTGCAATGTTTGAAAGGTACATATCTGACTCCCTTGACCTAATCAGGACGATCTTGATTGCTTAGGACCCCTCAGCTGGAACCTGAAAGAAAAAACAAAGAGGAGTTAGAGAACCTACTCGAGGTAAGGAAGAAGAGAGGAAGGGATCAGAGAGGGATCAATGTATGAGGGAGAGGTAAAAGGACAAAGGAACCGACGAAGGGTTGACGGACTGAACTGAGGGATGAGGGAAGGGGGGATGAAGAGAGGAGGAGGGATGGGGCAAAAAAACACCAAAATGGGTGGGTGGGTAGGTGGGGGGGGTGACAGGATGACAGGGAACGCGAAGGCAGGTGGAAAAGTTCCGGAGGGTAAAGGGATTGGGGGGGGGGGGTCGAAAAGAGCGAGAAGGTGGTGAACAGCAGGTGGATAGAGTATATATAGTCGCAGAATAATTAGGGGAGTGGCTGAGGCGTGGTCCTGCTTCCGAACCTTAGTTAACAAGTTAACTTCTTATGTTGTGAATTGATGCCATATAAATAAGGTGCATTGAATTAGAATAGATTTGAAAATATTACTGGAATGCATGCAGACATATAAATATTATACTTATAAAGGCAACAATGATTCAGTACCAACAAGAATATGTACAGCAAAGGTTAAACTAAAACACACTGAAGACTAAATAATATGTTTAGTCTGCTGCCATCTTCAATAAAATCCATACCAACCACATCTGCATGTAAACACATGTATTAAAAAAGAGATTGTGTTTTACAGATTATGATTGGAGAGGCCATCTTGTTCTGCTGCCTGTCTCGGAGGAAGAATGGGGGTGGGACCGAGGCCAGCATCAACGCAGCCGGCTGCAATTTCAACTCCTTCATTCGCCGAGCCATCCGCTTTGTTGGTACGCCTACTTTCTTAGTTTCTTGTTTAAGACAAATAAATGTTTGGTCATTCCTAACTTGTGTTGCATTTTCTCATATTTATCATCACAGGTATGTTTTTTTTTTTATTTGTTTTTTTTTTTTTTTGCTAAAATATCTTATCCCACTACTACTCTGTTTAGATGTAGGAAATATAACAAAGTAAGCAATCAAACAAGTGGAGGACTTTTCATTGAAGTATAAGTGGCTCCTCAGTGGATGCATATTGTTGATCTTCCCAGTGAGTTTAACACAAAGTTACAGTAGAGCTTGTACAATTGTCTCACATCAAACTTTTTGTCCTCAGGTGTTCATGCATTTGGCCTTTGTGCGACAGCCCTCATTACCGACATCCTGCAACTAATGACTGGCTATCCAACCCCCTACTTCCTCACTGTGTGCAAACCCAACTACACAACACTTAACGTCAGCTGTGACAAGAACCCTTATGTGATAGAGGATATCTGCTCAGGAGCAGACCCTGCAGCCATAAACCAGGGGAGGTGAGGAGGAAAAAGATTCCTCTCTTTCATTTACCTCTAGATCTGAGAACTTCCCAGTAAAAAAAAGCAATGATTAAGATTAAGCTGTAATTAAAGAGGATGTATTTTGTTCCTTTGCAACAGTTTAAGAAATGTCTTAAATAAGAACCTCTCAGTGAAAGTATGTTTGGACAGTTTATTCTGAATAGATCAGCCTCATGCTGTACTAATCAGCAGTTCAGAACTTTTATTAACTATATGAAATAAATGTTTAAAATATTACAGAAGAGCATCTAGAGCAGGGGTCACCAAACTGATGCCCAAAGGCACCAAGTAGCCCTTGAAGACCATCTGAGTAGTCCACAGAGCTGTCCCAAAACTACAGAAATCATTAAGTGATATAATTAAAAGTAAACTGTGTATCAATTTGGTAGCCCTTTGTATCACTTAGTATCCTTGAATTAGCTCTTAGCAGCAAAAAGATTGGTGGCTTCTGATTTAGAGCATATTACTGGTTATTACTGTCAAACCCAGGTTTTCTGTGCATTTTTCTTTCATTGAGGTGAGACTGAACGGAGGTGAGACGGAGCTGGAGATGTTGGATGAAAAACTATTATAAATCAGTGCAGAAACACACCTCTTAGAGAGAATATAACAGTCCTCATGCGGCACCTCAGGAAGATGTTTGTGCTTTGATCTTCTGAGGTCTTGTTCCACAGTCATTTCCAGGTTACAAGTAGTATTTACAGACTATTTTGTGTGGAACTGCTCAGTCCAGTCTGTACAGCTCATAGATGGAAAATATAAAGGTGAGAAGCTCCCATGTGTTCACTGATACACTGAGCAATCATCTTCTGGTGGTAGCTCTGCTGGAACATTTCTCCAGCCTGTTCAGGGCTGACTTCATTCTGTTCTTCATCACTGATCTGAATTGTCCATGTACAAGTGCCTAATTTTCCTCAACATAAACTCCATCACACAATCATCCTGTTCGTGTTTTTAGCATCTGAAAAGTACCAACCTACTACAGCCGTCTGCGAATCTGTGAATCTTTGACCCCCCTCTAAAAACACTTATAATACCCTATTTTAATAGTTCAAGCACCAAATATACCTTAATAAGCATTGATATGGACAGTGGAAACTGCATTACATCCTTCAAACACAATGTCTTCAAATATAACATCTTCTTTTGAAGATGCCAAGCTTTTGAAACATACTGTGCTAACTGAAACACATGATATTCAAATACTGTAGTTTATCTTCACACCTGTAAAACAAATCTGGACAAACATCAAGGACTTTACCAAACAATTCATTCCTGAGAATCGTATACAAAGGACAATAAAACAAAAAGTGCATTTCATTTTCAGTTTCATTCAAATCACAGAACATCACAGCCCCCTCCTCTGGGACTGAGTTAAATCATCCAGTTTCTAATGCTAAAGGCAAATTACCAAAGTAAGAGTATGTTATTGCTGCAATTAAGTATGCTGGTTGTTGACTCATCTATTAATACTTTTTAGATTAGTTGAGTAGTCTACATAGGTTTTAATCAGCTTTCCTAGGGCCCCGCCTCCCTTCTCAGTACTACCACATCTTTTACTGCAGCTTCTCCTGTCTACACACCTGTTGATTTCACCCTGATGGTTTTAGATCAGGAAGAAATTCTCACTGTAACTTTATGATGTGAATTTATAAAAGTTTTTCTTCTTCCTTGATCAGCTCTAATTCCAGCTCTATATTACTTAAAAGCAGTCAAACCTGAACTAAGTTAATCTTTACAGATTCTTTGACAGACTTTGTGATTTTAAAAATCATTTATTTTATATACAAGGTCATGTTAAACATTCAATTGACTTATTTTAAGTGGTTTATTTGACAGCCTAAATACATTTGTATTTCATTCTGTTTCAGCGTAATTTTTTTAAAATACAAACTTCAACTATTTGTATTGGAGATGTAAAATAAGCAAGCCATATGTACAGATTTATTTTTCAGATTTATATAGTCATATAGTGGAATTTTATCTCGCAAAAAGTATTGAATTACCGCTCTTAGACAATATTCAGTCTAAAGAAACAGGAAACAGAAGAAAAAAAACCCAGATCTGGCAGTTGAATACTAAAAAAACTCTCAGCCACCAGAGGCACTCATTGGCCATCAGGCATTGACTGTAAAAGGCTACTTTACTGAAAGACCTGAGACTCTTCCACCAGAGTAGCAGTAAAAAAATCTGCATGGACTGCTGATTTCTGCAGTAAATTTAGGTCAGCTCCATGAGAAGCAGTGCAGTCAGTTTTCACATCTTTATTATTTTTTTATGATTCCACAGATGTTTAAGATGGAAATGAAATGAAAGCGCACATGGATACACACAACTGCTTGAATGCACCAAGATGCTCTGAGTCACACACATTCACAGCTAAGCTGGTTAGAGGACAGAATCTGAACAGCTGTTAGAAATAGGTCAGTTGGATGGAGCTCAGTGAGAAACTGAGCCACAGGTCCACATTCCCTCTGCAGCTCCCAGTTCAGCTCCTGCTGAAGTGCACCATAACAAGGCTGGATTAGACACAGGCTAAATTCTTACATGTGTTTATGGGGTCCTTGCTGGGTAGTTACAGTAGCTAGAAGATCATAAAAGAAGACATCTAATATGGTTGATGAGAGAACCCATAGAAACAAAACGTTCCTGCTCCTTATACATGTTTTCTTTGCCTTAGTGTTGACTCACTCATGCTCTTTCTTTTGTTCTGTTACAGAAAATCCTTCCCTTGCCAGCATGCCACCCTAGCATCCTTTGCTGCTGTCTATATATCAGTGAGTAATTGAACCTTTCTAAAAACACATGAGTATGTGTTTTTAGAAAGACAGACAGATTTAATTACAGTTTTTAGTGAGGATAATAGTCTTCTATTATCTGCTGTATATGGTTCGTTCACATGCCTGGCAGCTGGTTCAGCTCCTGGTGCTTAAGTATGGAGTGCTATGAAAAAGTTTTTAAAGACTTGTTCTATTTTTTTTTATTTTTTATTTTTTTTTTTTGGTCAGTCTTAAATATATCAGGTCCTTAAACAGATACATACATATATACTAGGGGTTTAGCGGTACACAAAAAAATACGGTTTAATTAATTTTAGGTTCCCTTCAAACAAGAGAAACAAACGAAAAGTGACCACTAACTGAGTGGGGATGGATGGACAGATGGATGGATCATACAACAATAAAAACACCTAACATTGGTCAATGTTGTTGTTTAAGAATTTTTTAATAAGACTGTGTGGACAATTGGTAATAAAAAAAAAGGTTTAAATCACTTTGTAGTTTTGATAAATCCAGTGAACCAGATGTACTTGAATGCCTCATATTAGTGCAACTGTTGAGAAATCCCGTCTGGTCAGGAAGACTCCTCATGACTGTATCAGTGTGTTGTCACATCTCATATGCCCTACAGTCTCGTATGGACCAGTTGAGTGCTGCAGGCAGCTAGATTTGGACTTTAGCTGATTTTTCTCCAGTATCTGTGATGTTTACATTCAGCTTGATGTTGTTTCAGGTGAATAATTCAGTTAAGTGCAGAGTGAGCTACATACCTTATTGCAGTTAAGAGATGAATATGCTGACATAAAGTTCTGGTTTAGTCCACCTTTCTAACTACTCTGTAGCTGCATGAGAAACCCTAATGTTCACTAATAGCAGAGTTTAGTGATAGCTGGGAGTGTCACTGGACGATCTGTTGCAGAAGCACGATCTGTACTCATTTGTGTATGCGCTGAAGAAATACTTCCGAATTATTCTTAAAATGTACATCAACAAAGTGTTACATATTATATATATATATATATATATAAATTAAAATACTTGTTATAAGATTACCTATTTCCCTAGACACTGTTTTAATTCTGTTAATGAATAATAATTGTCATAATTTAGGTCAAAGACTATAATTAGCAGACAATTGTGTATTGGACTGATGGGACTGTAAGGTATTTACTCCATCAGTATGCCCTCTGGTGGACTCATTGCAGACAAAAAGACCTTTATTTTATAATAATCAGTAGTTTAATTAACTGACTAATTTTTAACTAAAGGTGTTATCGTACTGTAGAACACTGTATCCCATTTGTTTATGGAAAACACTAATTTATTACTCTATCTTTCCTCACGTTTGATTATTGTACACGGGCACATACATTTACTTGATTTTTTTTTTTTAGAAGCAGTCTAGCAAAATGCAGTTAAACTGTTTTTATCTTCATTTCTTGTTATTTTCTTTAAATAATACTATTTTATTGATTACAATGACATACAAAAAGAAAAAAGAAAAAAAAAAAACACCCTCCCTGGAAGTATTACTTTCGGTCCATGCGGACCTTAGCTGATGGTACAGATCGTGCTTCCAGAACAGATCATGGAGTGACAGGGAGTCCTCTCTGTTTTGTTTTGGTGTCACTCTTTAAAGCTGCACTACAGAACGATGCATTAGGCACTTAGTTCCTCATCACGATTGCTATCTAGTGGGATCACATAAAGCAGTAGATAATACAGAATGACATGGGAATGACATGATGTGTTTTTCTGTTGACAGATGTATTTCAACAGCACTCTCACAGACTCATCCAAGCTGCTTAAGCCTCTGCTGGTCTTCTCCTTTATTATAAGTGCCATCGTTTGTGGTTTGACCAGGATCATTCAGTACAAGAACCACGCTGTTGATGTTTACCTGGGATTCCTGATTGGTGGTGTTATTGCTGTGTACCTGGTAAGAGTCTGTCAAAAATAGCTCCACTGCTCGCTTCTTTTAGATGGTGAAGATGGAATAATTTCCAGGACAATAATTTCCTTTTAATTTGGGGTCAAAAGGCAGGAATCAGTAGGATTCATGCTTGAGTAAAATAGGCATAGTTTTGCCCTTTTTTCCGTTTTCACTGACAATTCCAAAAAAAATGACAGAAAATAGTCAGAACCCTTCTTCTTACAACTCGGAGCTGCAAAGAGGTGACTCGTTTCCTCACTTAGGAACATTCCATTGCCAAGGTGTAGGGATGGGCATTTATCATATCATTTATCGTTTATAATGATAAATTTCTTATAAGATAATTTCTTATAAGAATTTTGATTCATTGTTGACACAATAAATTCCAGTTAATGCTGTTTAAAATCCCTCAAAATTGTCCGTATTGTTGGGATTGTTAGTTTTACTATTTTGTCTGTTTGTTCATTGAGAGCAACAATAAATATTAATAAATTTGACAATATGAATAATAAATGCAGATATTGTGTGCAGTGTGGTGTTACAAATCACTCTTTGTGGGGGTATGAGTGCTGTGCTATGCAGTCACAGACATACAGTTACATAAAAAAGAAATGATAAATAGCTCTTATCATCACTTTTATCATCACAATAGTGCCACAAAATATTGTGATAAAACTTTAAGTCCATATCGCCCACCCCTACCAAGGTGCTTAGCTTAGGGGTTGTGAGTTTCCCCAATAATGCTTGACACCTCTCTCTCTGGGCTGCTCTGGACCAGGACAGAGTCTAGCCCTTCTCCAGGAGTTAGGTTACAGAGCCGAAGTTGTGTGTGTGGAGGTGCATCCTACTATATCTAATTGGTAACGCTCAATCTCACACACCAGTTCAGACTCCCTAACTGTCAGGGAGGTGACTTTCCACATCCCAAAAGCCAAACTGTGCCGCCCAGGATTAGCATGCCCAGGCCCCCACCCATGCCTGCCAGCCAGCTCACCCACAGCTAGCCTTAACTCTTCACAACTCTTGTTGCCCGTGTGGGAGGTAGCCTCCTGTTGCCTTTTATGGGCTTTGCCTGGGCGAGCCCCAGGAGTCAAGGGTCAACCACCAGGCGCTCTCTCATGAGACCCTCAATGCCCTGCTCTCACTATTCTGGCCTAAGTTAGCCTACTCAAGCAGAAAGTAGCCAAAAAGGTATTTCAATTGCTTTTAGTCTCTACCCCTCCCCTGAGGCTGTTTTGGCATTGGTAACATCAGTCTCTGGTAGCATTACCAGAGACTGAAGCCCCAGACAATATAGCCACCAGGATTACAGAGGTACTTGAACCCCTCCACCATCTTAAGGTTCTGTGGAGGAGCAGTCAAGTTCTTCCACACCAAACAGCCATGTTAAAACAAAAAGTGCCAATCTCCAAGCTTGTTTTCAGATGCAGATAAAAAATCCTCCCTCTGCACCAATCTTTGGACTTCACACGGTGTAATCAAGCAGCTGTTGCTCTCATGGAAACTGGCAAACCCAGACTTGTCCATTGGATTACCAGACAGAGAGATTGATCACTCCAGAGAACCCGCCATTGGTCCATTGGTGGAGAGCTTGACATTGCTTTTAATGTCTTGCTTGGATACGACTGCTTAATAATGGATCCATTCCCTGAATCTCTCGTTGCACTGTTCCTATACTAATCCAAAAGCCACATGAAGCTTAGAGGTCTGTAGCTGCTAATTCTGCAGAAAGTCTCTGACTATTATACAGTCAGCTTCTACTGACCCCCCTATGACTACCACATCTACCGTATCCAAGACTACCACTTTCTGGCTGAGTTGCTGCAGTTCCCAATCACTTGCACTATGGTATAATACCTCTAAGAGTTGGCTTTGGGATATTAAGTAGTGAGGACATTTCATAACTGGACTTATTGCACGAGTGGCACCCTGTTCAATATACACATTGACATAGAAGAGATTAGAACACCTTGACTCAATTATTTGGATGGGTTGATGAAATACTTTTGGAAATATACTGGAGCTCAGGATTACCAGAGTTTTGATGCTGGTCCCTAAAGTCCAAAAAGAAGACATAGTTTCTGCCTCATAGAAACAAAATTGGGAGCTAGTTCCAGAGGACAGCAGCCTGATAACCAGACTGAAATTCAGATGTATTTATGAGGCACATTTTAAAACAAAAAGACAGGGATATTAAAGAAAATGCATAAAGACTAGATTAAATTGTAACAGAATAAAACTGCTTAACATTATACATAGACAATCATTGCAACAAGAATGCATTGCATCCAAAGACACTTCACATCACTCAAGTGCCATAGAATGGATGTCATAAGTTTGGTTTTAAAAGACTTTAAGAGAGAAGCAGATAATCAGTTGACTAGAAGGATCTCATGGGATCTAAAGGGGGGGAGTAAGGGACTAGGTCTGTTATATAGAAAGGGGCAAGATTCTTGAGGGATGAACATAAAGCTCTTTTAAGTACTTTGTTTTCACAAGTGGTTCTCTGTTTTCAGCTTTAAGGTAATTGAAATTCAGTACTCTGGCTATATGAACTTATGAAAAATGTAGAAAATAAGATCTATCACAACAATTTAATGTCAACAAGTAATGTCAACAATTTATGCATAATCAAGTAAAATAAGTATTTCTGTTTGATATGTTTTCAGGGGGTGTATGCAGTTGGAAATTTCCAGTCAAATGAGGAGCCCAGCAGCAGTCCTCCTGTCCTTTTGCACCAACCTTCTTGCTCATTGCCACATGTAAGTCAAGAGGCTGTTTTCCATCACCTTCAGATGAAAGCTAGTATGACTGGTGAGGCTGGGATACCCACCTCCCACTCTGAAAGCTTGCTTCAACGAGGCCTTCAGCAGCAGAGGCCTGAAGACAGCCTAAAGCACTCCAATGCTAATGTGGAAGTGATGTTGCCCTGCAGCCCCCAAAGCAAAGATGCCATGATGAGTTTTAGCCATACACTCCCTCGGGTTCACACTCCTCAGGCAATAGCAGCATATGAAGAAGCTGCCAGACGCCATGCTGCCACTCTCCACCATGCATCCATGGACTCTAGTCGCTCAAAGCAGCTTTTGTCTCAATGGAAAAGCAAGAACAACAACAATAAATGGTCCATGATGTCCCCAGACTCCTTTTCCTCCTCTATCGACTCGTCTTCTGGCCACCTTCCACATCATGGCAGCATCGAGCTCCGATCCAGCTCTGAACCATCAACTGCAGGCATAAATGGGATCCTTGATTCCAGCACATACATGTCCAAGCTGCCTACTAGTGCTAGTACCACCCTACCCAGTAATTGTAGTGGAATCACTGGAGGGGCTAGGATATCACTGCAGTCTAGACCTGGGTCTTCACAGCTAGTGCACATACCAGAGGAAGCTCATGAAAATTACAACACCACTTCCCAAAGGACAGGAGGAAGTGACATAGCAGTTAACAGTACAGTTCAAGCTAACTGGCAAAGAGTAGCCGAGAAAACTGGAAATATGCAAAATACCCAGCCACGAATCATGCAAGTGATTGCTATATCCAAGCAGCAGGGTCTACTTCAAACCCATTCCAAAAGCTTAGATGAAAGCAGCATGGGAGTCAGTGATAATGGAAGTTGCCAGGGTAGTACGTGTTACAGGGCACTAACCGATCAAGACCCTATCAGCACCACAGGGCCCAGTTCAGTTGGCAGCACCACTGGTAGCATTTCAGGAAGCACTGGAGCAATTGTCAGAGTAGATGCCCACCCTGAAAATAACAGACCAGTCATTCAAGCTCCGTCTACAGGTGGAAGCGGATCTTGGAGGTGGCGGTCACTGGATCATGGCAACGGAGTTGGTGGAGGTACAGGGGCTATCTGTGTTGGGAGTGGATCAGGTCCTGGGAGTCTGAGGCAGACTGTTGAACACATTAATCAAAGCGTCGACTCAGAGAGTTCAGACTCAGCACGTGAAGGGTCAGTTGACCGGAAGCATAGCAATCATATTATTAACACAACCTCTACTGTTGGAACCCCATCCATAGTTACTGTTCACACCCAGAACGCTGGCCAGTCAGAGCAGAGGCTCCATCCTCAGGGCCTTTCCACCATAAGGGTCACTCCAGGAGATGGATGTGGTTCTGGGGCTGGAGGAGGTGGTAACTTAGGTGGAGAGACTTCTTCAGAAATCCCTTCAGTTGCTTCCAGTCGTGAGTCAACACTGCGAAGAAAAAGCAATAATATCATCCTGATCCCTGAAAGAGCCAACAGTCCTGATAATGCTAGGAACGTTTTCTACAAGGGATTGTCAATTACTCCTACCTTCAAGGAATAAAACACGATATGGCCAGAGAGCCATTTGAAGAAAGCAAATAGGACAATTGTATTTTCAGAAAGCTCA
Organism: Anableps anableps; assembly: GCA_014839685.1. Classification (NCBI taxonomy): domain Eukaryota; kingdom Metazoa; phylum Chordata; class Actinopteri; order Cyprinodontiformes; family Anablepidae; genus Anableps; species Anableps anableps. Next base: position 31,907,152 of record CM026082.1, read on the forward strand.
AGTATATCAATTCTAAAGAAGTTTTTATGTAGCATGGTTCTTGTACACGTTTACATTGAAGCACAACATTTTATGTGTTGTTAAAATAATCACTGTGTATTTCTTTGTGGTCACTCCTATGGGAATCTTTTTTATAGAGTCATATGTTTTGGACTAAAAAACAACACAAAAAAAAAAAAAAAAAAAAAAAAAAAAAAAAAAAAAGTGCCAGTCACATTAAGACAAAATTGTTGTTTGATAGCTGTGAAAGCAATGTTTACTTCCCTACATTGTAAATACTGTGTATACTTGAAAGTGGTGCTACACCAGCCAAAACTATTTACACTGTATAAAGCATTCTGTATTCTCTGAATACACCAATAATTATTTTACAAAGAATTACAACTATGGCAAGAAGATTTTTTTATGATGCATTTGTTCTGTTCAGATAGTCCATCTTTAACAGGATACTGTTGGAACCATAAGTGAGCTTAGCATTTACCATGTAGCTACAAAGACAAATTAGCTGTAACTTGCACAAAAGTGTATATATATATATATATATATATATATATATATATATATATATATATATATATATATATATATATATATATATATATATATATATACATATATATATATCACAACACGTTAGGGATATTTGGCTTTTGGACAAATTTATGGAAAACGTAAGCACTTCATGCTTACAGATACAATGGTGATTTGATGGAGGTAGATATGTTTCAAAACATCCGCACTTGTATTTTGGATGCGAAGATCTGTGCATTACGATGTGAGAAGTTGCACAGCAAAAAGTTGAACTTGTACCGCGAAATATTTACTTGTAACAAATAGTCACATACACATAAAATCAATTTGAACTTGTGAGTAAAATTGTCACCTGTGAAAAAATTTCCACACAAACAAGCCCTGAATGTGAAGTTGTAGAAAAATAAATTACAAATGACATTTGGATTTACATGTGTCAATTTTTCCGCTACAACTACAGGTCAGTGAACGCAACTTCTCAAATTTGTTGCTATGTACGTTCAACTCTCGTCTCGCAAGTGCACAACACTCGTCTTATACGTGTGACTTTTAAAACATTTCTTGCGGTTGTTTGTATCAGAACTCAGTTGTATCTGTAGCAGAGCAGGGGAGGGAGGGGGAGTGGGGAGGAGGGAATGGGGTTGTCAGGGCAACAGAGTCAACCAATCACAATAAGAGCGCCAGGACATTGGCCTGGTTCTCTGCTCCACCGTCCTTTCTGCACAGTTTTCAGTAGGACAACAAACCGCGGTAAGAACGTTGTTAAAGTCTTTATAAGCTCTTTTCAATTTATTCTGTTTTTAATGAGCAGATTAACAAACACAGACAGAACGTCCTTCTGCTTATCATGAGAACTTTAGAGTAAAAGTAAAAGTATGCCATTAGGCTAACGTTAATTGGTAAGACTTTCTAAGCTACTGTAGTATATCAGTTGGCAGAAGCTACTCCAGACCAGAATGCTGCCAAAGCTAAAAATAACCAAACACTAGCTGGGAATAATAACCACTGTTAATTTTTTATTTTAGTTTTTTGTTTTACATCTATTTTAAGGAAGCAGAACAAACATTTTTATTCTGTTTTTTTGGGGATTTCTTTGTTTTGGAATATCTCAGATTTGTGCTAACAGCTGTTTTTATAACTTCCTGTTGACTGGAGTACTTTAGATTTTTAAATCCAGATCTTAATAATCTAAAACATTTGATATTGTTGTCCTGCCGAGAACTATGCAGAAACAACGGTGGAGCAGAGAACCAGGCCAATGCACTGGAGCTCTTATTGTGATTGGTTGACTCTGTTGCCCTGACAACCCCATTCCCTCCTCCCCACTCCCCCTCCCTCCCCTGCTCTGCTACAGATATTACTGAATATTGATTCAAACAACCCCAAGAAATGTTTCAAAAGTCACACGTGCAAGACCAGAGCTGAGTGTGTGTAGCAACAGATTTGAGAAGTTGCGTTCACTGACCTGTAGTTGTAGTGGAAAAATTGACACATGTAAACCCAAATGTCATTTGTAATTTATTTTTCTACAACTTCACATTCAGGGCTTGTTTGTGTGGAAATTTTTTCACAGGTGACAATTTTACTCACAAGTTCAAATTGATTTTATGTGTATGTGACTATTTGTTACAAGTAAATATTTCGCGGTACAAGTTCAACTTTTTGCTGTGCAACTTCTCACATCGTAATGCACAGATCTTCGCATCCAAAATACAAGTGCGGATGTTTTGAAACATATCTACCTCCATAGATTTCCCCATCTCATACAAAGTATTGAAACACAAGCCAACAGTGGTGGGTATGCAACAACAATAAATGTCAGTGTCTCAGTAACATGTCATGTGACCTTGAGCATCAATTACAGCTTGACAACGATATCTCCTGATATTCACAAGTCGACTTATTGTCTGTTGGGGCATGGCATCCCTGTCTTCTTGAAGGGCATCCCTCAGGTCATTGAGGTTCTGTGTTACAGAGTTTACAAGACTTTAAACAGTGACTCAGCTGATCTCACAGGTTTTACGTGGGACTCAGGTCTGTAGAAAGTGCCAGCCATTCCATTCGAGGCACCCTAGTGTCCTTCAGCCATTCCTTAAGAATGTAGCCTTGATGAGTTGAAGCATTGTTATCGCTGTGTTGTTCATCAGGGCAATAGTGGCGATGGTGGGAGGAGTTTGTCTTGCCATTGGTGGGTTGCTGGTTCAAACCCCCTGCTCCATCCTTCGTCACTTTGTCCACCTTGCCTTCTTATGGTGATTAGAGGATCCTGGTCGTGCTGGTGCATGGCAGCCTCGCCTCTGTCAGTTTGCCCCAGGGCAGCTGTGGCTATAATCTAGTAGCTTGCCATCATCAGCGTGTAAATGTGTGCGTGAATGACTGAATATAGAGTGAAGCGCTTTGGGGTCCTCTGGACTTGATAAAGCGCTATACAAGTACAGACCATTTACCATTCATGCAGGGGGACAATGACTTGATTAAAGATGTTATTTATTTAGGTAGGATCATTTTTACTAAACATGAATCAACTTTCATCAGAGAATAGTACTGAGGCCCACTGGTCCCTCATCCAGCATTAATTTTCCCTGGCCCATACAAGGGCTGGTCCATCTGCCTGTTGGTCTGGTCAGGCCTAGCACACAGACCACACTGATGCAAACAGTTTGAAATGGTCTGACATGACACTTGGGTGCCTCTCACCAGAGGCCACTTCCTGTTGGAAGTCTAATAATGGCGAGCTTCTGTTGATCAGTTGTTAGCTGTCGTTTTGGTCTCATCATGTCAAAATGTCAACATCATGTTGAGGAGGGCTGTTTTAGATTTGGAGTAGTTCACATTAAGGTCACCTGAAAGGTTATGGTGCATTTTAGGTTAATCCTGAAATTTCACCAGGAAGCCGGATATCCCTAACTTTTTGTGAGTAATACATATATTTGGACATCCATGGCATTCAATTCTCAGAGCACAAAGAGCAACAAAGCAGTGCACTACTTTCCCAGTTTACAATTTAGAAATGTGTTAAAAAGTTGAAACAAAATGTTTGAATTTTTCTGACTCCATTTTATATGCTTTGTTATTTGAAACAGTATTTGAAATATTTCAGTGAAACATATTTTGTGTGCATGAATGATCTAAATCAGTAAGAGTGGATAAAAAAAGATGATGTACCTCAGTCAGAGTAAATACAACAAGCATTATCAGATAAATATCTTTTTAAAAGACAAAACCAACACGGCCCGATGTGAAAAGTAATTGTGCTCTTTGTTAAATCATACATGTACCCATGTTTATGTTTGTTTCACTAGCCCCACCAAAGCCTTATTGGCCTAAAGCAGTAGGTTATAAAGAAGGTAAACATATAAAATATTTAATCGTCATACTGGTGATACCCAAGACTTTTGGGAAAGCATTGTGGGGTTTTCAGAAAAACAACATCATGTTGATAGTCAAACACGATGGTGGTAAAGTAATTGTTCGCAGCATCTTCTGGACCTGGACATCCTTCCATAATGACTTTGCTCTTAAAAACTCAGAAAGAGACTAGACAGCCATCAGCATGTGTTGGGTTATGCAGCAGGACAGTGATCCAAAGCACACCAGCAAGTCCACCTCTTAATGAAGGCTTTGGAATGGCCTAGCTAAAGTATGAAAGTAATGAAAATCCTCCAATGTGGCTGAATTAGAACAGTTCTGCAAAGACGAGTTGGTCAAAATTCCTCCAGAGTAATGAAATAGACTCCCTGGCAATTACTGCAAGCATGGTGAAGGCTGAAACAAGCTGTTATATTGTTTAGGAGCAGTTATGCCTTCACATAGGGCAAACTTGGATTGCATAGCTTGTTTTCCTTTATAAATATAGTAAATCCTTGTTGAAACCTGCTTTTTATTTACTCAGGTATGATTTTATAATTCTAAAAATTGTTTAATGATCTATAACAAAGTGTGAAAAAAGCTCGCTTGAAGGAGAAATCTTTAAGGAAGCAACTACAATATCTGTTATTGAAGCTGCAGTGCTTCAAAAACGGATATTGGTCTTTTAGAAAGAAATCTTTTTTTTCAGAATATCGAAATGCTGTAATTCTCTGTGTACACAAATGTAGCAAAAACACAGATTATTTTTAACAACATAATGTTGCTTGTGTAGCAGTGTTCAGCAAAGGTTTCTGAAAGATTTGGACAGGAAATGGCAACTTCAACTCAAATGTATTCTGTTGGTTTTTATTTGTGGATTTAGTTTTATTGGGTTCTTTCTGTTTTCCTGCTTGACAACCAGGAATTTAAATGAATTTTGAGGCGTGAAGGTGGTATCTTACTTGCAAAATATTGTTCATTGTCAATAAGAAGTGAGGCAGTCAAACCTTGAACACTGATTACAAAAACCAGCTTTTGCTGTCTTTGTCTCAGCAAAGCTGGACACATACAGCCGCTGGCATTGTTAATCATTCTTCATGGTAAAACATCTTCAGGTTCTCTGGTTCTGAAGGTTTTTTTAAAAAAAAAAAAAAAAAAAAAAAAAAAAAAAAAAAAAAAAAAGAGTTATGAAGAACATGGTGATTTACTGTATGGATGACAAATTGGACCCTTTACCTTCAACATTTAAAGGTGTTATATTTTAGGTAGATTTTACAAACATGTCACATGCAAAGCTTTTTTCGCTGATTCTTCTTTTGCTTTTAACAAATTGCAGCCTCACATTTTAACTGATTATTTGTCTTATTTTTAATCATCAGAGCAGCTTTTACTTTGCAGGGTCCAGCAGGTTTACAGTAGTGTTCAAAATTATTCATACCCCTTGAGCTTTTCCATATTTTGTCACATAACAACCACAAACATAAATAGATTTAATTGGAATTTTATGTGAAAGACTAACACAACGTAGCACACAATTGTGAAGTAGAAAGAAAATGATACATGATTCAAAACATTTTTACAAATAAAAACTGAAAAGTGCAGTGTGCAAAAGTATTCAGCCCCCCTGAGTCAATACTTTGTGGAACCACCTTTTTCTGCAGCTCCAGCTGCCAGTCTTTCAGGCTCTGTCTCCACCAGCGTTTCTCATCGAGTGACTGGAAGTTCTGCCCGTTCTTCTTTGCTAAACAGCTCGAGCTCAGTCAGATTAGATGGAGAGCATTTGTGAGCAGCAGTTTTCAGATTTTGCCACGTATTCACGATTGGGTTTAGGTCTGGACTTTGACTGGGCCATTCTAACACATGAATATATGTTGTTTTAAACCGTTCCGTTGCAGCCCTGACTTTATGTTTAGAGAGGTCGTCCTGCTGGAAGGTGAAGCCCCGGCCCAGTCTCAAGTCTTTTGCTGACTGCAGCAGGTTTTCTTCCCAGATCGTCCTGTATTTGGCTCCATCCATCTTCCCATCAACTCTGACCATCTTCCCTGTCCCTGCCCCCAGAGCATGATGCTGCCACCACCATATTGTCCACCACATATAGCATTTTGCATTTTGGCCAGAAAGTTCCATTTTGGTCTCGTCTGACCAAAGCTCCTTCTTCCACATGGTTGCTGCGTCCCCAACATGGCTTCTGGCAAACTGCAAACGGGACATCTTCTGGTTCTCCTTTAACATGGCTTCCTTCTCGCCGCTCTTCCATAAAGAGCACATTTGTGCAGAGCACGACTAATAGTTGTCCTGTGGACAGATTCCCCCACCTGAGCTGTGGATCTCTGCCTTACATCCAGACTCACCGTGGGCCTCTTGGCTGCATCTCTGATCAGAGCTCTCCTTGTTGGGCCTGGAAGTTTAGGTGGACGGCCTCGTCTCGGTGGGTTTACAGTTGGGCCGTACTCTTTCCCTTTCCAGATGATGGACTGAACAGCGCTCCGTGAGATGTTCAAAGCTTGGGAAATCTTTTTACAGCCTAAACCTGCTTTAAACTTCTCCACAAGTTTCTGCCTGACCTTCTGCTGTGTTCCTTGGACTTCATGATGCCGTTTGCTCCCCAGTCTTCTCCTAACCAGCCTCTGAGGCGCCACAGAGCAGCTGGATTTGGACTGAGATTAGATTCCACACAGGTGGACTCTGCTTAGTTGTTAGTAATCAGGCAACTACTGGTTGCACTCAGAGAAAAGGGGGCTGAATACTTTTGCACACCACACTTTTCAGTTTTATTTGTAAAAAATTTTTTGAATCATGTACAATTTTCTTTCTACTTCACAATTATATACCACTTTGTGTTGGTTTTTCACAAAAATTCCAATGAAATACATTTATATTTGTGGTTGCAATGTGAGGAAATATGGAAAAATTCAAGGGGTATGAATACTTTTGCAAGCCAATGTATGCAAACAGGCAGAGATAGCTATTGAACATTTTAGGAAGGTTTTTAGCCTTTATGTAAAATGTTCTGATGATACAGCCCTCCTGTCCCTTCTTCAGGGTTCAGATTCAGGTTACAGTGAGGCCTTACCTGTTAATGGTGTGATGATAACTTCCTGGCTCTTTATGTGTGGAAAAACAAATGAGCTTATCATTGTTTTTCGACCGAGTCAGACAGTACTGGCAGTAATGAGAAAATTGAGCTTGGGGACTCCAAGAAGTATCTTGGATCTAATATAAAGTTTGATGTAAGCACAGATCTGATTGTCATTAGGGGCCAACAGAGGTTCTGTTCACTGTCGAGGCTTAATTCTTTTAATACTTGATAACTTGTAAAACAGGTCCAAAAAATATTTATCATTACTTTATTGAAAGTATTTCAACCTTATCCTTTGGACAAAAACAGCCTAAATAGTTTTGTTTGCTCCAAGATTTCTGGACTTCGGCAAGGTGACTTCAGAACTCTAAGGAAGAAATGGGGATCCAGGCAAGCTGACCAAATCATTTTTGAGGTACAGTGGATCCCCAGTATTCATGGGGGGTTATGGACCACAACTGCCTAAAATGTGTGAATACCCGAAACCCGTTCTAAAAAAGCTTTGAACTGCCTAATTTAATAGTTTAAACAACAAATATATCTTAACATGCATTAATGTGCACAGCAGGAACAGTCTTAGCGCTACCACAGAAGTTAACAATCACGGTCTTCCTTATTGCCACTCTTCGGGGTACAGCCAGTCAGCGCCAAGGAAAGTGAAAGGCGCTGCTAGATTGGCTGATTTCTGAATCTGAAGTTCAGACTCTACACTCATATGTACAACAGTGTATAAATCATACCAGAGATTCTTAGTTAGACTGGAGTGTGCTTTGGGTTGTTGACCTGCTCAATCATAAACTTATGTCTCAGCCTTACATCTCTGGAAGACTCCTGTTAATTTCCCTAAAAACAATTTCTTATTATTTCTGCCACCAGTCTTCTTCTAACAGATTCTCAGTCACTTTAACTAAAAACCATTCAGAGAATGATTCACCACCATGCTTCAGTATGGGAAAGCTTTTCTCAGCATGCCAGAGATGACACTAACTTTAATGATGTATTCTGCTTGTTTGAAGCTCAGTTCTTTGTATCATGTAGCTTCAGAAAAGTCCTAACATTCAGAAGATAAGGACTCAATAAAAAGAGTGTGAACACATAAAACACCACTTTTAAGTTTTATATAATTGCTTTTTTCCCCATTTACTTCAGTGATCTTTAGTATTTTTTGTAGATTCATTACTTATAACTATGTTCTGTTGAAGTTCCTGGTTGTAAGGTACTAAAACAAAGAATTTCCGATATATTTTGGACTCTGTACAAGACCAGCACATTCAGTTTGTTTGGTTCTTTGATTTTGTTCTGTGCAAAAAGGTATTGAGTGAACTTTGCGACAAAATTAATGTTTATTATAAAATGTTTATCTTATTTATCATTAAAAATAAAGCACACACACACACACACACACACTTTTGGTATTTGTTACAAAAAGAAACTGGGACAACAGTAAGGTTCTTTTATTACAAGATGTACCAAAGCCAGGTTTTTCTCATGTCAGAACATTTGTGTAGCAACCTTGTGTGAGATAAAAAATTTTGTAGCAACAGAAACATTGTAAGCATGGTTTTTATATGAAAAAGTAGAATTTAGTCATATTATAACCATATATCATTGTTTTTTTCTTTGTGTCAGTCTGACTGTCATAAGACAAACTTTATATCTAAGTACTCTGGTTTTCCTTTTACAGCTATCACTGTACATGATGACAATGTGAAATGTGTACATATTCATGAAAATTACAGGAAGTAATCTTGAACACCAAACCAATTTCTCAATAAGGAAATAATTATTTACTAAGCAGTCCTATCCTGACTGTTGCTCACAGCAGCAACCTCAATAGTTCTTGAAGGTGCTGCTTTTGATATTTACAGAAGTCGATTTTATGATGTGAAAAAATCTATATACATGGTATTCTTAAAAATATATTTCCTACAAACCTCGATACTCTTGTCATGTTGATAAAAACTGATTTGAATCCAAAGCCTTAAAGTTCTAAATACCCCCCATAGGATGACTCTGGAGTTCATTTAAAGAAAAAGAATTGTTTTAAAGTTACAAGAAAAAAATATCTGATTTTTCATACTTCCTAAAAGTTGGTGAAATCCAAAAGTGTAATGTGACACTGATCCAAATGGTGAAACTGGGAATGGAGAATCTTTGCATGTGTAGACTAATGTGCCGTCTCTGGATGAACAATAAATGTTTTTTGATTCTGTTGTCTGGTGTATGATTTCTATTCATCAAGGGGAAAACAGAAAGTGGTTTGCTGATATAAAGAATAATATGAAGCATTGGAAGGAAGTAATAAAAATATCACAATAAACAGTTATAAAGAACTTCAAGCTCTTGAAATAAAATGTTGTAGAGAAAAGACCAAATTAACCTTTGCTACATTAACCAACCAATCGTTTTAGATGGACTCATTCACATAGTTTTAATGCAATTGCAGAAAGAAAGTAAATTTTTTTTCTAAGTTAAAAATTATTGTATGGTTGCTTCACAGCAGAAAGGTCCTGGGTTCAAATCCCAGGAGGGCCAGGAACTTTCTTTGTGCAGCTTGTGTGTTCTACCTGTGAATGAGAAAGTTTACCCATACTCCAGTTTCCTTCCACACTCCAAGACACCCAAGGTTAACTCTTGAGTCGAAATTGCTTCTAAAATCACTGAAAGGGGAACTTCAGGTGCCTCGGACCAGTGAGTGTCCATGGCGACGGGGCACTGAGAAAGTTGGAGATTCCTGAATACTGATGTACTTGGGGAAGTATGTATGGGTGTGTGTGTGTGTGTGTGTGTGTGTGTTCTCTAAGATAAAACATTCTCATCTTGTTTTAGAATTAAGTACAATTTACTTATCCTTAATAATGAATAATTAGGAAGTTTTATTCTTTCCATATTAATGTAGATCTTTTGAACAGTCATTGAAAATCTTTCTGTCTTAAATTTGATTCATCTATTATGAGAATACAGAGAAGAACTGTGATTGTCTATTGCAGCGTTAAAGGGATATGAGATGCTGCAATCCCAGGGTGGGGACAAGTGTAAGAAATAAGGCCAGAGTTTATAATTTAAATAGTTTTAATATAACTTTTGGGTTTCGTGATTTTTGTTGGTATTAAATAAATGCACTTTTCATTTATTCTATGCTGGAGATTCAAGTTTAACAAGGCAAGAGTAAAGTTAGTCATCTGGATTTGATTGCAGTGATGAGACATAGGACTACGGTAAGTTTCAAAGGAACAATTGTCTTGTTTCTAGGCCCTTTTAGGTAAGGACTAGTTTGCAGAACCAGTCCATGATTAAGCTTTTAGGAGTCAAACTCTAAAATTACTAACACAAAGAAATATCTAAAACCAACAGGATCAGACTTTAGTACAAGAAATGAAGGTACAGCTGTTTTGTCTTGTGAACCTTGCTTTAATCTTTTTGTTTCTGTATCTAAGCAAGAAGTAATAATCAGGGAAAACCTGTATTGATGGAAAGTTGATCCAAGGCTGTAAGGACTGTATAACTGACCAGTTAAAATTGCAAGCAAGTCAATAGAAATATGATTTTGATAACTGTGAGGAATTGAATGTTACAAATAACAATGAATGATGTTGAACAAATAATACCAATAATTGGGAAGTAAAGTGATGTACAAAGTTAGTCTTTGTGATTTAAATGTTGTTTGGATTGAAAATGTATAAAATTTATTCATCAGTTATAAGGGACAGAAGATGACTCTGTGGAATGAGTGAAAAGGGGAAGTTGACTGTGAGAGAGTGGAAAGGTGAATTTTCAAGGACAGTGACTGTGACAGTTCATGCAAAACAGTCACATAGGCATCGAGCCCAAAAAGCATAAATTAGAAGCACTTGCTATCATTCAGTGGTTGCGCCCATGTCGAGGCCAACCCACAAGCCAAAGGTTGAGGTTTCAGAATTTGGATTTACACTCCAGACTGCTGCTTCACACTGGGGTTTTTCTGTTTGTTGGATCCAAGAACTCTCACGGGCTCTGTCAAGAACAGGTTCGAGAATTATTTGAGTTTTCTATATAAAGAACAACTGGATCAACCCAGGACAGGGCATCTCAAGTGGTATGAGCCCCTCTCTCTCTGTCTCCTTCAGATTTATTATATCCAAGAAGTTCACTCAGCCACAGTTATAGGGAAAGACAATTAGACATGAGTCAATGATTTTTGCAAGTCACCTACTTTTCCTGAGTTACTGGATTTGAACTGTGTGCTGTACCTGCTAAGCTCTGCAAATTAAAGCAACCAAAATTCTACTGGACGTTGTGGAAAAACATTCATTGAGATTGTCACTTTTAAGGTTTCTTGCTGGTTGTAAAAAGTTTGTTGAAAACTTCCACAGTGTTCCACAATGAAACTTTTTACATCATTGAAGTTGTAGGGATAAAGACGAGGGTTTGTTTATATGGTTGAAGGGGCATGGTGGGGGCTGTTGGCCCCGGGTGTGGGCCTCCTGCCAGGGATGCTTGGTGGGGAAGTTGATCCTGTCCTGGTGTCGGGGCAGGTGGACTCGGTGTGGTTGCATGGCTCAGTGGTGTCTGCTTGTTTGAATTTGTGTACAGGGCTGGGGTGGGGTCATGCAGGGCTGTTGCCTTGCTTTTGTGGCATGCTCTGTGGTGGGGGCACCTGAGATGGGTGCAGTGTGCTGGGCTCCCGCTATGGGGAGTGTATCCTGATTGGCTTTTGAGGGTTGGTGCCCCCATCCCCCCAACCCGTGGATGGGAGATTTGTGGCATCTGTTTGCATGTGTTCAGTGTTGGTGGTTCCACAGGGTTGGGATTGGGGTGTTTCACCCTGGGACTGCTCTGGTTGGCTGGCTCGCTGCGACTATGTGGACGCTTCCTTTCCCCGTCTCTGGATGGGGTCAGGGCCTGCGTTTTTTGGGTGGTGCCCGGTTCTCATCCTGGCTGATGGGCCACTCTGCTGCTGCTACAGAGGGTTGGGCTGTCTGCTCTTCTTCACCTCCACCCGACAGAGAAGGGGACCATCTCCTCTCCGTTGCCTGGACCTGGAAGTATAGAGTGTGTGTGTATGGGGAGTGAGAGTGGGTGTATGACATTTTTTTTTTTTTTTTTTTTTTTTTTTTTTTTTTTTATGTTGGGTGAGTGGATATGAATGTCCAGTTGTCCATGCTGCCGGGGGTCCATGCTTGGGAGCCACTGGGTGTCTGTGGCTCCCGTATTCCTTGTACCATCCGCATGTCTTGGGGGGGTGGATCTGTGAGCCCCCACACTCTCAAATATTCTTAGGGAGAAACCTTATATACACAAGCACACACACACACGGGTGTCTAGATTCAGGTGTTTGTCAGATACGCTCTCAGTTGGGCTGCGGTTGCCACTAAATATCTCTTATATTACCTTGTAATGTGTACTTTCCATTGAAGTTATAACTGTTATTAAATATGCATATGCTGTTTTTTGTTGTTGTTGTTGTGGATTCTGTTTTATTTTATTTTAGATTATATTTTTTATTTTTTATTTTCTTTTTCCATAGGTCTCGAGGCAGACTTGAAGGGTGTTGACTTGTTTTAGCTCTATGCTTTTTTTTCTCTCCTCTACTTCTATCTCCTGTTTTCTCTTTAAACCTTTCCTCCATCTTTCTCTCTTTCCCTTCCCCCATTTTTTTCCTTTTTTGTCTTTGTGTCAATTACATTTGAAATAAACCCAAAGCAATTTTTAATAAAGTTTCATATATATACCAAGGAGAACACCATGGCGAAAGCTGTAATGCTCCGCTTATGAAAGCAAATCTGTTGGGCCTTACTTTGACATTCAGACGACAATTCTGAGCGCCACACTGCCGAACAGGACACGTTAAAAAAAAAAAAAGAAAACTTCCACAGTGTGAGACCCCACATTGACTCCATTGACTCCACATAGTAATCACTGCTTAGGAATCCACACCCATAGCACAGCATACTTAAATGTGACAAATTTCACAGCACGCTATACTATGGTTCAGTTATGCAGACTTTCTTGCTCTACTAGAGTGGGTCATCTCTGCTCTGTAACTGATACAACACATACACATGTGGACAAAGTTATTGGTACTACTCTGTTAAAGACTAAAAAAATCCACACTGGTCGCTGAAATAACCTGAAACTGAAAATAATAAAAATGTACAGAAAATTAACCAATGAAAATCAGACAATGCTTTTGAAATGTGGTTCAACAGAATAGTTTAAAAAAACAAGCTAATTAAACAGGTCTGGACAAAAATGATGGTAGATGTAACTTAATATTATATTCCTCATCCTTTTGAGGCAATCACTGGAATCAGACCATTTCTGTAACTGTCAATACTTCTGCACCTGTCCACAGGTATTTTGACCCACTCATCACTGACAAGCTGCTCCAGTTATCTAAGGTTTAAAGGAAGCCTTCTCCAGATGTTCATTATGATTTAGATCAAGGCTAATAGAATGTTAGTTCAGAATGGTCCAATGTTTTGCTTTTAGCCATTCTTGGGTGTTTTTAGCTGTGTGTTTTGGGTCATTATTCTGTTGGAAGACCTATGACCTGCCACTGAGACCAAGATTTCTGACACTAGGCAGTACATTTCTCTCTAGAATGCCTTGATAGTCTTGAGAATTTATTGTACCCTGCACAGATTCAAGGCACCCTGTACCAGAAGCAGCAAAGCAGCCCCAGAAGAGAGCCAAGCCTCCTCCATGTTAGGGAAAGTGAAATGGTAAATGGCCTGTAATTGTGTAGCACTTTATCTAGTCCAGAGGATCCCAAAGTGCTTCATACTACAGTCAGTCATTCACCCATTTATGCACACACACACTCACATGCTGATGGTGGTAAACTACTGGACTGTAGCCTTAGCTGCCTAGTGTTCTTTTCTTCGTAACTCCCGTGAACATAGAGCTGATCTGCCTTGCTAAAAAGTTCCAGTTTTGTCTCATTTGTCCAGAGGAATTTCTCCCAGAAGCTTGTTAATATGCATTGTGGCAAATTCCAGTGTCGATTTTTTATGATTTACTATCAACAGTAGTGTCCTCCTTGGACGTTTCCCATGAAGTTCACTTTGGCTCAAACAACGACAGAGATGGTGCAATCTGACAATCATGTACCATGATCTTGGAGTTCACCATTAATTTCTCTGGAAGTTGTTCTGGGATCTTTGGTTACCATTCATATTATCCTTCTTTTCACTTTGTCATCAAGTTTCCTTCTGTAGCCAGGGAAGTTAGCTATAGTCCCGTAGACCTTAAACTTCAGTTATGAAGTATCCTGTATTCAGTTATACAGTTATAACTACAATTATATGTAACTGTAGTCACAGGAGCATATGGCCTTATAGCCTAAACCTTTCACATGCTTGTTTATCATTTTCTTTCTAAAGAAGCTAGAATACCAATGAGAACTCACACATGCTCAAGGAAAGGCAGCAGTGATAACAACTCCATGCACCGCCACATCTATGAAACATATAGGGAATCACATAATTAAGACACTCATGTTTTCACAATTTTACATAAACCAGTCAAACCAAAGAAACTCCTAATCACTTGGACCATGACAGCCTTCAAATGATTTTTCTATCCATTTGTAGTGCAACACTGTCCCCTACAGTCCACTATCTGTGCATTCCATGACTGTAAGCTGCTGAACTACAGGGATAATAACAGAACTCCATTAAAGATCAACTGTGAACACATAAAAATTGTTGAACTATCTTATAATTGGAACAGTTGGGTATTAGGCTGACTTAAGTATAGTGGGTGAAAAATGCAGGAACATCAAGTAATTCACTAATACTCACACTTCAAATGACCAAAAGAACAGCTCCTTTGCACTAGCTGATGGCTAATATCCAGGTGGAGTGTTCTGGAGAACAACATCTTTCTGGGGTGACTGAATTTGATTAAGTGTTAATATGTAGACTGTACTACGAAAAGGGTCCGTAGGCCAAGAGGGCCTGAAAAGGTTCAGTGTGTGCAGCTTTTTTATTTTATGCTTGAAGAACAAGTGAAGCCTGACTTCATCATTTCTTTATCATCACCTTTTAGTGTATTTATTCACGGTTCTTATTCTGAACATAAAGTCTTCTAACATGTGCCAACTGGGTCTGTTGTCCCAGGCCCAAGGTGGAGGGGGAGGGTGACCAAGAACTGAGCCATCCAATTATGGTCAAAATTATTTTTTTCAAAACAGATCTGTTAGTGAAAACAAAACTAAAGCTAAGCTAATAAAGTTTCAATGTTTTTCCCCACAATCCATCCCAAACACAAGATGGTTTGGCCTCCAACGTCTAAGCCGCTCCAATAGAGTTTAAAATGCTACAGGCAGAGAGAGGAAAATATGCAGCTTCAATCTGTCCCTCGACTCTGGGTCATGCAGGCTCTGTCACTTTGATATAAAGAAAAACAGGGCCATGACTTTTACCTGAGGAACACACCTCAAGCCACCAGTACAGGCTCTATAGCTGTTCCCATCTCTGTGTCCTCTGCTCTAATTGTGTTACAAACTCAGCGGTTTCTGTGAGAGACAAATTGTGTATCATTGCTGCTGGAAGTTATAATTAGAACAGATTTGAAAAAAAAAAAAACTTGGAGGCTACAAAACATGTCACACAAGCAGAAGCCTGAAATACAATTTGTATCAGTTCAATGATGTAAAAAGTTTAAAATTTTACTCCTATGAAAATGTCATTATCTTGAAAATTTTTGAATTGTTATATAATTTTTCAGTAATTATTTCATGTGTGACAAGTCACAACAAAGGTAGGAACAAGTCAGCAGAACAGAAACAAAGAAAATATAAAAACCACCAATTTTTGATAAAATAGTGATTTTTTTTTTTAATTTTTTGCTAAATATAGTAGTTGAAGTTATGAAGAAACCACCCAATTGGTAGTTATTATTTTTTTAACTCCATTTCTGTACTGACAACTTGTTCCTAGCTTTGTTGTGGCCCATCACATATATGAAATAATCACTGAAAATTTAAATAATAAAAATTCAAAACTCCCATTGCGGGAGACTCAGTCGCCAGCGGGGGAAAAAATACTATTGAAAGAAGTTATTTTGCTATATACTTTAGCACAGGAAGAAAAAAAAATAATTGCAAAAAATTACATTTATATGTGTGTTTTAAATTTATACAACAGTAAATTATTCTAATTAATTATTTAATTCCAAAGTAAATTAGGATCTTTAAATATATTATATACAGTGTACTTAAAAACTTCTGAGCTACACCTGCCAAACTGGCAAACATGGGAGTGTCTGAGGCAGGACATTCCTGAAACACGTAGAAAAAATTTTCGCGTGCTGCAAATTTATATGTATTTAATACTGGGTATATGCAAGTATATATTGTCTTACATGTAGAATGTGTTCCTTTATGAACATGTAGGGCCTCAGATTTTTGCAACTTAAATTATTACCAGTTTAGTCCAAATAATTCTCTTTAAATGCAGATTATTTAGTGCCTTCAGGATCTGCAGTTAGTAATTGTTTGGTCAATAAGTCAGTCATGTTATGTTAAATGCTAAATGATTAGTTAATTTGTCAATGATTTTAATCCAGACCTGCTTTCTGCAGCAGCACCCTCTGAATTTATTAAGATGCCTACATTATTACAAACACCCATAAACAGAAATCACTCATTTTAAATGTACATTTCAAAATGTTGACCACCTCAGATTAGGTCACCCCTACTAATCTCCTCCCGATGAGAAAGTCTTGTCTAGATAATATTGTTTAGTGAATAATAACTTAAGAAAGAAGAGAAATTGCTTCAATTAGAATTAGTATTGCAGTCCTGGTTCCAGATAAGTGGATGATGATGAGTATGAGTAGTATTGTGTTTTATGAATTTACATTTATGTCAATCTTTGACCTCCATGTTGTGAGTCTGTTTGTCACTCAATTCAGGCCCAGCCCTCTTTGTATGCCAGTCCTGTTTCCCACCTGTTTTTTTATTTTGGTGTGACATCCCAAGATCTTCACCAGCCCCCATTTAGCCCTCTTTAAAAACTTCCTGGATACACCCCTGCTCAGCACTCTTAATGAAGCATTTTTAAGCTGATATAAACCTTAATATTCAAGCATTAATACTGGGGATGCATGATATATCAGAACAAACATCTCTATCGGCTGATATTAGTCCTTTTTATATTGGTATGGGACCGATAAATAGACCTGGGCTGATATTAACGACCAATATTTATTTCCATCTTGTTACCATTTGTTTCTGGAGGGCAAGGGGGTTGGTCATGTATTTGTTTGGTCATGTGATTGTGATCGTTTTTTTTCAAGGTGTCGAAAGGGTAGCGAAATATATACTATATACAATATCAGTAAATATTAGTTATCTGCAAATATTTATATCAGATACCCATATCAGCCCTAATTTTCATATCAGTGCATCCCAACTAAATATCTTTAAATGTTTTGAATATGACACTAAATTAAAACTCACCCAGCTGGTCTGATGCACATTAACGTCATGATTTGTAGTGATTGTTGTGGGCCCAAATGCAGAGACAGCAGAGGTGGTGAGTAAATTAGTATGTTTAATTAAGAATGGTGAATAAAAAAAAAACTTACAAAAACCCAGGGAATGCATGGAGTCAGTGCAGAACAAAACATAGGAAAAAACACAGCTGGGATAACAGGGAAGAAAACAGGGAAGTAACAGGTTGACAACAGGAGAATCCAGCCGTGACTGGCTGACAAGGAGTTTAAATACAACTGAATTGATTACTAGATAGAGAACCAGTGGCTGATAAGTAAGAGGCTGCAGCTGTGAGAGGAGATCAGAGGTAGAATAGGGAGGAATAGAGAGAATGGCAGCAGGGGGTGAAGGAGAGTAAACAGGGGAGCAAGGAAACTGAATCTAACAGTAACATAGTAACTACCATTAAACACAATCTAAAAATAACTAAGAGACTGAACAGAACATGGCCGAGAAGATAAAAGAAATGAAACAGAACACGAAAACAACTGGACTAATCAGAAGAATTAAACGAGAATGAGGGAATGAAAGTAAATGCTAAATGTAAAGAACCATTCAAATAGAATAACTGAACTAACAAAGGGAAAATAAGAAATCAATACAAAGAAATGACAGAAGCAAAAGTCCAAAAGATACAGGATATGACAATTAATAAATATTGTTATTAATTCAAGCTCTCAGAAGAGTCTGTTTCTTTCCAGTTTTTCTCACTTTTGTTCTAATTGTTCTGCCGAAAAATCTCTCCATAGCTGAAGTTCATGAACCTGCTCTGTCCGTGTGCTTCACCACGATGCCCTCAGTATCCAGTCTGTTAATGGTGATCAGTACTGGTTTGCTTTTCACCTAGAACCTGTTTCACCAGAACCTGCTGCACAGAGCTCAGAAATATGTTTGTTTGTATTTCATCATGTGCGCAGCAGTTGTTCTGCCATGCATATTGAGTTTTTCTCCCACCTCTGCACCACAGTCTGCTCAGTTTGGATGAGGTGCAGCACACCATGATGTGAAGTCATGCAGCCGATAGATATAGTAGCA
The DNA here is from genome assembly GCA_014839685.1 of Anableps anableps. Lineage (NCBI taxonomy): Eukaryota > Metazoa > Chordata > Actinopteri > Cyprinodontiformes > Anablepidae > Anableps > Anableps anableps. The sequence continues at coordinate 31,925,628 of CM026082.1, forward strand.
ATAGGTGCAATGAATGTGTTTCGGTTGCTTTATAATGTGTGTGTGAATTCTTTACTGGCCGTATATTCTAAAGCTGTTCATCCTTGTTTGTTGCTGTAAATGATAACTTGGTGTGCCAGCTGTCGATTTTGTGAGGACTCTATCTTTAGACTGCAGCAGCTAAATCACTCCACTTGTTGCCATAGTAACAGGATTGCTAGACCAAAAGAACAAGAGTAAAAGTGATGTACTGATGATGGAAGTGGGGACAGTGATGAAATGATAAAAAATGGCTGTGTTCTTCATTAGTGAATGAATGAACACTTGAAGCATGGAGCAAAGATAACATGGTGTTCTTCACTGAGCAAAACCATGACACAGCTGTCTTGTAATAAGACCTTACTTTCAAATATGTATTATGCAAGCTATTTAAATATAGTGGGGGAAAATAATTATGCCATTGCATTATAAGTTTATAAGCTTCCCACCTTAAAAAATGAATAGTCCAGAACTATTATAGTAGTTTCATTGTAATTGGGAAACAGAAATAAAGTTAATGTTTGATAATCAAGCCAATGTCAGCTTAATTGCTCTGTTTCAATTGTCCCGAGGCACGAGTGTGTGCGTGGATCGTTTGTCCTGTGTGTCTCTGTGTTACCCTGCGATGGACTGATGACCTATCCAGGGCGTCCCCTGCCTCTTGCTAAATGACCATTGGAGCTAGGCACCAGCCCCGCCGCAACCCTGCAAGGATAAGCTGGTATAGATGATGGATGTGTGGACAAATCTCAGTCGGGCTGCTCATCTGGACGCAGCAGTTTTCCTCTGTTCTTCCTGCTAAACTGTTCCAAATTCTCCATAGGACTGAGGTCTGGTCTTTGACTGGGCCACTCCAGAACCCTCCACCTTGTTGTCTTCAAACCACCTCTGTGTAGCTTTAGTTGGATGCTTCAGCTCATCGTCTTGCTGGATCATAAATGTTCTCTGAAGCCGTAGTTCTCTAGCAGATGTCCTCTAGGATTTCTCTATATTTTGCTGCATTCATTTTACCTTCTATCTTTACAAGCCTTCCAGGGTCTGCTGCAGAGAAGCATCCCCACAGCATGATGCTGCCACCACCCCGCTTCAACATGGCGGGTTGTGATGATGGTGTGTTGTGGTGAGGTGCAGTGGTTGGGGTCCTCAAAACTTAGCATAGAATCTTGCCTGATGGCCAAAAAGCTCCATTTTGCTATGATCAGACCAAAGAACTTTCTTCCATTTGAATCGAGTCTTGATCTGAGTTTTTCCTTTAACAGTGGCTTTCTCATCGCCTCGCTCCCATAAAGCTCTGACTGGTGAAGAACCAGAGAAACTGGTGCTGTCTGCAGTTTCTCCATCTCAGCTACTGAAGCTTGCAGCGCCTTCAGCGTAGTCATGGTAACCTGGTAGCCTCTCTCACTAGTCTCCTTCTTCATGGTCACTCAGGTTCTCAGGATGGCTTGATCCAGGCAGGTTTCCACATGGACCATATTCCTTCCATGTCTTGTTGATGGGTTTAACTGAACTCCAGGGGATGTTCAGGGCTTTAGAGATGTTTTTGCATCCATCCACTGACTGATCTCAATATCAACATCTCAATAACATTTTCTCTGATTGCTTGGGATGTTCTTTAGTCTTCCTGCTGAAATGGTAGCCAGGAATACTGATGAACCAGTGAATGGACCTTCCAGAACCAGCTGTCTTTATACCACAATCACTGGAGACACTCACTGCACTCTGGTGATCTCTGTTCATCCATTGTGAGACTACTAGCACCAGTTGGCTGGATCTTTGTTGAATTAGGTCAGTCACTTTAAAGGGGGTGAATATTTATGCAGTTACCTTTTTATGTTACAGGCTTTTTTGTAAGTATTTTTTGTCAAAAAATACACTTTGTTGATCAGGACTGATTTGTAAAAGCAATAAACAGAGTAAAATATCCAAGTGGGTGAATTCTTTCTATAGGCACTGTATTTATTTAGAGGACTTAACGTCACAGAGTTTACATTGATCTGAATATTGTCTTCTAATAAGTTATACTTTCCACTAAAGACGTTAGCAGTACTGTACAACACCGAGGTGACTGTTCTCTGCCACCCACTGAATAAACTTTTCAGCCTGGCATAAAACAGGAAAAAAGCTGAGTGTGATGTTTTCTCAACACTAACATTAAATAGGGAGAAGGTTTCTACATGGCAAAATGACATTTGTGTTTAATCATAGTTGAATGTGAAGAACCAATCTGCAATTCTCTTAATAGGCTCTCTGGAATTTGGAAAGCCTCTGTTGCTATAGCAACAGCAACCCCTCAAATTCAATCTTTCATGTAAAGCATCACAGAGGGAACATAACGGTCAGTTCCTAATATCGGGTGGCTGTTCTGATGGACTGGTTGTTCCGGCATTACTTCTGAATCTGGTGTATGAAGCTGATAGCTCACACTGAGTGTGTGTTGAGGGCGTGCGGTTGGCTCGGGGAAAACTGCAGCTGAGTCACAAACACAATGAATGCAAATGGAGGTATGCCTCTCCATGCTGGGCTGCTCTCACTGACATGGAGCGATGATGGTTAAAGTTGAATCTAGGATCAGATTCATTGGGACGAACAGATGAATTTGCAAACAGACATAATATTCTGATAACGATTTGATTTTGCAAAGCATAACAGTCTGAACATTTCTACTGAAATCGTTTATTTACTGTGATGGAATCATTAATGAAAGGAGAATATTGTTTGTCAGACTCCATCCAAGCCACTCCTTCAGTATGCAGTGCTGTACAAGCTCTGGACTAATCCATTTCCAGAGTTGGGGGGGGGGGAGCACAGGTGGTTAGCTTTTAATAGTTGGCTGTGCTAATGTTAGATACCAGACTAAGCTAACTTTACTGAGGTTGCACTTTGAACACAGCAAGTTTGTTTTGAAAATAAAAATAAAAAATCTCTTATAAGAACTCCAGTTCTTAAAGTTTGTTGTAAAGTCTGTCGGTTTCCATCTTCTGGATGAAATGGCTTTTTTGTTGTGTGGATGTGGTATTTTTTGTTGTTCTAACACACACTTAAAGACTATACCAAGGTTCCACACACAACCTCCCTAAGACACAGCCGGAGAGAAACTGCCAGGCTGTGGTATTTCAGGCACATGGTGTAGCAGCTCTATGACAGACTCAGAGCAGATAAAGACCGGGGTGGGGGGGAGGAATCCTCCCAGCCAATCTGACTCGCTCTCAGCCTACACAATCTCCCCACAGCCTCAGTGATGTTGAGTTTGCTGTGAGATTGAGCGCTACCTCTCTTAAACACTCTGCTGTTGGAGGGCAGACAAAGCAAAACCCTGTGAGTATATCTTTCTGATCCTTTTGGCTGATTTTGCTTGCCTTAATGCTGGTAATGTAAGCATTGGAGAATTTCACTGAAGCATATTGTTATATATGAGACAGAAAACCAAACTAATGTTGCACTGTTAAATAGCGTCTGCGTAGGCTGAACACTCTGCAATGGACACAAGTTGTTGTTGATTTGGAGATAAAATGAGGACCAAAGGTTTTTTGATCCCTAATCTTTTAATTCTTTTAAGCTGTCAGCTGTTTGCGTCATCCCAGCAATGGTCTGTTTTTAACTAACAACTATTGATTATTTACTTATAGACAGCTACATGAAATCACTGCATGGACCCATGTCATTTCAGAAACTTTCTGAGGCACAAATATTGAGATGCTCACCAAACACTGACAGCAACCATCGTGTGTGTGTGAGCATGTGTAAAGCAAGACTGTTGAACTCTCACTTAGTAGTTCCTGGCTGCCTTCAGAGAGCCAACCGCGCAGGACAAAAACGGTGATTTCGTGGACCTTAAACGGCACCAGATCCTGCTAATTCTCGGCAGCTATCGGCCGCTAACAGGATTGCTCGTTGGCGCTCGGCTGTTCATTAGACTGGAGGCAGCGGGGGGCGGTGGAAGTGGGTGGTGCGGTGGCCTCTGTCGGAAGGTGTTAACGACTCTACTTAACATATGAATGGCTGCAGCGGAAGACCAAAGTGCCTTCTGTCATTGGATGAAACTAATGACATCACCAATAATTATTCACATGAGTGGTTGGTAGATCTGTCCCCATTGGACGATCCAAGCCTTTACATACACTGGCTTGGATAAACCCCTCCCTCATAATATATCTATTTATGATACATATTTAAGAACCCTCTATTAAAAAAAAAAACCTTCACTCCTTAAAGACCATATTCAGGTGATATAGTCTACATATGATGGGCAGTATTGATGCCATGTTAACCCCATTTATAGACATGGATTTATGAGAAACTGAGGGGCATGTTTGAATATTCTTTCTTTATTTTTCTGTCACAAGTAAAACTACATTTTTCAACAATTAAAAGTAGTTACTTTGATCCAATTTTACTTAAATACAAATAAAATGGTACTCACAGGAAAGCAAACGGTTCCTCATTAAAAATTTGCTTTAAGTAAAAGTTAGCTTTTTATGAGCAGAAGAAAGTTCCGCTCATGGATTTCAGAAAGGAAATGAGAACATACTGGTCTCAAACTGTCTTTAATTGAAGGAGCTTCTTTTATAAATAAAAATGCAAAACAAAATCAAGCATGACATCATGAATATTTGGGAGGCATTATGTGTAATTTTAATGGAACATAAATGTCCAATATCTTCTGTCAGCTGCTGTCTTCAGGGTTCTCTCCAGCTGATCATGTCAGCATCCTTCATCTATGAAGCTTCTCAGCGGTTCTCCTCTTCCTCAGAACCTGGCAGTTCTGATCTTCATCCAGTTCTTTGTCCAGTATATTTACTGTCCCTCCTATCTAATATTTCTAAATAACTGACCCCAAACTAAGTGCCTGATCCTGTTCTTGGCCTTAGCCAATGCAAATTACAATCACAAGTTCCAGAAATAACTGATTTTACATTTGTTGTTAAAATATTATGCAGAATGTTTACGTGGACATAGTGTTGAACACAAACCAAACTAAGGTTACACTGTAAGGTAAAGCTGTTGCCTTATTCATACTTACTGTTAAACTGGTTCCTTAAGTCCAGCCATGGATTTTCTTCTTTTTCACAGTTTCAAGATGAACTTGAACTATACTTGATGGGTTTTTCCTGGAGCTTCTGTCGTCCATGTAAGACAGATTCCAGGCAACACCGTGGAATCTGATTACTAACCCAGCTGAAACAATCAATGCTGCTTAATCTGATGGGGTTTTATTATTATTTTTACTCAATAACCGATATGATTTCAGAAGTAACTGAGTAAAATACTTTACTCAAAACAAACTCAAGTAAAAGTTAAGGTTTTGTACACATCTTAAAAAACCAAAGAACATACAATTTGTACTAAATTACAGTAACTAAAGTAAATGTAACTAGTTAGTCTCCATCCCTGCTAAATTGTGTCAGTGAGCAGTGCTAGCAGGAATCATCCAGTCTCTTTAAAACAGCATCAGACTAACATTAGACTGGATAAACTAATTACAAACACTCAATGCAAAGAAATGACTTATGAAAAAGTTTGTGGTCAAATAAATTTCTAAACAAGCATCCAAATCCTGCTGACCAACAATAGGATCCAGTAAATCTTACCAGCTTCCTTCTTGACCGACACCGAGCAGAACCCTTCATGGCCGTGGCTCCAGCAGCAGGATCTGGCTGACTGGACCGGAAGTTCTGCTGCACTGCCTCAGAGGAGGTCTGCATGCAGCTGGAAAACGTTTGTGTGCGTTATAAATACATCGTGTAACATACATAAACAAATATATTCAAGCTAAAAACAACAGACACACACACCACAGCAACGGAAGATACTTACACACTATGGCATCATTGCTCACACCATGGAAAGCCAGACTTGCTGCAGAGTTCCAGCAAGCACCGATGTGACCTCCACGCTGAGAGACGAACAGTCTGGAAAAAGCAAACGTGATTCGCTTTCACACAGTAAACTGCATGCTTGGTTTGTGATTCTTACCCTTGCCCGAGGGTCGTAGTGGCTGTGCTTTGAATCACAGTTATGCAGGCGAACGACAGCTTCCTAAAGGAAAGGGTGAAACAAAAGAAGAACATCATTTTGTTGCTTATAGTTAGCATACAGTCACTTTCTGTGTTTTTAGTTCAGAAACGACCGAGTCTTTGACTCCTGGCTGAATTCTAAAATGAGACAGCCTGGTGTTCAATTTGTAAAACATGAAAAAGATGTCGGTATTTTTAAGAGCTCATAACATTACATTTGATTTTAAAAATCTTATCCTCGCCTTGTTTCAGCCTTGTGAATACGACGGACCGCCAAGATGGTTCTGGCGCGCAAGCAGTGACATTCAGTACATGTTCGTCATTATGTCCGCCACATTAACAGCGTTCTTGCCGAGAGTTTGGGGTTGTGTGGGCGCTGCGGTGTCTTCTGTGGGTTTCTGCCGAGATATCACTTTAATGTCGATATGATACCGAGCCATAAACAACATAAAATACATATTTGTTCGCCATTTCATCGTCCTCTTCCTTGACTTCAGCTTGTATGCGCTTTCTTCTTCTGGTGTTTAATGGAGGTTGGCAGACCGCCACCTGCTGGACTGGAGTGTGAACAGGAAATTAACGGGGAAAAACAGATCATATAAGATTTGTTTTTTAAAAATTACATGACTTAATCTTTTATTTTAATCATATTAATCACAAAAATATTTTTCAGTTAGGTAGATAATATTAACTTTACTCAGTTTTTCTTTGAGCTGCCTCTTTTCTAGTTTGTGCAGAATATATTAAATCTGATTATATCTTTCCTTGTTGAGTTATCTGATTTAATGCTTAATAAAAGTTAAAAAAAATTTGGATTGCAACTGGTTCTGCTGCATATATTGATAAATTATTTATACCTTCCTTACCTTTATTCTTTAAGCAGTCAGTAAATTATAACATTTGGTTCAAAAAATTGTTCAAAATATATTTTTGTACAAAACCACTCTGGAGCATGCTTTTTATTATTTTTGATTAAGTTATGCAATGATAAATCTGAAGATGTGTTAATAGACACCAAAGGTGGACTGTCTAAGTAAGATGAGGTTGGACTAAAATTTATTGCATGTAATCCTGCTTATTCAGGTTTTGCTGTGCTCCCCACATTGCTGTAAGATATTTTTTAATAAGATTGATCATTGTTTGAATATTCTTTTCCCAATCACACCTATTCATGGCATACTTCTATACCTGCAGGTCTTACTCTTAACAATTGTAAAACTGTTTGGACCATTGCCCTAGACCCCCAACATGCATTTATAAGGAGTGTTTGTTGAACTATGGAAAGGTTTATTGATTCTAATGTTTTTCCTTTGAGTGTTTGAATGGAATCCAGGGAAAGTAACTGATAACTTTCATAGACAATATGTCATTAGACTTTTCATTCAAATCAGAATGATATCTTGTAAATTTATTCATGATTGAATGATGATATTTTATGAGTAGTCATGTACGTCGATGGAAAAAGGCTTAAAAGATTACAAAGAACATGAATCTCCAGTCTTTTAAATCAAAGAAAATAAAAAATAAAAATACAACTTTGGTTCCAACTTTTGTTGGAACCAAAGTTGCAACAACAAATCACTGTTAAAATGAGGTCATTGTCTCTAGTGGTGACTACTTGATTAGCATTTGTATGACTCAGAGCAACTTCCTTTAAATGTGAAAGCCTCCCCTAGACCCCAGGCATGGTGGTCATGGGGGAAACACTGACAAACATAGTTCAAGACAGTTTTCCACAGTTCTCCGCAGTTTTCAGTGGTGACAAAAATCCCCTGTTAGCAGCAGTAAATCTCAATCGCCCCAGCAATTTAATGTGCCAAAGCTCCCTAAAATCCTGCTCTTCATCCAGTGCTAGGCACTTCCCCTTATTCCTTCCTCTTTTAATGCAGATAACCACTTCAACACAGGTTGAAGAACAAAGGACAGCAGCAAAGATGCCAAATCGGCAGTGGCCATTTTCACGCTTTTTTCACTATTTAAAATCCCATTGATCTTTTTCATATATGATATTTATGTAGCATAATGAAGTTCTTATGATGTATCCTTCTTTTGGGAAAGTGCTTGAGATTTAGCAGAGTAATTAATGGTTTCCTTATCTACAGGAGGTGTTTAGAGAAATGTGCTCACGTGCTTTCTCTTTCTAAGCTTTGCACAAGTTCATGATGTCAAGCAGGGAAAATGGAAGTTTGCTCTATATGCTGGAGCTCTGAGATGAGAGAATAATGGAAAATGTAAAGTTATCCCTAATATTTGTAATAATTCTAAACCCAGTGCTTCTTTTCCTGACTCATCATAGTTCAGTAGCTGCCAAATGAACCCAGTTTAGAATGCTTAGGTTTAAGCAGACTGATCTCTAACTTGTCCTTTCTGTCCAGAATAGTTCTGAACAACTGATGTCGTTAACTGAAAACAAATGTTTTGGAAGGTTTCAGTCCAGTTCTGGTGTACTGGTAGTGAAAAAGTCAGATATTTAAAAATGACTCATTCTTCAGACTATTGATAGAGGTGAAAGTTCAAGCTTAGTTCTTCTGGCCTTCATCACAGCACCTCCATGTCTAATGTCTAAAGCAGGCAAAGTTGGTTCCACTCAGAGTCAAGACTGTTACATATTTGGATTCCTCTCTATTTAGACACCTAACTAAATTTGATTTAGTTTATTTTTATTGACAGTTAATGAACAAATGTCATCTCAAGACATTTTAGAAGACAAACAGATCAGATTCATACTCAGAAATACCTGAACAAATTGATCCAATGCATTCTAATCACTGAGTAGACTTCTGTGGAACTTGATAACAAGCTGAGAGGAAAATCCAATCATTTGAATCAGGTGTGTTGGAAAAGAAACATCTAAAACCTGCTGCAATCAAAGCACATTTGTTTTTTATTTGTTCTATTTTTAGACGGAGGTTCTGAAGTTTTTATCAGTAATATTTTCCTTGCATTGTCACATTGAAAGGAATTTCAACCCTTGGACTGGTGGAAGCAAACAGCTAATCAGATGTCCACCATTTGTTTTAGTTGACTTCAGCAGTTTATAAAACTCAAGCCCAAAATGTTCCTATTGATGGCATAGACCCATTAGGGTTAGGGTTTCATGAGTAGTTACCACGGTTGAATTTTATCAGTCCACCTCATCAGCTGGTTCTTTGGATCAGGTGATCATGACCTGGACTTGAAAAGCACAGGGACATATAGTTTTCAATCCTGCTTCACAGCAGTCTGAGTCCAACGGTTTACTCAATTCTTTATGGATCTTCTGCAAACTGATGAATCAAACCAGATCTGGTGGGTTGGTACAAATTTCAGATCCATGGGTAACTTCATAAGAGGAACATGATCATCTTAACAAAACACTATCAAATGTAACAAAGATTTTTTGGGATTTCCATTTTTACTTTTCCGTTCCCAGTCTGGAATGATTAGTTCTAGGAGTTAAGAGCACATGGACTGAAAATACCATGTGTTGTTATAAGGAGAGAAGTTTAGGAGAAATAATCCATGATTAAAGTTTTTAAGCTTTTAATAAGGCCATGTGGACTTTTAAGATCAAAAGTATATTCCATAACATCTCACTTTTCTCCTTTTTAAAGATTTTCTCTGTAGCATGTCAATGAATTTTATTATAGTAGCCCAAATTATTGAGCAAAAACAGACACCATATACCTGTGTACAGTGGACCCCTAGTATTTGCTGGGGTTAAGGACCACAACAATTCACAAACAGATAATCTCTCCAAATATTTGGGACCTCCTCTAAAAACGCTCATACCTGCCTATTTTAATGGTTCAAACACCAGATTTAGAATAGAAGAGAAATATCCCTAATTGTCTAACATTGGGGAAATTCAGGTGTAACAGCAACACTGAGATATGTAGGTTCACACAAAAGATCAAAAAGTATTAAAAATATATATAAAAAACAAGATTAAGAAAAATGATATACTGTAGAAGACTATAACAAAAAAAATACTGTGCAATTATAATCATCCTTACTTCTATATGTTCCAGATGCGTGTTTCCTTATCTCCGCCCTTTGGCATATAGCCAACCAGCACCAGAAAAAAGAAATAGCACCCCTGGATCAGGTGCTTTGCAAACACCAGCAAATAGCGTGTCAGGAGATCTCGCAGGTCCTTTGCTATGATGTCCCAGTAGGCTTTGTAGAATTCTACCGTGAGCCCGTCACTGCCGGGGGCTTTCTGGCCCTGCATGTTCTGGAGGGCTGTGTGGAGTTCTTGCAGCCCCAGGGGGTGCTCCAGTTGGATTCTGGTCTCCTCAGAAACCTTGGGTAGTTCATTGTAGAACTCTGTTAACAGCTCTTCATTGTATTCGTTCTTGAATAACAAGGAATAACACTCCACAGCCCTCCTCCTGATCTGGCTCGGTTTGCTCAGTTGTTGTCCTGTGTCTCATAGTAAAGAGTGGATCAGTTTCCTCTGCCTGCATTTCCTCTCCAAATTAAAGAAAAAGCTGGAGGGGGCATCCATTTCTCTGATGTTTTGAATCCGGGACCCGACCAACGCACCTTGCACTTTGCTTTCCAGCAGGTTTGCTAAAACTAGCTTTTCAGATCTGAGAGCTTCAGTATGCTCTTGATTTCCTATGGTTTCACTCAGTTGTTCTAACTCTAAATTGTTAATCTCCAGATCTTTAATAGACCTGGTAATATCATGGGTAACATTGAAAGTGTGCCACTGACACAGCAGTTTTATTTGAACTTTACCACAGTCTCGCCACTGTTGTAGACAGGTAAAAATAACTCTTTCTCTATTTAAAACCAATCCAAAAAAAACTCAGTATCCTTAAAAATGCGATCATAAGTTAGAACTGAAGTAAGTGCTTTCAGGTAAAATGTTTCTAATAAAAACACTACCTAAACCTAGTGAATGATCTGTAAAACCTACTGGTAGAATCTGGCACATTTTAAACATATTAAAATGCTATTGAAAACATAAAACTGGTCAATGCAAGCTAGAGAAATGTGGTTTTCTTTCATGTGGGACCATGTATAGTGCCTGGAGCCTGCGTGCATCCTCCTCCATACAGCCACCAGGCCATGAGACGAGACCAGCTGCCGCAGAACGCGCTGAGCTGCTACATGAGGCTCTGCATGATTGCAATCTAAGGAATCATCTTTGGTACAATTAAAATCCCCACCTATAAAAACATTATCCTCAGACCCCCAATACCCCAACTTCTCCCTAATTTCTTTGAAAAAATGTTTTTTCTCTGCATTGGTAATGGGAACATAAATATTAATAAAAGTCATGTTAAATGATCAAAACCAGCCCTGACTAAAAAAACACCTTCCTGGAACAATATGTTGTACTTTTAAAGTTCCTGGAGTGAAAGCTCTTGAAAGGAGGAAACTCTTTCCTGAGCTTTGGGAGGTGCCATGGCTCAAAATGACTTATCCCTTCCACTTTTTATACCAATCTGCTTCATTTGATGGATCACTATGAGTTTCTTGCAAATAAAACATATTCATTCTTTTCTGATTCAATGTTTGAAAAATTTGCACATGTTTTACTGCCTCTCTAAAACAACATACAAAAAGATTAGATAATGTTAAAGTGCCTATGCATTCCATTTAAATCAAAATTGCTTTTTGACTTTACTCATTACTTGCTTCAGTCTATAAAGTTGTTGCTCAGTAAAACCTGACTCCTCTTTATGTCTAATATGATGAGAAATAAAATATTCTTAAATCAGGAAAGTAGCTTTCCACTTTTACCCCTCTCAAACCTTTTGTTTGTTGTAAAAAAGTGAAAAAAGATTCCACAGGATGCCGTGGCTCTTTGTTACTTATTTGTGAAACAGACATTTCACTGTTATCAGAAAACCAGCTCTCGCTGTTGCTACTATCTGATTCTTCCCTTCTCTCTGCAACCATTTTCTTGCCTGCTTGCTGCCCTGAGCAGCAGCCACAACGTTCTTCCTTTTACTTCGCCCCTTTAACGGGGCTGAAGCCTCCTGTTCCATCGCCTCTTCAGCTTCAACCCTCTTTCCTTCCACATCAGCTTCTAAAGCTGTTTCTGCAGTTCTTTTTGGAACCTTTCTCCACCTGCACCTCTTTTTTCCTTCCCAGACTGCCACACACCAGATACTCCTCACTGCTCTCCTCACCTCCTGCTCTCTGCACACCCCATCTCTCTCCTCTGCCTCACCACCGTTTCTACTCCCCCATCACCACTCACCTCTGTGTCACCATCCTTCCTCACACATATTTTAATCAGTGTTTTTCCTCCCTCCACATCAGGCACTCCAATAGTGTCATCAGAACGGTCTCCCTCGCCGGGCACAGGTTCCTCTGCGGTGGTGGCGGGCACCTCCACCACCCCGCTTCTAGTTTTTTGCTGCTCCGGACCTGGCAGGGCCGGTCCGGCCCTGCTGGGGCACATTTTTATGATGTGCCCCTCCTGACCACATCCAAAACATTTCATATCTGATGACATTGCAAAAAGAACATATTCAAAATCATCTAGCCTAACATGAAAACATGAAAACGTTAAATTCCTCATTGCATCTGTTAAGTACCATGTATAGTTGTCTCCTATACTGTGCTTCAGCAGTGGTGATTTACACCCTGACAATACTTTATTAATGGGTGACACCACCTTCCTATGTCGGGATAACTTTTTTATTTGGAATTCATCGCTAATGAATGGAGGGACGTTTGACAAAGTAATTTTTGTCGCTGGTAATGTGAGCGGTGACACTTGCAAAAACAAACCTTTTACAGAAATCCCTGTCTCAACAAGATGTTGAGCCTGCTCGACCTTCTCAACAAATAATAGCTTCGTTCATACGAGCTGCTGACTTTGTGGACCCATGTCCAACTACCTCTCTCACCGCTAAACTTCCTCCACACTGCACAGAGAGCCGGCACCCACCTTGATGCCATTTCTCCACGTCAGCGTGGCGAAGCCTCCCGTGCTCATCACCATGGCGTCTGAAGACGCCGGCCAGCCAGGTGGCCCCGACGGCCACACCCAAACGAAAATAATTAAAAAAAACAACAAAAAAAAAAAACAAACTGGTTATAATAAAATGCTACTCTGAAATGTGCTGTTTTGCTTTGTTGGGGGCGTCTGAAAACCAGTCAGTATCTGGTGTGACCACCATTTGCCTCATGCAGTGCAACACATCTCCTTCACATAGACTTGATCAGGTTGTTGATTGTGGCCTGTGGAATGTTGGTCCATTCCTCTTCAATGGCTGTGTAAAATTGATGGATATTGGCAGGAACTGGAACACGCTGTTTCATCTGCTGATCCAGAGTATCCCAATGGGTGATATGTCTGACTCGTATGCTGGCCATGCAAGAACTGGGTTGTTTTTAACTTCCAGTGATTATGTACAGATCCTTGCAACATGGGGCTGTGCATCATCATACTGCAACATGAGGTGATGGTCGCGGATGAATGGCACAACAATGGGCCTCAGGATCTCATCATGGTATCTCTGTGCATTTAAAATGCCATTGATAAAATGCACCTGTGTTCTATGTCCATGACATATGCCTGCCCATACCAAATCCCCACTGCCACCATGGGGCATTCAATCCACAATGTTGACATCAGCAAACCATTCACCCACACGACGCCACACACACTGTCTGCCCTGAACAGTGAAAACCAGGATTCATCCATGAAGAGCACACCTCTCCAGTGTGCCAGACGCCATTGAATGTGAGCATTTGCCCACTCAAGTTGGTTATGACGAGGAACTGCTTTCAGGTCGAGACCCCAATGAGGACGACAAACATGCAGATGAGCTTCCCTGAGATGGTTTCTGACAGTTTGTGCAGAAATTCCTCGGTGGTGCAAAGCAATTGTTTCAGCAGCTGTTTGGGTGGCTGGTCTCAGACAATCTTGGAGGTGAACGTGTTGGGTGTGGAGGTCCTGGGTGTGGTTACATGAGGTCTGTGATAGTGAGGCTGGTTAGATGTACTGCCAGATTCTCTGAAACACCTTTGGAGACAGCTTATGGTAGAGGAATGAACATTCAATTCACGGGCAACGGCTCTGGTCGACATCCCTGCAGTCAGCATGCCAATTGCATACTCCCTCAAAACTTGCAACATTGGTGGCATTGTGCTGTGTTAAACAGCACATTTCAGAGCGGTCTTTTATTGTGGCCAGCCTGTTGGTCAGCCTGCCTATTGCACATCTGTGCAATAATCATGCTGTCTAAAGAAGTGGTCACTATCACAGATTTGAACAATATTGGAGAGAAATGGTTATTTTGCACATATAGAAAAGGTTTTAGATCTTTCAGTTCAGCTCATGAAAAATAGGAGCAAAAACAAAAGTGTTGCACTTATATTTTTGTGCAGTGTATATATAATTGAAACCAATTTTGGGTTTCCTTCCACAAGCTTCTCATAATAGTTGCCTGGAGTTCTGGCCCATTCCTCCCTGACAGAACTGCGTCAGGACTGTAGTCCACCTCGCTCGCACATGCCTTTTCAGATCTACCCACAACCTCTCCATAGGACTGAGATCAGGGCTTTGTCATGGCCATGCCAAAACATTGATTTTGTTCTCCTTAAGCCACTTTAGAACCACTTTAGCTCTATGCTGAGGGTTATTGTCCATCTGGAAGACTACTCTGCACCCAAGGTTTACTGTCCCCGCTGATGTATTTAGATGTTGTTTCAATATTTCTACAAAATATTCTTTCCTCATGTCGTCGTCATGAAGTATACCAGTTCCTCCTGCAGCAAAACAGCCCTACACCATGATGCTACCACCCCCATGCTTTACAGTTAGGATGATACAAGTATTCTGGTTTTTCCTCCAAATGTAACGATGGTTATTAAGGATAAACAATTCTACTTTAGTTTCTTCAGACCACAGGACATCTCCAAAAATGAAGGTCTTTTTGTCCATTTGCAAACTGCAGTCTGGCTTTTTATGTTTTATTTAGAGTGATGGCTTCTTCCTTGCTGAAAGACCTTTCAGCCCACGTCAGTACAGGACACACTTCACTGTGAATGATGACAACAACCTTCCATTTATCAGTAAAATTATTGAAAAAGCTGTGTTTCAACAGTTAAATAACTTCCTTACAATGACTAACCACTTTGATATCTTTCAGACTGGTTTCCATGCTCACCATAGTACTGAGACTGCCCTCATCAAAGTGTTCAACAGCATCCACATAAATACAGATTGTGGAAGAACCACAGTGCTGGTTCTGCTGGACCTCAGTACAGCATTTGACACTGTTGACCATGAGATATTGATCTTCTTCCAAATCCAAGGCCATGGCCTCTTTAAGGCCAGGGGGGGAGGTTCTGCCCCAAGTGAAGGTGTTCAAGTATATCAGGGTCTTGTTTACAAATGAGGGGAAGAATGGAGCGGGAGATCGAAAGACAGATTGGTGCTGCGTCTGCAGTGATACGGGCCAAAAAGGGAAGCTCTCGATTTACCATCGATCTACATTCCATCCCTCATCCCTCATCCTATGGTCAAGAGCTTTGGGTCATGACTGAAAGAATGAGATAATGGATACAAGCAGCCGAAATGAGTTTCCTCCACAGGGTGTGGGCTCTCCCTTAGAGTAGAGCTGCTGCTTCTCCATGTCGAGAAGAGCCAGTTGAGGTGGCTCGGGCATCTGGTTAGGATGCCTTCTGGTATTCTGGGCACGTCCCACTGGGGAGGAAACCCAGAGGAAGACCCAGGACATGCTGGAGGGACTTATGTTTCTTGGTTGGCCTGGGAACACCGTGGGATTCCCCTGGAGGAGCTGGCCCAAGTGGCTAGGGAGAGGGAAGTCTGGGTCTCCCTGCTTAGGCTACTGTCCCCACGACTCGACCCCGGATAACCAGAAGAAAATGAATGGATGAGTCGGACTCTCTTGTCTAGTACTCAGTTGGTTTGAATCCTAACTAAACAACAGGGACTTATTTGTGTCAATATGTAACGTCTCATCAGAGCGGACAAAAGTCACATGTGGGGTACCCCAAGGTTTGACTGACTGATTTTTATTTATTCAGTCAGTCATCAAGTACTTATTGTCTATACTTCAAAACTGCAACAATTTTGACTGAAAAGGTACAGGCAGAAGCTCAAGGCTTATGTTTCTACCTATCCTTACACATCAAATTTAATTAAATTACCCCTGTATTACAATATATAAAATTCCAAAACATGTATACTACATGTATATAAATCACTAAACAGAAACATAAAAGGAAAGGAAAACAATCCAAAACCACAACACTACAACACAATTTTAAGTTATTTACCCTTGTAACCATCAAATATTTTCTTTCTCTTCATTTTAACCCATAATGAACTACACACTCATAAGTCCATGCTTTCATCATTCTATAATTTAATTCCAATGACAGCAAAAGACCTTCTTTTTATCTCTATTTTTAGCTTGTTGTTTTGTGAATTTACAAACTTGTCACAAATCATATTTGGATTTATATAATGTAAAAATCTTTGTACCCCAACTGGCAATAAGCTTAATTTTGCTCCAAACATTATTTGAATTATTTTATAATGATCCATCTCATAAAATTTCATGGTAGCAGATTTAATAAACAGTGGATTTGTATGTTCATAGTGACCAGCCTTATTAATAACCCGTATGGCTCGTTTTTATATAAGAACTATATCGTTTATTGTTGTTTTATGTGTGGGTCCCCATACTTCCACACAGGAAGTATGATATTTAAAGAAGTATAAGTGAACAGTAGATTATATGTAAAGCCTTGTAATTTAATATAATTTTAGGTCTATGCATTATTACTATTATTTTTGCAGTCTTTTCTTTTATGTATTTAATATGTTGTTTCCAAGTTAATTTATGGTCAGTTTGTGGACTGACCATAAATTATATATGTTATATATTATGTTGTATAGCTCAGAAAACTTAAATAAAAATGTATCATAAGCCTGTGTAGGGTCGTCAACATATACCTCATTCCAATTACTACTAGCTAGTTCCAACTTTAAAGCCTCACTTCTTTCCTTAGTCCTTATAGTCCTTACGAAACTATAAGTGGGTTTTGTTTCACCAGCATTGGATTTTTGGATAAAATTTTGCATTATCACAAATATAGGAAGATGGTCACTAATATCGCTTAAAAATATACCACTGGTTACTTGTCCATGCATATTAGTAAAAATATTATCAATGAGTGTGGCACTAACTATATTCTATCGTTATGTCACCATCGTTATTCAGGAGGACTTATTAATAAGGGGTCTTAAATCAAAGCTAAGCATTGTATTACAAAAATAATTTGTTAATTTGTGTTCACTGTATTTCAACAGGTCAATATAAAAGTCACCACAAACAAAATACTGTTTTTTTTCACGGAATCTTCCAAATATATCAGTTATAGTATTCATAAACAGATCCAAAGTCGAACCAGGTGTTCTACATAAACAACTCAAAAAAAGAGTCCTTGATTTAGTAGTCTTGATTTCAACGGTCAAACTTTCCAAAACGCCATCAACAATTTTAGTATCGATTACTTTACACTGGAAATCCTTCTGTACAAAAATTGCAACTCCTCCATCAACTTTATGTTCACGATTTAACAAAAAATAATTTGCCTCCAACCCAAAAGTCTCACTGTCCTTTGTTATCCAAGTTTCACTTATTACAATCACATTAAATTTGTATTTGATTGTGTCCAAATACTCTTTGATTTTTTTTCAAAGTTTGGATTCAAACTTCTGATGTTGAAATGTATTATAAAAAAAAAACCCTCTACATTAATATGATCAAACTAATTATCTGAGAATTTGAATCATAATTTGGATCATTATTGAGATTTTTTTTCTGGATCAATATTATTCTCAAAACTATATAACTTATGGTCAGATAAACTAAAAGTCTTGCTGCACATTTACTTTCATCATTTTTTTAAAAAAATTTTCCACTACAAGAGATTTACTCTTTAGTTTTTTTAACCTGAAATGACATCAAAAATAAATCTGAGTTGTGTTTTGCAAGCAAACTCCAAACCTGAAATAGCATCATCAGTTGTAATGGTCCAGTTCTTTCAAATTTCTTACCACCACAACCTTAGGCTGTTCAAGCTGCCCATTTAAACTTAGAAATACTTTTCCATTCCTTGTCCATGTGGATTGTATTATTATTATTATTATTATTATTATTATTATTATTATTATTATTATTATTATTGAAGAAAGAAGACTTTGTAACTGTCGTTATGTGTTTCTGAAGGTTCAGGTCTGAGTCCATCACTACACCCAGATTTTAGGCCTGATCACTAGTTTCTAGCTGTAATAACTCAAGCTGTAATAACTTCTTTCTAAGAAGTCTGCATCTTCTTGCAATATCAGCATTTTTTCTTGTCAGGTGTTCATTAACATAGACTCCAGTCCCTTTTATCGTTTTTACCTGTCTCATCATTCCAAACTTATACTTATTGTTGGCAAACTTAACCGCAATAGTAGGCATGTTTGTTTTATTCTTGTGTAGAAGAACATAGCAAACTGAGATCTGCTGACTCTCTAAGTTGATGTTCTTACTGTTCATATAGTGGATCACTTGTTCTGGAGTGCTCAGCTCCTCAAATGGTGCATCCTCACCCTGTTGGTCACTGTCCACAACCCTGGCGTAGCTACGATGTTTAGTAGCCAAACCATTCATTATAACGTCATCAAAACCCTGGAATACAGCTCCAAGTCATCAATTCTTTGCTCCAATATTCCAATCTTCTCATCTGTTAATTTGATTGTAGACCTCAATACACAAACCTCTTCCATTAGGCCCATGAGGTTGAGTAGTTGTTTTACCACTTTGCTGATCTCCTCGGACATAAAGTTGAGTGACTTCTTGATTTCCTCTAATTCCTCAGCAAGTTTTTAGATTGTCATCACCATCTTCTTCCAATAAAGTCACTCAAAATGTAAAACCAACATTTTTTTTCTGGGTAGAAAAAGCACAGAAAAGAAAAAAATAGCCAGTATATACTCTGCTCACACAGAATCCAAGATTCAATCCTGGGACCCCTTCTATTCAATATCTACATGCCCCCACTAGCTCAGGTTATAACAAGTAATAAGATTAGTTACCATAACTATGCAGATGATACAAGGCTCTACATTACGATGTCACCACATGACTCTGAACCCATCTATGCACTGAACAAATACTTAGAAAAAAATCAATGCATGGATGTGCCAAAATTTTCTTCAGCTGAACAGAAACAAAACTGAAGTTATTTTTGGACCTAAAGAACTTCAGTTATTACAGCTAGAAACTAGTGATCAGGCCTAAAATCTGGGTGTAGTGATGGACTCAGACCTGAACCTTCAGAAACACATAACGACAGTTACAAAGTCAGCCTTCTATCACCTGAAGAACATTGCCTGGATTAAAGGACTAATGTCTCAACAAGATCTAGAGAAACTTATCCATGTGTTTATCTTTAGTCGCATTGATTACTGCAACATTGTCTTCACAGGTCTGTCTAAAACAAAAAAAACAAAAAAAAAAAAAAAAAAAACAAAAAAAAAATTATATATATATATATATATATATATATATATATATATATATATATATATATATATATATATATATATATATATAAAATACTAATTATAATCAGACAGCTTCAGCTGATCCAGAACACTGCTGCTTACATTCTCACTAAGACCAAGAGGATAGAGCACATCATCCCAGTTCACTTCCACTAGCTCCCTGTAGCTCAGAGGATAGACTATAAATACCTCTGTCAGTTTATAAATCACCAAATGGCTTAGCACCAAAATACATTAAAGACCTGTTGCTGCTGTATCAACCTTCCAGACCACTCAGGTCTTTCTGGTTCTGGTCTCTTCTGCAACCCCAGAATAAGAAACCAAACATGGAGAAGCAGCATTCAGCTTCTATGCTCCACAAATCTGGATCAAGCTTCCAGAAAACTGCAAAACAGCGGAAATACTGAGTTCCTATAAATCAAGGCTAAAACTCCACCTCTTTGGAGTTGCTTTTGACCCATAATAACAGAAACATTGACCAACATATTTGTTTTTAATGGTGGCACTTGACGACACTTGACTCATCTACTTGATGACAAAATGTAATGTTTGTAACTGGTTTCACAACCGGTGACCGTTTGATGTGTTTATGATGTTTTTATGTTTTCATGATGTAAAGCACTTTGAACTGCCTTGCTGCTGAAATATGCTATACAAATAAACTTGACTTGACTGTCTTACGAACTTCAGCAGCATATTCACAAGGTCTTTAGATTTTGTTCTAGGGTCAATCTGCACATTTTGGACCAAAATACATTAATCTCTGAAACACACTTTCCTGAGCAGTATAATGGCTGGACATTCCCATCATGTTACATTTGCATATAATTATTTGAACAGATGAATGCGGCACCTTAAAGCATCTGGAAATTGTTGCCAAGGATAAACCAGAGTTGTGCAGCTCCACAATTCTCTTCTTGATTTCTTGGCCAATTTCTTTGGACTTTCCCATTGTGTCAAACTAGAAAGCAGTGTGTTCCAGGTGTGGCCTTAACATACATCCACAGGTGTGCCTCCAGTTAACTCTAATGTGTCAGTTAACCTATCAAAGGTTTGTGGAAGGAAACCCAAAAGGTTTGACCCAAGTCTTACAGTTTGAAAGACTATTTGGCCATTATCCCTGATAATGGCCAAATGTATGTAAACTTCTGAATTTGAAGAAAGTGACAAAAAACAAATCTCTAAAAACTGTTCTCACTAGGTTTTTTGACATTTAGCAAATATAAATAATTTTGGTAATTCTAACTAACCTAAAACAAGAGAAGTTTGGTCTGATATAATTTCAGACAGTGAGAAAAAAAATGTGTGTTTGTGTCTTTTTATAGCTTTGAAGCTGTAAAGACAACCCATGAAAATCACAAGTGAGCATCAATCTGAAGCTAATCACCTTGAGAAATTGATGCTAAGCAGCCAATGCACTTAATACTGAAAGACATAGGCTGGCAGTGAGTGCACAGTTAATCCATCAGAGATCAGATTAGGAGAGAAGAAGCTGGGATTAGAAATCAGGAGAATGTGGGCTGAATAGCCAAATAGACAGGAGGGGAACCAGGTCACGTCTCTGGGACTGAGGACAGCCATGGACAGTAGACAAGCAATGATCAGGGCAACACTTACAACAGCACACCTCTGGAGTAAATAATAGGGCACATGTAACTGATTGGAAAATCACTGATTATAACTAGGATTTATTTTTGCTTTGTAGTTTAACTTCATGTCAAACCAGAGCAGAAAGAATGTTTTGGATAGTTGAGGAAAAAAGTTCCATCCAGATGAAACTATATTTTCTGCATCCTTGGACATTCATAGTTTACAGTGCAGTAGGTGTAGCTGAGTTATGGCTTAATGGAGCCTGTACTTTAAGTGAGATTGTATTATCCGATGTTCAAAAAGTTTCACTGAAGAATGAATCTGAGCTATATGCATTTATTCAAACTTCATACTTGATTTTTTTTTTGTAAAGTGCCTCGAGACATTTGTTGTGAATTGGCGCTATATAAATAAACTGAGTTGAAAGCTGAATTAAACTTGAACCAATCAGAGCTGATCTACTTTCAAAACAAAATGCTATCAGTATTGATTATCAAAGATTACACAACACACATAAAAACATCAGTAGAGTTAAATGAGGTAATGTGCAATCCCTTAAACTTTAGAATAGTAGATTTTCCACTTTTCTTCTCTGGTGTTTAAAAATTTTACTGAAAAGCTCCTTTAGCCTGGTTTTCTGTCATTTCATGTTATTTTATTTATGAATATTTCCCACCGAGTCACTTTAGAAATATCTGTTGTGTCAGGTGAAGTCACTGCTACAGATGAGTATTGGGTATGAGCATGGGTAAGGAGACTTTCTGTAAACACTTTAAATATGTTAGCGCTAGCAGAGCGTTGTGTTTCTTGCCTCTCAATGTAGCTGCTCCATAAAGGGTGAAAAGCATAGGCAGTAAATACTTCTCTGACAGATTAAAAAAAAAAAAAAAAAAATTGTGCCTGAACCAAAACTACTCTACCAAGATGGAGTGGAGTTAAAAACTGAAAAAGATATTGCATGAACATTTTAAAAATAAGATAAAAACAGAAGAAGCGAGCTGTCAAAATGCTCTGAAAGTCAATGAAAAAGCTAAAGCCTGATCCAGTACTGCCCAAACCTGGTTTAAATTATTTTATTAAAAAGCAACAGACATGTAGAAGCCTCCAAACCTCATGTGGCCTTCAGATTAGTTCAGGACCACTGTATAGAGAGCTCAAAGGAAGGGTTTGAATCACCAAGCAACTGCATCCCAGCCTTACTTCATCAAGTGCAAAGCAAAGTGTCAGATGCAGTGGTGTATAGCATGTTACCATTCCAGACCAGAGCAGTGGAGATGTGATCTATGGAATGAGGAATCATGCCTGTATCTCTGGTATTCCTATGGATGAGTCCTGCCAGGAGGCTGACAGGAAATCAGCCTGACTGCATGTGTCCAGTCTCAAGTTTGGTGTAGATGTGTAGATTATGGTATCCAGTGGCGACTCTAGCCTGAATGGCAACCTCATGCAGCCCCTCCTTCTGACCCTCACACCCCCACACAAGCAAAAAAAAAAAAAAAAAAATCACACTGCTTAGTTTTTTTTATTCACTGCACCAAACATGGGGAGCTGCTTTGACATAAACATAAAATGTGTTCCGGGTGGAACTCACCTATTAGCTGGTGCTTATTAAACCAATATCCAACTGATAATCCGTGGCAAGACTTGACCGTTGATGTTCATAGATGTTCTCCGCCCAATCTGAATGGACAAAAACTAAGTCTCTAGACATGTAGAGCTCGACAACCCCCCAAGAAAAGACTTGCAGCTTTAAATTCCAGCAGCAGGTAAGACAGTGAATCTGAATACACATGCAGATCACACTGATCAGATTGTCCTTTAAAAGAATTGGATTATAACTATAGAAAGGGATGGTTAGAAAGGTGGCTATCATTCCCCTCCTCATAAAGAACATGGCAACATGCCTTGGTTAGCAGTGTTAACTCAATACTCACAGTCAGTGGTTGGAATATGAAACAAATATGGAAAAGTGCATATTAGAGGTTAGTAGATGTTGTAATTATTTTCACAATCTATATTATTTTGTCTCTCAGGCTTTTTGTTTGGCATTGGAAGCAAAAAAAAAACAATCTCAGATAGAGTTCATATGGAAATATGGACATTTTTAGCAGCTTTTTCCATAGAACTGAAAACATTAGTTAGCTAGTCTCTCTCCAGATCTACAAAACTTATCAGACATGTACAAGCATGCCTTCTTATAACCTGTGAGTTGCTTTTCTGCCACCCTCTTGGTTGAACTGTGGTCCAGGTCCAGTCCTCAAGGGCCTGTGTCCTGCCAGTTTTAAATGTGTTTCTGCGCCAACACAGCTGATTCAAATGGTCCGTCTATGTCATCAGCAGCTCAGAGTTTTACAGAGGTTCTGCCAATGGACCATCATTTGACTCAGGTGTGTGGAACCAGGGAAAGAACTAAAACATGCAGGATACCGGCCCTTGAGGATTGACTTTGGACATCACTGTAATTAGACTCTTCTGTGACACAGATTGTTTTATTATTTATTAGTATTTTGACATTACCAAAATAGCAGCACTAAAAATATCTTCTTATGTCTTCTGAAGGAAGCAGAATAGATAAAAACAGAGGACTACTAAAACAAATGCACTGACTACTATATGTAGTTAAACTAATAAAAATATATTAGCATTTATAGGCCATGACTGGGCTAGTCTTAGGCTCTCTGTCTCTAATGTGGTATAAAATAAATTAGAGTTTGCTTTGGAACCTCTTTTTTTATCCCTTCGGTTAACTTTAAATCACTGATTAATTATATCTCAAGCCAACTTTAAAAAGGTTGGGGATATTCAGTTCTCAGATGAAATTTCAGAATGCAAATAAAATGCACTATAACCTCTAAAGATGTCATGATCTTGGCATGTGTGAGTTTTAGGTTTCATTTATGTTTGTGTTCCTTATTGCCATATTTAGTTTCATTAGATAATCCATTATGGTCTCTCCATATATGTTAATTTCTTTGAATTTAGATTTCTAGTTTAGTCTTGTGTTATGTTTCTTGTTTATTTGTATGTATCTCTCTTTGATTATTTGTCAGGCCTTTGGTTCTAGATTTGAGTCCCTGTTTGGCTCCTTCTGTGCGTATTTATCCATCTACCCTCCATCTCCCTGTTCCCCTCCTCTCCCAGCTGCATCCTGTCAGTAATCAAACTCCCCAGTGTTTAAGCCTCCCGTTTTCTGTTATTCCCTGTCAGATTGCTTATTTTTGTACCCTGATTCCATGTTAAGTCCTTGGCCCATTCCAAGCACAGTTCCTGAGATTTGCAGTTTTGTTTCTAATTATTAAATTCTTAACTACAGTATGTCTCACTCAAAGCTGGAGTATGTAACTTTTATGAAATATGTTTTTACATATTTGTTAAAATTATGTCATGACAGTATAAGACAGAAGATCTGTGACAAAATCAAGCTCCTCTTCCTTCTCCCAGTGCTCCTAGCACTAACTGCAGAAATACACCACTCGATCACAATCAATCAGAGCCAGGAGGCTGTTAGTGCTGTCAGTCATCTTCATATACATCATCCTGCTCACACACTTCCTCCTGCTCTCTGCTACGCTGCAGCTGCTTCACCACAACATAGCCTGCCACTAATACCAAGGCTAGTTAGCATGGCCACCGATGACGGCGGATAAACAGTTTTCCTGGAGTGGTGAGTTGTTTCTCCACCATTAGCAAATTTAGCAGCGCGTACACGAGGGTGACTGACAATGCTAAGCCCCTCCTCCTGGCTCTGACTGTTTTAGGTCAGGAGCGGAGCATTTCTTTAGATGGCAACAGTCACCAAAAGAGGAGGTGGAGAAGCTTGATTTTTTTTCCACATATCTGGCTCATACCATACTGTCATGAAATGGTGAAAGTTTTAACAAATACGCAAAAACATTTTTCTTGTAAAAATTACATACTGCAGCTATATGGGGGAATTTTATTGCCATAAATCGAGATCGTACATTTTCAATTTGAAAGCAGAATTTCATCTCTTTGCTTTCGAAACTTTTAATACTTGAGCTTAAATTTTCGACTTCAAAGCAGGATTTAACCTCTTTGCTCTCAAAACATGTAAGTCTTGCACTCAAAACTTCGGCTCTCTCACAGATTTTCTCCTCACGTACAAACTCTGCGCTTTCTGCTCTCTGGGGTCAAGGAGTACTGTCGCCTAGCAACCGTTCCAGCCAATAGAACGATAGTGTTCCACTGGGTGTGCGTTTATGGCGTTTATGGTTTTCCAGCTCGGCAAAACTTAAAGGATTTTGGCCATAGTGGCAGTGATCGTTTGTGGTTTAAAAAGAAAACTGATAGCGGATCTGAGTTCTCTATAGTCCCTATATATCTGCTAAACCCATCTTAAACACCTGTTCCTTATTTTACCGGCATCACATTTCTAACTGAAGAATATTCTGGAGCATGTAGCAAAGAATGTTTTCAACCTGGCACCATGTTGCTGATGTTGCCACTTAAAATGGATCTAATTTTTTTTTTTTTTTTTTTTTTTTTTTTTTTTTTACCAGGTTTGAATATTTTCGTTACATCTAAAAACCAGGGGGCAGCATATTAACGCCACAGCTATTTTTTTATTTTACCTGTTTCCAGGAAAGAAAACCATTGAGATTATTCATCTCTTTTACAGGGGTGTCGGTATACAGAAGGTGTTCATCTGGGCTCTTACAGAAACAAGTTATTTTGACCAAAATTCAGTCAAGGTAAATAACAGAGTAAACACAAAATATAACTTGTATTAAAATATTTTATTGAAGGAATTTGCAGTAAAAATAAATGCATGTTTTTAGCATATTTGGTACATATTAAGTGTTTTCATCACATGTTTTTCCAACCGTGGTCCTCAAGCCACGCTGCCCTGCATATTTTAGATGTTTCCCTGCTTCAACACATGTAATCATCTGAATCAGGTGTGTTAAAGCAGGGGAACATCTCCAACATGCTGGGCAGTGTGCCTTGAAGACCAGGGTTGGGAAACACTGCTTGAGCTCACCTGTGACAATGAGGCCATTGCTGGACTCCAACCCTTCACAGAAAACACTAATGACGGGATGTCCTCTGCATTCGTGAAACTTTAAAAAAGTCTTTAAAGGCTGCTGCTTCTTACTGGTGCTGTGCTGTTCAGAGAAGTGGGAACTCGATCAGAAGCTGTAGAAGCCCCTGGTCCTTTACTCATTTGGAATGCACAACTTGTTCCTAATATCACAGTATATAATTGCTGCTTTCACACAGTAAGCAGTAATCATAAGGCTACAATAAAAAATCAGAGCAGTAACAAACAAGCATTTGCAACAGAACAGTTCTGTTTTCATTCAAAATACATGAAATACTGAAGTCCAGCTGTGGAAAAATAGTTTAATAGACTTCCCCTGAGGACCTACCAGTAGCTAAATACTGACAAGTATTATGCTGTGAAGAAACTTAAGCAACTCTCAGATTACCCTTGGGTGCAATACTTACACTTTAAAGCTGAATTTATAGGAATCAATGTCAGCATGACTTTGCTGCTGATAGGAGCCTCAAAGTCTGGAGTCACTGCAGACAAAGTAGATCTGAGTCCAGGTTCAGTCATGCTTAATGTCTGGTCTGTCAAACTTTGCATATCTTTTTCTATAGTGTAAAATGATTGGTGTCAACTCACTTTACAGGATGTTATCACCACCTACTGTGAGGAGTGTGAACAGATAAGACTTCATTTGTTTATTTCTGGGTTTTCCTGGCTGTCATCCAAACCATAGTGCAACAAGAACAGGTATCACATCTATCTGGTTTTTGTACAGAGCGTTGACGGTGTGTCAATGTTTAATACCCTGTAATGATTCCTCACAAAGTGCAGTCAGAAGAAATGACTGAAGGATCTGACTGATTTTTGATGTAGCAGCATGTTCTTAACTCTGTGTGAAGAGGCCTTATAGTTGTAGGCTTTGGAGGACAAGAAAGTGAGTTCTTGGGTTTTATTGGCTTCGATAATCTGATCTCAATTTATGTACATCTAACCTCAGGTGTACACACCAGACACCATTTATTTTTTCACTAACACAGTTTAGGCCAAAATGGGGAAAAAAAAAACCCACTGTGTACATCCCAAAAATCTAAATATGTGCAAAATACATTAAAACCAAATGACTTTTTTTGTCTATGAGATCAAATAAAAACAGATAAAATTTTAAAGTCACAGGGGTGTCACATGATGTAGTGGGAGAGCAGGCGCCCCATATACGCAGGCTATAGTCCTTGACCCAGCTGTCCTGGGTTCGATTCCTGACCTTCTGACCTTTGATGCATGTCTCTTCCCCCCTTCTCCTTCTCCATCAGTAGAGGCCACTAGTGTCAGAAAATCTTTAAGACAAAGGTTTAAGTCAAGACACAAGAAAAGGAAACAGAAAATGTAAATTAAAAACAGTTAGTTGTAGATGGTTTACACCTCCCTGCAATGGCATCTTTGGCTATGAATATGAACTTTATGATCTCTTCCAGTCAGCACTAAGGAGAACCTGCTCATCTCTGGAGATGTTAGGTGCACAGATGAACAGTCCAGAATTCTAACATCGAGTGAAATTGTTCTGGTTCTCTGTACGTTATGTACCCAGATCTGTGGCATGTATCACTGATATGTTACTTCTCTCTCTGAGTCTGAGTAAACATGTATGTGTTAGTATGTACTGCAGTAAATCACAGGGGGAGGGAACAAACACTACTCATTAGGTCCAGCAGTCAGAGTTATCTAATGGAAAAATGACTGCAGTCATGCAGGCTTGGGCTGTATTTGCCAGGTGGGCCAATACATCACCATCCCATAAATATCTCACTAGATCAGGAGTCTGCAACCTTCACAATCCAAAGATCCATTTTTGTCCTCAGTCCACCTAAATGAAACTCATTTAGAGCTGCAAATGATCAATGACCTTTTGAAAAAAAAAAAAAACAACTTGTAATTTTTGATAAATTTTTACTGCAGGACATTTGCCGTTGTTTTTAGAGGATCCACCATTTTTCCTTTTGCAAAAAGAGGATGGATACATTTTCTCCTCTGGGATGTTAATATTTGTGAAAAATGATGCAAGAAGGTTTGCTTTCATCTGATCAGAGCACCTCCTTTCACATGTTTCCTGTGTCTCCTACAAGGCTGTGGCAAACTGGAAACAGGGATTTTCATGGCACATTTTGACCAGTGGCTTTCTCTTTCCCATTCTTCCATAAAGGTCGGCTTTAGGGAATGTGTTACTCTCCCACCTGAGCTGTGGATCTCTGCAGCTCCACCAGAGTTACCATAGTCTTCTTGGCTGCTTCTCAGATTTATGCTCTCCTGTCAGTCCAGGTGGATGTCCATGTCCTGGTAGGTCTGCAAGTGGTCCATCCTCTCTCTATGTCCAGGTGATGGATTGATCAGAGCTCTGGGAGACGTTCAAAACTTGGGATGTTGTTGTAGAACCCCAACCCTCCGTTAAACTTCTCCACAACCTTCTCCCTGACCTGCTGCTGGGTTCTCTAATGTTCTCCAACAAACCTCTGAGACTTTTACAGAATTTGGTGCAGTCAGTTTTATGAATGGGTATTAGAGAAAAGGGGTGGTTGAATAAACACACAAGCCAAACATTTCAGATTTTTATTTGTAACAAAATGAAAATCACAAATCATTTTCTTTCCACTTCACATATAGCCACTGATTTGTGTTGGTTAATTGTAAAAACAACTAAATACATTCCATTGAAGTTGACGGTTGTCGCCATGCAAAATGTGAAAAATTCAAGAGGTGTGAATACTACTGTGGGCATGCACTTGCTTGGTTGTCCACTCAGGAGGAGGTTGGAAGCAGTGTGACATGTTTTCCATTGAGAAATAATTACTGTAATGATTATGATATGTAATGGGGGAGGAGATTTGATCTCATGCCCTATTGTGTTCATTGTGAGCCAGTGGAAAACACACAGCTCCTAAATACTCGTTAGCATAGACATGCTATTAGATCAGCTGATCAGGAAGGCCAGCTCTGTTCTAGGATGCTGCCCTGCAATAAAACAATCATGACTTAAGAATTATGATTTGTCTCATGATCATATGATGTTTTTATTCTGAGGATGGACATTTGGATGTTCAGGTTTCTCCAGTAGAAAAAAGCTGTGTCCTAGTGCTCTTTTTAAATTTCATAGGTTTTTATGTTCTTTCAGACCATCATGGAAGAAGCGGACCTGCTGAAGGAGAGGCTCCAGGCAATCACGGTAAAAAAGTCATTTGGTCTTCTATCCACCGTCATACTTTCTCCTCTTCAGTTCAACCCACTGGTTCTGTACAGGATTTAGGCCTGAGGACCGTGATTATCTTGGAGAATGTTGATTTAGCTTCAGTTAGGCCGTTCTGGGTTGTTTTAGATCTTCTAACTAAAAACCTCTTCACAGCCCATCATCAGGTCCTGGTGGTGTTTTTAATGTACAATTTCCAGATGTTTCAAAGAGTTCCTGGTGTCATCCAAGGGTCTAGCTGGCTCTAGCTATTTTTGTTGTGAACTGGGTTACCTGTCTAAACCAATTTTACCGTCAAAACTAGTTTATTAAGAAAATTTTATGACAACAACAGAAGGTTATTTTAAATAACAGGTACAGTTGGTTTTCTGAGATGGAGTCCTTTTGAGAGGGTCAGATATGTGACAAAACACAAAGTTCACCATGTTTTCTGTGTCTATGAAGGTTTAAAAAAGTTTAAAAGTTTCAAGGTACAGTAAAAATGGACTTTCAGAGACTCCATGTGTGAAGAATATTCCCTCATTTTCCAGGACAGATGGAGATTAAATTTATCTGCTACTGAACAGAACAAGTAGAACATGCAGCTGCTGCAGACTGACTACTTGATGTCTTCAGCTTTATAAATCATATTTACATCATGGATTTAATAGATAAAAAATTGTTGCACCACATTGTATACAGTGATATAACAGCTTCAGTAGCTACAGTAGCATTATTAGGCAACTTTTAACTAAGCTAACCTAAGAAACTCAGACCGTCACCAGAAAACCAGAGCATAGCTCAATCATGTTCTACATCCAATAAACACCATAACCTGACAAAGATGGAGATGTTCCTGCCAACATTTAGAGCAGCTTTGTTCTTCACCAGCAACAAAGATACAGTCCAATACTTGATTCTGCAACTATTCTCTGAAGAATGTTTAAATGGGGGAAAGTAATGTTCTCGACTATTCCGTTCAAAGCTCTGTTATCCTAGTCTATAAACACGAAGATGTAACTGTGAGATTATAATGTGAAACATATTTAAGATAAGCGAGACAGTGAAAAGCTTTATTTGGACTGTCTAATCCTTTCCAGTCATTTAAAGAAGGGACACAGATTCGCATTGTTTCCAGTTCCAGACTTCTATCAGGTAAAAGGGGGAAAGTTAAAGAAAATGAAATGACTGAAAAACCAAGCTGAGACACACATTCTGTTCACACTTACCAAGTCAACATAAATTAAAGTTGACATTTTAAATTTGGGCTTTTTGGGTAATAGGATACAAACTATAAATAATAATGGGCCTGATATGGGGAACAAATATAGTTGTACATTTTCTGAAAACAATGATAATTTTCTCTTCGACCTAGAATGGGCTCTCCTTGTCCTTTTCATAGAGGAAGTCCAATCCAACAACCAACGAGCCGGTAGAGTCAATAGCCGGTATAAAGCTGTTCTAGGATTAGTTCTCAGCTGTTTCAGAAAGAAAACACCAACAGTGGAATAGATCAGTCAGAAGCCACAGATCAGTATTTAGATCATTACTAACTGTTATTTAGCGCAACTGGAACTAAAGAACATGGTAGAAAGGTTAGTATTCCCTTTCAGGCACTCTGCTGATTTATTTAAACACTTCTTTACCTCCTTATACCGGATCAGCTGATTGTGGTTCATCTGTTGGTAGGTTTATCGATTGCCGCATTTGATTGGCAGCAGTGGAAGATTGTTTTACACTAGAGTGTTTGCTACTCAGAAGCTCAACCTTAGTGTCATGTGACCAAAGCACAATGCTCTTGGAAACAATAGACAACATCTTCTTTCTCACCAGTTTCACCTGGTCGTCACCAACTCAGAGAGCAACCTTTAAAGTGCAACTAGCCATCCTGCAAATGCATAACCCTGCCCCTGGCAAATTTTGAAAAATTCCTCTATAGTGGGTGGGAGCCAAAGACACGGACAAGTGTGGGGATGAGCGGAGGAGGTAAGCGGGGCTGTG
Source organism: Anableps anableps (assembly GCA_014839685.1). Classification (NCBI taxonomy): domain Eukaryota; kingdom Metazoa; phylum Chordata; class Actinopteri; order Cyprinodontiformes; family Anablepidae; genus Anableps; species Anableps anableps. The sequence continues at coordinate 31,957,022 of CM026082.1, forward strand.
GTTGCTGTATTTATTGACTTTTCAGACCTTCTAGCGACTTTTTATCAAAAAACCAACTAGTGATAAATCTAGCGACTTTTTTCTGTGTTGTTGGAGACTTTACGTCGACAGCTCAATATAGCTCAGCTGCAGCCTGTCTGTACCGAGCGAGCAGCAAGTGCTGTCATGAGCCCCTCCCTGTTTCCTAAACACTGCAGTCAGTCTGACACAGTCATCCGTTCAACACCATACCATCGTCAGTAGTCAGAGCAGAGGAGACCCATTCCACTCTGTGTCCATATTGCAAATACATCACACATTTGCTAAGCTGAGTAATGCTGTCAATCAGTGCTCGCCGTGATCTCACTCGGTTCACTTTTCCAACTCCTGACTCACCACCAGGCAGAGCTTGTGTGTCTGAGTGAGATGGTTTTATACCCGAACGCAAGGCTGTGACGTTGTGTACCTGCTGTACCGCTGTAACCAATAGGAAAATTGAACTGCCTAAGAACCGTTTGACCGAAAGAGGCCAGCACTGGGACAGTTTTAGGCAAAATATTGCAAAACTAAATGCACAGAAACATAAAGATAAAACCCTAAATAACTTATTTCGATACTTTATCAGCAAAAAAAGTTGATTTGGGGGTTAGTTACACTTTAAGCTAACAGGCTATGAGAACAATTACCTGCCTGGTGGGCGTGGTTTTCATGCATCATGTCAAGTAAAAACCACACCCCCGTGGCACAGACAGGCTTTGCTTTGTAACAACTGCTGATTGTCTGAAACAGACAAACCACAGTCCACTCAGCTTGTTTTTCAGTAAAAGTGATTATGGAATTTTAATAACCTAAACTTTTTTTTTCTTCTTAAATTTAATTTCCCTTTGGGATAAATAAAGTATTTTTGCATTGAATTGAATTTGCAATTTTAGTTATTGATCATGTGCTTTAACAATATTAACTATTCAAACCTTCTGAGTGGTCATGAATGTCATGGCTAAATGATAGTGTTCATTAAATCTATGGAAATTTTAACTCGAACAAAACGATTTTCAAAGCCAGTAAATAAGCGTTCAGCTGAAGGATCGTGGCAGGCCATTTTAACATAAAATTGGTTTCACCACTTTCATACATCATTCATCTTACATTCCAGATATCTTAAATTGGTTTATGACTAGATGTATTAGTAAATTAAGAAATCTCTAATTATATTTTGACTAGACAAAATACCTATTTGAGATATCTCTAATTCAATTCTGACTATAAATGGTGTCAGATTTACCACAGAGTCCTGGAGGCTTCAATTTAGTATATCTACAATGAATTATTGGCTATCCAAAACATATATTTCAGATATCAACAATTAAATTATGACTAGTCATAAAGTAAATTCGAGATATCTTGAACAACACCATAATCCAAGATATCTTAAATGTATTTTTTAGAAAGGAAATATATGGATTTGACTACTGCAAATTAAATTCTAGATATCTTGAAAGCAAATTATGACTAGCCAAAAACTAAATTAGAGATATGTGAAACTGTAATTTTGACTAGTTAAAATTCCTTTTAAGATATCTTTAAATGAATTAGAGATATCTTGAATTAGACGGCTTTTCTATTTCAGATATCTTGAATTAACATTCTGACTAGTCAGATTGACATTACTGATATCTTGAATTAGTCTTCTGTCGAATCAAAATGTCACAGATATGCGTAGTATTTTGAAATTTCAATGAACAATAAAAGATAAAATAAAATGGAAAAAAGATTTTTCTGAAAATGCATTATTTTCAGCTTGGGAACAGGTCATCAGTTGCACTTTTAGCTTTTCAAAAGTCATTTTTAAGTGCATTGTGTTTGTCAGAAGAGAATAAATAGGAAATTCTTTGCTGACTTCTGAATCAGTCTTAAAGTTCGCAAAGCTTTGCGTTCTCCGCATATTCCATATTGCTGAGCTCTTTCTACACTGTGGCATTTTTTGACAATTTTGTGCAGGACATCCAAAATTGTGCAGGCAACTGTTCGGACAGCTCAGTGGCAGTAGGGGGCTTGGACGCAGTTCATCAATCAGATATCTAAAAAATGTCATTTTGTAAGAGCATAATAATGTAATTACGTTTGCGATATCTTGAATTGTAATTTGGGATATGTGACCCTTCAAATGATGAATCCAGTGACGTCACAGACGCTCATAGAAGGGTGACCTCTGTCCCTCTCAGGTTGTGAGTCAAGAGTATGCATTTCCCTCCTCAGCAGCTGGCCATGCAGCTTTTTGTCAATAATAAGACTTTTATATTCCAAACATCACTGAAAGTTATCTTAATAACCTTACATTAAAACGCCACTACTTGCATTTCTTCCACCACTAACAGTGGACCTGTCGATGTGAGCTGAGTTCCTGGTGGAGATAGCTCTGCATACTGATGCAACTTCATCGGACAGAGTTGTTGCTATAAATACCAGGAAACGTCATGAGGGGATCCCTTTTCACTGTGACAAAGTGTCACAGTGATCCTGGATGCAGGAGCTAATATTACCCATCAGTGACCAACTCACATTCAGGAACTCAGGGCATATGTTTCATTCCTGAGTAAACAAAACCTTTGTGTTCATCTTTATTTGTTTGGATCTATGTAGAGACATCTGAGTATGAGGATATGATCTTTTACACACAAGAAGCTGACTGAAGGGACTGGTTGTTATGATCTGTTGAACACAAGCAGGTAGAGACAAGTAACACAGTGGCTTTTAGCTATTTATAGCTTTTGGTCTCCAGTTGTCTGACTGAGGGTGAAGAGTCATCACTGGGATGCAACAGGTGGAATAGTCTCCATATTATAAAATACGCACATGCTGCAGACACGTGCTTTTTGCCCACAGGACAAAAGAAGAATCCAAGAAGACATTGCCAAGAAAAGAAGACAGATTGAAGAGGAGAAACTAAAACTTCAGTACATCAAGGTATTGTTATGCTTTACCGTGTGCTTCTGAATAAAAAATAGTAAGACAGAATGTCAGCTTGGATTCTTAGCAAAACATAGTAATAAGCAGTATTTTACTAGTACAACAGATGGCACAATCCGTCAACAAAATGCTTGTACACCATTGTTAGGAATATAGACCTGTATCTAAGCAGTAAATACAGATTTAGAAAATGATTTCTTCCCATAAGGCTCTTCTCACCTTTAGCAGATCACATTGTCATGTCACAAACTGCAAAATGTTGATTTTATCCCTCATCCTGAGCATACAGTGAAGCCCCCTGTTCTGAGGAGAGACCTCCAACAGGAGCAGACTCAGGTGATGTAGCCATCTGTCTGCAGCAGCTGGTAGAGACAGGTGGCAGCCAAAATGTTCCTGAAACAAAGCAAATGCAGATGACGGGTCGAGAATTAGAGATGAAGGTGTGGAGCTCTGCAACAAGAAGGAGGAAAGATTTAAAGCAGAAGCTTCTGTATGACTCCAGGTTTTTAGTCTTTTATTTTTCAGCTATATTGTACAGTGTGTTTTCAGTTGTGTCAGTATCATTGATTCAACAATGCACTAATGACAGACATGACCTACTTTGTCCCAATAAGCTGAACAGTGTGTTTACTAAATATTTATTCCCTGTAACAGCTTAAATGGAGGACTCTGATGTCAAAATGTCATCTTTTAATTGATGTGTTTAACTCAAATCAGGATAAGAACTGTTCTAGTAAGCTTAGACAATTTAAAGCTATAAAAATTATAGTTATAAGGTTTTCTCTGAGCTTTGTTCACTACAAAACAAATATGAATGATGTGGAACAAATAAGATGAAGAGCTATCTAGAAGTTTGGTGGGTTTTATCAAAGATAAATGTCAAAAACAACTTTTTTTTTTTTTTTTTTTGCCAAATTATCATTGTTGAGGTTTTTTAGCAGTTTAAACACAACTCGAACGGTCTGCAAGATGTAATAAAACAGTAATAGCATTCTATAGACACTGTGTTCAAACTAAATTAAAATGACAAATACAAACAAAAACCAACAAAGTGCCCCTCATAGAGTCCTGATTATATTGCAACCCATCACAAACTCCACACAGCATCTCCATACCAACGTATCAAATACAGCAACGTATGTGCCTTGAGAGATTTGTTTGTATTTAGGAAGTGCAGTGCACGCATCCTTCAGTTGCTAGCCTCCTCCCGCCAAACACACACACTAGAGCAACTATCAGTTTTCTGGTGTCACCACATGAAATACTTTAATACAATCTTAAATACAGCTTCATATTTTAGGAGGATCACATGGGTGCTTCATTACAATTCAGATGAGATCAAAAAGTGTGTATGTGACCTTGTGATGAGGGTAAATTGATAAAAATAGGGGGATCTTATCAATTTAAAAGACAAGAAGGGAAACTAGACAGATTGTACTGTCTGAAAGAGTCAGGAGTCACATAAGGTAAAGTTAAAATATGAACAAGCTGGTAAAATATGCTTGCATCTAAAACTGTGCTTCCTGTGTGTTGGTGTGTTTGCCTGGAAGAAAAAAGCCCTGAGGGAACAGTGGCTGATGGATGGTCTGAGTCAGCAGTCGGAGGAGGAACAGGAGGCCATGAGGCTTCAGGTTCAAGATGAGCAGCAGCAGAGTGATCAGCTGCAGAGCAACATCCTCAGGTAACCTTATCCTGAAAGCGTCTCATTCTGGAGACAACATGGAAAGATGTCACAGAGCTGCAGTTTGTTATAGTTTATAACTACTGTAACTATGATTTTTTTATTTATTTTTTTTTTTATTTTTTAAATAATTGGAGAGAAATTCACTTTTAATAGCAATCCAATTATGGAACAGTAGCTTCTGAAAATAAAGATCTCATTTTATTTTTTGCCAGCGATTTGCTTTAAAGCATCATAAGCATCTCTTCCCTCTGATTAGGGACAGGGACAGCAGCAGGATATCAGATTTAACTTTTTCTTCTTTTTTCAGGAGGTTTGACCTTAGTAGTTGTTAGTCCATGAAGTCAGACACATCCTTTTGTTGTGGCTCCATCACTAGAAGAATAGGTTGCTCACATCAGGTCTGGGAAAAGCTGCCAAATCCCACTCAAAGGAAAAGACCACGCGCTGTTTTACTCTAAAAATACTTGTTCTACTTGCTCTAATATTTGAGAACAGTAATTAAAAACTCTGGATTTTCAAGGATCCAAAACAACAGCCAGAGATCTCTTATAGTATATTAACAAGGCTAAGAGTAACCTGGCTAGTTATGGTTATTCTACCTTGATTTTCCTGTCATTACATTGATTTAAACAGATTCATGCATAAAAGTTTAATCAGCTGTTCTTTCACTGACTGCAATTTATTTACACCAGAATTATGGCAATGTAAGAGTTGAAGGTAAATATTTCTAGGACGGAAGGAAGGGGTGATGAGGACTTTGATGGAGATGACAGAGAATGATGATGTTTATGGGAAAACTATACTGTAGATGGAGCAGGACAGAACGCTGATGATCCCACTGAAGGGAGTTTGTGGGGCAGCAACAAGGCAACAAAGCAACATCTGCAACTGGCGACGAGGCTGCAGCTACAGCTGTTGGGAACACTGTGGGTGCTGCTATAGGAAGCTTAGGTGCTGCTGCCATAGCTGCTGCTACTGACGTGGAAGCTGCTTGTATAGCTGAGGAGAGTGCACCCTGCTCTCTGCTGCAGATACCTGAAACGTGCACCATGCTGCAGCTCTCAGGGGGGTACAGCAGGTGGCGCAAAGGCTCTTAAGCTCTGAAGCAACCTTAGAGTGATGAGCAGAGGTCTGGGCCTGGGAGCAAAGAGGTGAAACTTGGCCGTGGATGAGAAGTGAGGTGAGTTTTGGGTTGTGGATGAAGCTGGCTCAGGCTCAACGATGCAGCAGGTTGTAGCAAGGGTGCTGAGAAAGCAGGGTCGATGACCAGTCCTGAAAGAGCTGCCGGGGGGAGAATCTCAGCGGGGAACTGAGGGAAGATGACTAATAAACACAGAGGCAAGCAAGCAGGATGAACAAAAGCTGCAGGTTAACACACACAAAAAAGCGGAACATAAGAAATTACTGAGAAAGTGAAAACAAAAAAAAGAACTTTTAGCAATATTGAACAACCAAAATTACAAAATGCAAAAACTGAAAACCAAAAACACCAACACTGATGGATCAGGTGTTTGTATAAATTAGGCAATAGTGATCTCCAGCTTTGGTATTTTGTGTAACTTGTCTGTTAAGAACATTTTAAAAATGTTTTCACTGAATGCTTATGTAAGAAATGACATGAAATGTGTCAATAGTATGGCCACAACAGACAATGGTGAGCTAATTGTTTCAAAACATTTTGAAATACCTTAGACCTGAGAATTATTATAGTAACCATATGTTCCAACCATTGATGTGCACTGAGGTTCCTGACTGGTGATCATTGACTCCTCCTGAGTTGGATGTTCAGATACCAAAAAGAAGCGTGTGTGTAAAAAAAAAAAAAAAAACAAAAACAACAATTAAATTGAAAACATTTTGTTCTTTTTAATCATTTAACATTGCTTTAAGAAATTTCAGTGTTCAACAATATGGTAGCAAGAAAAATAAAAGAATATTTCAAACAAGTTTCAAATGTTTTCTTTGCCTCACTTTTTTAAAGTTATGATCAAAAATTGTGTATGATCTTACCTTTATTTGTAAATAAAGTTCATTCTCCTATCCTCCTCCATGAATATGTCTGTCACTGTTGTAAAAATTGTCCTAGTTTTTCTTTTCATTTTGTAAGTCTGCTCCTTTAATGGAGATGATCACCAAGGAGGAAACTCATCCTCAACAGCTCTAACTGTACCTGAATTTGGACCCACCCAATGTTTTATATTTTTCCGATTGTTTTCGGGCTTTTTAGTGCATAGAAGAAGGCCACATGTTACCCATTCTGCCTATGGGGCTCAGCACCGCCTCCTGTCAGTAAGCTATAGTACTTTCTGCCTCACCCTGCGCAGTTATGGCAGATTAGAAAGACTAAATATGTCACACACATTTATTAAATATATATTAGAAAGATTGTGGAACATTAGTAAGTGTAACATGTATAAACAAACATGTATATTGGCAATTGGGCATGTGGCAACTGCCAGCTTCATTCAGTCTGTGAATAGTCATAGTGGATTTAATGATAACAAAAACACAGGAGAATGAGGGAATCCAGAGCACAAACAAAACATAAATCCTGGGACCAAACGATGAACACAACAAGGAAAAAAACTTGGGCAAGAAAACAGGAGATAACCAACAGAATAACATGTAGCAAGCAGAAGAAACCAGCAAGGAGCGGGAGAAGGAGAGGAGCTTAAACACTGGAACAAAGGCCGGGGCTGATGACTGAATGACAGCAGGTGTGGGAGATTAACTGGAGAGGAGCTGAGGAGGGAGAGAACGGCAGCAGGGGGTGAGGGAGAGCAACAGGGAAGCAAGGAAAAGAATCTACATGTAACTGAGGATAACTAGACACTGGGAAATAACTAAAGATTGAAACCAAATAACTAAAGTGAACGGAAACATGGCTGATCGAATAAATATAAGAAACACAGGATGACAAGATACAAGGAGAAAACTGGACGTAAAGAAATAACTCTAGGATAACTAAGAAAAAAGACTGAAATGATCAACATAATCTAAAAGTAACTAAAATACTCAAACTAAGCACTGGACAAACAAAAGGGATAAACTAGACTGGGGAAATCAATACAAAGAAATGACAGAAGCAGAAGTTATCCTCTAAGCAGGAGTTATCCTGCTTAGAGGATAAGTAAAGACTGATCTAATCAAAATGCAAGAGAATAAACATAATCTAAAATAAAATCAGTTCAATCATACATACATTCCAATTGATCCTAGTTATCAAACAGTGCAGTAGCTCAATTAATTATTCAAAGTAGTTCAAAAAGTTTCTAAGGAAACCCAGCAGAGCATCGAGTCTTTGTCTTGCAGCGTCCACTCCCCCTGGACGAGCATGTAGCGACCGCATGGCGTTGTGTCGTTGATTTTACAGCAATCCCTCACACCAAGCCTGCATGTAGCAACAGTGGAGAGGAAAAACTCCCCTTTAACAGGAAGAAACCCCCAGCAGAACCAGAACCTGGCTCAGTACAAGCGGCCATCTGCCATGACCGACTGGGGGTTTGAGAAGACAGAGCAGAATGCACAGTTGTATTTATGAATACTAATTTTTTTTGGTTAGCAACCTGCTAGATCTGGGGTGACCAAGTCCAGTCCTGGAGAGCTACTATCTTGCAACATTTAGATCCATCCCTTCTCCAACATACCTGCATTAAATGACTGCTCGTCACCAGGCCTCTGTAGTGCTGAATGACTGATGGTAAGGGAAAGCAGCTAATTCATTAAGGTGTGTTGGAGATGGGGTGCATCTGAAAGTTGTATACTGGTAGCTTTCATGGACTGAGCTTTGGCACCCCTGTGCGAGACTGTAGAATCAGGAAGTATTCCTGATCAGAAAAAACAACATGAAAGTTTTTCATACTTAACACAAGTCCTCTAAAAAAAAAAAACAAAATCCACACTTCTAATCTGTAACACTTGCAAAGAATATGTTTTTGACATAAAATGTGATAACACAAGATACTATTTTTGACATCTCCAAGACCAAACTAAAAACCAGAACAAATCCTAAACATTTTTACCTGTAAGGAAAGATGGATTATACAAATAAGGTCTCATATGAGTGTGGTCCTCTGAATTTAGGCTAAAAGCTTTCAAAGGATCTGGTGTAATAGCTGCCTAGTTTGAATGGAGACCAAATAATTAAGTTGACTGACTGGTATCAAAAAAGAACAGACCACTAAACATGAAGTTCTAGTTACATTAACCTTCTTTCAAAACATGGACTAATCCGGTGATCCAACAACAGAGAAACGCAAAATTTTGAGCTATTTTCAAATGTGAATTTTTTTCTTGAACAAACCTGTATTTTTTTTTCCCACACAAACTGGTTTATTCTAAAGTTAATTAGGTCATCCTTCACAGAGATAAACCATCTAACTGTATAAACCAAGTCCATAGAAAAAGACCTACTCCCAAAATGATAATTCATATCAAAAGCTCATTAGTAAAATGCTACAGAAATACCACGAACAATCGCCTGGATCCATGACTACCTGACAAACAGACCACAGTTTGTGAGACTGAAGGACTGTGTGTCGAACCAGGTGGTCAGCAGCACAGGAGCACCACAGGGGACTGTACTCTCACCATTCCTTTTCACTCTGTACACTTGAAACTTAGAGGTACAAGTCAGACTCCTGTCATCTACAGAAATACTCAGATGACTCTGCAGTGGTCGGGTGGATCAGAGATGGACAAGAAGCTGAGTACAGAGAGCTGGTGGACCGCTTTGTGGCCTGGTGTGGAAACAATCATCTCATCTTGAATGTGAACAAAACAAAGGAGATGATTGTAGATTTCAGGAGAAACAGGGTCAGATCAAACCCTGTTTCCATCATGGGAGAAGAAGGGGAGGTGGTTGAGGAACATAAATACCTCGGTGTTCATCTGGACAACAGATTTGACTGGAGACTCAACAGTGAAGCGTCTACAAGAAGGGACAGAGCAGATTGTACTTCTTGAGGAAACTAAGATCCTTCAAGGTTTGCAGCAAGATGATGCAGATCTTCTATAAGTCTGTTGTTGAGTGTCATCTCCTCTGCCATCATCTGTTGGGGCAGCAGCATCAGAGCCAGGGACCTAAAAAGCCTCAATAACCTGATAAAGAAGCTGGTTCTGGTCTGAGGACGACTGTGGAACCTCTGGAGATGATGATGCAAAGAAGGATTTTGCATAAAATCAAGAAAATTATAGACAACCCCAGACATCATCTTCATGAGACTGTCATTGGAAAACAGAGTCTCTTCAGTCAGAGGCTTCTTCAGACTGGTTGTAAAATGGACCGCTACAGGAGATCTTTCCTGCCCACAGTCATCACCATCTATAAGAACTCCTTGACTAAATGAGTTACAGCAACATTTAATTTCCCTTCGGGATAAATAAAGTATTTCTGAATTGAATTGAAATAGGAGAAATATAGATTTGCCTAGTGCAAATTAAATTCAAGATATCTTGAAAAAAAATTATGACTAGGCAAAACAAAATTAGAGATATCTGGAACTGCAATTTTGAATAGTTAAAAATCCTTTTAAGATATCTCTGAATTAACAATAAATAAAATAAAAATAAATGAATAATAAATAAAAAATAACATGAAAAATGATTTTTGAAAATGCATCAATTCAGCTTGGGAACATGTTATCAGTTGCACTTTTAGCTTTTCAAAGCCGGTTTTAAGTGTACTGTGTTTGTCGTTTGAGAATAAATAGAAAATTCTTTGCTGATTTCTGAAGCAGTCTTAAAGTTCACAAAGCTTTGCGTTCTCTCCATATTCGATACTGCTGAGCTCTTTCTACACTGAGGCAGCTGCTTGGACAGCTCAGTGTCTGCATAAGGGGGCTTACGCGCAATTCTTAACTGAGATCTAAGGATGTCATTTTGACCAGTTATAATTACGTTCAAGACATCTTGAATTGTAATTTGGGATGTGTGACCCTTCAAATGATGAATCTGATGACGTCATTTGAGATAGCTTGAAAAGAATTTTGACTCGTCAAAATGTAATTAAAGATATCTTGAATTATTATTCTTACTAATCAGCATGTGAATGCAGATATCTTAAATTACCATTCGGAATAGTCAAAATGTCCTTTTGTCAAGTCAAAACTCATTTTAAAGATATCTAGAATGTAATTACGGATAGTAAGACGAAACCGATTTTATGTTAAAAGGGCCTGCCATATCCACCCATCACCTCCGTAAGGTCAAGTAAACCCGACCTATCCAAGCGTATCAAACACAGACTTGTCCGCATAGTAAGTCTGGTGGTCACAGCAAAACCATTAGCTGCTACCACACGTTGATGCAGTCTAGCGCCTTCCCACCGGAACAGTCCTCTGAAGTGATGCCAGAATTGAATTTCACCTGCACCTGACCATAATGTATAAGTCCAAATCAAATGCAACGTTTGTCACTACATACACGACTTTCAGCTCTTAGCTCTTTAATTTTTTTTAGGGTAAAACTCAAAGTACACTCACGAAGTAAATGTCCAGTATTACTCTGAATTTATTATTAATTCAGAACGGTTAAGTTTAACACGTTGAGAATTGAACCCCACCGAACAGCGCGGCTAATTACGATTAGAAAATGTGTTAAGAGCAAATAAGCAACGACACATCGACCTAAAACACAAACAGTTAACTGTTTCAAATTTAAGATTGAAAAACTATTAACTATTTTTTTTTTTTTTTTTTTTTTTTTTTTTTTTTTTACACCGTTTATTAAATGTTTGCTTGTCGTGGGCAGCATAATTCGCTTGCTTAGGCTAATTTCAAATATTCTTGGAGCCGTTGAATAAAGAAAACTAACTTATGGGCGCTTAACCATTCTTAACTAAATGAACTGTTTTCATTGTAAAAATTATTACCATTGTAATTTGCTTACTGTTTAATCTGAATTTCGCCATCAGTTGGAGTTGCTCAGAACGGACGACAGTTGCACGTGGTCGGTACAGGATCTGTCTCGGGAAAGGCTTACGTCGTGACGTCAGACGTAGAATACTAAATGTGCATTAAACTTAACTGTTTCACTTACAGTCAAACTAAGACGTCAATTTCAGATAAAAATGTGTGACTTTTAAGTTAATTGAACACATTAAAGTAAGTTGTCATCACTAAACCAAAAGAATTATGTGAGATTACTGTAAATAAGTCCATAGCATGAACTACAGCCCAAATACACTTTTTAGAGTGTATATTTAGTGAGTGTGATGCTGAAATGCTGAAATCATACAAAAATAAATTTCTAGAACAGTCAAGTGATATTGATTTTCTCTTCTCATTGTTAGTACCTATTTTACTTGTCATGATGACAGGTGAAGCACTGCCTCACCTGCCTCCCCTGACTGCACATCATGGATTCAAACTCACTGAAATTCATTCCTTGATCACATATGAGAATTATTTCACCATCTACATTGTAAGCACAATCATAAAGAGAAATAAAGGCAACATAGAGTCTTCTCTGTTTAGAAAACAAAAATCTAGCAGCTAATGATCTGAAGGTCTGAGCTGTGTGGGATTATAATAAAACATCCCCCACAAACTGGAATTGGAAACTGGAAACCTGCATGGTCTTAGAGAGGAAAAGGGAAATTAAAAATGGCACATCTGATGCAACAGTGTACACTGTTTAAGCTTATTGCCAAGACAGTCACACGCTATGGCTTTTATGTTCTTGCACTTAGTTTTAGGAATAGGTTAGGACACAGTCCTCCATCTCATTTTGTTTGCTGTAGTGGTTTTCTTCCTGTATTAAAGTTTGTTTATTGCCATTCACAGAATAGAAAAAGAGATCAAGGCCTTGGAACAGAAAGAGCTCAGCGTCTCATTCAATGAAGAGATAGTCCTGAAGCGGTTGAAAGAGGTGGAGCAGACGCCTGAAGACATTATTAAGGTAGGCTTTAATCAGACCATCACCTTTTACAAAAAGCTTCTTGGGTTGTTTTCTGCCACACTTATGGTTTTTGCTTGACATGCTACAAGCTCATTGCTGTTTCAGTGCTTGAACAAATTGCAAAAACTGTAGTAACTAACATTTTTACACTTCAGAAGAACCATGTGGTTGGATTTATTCTCAGATGCTGCAGATACCAAAAGAGTGATTTGTTAAACTATATCTGTAAACGGAACTTTAAATCACATACATGTTACCAATAGGATAACTGCAGATGAAGATCTGCTACCAGTAGTTTGTATGTAAAACTGATTAGATTAAAATTATGGAGAGACATTTATGTTGAAATGGGAACTTACTTACTGAAGTTACCTGAAGGCAAGTGCCACTCTTTGTCAGTCTTATCTATATTTCCATTCACAAACAACATAAAGGCTTACCTATAACATTCACACTCAGTAATGAATGGCCAGTTTGTTGACATTTCTTTCTATGGGTGAGGCCATTTATGTCTACCTTTAGTTGCTGAGAGAGAGTTTCTCCTCTCAAAAAATTACATGTAGTTTGTCTAGCTCAACCATGCACAAAAAGCTACTTTCAAACATGGCTTAAGCAGAAGCAGTCTGATGTTAAACCAGACAGAAGGAGATAGTAAAACGTTAAAATTGACTCTAAGACCATGGGTATAATGCACAGAGGGGTACGCATGAGAGATGTCCCCCACACTTCCTGTGTCTGTGCCCTCTGTCCCCTAACACTTTTTTTTAAACAACTATCTAATTAAGTCTTGAGATGCGGTAAGATGTTTTTCCGGGCTGTCTTTAAACACACCGTGAGCATACACTTGCTAAGGTCGGTGATACACCTGTGGATACTTGATGGGAGACGTGCTGCTAAGCAGTGCTGCTCAGTGAGGACTAGTTAATCCATGTCAATATATCATGTTAAGCTAGTTAACAAGAATATTAATGTCATTACCCGTTTTAAATCCCTTGCTAGTTAGTTAACGCCAGCAATAAACCCAATACTCTTTCATTTCTGTACAGAAGTTGTGCTTACTGTTGCTTTCCACATATTTAGAAGAAATCTTCATTGCCATATTAGAAAGAGCAAAGAGACAGGGAGGAGACATTAGACCAGAGGCCAGCAGCAGGACAATGATGATGCAGGTTCTTCTCAGGTAAGGAGACATTATAAATTGCTGAAAAAAAGATTGCAGGGAGAAATGCGGCAGGTGTCAGGACAGGGTTTTTAAAGATATTTCAGAATTATTCACATTCACACTCCAAAATATTTTTTCATCTGCATTATAATTAACACAGGGACAAGGCATGTGTAGTTTATATTTAGACATTTTTGTTTATTTGCTTTGCATTATTTGTGTTAAATGCAGCAGGTACAGGTCATCCCATTTTTTAAAATCTTAATTAATTTTGCATAAATAGAATAGAAAGAATAGAAACAGCCTTTATTGTCCCATAAAGGGCAAATTCAGGTGTAACTGCAGCAACAGATAAAACAGTTCTTAAAGTGCACATCAGCGAACAGCCCACCCTCGAACTCTCTGGGAGCTAAGCGGAAAAATAAATCTCTGATGAGACGACTAACAGGAAGGACTCCTCACCTAGATGACACAGAGTTCCCAGCATTAAATAGAGACATCCCTTCTTCAACACCTGCTCCAAGAAGTAAACATCACCCAGCTGGAGCCGTCAAAACTCCATCTTCCTCAACCCCGGCACCAAGGACAAAACAACCAATTCGGGCCAGAACACATCCGGACTCTGCTGGTATCCCACTGAAAAACAGGTTTGCTGTGCTTCAACAGGAGTCCCCAAACAACAACAGGAGCTATGAGGCAAGATCAACACAATGTCCTCCTAAAATGAACACCAAGAAAACAAAAGACATGGCAAAAGTTCTTATTGTGGGTGACTATGTGGTGAAAGAAATCCACAACCTTTGCAATACAAAGAGGACGAAGGTGAATCTGCTTCCCAAATGACACAATTTCTGATGTTACTGCAAAAATACTCTCAATAACCACTGATCACCCAAATATTGAAACTCTAATTAAACACACTGGAGCTAAAGATATCACCAAACAAAAATCAGAAATCCTGAAAAATGACTTTAATCATCTTCTAAGCACTATTGGAAATATAACAATGAAGATGTTTATCAGTGGACCGCGACTGACAATCTGACGGGGAGATGAGAGATACAGCAGACTGCTTATGATTAATAACTGGCTTATCAAAACATTTGCTTGGCAGCTCAGTGAACTTCATTGACAATCACAATGAATCTTCTGGGAGTGTTATCTATACAAATGAGATAGAGTATCCTTAAATAGGACTGAAACAAAACTTTTCACCCCAATCATTTTACATGCTTTTATCAAAACAACCTGCTCCCCCCAACCACTGGACAAAGTAAACAATGAGATCACTGTCCCAGCCAAGATATGGGAGGAATCTGGCCATGGCTCCAAACCAGCATGTCTGATAAGGATGGATCAGGAGCACGTTCTCCCAAAACAAACTGATAAATTAGCTGGAAACGGAGCTGCTGTTCTATATCTATGTCTGATTGTCATTTTTGGTGAAAGTTTTCTGATCCTCATGCAGAATTTCACACAAGAACACAAATCTAGAGTCTGTTTTCCTGACATGAAGGTAAGTCCAGGTAACAAAAATACTCTTTCAAGAACAACAAGATTCTTAATAAAATTTGACATAAACATGAAGCTTGACTGTACCAACTGCATGGGACCATCAAGCAATGAGTGACTGCTCAGCAGCTTAATACAGCCTCAGATTGCTGGAATTAGGCACAGGTGTGTCAGCCTGTCAGACTCTCCCATGAATATCTCTGCTGCAGCAAGAGCACTAGCATGGACACACAAACAGGAACCTAACATAAATGGTATCCTTTGCTTGTGTTCTATATTGAAAATTAAATCATAAAATGTTTAAAGGAATTCACTCTTAAATTTTCTCTTCAGATCATCAGCAACTGGGAGATTGTCTGAGAGTTAATGCTAACTTTTCAAGTGTGTTCAAAAAAGTCAGAAATGTCTTTTTTTCCATATCATGTTCATATTTTAAAAATGTATATAATGCATCCTCTTGATGCCCAAACAGCCATAGATTGAATTATTGTAACAGGTAATTCATGCGGACTTGAACGAGAACAGAATATCTCTCTGCTTAATTTTTCTCAGTGTTAATTTCCATCGTCTTCTCCTTTTACATATAAGTAATTCTGCCATTGGAAAAAATGGAAACACTGCATACTTGTTTTATATAACAGAAAACTATGTAAATTGCAGCTTCAACACAATTTTAATTTTTAATTTTAATAGTTTCACCATGTTTGACCTTAAATAAATGACTCAATTTAAAGATACCAACTGTATCTATTTTAAAGCTATCTTAAATACTTCTATTATTATGGAAAAAAAAGTGGATGAGATGTTCATAAAGTATTTAATGTTAATGTCTATCACCATTTGGATTTGAAGTTGGAAGGGAGAGGGAGGGGCAAATCATAATCTTGCAAGGTAAGATGGCTTTGTATAGGACAGATGTTAGTAAGTAGTTAGTAGGTCCAAAGATAACATCTGGATGTGTAATTGGAATCAGGATTGGTGGGATTGTGATATGATGCGCTTCATTGACACAGATGTCTTTCATAATTTCGCCATTGTTTATGTCCGGATTTACTGCATCTGGTTTCTGCTGGTTCAGAGATTTGATGCATGTCTCACATCAGTGATGTAAAAATCAGATAAAACGCGACATGACTGTTACGACTGCAGATGCTTTGAAAACAATCAGATGATTTAGTACTACATATGAAAGTGGCACAGATCAGATTTTTTAGGGGGTGAAGTGATCAGAATTGGTTGCATTCAGACTGTTGTGAAAAAAGCGGATATGGGTCGCATTTGGCTGCTGTGTGAAAGTAGCTTAAGACATCTTTTAAGTTGGTAAACATGTGGTGCTGCCTGTCATCAAGTTTAAATCTGACTACCTTCCACTTCCTGCTTGCTGCCTGTGACTCCTCCCCTAACCTCTACTTGTTTCTAACGAGATGAACTGACTGCGTGGTCATGCTTTGTTTCCTGAGAGGATCCTTCACACATACCAGGTAAATGGATTACTCACACGGCTGATGTGAAATGCCAGGACTAATATGCATGATTTGCCCTTTGTCCAGTTCAGCGTCTCATAGGCTGTCTCCCTCAGATTCATTAACACATTAACTTTTAGATGAAATGCTTATGGAATGCTTTAGTCTGCTTCACAGTGAATAATTGACTTCTCTCCTTTAAAAACCTTCACTCACAACTGCTCTGTCTTCATGTGTAGGAGCTAAACAAAGAGTTCCAGGCAGGTAACAACTTTTTCACTCTTTTAACATGTTGTGATTTATTTCAAATTCAACTCAGCATATTCATAGGTAACTTATTTTGTAAAAACTACAATATTTTACATAGATCAAATTAGGATCATAAAGATGTTGTGATAAACAACAGGATGTGAGTATCGTTGTAATCATCTTTTATTATCAACCTTACCTTTTCATACTTTGATGGATTTATTTCCTTTTAACTGGTAGCTCATTGCTTTTAAGCCCATTATTTTCAGCTCCTATCACCCACTGAAACTAAGAAGAATCTATTATTGTCATGTTTATTACTAAACTTAAAATTATTGGACATTGAAACTTTCCCAAAGCAAATGTCAGAGCTGTAATAGGAAAGAAAATGGAACATCTTTATTGATGCAGTTTCAGCTTATTCATAACCCAGCAATTGAACTGTTCAGTTTTGACCAAACTGCGTTATTTTATTTTCTTCAACAGAAAACAAAATGTTGATTTACCTGGAAAAAGAAGAAAGACTGACCAGTTTGTAATCCTGGAGGCCAAGCTGCTTGGGCTTTCTTTAAAGATTTCAAATACACTCCCTTTCTACCTTCTTAATATCACTACATTCCCCCAATCACAAAGTACCTCTTTGGTTTATAGCACAATATTCATAAAACAGTAATTGGTTCTTTCCTGAGAAAGAACCAATTACTGTGGGTTGGGATGACGTAGACCTGCCGTATCAATTTCACATGAGAAAGTCTCGTCTATAAACCAGGCTAAGCAGGCAAGTCTCTGGACAGTTATTCTTCACTTCAAAGGATTACTTTATTCATTTACTTCAGTACTTTATTCACTTTAATGATCATACTGAATAGGACAGATAGCTCTTGCGGTTTTGATAAACTATCCTTATTTCAATTGAGCTGCATATGAACAGTCTGGGAACTTGTAATGATGAGATTTTAATATTTTCTCAAATTTATTAGCTTATATTAGAATACAGTTTCCCAATTTCTTTCCCTGCTTTATAACTTTACTCTGATTATATTTTCAGTGCAACATAATTTTTTGCAGTCAGGACTGTTTCTAGCTTTTATGGGTCCCTTTGCAGGAAAAATACTAATATCGGAGTTAGTCAGGAAGTTTACATGTGACACCCTGATCTTTGTTTGGTCATTCCACTTGGTAGACACAAATCAACAGACATTGTTGCCTGAAAACACAAACAAAAAACAATGTCAGCCAAAATACACATATGAATAAAAAAAAAATAACGATGAGAAAAAAAAAAAAAAAAAAAAAAGTCATATTTTGGAATAGCCTAGCTAAAGTCCATGGGTTACCTGAAGAGGGATGTGGACAAGATTAAGCCCCCACACTCCTAGCAAAGAGGACTGAATTCTCAAACTGAGTCAAAGGTGCTGTTGCTAGTTCCAGGCTGTGCACACTTGCCCAACCAGGTTGTTGTACATCTTTTAAATGTACTTTTTCCTTCTAACAGATTCATTAGCTTGTCAGAGAAATTGTACAGAATAAATGTGCCACAGAATATGATGCCTAGCTTATGTGTCTTATATCGTACATTTTTAAATTTATACAGGATAAATATAGGCTATTTTAGTTCTTCTCAGAAGATGCTGAACATTTAGCTTTTGGGACTCTGCTTTTCATATAGCAAGAAACAGCTCTGATTGCAATGAAGGATCAGTGTATGGTAAAGGGGTTGTTCAGATGACATTAAGTTATGTGAAGTCATTCTAGTTCCCATATTAGTTGTATGACAGATGACATATCACCTTGAGCTTTTTGGTAATTAACTAAATCTGTAAGGACCCGGAAATTCAACCACACACAGAAGTACGTAAAAGAAAAACAAGTTTATTTAGTATCGGGAACTGGTAGCAGCTCAGGAAGAATCAATGAAGGTCTCCACAAGGGAATCCAATGCAGCACCAGGGGCTAGACGATAATCAGGCAGAGAGAGCAAACTTAACTTGAGGGTCAGGCAATACTCGGTGGTCGTGAAGCGGAGCTTGAGTCAGGGTCCAGAAATCCAGAAACAAAGGAATCCGTAACGGGCTTGGCAGGAGGGGAAGATCCGTGGACGGAAATGGGTCGAAGAAACACAAGAAGGCAAGGCATGAAACGCTGGATTTCTACTGGCTCGTGGCTGTCGCTAATCTGGCAGGGAGGCAGGGGCTGAGAGGAGTTAAGTAGAGCAGGGCCCAGGTGGCACAGATCAGCAATCAGGTGACACAGGTGAGTAGAATGAAAACTAATTACAGCATGGGCAGGACCAAACATGAATCATAACAGTACCCCCTCCTCAAGGTCCGGCTCCAGAAGGACCACCTGGCTGGTCAGGATTGGACCGATGAAACTCCCTGATAAGGGATTTATCCAAAATGTGTCGGGCCGGCACCCAGGAGCGCTCTTCAGGCCCATATCCCTCCCAATCCACCAAGTAATGGATGGACCGGCCCCAACGTCTGGAGCGAAGGAGGCGGCGCACCGTGTGAGCGGGACCCCCATCAATGATCCGGGCGGGAGGAGGGGGCCTGGAGGAGGGAACCAACCGTGAAGAGAAGACAGGTTTAACACGTGACACATGAAAGGTGGGACAAACTCTGAGAGTCCTGGGGAGGCGGAGCCGGACAGCCACTGGGTTGATAACCTTGGAAATCGGGAAGGGTCCAATGAAACGAGGGGCTAACTTCCGGTTTTCAACCCTCAAGGGAAGGTCCTTGGTGGACAGCCAGACCTTTTGACCTTCGGTGTAAGTGGGTGCCGGAACTCTGCGACGATTTGCAAATCTAGAACATAAAGCAGAGGACTTTAGAAGGGCCCTGCGGGTCTGGCGCCATACCCGCTGGCACTTCAAAGCAGAGGCATGAGCAGAGGGAACTCTAGTGGGCTTCTCTTGAAGGGACAAGACTGGAGGCTGGTAGCCATAAACTGTGTAAAAGGGAGACAGACCTGTGGAACTAGAAGGGAGTGAGTTGAGGGCATACTCCACCCATGGAAGGTTCTGTGACCAGGAAGAGGGATCATGTTCACAGAGCATGCGCAGCTTGGTCTCCACCTCCTGGTTGACCCTCTCCGTTTGCCCGTCAGACTGAGGGTGGAATCCTGACGACAGACTTACTGTGATGCCCAGGAGACCACAAAATTCTTTCCAGAATTTAGAAATGAACTGGGGTCCTCGATCAGAAACAATGTCAGTAGGTAGACCATGCAAACAGAACACCTCACGGGCCAGAACCGCTCCCATCTCCTTAGACGAAGGCAGTTTGCAAAGTGGTATCAGGTGGGACATCTTAGAAAATCGATCCACAACTGTGAGGACAGAATGGTTATTGGAAGTGGGTAAACCAGTAACAAAATCCATGGATATGTGGGACCATGGGCGGTGAGGAACCGGGAGGGGCCGCAGAAGCCCAGAGGATGGTCGACGGGATGGTTTAGCCTGACAGCACACTCTGCAAGCCTTGATAAACTCCTTTACATCTTGCAGCATAGTCTCCCACCAGAAACACCTCCTGATCACAGCTAGGGTCTTAGTGACTCCCGGATGACAGAAAAATTTAGAGGCATGACAAAAGGATAGTACCTCAGGTATTAGTTGCTCAGGGACAAATAGTCGATTCTTAGGACAGCTCTCAGGGATGGGGCTTTGCAGAGGGGCCTCTCTGATTCTCTGCTCTAGCTCTAGCCTGGAAACTGCTAGCCGCGCAGATGAGGGGAGCACATAGTCCACCTGCTTAGCCTCTTGACTCTCCTCCATAGTCTCATGCAGCCTGGAGAGTGCGTCTGGCTTAGTGTTCTTACTCCCAGGTCTGTAAGATAGTGAAAAATTAAAGCGACTGAAGAATAGAGCCCACCTGGCTTGCCTGGGGTTGAGTCTCCTAGCAGACTTGAGGTACTGCAGATTCTTATGATCAGTCCAGACCACGAAGGGTTCCTTAGCTCCCTCGAGCCAGTGCCTCCACTCCTCGAGGGCCAGTTTGACTGCCAGCAGTTCCCGGTCACCGACATCATAGTTGGTCTCTGCAGAAGACAGTTTTCTAGAAAAGAAGGCACATGGGTGAATCTTCTCATCAGTGTTTCTCTGGCTGAGTACGGCTCCCACCCCAGAGTTAGAAGCCTCCACTTCTACAATGAATTGGCGAGAAGGGTCCGGTGCAAGGAGGACAGGAGCGGAGGTGAAGGCCTTTTTAAGGTGGTCGAAGGACTCTGCAGCACTCTTACTCCAAACGAACTTGCACTTGGAAGTAAGAGAATGAAGTGGAGAAGCAACAGAACTGAAATTGCGGATGAACCGTCGAAAGAAATTAGCAAACCCCAGAAACCTCTGAAGTTGTCTACGGTCTTGTGGGCAGGGCCAATTCTTGATGGCGTCCGTCTTGCTGGGGTCCATGGAAATCCTGTTAGGAGAGATGACGAAACCCAAGAATGAAGTGGACGATTTGTGAAACTCGCACTTTTCTGCCTTGACAAACAGGTTATTCTGCAGCAAGCGGAGAATGACAGAACGGACATGAGTCTGATGGGTAGTGAGATCCTTAGAGAAAATTAAGATGTCATCCAGATAAACATAAACAAAACGCCCGATCATGTCCCTGAGGACATCATTGACTAGAGCTTGGAACACTGCGGGAGCGTTGGATAGGCCAAAGGGCATTACCAGGTATTCATAATGGCCGGTTGGAGTGTTAAAAGCCGTCTTCCACTCATCCCCCTCCTTGATACGGACTAGATGGTAGGCATTTCTGAGATCGAGCTTGGTAAAAACTGTGGATCCCTGAATCAGGTCGAAAGCAGTGTTCATTAGGGGAAGTGGGTAACGATTCTTGACTGTGATGTCATTCAATCCCCTGTAGTCAATACAGGGTCTCAAAGAACCATCCTTCTTGCCCACAAAGAAAAAACCTGCACCAGCTGGAGAGGATGAAGGGCGGATAATGCCTGCCTTGAGTGCGTCACCGATATAATCCCTCATGGCCTTATCCTCCGGGCCGGAGACGGCCTTTGGGAGGAAAGGTTCCAGGAAGCAAATCAATTGCACAATCATAGGGCCGATGGGGTGGAAGGGAAGTGGCGCGATGCTTATTAAAGACTTCCCGAAGGTCATGGTAAACAGCCGGTACCTTGGATAGGTCGGGATAGGTCTCCTGTCCCGAGATAGGGACAGAAAAAGGGACCGAAGCTGCTAAGAGGCAAGTGGAATGGCAAGATGGTGACCAACCCAACACCTCGCCCTTCACCCAGTCAATGTGGGGGTTGTGTTTTCTTAGCCAAGAAGCCCCCAAAATGACAGGGAGACCAGGGGACTCTATTATCAGGAAGGAGATAAGTTCATGGTGATTCCCAGAAATACTGAACTTAATGGGACCCGTTTCATGGGTGATCTGGTGAAGTACATGGCCATCAATAGCCAAAACTTCAAGACACTTAGAGGTAGGTAAGAGTTGGATGCCCAGAGATTCGGCAAGACCACGGTCCATGAACTCAGTATCTGCTCCTGAATCTATAAAGACTGGGAGACGCTTGGTTTGACAATCAGCTTGGAGAGTGGCCTGAACAGAGAACGAAGAGGATTGCCATCGCTTTTGGCTCAGCAGGAGCCTCTTACCTCCTGCTGAGCCTGGCCTTTTACAGGACACCGACTAAGTAGGTGACCCTCTCCACCACAATAGAAACAAAGGCCTCTCTTAAATCTCCGCTCTCTCTCTTGTGGGGACAGGCGAGTTCGACCAATCTGCATAGGCTCCTCTCCCGGAGAGGTAGGTGAAGAACTCAAAGGTGGAGCCGTGACTGGTGGCTGTGATCTAGGAACAGATTCAACATGGTAAGTATGACTGAGGGAACTCCTCTCCAACCTTCTCTCATGGAGCCTAGCATCAATTCTGGCGGCCAGGGTTTCCAGTTCCTCCAGGTCCTTGGGAGCATCCTGGGTAGACAGCTCATCCTTTATCTCCTCACTGAGACCCTGATAGAACGCATCACATAGTGCCTCATCGTTCCAGTCACTTCCTGAGGATAGAGCATGAAAATCGATTATGTACTCAGTTACTCGCTTCCTGCCTTGTTTGAGTCTGAGCAACCCACGTGCAGCCTCCCTCTGAGGAAGAACAGGATCGAAGACCCTGATTAGTTCCTTGGAAAAGTCCTGGAACCGATAACAAATGAGGGAGTCCCTCCGCCATTCTGCAGTTCCCCATAATTTGGCTTTTCCCGAAAGGGGGGAAATAGCATAGGCTACTTTAGCACGTTCAGAGGGAAAAGATGACGGCTGAAGTTCAAAGATTATTTCACACTGAGTAATGAAGGGACGACACTGACTCTGCTCACCTTTAAACACCTCCGGAGGAGACAGACGGGGCTCAAAAATGGGTGAGACCTGGAAACCAGATGTAGCGGCTTTGAGGCTGGGAGAAGGGGCTCCTTTAGGGGAGGGAAGGGAGGACATCCTATCAAGCATGCTCATCATTTGTTGCATGTTTGACTCCAGGCGGGTAATAGCGTCTTCAACACTTGAACGCCACTCCTGTGTGGGTGACGGGTCCATAGTGGCCAGATTATTCTGTAAGGACTCACTGGGAGGACCCGGAAATTCAACCACACACAGAAGTACGTAAAGGAAAAACAAGTTTATTTAGTATCGGGAACTGGTAGCAGCTCAGGAAGAATCAATGAAGGTCTCCACAAGGGAATCCAACGCAGCACCAGGGGCTAGACGATAATCAGGCAGAGGTTATACACGGAGAGGCAGAGAGAGCAAACTTAACTTGAGGGTCAGGCAATACTTGGTGGTCGTGAAGCGGAGCTTGAGTCAGGGTCCAGAAATCCAGAAACAAAGGAATCCGTAACGGGCTTGGCAGGAGGGGAAGATCCGTGGACGGAAATGGGTCGAAGAAACACAAGAAGGCAAGGCATGAAACGCTGGATTTCTACTGGCTCGTGGCTGTCGCTAATCTGGCAGGGAGGCAGGGGCTGAGAGGAGTTAAGTAGAGCAGGGCCCAGGTGGCACAGATCAGCAATCAGGTGACACAGGTGAGTAGAATGAAAACTAATTACAGCATGGGCAGGACCAAACATGAATCATAACAAAATCATCAGAGTGGTGGTAGCTAACAGTTAGTCAGATGTACACTTTATGTTGTAGCTGACAGGAAAACGGATACAACACTATGTTAGTAAATATTAACTTTCTGCGTAGATCAGTAGATCATTGTTTGGTGCTGTTTTGATCAGCTAAACAACATTTGTGTTTCTATAGTTCTATTTTTTCTAAAATGGGTTGTCAGTTTCAAAAACACCTGCAAACATGGGACCGTTTCCAGAAAGGTTTTCATCCACACGGAAACACAGAACAGCCCAAAACTTTATATTTTTACTTCCCCATGCCTCTAAGTGGTGCTAAACATGGAGTATGAGACATGCTTATACCCTCCACAAAAGGTCAGTGGTAAAACATAACAACAAAAATCAAGAATGGCAAATAACAAAGTGCGAGTGGAGTCTTTTTCAGGACTTTTTGCAGCTTTTGTCAAACCTTTAATGAGGTTCTGCAGCAGCTTCAGCACAAGCATGAATCATTATTGTTGTGTATAACACATTTGGGGTTATAGGTCAGGTAAGAAGTTAGGCTACTACATCAGTGTTGTCACAAAGAGGCAATTTTGCTGTCCGCACGAATATGCAAGGGGGTGACATTTTGCCTGTGGAACCCATAAAACAAACAAACAACAAAAAAAAAGAACATTTAGAGTGTCCTAACAGGCCATTTCCGTGTGGAACCCAGGGCACAAATGGTTAAAAGCTTTCTTGTTTTAGAAAAAAATGTTCTCGTGTGGACAGGGCCTATGTGAGTTTTACCCCAGTTAAGCGTGTCGCTTGTGTTAGCCCAGGGGATTAGCTGCAACTGCCCAGTGCTCTCTAGCTCAGCCAAGGAAGGACAAAACTTTCAGATTTTGCATCAGCTGTGCAACATCATCAAAAATGGTGTGTCCCTGTGCTTTTTTGGATTTACTAGTAGTGTGACTATTGTCCAAGGGACTCACAATTAGATGATTCACCAAATTAGCAAATGAGGCAAATTGAAGATATGTCTGACGATCCTTTTAGGCTTCTATCACCTAAAAGGATGGACCTTATTTTCCAATGAACTCATGGTGATACGGTATGTAAGAGAACTGTTGTGAATAATAGCGAAACAGCTAAACCTCAAAAATCCAAACTAACCCTTTGAGGCCTTTTACACATCCTTTGCAGGGCTGCCAGTGAACATGGAGGATAGCATAATGGGCTTAAAAACATAAAGATGAGCATCATACCTTAATATACAGTTGATGGTCTGAGTACTTCATGAAAACATCTCTCTAAAAGCTATTGTGATCAATCTAACATGGTTGCCTTCACTTTTTTGTGTTTAATTTTACTTATTTTTCTTTGTTTTCAGGTGTGTCACATTCTCCCCCCAAGATCCAAGACATCTCATTGTTCTTTCCTCAAATCAAAGCAGAAAGCTCTCAAGTTGAAGAAGCCAACAGTGCTGAAACAAAACAAGGTACGATGCCCGGACATACTTAAAAGATATTTCTTCTTAGTAAAATAATCCCACTAATGACAGAATATTCACGTGGAAACTGGGGAACTACAAATAATAACAGATGCAGAATATGTTGAAGAACATTTAAAAAGTTAAATGCACAGCAGAATTTTTTTTGCAAATTGTGATCTGAGCCTTTCAGAAGAGCAGATAAACTCACTGTTTAACTGATGAAAAAACTGATAAATCCAGCTGCTAAATAAAACCCGTGAACTCTAAATTAGCTAATGTGTCATATGCTTGTTCTGCTGCAGTGTTTTATGTGCATCCATGTAAGAGGAAAAAACTGATTGACATTGATTAATGTAGAGTTGAGTACCTGTGAAGAGTGTAGCCATTAATCTGTTTTTTTAAAGTCCAGTAACAGATCCTTGATATTCTGTTGAGTAGAACAATAAGAAAGTCATTTTATCAGTTCACCTAAAACACCAGTAAACTAAGTCAACCTTCATTTTATTTACTATAACTGTAATGTTTCTTTTCTCATCCTATTAATGTCTTTTTCTCTCTTGCAGCAATCTTTGCAATTCAAATCAGTGTAGAACATAATACCAGAACAGGCAAAAATTTGGTGGTTTCTAGAGCAACCATAAGCCCAGACAGCATTCAAGAGAGGGGTCTAAAGGTATACGATGATGGACGCAAGTCAGTGTATGCACTGCCGTCAAAGGAGGACCCTAACGGAGTGGTTGGAGAGATGTCCAGCACTGAAGTCGAAGAGCTTCTGCATCAGGCCACAGATGAAACAGTGCCTGCTGAGGTTCAGTACCATCACCCAGTGTACTCCGTGCCATACACAGGGAACAGCAGACCATCAGCATCAAGGGCCCCAAGTCAAATACATCTCAAAGAAAAAACACATCTTATTCAAGACCTACAAGAACCAAAATCTCCATCTAAACTTCATCAACAGTTCACTTCAGGAGCCTTCGAGCCTGATGAGGAAGCAAAGCTGTGCTGTTTTCACACTGCAGAACAGTTCAAAAATAATATGAATCTAACTAGAAGGTCAAACTTTGGTGCCAACACTTCACTAGGATTCACCAACAGCAAGGCAGACACCATCAGTGCAGAACCGGATGGTCCCGTTCCAGTTACTGTGAGATCTGAAGTAATGCCTGCATCCAACCCATCAATTCCCTGGGGGTTACATCTACTTCTACCCTCAATGATCAGGGACACAGCTAAAGCTGATGAGACACTGAGTGACTTTCACGTCCACCCAGCCACAGAAAATATTGCATCTGTGAAGCTCATCAACACACTGCCAGAGGGGCAAGAGGAAAAACATGTAACAATGATTTTCAATGGCTATGAAAATGCTCTAGATGAAGAGGAGGAAGACATTCAAGCTGAGCTGGTAATTATAGGTGACAGTGATGGCGAAGAGAATCACGATGATCACAACAAGTGTCTCAACAATTTGAACTACAGAGAAGAATGTCTGTCATACCACCCAGAGGGATGCAAGAGTCAAATCTTCCAACCCAAAGTGGGGATAGCCAAAGTTGCTGGAAGAGGAGGTGTAGCTGACAACACTTACACACACTGGAGGGACCTGGAGCTCCACAAGCCAACATTCATCCACAGACCAGGGAAACACAGCTGCTCCACACTAGAGCAGAGCGTGAATGCGCCTGCAGACACAGGGTGCATCAGACAGGAGAAGCTGTGTTCAACAAGAAGATAAGACAGAGCTGAAAAAATAAATCAGCAAATGTCTGAATTTTTTTGTTGTTGTTGTTCATTGGAATTTGTTAGTTATGGCTGCAAACTGTGTTGTTGGCACCACCTGGCACAGAGCTTTCATTACATAATCTTAAAATGTTAAGGATTGAGTGTCAGTTCTAGTCACTTTTAACCAGCTGGTACTAAGCTGATCTAGTTGTATTCATAGCAAGCAACTACTTATTAATATGATGCTATTTAACTAATGTTCAGATTCTGCTATGATAGTTTTTTGTGGTCACTGGCTTCAAGAAATCCTAACAGTGATGCAGACAGTGGTTTTTCATGTTTTATATAAAAATATTGGTTTGTGAAGCCAAAATGACAAACTCAGGATTTCTTTTAAATCCAGCAGAAGAGCAGGAGCTCTTCAGCAAAGAATCTTCTGCAAAGGATCAGCAAATACAGTACCTCCTGCTTCTAGCTGATGTCAAAATCTGCAGTGGTAAAAGTGCTGACTGATAGGTTAAAAATAATCTCTTTTTCAACCTTAATAAAGTTGTTTATTTGCAGGATAAAAACATGTTGGTTGTATTGTTTCAGCATATTGTCTAAGCTGCACTCTGAGGCCTCTCAGCTGTGATGTTAGTTTCAATTTACAAGAAGATTCTTCCAGAAGTTAACTGCTGCAGTCAAGATTTTATACTTGCTGCTGACCGTGCACATTCACACACAGTCAGATGCCAGTTCAGTAAATACTTATATCCCGTATTTATTCCCAAAGCAAGTACAAATAATAGTTCAGTAAAAGATCAGAACAGCTGGAATGTCCATTCATCCATCCATCCATGCTCTGTATTCTAATATAAGCTACACACAAATGCTCAGAAGGATTTTAACTAAATCAATAAACATCCTTCAGACAGCTGCCATAAAATTAGCAACAACACATTTATCATTTATGGATCAGTTAATTATATAGAGAATTACATCCACAGTGCTGTGAAAAAGTATTTATCCCCTCACCTTGTTTTATAGGTTTTTGTGGCACTTGGGATCATTATGTCAAGTCAAGTTTATTTATATAGCACATCTCAGCAGCAAGGTAGTTCAAAGTGCTTTACATCATAAAAACATCGTACAGTTAATGAGAAAGAAACATTACATTTTGACAAATGCCATCATCAGAATCATCAAGCAAATACACATCAAAAATACCGATCAATGTTCCACAAACTACCAATCAAAGGCAGCTCTAAAAAGGTGGGTTTTTAGCCTTGATTTAAAGGAACTGTGTTTCGGCTGTTCTGCAGTTTTCTGGAATTTTGTTCCAGATCAGTGGCGCATTCTATGCTGAAGGCTGCTTCTCCATGTTTGGTTCTGGTTCTGGGGATGGAGAGTAGACCAGAACCAGAAGACCTGAGTGGTCTGGAAGGTTGATACAATAACAGCAGGTCTTTAATGTATTTTGGTGCTAAGCCATTCAGTGATTTAGAAATTAACAGAAGTATTTTAAAGTCTATTCTCTGAGCTACTGGTAGCCAGTGGAAGGACTTTAGAACTGGGGTGATGAACTCTGTTTTCCTGGTCTTAATGAGCTGCAGCTGTCTGATTGACTTTTTAGGCAGACCTGTGAAGACACTGTTGCAGTAATCAGTCCGCCTAAAGATAAACACATGGATGAGTTTCTCTAGATCTTGTTGAGACATTAGTCCTTTAATCCTGGAAATGTTCTTCAGGTGACAGAAGGCTGACTTTGAAAGTGTTTTTATGTGTCTCTGAATGTTCAGGTCTGAGTCCATCACTACACCCAGATTTTGGCCCTGATCACTAGTTTCTAGCCGTAACAACTGAAGCTGCATGCTGACTCTTGATCGTTCCTCTTTAGGTCCAAAGATAACTTCAGTTTTGTTTCTGTTCAGCTGAAGAAAGTTATGGCACCTACACGCAATGACTTGTTCCAAGCATCTGTTCAGTGACTGGATGGGTTCAGTGTCACCTGATGACATCGTAATGTAGAGCTGTGTATCATCTGCGTAGTTATGGTAACCAATGTTACTTGTTATAATCTGAGGTAGTTGGCACAAGTAGATATTAAATAGGAGGAGTCCCCGCATGTTACTTCCGTCCGCTCCGATGAGAAGTTACCTATTGACACATTTTTATTCATTAGTAGTCGACAAGGAGAAAGACAGAGAGAGAAAGGAAAGTGTTAAAGTTTAAAAACTTTATGTGTTCATTCTGATTAAGGAGACGAGAGCTGGCTGATTCTTCTCTGGACTTTTATTAGGAAAATCAAGGTAGGTGGTACATGTTCAAGCGATGACCAGTTCCAGGCTGGAAAAGGCTCTGTTCTAACAGTCAGATCTTAGTTTTATATCTCAGCTTGACGTCAACTGAGATTAAAATGGTTCCATAGTTACTTCCTGTCCTAACAGAAACATCACTGATACATAACATAATCCATATTATGACATAATTGGTGGGTGTTCTAAATAGCAGTAGTGGGATGTAATGAAGTACAAGTACTTCAATACTGTACTTAAGTACATTCTTCATGTATTTGTACTTTACTCAAGAAGATTTGCTTGTGTGTACTTTCAACTTTTACTCCACTAACATTTTACATCAAGTATCTTCACTTTCTACTCCACTACATTTCTATATGTTGCGTTCCACGTTTCATCAGGGGTCGCATTAACCGAATATTTTCCATCTTTGACGGGTTTTTTTAAACATTGACGTAAAAATCCGACAACCATCCGTCTTTTTGAGAGATTATACACACCTGACCACTTTGTGCAGAGGAACAGACAGTTTCAACTTTACTCAGAGAACATTGCAGAGGTCACTAAATCAATCAATACAAGAAAACTTTCCATCAGAGTATGACCTCTGATCTGGATGTTATCTGAGAGCTGACGACGGTGCTTTGAAGAGTTTATGGACAAGAGGCTTTGGAGTGTGTCTAGCGCAGCTGACACTGCTGCGGGATGATTATCCCGCTGAGGGGAGAGTTTGCAGGATTAGGTAACGTTCAGAGTCTTGCCAACTTCTGATCACTTCAGTTGGTGAAATTTTACATTTCAAAACTTTGTCACTGCAGAAAAAAAGTTAAATGTATTCAGCTTGACAATGACATGATGTGGATTATCTCTTCAGCTTGTTGTATATTAATTAAACACAATAAAAATTAAATGCAAATTAGAAGATTGCTGGGTGAAAATAGATTATGACAGGATTTTTTTGACACTGTTAATCAAAATGAAAAAGTCAAAATGAGAGTCTAGCGCGACGTCAGGATTACATTGCGTTTTTTAAATTTGTTTATTAGTTTGAAAGTAATCAATTATTTATTTGTGATCCAAAAACAACTTTCGGTCCTAAGTTTTGAAACTAGTGTCAGGAAATTAAAATATTGCTCACTATTTATGACCCATTACAAGATTGAATATACAATATTTTTTAACTGTGAAGTTGATGACAAACTAGAGTTGAAATGTCAGTGGAAATGA
This sequence comes from Anableps anableps, assembly GCA_014839685.1. Lineage (NCBI taxonomy): Eukaryota > Metazoa > Chordata > Actinopteri > Cyprinodontiformes > Anablepidae > Anableps > Anableps anableps. The sequence goes on from CM026082.1 coordinate 31,987,725, forward strand.
TCAGTGTCTGTTATTCCTTTGTTAGGTGTGTCCAATGTCCCTTTTTCAGGCAGACAACTTTTACTTGAATGTTTACTGCAGTTAAAATAACACATTGGTTTTGCTTTGTGTTAAATAAAAAACTTTCAAAGGTATAATCATTACTCTTTTTTTTTTCTTTTTTTTTTTTTTTTTTGCTTCCTGGCATTTAACTATGCAGATCACCCCTGAAATTCTGACGCACAGAATCATAAGTTTAAGTGTAAACTGTGTCAGAGAGTGAACACAATAAAAACATGCATTATCTGCAGCACTGTTCATTAAAATGGCACAACACTAATGATGTATTAAAGAAAATATACATAAAGTAGGCACACTTAATGATATTCTAGACTCTTGCTTTAGGGAATATTTTCAACAAGTACTTTTACTTTCAGTACTTTAAGTATTTTGAAAAGCATGTACAAGTTTTTTATTTTGCTCAAGTAAAAATGTTAGTGAGGTACTTTTAATTTTACTAGAGTACATTTATGTCAGTTTATTTGTACTTTTACTTAAGTACAGTGTTTGAGTACTTTTCCCAGCACTGCTAAATAGACACTCCATTGACGCATTATCAATATACATTGTCTGGGCACTGTTCAGTACAATATGCTCCAGCAGAGCCATCCTCTCTGAGTGCCTACTAGTCTATTAGAGCAGAGACAGAGCCAGTTATCTGCTAACATCCTTTCCAGTCTGACCCAGTATTTATCAAAACGACTGAGTCACAGCTAATTTTCCACATAGTCCTGTCCTCTTTAAACTGGCACCTAGAAAGGTATTCATACCCTTCTATAGGTGTCCATGCACTTCTTCTGAATTATAGAGAAATAGAATAGAGAACTAGAAATATTTTTATTGTCCCATGATGAGGAAATTTCTGTGCAACAACAGCAAAGTGGCAGTGACAGGCAATAACAGAAAAACAGACTCACACAAAGAATATAAAATATGTATAAAATATAATAAAGAATAAAAAATAATGTACAGTAAGGCAAAATTTCAACGTGAGTACTGTGTAGTTGTAAAAAATACTCAATTCCAGAGGAATGGAATGTGCATCTGAGTTGGATAATTAAAAATGTACAAGATGTTGCTTATCTTAGAGCATTAAAAAAATGCAAGCTATTTACAGGTAGTGACAATAGAAAAATGGCAGCGTTGTACAGATATTAGCATGCATATAAACACTTACTGATTCTGTTGGAAGCAATGATTGTTATAGAGTCTAACAGTTGCTGGGAGAAAGGATCTCCTATATTGCTCCTTTGTGCACCTAGGATGCAGCAGTCTGTCACTGAAGGAGCTCTCCAGCTCAGCAACAGCGTCATGCATGGGGTGGAAGACATTGTCCATCAGTGATGTTATTTTAGCAAGAATCCTACTATCTCTCACCACCTGCACTGGGTTGAGGGGTCATCCTAGCACAGAGCTGGCCTTCCTGATAAGCTGATCTAACTGCTTCCTCTCAGCTGTAGATAAGCTGCCGCTCCACTGAGAAGAAAAGCTGGCAGTTGTTACAGATGAGGGGGATAACAGCAGGGGGGACTGGGTTGGGGGATGGGTGGGTGACTGGTCAAACCCGTTAAAAAACTGGTTCAAGTCGTTCACCCACTTTAAGATCTCCTACAAAATACCTAATTACAGTTAGACAGATAAAGCTGGCCTCCTGGTACTCCTTTGATGACGCCCTAGAGCCGCTAGCTTGTCCACTTTGTTTGGAAGAGATCTCATGTTTCCCATTTTGACGGACGGGTTGACAGGTCTGTATGTTCTTCGGTTGCGACGCGTGATGCCTATGCGCATCCCACGTCTCTTCTTTCTCAGCTCGCGGGGAATGTTGGGTCTCACAGTAGAAGTCAGAACAGTTGAGCTACAGAGAGCTAGCAGCTGAACCCTGGTGTAAACAAAGATCTCATGGCCACTCGCTTCTTCTCTTAACATAAAAGCTTAAAAAACAAACTAAAAAGAAATTGTGGACTTCTGGTGATGTAATGCTTTGAGACAGTCACATTTGAAATTGGCACCCATGAACTCTGACTAACTGGCAGATTTTATGATTTATTGGACACCCTCCTACAAGAAACGTGAAGAGAAAATGATGTCTACAAGAAACACTGCTGGTAAACAGCAAATTGACCAAAAGGAGACTAAAGAGAAAAAAAGACCTGCAAATAGCATTAAATAACACTATTTGGCTTGTTGGGAAATACTGATGGACTCTGAACTATTTTTGTCCTTTTGTTTTGGTTTATTCTTTTTTTGTTGTTTTTTTTCTCATGCGCTTTGGATTTTGAATGACCATTGATACAAACTTCACTGTTATGAAATCTAAATATTGTTGATTGTATATAATTCTTTTCCCCACTACAAATATACGGCACTAGCAAACTGCATAACTTCAGTCTCTGTCTACTCCTTCAATGAGTCATAACCTGATCTGATTTGATCTTGTTGTCGGTCTTCTACTTGATTACATTATTTGCAGTATACTGTTAAAAATATACAGATATACTACACTAGCCAGCGAAATGAGAGTGGTTCGGTACTTGCTAAGATAGTAGGCTAACCAGTGTGATGACCTACAGAATCATCTATGTCATAACAATCTCAGAATTTATCAAGTCCCAGAGGAATTTGAGAAACAGGACATGATCGGTTTTGTGAAAGAACTCATTAAAACCTCACTACTTCCCCAGGAAGATATACAAATTGAAAGAGCACATTGGGCTCAGGGGCTTAAACCAGCTTATACAGACCCACCACACTCCATCATTGTCCGCTTTCTGGATTACACTGTGAAGGAAGCCGTACTACAACAATCATGGACACACAAACAAGTTGTCTTTCAGGGCAAAACAATATATTTTGATTGGGATTACACTCCAGAGGTTCAAAAGAAGAGAGCGTGGCTGTGGGGCATAATAAAGCAGCTTAAGGAAGAGGGGATCCAGGCAAAATGCTGCTTCCCAACCCAACTTAGAATTGACCTGGAAAGGGGCATGAAAATTTTCCCTACACTACCTGATTCTGTACCAACATTGGAGGAGCTGAGAGTCTTGGTGCAGGTGAGCGAGAGGGAGAAGATGGAAAGGGAACTCTTCAGAGAGGCTTGGAATCAAAGACACAACGGCAGGAGACGTGAATACGTCTTAGGTAGTATGATGACACAAACAAAATAGCCAATGTTACTTAGTATAGTAAGTTTATACAAAACATGTTTATTTCTTCACGGATAGCAAACAATACTGTTTTTTATTATTATTCCCATAATGGGGCTGAGATCTTGCCAAAGATTTAATGTTTTTCTTTGGTTTGTGGTGTGTTCCGCACTTAGTACATTTTCCCCAGAGTGACAAAAGGCCCAAAGTGCTCTGCCTTTGATACATCAGGGGCTCGACTTGAGGCCTCTACAAGTATGTGGATGGCCTCTTTACAACCAATTGGGTCTTTGGGAGTCGCATACTTTTTGTTTGCGCAAATAATTTCTGTGTTATTGTGTTCCTACTCCTTGACATGTTCGTGCCCACATTAAATTGTCTCCATGATGCAAGATCTGTCAATTTACTAAGTTTAGAAATAAATTTGAGGGCACAAAGGGAAATAACTAAGGCTCTTTAATAGATAGATTAATAACACAAGATGAAACAGAGAACTTAACAAAGCCAATCACAGATAAGGAAATTGGAGACATTATTAAATCATTAAAAAGTAATAAAAGTCCAGGAATGTACAGTCTAAGCAGGATATTATATAAAATGTTTATAAAAGAGCTTACTCCTAAACTATGTACAGTATTTAACTATGCTCTAAAAGACAATGATCCCCCGAAAAGCTGGTCAGAAGCTTTAACAACAGTGATACATAAAGAGGGTAAAGACCCTAAAGAATGTGCCTCCTATTAACCTATAAGTTTTCTTGGCATGGGTGTAAAAATCCTATGCTCAATTCTGGCAAATAGGATGCAGTTGTATTAAAAAAAAAACAAAAAAAAAAAACTAATAAAGCCAGATCAAAGTCGATTTATAACTGGACGAAATGGATCAAATCATATTAGAAGAGCATTACATATTCAGTCAACTGCTAAGAAAGACAGTCACCCCTCAATGCTTGTCACATTAGATGCTGAGAAAGCGTTTGATAGGGTGGACTGGGAATATCTACAATATACAACGTACTAGATGGCATTTAGTACCACTTTCATTAGTTGGATTGAGACTCTTAACCAAAATCCAATTTCGAGGATTCGTGTAAACTGCTCTGAATTTTTCAACATACAAAGGGGTGTGTGACAAGGGAACCAGGTCTCTCCTGCCCTCTTTGCCATATGCATTGAGCCGTTAGAAGAATGGATTAGAACAAATAAACACACAGAAGCTATAATAGATGAAGGAGGCATAGAACATAAAATATCTTTATTTGCAGATGATATTCTCCTATAGATTAAAAATCCATCAAGTACAATACCCTCCCTTCTGAAGTGCCTACACTCATTTGGAGATATTTTAGGTTATAAGGTAAATGAAGGGAAATCGGAAGCAGTGATGATTTCAGGACACTGGCCAATTCACTTAGATAAAGTGGTAGAATTTAAATGGTCAAAAGATGGTTTTAGGTATTTGGGAGTCACCCTGACTGATAACTCGTCCCAGTTATATAATGCCAATTATGGCAAGCTTTTTTCTCACATTAAAAATGTGGGTGGTCTATCCCTTCCACCTTTTAAGAATTATTATTGGGCGGCGCAGCTTAGGGCTCTGATTTCATGGATTAGGTTGGATATAGATACAAAATGGTTACAGTTGGAGCAATGCTCTATACCAAATGTCATATCCATAGCAACTTTACCCTTTTTTAAGTAGAAAACAATGGCAAAAACTTAAGATACAAAATGAATGGATTATGTTTACTTTGAGAGTGTGGGAAAAGGTTTGGAAGAAATTAAAGTTACCACTTTCTTTATCATGAGAATCTAGAATAACTGGCATAATTTATTTTGTACCTATGAAACTTGATGGGGGTTTTGGTAAATGGGCAGACAAAGGCTTGATTACAGTAAATCAATTATTTGTAGGAACAACATTAAAAGCTTTTTCTCACCTTCAAAACAAATATTGCTAGTAGTGACCTCTTCAGATTCTTCCAAAGAAGGCATTATCTCTGAAATCATGAGGAACTACATAAAGTAAAAGAAAGACCGACAGATTTTGAACAATACTGGATTGATGTAGTAGAGGATAAAAAGGATATAAAAAAAATATTTCTGTTTTATACCAGAAATTGTGCACTGATCAAGACGAGAGAACTCTCGATGTAACAATAAGTAGGAACTGGAACTTAATGTCCTAATCAATGATGCTGACTGGGAAGATTTTTGGAGTAAATGGCATAAATGTCTTAGTAGTCTTAATAGTCAAAACTGGAGAGAGTCTATCTGGAAACTGAGAATGAGATTTTATAAAACCCCAATTGTAACAGCCAGTTATGATAGTAATGCTAGCGCACATATTCCCACATATTCTGGGAACACCCTATGGTAAAAGTCTATTGGGAGAAGGTAAAAAAAAGGAAATAGGGAAAATATTAAACTTAAATACAACCTTGGAAGTTTAACGTTTAGTTTTGGATGATATAAACCTTTCTGCTGGAGAAATTGATACAATATATATGTTACGAGTCCTTGTGTTAATTGCTCATTAGGTTATTACTGCAAATTGGCACATCCACATCCACATCCACTTACCCTGGAGCATTGGATTCAGAGGCTAAAAACTGTCAGCTCAATGGAAGATATAACTGCAACTCTGAAACTGTGGAAGGACATTTCTATAAGAAACTGGTTTTCGGTTATTTTTTACCTGGAACAGGGGACTTGAGTCTGTGTGATATTGAATAACAAAAAAAAAAAAAAAAAAGACAAAAAAAAATGACTACATGTTTGTAAAACCTATATCTGTGAAAATGGGGTTAAGGTTCAGTAGCATTAAAGGAACCATGAATTCTTTTGAAGAAAATCCTTAAGAATAATCTCCCCCCATTCACGTGTAACTTCCAACTTGAGCTCATTTGGTTTAACAGTTGACCTCTGAATGGCTCAAAACGGCAAACAAACAAAATAACAAAAAAAGTCAAAATGAGGCTTTTGGAGTGGCCTAGTTAAAGTCCAGTCTGATTGAGATGCATTGCCCTCACCAGGCTGTTCATTTTGGGAAACCTTCCAGTGTGGCTTTGTTAAAATAATTCTGCAAAGAAGAGTAGGTCAACTTTCTTCAGTGGTGATGTTAAAGACTCATTGCCAGTTCTCACAAACACCTGAGGTCCGTTGTTGCTGCTGAGGGTGGTGGAACAACCAGTTTTTAGGTTTAGTTGCATTTACTTTCTACAAACGGCCTAGTCGGGTTTGGATAGTTTTTTTTTTGTTTTGTTTTGTTTTTTGTTTTTTTGTTTTGTTTTTTTTTTTTTTGTTTTTGTTGGTTGTTTTTTCTTTTTTTCTTTTTTTTTGCTTAAATGAAATGAAATTAAATGAAATTAAATTTTTGAATTTAAATCCATATATAGACAAATAACTCAGTGACATTCTCTTGGTTACTTTTTTCCTCTGAGTGGACGTGTAATAAAAGGGAGCGTACCTTTGAAGAGAAATAACTGCAGAAAAAGAGTTATAGCAGCTATTTCTTGCACATGTGTGGATAATATGGTGATCCAGCTGTCACTGTTCAGAGAATCTGTTTCCAGCCTGAAATGGAATATATTCTGCACATTTCCTGTTGATCAAAACTTGTTTGAATTCTTGTTTTTTACTTGATGTTTCTAAACAATCCCACATACAGGAAGAAGAAATAATTCTAGAGTCTAAAGTTCCTTATCTTTAGCATTATCTAAAGCCTTATGGATTGTTGGATCATGGGATCAACATGGCTTCTGAAGATGATCTCAATTTTATTAGAATTCTACTAAATTCTAATTCTAAGTAGAATTCTGTTTTTGTACTGTACCCAATCACGTTGACCTCATTGCTTGTTTGTTCATACTGTACCCCTAGATACCTCTCATAAGAACTTATTCTGAAACAGCATCATTACTAGGTACAAGGTACTGAGAATTTGACAATTTATTTTATTACAAAATTACTTTATTTTATTAATATTGGGATGGAAAAAAAGGAAGAAAATGATCACACCCCCTCCTCTGTGGCTCATGCATTGCTCTGCTGATTAAATATGTCCAGTTACTATAAGGACTTGCAGGCTGTCCTGACTAATACCCTAGAGTAGCTTTTGTCCTTTTAATGTTGGGACAGGCTTTCGGCCCCCACCAGCCCCTTGTGTAACCATGAACAGGATGAAGGAGCCACAGTGAGTGAGTGAGAACGAGCAGACCCCTTTGCAGTTGCTCACCACTTTTCAGGTAATATAACTGTGAGTTTGGGGGGGTCGCCATGGGGGAAACTGGAGGAGATTTGCTAGTCCTTATATCTATTAACATGCTTCACACATTTTTATTTAAATATGTTATTAATTACAATTAATTATAATTATTTTTCACAAGCCTGATTTTTGGTCTCCCCCCCCTTGGCCACTCAGTGCCAAAGGGGGGGGGGTGTGATGCTCGTGGACGGAGCAGCCAGTGAAGTCTTGAGCCTTTATGACAACAAGCTTTGCACACCTGCTGTATTTTCTGCTAATCACTTTTGTCCAAATCTCCTCAAGGTGAGGCAGGTGGGATGGGGACATGGATGGACTCATGGGATGGGGAGATGTCCCAGGAGGTTCAAGTGGGAGCTCTATCAAGGCTACTCTCAGAGGTAGCTGTCCCTGAAATAACCATGTGTTGTCTTTACTTTGGGTGTTTTAATGTTTGAAGGTGAACCTTTGAGATTCTAGACAGTGAAAAACAGGTTTTTATTATTCTGTACCATTCAACCTACCCTCAGCACTGACTATTCTCCTGGTGCCTGCTGCTGAAAAACATTCCCACAGCATAATGCTGCCACAATTATGCTTTACTGTTGGGATGAAATGGGGAAGGTAATGAGTGGGGCAGTGTTTCTCCTAAACAATCTTCATTCAAAGATTCTTTTGACCAGATCATCTTTTTCCTCAAAGCGCTCTGGGTGCTTTTTTGCACATTCCTACCACATTCTTTTGTTCTGGACAGATTCTTTGCTGCCCTCACATAAAGCACAGACTGATGGAACCTTGAAGTTATATAGAAGAGCCAAAGCTCAGTCAGAGTGACCATCAGGGACTTGGTTGCCTCTCTCAATGAGATTCTTCTACCTCAGTTTGTCTGTCCTGGTTGTGCCAAACTTCTTCCATATGGTTGGGATTGTTTCTGCAATTGCTGCCTGCAGTGTGTCTGACTCTGCTTTGGTTGAGTGGCTGGTGTTGTCCAGTGGCATGTGGCAGGGAGGTTAGTTTTTGGGTCTCTGGTAGACACTTTAAAAAGAGACAGAGTAAGAAAGAATGGAAAGATGAGGATAGAAGCAGAAGAAGAAACAAGAAGCAAGAGGGAAAAAGGAAAAAAGAGGGGGAAGAGGTTTGTAAAGGAAAAATGAGTAAATGACAGAAGTTGGGGAAAAAACAAATAAAAACAGGAAGGGGAAAAAGTGGCCTCCATGTTAGAGTTCCAAGGTCAGAACCACTGCTAGTCAAAAACACCACTATGGTCAGTGTCATGCTTACCAAAGAACATCTTGATGATCCCCCAAACCTGCAGGGAAATATTCTCTGGGCTGACAAGACAGAAGTGAAAATTTTAAAAGGCCTGCATCCTGTTAAATCTGCTGTTTTGTACCTGGCATTTTAGCCATGGCTTGATCTAAAACAGGCTGTTCATGCTGAAAACCTTCCAGTGTGGCTGAATTAAAGCAATTCAGCAAAGCAGAGAGGGTCAAAATTTCTCTAGTGATGTAAAAGTCCATTACCAGTTGCAACAAGCACAAGCAGGAGTGGACCAACCAGTTCTCAGGTTTACTAATGACTACTTTTCACACAGGTTGGTTTGGATAGCTTTTCCTTGTAGTAAATGAAATCATAATTTTTGTGTTTACTCGGGTTACCTTTATCTGTTATTAACATTTGTCTGATGATATGAAGCATTAAAGAGGAAAGGACAAATCTATATTGGGGAGAAAATATTTTGGCACAGGACTGCATACCCATATTTATTTTCCTGTTTACTAAATGAGTTTCAGACGGTTCCTTCTAGGTGCCTGACTATGTGCCTAACCATTTGTTCAGTAAATCGGTTGAAGTACCCTTTCAGCTTCAGTATTTCTATAATTTTCTTACACATCTGAAAATAAAGGGAAGATCTTAAAGGCAAAATCTAACAATTTGAGTCCTTTTGTACCAAATCACAAGAACATCTTGTAATTTTCCATCACTTCCCAACTCATTTGCAGAGAAGTGTGAGCAGGTGATTTATATGAGTGAGCTATGGCATTGTATGAGTACAAGGTTAGCTCTCCTCCTCCTCACTGTGTATTTATCAGAGAAAGCTCAAGCATTGGCTGCCCCCTATGCATTGCCTCCCCTTCAGCAGCCATCCAATCAGAAGCAGCACCTTCCAGTCAGAGCTGTCAGTGCACGGCTGCACTTAGAAACACAGCAGATCCTTTTGCATTAGCCCACCACTTTGGCTCAGGTAGGTTCATTAAAACAAACACACACAAATACTGCCATTCAGAGCTTGAGCAGATTTTTTTTGCAGCGTCTCAGTGCATGTTGCATTATCGGCTTCAGCTGCTAAAATGGGAATCACGTCATGTGTTTTGAATCGATGTGCACGGAGGGAAGCAGCAAACCTCAGAGCAGAGCAGAATCCTGAACTGAGACTAGGCTGTCTATTGATTATCTGCAGCATCAGTGTGTCTGTATGGATCATTTACTGTAGTTTAATTCTGCTTTTGGGTAAGATGCATTCTTGGTGATGAAAACATTGATAAAGGTCATCAGCTGATAAAGCAATCAATGCAAAGGGTCAAATTGTCAATCATTGTCCTTTCATTACTGGATAATGACAGTAATTATCATTATCATGTATCTATTACATGGATATATTCTCTAAATATTAATCATGAATACTTCATGCTGTTCATTAAGATTTCATATTCTGCCTTTAAAGGTATAAAAAAGGTATTTCTCTGATGTACTTTAGTGTGTGTGTGTTTTAGGGCAGATTTGATTTTAAAATGTTTCATCAGTTAGATAATCCATTTGTTGCTGTCCAGGGTTCTGGAAGTCTATTCCACTGACAAACAGTACCAGTCATTCAACCTTTTATATTACTGCCCACCTTACATAGTTTACTGTAGTCTAGTGCAGACAATTAGTTCAAATTTATGCTTAACATAAGAGAGTTTTTTGTTTCTGTCTTCACAAGGCTTTAAGGGAAAATGTTGAACTTTTAAAGAAACTTGCCTTCATACTTTTTTATACATGCTTTTTGCTCCAAAGATGTGCATGTCTGTGTATTATGACGGTGCAAGCAGTCCCTATAAAATTACCAATACAAGCGCACAAACATCCAGGTGATGTAACCTCCACCAGTTCCACATGATCTTGATCTGATGGAGCTTTCCACTCTAAAAGATGAAGAAAAAGAAAAGAGCAGAGTCAGAGCATATCTTAGTGGTCTCTGTGCAAGCCTGGTTATGTTTGTGTACGTGTGTGGGCTTGTGTGTGGGCGGTGAGTGTGGTCATTATAATGACAGAGTTATTGTGATTTTGCACTTCTGGTGTCTTTGAAGACAAAACAAGTTCTGGCAACCCCCACAGTGAACATAATTTCAAAAAAATAATGCTTTATTGACAATTTGATTACTTTGATTAAATGGCTTAAGAGAAGAATGATATTGCTGTTGTTTGGTTGCTTTTCTCACTCAGTGCAAGTATTTCACATTTTTCATAAATATCTTTTTGTAAAATAAACAGACTTGCTGTAAAAAAAAAACTTATTGTATTATTTATTGGCTATCATGAAAAACTACAATTAAGATGCTGGAAAAATATTGGAAAAGTTTGACACACTTGTTGAGGTTGATAGTCTGCTGATGTTGACGCTAATAAAATAGAGCAATAGTATTAGGAACTGATCCCAGTACAAATAAAAAAATATTTTACAAATTGTTTTATAAGATGCATTGGTTCATTAAGCTGACATTGTTATAAAAATAATTTTAAAAAAGAAATTACATAAAAGAAATTCAGTTCCGTTTATCTATATTGAACTAATTCACAACACACTTTTCATTTCCAAAAAAAGTCAGTTCAGCCCAGTCCTACAGACAGTTATTAATCAATGCAGTCAAGTTCAGTTTATTATTCAAACTGGTTCAAAAGTTTTCAGTCTAAGGAAACCCAGTAGATTGTACTGAGTCATTGATTGCAGAATTCATTCCTCCTGGATGAGCACGTAGCAACAGTAGACAAGTGCTTGCTTTGTGTTGTTGACTTTACAGCAATCCCTCATACTTATAATACCAAGACTGGCAAATGGTTAATAACTCCTGGATGGAAATTGTTAAACTGTGGTCCACAGTGGTGGCTGTATGCACAAAAGTGTGGTGCTCTCTGTGAATGTTTTGTAAAAGCAAAACAGAGGCTGCAGGGACGGAAGGGGAAGCCCGGCAGGTAGGGGCGTGAGGTATACTGAAGCGGGAGGGGTGTCCGCCAGGAGGTCTGCGCCATTGTATGAAAGGTGTGTGTAAATATGAGCAGTTCACAGTCACGTGACTGCATATCAACTGTTCGGCTTCAGATGAAGTGTGTTGGGGCCTTTAGTTGTCAAGGTGAGGCCCAACAGATTTGCTTTGACAAGCGGAGCATTACGGCTTTTGCCATGATGCTCCACTTGATATACATGTGACATTTTATCAGAAATTGCTTTGTGTTTATTTCAAATGTAATGGACACAGAGAGGGAAAAGAAAGAAGAAAAGGAGAAAGGTGGGGAAAAGGTTTCAAGGGAAAGAAGGAGATAGGAGTTGAGGAAAGAAAGAAGCATGATAACAAAAGTAAGAGGAGGAGAAAAAAACAAAACCAAGAAACCACAACAAATAACATATGCATATATAAGAATGCTCAGTAGTGGGTGAAGGGATCCACAGACCCACCCCCCAGGACATGAGGATGTCCCCCCCAAAGCCTTGACACAGGTTCCCCCAAAGGGCCACTCCCAACCAGCACAAAAACATCAACCACATGCCCCCAAACACAGAAGCCAAAAATCCCCCTCATCCAAGGTGGGCATCCCGCAGGAGAGCCCCAGCCTCGAAAAGCCAATGAGAACACACCCACACAGCGAGAGCTCCACGCACAGCCCACAGCTTAAACACCCCCCACCGCATTCTGCCCCCCACCACACTGCATGTTGCAATGGCAAGGCAATGGCCCTGCACGGCACACCCTGGCCCTGTACACAAATGCAACCAAGCAGACGCCAACATGCCACACAACCACACCGAACCCCCCCTGACACAACACCAGGACAGGATCAAGCCTCCCCACCAAGTATCCCTGGCAGGAGGCCTTTCACCAGACACCGACAGTCCCCACCACACCCCCTCAACCATACAAAGAAACCCATTTCACAATCACTGCAACATCAGCCCAGGGACAAGCTCCATTGTTTCCACCCAACCAACTAAAACATCAGCAACCCCACACCCCAAAAGGGATGAACACCCCCCTTCCCGCCCCAACCAGCAAGGCCAACATTCAATTCAAATTCTTTATTTATCCCAAAGGGAAATTAAATGTTGATGTAACTAATTTAATTAAGGAGTTATTATAGATGGTGATGACTGTGGGCAGGAAAGAGCCCCTGAGCAGTTCATTTTACAACCAGTCTGAAGAAGCCTCTGACGGAAGAGACCGTTTTCCAATGACAGTCTCATAAAGAGGATGGTCAGGGTTGTCCATAATTTTTTGATCTTATGCAAAATCCTTCTTTGCATCATCATCTCCAGAGGTTCCACAATCGTCCCCAGAACAGAACCAGCTTCTTTATCAGGTTGTTGAGCCTTTTTAGGTCCCTGGCTCTGATGCTGCTGCCCCAACAGATGAAAACAGAGGAGATGACGCTCTCAACAACAGACTTATAGAAGATCTGAAACATCTTGCTGCAAACCTTGAAGGATCTTAGCTTCCTCAAGAAATACAGTCTGCTCTGCCCTTTCTTGTAGACGCTTCACTGTTGAGTCTGCAGTCAAGTCAGTTGTCTAGATGAACAGCAAGGAATTTATATTCCTCAACCACCTCCACTTCTTCTCCCATGATGGAAATAGTGTTTTCCTGTTTAACAGTTCCTTTATCTCACTGGTGATTCAGGGTTTGTTATTAGGGAAGCATCTCACTGTTCTGGTGGGGATGGTGTTGTCCACACAGAAGTTTATATAGTCGGTCACACACTCAGTCATAGCATCGATGTCCTCTCCATGTGGCTTGCAAAGAGAAATCCAATCGGTAGCATCAAAACAACCCTGTAGGGCTTCTTCGGCTTCCTGTGACCACTTTCTCATAGTCCTTTTTGTTACAGGTAGTCTCTGGATGAGAGATTGATATTATGAGCAGAGAAAAACAAGGTTGTGATCTGATTTACCCAGAGGAGGTCTTGCTTTGGAAATATATGAATCCTTGACATTTCTTTTGTGGCAATAGCCACAAAAGAAATGGGGTGTTGAGTCTGCATCTTAGCAACAACAGAACTGATGGCATCACATGCATTGTTGGCAAACAGCTGAGGATGAAATGTAAACAGCCACCAAAACAACACTGGTGAACTCTCTTGGCAAATAATATGGATGAAAACTTACTGTCAATAGTTCAATGTCTGGACTGCAGAGACGACACTTCACAGTAACGTGTTCTGGGTGACACCATCGGTTGTTGACAAGCACTGCCAATCCACCTCCTTTCCATTCCCTGCTATTCTTTAAATCTCGATCTGCTTGTATAGACAGGAAGCCCAGCAGAGAGATGTTGGTGTCAGAGATATGATCCTCCAGCCATGTCTCAGTAAAACACATAATACTGCATTGCTGATACTCTTGTTGAGTCCTTGTCAGGGCTTGAAATTCATCCAACTTGTTAGCCAACGATCTCACGTTGCCCATTATGATGGATGGCAGAGATGGTTTGAACTTCCTCCTTCTCTCTCTGCTCTTTGCTCCTGCTCTGCTTTCACGATGTCTCCTTTTCAACTCCTTTGGGATTTCTGGATTCAGTTGTCATATTATTTCTGCATTTGCAATGTTAATCAGCTGCTCCCTGTTGTAAACTACCCTGTTGCTATGGTTATGCATCATAACAAAAGAGCAAAATATAGAAAAGTATTGGGGAAACAAATCAATCCAGCACAGCATCCAAGACAAGAAGGAACGGTTGTCCAAAAAAAGCAATTTTTCCAAGAAAAGCAGAAATGAAATTTTGAAAAAAAGACAAACTCTCAATTAAAGTTACAGAGCTACTCCAATGTGCTGCCACCCTGAGCGGTGCAATTCTAGAATTGTAAATGGTAATGGTAAATGGCCTTTATTTACATCGCACTTTATCATGTCCAGAGGACCCCAAAGCAGTTTACACTACATTCAGTCATTCACCCATTCATGCACACACTCACATGTCCATCTGGGATAAATGGGATAAATTCTACCTCCTCAAATATGTGTTCCTGGTATTCTATTCCTTTACATCTCTAACCTGGGAAGTTTATCATATTATTTTGTTGTAAGATGTAAGACTTGATCCAGATGGGTGTACATCTGCATGGGATTAGTGAAGACTCTCATTTTAAGAAACTCCCACCATGCTGTCAGAGAGGAGTTAACATTGATGCTTTTAAAGCAAACCTGTCATTTTATGTTTGAGCTAATCAATGGAAGGTCCGAAATCATTATATTGCTTCATAGTGTCTGTTCTACGTCTAGCCAGGATTCACCAAGGGGGTTATGTTTTAGCCATCTTGAGATGTATTGCAGCCTATTGGCTAAGAAGTAATGATAAAAGTTGGGCAGCTCTAATCCTCTATCTTTGGTCTTCTGTAGCATTTTTAAGCTAATACGTGGGGGCTTATCTTTCCAAAGAAATTTAGAGATGAAGGAGTCCAGGGATCTAAACCAGTCAGATGATGGTTTATTTGGGATCATTGAGAATAAATAATTTATTATAGATAAAACCATCATTTTTATTGAAGCTACCCTTCCCATAAGAGAAAAGGATACAGATTTTCATCTTGCAAGCTCATTCTCAACTTTCTTTCAAAGCAGGATGTGGTTTAGTTTTGTTAAATCTGCCAATCTAGCAGAAACAGAGATACCCAAATATGTAATATTCCCTCACTGTAATTGTATCGTAAGGGAAATAGTTGAAACAACAATTAATTGGAAGAACTGTAGACCTTAGCCATCTTATACAACAATCTGAAGCTCTTGAGAAAGGGTTTATAAACCCAATAACCTGAGAGAGGGAGGTTTGTGAATCCTGGAGAAAAAGTAATACCTCATCATCATAAAAAATAATTTTATGTTGCAAATATGTCTATGGTGCTATTAGATTTAATAAAAAGGTTTATGTTAATAGTAAAAGACAAGGCAAAAGGAATAAACTACTAAAATGAAGAGATTAATATTTTATGGAATGACATGAGACTGGCTGAGAACAGCTTTCTTATGTGTCAAAACAAGGACTAACGACAACATTTAAAAATTTGCTTTTAATTTAAAAGCAAACAATGTACACTTGATAAAATACTTAGAGCACAAAAGAGAATATATCAGGTAGGTCAAGCATCAAAGACTGAATTTAGTCAAACCCATAACCCTCAAGCATTTTGGAATTTGATAAATCAACAAGGTCCCAAGAAAATTAAAAAGACCCCTTTGGTAGTGGTTCAGTAGGATGTCTCTTTATGTTTTGATATTGAAGATTTGAAAAAGTGGGAATCTGATTTTGGAGTTTTATTTTCTGGTAGTTCTGTTTCCCAGGAGTGGGATCATCTTTATTTAGCCCTTAAGAATCATATTGAACATTTTATGGCAATGAGTTTTTAATTCAGGTCAATTCAGTTCAATTCAGCTTATTTATATAGTGCCAATTCACAACAAATATTGTCTCGAGGCACTTTACAAAAAAAAAAAAATCGATTCAATCACAAATACATTCCAATTGATCCTAGTTATCAAACAGTACAGTAAGCTCAATTAATTATTCAAAGTAGTTCAAATAGTTTTGAAGTTTCCCAGCAGATTGCATCGTGTCATTGACTTCACAGCAGTCACTCATACTGAGCATGCATGTAGCAACAGTGGAAAGGAAAAAACTCCCCTTTAACAGGAAGAAACCTTCAGCAGAACCAGAACCTGGCTCAGTACAAGCGGCCATCTACCACGACCGACTGGGGGTTTGAGAAGACAGAGCAGAATGCATGAGAAAAACTGATTATTTTCGATGTACATGAAAGTAAAAAGTTAATACCAAGAGAGGGAGAACAACTAGTTGATGTCAGCATTATCTCAACTGAAGCCCTCCTCCAGCCAAACAGAACGCCAGATCAGGTGTAACTTCTATGGAGAGAAAAATATCTGAGAGAAAACAAAAAGTTAACAGCTGAAATAACAGCAAATAATGCAAACTGGAGAGTAGTAGAAGAAGAAAGTGAAAAAAAGTGGTCAGTTTGTCCTCCAGTGGCCTAAGCCTATGGCAGCATGGCTCCAGATTAAGCTGATTATTAAGGGCTTTATATGTGAGAAGGAGAACCTTAAATTCTATTCTGGATTTAACAGGGAGCCAATGAAGGGAAGCTAAAATACGAGAAATATGATCTCTCTTTTTCATTTTCATCAGAACTTTTCCTGTGCTTATTGCTGAGAATGAACCTCATCTTCGGAACTATTAAGTACTGTTTTTTGCTGGTGTAACAAAATGAGGCTAAAGATAAACTGTGATAAAACTGAAGTTATTCATTTTAGAAAGCAGAGTCACACACTGACAACATTTACATTTTGCTTTGGGCCTATCATTTTGTCTAAATATTATATTATATTATATTATATTATATTATATTATATTATATTATATTATATTATAAATAAATATAAATATTTGGGATTTATTATAGATGAACATCTTACATTTGAAGAAGGAATAAAAGTTCAGTCAGACTCAGCTGGTACAGCATTAGGTGTTGTCATAAATACAGCTAAGTTTTGTTGTGACCTGGGGTATAAAACATACACTGAACTCTATAGATCTTGTGTCTGTCCAGTTCTAGATTATGGAGCAGGGATCTGTGGTTACTGTCAACAGCCCTATAGCAAGAAAGTCCAGTGTAAAGCCCTGCGCTAGTTCAGTGGGACCTGTCAAATAGATATACTTGGACCAGACAAATTGAGATGATATCTGAGGAGGCTTTTTTCCAGTACATCTACAGAAATATGCTGCTATGTAATATTAAGCAAATTAAATTATTTTATTTTGAAGCCTATAAGTATAAATAGGCTAGGGACATTTTACGTAAACCAAAACTACGAACTTATATTTTGAAAAAGGATGTTTATGGTCCAGAGACTTGGAACTTAATTAAAAACCAGAGGTCAGTGTGTACACGGCTTAGATCCAGTACTGTGCCTTTAGCATTAGAAACTGTCCCAGAGGAGGACCGAAAATGTTCTCTGTGTGATTTGAATGAAATTGAAAATGAAACGAAGTTTTTGTTTTATTGTCCTTTGTATAGAATTCTCAAGAATGAATTGTTTGGTAAAGTCCTTGATGTTTGTCCAAATTTGTTTTATAGATGTGATGAAGATAAACTACAGTATTTATTGAAGTATCATGTGCCTCAGTTAGCACAATATGTTTCAAAAGCGTGGCACCTTCAAAAAGGAAAACTTTAAGTTTGAAGGATGTTGATGTTGGTCTCTGTCTACATCTTTGAATATGTTTGTGTGTCTTATAAGCCCATGAGGGCTGGGCACCTTTTATGGTGTATTGCACAAAAGAAATAAACTACTGCTACTACTGCTATGTGTTATGTTCTTGCATTTTATACTCTTAATATCTGTAGTTTGCCTGATCACTGGGGCTAGAGGTTCAATGAAAATAGCAAATAGTGCGGGGGAAAGTGGGCCTCCCTGCCTGGTGCCCCTCTGAAGACAAAAGCCAGAAGATGTTTGGTTATTTGTCCTGATACATGCTGTTGGGGAAGTGTATCATATTTTTAACCAGTTCATAAAATGGTTTCCAAAATCCAATTTATGCAAAGTTGCAAATAAGAATTTCTAGTTTACTCTGCCAAAAGCTTTTTCAGCATTTAGACGCAGTATTGCAGTTTCAGTGTTTTTACTACAGTACACACACATTATTTAATTTAATAGATTATTCTTACAAGAATAATCTATTAAATGAAATAATCTGTGTGAAGTTGTGGATGAATGCCTCCCTTTTTATAAAACCAGTTTTGTCCAGATGTATTATGTGAGGAATTACCTTTTCAAATCTTTTTGAGAGGGCTTTACAAATTATTTTAAGATTCAACACTGGTAAGGGATCTGGGACGATAACTAGTAGGGAATACAGGGTCTTTGCCTAGTTTTAACAGGAAACTAATGTTGGCAGAATTCATATTTTTGGGTCTTTTCCTGCACCATTCTGTGAAATGTTGGTGGATATTCCAGAATTCTTTGTAGAACTGCTGGAAATCCATCTGGACCTGGAGTCTTGTTATCGGGCATGCTTTGGAGGGCTTCCTGGAGTTCAGCTGATGTCAGTGGTGAATCCAGCCCCATTGCTTGACTACCTGATAATTTAGGAAGTGATACTTCATCCAGAAATTGATCTGTTTTATTATCTGATGGGTTTATCTGGGGTGAGTATAAAGCTTTGTAAAAAAAATCTCTGAAAATGCTGTTAATTCTTTCAGGATCATACACTATATTCCCAGTGAAGTCTTTAACACCAGACATAGTTGTTTTATCCTTATTTAATTTAAGCTGGTAAGCTAGAAAGCTACCTAAGTTTTCCATTAGAAGTCTGTGTAATAAGAATTGAGTTGTTTTTTTTTTTTTATTGTTGATTTAATTTTAGTTTTGCTTTATGTACTTCGCCCAGCATTTCCTCTCTTGGGAGGCTTCTAACAATTTAATGGTCTTGTGTGTAAATGTTTGTTGGATGATAAAAAAAGAAAAAAGAATAAAGTGATGTGGTAACAGACAAATGGAAAGGAAAAAGGAAAAGAAAGAAAAAAACCCAATAGAACAGCCGTGGCCTCCAGCAGTGTAAACATCCTCGGAGCTGTGCTTTACATTGTATTACAACTGCCAGTTATTTAACTCTTATCTAGCCAATGATAAGTTTTAGACTTAACTGTTGTTGCTCCTAATAAAGCCAGGGAGTGATTTTCCCGTCGCTGAACATTCACATGATGTGTATCTACAGCCACCGCAGCTCTGACGCCTTCAGTGATGTGTTTCTTCCTGATTAGGAAAAATACTCGCCTCCTTTGGGAACCACTCAGCTCTCTGCCCCGACTCCTGACCTGCTCTGCTCTTTTTGCTTATACTGATCAAATTTAGCTACATTTGGTTGAGGCCAGTTGGTGAGCACTATGGAAAGTTATGTTTTTTTTACCGCCTCACTTGGGAGTTTCTGCTGATGTTGGAGGAATTCACGAACCGAGGCTTCGGCATCCTCCTCTGCTCGCTCTGGGATCTCGGAGAAGACGAGATTGTCCCGCATGCCCCGAGTTTGGATGTCCAGGATGGTCTCCCTCATTTTCCTGTTTTCACCGGACAGCAGCGTCATCCCATCGGTAAGTTGTTTAACGTTGTTCCTCAGCAGCGAGCGACGCCACCTGTTCCTGACTTAACTCCAGACTTCATCAGTTTTTGAAATTCTTTGTGGAGAACTTCCACCAAGGCAAGTCGTGCTGATTCTTATCGATATAAGGACAACAGTGAAGCTTTTCTCTGGAGATGTTGTGGATGTGCTTGCTGAACATTCTGAACGAGTGTGTTTAGATGTTGGTGTGGCCGTGGTTGCGGGTTTTTTGTGGTTTGTCCATCACGATGTTGTCAAAACACTCATCCACGTAACTCTCCAGGCTGTCCAAGGTTTCCTCGTCCAGATTGTTTTATTGAAAAATGATAGGCAGGGGTTAAGAATGATTCTATTTTTGGCTTTAATATCTTAGCTTGTTATACCTGAGTTGAAGCTGTTTGTTTTTACCAGTATCCTGCCATATTATTTACGCAATAGGGACAGCTCTCTCGAGATCTCAGCAGCTCATAACACTTCGCAGTCTCTCACTCTCCATAACGTTAAGTTATTGACAGCAGTAGCTCAAGCGATGTTTCAAGTGTCACAGCTAAACAGAACGCCATACTAGGTGTAACTTCTATGTAAGCAACAGAAAGAACATAAAGTTAAAAGCTAAAATAACAGCAAGTTGTGCAAATTTTTTTTTTAGTTCTTTTGGAAACAATAATAGAAGATTAAATTGAGTTTTATAATTAATTTCTGTAAAAACGACTCTAGTGGTTTGGGTGTGTAATCCACTACAGCAAACCCTGAACAGAAAAAGTTGAAAAACCAAAGAGATCATCCTTTTTATCACTGTATTGAGTCTTTATTTGTCCTGCTGTGGTACACTTCTATATATAACACATTATCCTGTTGGGTGGAAAATACTGCTTTCCCCAAAGGCAGCCAAGAATGTGTTTCAGGGCTACCAAGGAGCATATCTCCTCCAGGGTAAAAACACCTAAGGCATCCATAGACAGCCCAAAAGCAAAATGTTTGGCTGAAGAGGTATGGGGGTAATTCTGAGTGACATGAGACAGGATGGATTTACACTCCAACCAACATCCTCTTTGGTCAGTGGTGGACGAAATATTTTCCAAGCAACAAGAGACAGAGGCATAAGATGACATTGCAAATAAAGACAAATTAAAGGTGATGCTTTGAGATAACATCCAGCTAGCTATAGTCTTGCTCTATCAGATACTAAAAAGTAGAGGGTCTGCACAGTGGAGCAGGTGGTAGCACTGTTGCCTTGCAGCAGGAAGGTTCTGGGTTTGAATCAACCTGTCCCTTGATTCTTTCTTCATGGAGTTTGCATGTTCTCCTTGTGCATGTGTGAGTTCTCTGTCCTGTGATGGACTGGTAACCTGTCCAGGGTGTACACTACCTTTCGCCCAGTGACCACAGGAGATAGGCACCAGCCCCCTCACCCACTTCCCTGCAAGGATAGGCAGTATAAAAAATGAATGGGTGAAATTTAAAATGCTTATGGCTGTTACTATCAGTGCATTCTGATAACTACTGCCACAATCAATGACTTGATTTGATCATATTTTCAGCTGAAATGAAATGGATCTACAGTATTTTTATTTTGAGAAAGTAATGTTGGCAATAACTGAGAGTTGCAAGCTGACATAGATAGGCATCATGTGGAATATTTGACTGAAGAAATAAGGAGGGTTAGAGTACATTTTTTGAAAAGAATTATTTAGGAACGTTGTGTCTTCATGATGTTAGAACCTCGAAGGCTACCTTAAAGTAAAAAAAAAAAACTGTTTCATCTCAGCCACTGGAAGTTCGAAGCTATATTATCTCGGGTAAGCATCTTTATCAAACATAAATGAAAAAGTTTACTTTTTCTACTAGCTTTTGACCGTTAGATGGCTCTTTCAAACTAATCTGCTGTACGACTTTGACTCCTCTGGTTGATGTTTGTGGATGAAAGGGGTGAAATTTCTTTTAGAAAATAATATGTGCGTAATGATTAAATTATCTTTGATTTAGAGGACGTCTTCGAAATAACAAATGTTACTTTTTCAGTTGTTGCAGAGTACACAGAGATGTTGTGCCAACCTCAGACGGTGGCACCAAAGATTTGTACTTCAGTAGGTTTAACTTTGGTTATAAAAGATTATTATAATTGCTTATGACAGTTTTTAATAAACTAGTAATTTAGATTTAAAAATTACCTAGTTGGGGGACCATTATCTTTTAAAGATGTGTGTGTGTGTGTGTGTGTGTGTGTGTGTATATATATATATATATATATATATATATATATATATATATATATATATATATATGTATATATATATATATATATATATATATATATATATATATATATATATATATATATATATATACATATATATATATAAAAATTCCCTTCTCACCCTCCACGGGTGGTCTTTCTCAACCTCTGAGCTCGGGTCCTCTACCAGAGGCCTGGGAGCTTGAGGGTTCTGCGTAGTATCTTGGCTGTGCCGAGAACTGCGCATTTCTGGACTGAGATGTCTGATGTTGTTCCTGGGATCTGTTTTAGCCACTGCTCCAGCTTGGGGGTGACTGCCCCGAGGGCCCCGATGACCACAGGCACCACTGTGGTCTTCACCTTCCAGGCCTTCTCCAGTTCCTCTCTGAGGCCCTGGTATTTCTCCAGTTTCTCGTGTTCCTTTTTCCTGATGTTGAAATCGCTTGGTATTGCTACATCCACCACAACGGCTTTCCTCTGTTGTTTATCCACCACCACGATGTCCGGTTGGTTCGCCATTACCATTTTGTCTGTCTGGATCTGGAAGTCCCACAGGATCTTAGCTCGGTCATTCTCCACCACCTTTGGGGGTGTGCCCCACTTTGATCTCGGGGCTTCCAGTCCATATCCTGCACAGATGTTTCTGTACACTATGCCCGCCACTTGGTTATGACGTTCCATGTACGCTTTCCCTGCCAGCATCTTGCACCCTGCTGTTATGTGTTGGACTGTCTCAGGGGCCTCCTTGCACAATCTACACCTTGGATCTTGTCTGGTGTGGTAGATCTGAGCCTCTATTGCTCTGGTGTTTAGGGCCTGTTCCTGTGCAGCCAGGATGAGTGCCTCTGTGCTGTCCTTGAGTCCAGCTTTTTCCAGCCATTGGTAGGATTTCCTGATATCAGGCACTTCAGTTATTTGTCGGTGGTACATCCCATGTAGGGGCTTATCCTCCCATGATGGTTCCTCCAGCACCTCATCCTCTGGTCCCCATTGTTTGAGACATTCGCTGAGCACATCGTCGGTTGAGGCTTTGACCTTGATGTATTTATGGATCTTGGATGTTTCATCCTGGACAGTGGCTCTCACACTCGCTAGTCCTCTGCCTCCGTCCTTACGGCTCGTGTATAGTCTCAGGATGCTGGATTTAGGGTGGAACCCTCCATGCATGGTTAGTAGTTTCCGAGTTTTAACATCCATGGTCTTTATCTCTTCCTTTGGCCAGCTTATTATTCCTGCAGGGTATCTGATTACTGGCAAGGCATAGCAGTTTATCGCACGGATCTTGTTCTTGCCATTGAGCTGGCTTCTCAGGACTTGCCTTACTCGTTGGAGGTATTTGGCTGTGGCTCCTTTCCTTGTGACCTCATCGAGGCTGCCATTTGCTTGTGGTATTCCCAGGTACTTGTAACTGTCCTCAATGTCTGCTATTGTTCCTTCTGGGAGTGAGACCCCTTCTGTGTGGATGACCTTCCCTCTCTGTGTAACCATCCGACCACACTTCTCTAGTCCGAATGACATCCCAGTGTCAGTGCTGTAGATCCTGGTGGTGTGGATCAGTGAGTCGATGTCTCGTTTGCTCTTAGCGTACAGCTTGATGTCATCCATGTAGAGGAGGTGACTGATGGTGGCTCCGTTCTTGAGTCGGTATCCGTAGCCAGTCTTGTTGATGACTTGGCTGAGGGGGTTCAGACCTATGCAGAACAGCAGTGGGGACAGAGCGTCTCCTTGGTATATGCCACATTTGATGGACACTTGTGCAATTGGCTTGTAGTTGGCTTCAAGGGTGGTTTTCCACATCCCCATCGAGGCTGCAATGAAGGCTCTTAGAGTCCTGTTGATGTTGTATATCTCTAAGCATTTAATGATCCAAGTGTGTGGCATTGAGTCATAGGCTTTCTTGTAATCAATCCAAGCCGTGCACAGGTTGGTGTGTCAGGTTTTGCAGTCTCGGGCGACTGTTTGGTCTACCAGGAGTTGGTGTTTGGCTCCTCTGGTATTTATGCCGATGCCCTTCTGTGCTGTACTCATGTATTTATCCATGTGCCCACCTATCTTAGCTGCTATGATGCCTGACATGAGCTTCCATGTTGTAGAGAGACAGGTTATTGGCTGATAGTTGGATGGGACCGAACCCTTTGAGGGATCCTTCTGGATCAGGATTGTGCGCCCTTCAGTTAACCATTCAGGGTGAGTCCCACTTTGTAGCAGCTGGTTCATTTGAGCTGCCAGTCGCTCATGGAGGGCAGTGAGTTTCTTTAGCCAGTAGGCATGGATCATGTCAGGACCTGGTGCTGTCCAGTTTTTCATACCTGAGACTCTTTCTTGGACATCTGCCACTGTGATAGTTACTGGGGCTTGCTCAGGGAGGTTGCTGTGGTCATCTCGTAGAGAGATTAGCCACTGTGCATTGCTGTTGTGGGTCGCCTCCCTTTCCCATATGCCTTTCCAGTACTGTTGGGTCTCCAGCCTTGGTGGGTCTGCTCTGTTGTTATTACCCTGCCATTGAGAGTATACTTTAGCTGGTTGGGTGGAGAAGAGCCGGTTAATCCTCCTGGCTTCATTTTCTCTCGTGTACCTCTTTAGGCGACTGGCCAAGGCTTGGAGCCTTTGTTTGGCAGTTTCGAGCGCTTCAGGTATGGGCATCTGGCTGTACCGCTTGGGTACCGGTCTTTTGATTGCACCTCTTTGGAGCTCTGACAATTGGCTCACTTCCCTCCTTGTTACCTTGATTTTAGCCTCTAACCGTCTTTTCCATGGTGGGTATTGAATCTCATGGTTGCTCCTATAGCCGAGCATCTCAAGGATCACTGATGCTGAGTTGTACACCAGCTCATTGGTTTCCGTTATGGTGTTGGTAGGGATCGTTCTCAATGCTGCATTCACATCTTCAATGAGACTTTCTGATGGTACTTCACTCAGCCGTTGTAATTGGCATCGGGATTGCCTGGTGTTCATTCGGGCCACGATCCTACCTCTCAGGTCAGTTGCTGCCTCGTTCAGCTGTGATGGTTCGTTCATTATTGGGGCTGCATACCCAATCTCCGGGTGGGGAGTTGAAGCTAACTGCCCTCTGACCTGGCGTCCTGGCTCCCCCTTGCCGTAGCATTTGTGTTGTACCTCGTCTATCTCAAGTTGTGACAGCATTTGCTGTTTGCGGATGTTGGAACACTGAGCTACTAGTTGTTTGGCAGTTAGTGTTGAATGGGGATCTCGACGTAACCATTCCTCCCGCATTCTTTGCATGTAACCCCTCTGACTAGGGTTACTTGAGTAGTAGCATTCCAACAGATCCAAGTTTTCACCTCTCGCCCAATTCCGTCTTGTATATATATATATATATATATATATATATATATATATATATATATATATATATATATATATATATATATATATACACACACACACACACACACACACACACATCTTTAAAAGATAATGGTCCCCCAACTAGGTAATTTATATATATATATATATATATATATATATATATATATATATATATATATATATATATATATATGTGTATGTGTGTGTGTGTGTGTGTGTGTGTGTTATAGCCAAAGAGTTGAGTCTTAGTAATTATTTATCATGCTGCTTGATAAGGTCTAGGTTTTTAAAATAACAGATGAAGGCATAAGTCCAGCATTGGCGTTATCTGAACAGCTACACATATATGTGGAATAAACACAGACAACTTCTATCAAATATACAAGAGTTTATTAACAAAATGAATTCATCTTCACAGTTAAGACATTTATTTACCAAATTCACTATGCTAGTAACACACACACACAACTAAACCAAGTGACAAATGAAAATGATGAAAATAAAACTATTAGAAGTAAAAACATTAAAAATAGATAAAAATGGAACCAATAAAATGATGCAGTATGTCATAGTTCAGTACGAATTATGAATATTGAGAACCCAGATTTATTTCATGAAGAAAGTGAAATGTGTCTATTAGTTTTAACTAATTAAGGTTTGTTTACACCAAAATATGCTGTTTATTCATCATGCAGCAACACCAGTTCAAGTTTAAGCTCAAGTTTATTTATATAGTACATTTCAGCAGCAAGGAGGTTCAAAGTGCTTCTCAAATCATCGAGCAAATATCAATGCATCAAAATCATGAGGATCATCAAGCAAATACCATCAAGCAAATATAATTTGAAAATATTGATCAATGTTCCTCTTACTACTAATCAAAGGCAGCTCTAAACATGTGGGTTTAACCTTGTTTCAAAGGAACTCAGTGTGTCGGCTGTTTTGCAGTTATCTCGAAGTTTGTTCCAGATTTGTGGTGCATAAAAAACTGAAAACTGCTTCTCCATGTTTGGTTCTGGTTCTGAGGATGCAGAATAGGCTTGAACCAGAAGACCTGAGTGTTCTGGATGGTTGATACAGCAACATCAGGTCTTTACTGTATTTTGGTGCAAAGCCATTCAGTGATTTATAAACTAACAGAAGTATTTTAAAGTCTATTCTATGAGCTACAGGGAGCCAGTGGAAGGACTTTAGAACTGGGGCAATATGCTCTATCTTCCTGGCCTTAGTGAGAACATGAGCAGCACCGTTCTGGATTAGCTGCAGCTGTCTGATTGATTTTTTAGGCAGACATTGTTGCTATAATCAATGTGACTTAAGATAAACAGATGGATCCATTTCTCTAGATCTTGTTGAAACATTAGTTCTTTAATCCTGGAAATGTTCTTCAGGTGATAGCAAGCTGAGTTTGTAACTGTCTTTATATGTTTCAGAATGTTCAGGTCTGAGTCCATCACTGCACCCAGATTTCGAGCCTTATCATTAGTTTCTAGTTTTAATAACTGAAGCTGCATGCTGACTCTAGATTGTTCCTCTTTAGGTCCAAAGATAATAACTTCAGTTTTGTTTCTGTTCAGCTGGAGAAAGTTTTGGCTCATCCATGCATTGATTTGTTCTAAGCATCTGTTCGGTGATTGGATGGGTTCAGAGTCACCTGATGACATCATAATGTAGAACTGTGTATCATCTTCATAGTTTTGGTAGCTAATCTTATTACTTGTTATAATCTGAGCTAGTGGGAGCATGTCGATATTAAATAGGAGGGATCCCAGGATTGAACCTTCGGGTACTCCACATGTAGTAGTAGAAGACAGCAGTCTTTGTGATCCTGCATTTGGATTGAAAGCTTCTGGAGTTTTCAGAAGCAGGCCCTTAATGTCAGAGTCCCCTTATATATGCTTCTATGACATCATAGCATTTCCTCTGAAGCTCTTCCTCTTTCGGTTACATAAAGTCATTTCAGAATAAAAATTGAATCAATAGTCATACCAGCTTTAAGTGTGTTTCAGTCCTTTGTGACTGGGTATACAACAGAGACAAAGATCTTCTGATGGGAATTGGACAACTGGAAGATAACATTATTGGTCTAGAATATAAATGCCATAATTTATATTTATATTGATTTAATTCAGATTATTTATTTAGTGCCAATTTACAACAAATATTGTCTTAAGGCACTTTACAAAATAAAACACTCCATTCAGTCCAATCATCTATGTAAACTGTATTCTAAAGCTGGCATGTCTTCCCTGCATATCAGACGATATACACGCTGGATGACTCTGGTGTACAAGTCTCTTATTGAATTGCTTCCTACTTATTTATGCATTGTCATTCGAAGAACAGACAGCAGGTATGCCTTACGCTCTAAGGACAGTTTGCATCTCCAGGTTCCTCTTGTGCGAACAGAAAGGGGAAAGAAAGCTTTCAGCTTTTCTGCCTCCTCTGCTTGGAATGCCTTGCAAGCTGAACTATCAGAACGTTTCACTGAATACCTTTCGCAAAAATTTTTAAAGACCAAGAACGGATATCTTATCAACAGTGCCACTGTTGCCACTTGTTATGTAAATTAGTATTGTCACAACTACTACCCTTCATTGTCAAATTTTTTCCATTTATATATTTCTAATGTCTATTTTGTTATCTGTTTCCTTGTCTTGTCTATCATGATGTGTGCTGCTGCCTTTTTTGGCCAGGTCACCCATGTAAAAGAGGTCTTGATCTCAATGGGTTTTTTATCTGGTTAAATAAAGGTTAGGAACAAAAATAATACAGATTCAAAGTATTGGTGATGAGTTCAGGTGTTATGATGGAAAACAAGATCATCTCAAGAAGCTCAGAATGTGGAACCCAAATAATTTCAGGTAAAATAGTGAGAAAGATTGTAACTACTGTTACATCTAATAACATTAACTGCAAAAACAGCACTAAATATTTACTATGATCAAACAAGATTTTAGCCATCTTCTCTGCATGTTCAATTCACTTTGTTTATGTTGTGTTTTAATGGAACATTAGGTAATGTATCTTCTGCAATAAAAGCATAACACTGGAGAATAAAACTGGTTCAGCATTTTAATGGTAAATGATAAATGCCCTGTACTTATATAGGGCTTTATCAAGTCCAGAGGACCCCAAAGCGCTTTACACTACATTCAGTCATTCACCCATTTACGCACACACTCACACACTGTTAATAATGGTACTGATGAACATGAGATTACAATTTAGGTAATTGAAGCTTTTTGAATATATGATAATAGGTGTTACCAGTTTAAGCTAGTCTAGTACAGAATCTGTCATTTGATATGTTCAGGTGACTGAAACATCTCTGGTTCTCAAACTGTGTTTGAAAACATGAGGTTTGTAATGTGATCTGATCAGAAATAAATGTGTTTATCTTTAAGTTGATGCTCTCCCTAAATACTGCTAATCACACATGAGCCACAGGGGGGCATCATTTTTCCTTAGTCAGGGACATCAGAGTGACAAACCTTGGAAGGAGGAACATCTTCTGCTCTCTCTTGTCCAAATTTGATAGTTTTACAAGTAAAGCTATTTAATATACCCAGTTTTTATAGTTACTCTTACATTGTCTACCCTCATAACTGGATAACTTCAGATTTAAGGACTGTGGATTTTTAATTTTACTTCACTTTTTGCCCTATTTTTTCTACTTCCAAAATAAGCAAGAGCAAGATGCCTCTGGTCGACACTGGGGACATTACAAGTATTATACAAAAACTTTAATCAATAACAACTGAGGGTTTCTTGACTGGAGGTAAATGTCGAGATCAACGCACGTGACAACTCTACCAATGCCCCAAAACAACAAACAGCCTCCGAGCACTTCAGCAAGCAGCTCACCCACCTGGAACTGTCTTGAAGCTAAGCCAAAAATAAATCTCATCATTTGGATCTGACTTGAAGTCTAATGGGACAGACCCCTAACCTAGATGATACAGCATGGCCAGCACTGAGCCGAAACATCCACTTGTCAACACCAGCACCAAGGAAAAGACAACAAGCAGATGGAGCTGACATGATTCCACCTTCCTTAACTCCAGTACCAAAGACTAATCAGTCAGCTCGAGCCATAACACATCCTGTCATGTCTCCAGCTGGAAACCCACTAAACTCTGCTCTAATTACACTGAAAAACAGGTTTTCTGCTCTGCAGCAGGAGCCTACAATGTACACCTCTCCTCCAAACATCAACAAGAGGTATGAGACAAGACCAACACAACCACCTCCTAACGTGATCCAGAAACCAAAATTAATGCCCAAAGTTCTTATTGTTGGAGATCCAGCAGTGAATGGAATTTATCATCTTTGCAGTACAAAGAGAACAAAGGTAATCTGCTTCCCAAATGACACTGTGTTGGATCTAACAGAGAAAATACTCCCATTAACCACTGATCAGGCAAGCCTTTAGAATCTAATCATTCATATCGGAGCTAATGATCTGGCTAAGCAAAAATCTGAAATTATGAAAAATGACTTTCTCCCAGGACTCCAGCTGGAAATGGAGCTGAGAGGGGAGGGAGCCCGAACCAACCAACCCTCCTCACGTCCACCCCACCACCTCATCAACATTTATTGGGAGCTAAGAATGCTTATCAGAGGTCCTGTCTCCTCAGGGGCAGGACAGTACTGGAACACAGAATAGCTTAGAAAATACGTAATCAGAACTGATGTTTATCTGCTTTAGTGAGAAAATGGACCGCCATGTATTGTTCGGAACGTCCCTCTTGAGTACCCAAAAAGTATGCTTTACTTCATCAGAACCACATCCACTCTGTATATCTGAAGTCTGAGATGGGGGTCCAGACAATAGTTCTACACCTGTCCTCCTCCAGAAAGCATCTGGTGCCCTGGCGGTAAGATACAGGAATGTCTCTGTCAAAATTACTAATAGAGAAATAGCAAGGAAATGCAGTGGTCTAAAATCAAATCTCAGATTAATCCCCTATGTAAATCAACCTCAAGATGTAGAATTATCCACCCCCAAGACACTTAAACTGGCTCTGCTAAATATAAGATCACTATCAGCAAAATGACTTTTACTTTATTACTTCATTACTGAGAATAATATTGATATTATGTTTTTTACAGAAACATGGTAGGATGAAAACAATGAAACACCTGTACTAATTGAATCAGCACTTCCTAATTACATTTTTTAAGTGAGAATAGAGAGAACAAGAGGGGGAGAAGGGTTGCAGCAAATTTTCATGATTTATTAAACTATAAAAAGCTTTCCCTGGGCAATTTTGACTCTTCTGAATATTTGGGAATTGAAGTAAAAGGCCACAAACGAACTCTGACACAAACTATTAAAAAAACCCAAAATATGTGGCAAATATTTTTCAATGACTTTAGCGAGCTGGTATCTATAATATGCATTAATTATGATTGTTTAATAATTATGGGAGACTTTAACATCCATGTTGACAACCCAATAGACAGAGACAAAAATGCTGAATGATGTACTTCAAAACTTTGGTTTGACTCAACATGTTAAAAAGCCAACACATTAATAGAGGACACATTGGATTTGATCATCAGCAAGGGTATATCGCCATGATCTCTGTAATTGATGTCACTCTGTCTGATCACTTTTCTGTTGTTTTTGAAAGTACAATCTCTGTTGACTCTCCTAGTAAAACAGATATGATTGCAAAATGTTCTTTTACAGACAACACAGCTGAAACTTTTAATCACATCTACTCCTTGATTGTATATAACTTTTGTTCTAAAATTTCAGACATCATTGATTCCATTGCTCCTGTTAAACTGAAGATTGTGTCTGGTAGAAAGAAATCTCCTTGGATAAATGCTCCACTTGTACGAAACAAAAGAAACTTTTGCCAAAGGGCTGAACATAAATGCCGTAAAACTCGACTTCATTTTTACTATGAAATCTACGAGAGGCTGCGAAGCTATCACTCATTACAAAAACATGCAAGAGAAACAATTTTTGCAGAAATCATAAACAAAAACATCAACAATGCTTGTGCCCTGTTTGCCACTGTTGGCAGAATGACAAACTCTCCTGTGTCTGTAACACCTGAATTCCACTCTACCAGGACCTGCAATGAATTTGCCAACTTTTTTAGAGAAAAAATTCAAAATATTAGAGGGTTAATCTGCACATACACACCAAATCCAATGACAGTGCTATGCCCAAACATAACAAATGCAAAGAAAATGGCTGAATTTCACCAACTCATTCACCAACTCAACCATGAAAAAGTTTTAAACATTTTAAAACAATTAAGCTCCTCCTACTGCTGTCTTGATATCCTACCTACAACCTTCCTTAAGAAAATGCTGCCTGTCACTGCATCTGATCTGATTCAAATAGTAAACTCATCCTCTCATCAGATGTTTTCCCCTAGGCTTTAAAAACAGCAGTTATCAAACCACTGTTAAAAAAAGAACGATCTGCAGAATTACAGGTCAATCTCTAACCTTCCATTCATCAGCAAAATGATTGAAAAAGCTGGGTTTCAACAGCTAAATAGCTTCTTAAAAATCACAAACCGCTTTGATGTCTTTCAATCCGGTTTCCGTACTCACCATAGCACTGAGACTGCCCTCATCAAAGTGTTCAATGACATCCACACAAATACAGACTGAGAAAGAACCACAGTGTTGGTTCTGTTGGACCTCAGTGCATCATTTGACACTGTTGACCAGGATATATTAGGCCAGGAAGATAGAGCATATCGCCCCAGTTCTAAAGTCCTTACACTGGCTCCCTGTAGCTCAGACAATAGACTTCAAAATACTTCTGTTAGTTTATAAATCACTGAACGGCTTAGCACCAAAAAACATTGAAGACCTGTTGTCATTGTTTACCCCTTCCAGACCACTCAGGTCCTCTGGTTCTAGGCTACTCTGCATCCCCAGAACCAAAACCAAACATGGAGAAGCAGTTTTCAGTTTTTATGCACCACAAATTTGGCACTTTGAACTGCCTTGCTGCTGAAATGTGTAATACAAATAAACTTGACTTGACTTGACTTAGTCTCATCTTAATGACAGTTCTGTAAAATATGTGTGTGTAAGTGTATGTTGTATTAAAGTGTTGGTTTAGTTAGTTCCCTTCCCAGTAGAGCATCATTTGTGTTCCAGGACATTGTGTCTATGTGGACAATCTGGTACTGGTTGATAGTAGATTTAGTCCTCTCATTTCTCCTCTCATAAATTGTTGATTTATTAGTTAATTTAAATCAGGCACTAGCAGCCACTTCTAACAACACATCTTCAAAACTGTGAACATTTTGCTAAATAGGTCATTAACAAAAAACAGTTTTAGAAATTAAAATTTTTTAGTGTTTTTCAACAGTCAGTATAACAGGGAACTTAAAAAGTAGTTTTTCCTTCCCTTGAGGTGGTTAATGTATTGTTCTCCTAATAAAGTAGAGGGATGTGAAGTCTTACACACAAGGAGCGTTTGGGACAACTAACAGTTCAAACAGGCAAAGATGGCATCTTATGCAAGCATTGAATAATGAAGCTCTACTCCAAATCACTTTTGTAGCAGAAATGTATTTTTCTATAGAATGTTTATTACAATATGATAAACCCAAATAAAAAAACAAACAAACACTGGAATAAAAAACATCTTGTTTTGGCTGCTTCCTTTAGGTGCTGCTACTATCTGTATAACACGATTAGAAAAAAAAAATCTACTTTGTTTGGTCTGATTCGTGGAATATGATAATTTCCAAAGCTGTAATATTTAAGTCACACAAGACATATGTTCACATAAAGAGATAGAAATGTGCTTGACTTTTAAACATTCTGCAGTATAAAATCTCAGCAGAGGAGTTGTATTAACTTCAGCTCATCTCATCAGCAATCCAATCTTCCCCAGCAATCCAAACCCACACTGGCTTGGGCAATTAGCTCTAAACTGTCCTAGGTGAGGTAGTGTTTGTTCATGGCTGTCTGGCGATGTGTCTCTGTGATGAACTGGTGACCGAGTGTACTCTGCCTTCTGCCCAGTGACAGCTGGGATAGGCTCCAGCCCTCCCGCAGCCTTGTACAGGATTAAACAGAAACAGAAGATGAAGGGCCGGGTGGATATTGACATCCTCATTTTCACAGCATCATGCAACAAAACAAAGCAGTAGATTTGTTACTTTCTTCATGGTTTGAAGCTTTTGCTAGATATACCTGATTTTCTGTTCTTTTAGAATTCCTATTGTCACTCTGCTGCACTGACATGTTTTATTCAAAGCAGCTCTACATCCTTACTTAATTAGTTGGACAGATTAAAAGTGTGGATGTTCATAAATATGCATTCAATAATTGTATCAGCATGAATTTATCTGTTGTATTTTATGTTGATTTACATTATTCTCCCTGGCATTTCAATCTAGCCCGGCTTCCTGTCACATTTAGCAGTCTGCTTACGAAGTGTTGAGGGGGAGGAGGTGACAGCTGAGCATTGCAGTAAGTGTCAGGCATGGTGATGGTTTCCATGGTGCTCAGTCTGTTGCAGGCACGTGTCCCTGAAGGAGTTTGTGAGAATGTATGAATGTACTCTTTTGTTAACTCACCAAGACCTTAAAAACAAATGATGTGTGAGGAGTCCCAAAGATCTGTGCTGAGAGGGCCCAACATTAAATCAAGTCAAGTTTATTTGTATAGCACATTTAAATAACAAGGCAATTCAAAGTGCTTTAAATGATGAAAACATAAAAAAATTTCTTGACAAACATTTCTTGACATACATTTCTTGACAAAAACACATGTGTAAGGAAAACCAAAAACAAAATTTATATATTTCTGCTTTTATTTTTAATTATGTGAGTTTCGGTCCTCCATACTCAAACACGTTGCAGCTTTAAACCAGCACAGACTAATAAAGCATCATGAGAATCTCACAGCATACAATCAGCAACTCTTCAACGAGATGCATTAAACAAACATATAAAATAAAGACGACTAAATTGTCTTATTTAACTACCTATTCCAGCCCAGAAACAAACTTAACTTAAAAACAAACTCTTACTATGTGTTAATCTTGGTTCTTCTTGTCAGTGTCCAGGAGTCAGGCAAAAATGATGAATAAAAAAAGAAACTCATTCTGGACAGGAAATCTGACAAGTGGAGCTGGTGGGCTCTGTGCAGAACCGGTGGTACCATTGGTTTAAAAACTGAAGGGACACCATTGTCGTTGACATTTGCAGAAGCAGCTTCAATGGACTTTTGGAGGCAGACTGCAAAGGGTTTTGCACATCTTAATTTCGGTCATGCGAGAACTTAGAAAACTGGTTATGCTAACAGCATTTCTTTAAAAGTTCTCTAGGTAACACTTCAAAGGTTTTAAAAAGTCCTCTTTCCCAACCGACATGCATATGTATGAAAGCTGAGCTTCAAAGAAAGCTCTTATCTGTCCAGCTCTGAGTTTTACTGTGGGGGTGAGTTTTAGGAGTGATCACCAGCACAACGAATGCTTAGGTAATGCGATCCAATCAGTTCATTTGAGTAAATGGATGCCCAACAAGGAAAACCGAAAAATCTGCCTCAAGCAATTTTATTTATTTATTTATTTATTTATTTATTACTTGTTTACATATATTCACATACAGGGTATATATTTGAGAAATGAATGAGTGACATTTGACACAGCATCTAGTAAAGCAAGTGTGCGTTTGTGTGACGAATGAGGAGAGATGAGGAGAACAGCTTGTCATTTTGCAGGGACACTTTCTCATCTGGGAGTGTGTGTGGGAGGCTGACCCAGTCCATCAGCCTTACATAAGAGCATACATCAAGCCATCTAATTCATCTGCATTTCCTCTGCTCCCTCTCTTTTCGCACAGGACTGATTTAGGGAAGTATTCAGAAAGCATAGCAACAGCAAGTACAACCTCCTCCTGCCAAGCACTGAACACAATGCACAAATTAATTAACTCACTACAGAGATAACTAAAGGAAAGTTGTACTGAAATTCAGATAATCACAATAATATGAAACTATCTGGTGTTCTTCCTCTGGTGGTGGTGTTGATGCTTAATAGTATGCTATTGCTAAGCAACAAAGGACATAGCAAAAAGGGATTATCCTCCTTCATTCTGTAAACTTAAAGAGTTGTTTGTTGATTATTTATAGTCAAAAAATAAAACTCTAATGTCAAATTTTAAGAAACCAAAAATGACATTAAATGCAACAAGACACTGGAAGTATTGCAGTTAAAGAGACACAAAGTTCATCATTTTACCTCTCTCCTTTCTGTTCTTTGTTTTTACACAGAAAGCTACCTTAGTGGATAAAGAGGCAGATGAAGAAGTACTGAAAGAGCCTTGCAGCACAACTGAGAATTACAACTTCATTTCTGTCACCATGGAAACAGACGAACAATCAAAGCTGGTGATGGACTGTGAAATGGAGGGTGCTGTGTCTGATTCACCTGTGCATGAAATGGATTGCAGTGCTAATGATGAGCTAACTGGGTTAATGGCAGACTTATCAAACTCTCAGGAAGCAATAGTTAGCTCATCATTAACTTGTGTTCCTACCAGCTCAAGTCAGATTGACAACAGTAACTGCTCTGAAAGCAGTCTTTGCACCCTGATGCCCTGTAAGGATGAAAAAGATACATTAAAATTAAAGCAGGGGCATGAGGAGCTCAACAGGAATGAGTCAATCAACTCATCTGTGTCTGATACCCTTTCTAGTGCTGACAGTGTTTACGAGAATGAGGCCCACCGTAGGAGCCAAGACACACAAGAGCAAGATCCTGATCAGGGACATCAGTCAGAGCAGTGTGTTGAACCTGAAATAGTGCCAGAACCAGAACAGCATCCAGAGCCAGAGGAAGATTGTGGCATAGTGAACATGCCAGAGGAAGAACCTGACCTAGAGACTAAGGAAGATTTTGAAATGCCAGATTACCCCGAGCATAAGCAAGACCTTCAGCTTGAGCAAGACACTGAAATTGAGCAATACTCAAAACTTGATGATGATCCCCAGCTGGACTTGTACGGTGAACTTGGGCCTGAGGGAAGAGATATCATCAGTTTAGATGATGAGCCCTATCAAAATCGAGCAGAATATTCAGATGAAGGTCCAGAACCTGATGAAATCCTATTTGAACAGCCTTTTCATGAAGAGTCCCCATTAGAGCAGTGCATAAGAGAAGAGGCGATGTCAGATGTGTCAAATGAGTCTTACCATAACCCTGAAGAAATTGATGAACGTTTGAGAGTTGAGATTGCAGCAGCTTCTTCAGATAGTGATACAGATGAAAAATGGAGAGCAATTTTCTCCTCTTCCATAAATAAAGAAGATGATGACTCATATTTGGATAGTCTTCAACTGAGTGCCCAAGAACTCTTTGTCCAGAAAGTTGAAGAGACAGACTATAATGATCAAGAGAGCAGCAACTTTGAAGAGGTTAGCATTGACGTCCCAAAAGTACCAGATGTTTTGGAACAACCTGAGACAGTACCGCCCTCTCCATTGCTCCCACAAGAGGTTAAATACAGCCCTTTCAGTCTTCAAGGCTTGTCAAAAATTTCTGAAGATGAAAGTGAAAGTTACAGAGATGCCAATCATAACCACTCAAAACTCCAAGGGAACATCAGTGTGGACACAATCAAGAAGCTACCCAAAGACTTCTGTGTAATTCAGGAGACAAAGAGTGAAAATGTTAGTACAGAACATGTAGACTTCCAGCTAGCTCGCAAGCAATGGAGAGAAATGGAGGAACAAATGAAAAATACGATTGTCTTACCTACAACCAAGCAGTCATACCTCCAAAGCAGCCACAGCTTCATGTATAAACCAGTCCTCAACATTGAAAGAACTCCCAAGAAAGCACGGGATCTGGAGAGCTTAAACCTGGTCACAGATTATTCTCACACTCAATTCAGCCCTTGCTCTGAGGATTCTGGCCTGGATGATTCCAGTTACAGGTCCCCCTATGATGATGCTGAAACAC
Source organism: Anableps anableps (assembly GCA_014839685.1). Classification (NCBI taxonomy): domain Eukaryota; kingdom Metazoa; phylum Chordata; class Actinopteri; order Cyprinodontiformes; family Anablepidae; genus Anableps; species Anableps anableps. The sequence goes on from CM026082.1 coordinate 32,025,090, forward strand.
TGATTGAAAGGGAGATTCGTATATCAATGGAGAGGGAGGAAAACTTGAAAAGAGAGAGGGGGCTTGCCAGGATGGGAAAATCAACAGACTGTGCTCCATCACGAAGAATCCCTCGATCCACAAGTACTCCCCTGACTCCATCATTTATTATAACTTCCTCACCAACTAAAGAACAAGTGAAGCATGAAGTGTCTGCCAACAATGTTATAACTGTAGACCCAAGAAATGATTTCATGTCCAGCTCCAAAAGCAGCAAAGACAACACAACATCTGGGTCTGGAGAATGGTGCTCTGACGAAAGCAGTTCCAATATAATTATCCTTGAAGCATCTAATCTGATCATTCGAAGTGCCTCTGAGTTCTCCCTAAATAAAGCCTGTGAAGAGCCCCAGGAAAAAATGTTTCTCAACAATCCTTTCTTCAAACTGCGTTCAAGAAGTACAATATCTCTGGTAGATGAAGAGATAAGGATGGTGAAGCAAAGGGAGGAAGAGCTCAGAAAGGAGAGAGCAAACCTGTATGGTAAAGACATGTTCAACACAGAAACTGGCCTGTCAAATCGCATGGACACTTTGACATTTGATACCTCAGGTATGACAGTAAAACACTCAAAATGTTACATCACTTGCAACATTTTTATAATTTATTCATAATTCATGTGTGTAATCTCATTAGGTATTGTACCAGTTAAGTGCAAGTCCTCTCCATCATCACCAATGAAAACAACCCACAGGATGGATCGTTCTGCCTTATCCTGTGATCATAGGGTGAGTTCTGTCTCCAAGGATTTCTTTTTAACATATCTCATACATCTTATCCCATTTAAAACACAAAATTTATTTTAAAAGAAAACCATTCATCTCTTTCTTTTAGCTACACTAATAGTGTAGAGAATAGTTATTTTTATTCTGGGAATACTATTATCTTCTGTCTACTCAGATTCAGTCTTTGTTATCTCTGTTTGTTAGCTGTAAGGTGAGCAGCTGCATCATAATCCAAGGTTAGGGTTGCTCTCCTTACTCTTTGTGCGACCAAAGTGCAAGAGGCTGGGTCACCAGATCTATCGCAGAGCCAATACAAAGACATACAATCGTGCTCTTACACACACACATCCAGGGGGCAATTTAGAGTTCCAGTTACCCCAACATGGATGTTTGCAGTTTTGGGGAAAGAAACCAAAGCATTCAGGAAAGACACATTTTCAAAGATTTTGTCAAGACCCCAGCTGGGACTTGAACCCAGGGCATTGTTGCTGTAAGGCAACAGTAACAACAGCAAGTAAGCCATTTTTTTGAAGGAAGGGGGTCTGTATTTCACTGTAGATAAAAAAACAGCCTAAAAAGAGTTTTGCATGTTTATCAGTTTGCAGATTCTTTTTGAGTCCATTGAGAAAAAACTTGAAAAACTTATCTCTATTTTCAGCAATAAAACAGAGTTTGAGTCACTCTGTTTGATATGGTTGCTTTATTTATTCAAGTTTATTTAATGCATAGAAGTATATTTTCTTCTGACTGATAATGATATCAAACTAAGCAAACCAAACAAACAAAATGCTGAGCAGCAGGATATACTGTATCCAGTTTATTTAAAAAAGTTATATGTGTGCATTCATGTAAATATACCACCTTCAAACTGAGAAGAAGTGCTTGCATGAATCTTTTCCTAGTGACAAAACTCAAACATTTTTTGTAGATGAAAATAAGAACCCAACTTTGGATTAAGCCTTTTCAAACAATCATCAGTATGAATATCAATCAAGTTATCATCATGTCAAAAACTAAGACACTTGAAAAACATAATCCCTCTCTGATGGCCACTCTAATGCCCTGCATAAGAGTGCCATTTAATGCTCTGAGTCCAAGGTTACCAGTCGATGTGCAGGAACATGTAAAAACCTTATACTTTTACCATTAAGTACCAGTTTTACCTTGCCCAAAGCACTTAGAAAAGGTCAAATGCAGACTGAAGACAGTCTGTGCTACTTGTAAAGATGGTGCTGCTGTACAAATAATAGTGTCATCTGCATAAAAATAAACCATGGCTGAATCTAGATCTATCCCAAAATTATTAATATAAATAGAAAAAAGAATTGGTCCACAGATTGAGCTATGTGGAACACCTGTCTTTACCTCTAAGTTGCAGAGTTTTAGTTTTCTACAGACACAAACTGGTAGCAAACACCCCCCCATCCCAAAAAACCCCCAACAACAATGCAACAAATTATCCTGAAGCCTATTTGTTGTTGACTTTCCATAAGAAGGCAGTGATCTGCACTGTCAAATGCTTCAGATAATGCTTTATGAACCTGAGAAGGAGTTAGAGGACAAAAGTTAAAACCACTTATAAAGTATATTGTGTACTTTTAGGGGCAAGATTTAATGGCAATCTTATGTTTTCCTTTAACTTCCACTGATCCTTTCTTTAAAAGATGAGGTACACTAAAACATTTGAGCCAGATTTAGCTGTGTCAACTAACTTCTACTCTTTAGGTCAAAGAAATCTTCACAGATTTTGAACTTAAATGTGTGAATTTGTGAAAGATAAACTTATAGTAATAAGTTGTGTTAACTTTTTATTAGCTTTGTCATTTCTTCAAGAGTGGAGTAAACGTGGGTTTTTAAGTTGGCACTTAAAAAAAACAAAAAGACAATGGGAACTATTTCCCAGAGTGCGTAGCAGCATGTTTCTGTATCCTGTGTTGCACCGTGAGTGAGTTGGAAGTGTGTTACATTGAGATGCCTCTTTTGTGCTAATACTATATGCAACCATATGAGGAGGAAGAAATAACTTTGATACAGAGAAGGGTGGTATTAAATACTTTTACAGTATTCAAATATCTAATCAGGACATGATTAATACACAGAAAACTTTCTATTGTAGATTTGATGTATCAAGAAGAATTTGAGTCTTCGCTGTGTTTTTTGTTGAAATACCTCTTCAAAGCCTGTGACAGAATTTCGAGAAACATTTAATGTGTCTATAAAACATCTTAATACATTAACATGATAAACAGGAATGATAGGTAACACAAATTTGTCTATATTTTTTTTCTTAAAACAAGTGATAAAATATAATTTGAGAGCTAATCAAAACAATTTTTTGAGGTAGATTTGGGAAACTACATAAAAATAAATTAAAATTTTAAGAGGGAATCTGAAACTAAAGCATCGATCATACCAAACTAGTATCAATCTGATACTGGCTTGGTATTGATATTTTGGATCGATTCGCCCACTTCTAATGTCTTCTCACATTGCTGAAACCCTTCTAAAAATAAATCTTTGAGCTGAATTCAGTGTGATGTTTATTAACATGCATTATCAAATATTTTATTCTTGCAAGCTGACTCAAGAATTTAAATTCTTTGAAATTAAGTAGTTATTTTGACTTGATAATGTTAGTGAAAACAATACAAATATGTGTACCTGTTTAACTAAGGGTAGTTTTTTGCATAATGTGAAATACTTATTTGGTTCAAATTACAGTAATAAGTTATAAAAACTCACAATTGGAGATTAATGAGCTATCAGAACTTAAAAAAAATGTTTGGACAACTTGTTTCTTGTTAAATCAACTTGATGAACTTTAATTTCATAGTCAAAACCAAAACAATTTCCAGGTTGACTTTACTTTAATTTTTAAGGCAGCAGGTAGACCATTTTCAAGTTAAACCACCTTCAAAAGTTTTACAGTGTAGAATAGAAAGGGTCAGCTTTCTAGTTGATGACTAAACCAACTTCCAGAATTGGCGTGTAGCCCATTCATTCTCCCTCTTTAATAAGATTTTCAACTGTTTCGTTGAACCCCTGCCTTTACCACTGAATCCTCCCGCAGGGAAATGCTTATTAAATAATGTAATGAAAGTAGCTTTAGAAAAGTTTCTGCTATTTTGTACATCAAGTTTAAATAGCACCAATCTGAACTTTGCAATTTTTTTTTTAGAAATTTAAAACTAAACAGGGTACTAAAAACTAAAGAAAACACAGAAAAACACAGGGCCAACATATGCCACAAACCTATGCCACCATCTTGAAAGTCTGAAGGTGGTGTCCTGTCTCATCTTTTCAATGTTCTCACATTTGAACTACATTTCCACACAGTCGGCATAATTGCCCCATTTATGTGGGAGTTGTCCGTACCTTACTGTACCTGTACGATTAGATTGTGTCCCACCTTTCACAACCTTGCTGTCTGGGAAGAGTGAGAAAGAGAGGAAATGCCTGATACTCATGCCAGATGTGTGAGAGTTGGCTTAACTTGTGTCTGATTGTCTGATTTACAGATTCCTGAGGTAAAGAAAAACATGAAAATACTTTGCTCTCTGAAATTTTTCAGTTTATTATAGCTATTTATTTATTTTTGAACTGCTTAGTTTGGCAATGTGAAAGCAGTGAAAATCTATAGGAAAAACTTGGTTAAAAAACAAAGTATATTTGACACCTTTCAAATACATGAAAAGACATAAAACTTCATCATAAGCCTATCTCAGCAGCCTGTAACCCCAGCAACGCAATGCTATGATTTGAGGAAGGCATAATGGTGGGAAAAATGGATATCACCCAACCATTATCCAAAGTGATGCCGTATGCTGTGATAAAGGGTAAATACTGTATTTCCTGCAGAATCAAATATTGGTCAACTGAAGCCAAAAGTTATTTTCTTAATAAAATCACCAAAATCATGTGACTGTCTAAGACTTGTGGCCCTGAATGTTCTGAAAAAGCAACAGTAGTTGGGATCAATGTGTAAATACTGTATGAGAAAATCAGCATCAATGGTGATGCATCATATAAACCTTCCCATGGCAGAGGAACAGTCCAAATTTTTTTTGTTGCAGAAAAAAACAAAACTTATAACAGACCGTGGTGCATTCCAACAGCTGGCTCATGCTGATTTGCATGTGTGGGATGGCTAGAAGTTGAATAAGTTGAGAGAACAGACAGATGATAGTAATGACTGTGTAATAACAGAAGGAAACTTCTACCTGTCTTTCAGTTTCCTGAGGCCTACACTGGAGGAAGACGGAAGAGCGCCATGGCTCTGCGCTGGGAGGCAGGCGAGTTTACAAAAAACAACTGAAGTGGAACAAGTTGTCATTTTACCATTAGAGGTGCAATGGTTGATATTTTCATTCAAGTTAGATGCATTTATTATTGTTATTTGTTTCATATTATGACATAACTTAAGATGTGCTTTTGTGTTGTTTTGGAAAAACAGTGAGAATGTTTGCACCACTTTTGTCAGGACAGTATATCAAATTAATTAGAAAAACATAAGGTTTTGGTGAAAGCTTGTACATTATTTTCATTTAACATTACAGTTCTAGCATTTTCCAATAACTTCTGAATCAACAGAGGTGGAAAGAGGACTAAACTCTTGTATTAAAGTATGATTACTTGAGCACAAAAAGCAAGAGACACTGTTGTTTTGCAGTATCTTACAGCTATATTATGTCCAAATGATATCTTCAAAAATCAAGCATCCCAAGGTCATTGTAAAGTTTTACCTAAAGAAGAAAAAATTGGCTCGTCCATTACTTCCCCTCATAAATGGTTTTTTGTGTAGCCATTAGGGGTTGCACCAATCAGTCAACTAGTCGATTCTTTGCTCTACAATGACTTTTTACATGGTAAGTCGACTAGTTGCAATCACGTGACAAAAAAGATTTTTCCAAGATGGTGACAGATGAGGAACTAGGTGAGTTTGTCATGATTTGAATCGCATAAAAATATAAAGTAATTTACCAAAGGAATACCTAAAACTCAGGCAAGGGCTACCAGAATAGGGGCGCTGGGTGGCGTAGTGGTTAGAGCGGGCAACCCATATACAGAGGCTACGGACCTCAATGCACCCGTTCCGAGCTGGACTCCCACCCTCGGTTTCTTTGCTGCATGACTCGCGGCCCCCACCCTCCTTCTCCCTACCCCTTTTCTGTCAGATTACTCTCAAATAAAAGCCAGTAATGCCAAAAAAAGGCTACCAGAATAATATGTGACGTGATTGGGCTGTTTTTCATCCATCCAACTGACCAGAGTCACCCTGCGTGTTCAAGCTTCTATCCTGACAGCTTTACGCTCTTATAAAAATGCTCTCTGACAACATCTGGAAACGTAATTCAAGCTGCATTCTGAGGATCTGACAGAGTCTATCCCTGCCGTCATCTGCATGTCATCCCGCAAACCCAGCGAGCTGCTGCTTGGAGTCACTGGAGCATCCTGTTGCGCATTGGATAAGCAGGTGCGCTGAATTAAACTGTAATCAAAGGTGATACGTTCATAATAAGTTTAGTTTATGATGTTACAATATGCACAATTGTAGTCAACGTAATAATTTGACTCCTATACGTACAGCTATCCAAGATGAGAATATACCCAGTCATCAGTACCATCCGGTGTTCGGAAAAAAAAGTCAGACTGGGTTTTGTGCAACTTTTCAGACCACAGAAGCTACATTTCCATTACAAAGGTGCACAAATCTTTGTCAATTTTCTACTAATGTTGAGAAAACAATTTCGCAATTGCGGTGTTTCCATTAAATAAGAAATTAAATTAAAATCATACGTGAATAAGCTTGTCCACGTGATAAGTCATTAAAAAACATGCCGCGCCATGATCATTCAACTACCTCCTGCTGTCGTCTTCGTGGTTTGCGCCAGTGGTTGTTGATCACGACTTACGTGACGCGAAAAAAGTGTTTCCTTTGCAGTTTTGCAAAATAAATCAACTTCGATACAGCCAAAAAATCCACTTCATCCTATCGACAAAACTTTTTTTGAAAAAGGGGGATTTTTTTGAAAATGGCGTGTTTCCATTAAGCAAATTTATTTTTGTAATTTCAATTTGCGCAATTTCAAGGTTAATGGAAATGCAGCTAGTAACAGAAGATCATCTGTCTGCTCCTCTGCTGCTGAAGAAGTCCAGGACAATGTTCTGTTAAGTCTGCTAAATAGACTTCTGTCCAAGCAGTCTTTTATTTGCTGTAAATATAGCTAATAAAGCCTGTAAGTTAATGGGAAGCATTTTCTCTGGTGTTTCTGTGACATCACAGCAACTAGTCGACTCGACTTTTATCAGGTTGAAGTCGTTCAACCCCTTATATACATCAGCCCTCTACCATGTCACCGTCCTGCAATACTAATGTCCTGTTCACTAAAAACCTTGTCTAACTTTATTAATAACTACAGTGTGCCGCTTTATTTCAGCTATGTTATGTTTACCTTTGCTTGCACCTCCACCAATGTCTCAGGATGCATTAAATCAGTAAGGTACTGGTCTTCTCTTTGAGTAACATGGCTCAAGTGCTTTCACAGGATTAATACAACAAATAGGGAGGAGGCGCCACCCTGTGGTGGTGCTTGGTCTAACATGAGAACCACACACTACTGTGCCTATTGCAGGTTTCAGTCACATCATACCCAGAAGGTGCCTCTCCAGCTTCCCTGTGATTTCAGTTCATTGTAATCTGCCAATCACTTTCTGTGGTACAGCCCTTGTTCTTGGAATGTGATTTAAAGTGACACTGTACCAAATTTGAAAATTACTTGACTAATAAACTGATGCTTTACAAAAAGCTAAACTTACACTTACAGAATGTTAGTGAGTTAGAGTGAGTTCTCTTCCCCCTCTGTGAATCAGTAGTCATAGCTGGAAAGCTGCTGGTTTCAGCTTCTACTTATAGATAATATCAGCTCTTTTTGAAATGGTGATATTTATACAGACAGAGACATTTCAAACATGCACTTTCCAATCAAATAACATTATGAAGAAAACACTGCTGTGTGGACTTTGGCTCAAAGAGCATAATGTCAAAAATGAGTCAGTTGAAAAAGGACTAGTATTCAGCTTTTGTGTAACACAATACATTTCCTAACAGTGTATCCTCTGTTATCTCTTGCCTGTTAGTGAACTTGAAAAGATTTAAGCCAGAAACATTAAAACAGAAAAAACCACAGGCTGAATATAATTAAAGTGTTCAATGTAAAGAACATAAATCTATAATGAAAGAGTTCTTGATCCCTGTGAAGAAATTAAAAATCTCAATGTGAAAACATTCTGTATTGTCTTACACTACAGAGTGTATCTTCCTCTTGTATTGAGCTTTACTTCTCTTACTTTTACCCCGATCATGCTTATATTACATGACAGTTGGGTTAAAAGGTGTATAGGTTACAGGGCCCAAGAACTCTTTCTCTAGATCACGTCATGGGAAAAACTAAGAACACATAGTTGCTTCCTGAATCATAAGGTCTTGATCATTTGGATGATGATTTGCTGTTCCTCAGGTGAAAGGTCTTCAGCAATAAGCTTGGAGAAACATTTAGTGCTTCTCATCAGTGTAGGTGGGGTAAGCAAGAACTTCATTGCAGAGAGGAAGAGTACAACGCTTCTTACTCTTGCTAAAACAGTACAGCAGAGGAACTCAGGTTCATAGCTTTGTATCTGAATGAATCACAAGACAAAGTCAAGATGTTTAGCCATATATCCATAAAACTTCTTACCAACTGTTAAACAAGGCAGTGAGGAGGTGAAAATTGGGCTACTATAGCAACCATAATACCTGGGAAATTTGCAGTCATTGAATGGACCGTGAACACCTCAATAGACTGTAATTCTGGAGTCAAAGAGTTGAGGCCTAATAGGGCCTGTTAACCCTGTCCAGCACTTCAAGTTTTGATCATGAACAGACTAATGATCCACAAACTGCAAATTCACAGCTAATGTCTAGAAAGCAAAATCAAGGTGTTGCAATGATCTAGTCCAGGGTTCTCCAGCCCTAGTCCTTGAAAGCTGTTGTCCTGCAGGTTTTAGATGCATCCCTGCTCCAACATAGCTATATCAAATGAATGGCTTTGTTGCCAGACCTTTGCCAAACTTGATGGCACTAAAAAGGTAATTCAATCATTTGATTTAGCTGTGTTGGTGCAGGAATATATCTAAAAGTTGCAGGGCAATAGCTCTCAAGGATTTGAGTTGGAGATCCTTGATCTAGTCAAAGTCCAGGACTCAAACTGATTGAAATGTTGTGCTGGGGACCAAGAGAGCCAATAAAACCCTCAAACCTCAATGAATTGAAGCAATGTGGGTCAGAAGAGTGGGTTCAAATTCCTTCTCAATACCCTGAAGGAAAGATAGAGATGTACACAAGACCAGTACTTCAACTGATGGCTGCCTATGGTTGTTCTACGGACTCTATGGGTCTTGGGTTGTCCTTAGCTTTCCTCATGACTGAGCTGACAGACTTGAAACTGCCTCCGCCTCCCCCCTCAGATGTATTTTACCACTAATCTAGAATCTGAGACTGGAAACATTTGGTGTTTTTTACTGAGATTCCTGAATGTATCTAAATGTAATGTAGATTTATTCTTGCTAAGCTCACTTTTAGAAACATATTTTGGTGTCACCTTGTGTCTTGAGAAAAAAAATGCTACATTGTGTTTCTCACTGTATATTCTGTGTATTTTTTGTACAATGCTTCAGCTGGGCGGACATAAGAAACAAAGTGCAGAAGTTCAGAGAATAGAAAATCTATGGAACAGATCTTTTAGTAGCCTAGCTTGATCAACATTTTAACAAGATGATTATTTCTACAGAACAGTTCTTAGTTTATTTATAAAGCACAAATTTACAATAAAGGTCACTTTAAAGCACTTTAAACAAGTTACCTTCAAGATGAATCAAACAGGACTTGAACTTAAATTGAATTCTGTTGACTATAGTTACATTGAAATGATCTTTTTCCTCCTTAAGGAAAATCCAAGATTCTATCTATTTAACTTCCATATCAGAGCAATCATGGGATGGCAACAGCTCCAACAAACCAGAATTCATTAGAGGCATTTTGTCTGGACAATGAAATGATAAAGCATTAGCAAACAGCATTAGGCTGTGCCTTCTTTCTATAGAAATATTGGAGTGGGAAAAACAGAAGAAATGGGAACAATAATAGCAGAAACAGTCAGTAGAAGAGTAGAGTTGGCTAAATAAATGTGAACTTCAGGGTAAATCAGGACAATCTAGAGGCTTTCTTTGACAAGAAAAATCCTAAACCAGGTGTTGAAGGTGCAGAGGGTGTCGTTACCCAAGTCCAAACTTGAAACTAGTTCTACATGCAAGAAATCACAAGTTTAGGTCTCTAGCTGTACTTCTGGAATCTGTAGAAATCCAAGTTTGAGAGCAGAGTACAAGGTTTGGATAACATGAAACTATAATACATTTTAATTCGACTCCTATAGTATATGTTCCAGTCTGGGCATGTCCTAGTGACCACCATTCTATAATCTCATTGGAATAATGAGAAGAGATCCGAACATCTAGCTGCAGTTTTTTGGGGGATATTTGGGACATCTTAAGATTTTGAAATGGTATTGAGCCTTTTTTCCAATATTACTTTTCTACTGCACTTTCAAGAAAGGAAGAAGGAAAATGGCTGAAAGAAAGACTCCTTACTGAAAGAAAAATCTGTCATATTAATTCTTGATGTTTCCACCTCCTCTGAAAAGCAGTCTGTAAAAGCGGAGTGCTTCTCGGACTTTACAGCTGCCTGCCTCAAAAAGATTTGCTTTACATTTTATGTTTGTATGCGTAGTTGTTAGAAGTGCAGCTTTTAAATCTCAAGCAATGCTTGTTGATATTGATAAAATGCGTGAATAGTCCCTGTTGTGGTTTTTAGAGCTAGCCGGGTTCTCCATGAAGAAATATGCAGGGACTATTCACTGTGGACTTCTACTGTGTTTTGAAGAGATTTGTGAAACAATAAATAAAATGTATGTGAAGAGTGTTGGCTGGCTTTATTTAGCTGCTTTTGTGAAAATCAGGAACAACAGATGGCTACAACGCACTACATTGAAACATGAGGCTGACCTTGCTTATACTAAAATATATTTATTTTCAGGTCCCTGTAATACAACAAAGATGCATTTTTATTAATTTTGATGAATGTTGGGAAAACCTTTAATGATGGTGAAAGATAATAGATGCCATGTATTGAAAAGGAGGGAGTTGCACAGCACAGCAACAACAGCACTGCTTTTCATGATCATATTTGGCTGTACCAACACACAGCATGTACACCCACAAGTAAGAGACTGTTTATGATTGGCTGCATAGAAATGCCTCTGTATCCTACTGAACAACCAGACGGCGCTGACAACTGGCATCCTTCTGTGCAGCTGAAAAGGCAGTGGGTCTGTGGGGGTTGTCTTTGTGTCCTGGATATGTGGGGTATCTCTGAGCTAAAGCCAGAAACTCTAATAGAAGTGCTGGAACTAGCATCCATTGATTCTGGGCACAGGCTGGTGGAAAGACATGGATGACCAAGGAGCCACTATCATTTCTGAAACAAGCTCCCCTGCTGAGGAGCTACTTCCCTTCCAAGCGATTATCTAAAAGATATTCCTTCTCTTAATCCTAAAGAAACCAGAAATTTAAAAAAATATATTTTGTGAAGTATGTTTAACATAAATAACAAATTAATACCAAAAGGCAGTTACACTGATGATGTAATAAGCATACATTTATAAAACCAAGTGCAGCATTTTTTGAGGACATCTGATGAAGAAGCATTTTTAATGGGGTTCTGTGCCGGCAACTGGGTTCAATACTCCAGCACCACAGTAAACCAACCACTGATGTTCTGTCTGGAAGGTGTATGTGGCAGTTACATTGAAATGTCATTGTGTGACCTTGGAAAAAAATTTGTCTGGCAGTCAAAGGTAAAAATGAAATCATACAACCTCCCAGAATGGTAGGTGAAAAATACAGTAAGCAAACAAACTAGCTGAGATTCTACCTGATAAAATTAGACTGCTATTCTAAGGTCATATTTGAACTTTTCTTTGCTTGTTTAATGTGGACAACCATTAAACCTAAACCCAGCAGTTACAATGTCTGGATAACATTATTTTCCTTAATTGTAATACAAGATATACACTCAAAACCAAAATGATTCATGCTCCTGGCCTCGTGGGATTTAACCAAGAAAGTTGCGTCTGATTGGAAATGTGACAGCCTCCATCCACAGATCAGGTTCTTGTCAGGAATCTGGCTGGGCCACTCAAAAACATTAATATTATTTCCACTCAGTTAATAAAGATTACTTTATACCTAAATCTGCCTGAGATGTCTATAATTTTAGACTTAATTATAAATACTATTTCAGAGAATGATTTAGTTTTTAAATTTGCTCATTCTTTGTGTTGTTTAGGCAATAATTGTCATTCGGTGGAATGAATTATTTTTGTATCGTTGCCATGTTCTGTCCCTGAGGACTTAGTTTTCATTCACAGTGAGGTTAAACCCAAAAAATCTTCTAAACATCAGTTTATCAGCAACCAACAGATGTACATTTGTACTCTAAAACCTTTGAAGGTGGTTTAACTTGAAAATGAAAGTTCACCTGCTGCCTTGAAAATGCAAGTTAAGTCAACAAGAATTTTTTTTAACTCAGAAGTTCATCAAGTTGATTCAAAAAGAAACAAGTTGTCTCTTATCTTAATTTTTTGAGTTCTGATAATTCATTAATTTTGAATTGTGAGTTGTTTACACTTAATACTGCAATTTAAACCAAATACTTATTTCACATGAAAGAAAGAAAACTCTCCCAAACAAACATGCCTTTCTTCAATATTCTCACTTACATTACTAAATGCAGAAAACAACATATTTCAAGTTGGTGGTATCAAAAATCTTAGAGATGGTTTCTTATACAGAAAAAAAACAATGAGAGCACAGCCAGTCATTTTTAATATTGAACAGCATACTGAGCTTTAATGACGCACAAGAGGCATCTCTGTGTAACACACTTCCATCTCACTCGCCGTGCTACACAGGATCCAGAGACATGCCACTAAGCACCCTGACAAATAGTAGATAGTCCACACCCAACAACCGCAACAATATAACCAAAACATAAAAATACTTAAAATCAAGACTTAACTTGTACACAAGACTGGACAAATGAACAACTTAAAAATATGCCAATGGGGTCAGTCTCTTCCCTGCTCTGACTGCAGGCAGGGTTTGCTGCACAACGAGGCTCCAGTTAGACTGACCCCCTGTCACTGACAGGCAGTCAGTGCTTAGGAAGTGGGAGGGGCTCACGGCAGCTCTCTCTGCTCGCTCAGAACAACTCAAAGCACATTTTTTCTGGTGAATTAAATTAAATATCACGTTTTCTACTTTAAAATAGTAATCAATTATTCTGTTTAATATTTAGTAGCAGGTATAACTTTTGTAACTTTTTCCAACATACTATTCTTCCAAACTATGCATTTGTCTCTGGAGAACCCAGCCATTTGCCCTACATTCCCACAGAGAGCCTAGTAGTTAGGTGATGCTGACTGTGGAATTTTTGTTCCCTGGGCCACGAGACGGTGCCCGGCCGCCCGCCCGCACCTGGAGGAAAAAACTTCTGCCCAAACCCTCACACATCTCTCAGCAGTTTGGGTCCACGGCCTTGGTGCTGTAAACAGTTTACAATATTGCTTTTTAAAATAAAATATTACCCCATGAACCATTTCACAAAGGATATTTAAACTTATCATAATATAGTTTTTAACCTTTTCTAATAATATGTGTTGAACTTATTCATTTATCTGTTTATTTATTCATTTATTTATCAACTGCTTATTTAAGTGCTGTTCCGTTATTAAGATCTATTTGAAACTGGGTTTACAAGTGCTTGCCAAATAATTTTTTTCACAACGGTGGTTACCCAAGTCTTGCACCCAGCTGTTTGTGGTATGTGCAGGGTAGGGCAATTGTCCAAGGGTTACCCAGGAATAGGTGCCCGAAACCTGGGTACTCTATCAGGCTCCCCATTGAAACATGTTCACCCACACTTAACCCTGAGCCCAGTAACTTAACACCCTTTGCCACGACCAGAGTTTCGTGCCTCTTTTAGGGCAAGAAAGGTTTCAGAGACTTTCATCTTGGGAGAGATGGCCACAGTGTCACAATTTCCATTTTGAAGTGAAAGTGGATGTCAAAGAAACTGCTAGAGATGTCTTAGTTTTTTTTATGAAATATGCAGCTTACACAAATATAAAATTCTTCCCATGATAAGACCATATATCCATGTAAAATAAAAGGGCTCCTCATCAAAGTGGCATCTTAAAGTATGGAAAAACAGTGAGATAATTAAGAAATAATTAATAATAAACACCAAGGAGACATCACCTCTGCATCCCCTGGGGGGCTCTGATCACAACCTGGTTCATCTCCAGCATCTGTTTAAACCCCTGGTACACAGAGAACCAGCTGTGACACAAACAGTGAAGAAATGGTCTGAGGAGACCGAAAAAGCTCTGAGGGACTGTTTTAGTGCCACTGTGTGGGAAGGGCTCTGTGCTCCTCATGGGGAAAACATCAAAAGTATCAGAGACTGCATTACAGACTATATCAACTTCTGTGTCGACGTCACTGTAACCACCATCACGTACAGTTTTTCTTCAAGAACAAGCCCTGGATCAACCCTGAAGTGAAGGCTCTCCTGAAGGAAAACAAGAAAACATTTAAGTCAGGAAACAAGGAGGAGCTGAGAGCTGTGCAGAATGAACTGAGAAGGAAAATTAGGGATGGAAAAAACATCTACAGGAAGATGATGGCAGATCAGCTGCAGCAGAGAAACAGTGGAGTTTGGAGAAGTTTGAAGTCTATTTCACACCACAAACCAAACCCTCAGGTTGTAGGAGACTTAGAATGGGTGAACAACTTGAACCAGTTTTTTAACAGGTTTGACCAATTCCGCCCCTCTCCCCCAGTCCAGTCCCCCCTACTGATACCCCCCTCATCTGTAACGACTGCCAGCTTTTCTTCTCAGGACTTCACACCTCTCAGCCATCATCCACCCCCTTCACTTCAGAGGACTCCATCCCACAAACCCCTCCATCTTGCCCCTTTCATCACTTCAGGTGAGGAACGAGCTGTGAAAGATCAAGGTACCAAAGGCTGCAAGTCCAGATGGCATCAGTTCCAGGCTCCTGAGGTGCTGCACGGATCAACTGTGTGGCTACATGTTCAACCTGAGCCTGAAGCTGGGGACAGTACCACAACTGTGGAAGACCTCCTGTGTGGTACTGGTACCAAAGACCAAACATCCAAAGGACCTCAGCAGCCACAGGCTGGTAGCCCTGACATCACATCTGATGGAGACCCTTGAGAGGGTGGTCCTCAAACATCTAAGCCCCCTGGTAATGTCTTCATTGGATGTACTGCAGTTCACCTATTAACCTGGCATCGGGATGGATGTCGTCATCACCTACCTCCTGCACCTAGCTCTGACCCACCAGGAGAAGCCTGGAAGCACTTTGAGGATCATGTTATTTGATTTCTCCAGTGCTTTCAACACCATCCAGCCAGAACTTCTGAGGGAGAAGCTGGAGCTGTCAGGACTGGGTCACCACATGTCCCAGTGGATACTGGACTACCTCACTGGCTGCCCACAGTATATGAGGACATAGGGCTGTGTCTCCAACAGGCTGGTCTGCAGTACGGGGGTCCCTTGGGGTCCCATGGTTCCTCTTCACCCTCTACACTACAGACTTCTCCATGAACTTCCCACGCTGCCGTCTGCAAACGTTCTCTGATGAGTCTGTTGGCCTAGTTGGTCTCATCACAAGAGAGGACAACTCAGAGTACAGACAGTGGACTTTGTGGACTGGTGCCAGAGGAACCACATCCTGATCAATGCTGCTAAAACCAAGGAGCTGGTGGTGGATTTCTGCAGGCGCAGACCCACCTCACTGACACCGGTGAACATCCAGGAAGTGGATATTGAGATTGTGGACTCTTATAAGTACCTGGGTGTTCACCTGAATAATGAACTGCACTGGATTCATAACACTGATGTGCTTTGCAGGAAGGGTCAGAGCAGACTCTTCCTGCTGAGGAGGCTGAGGTCTTTTGGAGTGCAGGGGGTGCTCCTGAAGACCTTCTTTGACTCTGTAGTGGAATCAGCCATCTTCTATGGGATTGTATGTTGGAACAGCAGCTTATCTACAGAGGAAGTGGTTAGATAAGCTCATCAGGAAGGCCAGCTCTGTGCTGGGATGCCCTCTCAACCCAGTGCAGGTGGTGGGAGACAGAAGGACTCTAGCTAAAATAACATCACTGATGGACAAAGTCTCCCACCCCATGCATGATGCTGTTGCTGAGCTGGAGAGCTCCTTCAGTGACAGACTGCTGCATCCTAGGTGCACTAAGTAGCGTTATAGGAGATGCTTCCTCTCAGCAGCTGTTAGACTCTATCACCATCATCGCTCCCAACAAAATCAATGTGTCTATATCCACGCTAGTTTCTGTACAACTTGACTGTTTTTCTGTTGTCACTAACTGTAAATAGTTTGTATTTTTAATGCTCAGTGACATGCACATCTTGTACATTTTTAATTAACCAACTCAGTTGCACATTCCTCTGGACTGGAGTAATTTTTACAGCTACTCAGAATTCATATTGAAATTTTGCCTTATTGTACAGTAGTTTTTTATTCTGTTTTTTTTATATATATTTTATATTCTTTGTGTGAGTCTTTTTTCTGTTATTGCCATTCACTGCCACTTTGCTGCTGTTGCACAGAAATTTCCCTGTCGTGGGACAATAAAGGATATTTCTATTCGATATCACAACACTTCCTATTGCTGGACCCAGAGTTAACAGTGTATTGTTGAATCAATAGTTATCATTATCAGCTTTAAGTCAGTTTCAGTCCTTCCTGGCTGAATGTCCAACAAGTCATGGGTCTCAGTTGCAGCACTCCAACCATACAACCCATCTCTGATCTTTCTTCAGCAGATCCAGCAAAACTGCCAGAGACTTCCTGTTTCTACTATTAAAGTTTAATGTGCAAGGTGCTCACCCTACCCCCTCCTAGCTTCTTATCACTGCTGCAGGAGAGAGTAGCACTCTTGCAGCAGTACTCAGCCTCCCCCTGCTAACTTCTTTCTAATGAGAGGGTTAACACCTAACCAGCTATTTAACTCTTCAGTATGAGATCCATATGTCTGCAGAGCATAACCCACCTCAGAATACAATTGAGAATCTATTTAGCTGGTTTTAAGATTCACCTGAAATTCCAACAACCAACATCTGAATGTCACACCCCTCTTCCTACTGTAGATTAACCTAACTACTACCCTGAGTCAGCTAGATTCCACAGAACATATTCATGAAACAGTTGCTCTTCTCAAACGTCTGGCTCTTGGATCCAATCTAGGACTGATTTAATGACTTATACAAGTCCCTGGGATGTTGTTTAAATAACTTACGTTAAACTTATGCTAAGACAACCTGTAAATACTTCCTTTTATTTTGCGAACAATTCACTAAGACGGTTTTACCACTGTTGAGTTACAGTGAAGCACAATAATTGAATGTCTACACTCTAAAATTTTCTGTTACTTTAATTAAGAAAAATCTAGAAGGGATTCAGTACAGCTTAACTAACTACAGCTTAACTAATGAAAAATAATACAAATAATCAAACTAATCTAAACTAACCCATCTTTCCCTCACGATGCAACTGAGGAATATCACCTAAAAGATGTTTGGGAGACAGAGAGAGGTTTCCCCCAGGCTGATGGAATGATGTCTCAGGCATCCTGCTGATGACCTTGGATCTTTTTGGACAGGACTGGACCTTCCTGGACAGGACTAGACCTTCCTGGACAAGTCTAGATCTTTTTGAACAGGACTGGACCTTCCTGGACAGGACTGGATCTTTTTAACTTGGCATTCTTCCCCTTTAGGCTTGAGGGAAGGCTTAGGAACTTTTCTGCTGAAATCAGAGCTCTGATGAAGGGGATCTTCACCTACAATCAGTTGTTGGACTTTGATTCCTTTCTGATGGATTTAGGAACTCTGAGCCTAGGCAGGACTTCACCTACAAGCAGATGTAGAACATAGGTGCTTTTCCAATGATTCAGGGACTCTGTGTTATTTTCACCTATGAGCCATAGGACTTAGGTGCTTTCTTCTGGGGATTCAGGAACTCTGAGACTGAATTGCCTCCCCACTGAGGTCAGCAAGCACCCCAAACTATGGCGTGTCACTGGATATTCTCACCATCAGCTGGCCCAGCACAGTTGAGCGCACCACTTCCCATCAGCTGACAATCAGGGCAATAGAAGCTTTTCAGCTTGGCAACCACACTTCACTCAGCTGACAGGACCTGGAGACTATTCTTTGTCTTGGCAGCCTCAGTCCTGGATCAGTGGAGCTCAGAAATTTTCACCCAGCTGATAGGGCTTTCATACTTTTCTTTGGGGTCAGCTGTTTTAGTTTGAAAAATCAAAAATCTTTAGCTCAGCTCAAGGAGGTCTGTAAACTTTCTGCGCTGATAGAGAGATGTTGTAGAATCAGGTTGTCCTGTTGTCTGTCCTGGGATTTGAGCCTTGGCCAGGAGAGGTGTGGATCTGGAGTTGCTGCCTTTGAGAAATTGGTGGAAACCCCATACTGTCATCTGTTTCTTCAGGCTGGCAGCAATTCTTGAGCCTCTCCTATGGTGGGGAATTCCATCTTGATGATTGGCCCCAAATGTTGCTGGAGGGTTTGCGCACCTTCTTTGCTGGAGAGCATCTTTAATTTCATTCTGAGCTGCAGGGCTGTCCCTTATTATCAATGTTTTTATTTGTTAATTGGGCAGATATTGCTGCATACTTTTGGGAGTGGTCAATTTCAGACTGCATTCCAATGGATTGCATTGGATTGGTGAGATTTTTGCATAATGGCCATCCTTTATCCATCCCTGTTTGTCCTGACACTTGCCTCGGATGCAAAAGCTCTCCTCTTCTTCTGAGGTTAGCGTATGCCACCTGGTCTCCTCTCTGTCTACACACAGCTGATATGTGCCTGCCTGCTGATTGTATCTTTACATTGCAGGTATGTTTCTGTAAAACGGAGCAACCCTCACTGCTCTGTTCTTTGGAAAAGAAAACAGACAAGTTAAGGCCTCTTTCTGGCCTTCAGGCCTGCAGGCCTCACATTACACAAACCCTAGGGTAATAATCACAATCTATTTAACTAAGATTCATTTCATTTAATATGTAATAACTTTGCATTCTTAATCCAGCTGTCAGTGTCTGGGAGTGTCTGGTCATCTCCTTTTTAGCAGTTCATTTATTCATCCTCCGGATGACGCCGTGGAGCATGGTGGCTGGCTGGTTCAGCAGGTGTTTTCCATCAGCCTCATCAGGCATTGTGTGTAAGAGGAGCCTACTGCCAGTCATTTGATGCCTGAGTGTTGACCTTTGTGGTTTTCTCAGGTGAGTGATTGGATCCTGTTCCAGCTCAAACTCCTGGTTCCTGAAATTCACTTGCAAGACTGTTGGATATCTCTTGGTGTTAAGCATCTGACTGGTGGCTAATTAGCTTCTCCTCCAAAGATTGAACCCTGTCCACCCTCCACCATGCCCACTCAAACCTTCCATCATTGTAACCATCTGGATTCATTCTCATTCCTCAGCAAGATCACCATCATCCCAGACCCCTTCCTTCCTTCCTGGCAGAGTTCTTCTTACACTCTCCAGTAAGCATCTCAGGATTAAGAATATCAGTTCACCATTTCATCTTGTTAACCGTTTACCTGTTTCCCCAGACCACAGACGAAACCTGTTTCCAGAACCTGACCCCAGATCACCGAACATTCACCTTGTACATATTCTATTCTTGTTTGTAATAAACCTTTTAACTTTTCATCTACCTCTTGAGAGTGTATCTGGATGTGGGTTAGACAAGTGGCAAAAACCATGACACAAACAAGTAAAGATTTCAGATCGATTAAGTAGTTGTATATCTCTAAAAGAGAAATCATGAATCAATCATCTTATCAGTCTTTGGCCCTATAATTACACAGAAAGCCAACACTTTTATTGCTTAGGGCCCTGATCTATGACCATGCAAGGCCATGGCAACAAGGTCAGAGGTCATCTCTTCCAACAAGTTTTAAGAGCGGTCCATGAAGAGGTCATTCCAGTTAATCCTGCATGATCAACTATAAATACTTTTCCTTCTGTAAATATTTTTGATGTCTTCTAAATTCATAGCTTAATTTTTTTTTTCAATTGTTACAAGTTAGCTTTATGTTCATGTGTTAAAGAACTGTAAATAATAAAACTGTTAATCAAATGAGTTTATGAGAATTACTATTTGTTTTAATCAATTTCTTCATAACTATCAAACAGCTAAATAACAAATGTGACAAGAACAAATAAATTAAACAGAAAACAGTCTATCCATCCTGTCCTGTTCTTCTCTCGTCATACCCCCTTCGCTGAAATCAAAAATCAGTTAACAAAAGGAGCAACACAAAAACCTTTAGGAAATTTACATTTATTAACTTGTGCAGTTAAAAATTATATTCTTCATTACATATCTTCATCAACCTCATGACATACCAAAACATAGAAAATAAGTGAAGAGGGAAAACATGGCAACTGTGTTAGTTCCTGAATCTAAATCTATACACAGTAAAAAATGACAATTTTACTCAAACTGAAGAAAATTTTACTCTGAAAAAGATATTTAGTTCCAGTCTAAATAAAGTAAAATTTAATCTCATGCCAGAGTTGAGGTTACAAAGTAAAATTTGCTTTAATTAGTGTAAATATTTTAATCCACATGATGATAATTTACTCAGTCCAGTGTAAAAAACAAAACACAAAAAAACTACTCGACCATAATTTTACTCGAAGTAGAATGAATTTACTCTAAATGGAACTGAATTTTTTTCTAACTAGGGATGAATTTTACACTGACTAAAAATGAATTTTACTCACAATGGAATCTAATTTTACTCCAAATAGTGTCAAATTTACTCTGAATAAAATAATTTTACTTTTAATAGAATTGACTTTTATTCGTTAAAGTATGAAAGTTTACTCTGAAAAGTTTTTTTTAAATCTGAATAAAATTATACATAGATTATACGTTATAAAATTATACATTGTATAATGTATACATTATACATTATACAATTATACATACACGTTACTTTATTTCACTCACTTTGTAGCTGTATTACAGTCATTATAGACTGATAGGTTTTTAAAGGTACAATAAATAGATCAGAAATCAGTATTTTTACAGTCACCTTTATCGTTCACAGGAAACAGTATGGAGCAATATAAAAATTGGCATCACCATGACTGTATGACACCTGTAAATCAAATGCTTTGGAACAGAAAAGCTCTTCGACATAAATGGCATGAGGTCTGTCTCTTGTACAAAGAACTTGAAAAGCATTGAAATGCTCATTCACACACACTGTTTGCAGTGCAAAAGTAACCAACAGTAACCTGTCATCTATCACAACAACATTTTAGATCTTATGAAAAACTGGCATTTCACAATGGACTTGTATACAAACATCTAAATCTGCACAACATGTATTTCCATGGTGTTTGGCCCATCTAACATTGAACATGTTAGTATTGATTGGTAGCTGAACAGTCTTTGCTATCTCACAGCCTCAGTCCAATGAATTTAAAGACACCTGGTCCAGTGGTCAATATTTTTAAATTTGGCTTCTTTGCGCATGCACCAGCTATGTACAATTGGCCCTGTTTTGAGTATACATGTGGGATAATGACCATGAAATGATGCTTTGTTAGCAGCTTTTTCTGTGGAAACAAATGTTTGAATAACCTATGGTGTTCAGCAATCAGGTGTTTCAAGAAAATAGTGATACTGTAACACTGGTGAAAATACAATATATACTATTTAAAGCAACAACAATAGCAAATATCAGTGCTGATTATTTGGACAAACCAAGTCTCCAAAGATGAGTGGTAGATTCTGAAGTAGACACCAAGACTGGATGAGATTCAGCCCCAAGTCATTTGAGTCCTCTAACACCTTCAATGTAGGTGGTTTGTTGTTTTGTTCCATTTATCCATAGTTAAAGCTCCAAAATCTCCTGTCCACTTCCTTTAATGTTGTGTAATAATCTATTACATGCAACAAAATCAGCTTCATTTCATACTCTGCCACTCCCTCCAAGATATCATATCATGCATTATATCAACTGAGAATTTTTTACATGTACTGAAGTACTGCAATTAATTTAGAATGCATAACTGTTTAACACCTATTACATGTGGAAGTCTGGGATTTGCCTCCATTTTTGGACAATGTTCAGTATAAGATTTTAATATCATACCCAATTGGATCGAGTATCTTAGCGAAGCTATATGTTTTGATGTCGTGGGCATGAAACAAAGAGAGCAAGTGAATATTATGGAGAGCAGAACTGTACTTCGGAGAAAAATTCCACAGCATGAAATATATAGTTCCTAATTTATGTATTCCGTGTTTTCAACCCAAAGGATTAGCAGTTTCGAAATCATCATAGAAAAGTTTAATCTGAAGAGCATGATCCTGCTATATTAATGTGCTCTATTCATAAATAGAGAATCGCTCTTTAAAAGATCAACATCAGACAAGTCTTTATAAAGATTTTCTCTTGAATTTGACTTGGCCATTATCTCCTCTATATTAGGGTGAGTGTAAAGGAATGTTAAAGTTTTCAAAACAGGGATGTAAACAAATCTATAAGTAACAACCTGATCATATCCTCTGTCTGTTGTCGTCAGACTAACCTCACTAATGCAAAGTAGTCTGAACCAGCTCTCCGTTCAAAGGGTCTGGACCTCCTGAGCCTGATGAGCCTCTCCCAAGCAGGACAACAGAAAGTCTGTTTCAGCTGGTTTTATGAAGAACTTGTTCAGCCTACTAACTGCCTCCATTCCGAATGTCAAACCCTGCTTCCTCTGAGGTACCAGCCTGACTGAGCAGCCGCAGCCAGCGAGCACCTCTGATGGCATCAAGGTGCCCATGCATGCTGGTCCCCAGCTGTGACAAAAACAACTCAACATTGCATGATTCGACTTGGGTTTAAGCAAAGAAGCGGGTTGCAGGATTAGGGACTGGTACAAAACAGTCAAAACCACTTCCATTTTAACTGATAGCTTCTCAGGATGTAATATGTTGTACATAAACATTCAACATTAATAGTGATTTGTTTGCAAATGTAACATTTCTACTGAAAATGAAATAAGAGTTTGGAATTACTTATGTCATTCATGATAGTTCTTGGCTCATAATGCATATCAAAATGGTTCAAAATGTATATGATTTAATTAGTAATGTTGCACATACATCCCATACATGGGATGTAGAGATTGCTTGGCTAAGTTGTATACATTTAGCAGTAATGATTAAATTCAAAGTTGCATGTTAACAACCAACTTTTGACCAAAAATATTTTGATCAATGTAAATGTTTCCTTTACTGTAACCCTACCTTGATGAACGTCACAAGATGTTCCCTGGCTTGTCTGGCTAAGAGTTTTGCTGGTATCTTGGCGGCCATGAGGTGACGGTGGCAGCAGGTGCACAAGCATCAAAATGGATGACATGTCACTGTGCCATCCTGAAAGACCAAGTAAAGTAACAACAAATATGAACTGCCAAAACTTATTATCTGCAACTGTGTTAACACTTTCGGGTTAAAGTTTACCAAAATTTTACAGCAGGTGGCAGTTTTTCACTTCTAATAAACCAATTCATATAAAGCTTACTTGCTCAGCATTGTAGCGCTGAACTCTACGGGATTTAAAACATGGAAGTTAAGAAAAGGTGGCACAAATGGAAGACCTGCAAAAAGAAAAACCTCTTCAGTTCTACTTAAAGCATAGCCAAGCAGTTGGACTTATTTTTTTAAGCTTACATAGCCAAACCTCCTCCTAGGATCAGCCAGGTAAGGGAACAAGGTGATGATACCCTTCGCATAGTCCTTCTTGACATGCCTTGAAGGACTTGTCCTACATACACACAAATGGTGAGCACTGTTGAAGGTGTAAATGACACCTTTAGAAAAATACATGTGGTAGGTTCATCAAAAACGTTCGGCATACTCATGTTCACTTATCATATGCGCAACTAATATCTTGACCATGTCATGCCGTCTGCTGTCTGTTAGGCTTTTTGTCTGAGCATACTCATAGATGATCCTGTCTCCCCCTGGCTTGTTCTCTGGCACATTTTCAGTCACAAATGATGGTAAAAATACAGCATTATGTAATCAATATATAATGAAAACACCTGTTCAGTCAATATATAATTTTCCTTGTGCCAATAAAAAAGCTTTGGGGTTTGTGTTTAATTAAAACAAATGTCTGTAGTCCTAACCATAAAATGTTGGCATGTTATTTTCTTTTCAAGCATTTACCAGTATAGTTTGTAGGTTTATTTACATATTCATGACAATGCCAACAAGTGTAAACTTTCTGAAAAGGTTGATTGATGACTCCAGTAATCTGCATATCTTATTAGGGGAAGAGAGGCGTCTTCAGCTCTCTGTGTTGTTGTAGGACTGCGTTGCAATATTATGGTGTCATCACAGTCCACTTCACTTTCCCCACTGGAACTTCTAAAGGAGCTGCTTGCAGCTCCATCAGCTTCGGACCACGTCTTGTTTTAGCCAATCATCATGAAAGTCTCCACTTATAAGGCTCTCCATCCCCAGCTCCATCTGCTCCCCTGTTGAGCTCTGCCCCTTCTCCACCCTCGTTCTCTCACAGCTTCATCAGGCTACCTTCCTTCCCTTCCTTCATCCTCCACTCCATCATCAGTCTCCTAGCCCTGGGGGGAAGACATCCCTAATCCTAATCCTAAACTGCCCATCCATGTTCATTGCAATTCATACACATTCGTCTTCTGCCGGGGTCTGAGCACCAAAAACGTTTATTTATTCATGGCAATAAAACTTTTTAATTGCTGCTCTGTCTTTGTGTGAGTCTCTCCAGGTTGAATTACCTTCTGGATTTAGATCTTGTGCTAGACAAATATCCAGCACACCAAGGTTTGATGAGAAGGAGATCAAAAACCTTCTCATCAACTTCAGTCTTTGAGTCATCAAAAACTTTCAAGTCCAAGGTTGGGATGTTGAACTTTTTGACAACTGTGAACATAACAAAATTGCACCACATGTTTGAAATGAAATTAAATAATAAAAAAAACAATAAAAATATAACTCAACAGTTGGTATAGCAGTTATATTTGCACTATCCCCAAAACCTGACTGATTCACATAATCTATAAAATAAGATGGAAACATGATATTTGCACTTACCGCATTCCAAAAACGAACTGTAGGTCAGTTGGCCTTTAAAACAGATGTACTTCTGTTGATCTTTGTATTTCACGCACACAGTTTGTATCCTTAGTGGTATGAAAAGAATATATTTTTTAATAATCAGATTAAAATACTTGCAAAAGTGAACAAAAACACATGTATTCAGATCTCATCATGTTCTGTTCTGATGATGTGAATGCATGTAAAATAATTCTGGCCAACTTCCCATTGCTGTTTTGCAGTTTATGTTAAACTATAACACACTAGCTGCTCGAGAAATGTTGCTAAAATTGCATCATTGCTAACAAACCGCAGACCGCAACAATGCACACCAACCAATTTAGAGTAAAACACACCAGTACCATACACTGCTATGTTAAATACATTTTAACTTATATATTTTCACAAGACAACATTGTTGGCATTTTTAATCTGACCGACAGCTGTGTTACTACACAAACTGAAGCTAAAGCTGCGAAAACTGAATAGTGGACATATCAATCTGCCTTTTCTACCGTTGAATCTGGTGCGGGATTAGGACAAGAATTGATACTACCCAGTGAGTGACAATGAGTGATTGCAACAGTCTGTGTACAAATCAAACATTTACTCCATTCTTTATCGCTGCTTTACATTTGGGATTAGGTGCAGAGTAATATTAATTATGGTCCTGCTGCGCAATATTGTATGGCGGAATACTAGCTCCTGTCCACTTTAGCAGCGCTAGCTTCACTGTGTAGTAACACGGACACTTGTCAGTTTGAAAATAGTGAAAATGTTGTCTTGTGAAAATATTAAAGTTTAAGTAAAGTTTAAAACATTTAAAGTAGCACTGTACAACACTGAAATAAAAATGTTCCATTTTAGTCGTTCAAAATGGCTGAATTTAGGCACCTGAAGCACACCTGTTGAAACTAGATGTTAGCCAATCACCACTCAGTTTATTCCCCTCTCTCCACACATACAGCAGCTTGGCATCTTTCCACTAGCGATAAAGGGCCTGTATTTGCATAGTGCTTTATCAAAGTGCTTCACACTGCATTCAGTCATTCACCCATTCATGCACACACTCAAACACTGATGGTGGCAAGCTACTAGATTCTAGCCACAGCTTCCCTGGGCCAGTCTGACAGAGGTGAGGTTGCCATGCATCATTTTAGAGATAAAGGGTCTCTTACTAATAAAAACCTATTAAACCCCAATTAAAATAGGTCTACAATCACTTTTTTAAGTACTTTACAGACTTACCTGGCTTACAGCTACCAGTCGCCCCTGTTCTACTGTGTAATAACAAAATGGTGGTAGAAATGAAATCCATTGTCTCTACAAGAAAACTCACAGAATATGGTTTGAAAAAAAAACTTCACTTAGTTCACCAAAGTATTGTCATGTTTCTAACAACTATTCCTTTGATTTAATGAATGATCTTCTTTAAGATGTTTCTCAGAATGAGATAAAAATATTTTTTGAACATCTTACTCGATGCTTCATATCAGAACAGGATTTGTTTTCCAGGATTTATAGCTTGATTATGGATATTTAGAAAGAAAAAATAGTCCCACAAAAATTATTTTGGAGAGTGCGGGAAATAGTATAGGTTTGAAATCTGTTTAGATATTACTTCTTGTTAAAAATATTCACTTTTGTTTGGGGACATTATTCCTACAGGACACAAAAACTGCTGCATGTTACTGTTGTTAGTAGAAATTATGAACATTGTCTTTTCTCTTATTTTCGTGATAGGAATGACAATATATTTGAAGCGTTTTATTGCTGAGCATGACAGACTCTTCAAGTTCTTGTATCCACAGAGGAACTTGATACCAAAGCCTCATTTTATGATTCACAATCATTCTGAGTGTAATCATTCTGATCATCATTCACATTCTGTTAGGAAAATTGGTCAGTTGTTATATAAGTGGTCTATGGGGTTTGAAGCCAAACACAAAATGTTTAAAGATTGTTTTAAAAACATTAAAAATATAACAAAATCACTGAAGTATCTGATGCTAAAAAGTATCTGATGGCCATAGCTTTATCACTGGGAAACAATAACCATTAAACAAAATGAGCATGAGCCTCTCAAATAATTTTCCCTTAGAGATGAAGATGTGGTCAATAATGACATGTTTGAAATGATCTTGTCAGAAGACATGTATTCAACAAGCTGGGTTAGAATTGATGGTATTGAAAATAGAGCTGGATTTGTTTGTAGTGCAATGCTAGACAAAATGCTAGATGAGTGATGTACCTTCAGCTGACGATAATCTTGTTTTAACTAAACAGCTTTTCACTGGGACTTTCGATGATCATTTTCATTTGTTCAGAACTGTTATAAGTGAGGAAAGGCATTTTGTATAAATACCTGAGCTTAAATACTTTATGCCATTTGATATTCGAAACACATACATAGTTGAATGAATGCTTGTATATTATGCCAGAATTCACACTGTTGGAACCACAGCTGCAAAAATATTAATAAAATATCTTTAAAATTGATTTTCTTGTTGTAGTTATTGATATAATTATAACCAGAAACATCAAGTTACTTTTTTCGAGCCCAACATTTGATAGTGTTGAACTAACAGAAGCAAAGTAGTTAATTTTTGTTTTAAGTCATCCCAGTGTTAATTCAACTCTGTTTTGTGAGTTAAAAAACGAACTCTGGCAGAATGTTAAATATTTTGAAAGTGTTAATTTAACTCTGAAGAGTGTGGAACAATATGAATCCTGAAAAAGTGCTAAAACAACTCTGTTAAGTTTCGAGCTTTTCTTAGCGGGTTTTTACTCCAGCTTGTAAGGATGAAAATGAAAACAAAGCAGAAGTACTTTTCATTTCATACTGAAAAAAAATCACCCTCACCATACGTCTTCAAGAACTGGTTTTCTTCATTTCAGTTTTCGGATCCAGTTCGAAACATCTGAACCAGGCCGCTGCTACGTGCTGCGCATGCTCTGTTCGCTCCCTGCCTGTACAAGGAGCAGTGGAAATAAAGCGAGAGTTAACGGGGATCCATGAAGTGGCATGTTACTGCAGCGCACTTTTTCCTTGTTCTTCTTCTTCACGATGTACTTTGGGATTTTAATAAGATGCGTGTGTGTTTCCCGATAACCAGCTTTCTCCTCGCCGTCAACTTTTACTGCCAGCTGCGAGCACAGGGTGAGTCTGTCCCGGATTTCGACCTGAAACTTCCTGAACTCCATCCAGTGGATCTATTTAGTCTTTTCTGAGGTTGCTAAGAGAAATATGACTGCTGCCCTGCTGTGTTTCGGACTGGTTTGTTAGTCCAGTGATAGCTATATTTCCTTCTCAGCAAGCCAAAACTCCTTTTGTGATCTTTCAGTCTCATGCCGCTGTGGGCCTTGGTGAGGTGGAACAACTAACACGCTGTGCAGTTTGGTGGAATTTACTGTAAACCTTTTTTGATTTAAGTTCGAGTGTAAAGACACTGAAGTTGGCATCCGATTCACAGCTCATGAATCTGCGCCTCAGTATTTCTCCATCTTTAAGAAATATTTGGATAGTCTCTCGAGGATTAATAGAACCTAAACTGGACATATTCTCTAAACATGTTATGATCTGAGAATCTGTAATGATGGCGATAGCGGGGTTTCCGTCTGTTTTTAGGAGATTACCTTAAACCTTGTTGCCTTAGAATAAACATTGTAATAACTAAAGAAGTCAAACTTGAACATAATTATTCTCCAGATTTGTTGAGCTTTATTCAGTTTGTGATTAGACAAAAATATTAGTTTTAATCCTATCTTTCACATTTAGAGTTCATTTGTTTGGCCTTATCTAAGTACACATTCTAACCCCTAATGATCTTTGAAAGAACAGCTTCTAAAACTGTAAAAAAACACAAAAACCTTTATTCTAATTTGAAAAGTTTTGTCTAATTTAGCCATCGCTATTAACATACGCCAAAAACGTTAATGGTCCTCTTTTTTGTGTTTTCACAAACAGAATGATGGCTATAGATGAGTCTTAAAGAATTTGTAATCAGTGAATATTAACTAACTAAAGGTTTTAACGTTCCAAATATTACCGTTCCTTCCAGAGCTAATTAAATGTTAAGGTTTGAGGAAAACAGTGAAATAGCCCTTTAAGTGACGTGGGGTTACGTTCCACTGCTTAGGCACCGCCCACCACATCGTCTGGGCGCTTCAACTGGATGACAGAACAACTTTGGGGAAAAGCGGTGTCGCCGTGTTTGTAACGTTTTGTGGTTTGTAACTAGGAGTGGAAGTAAAGGCGCCTCTCTGCTCTCTGTCAGCGCCGCTGACGGTGTATTTGTGGCGCTCAGACCGTTATTAGGTTTTCATCCCGCTCCAGAGAAGCAACGCTGAGAAATCAAAGCTTTAAACAAAGAAGACAAATTATTACTTTAACACTTTCTATTAAAGAGTGTGTCTGATTGTAGTACAGTTTAGGTGTTCGTTGCAACTGCGAAAATGGCAACGAAGCGCATTTAACGTGAAAATCGGATATGAAATTACAATCAGATCGTAGCAAGATTACAGGATTATTCAGCCACTTTTTCAAGAACCACATCTCTACATTTGATCAGATCCGAATTAACATCTTAAGCTCAATTCTCAGTTTAGATATGTTCGAAACATGTTCAAATGTATTGTAAGTCAAAGCATCAAACTTAATCTAAAAACTGTATTAGAACTGCTAAATCATACCAAAGATAAGCCACATTTTAAAAGCTATAATTTTGGGCTCATGTATTTCCCTCATTTAAAATTTAAACCCATGAACAGATAAAAATGGATTTTTTTCCAGAATTTAATTTTTAGATTTTGCTGTGAAAGGTTTGACATATGATATTTGAATAATATCTGTAAGGGATTATAATGGATGTCAGTTCATTGACTTATAACAATCCTTTATTCTATAAAGTGGTCATGCTTATCGTTACTGTAGAATAATATTCATCACTAAAACAGTGACAGACAATAGTTTGTCTTGACATGAATAAGTTAATTTAAGTTCGTAGTGACAACAGAAACTTTTTAAAAATGTTATCAGATTTGCAGCTAACCTTTTGATAACCTTAGTGGTATGACTAGATACTGTTAATTTTGTTACTTGGAAGGAACTTTCACTATTTGGTTGACTGTAAATAATTTCTCCTCATCTTCAAATAAGTGAGTCAGTTTTGTTAAACCAAACCTTTTGCACTAAACCCCAGGTTTGGGTAGGTTTTCTTCAAATTATCAGCAAAAAATCTCTGAACTTTAACATGTATAGCAAAAATAAAGCTGTTTTTCAGAAAAATGATTTTTGGAGGGGAAAGAACTGGATCCCAGAAATTCAGTGAAATAACTAGATTTCACTGAATTTCTGGGTTTGTTTTCAAGTCAGAAAACAAAGAGGATAGCTTTTGAGGGTGCTAATAAATTCATTAGGTGTGAGCTAAGTAAACTAAACAGATGTGCCTACCAACAGTGTAGTAAAACAGCAGCTGTTGATTTCGTTTTCACTTGTATATTGGCAGTCAGCATGGTGCTGCTGGGTTGTGCTCTATTGTTGCTTTTTTTAGCCGTTTTTGTTTGTTTAAGCGTCTCTTCAGGAGACTTTCATCCGCTGACTGCTCCCCTTGGCATTCCACAAGCTCTCTAACTGAGTGTTATATCCAACGGGACTGTACAGTGTTAAAAATTGGTCTAGTATACTGGTAGGCCAGTCTTTGAAATTTAGTGCACATGGGTACAGGATGTGGATTTGCTCTGATTAAATATCACTTTGTTCAGCCCGTATTTTTTTTCCTCTCTCACACATCTGTTCTGAACATGAAAGAAGCAAAACTCTTAGATCCTCATTTGTGCTGCACATTGTCTCCAAGTGTCTTTTTGTCAGTCATAAAGCTCCAAACAACTATTTTGTATAGATTACTTAAGCATCCTTCATGAGAAAAAATGAGCAGTTTTGCCTTTAGAAAATAGTATCTTATTTTCCCAGTTTTCCTCCATTTTATGCTGTAATTCCAAACATGTTGTCCATGGAGTTGAGTAGCGCTGTTTTTTGGTAGTTTCTTCCATGGTGCAGTCGCTGCTTGAGGCTAGCTGGGAGAGAATGCATCTGGAACCTATTTGACTGTGCAAAGCAGAAGAGGAAGGAGGGAACAGCAGCTCTTTGCTTTCCATGTCCACTGTGAGCAGACAGGCCGAGTCCCACAAACCTAATTACAGTGTGATGAACACAAGATTAAAGTGTGGGATACACAGCTTAAGGTTTGGGCCACAGCTGGGCGGAGCAAATGTTGAACTCACTAGCAGACAAATTCCTAAATGTTGTTTTCTTAAATATTTCACAATAACAGCATATTTTAATATTGACATTAATTTATATCTAGTGAAACAAAAATATGATGCATTTAAATGTCATATATGGTTATAAGTAGAAGTAATTTGTTTTTATTAGATCGTGAAAGGCTCACTTTCATTGTTTCGTTAGTACTTTGACTGATTCACTGTTGCTTCCAGATAATCCATATTCAGTGCACTTTACTGTCAATGGCAGCATCAGAAATCTCTTCATAGCAGAGCCTCACATCCATTTAGTAAGGAGACATTTCCAAGGGAACAAGAAGTCAGCTCAAGGGTGGAAGATTCTGGTTTCTGTCAGCTGCTCTCGCTGTTGGACCTCCGCTTCGTGCTACTGGGACTACTTAACCTTCTATAACATAACCTTCTATATCCATAAGTGGTCAACCTCTCTCTGTCATTCTGGAGTTGTGACTTTTAAAAAAATCACCTAGATGTAAAGTGTTTTTTTCAACTCACCTTTTATTCTGAACCATAAGGTGATAAATTCAGAACAGAAAAACTTTACCTATTGAAAGCTGTCTGGCATAGCAACACAAGGACATGTTCAGATGCTTTCCTTTTTCTTTTCCTCTCAACTGCATTCATATAAAGCTTACTTGCTAAATTAGATTTGAATGTCATTTATTTCAGAAATTCAACTCATAAATTGCCACTTATGTGTTCATTACACATTGATTTATATGTTTTAAATGTTTATTCCTATTAATTTTTATGATGGATGCAAATCTCTTCCAAATTCTTGAATGCCTTTGGCTTGGCGAACCCTATGAAGGCAATGTTTATCCCTGTTAGTTCTGCACCTTTTTCTACCAGACTTTTTCTTTACACTCTATATTCCAGTAATGATCTTTTGTATGTTACCTTTGTAGTGTCATTTTTCCACATTTTAAACTATGATACTCAGAGCCACACAGAGGTATAATTTTATAATTTTTTTTCTGTTCCTTTGGTATTTTTTTCCATGTTGAGCAATAAGTCACACCGTTGGTGTAGGCCTCAGAAAGACCACCCTTTTTACCAGTGTGTCCACAATTCGGTCCACTTTGATGCAGTGTGGAAGTCCTGCTGGCTGCATTCTTTTATTCTATGTTGTTCTGGTGAGATTCCCAGATTTATTTACAGTATTTCTGTTGCCATTTTGTGTCCACGTGATGTAAGGATACCTGCAACCTGCACACACACAGTATTACTGGTTGTTTGTCTTTATAGTCTGTTGTGCATTTGGTGCTACCTTTTGAATTAGTGTTTTGTTGTTACAGTCTGGGCACAGTCAGAAACATTTGTTTAGTCACATTAACCTGTTTAGTAAAGTTACAGAAACATTTGACCTGCATGTTTGTTTATGAATGGGTCCGAGGGCTCAGTGGAGCAGGTATAGATAACAAAATTTACTTTCCCAAAGCTTTTACTGTGGAGTAGACAATCATACAGACTGGAAGGTGTAAATGCCATCTCAATTTATAGATTATTTTCTATGGAAAAAAAAACAACAGGGATAGAGATTGGAAGTGGGAGTGGCTGGATTTTGTTTAGCAGTCTGATGGCATTTGTGAAAAAACTGACTTGTCAAAAATTGCCAAACCTTCTCAGCTACCTTAGGAAGTACAAGCACTAAAGAGTCTTCCTTGCCAGGTTTGTGATGTTGTGGGTCCAGATG
Organism: Anableps anableps; assembly: GCA_014839685.1. Classification (NCBI taxonomy): domain Eukaryota; kingdom Metazoa; phylum Chordata; class Actinopteri; order Cyprinodontiformes; family Anablepidae; genus Anableps; species Anableps anableps. The sequence continues at coordinate 32,058,211 of CM026082.1, forward strand.
AGGTCATCAATCATGTTTATACCCAAGAATTTAAAAGGGACAACACTCTCCACCTACTTGATGTGAAGTGGGTGGCGACGTCCTCCTCTCCTTCTTGTGTTGATGATTATCTTCTTTGTTTTCTTTATGTTGAGGGATGGTAGTGATCATCCCTCTTTTGACTTTGTAGCCTTTTGATGGCTCCTAACCCCTCCCACATGCCACGGGTATTGACTGATGTATAGTGGCCCTCTAAGGTGTATCTGTATTTATTTTTTACCCCTTTAAGATTGCACCTTGTTCTTTTGTATAATCCTCTATGTTCCCTGAGGCATATGCCTTGGAGTGGGCTTTCAGGGCATTGTGACCCTCTGCATTAATCCAGGGTTTATTGTTTGGGTGTGAGACAATGTGTTTGTGAGGCACATTGAGGTCAGTACACATCTATGCTGCTAGACAATACTGATGGAACAATGGCGATCCTTCTAATGAGTTGAGCCGGCCTGCCAAAATTCTCCGACAGAATATTGACTTATTCAGATCACCAAAGAACCCAGAACAACATCTAAGCAACTGCAGGCCTCATTTGCCCCAGTTAAAGTCAGTACTTCTGTACAGTAACAATAACAAGAGACAAAAAGAAAACATGACCATCACTGCAGAGTTTCATGACCACTGCTGAGAGAAAAGAACAAAAAGTCTCATCTTATGTTTGCCAAAAAACATCTAAGTGAGAACTCTTGAGAGAATATGGAATGACAAGACAAAACTGCAACTGTTTGGAAGGTCACATTCCATCCAATGTAAAGCAATCATAGGGGGCATATGGCCAAGTTTCCTCCTTTCCTGTATGAAAATCATCTCTGTGGAGATAACTTTCACACATTTCAGTTATCACAAAGTTCTGATGACCGTTATTGCTGCCAAGGGGGATATAAAGTTAATGTGGAATGCAGGGAACAGTGTCACAGAGGGTGAGTTGCTGCTAATAAATCAACCTGTTTAGTCACATTCACAGCTCTGATGTTTTATAGAGGAAAACAATATTGTAAGGGGAATTGTTACTGTTTTGTACAAGTCTGTAATGTCACTATACATATATTTTTGTAATTTTTCAATTTCAGCTCAGTTGTATGCAGAGATTTGATTTATTAAAATATGACAGTTTTATTTACTTAATAAATAAGACTTGTAATACAAATACAAATACAAAATTTCATATTTTGTGAAACTTATAGACATTGTGAAGAAACACTAAGCTGCACCATTTAGACAAAGTTTCCCTTCAACAGGAAAATGGCTGGTAGGAAACCAAATTAATGTTACATTTTATTAGAGGGGGGTGTGCTTAAGTTCCCTCCTCCCTGCTGCTGGCCCCTGTTCATCAGAATACAGTAGAATAGGATATACTTTATTGATTCCCAAGGGGAAATTGCTTATTTGTTGACAAGCTACTCTGTTCAAGGTGTTAAATATTAATAATACAAATATAACCATAAGCGATTAAAAATGTATAAAATACACACACACACACACACACACACACACACAGCTTTGACCCTCAAAGCTGAGCTTTTTTTGGCATAGCCTTTTCATCATCTGGATAAAATAAACAAATGATCCATGTTCATTTCTAAAACTGGTTTAAAAAAAAAGTCAAACTTAAAAAAAAAAAAAAAAAAAAAAAAAAAGTCTTAATTTAATGGATGGAAACATAAGCTCTTGAAATAGAAACATCAGTAGTCTGTCACAGCTGTTCACAAAAAAAGCAGCAACACAAATCAAACAACGTCGACAATGAGCTATAACAATTCTAACTAAGCTTAACAAATGGTGTTATGAAGGGTGAAGACTAGAGAACTGTTGTTTGGAGAAAAACAGAATTGAAGTAGAATATTTTTAGCAAGTTACCTCTGATGCGTTTCACCGTCAGCTGCACTCTTCTTCTTCTTGTCTTTATTTTAGCAGTAGGGTACGCAAAGCTGCACTCTTCTTTGTAGACATCGAGTTTGGCTGCACTCAGTTGCAGCACCTCCTAGAGTAACCTGGTGGAGGAATTTTTTTTTATATACACAGCAGAAAAATACTGAAGTCCGGACCTTGGTGTCCTCAATGGTAGCTGTGGCCATGTCCCCACAGAGTAGTCAAACGGCCAACATGGACACAGGTCAGTAGCAAAGCACAGAAGCAACAGAATGGAGGGGAAACGTCTTTGATTATGACTGGTCAGTCTACTGGTCAGGGCAAATCCAACTGAAAATCATAAGATTCTGGTCACCAGAAAATTTCATGTTGCATATCTGATGGTAATCTATAAGACAGTAATCTTCACATGGGGCACATATAAGTTTCAGTTAAATTCCTTCATGATGTTTATATTAAGCCAAAAACAAATTTAGTCTTTAATGCTTTAAAATACCACCAGTGAATGTGTATTAGGTATTAGGTTAGCAAACGTGATGAAGGAGCTTTGATTTCATTTGATGTTAAATGACAGTTGGAGGTTGTGAAAACAAAAACACACACTTAAAAGAATAAGACAACAGACATGCCACTGTTTGCTCCGTTAATTTAGCCTCTCTCCATCACCAAATGTTTGCAGGAACCCCCACAGGCAATCCATATGTTCGGCCTGCACAGATCTAAGACCTCATGCTGATGTGATAACTCTTATTTGGTGGAAATTCTTGTCCTGTTACAGGTTCCAGTAGGTTTTACCAACTGATTTGAGTTTAAGAAAATGTCATATGTCTGGTGTCATGCATTTACCACCTTACTTTTAGAAAATTAACTCGAACACATTATTTACACGTCAAGACCTAAGCAGAAACTTCCAGAATATGTACTACTCACAAAAGTTAGGGATATCTGGCTTCCTGGTGAAATTTCAGGATGAACCTAAAATGCACTATCAACCTTTCAGGTGACCTTAATGTGACCTACTCTAAATCTTTGAATGTAACTATTCAATGTTTCAGTGCTTTTTACACAACTTGCTGTTCTCTAACAAGGAGCTTCATGGCAAAATTTACAACAGCTGTTTGATCCATGAATCGACCAATATATTTCCTAGTTCAGTTGGTATTTTGGTATTTAAACAGTCCTCCTCAACATGCTGTTGACATTTTAACATGATGAGACCAAAAACGACAGCTAACAACTGATCAAGAGTAACTCACCATTCTTAGACTTCCAACAGGATGTTCTCAGACGGACGTGGCCTCTGAGCTTAGAGAGTCACAGTGTCATCAGCAGGTTGCAACAGAGATACAGAAAGACTGGAGGAGTCACACAAAGGTTTAGAAGTGGACATCCTTTGGCCACATACCATCCTGATGACCACTTCATTGTGAACTATGCAGAACCGAATGGTGGATGCCTCTCAACTCCTGGTACATTTAAGGGAGGAGAGAGGAGAAAAGGCCTTTGATTGTGTCAGTTGGGAATACTCTTGGGATGATTTGTTTTTTTTTTCAGAAAGTTCAATCAGTAGTATTAAAACATTATATTCATCACCTACTGGGAGAATCAAGATAAATGGATGCTTAACAGACTGGATAAAGCTGGAAAGATCTACTTGAAAGGGCTGCCAACTCTCTCCAACTCTTTTCACAGTTTACATAAAGCCTCTTGCCCAGGCAATTAGTGAAAATAATGATATCCACGGCATTGTAATCAATTTAAGAGAACATAAAATAGCATTATATGCTGATGACATCATTTTATATCTTTCGCATCCAGAACAATCCATTCGGGTCCTTTTTAGAGTTATTAGACACATTTGGAACCTATTTAGGACACAGGCTAAATATGGGTAAAACACAAATTATGTGTTTTAACTATTGCCCCTCAATAGAGCTTAAAGATAAAATTCCTATTGACTGGTTCAAGAAAACAATCAAAATAGTTGGGTGTATTGCTAACTTACTTTCCAAATGACCTGTACAAAAAAACTTTCAAACTGTTAACAGAATAATTAAAGAAGACCTCACACAGTAGGCAATGTATAAATGCAGTGATTGAGGTCATTAAGATGTCAGTATTACCTATTTATTTCTTTGCCTGTCAGAATTCCTCATTCTCAGTGTTGTGAGTGGGACAAAGAGATATCCCCTTTTATTTGGAAGGGACAGAAACCCAGAGTCAAATATAGTACTCTGACAATTAGAAAAGAAAAAGGGGGTTTATCTCTTCCAAATCTCTGTGATTATTACCTCGCAGCTCAACTTAAAACAGTAATACAGTGGTGTGATGGTACTTGCAAGGCTAATTGTAAAGAAATAGAGAACATTTGCGGAAACATTCCAAAACAAGCTCTGATTGGGAATCAGAAACAGCAGCATGTTAAAAACAAAATTAAATCCGCTGATGTCACTTACACTATTGAGCTGGTTTGAAGTGGTTAAGGAACTAATCCTGGGCAACCAAATACGAGTTCTCAGATGGGCTGCTTTTGACTCAGAATTTACTCCCAACCAGTTTGACTCAAATTTTAAAAACTGGTCACACAAAGGAATAACGGCATATTGCAGGATACTGGATAAAAACATCTTACCAAGCTTCCAAAAACTACAATAAAAATATGATTTAGAAAAAGGAGACTTCTTTAGATATTTGCAACTCCGACAATACCTTTTTTCGAACATACTGAAAGAGTCTATCTCATTCGATAATTCGACTAGTCTCTCAAACTTACTCTAAGTCAGGTAGATATATCTAAACTCTATCACGGATTGTTGAGAACCACAGTAATGTCAACAGATTATGTTAGGAAAAGAAAGAGTTGGATATTGAAATAAAGGAAGAACAGTTAGACATTATGTGTGAATCTGCTGCTTCAACTTCCTCCTCAAATTATTGGTGAGAGTTCAGTTGGAAAAATTCATTGCATTTCTTTAGAACACCAAAACAGCAGTTTTATAGTAGTTCCAATGTATCTAAATGTTGGAGGGGTTGCAGGGACACAGCAGCAAACCATACCCACATTTTTTACTCCTGCACAAAAATCAAGACTTACTTGAAGGACATTCTGGGAAAAATTGAATTAATTTTGGATCTTAAACTCCAACAGCTCACCTTGTTATTATTTCTAGGAGCCATTCCTGATGGTCTGAAGATGATAGACAAATACTTCAGTGCTACAGCCAAAAAAACTGTCACTCAAAAATGGCTTCAACCCGATCCACCGAAGCTAAAGTACTGGTTAGAATTGATAGATGAAACGCACAAAATGGAAAGGTTAATATTCATGCTGAGACTGCAATCAGAACTTTACAAAAAAAGATGGTTCAAATGGATTAGATTTCTTGAGAACAATCAGTGAAGTATGTCTCATAGTCTGTTGAATTGATGTATGTTTCTCCAAAAATTAGTAATTTTGAATTCTGCTTCATATCTATGTCTATCATCGTTAGAATGTGAATTTAACCTACTGCCAACAACTGTTTTGTTATTTCTTTGGTTGATAATTGGAAAACAATCAATTAAAAACTCAGTTTTAAAAAAAGGCTTTTTCCATACTGTCTGTCCTTTCAGCCACTTCTCGTGTAGCAGTTTGAATGAAGGGAGTGTTTTTGTTCTTTTTATTGTGTTTATTCCAAGCCAGAATGGGGCCAGTGCTCATTAGCAGCCATCTAGCTTCAAAGAATGAGTGGATGGGCCTCTTCATCCCTCTCTCTGCCTCTAGTTATGTCACCTGACATTGATAGCTAAGGTTCAAGAAACTCCTGAGTCAGGCAGCCAAACACTTTGAAGTTTAGCTCTCAAAAACCAACTCCCAAACAAAGACTTTAATAATAATAAACATGCTGATAAGAGCGTGCTCTGGTTTTTATCGGTCCATCAAGTGGACTCTGTTTTCTTTTAAGTCTCATAATAGCTGCCAGCAGTGATCAGTTTGTTGCTGCTGCCTGCCTGGTGGGATGGAGGTTTCGGGGCAGCTATCCATATAAGGACGGAAATGCAACAAGCTTTGCAACCTTCTTCGGTGATTTTCCCCCATAAAGCTTTGATGTGATGTAAACAAAATGATTTCAGGTTATGTTAAACATTCACCTTTATCTTTTTGTGTCCATGACAACATCTTTAAAGAAAACATTCAAAACAGTGAAAATGATTCTGAAAAGCCTTGCCCTACTTTCTTCATCTAAGACATGTTTCTAATAACAGTTTAAAATGAGGGCTGAGTCATTCAGGTAATTTCTGTGTATGCTCAGTGTGACACTTGTATAGAGAAGCACTGATATCTGTTGTTGGGCACTTCCGATTACTAACTTTTATAAAGGTGTGAATAAGGTATTGTAGCTTCAAAATTATGACATGTTATTGCAATAACAATGCATTATATTATAGAAAAATAAAACATTTTATGTAGACATTCACTAAGAAATCACCTGGAGAAAAGAACTTGCAGATTTTCAGCTGTTCATTTGACCTGAAACTCAAAAATCCAATCTTTTTTGGCAAGAAAATGCCCCATACCTTAGCATTGAAACAACACTTTGTTGTGGATGCAGTTACCGAATGAGGAAAAACTCCGAAATTAAGTATTTTCAGTAAAGCAAGGTGTTTAAAATGTTACAGGAGGACAGAAGAAGTTATTTAAAACGTCTGTGATCTGTATCCATTTCACTCAGTCTGAGTAAGTGAGAGAGTATGACTTTCAGTGGATAACAGAAAAGCTGAGCAGAATACAGCAAAGTGTTTCTAGTTTATTATATTGGGCTGTCCACCTTTTGTCATAAAACATTACAGATTTGGAAATGTTAACAGTCCTTTAGAAATCTTAATTTTAGGTGAAATTTTCTAAGGAATGTACTTAGAGACATTGTTTAGGGAATGCTAATCCCACTAACTGTGCTAATCGCTAATTTAAGATTCTAAAGGCAATAGAATATCAGATATTAAAAAATAGTTTAGAAGGTATTGACAAGGCTTTTCAAATATATTACAAAACATTATATGCACAACCAAAAAAAAAAAAATAAAATAGAGATGTAAAAATATTTCTCGATTCATCAGACTTATCAACCATTGGAAAATGTCAGAGTAAAAATTTAACAAAGCTTATTATTATTAAGACTTGGAATTGCCACTAAAATAAACAACAAAAAAAAACAAAAAAAAAAACAAACAAAAAAAAAAACAATAAAACACCCTGCACAGATGGCCTGCCAGCTGAGTGGTAAAAGGCATTTGAAGAAGAATTGTCTCTAGTATTATTAAAGGCATTAAATTGGATGCTAGTGAAAATGACAATACCACTATCATGGTCTGAAGCAATTATAATTGTAATACCAAAAGAATGTAAGAATAAAACATTATGCAGCTCATAGACCTATATCAATCCTCAACCGAGATGAAGCAGGAAAGTGGTTAAAATGTTCCAGGAGGACAGAAGAAGTTATTTAAAACCTCTAGTCTGAGTAAGTGAGAGAGTATAAATTTCAGTGGATAACAGGAAAGCTGAGCAGAATACAGCAAAATGTTTCTGGTTTATTCTATTGGACTGCCTTCCTTTGTCATAAATCATTCTGGATTTGGAAATGTTGATAGTCTTTTAGAAATCTTAATTTTTGGTAAAATTTTCTAAGAAATATACTTGGAGACCAATGTTTATGGAATGCTAAGCTCACTAACTACACTAATCACTAATTTAAGATGCTAAAGACAGTAGGGTTGTCGGGATTAGGGGTTGCATTAACTCTCCCATTTCTGTTTTATATGTAAAGTGTTGCCTTTGGTTTGCTGTAAGCCTCTATACAATTTGAAGCTATCTGAAGCTACTTTGGAATTATTGTTTAGGGTGTATGCATCCATAAACACTTTAAATAAGACATCATTCTGGTACTTTTCTTTCTTTGTACCAGTTTTTCAAAATACTTTCTGACTTAGAGGAATCTGTAAAAAATTTCAAATGCATATTTCAGTGTTTGAAAATTTTTCAAAACTCCTTTTTGCAAGAACGTGCAAAAAACTGTCAATTCCCGGTATGTCCACTCCCTAAACTTTGTATCTAACTTATTCGGAACAAACTCCTGATCATAAGTGCACCATTTTAATACTCCGACAGCTTTGTTCATATTATTTTGGGTTACTACCTTGTTCCAGAGTTAGAGAAATGCATATCAACGAATTCCCTTAAATTCCTCAGGTTGAACTTTCCCCTGCAGGTTCCTATATTCCTATATTTAATTCTAGGTCTTCTGCCTTGCCATAGGTAACATGAAAGAATTTTATCCCATTCCTGAAATTGGTTATCTGATATCTCTATTGGGAGAGATTGAAAGAAATAGAGCATCTGTATTTGTATCCAGTTAGTTTTCTTCTCAGGATCACCTTACATGCGTCCCACAAAATTAGAGGGTCAACCTCTCCATTATCTTTTGTATATATTCCTTTATCTATTTTTACTTACTCTTTCATATGGCTCAAAACCCATGTGTTTAGCCAACACAACATGTGTGTGCGATCTTAATTCAAGTTCAAATTGAGATATATAGGGCTGTGGTCAGAGAAATCCATAATTCACAGTCAGATATTCTATGAAGGCCTTTACTGAAAATTAGGAAGTAGTCTGTCCCAGAAAAAACTTTATGTGGGCTGGGGAAATGGGTATAATCCTTCTTTGTTAGATTTGTGGAGAGAATTAAATCAATCAGTCTTTTATAGCTGGATTAAGTTTTTTATTTATCTAGTTTTGTTGGGGTGGGTGGGTTAAAAGAGGGGAGTTTTGCATTCAAACGTATGTTAAGATCACCACCACAGATTAGGACTCCTTTTGTTTCATCCAAGATTAAATCGAAAATTTGCTTAAAAAAGAACTACTCCAAGTTGGGGTGTGCATAAATATTCAGCAATGTTATAATAAATCAATTCAATTTACCCCTTACCAATACGTATCTTCCTAACTTATCTTTTTTTCAAAAACAGGCTCAAAAGTAATGCGACTAGAAAGTAATATTGACCCCCCTTCGATGACTGGTGGGGCAGGATGCTGAAAACTGGTATTTAAAACCCATTCTTGTCAATTAAGCATGTTCCTTATCTGAAACATGATCTTGTAGGAATGCTACTTCATTTTTCTCTCTCTTTTGTTTTAATATTTAGCTTCTTTTAACTGGATTGAGTGACCCATTCACATTATAAGTAACACACTTAATTCTCATCCCCAATTTATAAGGAGAGGACCTACATACGCCTGCATACTTCCTGCCTTATATCATTCCTGACTTATCACTGTTCTTCTTAGCTCTAAATATCTAACAATGCCATGTTCATATATTAGACATCAGCCGAGCAGTAACACTCACACTGTAGTAATTATATCTAATTTCCACCCACATTACATTGTAGTATTCTTATTTATCTTGTCACTTAAAAGCCTGGAATTTTTCCTGAAATGTTTGAGCCGTGGGGTACCCAACCTTCTTAACCATGTGCCAACTCAGCCTCTGAACCTGTTCCAGGAGTGTGGAAGGGAATTTCAAAGCAGTGACTGGGAAACCCTGCTTCTACATGTCATTAGTTGCCTCCACCGCGGATTCATAAAGCACCGCCGTGGAAAATTCTGAGTTTTGCAGGAAAAGGAGACTGAAAGCATATTTTCTTGTCCTTTGGCACTCTTTTTGCCTCACAGTACTCCCGTCTTTTTGTCAGGACCTCTGGTGCATAGTCATGGTCCAAATTTACAGCCTTCCTGTCGAATTGGAATCACTGCTTCTGCCATTTCATCTTCAGTATTTCCTCTTTTATTCTATAACTTGTCATTTTGTCCACAGTTGAAGGTGATTTCCCCCCAAAACGGTGGGATACACCCTCTCCACTCTTATTTCTACCCCCAGTGGTGCCTCCAGTCTGTCCCTCAACAACTGCTCCACAAATGAGGCCATTGATGGTGAGTCATTCTTGGCTCCCTCTTTTACTCCGTAGTTTCAAATATTATCTTGTCTGGAGCAGCCTTCCAAATCTACTAGTTTTTCACTTAGCTGTATCTGAAGTTTAAGCATCCTCCGATGCATGTAGTCTGCTTTTGGCCGCTTCAATCCTCCCCTTCGCCTCCTCGATTCTTTTAGTTGTTTTGTTAATTTCTTCATGGATTACCTTGAGTTGTTGGGTGTTGTCCTTTCTGAATTCTCGTAAGTTCTTTCAATGTCAGTCCCATGTTTGCAGTGTCAGCCTTCTCTGGGTCAGGCTCGTGGTCAAGCCTGGTTACCATCTCTTCGTCATCTAGTGCTTTGAAGCTAGTCAAAGTTTGGCTAGCGTCTTCTCCCTCATCAGACTGCTCAACTTGTCTTCTTGTCTTCAATTTAGGCATCTTTAAAGGCCAAAGTATTCAGCCAGATATTGCACTAATGCACTCCACTATTTTTGTCAACTCAAGTTAGAGTTGGCTTTTTTCTTTGAATATAAGTCAGGAGCCTGGTTTCTATGCTGTCATCTTGCTCCTTCTTGCCAGAATTCCCTATTCTGTTCTTCTAAAATCCTTTAGAAGCAGGTCCCTTTGAACCAGTTGTGTAATTGTCTTATTTTATTATAACTGCTTATCTTTAGTGTATACTTCATTTTACCTGTAAATCTGATGTTGATTAAAATACATTTTATGACTTCCAGGTTATGAAGCAAGCATTAGCTTACACTTTCCCCCCCTAAGTCTCATCTTTTCTAGACAATACTTGTGCCTTTTGATCACTATTGGTTCCCTAGGTCTTACTTTTGTGGTTTTTATGAAGCCATGTCTAAGACCAAGGAAAAACAGGCAGAAAAAGAGACCATGTTCCATGGCTGCTGCTAAAGCTAACGCTAGCTTAACAGTGGAGGACATCATCTCTCTCCTGGCCAAGCATAAGGAGGATCTTGCAGCCAAATTCAAGTCATCGTTCAACTTTTTAACCTCCAACTAGACCATATTGTCCCTACTATCTACTACTACTACTATTGGTTTCCTTATCTCATAGAAGAGGAGGCTACTAAAACCACAGAACATGACTGCCCATCCGTTTTCTTCTCTGAATATCTGGTTGAGGTATTTGGGCAGGACACACTCCCATTGCCTCTGGAAATGGGCCGAGCCCATTGGTGCCTGGCCCCTAAGCCTGCTCCGGGAGAAAAATCTCATCCTATCATCCTCTGCCTGCGCCGATTCCAAACTAAGGACTTGATCATACGTGAAGCCCGTAAAAGAGGAGATCTCTCCTACGAAGGTCACATGATCTGCATCTATGAGGACTACAGCCTGGACGTGATGAAGCTGCACAATGAGTATTGGGCCTTATGGCATAGCTTACAGCTTGCTTAAAGCAGGGATAAGAAGTGGCTGTCGTCTGCCTTGTTGATGAGCAAATTTGTTGAGGACTTGGAAAGGAATTCCTAATCCAATGTGGTAAATAAACTAGTTTTATAATAATGCTGCTCTCACACTTTTCATGGGTTTGCTTTATGTTCATCCTGGCTTATTTGAAATTTTGGTATGTCTATACAGCTTATGGGATGATGTAGCATTCATTGGACTGTTCATGTTATGTTGTAACAAACATGCAGTTCTATGCACTATGTGAGGTTAGGGAAGATTAATGCAGCATTGTACACAATGTTTTTTTTGGGGGGGGTTAATGCAGTTGCCGGAATTTATTAAAAGTAAGGTTTACAGCATGCTGATCAGTGAATCAGAGAGGTGGTTGTTGCTTTTTGCAACAATTTTTTATTTTATTTTATTTTTATTTGCGTACTAGTACTTTTTTTTGCCCCCTTTCTCCCATCCACCTCTTTTTGTGTTGGATGTGCTATTTATGTCTACTGGGGAGCTACAAATTGTGACCAAATAATTTCTATAAATGGGTATGCTAAGCCCTAATGTTTCATTGGCACCAGTTGCCAATGTTCCATTGTCAACTGGTGCCACTAAGACTTGTTAGTTGGAATGTGAAGGGGTTGAACTCTCCCATGAAATAATAAAAAGTAATTAACCACGTAAAACAATTAAATGCTAGAATTCCATTGCTCCTTTACTGTCAGATCACCTCAAGCTTTGGTGTGGTTGGGTGGGGCAGATTTATCACTCATAAATTAACAGCAGGGCACAAGGGGTAGCTATCCTGGTCCAAAAACACATCCCACTGTCAGTAATTGATGTGATATCAGACCCCAATGGGCGTTAAATTATTGTCTTGGGCAAAGTCAGTGGTATTAAAGTTGCTCTTGTGAATATGTACGGACCAACCTGGGATAATGAAGACTTTTTAAAGAAATATTTTTTTTCACTTCCTGAATTGAATCATAATCAACTTATCATTAGTGGTGATTTAAACTGGCACCTCCACCAATCTCTAGACTACTCTTCAAACAAACCATACTCTGTATTCAAATCTGCAAAAGCCATGCTGCTGTTTATGCAACAATATGGAGTTACACCTTTGGCGCTTTTTCAATCCTAGCTCCAAACTGTTTTTTTTTCTCCTGTACACTGCATTTTTCACGAATTGATCTTTCTTTTCAATAATGAATTGCTCTCTTCAGTTAGTTCTTGTAATTATGCTCCCATTGTAATATTGGATCATGCACCCCTTCTAATGGATGCGGTGTCCATGGCGCTTTAATTCATTACTTAATGATGTAGAGTTCGTCAAAGACTAGCTACCATAACTACGCAGATGATACACAGCTCTACATTACGATATCACCATGTGACTCTGAACCCATCCATGCACTGAACAGATACTTAGAACAAATGAATGCATGGATGTGCCAAAACTTTCTCCATCTGTATCGAAACAAAACTGAAGTTATTATCTTTGGACCTAAAGAGGAATGATCTAGAGTCAGCACGCAGCTTCAGTTATTACAGCTAGAAACTAGCGATCAGGCCCGATATCTGGGCCTGATGTGGACCTTCAGAGACACATAAAGACAGTTATAAAGTTGGTCTTCTATCACCTGAAGAACATTTCTAAGATTAAAGGACTAATGTCTCAACAAGATCTAGAGAAACTCATCCATGCGTTTATCTTAAGTCGCATTAATTATTGCAACTGTGTCTTCACAGGTCTGCCCAAAATGTCAATCAGACAGCTGTAGCTGATCCAGAACGCTGCTGCTTGTGTACTCACTAAAACCAGGAAGATAGAGCACATCACCCCAGTTCTAAAGTCCTTCCACCTGCTCCCTGTAGCTCAGAGAATAGACTTTAAAATACTTTTGCTAGTATATAAATCTCTGAACGGCTTAGCACGTTAAAGACCTGTTGTTGCTGTATCAACCTTCCAGACCACTCAGGTCTCCTGGTTCTGGTCTACGCTGCATGCCCAGAACCAGAACCAAACATGGAGAAACAGCTTTAAGTTTTTATGCACCACAAATCTGGAACAAACTCTCAGAAAATTGCAAAATGGCTGAAACACTGAGTTCCTTTAAATCAAGGCTAAAAACCCACCTGTTTAAAGCTGCCTTTGATTAGTAGAAAGTGGAACATTGATCACTATTTTCAAACTATATTTGCTGGATGATGTTTGCTTGATGGTCTTTGTTTTTGATGCATTGATATTTATTTGATGATTTTGATGTGTGCAGAATCCCCCTCTGTGGGTCTGACCAAAGAACTCTATTACAGTTTTTCTCAGTTGCTTTGGTACATTTCTCAGAACAGAATTGAAATTCTCAAAACTCCTTGTTCAATCATCAAATCATTGTCACTTGTGCTTATCAAAAAAGTAGTTTGAACTTTCTCACAGAAATGAGAAATGCTTTTGTACATCCATTCAGGTGATTATGTACAATTGTCTGCCGTTTCTTACATTTTCAATTCCTTATGTCATGCTGATAAAAATTTAATTTTGTGGCTCTCTGTTGAATAGCCTTAACCTCCACAACATTTAATAAGTTTCTCGTATAAGTCATTACATGCAAAATACTTGAACAAACTGTAATAATATGTCAAGCATATTTCTTTACATTTCCATTAGACTATTTTTCCAAATCTTTCCTGAATTGGTACATTGCTTCGAGGTGCAATCCTGACTTTCCCCAATGTAGGTAAATGTGTGAAGGTGGGGTGATGGTGGTGACGGTGGTATGAGTTCATCCCGTAATCGGCAGGTTGCTGTTTCTAGCCCCGCTCTGTCCGTCTCCATCGTTGTCCTTTGGCAAGACACTTCACCCACCTTGCCTAAAAGGTCAAGGTGAATGAAGATGGCTGCTGCCTCAGACACCTGGACAGGCTGTACTGAAAATTTAATTTCCCTCCTGGGGGACTAATAAAGGTATAATAAAAACCATTAGATCAACCATTGATCAACCAGTTTTCTGAAATAGCTGAGGTGCATCTCATGAACTAGATGTCTATACCCAGTATAAGCATAACACAATGTCACATTTCTGACAATGGAAGGACAAGGATTTGGATGGGGTCAACAGCCAGAGAAGAGGAAGAGGAGGCTGTGGCAGAAGAGTTAGAAGGTAAAACAGAGGAAGAGGCTGAGGACATCTGCCAGTTTCCATCACTCCAGCATCATCAGGCAATGGTTTGTGTTCCTCAACAGGATGCTGATAGAGTTCCTCTCAACCTACCTCTTATTTCTTAACCCCTCCAATAACCCTCAAGGTATTAATAAGCAGTTTAATGATTTTTATTTCTCTTTATATACATCTGAAAGTTTATCTGATGAAAGGTTTTATGAAGACTTTTTAAACGCTTTGCAATCCTCACAATTAAACCAGACGTTGCTGAGTTAGGTAGGCCATTTACAATTTACAACTGTTGAAATCAAAAATGCCGTGATGTCCATGCAAAGTGGAAAGGGCCCTGAGTCGAATGGTTTTTCATTGGAATTTTACAAGGTTTTTATTGATAAACTTTCTCTCCTAATGCTCAGTATGTTTAACGATGCTTCTGAATCAGATATACCCCCGCCTACCCTACGACAAGCCACATTTGATTTTGATGCATTGATATTTACTTGATGATTTTGATGTATAATGATTTTGATAATTTTGCTATATACTTGCTTGATGATTTTGATTACTTTGATGTATGCTTGATTGATGTTTTTAAGATGTAAAGCACTTTGAACTGCCTTGCTGCTGAAATGTGCTATACAAATATACTTGACTTGACAATCTCTTATTAAAAAAAAAAAAAGATAAGGATCTCCATCAGCGCAGCAATTTACCACCCCATTTCACTGCTGTGTGTAGATGTTAAGGTGATGGCAAAAGCATTGGCAAAATAATTAAAACCCATAATGCCTACAATAATTAGCCCTGATTAGACGGGTTTTATTAAGAACAGACCTTTGTACCACAATGTCAGATGTTTATTGAATATCTTGTATTCACCCTCATCAGGTGGTATCCCAGAAATGGTCATCTCCATGGATGTCAAAAAGTCTTTTGATCGGGTCGGGGTGATATCGGGCTATAAACCTAATTTGAATAATAGAGAATTTATCCCTGTTAATCCCTCTGCAGCAATTTACCCAATCTCTAATCCCCCTTTTAAAGATGCTCTGCAAGGTTTTAAATACTTGGGAATTCATGTAACTTAGGAATTTTCAAAACTTTTTGAATCCAACTTAAACCCTCTACTTGAACAACGACCCCAGGATATTCATCAATGGTCCATGCTGCCTCTCTCTCTTGCAGGCAAAATAAGTTGTATCAGAATGAATGTGTTTCCCAAATTTTTGTATGTTTTCCAATGCATTCTGGTGTTTATTCCAAAAAGCTTTTTCAATTCACTTGAAAGCTCTGTCTCACAATTTTTATGGAAAAAAATACCCAGAATGAGAAAGACGCTTTTGCAAAAAAACAACTTTGGAGCCCTTGCTCCACCAAATTTGTTATATTATTACTGGTCTGTAAATATCCACACAATGTTATTTTGGCTCAGTACTAATGACAGTAAGCCAAATTGGCTGCTGACGGAGGCAGCCTCTTGTGACTCATCTTCTCTATTTTCTCTTCTATGCCTTCCCTTAAATTTATCTTTAATGTCATATTCAAATAATGTCATAGTTAAAAATTCGCTAGAAATTTAGACTCAAGAGAAAAGGCATTTAGAGTTTAAGGGAATACCTCTTAACTCACCATTTGCTTTAAATCCATTATTTCCCCCATCATTAATCGATGGAACCTTTACAATGTGTAGTAGCCAAGGACTTGTTTCTGTGAAGGATTTTTTCATTGATGGCATTCTGGCCTCATTTGCACAGTTATCAAATTTTAATTTACCCAACACATATTTCTTCATGTATTTGCAGCCCAGAAAACTTACCAGTTGGCATTTCCCTGGCTCTACCAATATCTCCGCCACTACTGTGATTTATACTATAATCGAAATCAAACCTTTTTCAAAGGGTGCAAACATCAAAAATCTGTAATTTCCTGTGTTTTTAATATTTCTGTAACATCTGATTACCCATGTATTACTTGGTCCGAGTAACTAAATATGGAACTCATCAGTTTGCGCATCACACTGTATCCTTCAGTGTAAAGTGGTGTATAGGATACACTGGTCCAGGAGTAGCTTGACCCAGGTTTTCCCTGATACTGACTCTAATTGTGTAAGATGTAACTTAGGTCCAGCTAATCTCACTCACATGTTTCTCATTTGTTCTTCCTTATCCTCGTTCTAGGATTTTCTGGGAGTTTTTGATTCACTTTCAGCTATTTTGAATGTTAGAGTTCCACAGTCCCTTCTGACTGCCTTGTTTGGGATTCTCCCTGATGCACGCTCCTTGCCCTCCCACTTTGTCGAACTTGTAGCTTTCGTTATGTTGCTGGCCAAAGGAGTCATTCTCATGCATTGGAAGGATCCTCACCGACCCACTCACATTGGATAAAAGATGCCCTCTCCTTTATGAAACTGGAAAAATTAAAATATTACCCAAGAGACAATAATGTTTTAAAAGTCTGGCTCCCCTTTCAGAATCATATGACATCACTGACACTTGAGGTGACCCTGTAACCACAAGGTTTCTCCCTTTAATCTTTTCCTCTCCCCTTTCCTCTACTCTTCTGGTCCAGCCATATCCTATATACCTACGCTCTAATACGGTGTACCCACAGACTGTGTATAAATAACAAATACAGTAGCACATCCCCACCCTCCCCACCTTTTTAACGTTTTTTTTAATTAATGTTTTTTTATATTTTTATTTCCTATAAAATATATGTAAATGTATCAGAGGAGTATGACAATACCCGTTGATGTAGCAATGTACTCGACTGCTCCAGTGCTTGATTTTGTTGTTCTCCAAAGTTTTTCTGCTTGTGAAGTTAATAAATAAATCATTTTTTTTTTTTAAAATCATTTTACTGCAGTGGGACAAATAAAGAATTGTTCCATACTAAAATAAATTTCGGTTAAAAAAAAAAACATGGATCTGGAGCATATGAAACATTTTTTTACAGCGTTAAACAACAATCAGCACTGCGAAAATTGGCCTAAAACTTTTAACGTATCTAATAATAAGTTAAAAAATATTAGATTATACTCTGAATCTTCTCAAATTAAGTAAAATAATCTGCCAGTGCAGTAAGATTATTGCACTTGGTAAAATTTCTTGAAATAAGAAAAAACATCTAGGCTTTAGACAAGTGAGAAATATCTTAAAGGGGCAGTATTATGTAAAATTGACTTGTTTGAGCTTTACATCATGTTATAATGTTCTCTCATCAAAAACATATCTTGAGGGTTGCATTGACTCTCTTATGCATGTTTGAAAAATCCTTTAATCTCCCAAGGCATCCATTCAGCTGTGCAAAACGCCAGGATGGGCCTAACTCCACCTTCGAGATGCAGCTCCTCTTCGGAGCTGCAGTTTCTAAGCTTTACGAGCTTCTGCCTCACAGAGCCCCCCTCTTCCATGACTCCCCCACTCAGCCCTTTCAGACTGCATGCCTATTGGGCTCATTATACTAGCTACTTCCTAGTGCAACGCTGGGAAAAACGTTGTTAAAGGGTTAACTTCCTGAAGGTGGCGTTTCAGAAAGAGCAGGACTTTCTTAAAGAGACAGAGGCCCAATTTAGAGACAGAGGCCCAATTTCAAGGTGTTAAATTACAAAGTCAAAATTCTTTTAGGTCATATTTGATATTTACATCATTTTTGTAACAACAGATAGTAACATATTTACTTGATTGTGCTATAAAATGATTCTATGTGTTTGGAAAACACAAAATACTACCCATTTAAAATAAGCTGTGAAATACTCATTTTAAGTAGATTATTAAGTCAGGTAAACTCAAAACTAGTCTGTTAAGGCTTATTTCAGTTCTCATTCTCTCTCAGTTTGATAGAAAATATCTTAAAACAAGAGCAACTAAACAAGATGAATCTTCTGCAATCATTTAATAGATTATTTCATCTTAAAACAAAAGTATTTACACAAATCAGGAACACAAAATGTTTTGTACATATAATTATTTTAATCTTCTCTCCAAATACCAACAATTATTTCATTCATTGTACACATGAATGTCAAGACATATTGTAAAAGTAAGGTTATGTTGCGTTCTTGTCAAAACTGGTAAACCAATTAACTGAACATTTAAAGCAAAATAACCTCACATTTTTTCAAGCAGAACTACGTATTGTCCATACATTCATGATGACAACCATAGATGAGTTACAGAGAATATTCATTCAGTTTTGTTTATGTAGGTTGAAACATATCCTTTAGAAATTTCCAAATATATATGCCAATAAAATATTTAGGAACTTGTTCCCCAGTCATTGTTAAGAGTGAGCCTTTACTAGGGTTGTACAATATATTGCCATTGCAATATGATTGTGTGCAACATTCATATCGCAAAGGACTATTTGAAGAGCAATGATTGTGGCTAATATATTCCAGGTGTTATGAACCTGCATTTTTCATGCTAATGTAATATTCAGGCAGTTGGACAGCTTCACAGCAGCAGATCACAACGAACACAAATGATACACAAAATGCTAAAGTTCACAGTGATGGAAGAACTGATGAGGAGAAGCAGAAGAAAATTGGCAGATTTCATACTAGTGTTTTCTGTGGAAATTTATCAGTGTTTCTGTGCCATTTGTATTTTGGCTGGCCACCCCATATCACGTGACCCACATAATGCTGTAGATATTTCAGTATAAGTTTCCAAGTCTAAATTCTGTTGTAGGACCAGGGATGCATAAAAAAGCCATATGGCAATTAAACTATTAAACTGTTGAAATATAAAGTGAAAGCCTTTGAGGACATAGATGAACTGATAATAAAAACAAACAAACTCTGACCTGAAGGACATGAAGCAGCACTTCATTGGCATGTCCCAAATTCTTAGGTCGTGCAGCTGGTGATGGGAAGAGAGTGGGGAGGGCCCTGAGAAGGCTATGTTGTGATGCACTGGAATGGAATACATCAACTTTTAATTCAACATTTCCCTGCCCAAATTTGATTTCCACCTTTATTTTGAGTTCACAAAACAATTCTGTGCCACCATGAAAAGTACTATTCTTCCAGTTATATTTCCTCAGCATTGACAATATACACAATAGTATTTTTATTCAGGTCTGTGGAAAAAGCAACATGGTGTATGAAAGACGGCACAATGACTAACCTCCATCAAAGTTCTTGGGTGGCTTCAACACCTTCTTCCAAACACTGTACAACTGAACCATAAACCTGAAGTGTTTCCATCTCTTCTTTAATTCAGTCAGGAATGTGCGGTTGCCCTTATCCAGGATCCGCCACAGTTCATCCATCACCTATGGTGCAAGAAATCATTAAAGCATCCAGCAGTGCTTTCTTTTTAGGGAAGTCACAAAAAAGTAAACCAAACACATTGTGAAGCTCCTTGAAACATGGATATGCCTCACGTATCTTTGTTGGTCTATCCTCATCTTTCAGAACATCATTGTCAGTGATGTTTCAATCTTCTGGCTTGAAACTCAAGGTCAAGGATTTGGCAGACAGCATCTTGGTTTGGCTTTGGCTTCTTATACATCTCCTGCAGAGTCTTGTAATGCTTGGCCTGTGTTGCAGGACTATCCATGTCGACTGAAAGGAAAACAGAAATCAGTAATTGGATCCAGCATGTGTGTCTAAATAATACTATTGGTTTTAGCCAGAAAGCATTGTTTGTGTGTTATATATTCAACATGGTTATTCTACAGAAAGTCAAACACCTGAATAATGACAAATCAAGTCACTTTACAACATCCCAAAACTTAATCTCAGTTTAAATGTAAAGTAGTAATTTATATACACTGGGCAACAGTGGCTCAGGAACCCCAGGAGGTAGGGATTTGTCTTGTAATCTGTGGGTTGCCAATTCAAATCCCCACTCCTTCTGTCTCAGTCGTTGTCTTTGGGCAAGACACTACACGTGTTGCCTGCTGGGGGTGCCGACTGCATGGCAGACTTGCTTCTATCAGACTGCCCCAGGGCAGCTGTGGCTACAATGTAGCTTTCCACCATCAGTGTATGAACGTGTGCATGAATGGGGGAATGATTGAATATAGTGTAAAGCACTTTGGGGTCCTCTAGAGCAGATAAAGCGCTATACAAGAACAAAGTGTTTACCATAATATCTCATGATATCTTAGGCTGTTTTAAATAATCTGGCTTTCATATCCATTATTATTTGCAGAATTACATAATCAGAACTGCTTCTTTGTGGCAAAAGAATTGTTGATCCACCACTTGAGTCTGCATCATAATCTTCTCCCTAGTCACATGGAGAGAAGTCAATCAAACATCTTTTCTTCAAATGGCCCCTCTCTGGTGTGGGCCCCTGCCTGTTTTGAGGGGACTTCACATTTAGGGTCCTCTTATGGAGATAGCTGTACATGCTTGTCTGTAGTAAATGCAGTGTTGAAAGAAGAAGATTCCAAGTTTTAATGTCATAGATATACAATTTCAAAATTGTGAAAGAAAGTATATCAAAAGATGTAATCACATAATATTTGGCTGGTAAGTCTTTATCCTGTTGCATTGGATAATACTCTACTAGTTTCTTAGCTATGGCAGTAACTTTGTGTTTGAAGGGGTATTGCAACTCCTCTTCTTGCTCACTTGCTCTCAAGATCAAAATTATGCTGGTGACTGTGTTCCTCACAAGCTGGCATCTCAGCTCTTTGGACATGGCAACTTCCCTCTCTCTACCAGTTCCAGCCATCTCAAAATAGTGATTACGAGCTAGTTCCAGCTCACTGTCTACTCAGGAAGACTGGGAAGCTGTACAGTCCTCTGTGATGGGGTTTTTTGTTTTGTTTTTTTTTTTTTACCAAAGGAGTGGATGCCTGTGGAGATGGAGGTCCTCCTTGGGGTGAAGACACAGTATCTGTTTTACCAGATCCAGCTTTATCTGATACGGTGGGATTCTCATTCTAAGAAAGAAAATCGAAAACATAAATATGACAAGAATTACAACCAAAATATGTTCTGAGAGGTGTTTTCAGATCAAAGGTGGAAAAAACTTGCCTCTTTGTGAACATGAGCCCACAACAGTTTCCTCCTGATAAAGTTTTCCAGCCCTGGAAAAAGGTCTCTTAAATTATCGCGGCTGAGGGTGTGGTTCAAGACCTCATCTATGCTGGCAGCTGTAAACACAGGTCACATTTAGAAATAAAAAACTATATCCCTTTTAAATATATACATATAACAGTATTCAAGTTGACAGGCAAATTACAAATTGTCCTCTTGCCATTCTGTCCTTTATCTAAGAACAAACATAAATAGAAAATAATTGAGATTTTAGTCATATGAACTACAAAAATCATTCAATTAATTTCATATTTAAAATCAGTGTCAGTGTGCACAAAAAATTATTCAGGTTGACAGTAGTCTATACAAATATGTATTTCCTTTAAACACATAAGCATGACCTACCATTTAGAATCAATCTGGTAATATCATCCAACCCTTCCATGGTTTCTTGTGTGTTCCTTTTAACTGCCCTATTTCTGGAGGACAGAAGCAAAAATATTGAGTCAAGTAAAGGAAAAACTGAACCAGCTTACTCTATATCAGTTTCTAAAGTCTAGACACCACCTGCCATATATCCAAAGCCTTGCAGAAATCAAAAGTAACACATTATCTGACAGCTGGATAAAGTGCACAAGACTAACTGAGTAAACTATAAATTCATTACCTGGTCATACAATCTTAGTAATTTAAGATAACAAGACTGCTCCAGCTGACCAAATTTGTTCACAGACTAAAGCAAATAAAGCCCATCTGCATGTAAAATCATTCAACCATTACCATAGCCAGTATTGCACCAGTTCACCCTAAAGAACAATTTCAGTTCAGCAAGGTTCAAATGAACAGATTAATGTTGGTAGTTCACAACCTAAATATTTTAACTAAGTTCACAACTCCAACTTCAACAAGCCATTTATCATAATTTATCTCAAATTAAGCCTAAACTAAATATACAGGTCATGATGTCATTCACCACTTTGCATTCTTGTAAATTACATGTTGCTCTTACCTACAGCCTTCTGCCCATAAACAACAACAAAACCTAGCAGCAAAAACGCCACGATTTAAAGGCAATAGTTTCACTGGTTGGAGGTGGATGCTTCAGTTAGTGTCTTTACATAAGCAAGTAAGAATAAAGGCTATTGCCAACATGGCTCCTTACAAGTTGTCTGCACGCCCATGCAAACACACAACGAACAGACAGAGAGCGCGCCTTGAGTGAAAACGCTGCAGATTTTTTCTCCATGAAATATCTATAATTGTAGTATGAGTCCCAAATCTGTAAAGGCAGGTGCCAAGCTGTTCCTGTTGCATATAATTGTGTTAACTATATTGAACATGTAAATATTTAATGCAGAAAACAATATTCAAACAACTAACACAGTGGCTATTCAAAAATTCTCATGGCATGGTAACATTTCGGCACCAAACCTGTCAGCCAATATCAGCTAAACGAGCTAGCTAGCTGTTTTCGAGGCTACAGAGGCTAACAACTCATTGGTGTACTATTTGAAATAATAACACATCATGGTCAAATGACTGCAGTAAAAAAAAAAAAAAAAAAATCTCATTACTTTAGCAAAATCCGGTCCAAACCAGCTTGTTTGTTTTTTCTTCCTCTCGGGTTTTTTGGTGGTTATGGACAGATGCAACCACATGATGGCAGTGAGGGGGGAGTAGATGTAGAACATATTAGTATGTATGAAGTTTGTCAAAAGTTAAACTGACATACATAATAAAGTAATATTAGAACAATAAATCATACATTAATTATTATCCCTGTTGTAGTCCCCTTTTGAGTCATATAACTATGCAAGTTAACTGCAGTCTCGGTGTGACCCACCCCCTTCAAACTTGATATTCACCTCTAACAGTTGCCTTAAGGCCGCCAGCAAGCAAAAGGTAGCATTAAGATGATTTGGGTTGGAAGCAGTTAGATGTGTCTCTGGTCCTACTTCAAGGATTAATCTTAGTTCAGTAACAGTTGTTGCACTTCTAGCAAGCCTTTACTTTGCCATTACTGAAGATTTTCATTTTGCTAAAACACCTACTGTCAGGTATTCATTTAGCCACCTCTTTCTTTTTTGACCAAACAACATTGGCGTGTGGGAGGTGTGTGATTTGCTTCATTTTTGTTGGCTTAACATTTAAGTCTCTTTTGAGCCATATTAACACAACACATAGCCATAATCCTGATTTCCATGAGATAAGTGGAATTGATGGTTGCACTGAGGAATACAGTCTTCAACTATTTTTACTACCATATCAGTCACACTCATGCACTTTACCTTACAACTGGGAGTCCCCCTACGGAAATGATGACAGCATCTGGATCAGAATTATCACATCTTGGAAGCGAACGTTTTGCAAATTTTTTTTGACTGTGTAACTACAACACGAGCACCACAAAGGATTGACACTGAAGACCATACACCCGTCATTCCAAATGAAATGTCAAGGTCTGTGCTTGAAGATTTCGAGGTTTCACATACTGATGATACAGTAACCTTCCACTTTGCAGATAATTTTAAAATGAAATAGAAATATGCAATCCCCTTGGGTGACATGCTTCAGTAAATAAATTACTTATGTTTTATTATACTTTAGGAAAAATAGACCCAAAGTTCAGATCAAAGCTTGCTACAATTAGACTACAATTAGATTTGCTACAGCAAAAGCTGATATTGACAAGTGTGGTGTCGATTTTGTGTTGCAAAGAATTGAGGAAGACCTGAAGCTGCTGAATAATGGTGTCAAAATCCAAACACAGAGGGGTGTAATGGATTTATTGGGTGCTGTGGTTTCAGTTTGTGATGACACACTTGCACAACATGAACTTGCAGGTTTCAAGGAAGGAATTGGTTTTACATATAGTAAGTGAGGCATTGTGAATGTACCTTTGAGGAAATTCAAATGAATTATAATAAACTAAGTTTTACTAAAAGGACACGAGAAAAACATATTAAACAGTGCTGTGAAATAGAAAAGGCTGGAACAGACTTCTTGAAATCATCTCTCAAAACCACCTATGGTATAAACAGAAGAAGCAAGTTGATTGATTTCCCTGCCTTTGACTTAATGTTCAAACTTCAGTTTAGTTTGGACTTAGTTTAGATAGTTCACAAACTTTTTGCCCTTTTTTATCTGTGCAGAGTGTGTTAACATTGAAAATTATGATTGAACAGCATTTGAAAGAATTTAAGCAACTTTTTCCAGAGAATAATGTAATACCTAAGCAACATTACATATTGCATATACCTGCTCAAATTCTTTATTTGGGGCCTTACGTAAGGCACATATACATGGGATTTGAATCAAAGGACTGTTTTTTTTAAAACAGTGGTCATCGAAACTGAACTTCAAAACTGTTTGTAAGTCGCTTGTGTACCAGAATCAGCTTTTTGATTTTGATCAACTTTGCTGTCAAAATGAAATGGGTACTCACCATCCAGATTTTGTACATGAAAAAGAATTTGGTCCTGTGTCTGAAGTGACAATTATGGAGTACAGTACCAAAAAGATGAGAGATTTTCTTGGGATTTGTGGCATACAACATGCAGTCAAAGTAAAGTGGCTTATTCTCAGTGGTAACAAGTACATAAGTGAATGGTCTCTAATAATCAATGCAAGTAACGCAGTTCCTGTCTTCGGACTTATAAAAAAACATTCATGTGATAAACAGTTTATTATACTGTTTTGAATGCCAGCTTTATGAGATGGTGGGCTGGAATAGAGATCTTCTAGCATATAAAGTTGCAGTGCCTAATCTTGCCCAGGCAACTGAATTTATAGGTGCTTTCAAGCTAGTTGATCATACATTATACTATCCAGTCAGTTTCAAAAGCAGTGTATGTTTTAACAAAATATAACCTTGATGATGTCATTGCACTTAAAAGTGCAAAAGCATATGATTTGTTATTGTTTATGTTGTAGTAAGAAATTAATAGTACATACAATGTTACACTGCAACGTTGCAAATATTGTGAAAAAAAATCTATTAATGTTGGCACCACAAATAATTGTGGGAATTGTTCCTGGGAGGGATTGTAACACTTGGTTAGACAGACAATTTTTGCAGTGTGGTCTGTGCAGATGTTTTTAGCAGCAACCCTGTACAATTTCTGTCTTTCTGGTAATTATGCTGTATATTTTCTGTATTGATCAACTACAACAGCAGGGTAGGTTGCATTGATTTGTTTTGTGTCTTTACTATTTAGTAGCCAACTGAGCCATCAGCTAATTAATATTTTCCAGTGTTAATTCATAGCATAGTAGAACCTAGCGTTGTGGAATTCTGAACTTTGTAGCTTGGAAGCACATTTTGATAGACTGACAGAACACCATCATTGTGTTTACTACTTGACTGCTGCAGATTCAGGAGCTTTAGTGACCTTTTTAAGTTCAACATCGGAGTTAGCTTGTAGTATTTGTCCAGCTAGTATATGCCATCCAAAACAAACCAAAAATAACTTTTTATGGAAAGAAAGCTAGCTAAAATAGTTTTAATGCCATTCTATATTTACTTATATTATGGTTCTTAAAAAGTGGCTAAAATCAGTATTTTTGCTGATCTTTAAAAAAACGGCGATGGTAAGCTGGCCACAGAATTCTGACTTGTCCAACTCTGACTTTTATCTGTGAGTATAGCTTCCAACTACCATTTACTGGTTAAACAAATACATATTTTACTATCCATGCCTATTTGTGATAACCGTTTCAATCTATGGTTAAAAGATCAGGTGATTGTGGCTCAGTGGGAAGCATAGTCGTCACACATGGCCCTTTGGCCCTAACTCTAAGCTCTCTACCGATGAAGTCAAAAAACGATTTCAATATGCTAGTAATGTTCAGCTAAACTACTGACTAAAAACGGAAAAGAATAATAAACTAAAAAGGATGAAGACTAATAATGAAAGAATAAACTAATAATGATGATAGGAACAAATAAGAATAAAACTGAAACACTAATAAGATAACAATGAAGAGATATCATATTTCAATGTGAATATAGTATATTTAACAAAAAAGGTTTGCTACAAGGAACTGGGAATGATGCCAAATTAGTTTTATTTACTAACAAAGAACAACAGTTGATACGTGTTCTAACAACCAGTTCACAATGCTAACCAAAAGGGAAAACAAAACACTATTTTAGTGGTAAATGGCTTGTATTTGTATAGCACTTTATCTAGTTCAGTAGACACCAAAGCGCTTCACACTGTATTCAGTCATTGAACATTTTTATCCTTCACAATTTTTTTCACTTTAATCCAAAACTATTCAATAACTTTCACTCCAATCCTACTGGTCACGTAAAAACTATATGTTATCCTAATATTATGTGTTGGTATTATATTCAAGTGCACGGGTCTCCAACTCCGGTCCTCAAGAGCTACTGCTCTCCAGGTTTTAGCTGCTCCAACAGCTAAATCAAATGGTTGACTCTTCAGCATGCAATCGAGTTTGACAGAGGCCTGGTAACTCGCCATTCATTTGATTCAGGTGTGTTGGAGCAGGGATGCATCTAAAACCTGCAGGACAGTAGCTCTCGAGGACTAAAATTGGAAACCCCTGATCAAGTGTCAAATACAACATTTTCCAATTCAGGCCTTATAACAGAATATATTGTTTGCTTCCAAGATGGTTGCCAGAAAGCCCTAGTAACCGTTCAAAGAAAATTGTCTAATTTCACTGCAGTGACATTAGATAAAGAATTGAACTGACATTCTTGCTCTACTAAGATAACAAAACAGGCAAGTAATGTCAGTGTTTTGTCAACCTCTATTTTCAAGATTAAATCAAATCATTATAACTGTAAACAATTTGATCTATTGAACTGCTTTTAAATGCAGAAAAATTAGTTACCATTAACATTCAAATAAATGAGTACTGGAATAGCAAACATTTTATTAATAATTAACTTTACCCATTTTGCCCCAGCTTATAGAAATAAAAATTAATTAGTTGAAAGTCAAAAACTTTATTCAAGAGACAGATTTACCAGTGATACAGTGACTGTCAAAATTCTCAGCACTGGTTATATTACAATATCTTGGTTCAAAACAGCATTTTTAGAAGTATTCAAAATCCTTTACTCCAACAGAATTAAACTAAACATGCCATTTAACACAGCCCTGATGGGACTATTTACTGCACAATTTTCCATCTCTTCACTGTTAAAGAGAAAAATAAAGACTGAAATTGAAGAATGCTGCCAGTCAGCTAACTTTTTATGAACTCTTAAGAATGAACACTGTGATTTCTTGTGGGTTGCTGATTTTTCAACCTCCAAATTCAGGAGAGCAAGTGTGAGATTTAAATGTCGTCTCACCTGGAGCTAACTATCTCACATGCACAGCAACTGTCAGCTTTCCTTGCAGGAACAGTTTTGTCATTAAGGTTTGGCTTTTCTGGAGAGTTGAGTTGTATCCAACTCCATTACCACCTTTTGAATCACCTCGAAAATGTAGCAGAGCTGTGATGGGTAACTGATGTTCAAGGAGTAAAAAAGTCCAAACAGCATAGCAATCGCAAGGGCCATGTTATCCAGGTCCTGAAGAACCTCCACACCCTCGATGATGATGATGCCGACATCAAAAAAAGTCATTGCCTGGTATCTCTGTGGTGGTGTAGATGCCCACTGTCGTTTTCTTGATGGTGTTCAGTGCAGTGCCCTCAGTCATGTCCTGGTTAAAGATATAAACATTTCTTGAAGATTCCTTTTTTGACAACAAGTCTAATGCTGTATTCTAGTTTATTTAACCCTGCAAGACCCAGTGTTGTAAAATTACATCTCTATTTCAAACAAAAAAATTGTGCAAATGTAGACTTTTTTTCTGTTTTTTCACTTAAACTTAGAGATTGAATGCTATTGTAAAAAGTAGTAAGTTAAATGTCTTCAAATATTTGGGTGATCATTACGATGTCTAGAACATGTGTACATGTGTAATTCTTGTACAATACTTTACAAAATGCAAAATAATAAAAACAATTTTAATAATTAATTTTAAAATATAAAAACATTTTATCTCCAAAGTACTCTTACAAAACCATCTACTAGGTTTGACTTTTTTCCCCATGTTTTTTCTGTGCCCGGGTCTTCCAGGGTTAAATCGATGTAAGCAGCACAGTAGATAGCTAAAGTGAAAGAGTGCCATTGCCATGTGGCCATTCCATGTTGCCATGCCATGCGGCCATTTATGGCCGATTACTCAAAACAAAACAAAAATGGCCACATGGCTTCTAACTCAAATGAAGAGAAGTCTTTAAGTTTTACATTAGTTTTTGTTTGAAAGACATTGGCCCACCAGAAGTAAGGCTATGCCACTCAGAAGATTTTAGATTTTTTTTTTCAGCCTCACATTGTGGATAGTACAAGTATGATTCATTTGGGTCAATTTCTTTCAAACAAAAGTTAACGTAAAGATTGACTTTTTCTCATTTTTTAAAATATGTTTTCATGTTCCTGAGTGATTTTTATCATTAACCTGGACTTGTTATACTCCAGGGGTTAAATCCTAGTCCCAATTCTACCCTTGTCACATGAGGGTCAGCACAGTGTGAGAAGATGGTGGAATTTTCCTTCTTTAACAGGAATCACAAATCTGAAGTGTTTTCACACTAGTGTGACCTCTAATGTAAACGTATCTATATTTTTTTCACCCTGTAGCAGAGGGGTCAACATGGATGGTTTTTCACTTTCATAGTAGGGTGATAGGGAGAAAAAGTGGAGTGTTTGGACCCCTTGTATGAGAAGTAAGGGTGCACCAATAAATCGGCACCAATTTCCTTAATTTCCTGGACATGTGAAACCAATCTTATCCACCAATCTTATCTACTTCCACAAAGGTTTAAAAATCGGGCTGACTAACGGTCCAAGCAGGATCACAGGGTTAACTGAATGCATTTTGAAATGTTGCAAAGCCATAATCTACTCATAAAACACTCTCCATGTACTCCTGCACCAAGATGTCAGGATCCTCATTCAGGTAGATGCAGTGTCCTTTGATGAGAGACGCCCTTCGAGCATCAAAGTCATCCTTTAAGCATTACAACAAAAATAGTAGAGATATGTGAACTCTAATTTTTAGCAGTACAAAAGAAAGCTATCAAAGATAAAAATTCTGACTTTTTTTTAAACCAGTCATCATGTAAAACCAGCATCTACAAAACATTGAAACTATCTCTTTGACCTGACCTTTATGGACTGGACTTTATATAATCTCCAGATGATATAAAAAAAATGATCAGTTTTCCACAGTGGGGCAGTGAATGCATGATGAAAATAACAGGGCCATTTCAGTGAAATTAGTAACTCACAGGTAAAGGAAGCTGTGCTTTGCAATGGATGCAGCATATGATTTTTTTTTTTTTTACTGACCTAATCCAATGCGCTTAAACACTTTTAAAGTTCTTTGTCATCATGACAGCTGTGTCTTTCAGCTTTTTGCCCTGCTTCCCCAATCACGTTGCAAACACTCAGCAGACTTTCAGAGAGAAAGTCAACCTGCGACAGAAATTTTGACTGTAGAGGCATGGTAGTGATGCGCTTGAGTTCTGCGTTTATCTGAAACGACAATAAATTATTAAATAATGGCACAGCCCATAGATTTTAGAAGACATTTTTAATATCAAAACCACACCTGCCTGCCAAATGATGGCATGCAAGTGCATGGTTATGTTGCAGGTTGTAATAAGTGAAAACAGACACCACTTCTATTTTTTGTTTAAATACTAATGTGTAGTTTACAAACTTAAGGTCGCTGCGCACATCCACACCAGCAGAGGTGGTGAGGTGCCACTGTGGACATAGAGGGACAGCACGCAGGCACAACTGTGAAGTAAAATGAGCAATGGCTCATGATAATAACATGCCTCCGTCATCTTGTCTACAGCCATAGATTCTCAGTTAGGCAACACAGTCTACACCAGCTGTGTGCCACTTGGTACCACCCAGCTTTCCCCTAGGGCTGGCGCTAGTAACAATTGGGGGCTCATCACAGGATGGTTTCGAGTAAAGCCACTGCCTGGTGAAGAGTTCAAGTACAGTGGTTTCGGTGTTCAGAGCTTAAGGGAAGGCTACATCTACATGTGTCATCCAAAGAATGTCTACCACCATCAGTAATGGCCAACTAATTGTCAAGATTCAGAGACAGCTTTGAAGTTCGAGCACGAGTCAGCTATAAGCTATTACCTACTCTGTTGATGATGAGGATGCGACAGCCAATATTGAAAAGCTAAGTGACATTGACTTGTATGAGCTAATTGTCAACTACCTGAGAAACAAGTTGAAGTCACTGGAGGATGAAGGCATGTCACAGCTGCTGCTCCTAAATGACCTGATCACCAAGCTACTGAAGTCTACAGATCCCGAACTGACTGGAGTTGAGGAACTAGACCATGTTCAGGTGGAAGAACCAATTGCTATGCCTACCGTATTTACCCCAGCACCTGCCCTCTCCCCCACACATCCTGTTACACCTCCCAGAAACATCTTCCTTCCGTCACCACCCCGGCCTGAAGACCCTGTTCATCAGGCATGTCTCCATCCATCCCCTGGTGAGGACAGAGACATTAGTGCATCACCAAAGAGTCTCACTGCTGAACCCCAAACCACAAGAACTGTTGCTCCTCCACTGGGTATGGCGAGTGTGTCCTCTAGTTTAAGAAATCAAGTTTTGAGTCTTAGTGATGTAGCAAGTCTGCTACCACGAAGAGAGTTTAAATTTTATGGCAGACAGATATCAGATATTGGTTCAGATAATTAAGCAAATTGATGAAGGTTTACAAGAAGGGTTTACTGAGTCTGAAGTTATCAGAAGTGTACTGAAAATCACAAAACCTGGTACATTTAGATAAATGTTAGCCAACAAGACTGATTTAAATGTTGATGAGCTTAAGAGATTTCTTTGCACTCACATTCGACACAAAAACAGCACTGAACTTTTCTAAGAGCTAAGTAATGCTAAACAGTCAGACAAAGAAAGTCCACAACAGTTTTTGTACAGAATAACGGGCTTAAAACAGCGTGTTTTCTTTTTGATTCACAACAAATCAGTAACTGTTTTAACTATGATGTAAAACTTGTACAGGGTACTTTTCTTCATACGCTTTCCCAAGGGTTAAATGAGAAAAATGACTATGTGAGATGTGACTTAAAACCTTACCTTAATGATATGCAAACTAGTGATGACTTCTTACTTGAACAAATCACTAAGTCTACCAGTGAGGAGACCCAAAGGCAGAAAGGACTTGGTATAACTGTTAAGACTAAGACAGTGACTGTTGCAACTCTTAACAGTGGTGACAGGATTGAAGATACCAGAGTTGACAAGGAAAGACAGATTCAACAATATACTATAAGGGACCTGACACCATAAGTGTCCTCGCTGACGAGACATCTTGCCCAACTAACCAGACCACCTGATAGCACCATATCTGTTGATTCCACTCCATGAAGACATTGCCAACAAGCATCAGGAGAGACATGGGGCAGAAGCAAATCTTGTGTACAACAAAACAAAGCTACTTGTCAACATTATTTTGTGTATGGTCAAGCAGTACACAGGGCCATAGGGTGTCTGCAGTCGAAGGTGTCGGGAAACTCGAAGAGGTCGCTGGAGAGGGGCAGTCAGTGACCGGGACAGCTCAGATGCCCTCATCTAATAAACATTCCAAAACTGAAATAATCAAAGCCAACAAAGAAAATGACTCTAACATTACAGGTCTACTCAGAGAAGCTCTAGGTGTTAAGGATAGCACAGCTCAAGCTTTAGTGTCTGCACTTCACATTTTGACCCCAGCTGACAGCTGTATAAAGTGTAATGTAAAGACTGGCAAACAAGGTGTCATGGTACGCATTGGTCAGATTTTTGAAATCCAGTGTAGAGTATGAGGCTCGCCAGCAGGTGGTGCAATGCTCTTTCAGCCTAGTGTAGAGAGCCACTGTCCTGATGGTTTAGACTTGTTCCCAACATTCATAGATGTTCCTAGTGGTTCAACAAAGGCTGTAAGAATTCCTGTACAGAATACCACCAAACATGACATTTACCTTCCAAAGAGAACTGTTCTTGGTTTTCTTGAGGAAGTTACTGAAATAAGGCAGGTCAACTGTGTTTCAGACATCTGAGTCAAAACCTCAACCTTGTGTCAACACCTGTTCTGTAAATCTAAGCCAAAACCAGAAAAATAATTACAAGCAACAAACAAAGAATACAAGTCAAAGATAGCATCCACCAGGCGACTGGCGAGAATGAGCAGAAAGTTGTAAGAAACATGCTGTTTGAAGAATCAGATGTTTTTGTTAAAACTGACGCTGACATTGGCTGTATCCCGAGTTTGCCACTCCAAATCAATCTCACAAAGTACCAGTCCAAACAGCTTACAACTATATTCCCAAATTTTTGTATAAGGAGGTGAAAGACAACGTCCAAAAGTTGCTTGCCCGTGGCTGGATTAGGAAGTCCACATCACCATACTCCTCACCAGTGGTCTGTGTCAGAGAAAAGGATGTCTTTACGTCTATGTGTTGACTTTAGGAGGTTAAACCGCAAAACTATTCCTGCCCGTCACCCACTTCTTCGTATTCAGCACTTGCTGGATAACTTTGGGGGAGCTACCTGTGGTTCTCAATACTGGCCCAAGGCAGTACTTACCACCAAGGGTTTGTGGAAGAAAACTCCAGATATCTCAGTGCTTTTAGCACACTTTGGAGATTATATGAGTGGAACCATCTCCCATTGGCCTCACCAATGCCCCAGCAGCTTTCCAAAGATGCATAGAAGGAGTTCTTGAGGGGTTAAGGGATGAGTGTTGTTTGCCCTACTTAGATGATGTGTTGTGTTACTCTAAGACTTTTGATGGCCTTAGATGTGTTTTACACAGACTTATGGAACATGGTGTTAAATTATGCCCTACCAAGTGTGAACTATTTAAAAGACAGATTAGGTATGTAGGTCGTCTTGTCACTAACAAAGGTGTCCAGATAGACCCTAAAGACCGAGAGACAAAGACTGTTGGAGAAGTAAAAGCTCTCCTTGGCTTCTTAAGCTTCTACTGGATATTTATTCAGGACTTTTCCAGATTAGCGAAACCGCTGTTTAGGCTAATTGAGAATCCTAGCGAGTTAGATCACAAACCCAGTCAGGTCAGATCAAACAAGACTAAACAAAAGGGTAGCAATAGTGGTCAACCTTCCTCAAAGACACCAGTCAAATGTACAAGACACAGTGCCAGAGGAAACACCTTTACTGTCTTCTGAAGACATCAAAATAGCCCAGAAAGAGGATATTTCAATCGCAGAGAGGATGGAATCCTAATAGAAAAGACAGGAAACAAATGATATCTCAACAATACGACAAACAACAAAACTTGTCAAATCTCGACAAGTGTTCACTTACAACCAGTTTGGACAGCCTTCTTATCAACCTTGGGATGCAGGAGCAAACATGATGCTCGCTTGTACGACTTACCCCATTAACTTTTAACCAATACAACCTGATATGTATTATTACCATACCCCTGTATGGACATTTTAAGCTTGTAATCTGACAGTGACTGGATAGTTACCTGACTTTATACACCTTGGTACAAGATGCCGGAGTCATCTCTTAAAGCAGAGGAGAGTGGAGCAGGTTTATTTTTTTGTTTAAATACTAATGTGTAGTTTACAAACGTATGGTCACTGTGCACATCCACAGCAGCAGAGGATGCAGTGGCACCACTGTGGGCATAGAGGGACAGTTCACAGGCACAACTCTGAAGTACAATGAGCTATGGCTCGATAATAACGTGCCTCCCTTGTTTTTTCTACAGCCATAGACTCTCAGTCAGGCAACACAGTCTACACCAACTGTGTACCACTTGGTACTGCCCAGCTTTCCCTAGGGCTGGTGCCAGTAACAGTTAGTGTATGGAACATTTGGAAACATCCTAACAAACTCAAGTATTGCTGTTAAACATAAACACATCATCTATCACTCAATGAGTAAGGGCATCATTTTTAAATTACCTTCGATGCATTAAAAAAAAAGATTCTGTTGGTCGTTGCTGATCAGCACCATCAGCTGACTTCAGGTTAAAAGCACAACTAAGTTTGTCTCTCTGTCTACAGCAAAAAAGGGGGACAGAGTGGGCGGGATGGGGGGGTTAGCTAACTTAATTCCACCGATGACATTAGCTCAGGCTGTTAGACAGCCAAGTCTCACTAACACCACGGTGCAATTAACATACAATGTAGCTGAACAGTCAGTTGGCAAACCGATTCACACATAGGACCAAAGTATGTTAGGAGTGCTACAAAGTTAACTGAAATATGACATTACAGCTCAAAAATTCAAATGACTTCACAAATTCTTTGGAACTAATAAGCAGCGCAACCAAGTAAGCTCTCGGCAGTTATTTAATGTTAACATTATAAGGTCACTCTCAAGACATTAAACTACATTTGACTGAGATTTTGACTATGTTTCTTCAGAAAATAATAAAAACTTACAGTGCAAAGTAGTGGCGGACCATACCAGAAGAGATTCAGTTTGACTGGGATGGCTGCCTTCCTTCCTCTACTCACGAGCCATAGCATGCAAGATGAAATCACACGCTGTATCGTGAGATTTAACATTACTACATTATTGACTGACTTTAATGGAACATGATCTAAACAAATTCATGTACCCTTTCTGCAGATCATGTAGTTTCAACACTATAGAGTAACATTTAACTTTAAAACATGAGACAACTGTGTTGTATCTACCCAAAATGTTTACATAAATCCAAGAGATTGGTTATTCCTTTTTTCAGTGTAGCTGCCTCTGAGCCTGTCTGGACCTCATCTTACTCTTAATGCCTCTGCTTCTCTTTCTCACTTTCTAAACCTACCACATAATCACTGAAATCTTCACTTTCTGCCTCTGTCTTGGACTGCAAATTTCCCTCTTCATCTTCCACTGTCTGTTGCACATTTATTCTTTGCATCATCCTTTATTTACAAAACAAAACCCACTAAACTACATACAAATTACTAATTATCACAGATTGTTCCAATATCAAAACTTTCTGTCAACTATTTTTCTTGCTAGTCCGTTCCATTCACGCCACTATGTTCCTGCTTCTCATTGTTACTCCATTTCACCGTTACTTGCGCAGCTTTCCTCCGTTACTAAGCAACAAGATGCAGCTGATACTTATGGGTTGAATATATGAAATTTCCAATAGTGAAGTGATTTCATGTTGCGTTTTATATTTTATCTTTGCAAGTTCACTCTTTCACATTCTCAGAATAGGTGTTTTTTTTTTTACATTTCTCTGTTATTCTGAAAAAAAAAAGACTTTAATTATTTTTGCATAGCTCCGGTTTTACTTGGTCTATTACAATTTTAAAAAACGGGTTTGTAGTTTATAATCTGTACTTTTAGCACAAGTTGAAAGTGAAACTCAGGGAGGCGGAGTCTTGCCACTACATTTTCCCAAATCAAACATGTTAGTTGTCCCAAATCAGACATGTTTAAAAAGACATGTGTACCTCTGTCTAATGAGCACCACCTGAGTCTAGTCCGGACATGATAATGATGTTTTTACAGCCAACTATCTTAAATGTGTTGTGCTAAAAGTAAGCAAACTAAAAAAATAATTTAATCACATTACAGCCACATACCTGACTAGTATCCTCCTCCCGGTCACGCTGTCCTCCAGACAGACGTGAATGCTGCAGGTGCTAATGAGGATGATACACCAGCAGAAAACAAATATGGCTGTTTTTGACACTTGGCCACATCTGCTTATAGTGTGTGCCTTCTCTTTTCTCTCAATTTTTGGGCTCCCCCCTTGCATTTCTTCTCTGTTTTTGCACCAATTCATTGTTGCAAACAATGAATTGGTGCATTATTGCCACCGACTGGTTTGGAGCCCAACTACTTCATTTTTTTTTTTCTGCCACACCATGCATGAAGCTGTTGCTGAGCTGGAGAGCTCCTTCAGTGACAGACTGCTGTATCGTAGGTCCACTAAGGAGTCTGATAGGAGATCGTTCCTCCCAGCAGATGTTAGACTCTATAACCATCATTGCTCCCAACAAACTCAACAAGTGTTTATATCCATGCTAGTTTCTATACAACTTTACTGTTTTTCTATTGTCACTAACTGTAAATAGTTTGTATTTTTAATGCTCAGAGACATGCACATCTTGTACATTTTTAATTAACCAACTCAGTTGCACATTCCTCTGGCTTGGAGAATTTTTTACAACACAGTATTCATGTTTAATTTTTGCCTTACTGTACAGTATTTTTTATTCTTTATTCTGTTTTTTATATATATTTTATATTCTTTGTGAGTCTGTTTTCTTTATTGCCATTCACAGCAGCCACTTTGCTGCTGTTGCACAGAAATTTCCTCATCGTGGGTCAATAAAGGATATTTCTATTTCTATTCCTATTCCATTAGTGGCAACTCATCCTCTTCATTAGTAGATGCCGCCGCCATCTCTTTAGTTTGGCTATGCCTCGCAGCGTTTGCCAGCCCAGCTTGAGAAGCACCTTTTCTGGCCTTAGTACTCCTGCTAGACATTCTCCCAGTTGCGTAGATGAGCGTGGATAAAATTACAGTTGCTTTAGAGCAAGAATGACAAACTTTGCACCATGGTAAGCGTTCCTTTATTGTCAAAAGTTTGCATGCCATGCAGAGCACAGGAGAAGTGTGACTAGTCGGCAGCCTTGTCAGGCCACTCGGCAGTCATGTCAGGCCACTCCCTGATCTTCTCTATCTCTTAAAGTATCCATTTTACCCTGCAGAACCACAGAAAATAAATCTGAGTAAAACCAAGAATCATTGTAAAGCTAAAATGTTGTTTTATTCCAAAATATATGAAAGTCTGGACGAAATAAATCTTGTGAATAAACCAGCGCATTGTTGCAGGGCCTTCTACCAGAGCCCAGTTGATCATGTTCTATCTTTAATATTTATATTTAACATTTCAGAGATAATCATCTGCACTGATACTAGTGTTCTAGTGTTGACATTTCTGCTAACTCTGTGTGTCTTTGCCTACAGATTCCTCCTGTTGCCAATATGCTGCTGCATTATCACCATGCAAAGAAGCTTGTGACCAGGTACGAATAGACCTGCATGCACATAGAAGCATACATATGCACATCCAGGCCCACTCATCAGACAATTGGCCCATCACGTGTTACAACCACCGTGTATTTTAATAGAATTTTATGTAACAGACCAACAAGAACAAGTACAAAACTGTGAAGTTAAGGGAAAATGATAATATTACAAATTCAAATATATTTTATTTATCCCAAAGGGAAATGAAATGTTGTTGTAACTCATTTAATTAAAGAGTTATTATAGATTGTGATGGCTGTGGGCAGGAACAATCTCCTGTAGCGGTCTGTTTTACAACAAATTTGAAGAAGCCTCTGACTGAAGACACTCTGTTTTTTAATGACAGTCTCATGGAGAGAATAACCAGAACAGAACCAGCCTTCTTTATCAGGTTGTTGAGCCTTTTTAGGTCCCTGGCTCTGATGCTGCTGCCCCAACAGATGACAGCAGAGGAGATGAACAACAGACTTATAGAAGATATGCCACATTTAATTCAATTCAATTCAGTTTATTTATATAGTGTCAATTCACAACAAATGCTGTCCCGAGGCACTTTACAAAAAAAAAAAAAAAATTAAAAAATTCAATCATACATACATTCCAATTGATCCTAGTTATCAAACAGTGCAGTAGCTCAATTAATTATTCAAAGTAGTTCAAAAAGTTTCTAAGGAAACCCAGCAGAATGCATCGAGTCATTGACTTGCAGCATTCTCTTCTCCTAGACGAGCATGGCGTTGTGTCCCTCATACCAAGCATGCATGTATCAACAGTGGAGAGGAAAAACTCCCCTTTAACAGGAAGAAACCTCCAGCAGAACCTGGCTCAGTACATGCGGTCATCTGCCATGACCGACTGGGGGTTTGAGAAGACAGAGCAGAACGCACAAAAAAAACCAGATGAACTGATGTAAAATTACATCAGTTACAACATCTTGTGGCAAACTTTGAAGGACCTAAGCGTTCTCAAGAAGTACAACCTGCCCTGTCGCTCCTTGTAAATGGCTTCACTGTTGAGTCTCCAGTCCAGTCTGTTGTCCAGATGAACACCGAGGTATTTATATTCCTCAACCACCTCCACTTCTTCTCCCATGATGGAAATAGGGTTTGATCTGACCCTGTTTCTCCTGAAATCTACAATCATCTCCTTTGTTTTGTTCACATTCAAGATAAGATGATTTTTTCCACATCATGACACAAAGCAATCAAGTAACTGTTACCTTCAGTTGTTACAAAAGTGCTGTATATATCAAACATGACTTAAAAGAAATTTGACTTCACAATTTAACACCTTGACATTGGGCCTCTGTCTGTTTAACAAGCTCCTGCTCTTTCTGACACTCCACCTTCATCACGTCATCACAACGTTTCTCCATTATCCCGTTTACAGCCGTTCTTAGGAGCATTTCATTGAGAATTACTTCATATGAAAAGTTCAGCAGATGCACAGCACCACAAGGTGTTTGCTAATTGCTGCTGGCTAATCTGAAGGAGATGAGAGTGGGAGTCGTGGGAGAGGGGTGCTCTGTGAGGCGGATGCTCAGCTTGGAGACTGCAGTTCCGAGGAGGGATACGTGAAAAAAGCGGCGCTTGGTAACAGGCGATTGTGTCACTTCCTGTTGTCGCAGTTGCACTGTGGAGCTGTTTGTGTTTGAGACTCTCTTGATTTGATGTAATTTCTCTGTCCTGAGATCTTACTGAGTTGCTTTAATACATAAGCATGTTAAAGCACATATTTTCTGTTGCTACACTTTACGTTTTGGGAAGTCTTCGTGTTTCATTCGGTTTTTTCGGCGTAGTAAGAGCTCGTTAGCTTAGTGCTAGTTTAGCATCAGCGTTGCTATGGCTACTTCTGTCTCTCCTGCTTTCTCAACTTCTTTGTCTGAATCTCCTCTCTCTTGCTCGTTGTGTCAGATGTTTAGCTACTCCTCTGCCTCCTGTAGTGATAATGGTACGTGTAATAAATATAGTACTTTTGCAGCTTTGGAGGCGATGGTGTCGGAATCGGAAGCCCGGCTCCGCGCTGTTGAAAAACCCGCAGATAGCCGAGGCGCCTTAGCCAATGTGGGTCCAACAAGAATAGATTATCCGCTTAGCGATCCTTCAGTAGAACCTGTGCAGCCGGGACTTCAGGATGGCAGGGTGATGGTTCGTAGGAAGAATAGTTCCAGAAAAAAACCACTAACCCATCCACGTTTCTAACAGATTTTCTCCGCTCAGCGACACACCCGCTGAGAAGCCGACTCTGGTAACTGGCAGCTCCATAGTCCAGAAACGTGGCATTATAGACACCAGCGACCATAGTAAATGCTTGCCAGGGGTCAGAACGGGCGGCATCAAATCCTACCTGAAACTACTGGCTCAGGATAAGCGTAAATACAGTAAGATTGTTATTCACACTAGCGGTAATGACACCTGATTAAGCCAATTGGAGGTAATTAAAGTTAGCATTGCTTCGGTGTGTAAGTTTGCCAAAACAATGTCTGTAGTTTTTTTTTTTTGTGGTCCCCTGCCCGATCAGACCAGTGATGACATGTTTAGCCGCATGTTGTCATTCAACCGCTGGTTGTCTAGGTGGTGTGCTGAAAACGATGTGGGCTACACTGATAGTTGGCAGACATTTTGTGGAAAACCTGGTCTGATCTGGAGAGACGGGATCCATCCCACTTTGGACGGAGCAGCTCTTCTTTCAAAGAATATGGCCAAATTTATTAGTCCTCCAAAACCCTGACAATCCAGGGTCCAGACCAGGGAGCAGAGTTGCAGTTTAACACACCTCTCTGCAGGTTCTGTACTGTTACCCATTACCCTGTTAAGACAGCGTCTTGCCCACGGCCAAAATCAAATGGATTAAAGTAGAACCTAAAAAGAGCAAATCATGAAAATCTCATAAAGATAAATATGACTAACTGAACAGAGAAATAAAACAAATATGGTTTATTGAACATAAGATCTCTCTCTTTAAAGACTTTGCTAGTTAATGACTTCATTTGTGATTGTTAGATTGATTTGTTCTGTCTCACAGAAAACTGGCTGCAGCAAGAGGATTTTGTTAGTATAAATGAGTCAACCCCTTCTAATTATTTACATTTCCACATTGCTCAAAGTACAGGGCAAGGTGGAGGAGTAGCAACTATTTTTCATTCAGATTTATTAATTAATCCTATGCCTATTAATAGCTACAGTTCTTTTAAACATCTAACCCTTAGTTTTCCTCATCCTAGTAGCATAGCGGTAAAACAACTTTTGTTTATTGTTTTGTATCGTCCACCAGGCCCTTACACTCAATTTTTAGATCATTTCTCAGATTTTTTTTTTTTTTTTTAAAATCTGATTTAGTATTAAATACTGAAGAGATCATTATAGTGGGAGATTTTAACATTCATGTTGACATTGAGGGTGATAGCCTAAATCTAGCCTTTAATGCTATCTTGGACTCAATTGGCTTCACTCAAAGAATTCTTAATCCTACCCACTCGTGTCGTCATACTTTAGACCTTGTGCTGACATATGGCATTGAGTGTGAAGAAATGGTACTTCCCCATAACCCTGTGCTGTCTGACCATTTTAATAACCTTTGAGTTTATTTTAACTGAGTATCCCAAACCTGATAGAAAATTTCATTATAGAAGAGCTTTATCAGATAATGCTGTAAAAACATTTAAAGAATTTGTTCCATGTTTAATTTCCTCAGAATCTCAGATAAACACAGTAGAAGGCAGCAGTTTAATCAACAACCCTTCTAAAATTGATTTTCTTGTTCATAGAGTTACTTCCTCATTAGACAATGTAGCCCCCTTAAAAAAGAAGGTAATTATCCATAGGTCGTTGGTTCCTTGGTTTAATTCAGAGCTGCGTACTATGAAGCAGAACACTTGGAAATTTGAGAGAAAATGGTGCTCTACACATCAAGAGGAGTCGTACTTAACTTGGAAAAATAGTCTACTGCTGTACAAAAAGACCCTTCACCAAGCTAGAACACTGTATTTTCCATCATTAATAGAGGAGAATATGAATAATCCTAGGTTCCTTTTAGTACAATTGCCAAACTTAGAGTCATAGCTCTTTTGAGCCATCAATTCCCCCAGCTCTCAGCAGGAATGACTTTATGGAATTCTTCTTAAATAAAATTGATTCTATTAGAAATAAAATTGTTGGCATCCTCCTGAGCGTGATTACTTCATCCGCAGTAAGAGAGGAAGCACTTAATGTAACGCTAGAACCTGATATGTGTTTGGAGTGTCCTGAGTCAGTTGAGCTTTCTGAGTTATCAAAAATATTAGCTTCTTCCAAACCTTCGACTTGCATGTTGGACCCCGTCCCAACCAAATTATTAAAAGAGGTGTTCCCTTTGATTACTGCCTCCATTTTAGATACGATTTATCTGTCCCTAGTAAATGGACATGTTCCACAGGCTTTTAAGGTATCTGTAATTAAGCCTTTACTTAAGAAACTTGTCAACCAAGATGACTTAATAAATTAC
The DNA here is from genome assembly GCA_014839685.1 of Anableps anableps. NCBI lineage: Eukaryota > Metazoa > Chordata > Actinopteri > Cyprinodontiformes > Anablepidae > Anableps > Anableps anableps. The sequence goes on from CM026082.1 coordinate 32,100,224, forward strand.
AGACCTATATCTAATCTTCCTTTCTTATCTAAAGTCCTTGAGAAAATAGTTGCTAATCAAGTGTGTGAGCGTCTAAAAAGTAATGACCTGTTTGAAGAGTTTCAGTCAGGTTTCTGAGCTCATCATAGCACTGAAACGGCACTTGTGAAAGTTACAAATGACATTCTCTTGGCCGCAGATAATGGACTTGTGTCTGTCCTGGTTTTGCTTGATCTCAGTGCTGCTTTTGATCCAGTGGACCACAATATTCTCTTAGAAAGGAAAGGCTTGAACATGTTGCAGGTACCAAAGGAACAGCACTAGGCTGGTTTAAATCTTATCTGTCAGACAGATTCCAGTTTGTTCATGTGAATGATAAATCTTCTTGTCACTCTAGCGTTACTTGTGGAGTACCACAGGGCTCTGTGCTTGGACCAATTCTTTTTACGATATATATGCTTCCAATTGGAAAAATCACCAGACAGCATGGGATAAATTTCCAGTGTTATGCTGATGATACTCAGCTATATAAATCCTGATGAATCCAATCCGTTAGGTAGATTACAGGCATGTCTTGAGGACATTAAAACCTGGATGACACTAAATTTTCTTCTTTTAAATTCTGGCAAGACAGAAGTGGTTGTTTTTGGACCAGAACCTCTGAAAGAGACACTGCTTCATCAATCACTTGATCTTAATGGCATTAAATTGGCCTCAGATAATAAAGTAAATAACCTTGGTGTTGTTTTATGGCCAGGATTTGTCATATAAGTCCCATACTAAACATGTTTCTAGAATTTCCTTCATCTCTGGAATGTTGCCAAAATTAGAAATATTCTGTCCAGGAGTGATGCTGAAAAACTAGTCCATGCATTTGTTACTTCAAGGCTGGACTGCTGTAATTCTTTACTATCAGGAAGTCCACAGAATGTAGTTAAAGTCCTTCAGCTGATCCAAAATGCTGCAGCAACAGTTCTGATGAAAATTAAAAACAAAGATCATATTTCTCCTATTTTAGCTTCCCTTCATTGGCTCACTGTTAAATCCAGAATAGAATTTAACATTCTCCTTCTCACGTATAAAGCCCTTAATAATCAAGCAGCATCAGAGATCTGATTGTTCAATATGATCCTAACAGAGCACTTTGATCTCAGACTGCAGGTTTACTGCTGGTTCCAAGAATTTCTAAAAGTAGAATGGGAGGCAGATCCTTTATTTATCAGGCTCCTCTGCTGAGGAACCAGCTCCCAGTTTTAGTCTGAGGCAGACACCCTGTCTACTTTTTAAAACTTTCCCTTTTGATAAAGCTTATACTTAAACTGGCTTAGGTTATCCTGAGCTGTTTCTGTATCTATGCTGCCATAGGCTTATTCTACTGGAGGACAAACCGACCCCTTTTTCTCACTTTCTTCACTTACTGCTCTCCAATTTGCATTACTTGCTGTTAGTTCAACTGTTAACTTTTTGTTTTCTCTCAGTTATTTTCTCTCCATAGAAGCTACACTTGGTCTGGAGTTGTGTTTGGCTGCGATGCCTTCCTGGAGGAGGGCTTCAGCTGAGATAATGCTGCCATCAACTAATCGTTCTTCTCCTGCTATTAACTTTTTACTTTCATGAATATTGAAAATAATCTCACATTTGTTCATCTGTTTTTCTTGTGCTCTGTCTTCTCAAACCCCCAGTCGGTCATGGCAGATGGCCGCTTGTACTGAGCCAGGTTCTGGTTCTGCTGGAGGATTCTTCCTGTTAAAGGAGAGTTTTTTTTCCTCTCCACTGTTGCTACATACATGCTCAGTATGAGGGATTCCTGTGAAGTCAACGACACAATGTCACGTGGTCACTATGTGCTCGTCCAGCAGGAGTGAATGCTGCAAGTCAATGACTTGATGCAATCTGCTGGGTTTCCTTCAAAAGTTTTTTTTTTTTTACAACTTTGAATAATTAATTGAGCTTACTGTACTGTTTAATAACTTGGATCAATTGGAATGTATGTATGATTGATTTTTTTTTTTTTTTTTTTTTTTTTTTTTTTTTTTTGTAAAGTGCCTCAGGACGACATTTGTTGTGAATCGGCACTATATAAATAAACTGAATTGAATCGAAAAGTAAGGAACGAAGCTGAAGGCTGTGGAATGAGCCACTGAAGGCGACACACTCAAAATGAAAGTTGCAGCTGCTGCAGATGAAGCAGCTTGAAGCCCTTCCTTTCTTGCTTTCCAAACTCAGAGCCTTTTATTTCTGCATTTTTTTCTGTTTTTCTGTCTCATCTACTATGTTATGTCCCCAGTTTAATCAGTAATTTTAGATTATTAATTTTGTTTTGTCTATTTATTTTCATGTCATAGAACTGTTAACATGGACTTTAGTTTGTTTTAAAAGGGCAATATTAAGTAAAATCTTTTTTTTAACTTTACATCATGTTACACTATTGAAATGAGGAACTTTGAAATATAATATGATTCCACATGCAGACATGACTATCTGAAAATATTTTGGTAATACTCTGATGAATAATACATTTTTAAAGGGACAGTATTAAATAAGATCAGCATTTTTGAGCTTTATATGATGTTATAATGTTATTCCCTCATCAAAAACATACCTGGAGTGTTGCCTTGATTCTTTCATGCATGTTTGAGAAATCCTTTAATCTCCCGTGGCAGCCATTCAGCATTGCAAAATGCCTGGATGGAACTAGCACCGCCTTTGAGACCCAGACCTTAGAGCTGCAGTTTCTCAGTTTCCGAGCTTCTGCTTCACAGAGCAGCCCTTCCCCACGACGTCCTCACTCAGCCCCTTCAGACTTGCAAGAAGCAATTAGCAAACACCAGGTGTAACTTCCCTCCTCTTGAGCTCATTATACTAGCTACTTCTCAGTGCAACGCTGGTAAAAACGTTAAAGGTTTAGTTGTTGTGATGATTTCCTGAAGGCAGAGTTTCAGAAAGAGTAGGACTTTCTTAAAAAGACAGGCACAATTTCAAGGCGCCAAATTACAAAGTCAAATTTCTTTTCAGTCATATTTGATATATACAACAGTTTTATAACAACGGAAAGTAACATAGTTACTTGATTGTGCTATAAAATGATTCTATGTTCCTGGAAAACACATAATACTGCCCCTTTTAACTTCATTTGTTGGGTTTTCCACCAGAAAATGTGAATAACAACCAGCAGAGTGAGAACAGCAAGGATCGCTAAGGTAGTCCAGTCATCAAAACCTAATCTCCATAGTGGAGTTTTCTTAGAAGTTGTAAGTCGGGGTCTGTCCAGTCTCTGAGAAAGTGGCATATCCAGCATTGTGAATAAATTTCTTGTCAGTCTGAAAGTCGGTTAAAGTTCTCTGTGTGGTGTCTTTAGTCAGTGCGTTATTGTTTTATGGATCCAGTTAGTTAATCCATGGTCAGTCAACCAGATCTTTTACACAGTATGGTCAATGCACAAAAAAAAGACAATAAAGTATGTGAAACCCTTAGTCCCCCTCCGCAAAGATTATTTGTCTTCTACTATCAACAGGCTCTGCTTAAGGATGAGCAGCGGCACCCTCTTCTGGATGGTGGCGACACCACAACACTGAAAGAAGGTCGTTATCAGTTAATCAAATAGAATTAATTTTGATCTAATAAACCATTATTTGACAACCGTAAGTTGATTATTTGTTTGCATCCCTAATGAGTGATGTTATACATCTTTAAATCAAAGCTCCAATATAGACATAATTGACAGAATGATAAATGCATATGTACTGAGTCAATCATTGCTGGCAAGACGACCTAGATCTTTTGTCCCTTCAAACCTCCTTTGCTCTCCTAAATCTTAAGTTTATCTGAGAAGTGGTGAAATTGGAACAAGAACTTAGTAGCGTTTTAGTAGTGAGGTGTAGAAACTCTGCATTCACCTGAAAATATTAAATAATATTACATTTGTTACTTTTCAGAATAGTACTCATTCATGGGAAAATATGCACTATCTAGAGCAAGAACAATTACAAGTTTACTTACTTTGCTCTCCTGAAATAGGGCAGGCCATCTGTTTTTGAAGTCTTTGATCCTGGGTCTTTGCTCAACAGTCTCTAGTCATCTGAGGGAGAACTTTTTCTGCATTTTGTCTTTTACCACCACTTCATTTGCCCACTTTTTAACTTCTGATAAGGTAATTCTCTCTTTTTACCAAGCTTTCTGAACTTTCACCTTTTGGGTGCAGGAGAACATAATTACCTTCAGCCTTTCTTGGTTTCTTAATGTTAGCTGCTGCTTTGCCTTGGCCTTCCCTTTTGTGCTTCAGGGAGTTCACACGGATTTCAGGATGTCCAAGTCATCCAAGTTTTGTTTTATAGTTTTGCATTTTATACTTGAGGGATTGCTTCCATCCCCAAAATCCTGTCTTGGATCCAAGCTGCCCTAACCAATGATGAGCCTTTGTCAAAGCAGCTGCTACCTCTTTGCACTGATAGTTTTTAGGGTGTTTTGTGTATCTCATAATTTCTTCTGCAAGGTCATCTCGGATGACTCCTTTCAGCTTTGGTCCAGGGTTGAAGTATGGGCCATTTGCCTCAAACTCTGTATCTTTGTGCTGTAGCTAAAAGTCAGCCTCATAAGTGAATTTTGAGACCACAAATACATTTGGCCATGAGGATTATCTGGAGGGCTGTCTCTCAGGACTTGAATGAGGGGTTGAAGTGTGTAGAGTATTGTCACTGCAGGTTGAGGCTAAAGACAAAGCTGGGGTGTGAGACTCTGAGTAACTAGCACTTTAATTCTCTCAAACGAGTTAACTGGGTATAAAGTGACACAGGGCTGTGGGTGTGCTAAGTATATAACCTTCAGAGTGGTTTTGTTTTGTATTTCAGACACTGAGGTAAGGTTCATGAGATGATTTAAAGTCAGTATCCATGAAAGTTAAAAAGTGCATTGGTAACATTGGCTTTTTGACACTCACTGCTAACAATGATGAATCTTTTCAACATTACCAAGTCCAAACACCTCACTTTATACTGTACCAAGGGATATGGATACTGTAAGTCACGAAGCTCAATGACGGCAACCTCTCCAGGGTGAGTCAGTTAATTCAATCCCACTATAATATTCCCTATACCAAGCACATGTATCTTTCACAAGAAAGCATAATTCTTCCTTTACAATGGATAGCTTAATGATCTTGTGAAATCTTGGTAGTCCAGCTAGAAATCCATGAGCAATAAGCATCCCTTCACTGTAATGCATACCACTGGATGATGCCCTTTTAGTCACATGCACTTCAGTCACATCTGGGTATCTTTGCCTAAGTGCAGACATGCATTAGTGAGGTATCTGTGACCTCCAAAGATGATTTTTTTTTTTTTTTTTTTTTTTTTTTTTTTTTTTTTTTTATAGAGTAGATGAATAGATGTGATACACAATCCTGAACTGGTGTTTCACAGCAAGGGAATGAGATACATATTTTAAAGCAGTTTGTATGCCAGGCAACCTGCTTGAAGAAGCTATGTTAAGATTCAAATCTCACTGTTCACAGTGCAATCAGTGGTCCAAAGCAACAGATCAAGTGATGATAATGTTCCAAATAGTGATGCTTTGGTAGTAGCTTACTATGTGGTAAGATGTCAAGATACTGCTGTTTGTGATCAAAGATCTTCACTTCATGATATGCAGTTGTCTCATCTGTGTGAACAGGAGCCATTTTTCTTAAGGTCTAAAATTACCTACCATGCAGGCTCATCTTCAGGTAAAATTTGTCCAATTAACAAGGGAAGCAATCTGGTGGGTGGTGACGAAAGAGCCCTGGAAGGCAATGAAGGACCCTGAAATCTGGAGGGCGCTGGAGACGAAGCAACTCACGAAGAGGATCTGGAGGTTTGCTGTGCAGCCAGAGGAACCCACAAAGAGGATCTGGAGGTCAGCCATGCGGCAGGAGGAACCCATGAGGATCTGGAGGAGCTTGGAGGCCGCAAGACCGTGGCGACACTGGAGCTTGGAGGCCACATGTCTGCAGCAACGGTGGAGCTTAGTCTCTGGAACCTGGTACCTGAAGGTCCATACAGATGACATGAAAAGTTCTGAAGACACCAGCTCGGGACCTGGGAAAGACACCCATGATGAAGTACTGTGGACCCACGAAGAGGCGCTGGGGACCCACGGAGGGACCCTGGAGACAAGGCAGACCCATGGAGGGGCACTGGAGATGAGAAACACCCACGGAGGGGCACTCTACCTGGCCCACTTTGCGAGCGTTTCCACTTCTGTTTTTTTCAGCCTGGTACCAGCTTTTCTGGTCAATCACGGCTGAGTAGGTACTTTATGCTGCTGTACACTGATTGGCTGTGGGCATGGTCAGACACAGAAGCAAAGAGGAAAAAAAATAAAACAACCGCTGCCATTTTCAAAACTCACTACAACACAGAAGTCCTCCCAAGCTACAAGTAAGCAGTGCTACAATGTGGTGCAGGCTGCTTAGTGCATCAGACTGCAATATTTAGCGGCAACAATGAGAAATGAGAAGTTTTTGTCGACGTAGCAGAGAGAATGGCAAGCCTTGGAACACCACGCCAGACTCCAGTTATTCCAGCCCCCCGACACAGATGCACATGAACACCGCTGCCGTACAGCCACCATTCAGGTAAGCAGTGTGCGGGTATATCCGTCTGGTTTATACTATATTTTACGGTTGGCTCCATACATTCATCGAAAACATGGAGTGTGTAGTTTTTTTAATGCTCAAAAACACATCTACCTATACGTCTTAAGTTATTATACTCAGTTGCACATTCCGCATGATCAGAGTATGTTATTTATAAATTACTCCTCTGTATTTTTATATTGTAACTATTTTACAGTATGTTATCCTTAATTCAGTTTTTATATATTATATCTTTGGGTAAATCGACATGCTTCCAGTCACTTTGCTGCTGTTGCACCGGAGTTTCCCCAAAATGATATTTTGTTTCTTTTCTATTCCATTCTATTCTTCCAAAATGGCTAGGTATCAGCTCTTTAATTAAACTGTTTTGAACAATTTTTACTATCATTGTATTAGCTGTACCAGACATTAACATGAACAAGAAACTTTAAGAAGACAAGGGAGTTATATTTTTTTTCCATGACTGTATGTCTGTGTACATGTAATACTTACAAGTCAAGTAATTATTTATGTTTTTGTTTCTAATTTACACAGGTAACAGAAGAAGAAAGGACATGGCTGACATGATGGTGAACGTTGAGGAGGAGAACTGTTGGCATTGTGAGCAGCACCACAACTCCTGTATGGATCTCCTTCAGGAAGAAGCAGCTACCAGCACACCCATCAGCAGAGAGATAGCAGACCTTCGCAGAGATGAGTCGAGGCAAACATCAGAGGAAAAACTAAGCAATCTCTTTTTTTTCCACTCCACATCATTTTGTACACAGTTTCCATGGTGTCATGATCCTAATGAAATTCTCTACCTCCAAGTTACTGCACTGAAACAGAACATCCAAAAATGTGAGAAACTTCGGACAGAGAGTGAAAATAACAATTTGATGCAAACTTTTACTAGTTGTTTGTTGTTTTTGTTAGGTTTCTCTATATTACAAAGGACACTGTAAGTTAATGTTTTAAAGGATTTTATTGACACTTTAACATTGTGGATTTCCACTGAAGGCATCTAAAAGTGAATACAAGTGCACCAAACATTTTGAAATGGCTGTTTTGGTTGTTATTAATAAGATCCCAAAATACAAGTCATGTTTATTAATTTCTACTTTGTACAACATAATTCTATCCACTGACTGTTTAGCTGTCTTCTTGAAGAATCTTCAATGTAAAAGTGGGAAAATGTGTCCAAAACATTCAGATTATGAGTTGAAGCTGTGTTAAGCCCCCAATCATTTATTAGAGAATCTGAGATAAGTGAAAACATGTAAGATTTGATCAAAACTAGGACTAGAAGGAACACAGCTTTATTCATTTTTCAGTATAACCTGAACATCAGATGAATCATAATCAAACCTGTTCAGTAATTTCAAACAAATATAGAAAACAGATTGTTATTGCACTTCATTAAAAGAACATTGGGCACATTTTTTTAATTACATGTGCCATCAGAGCATTCGACACGTGTTCCCTGCTCCAGAAAGGTGAAGGTCTCTCTGGACATCCTGAAAGTAAGCACTCACTAGAAGTCTGTGAAGGCGGACAGCGTGACATCCCACCACTTGGAGCCCTGCAGGAATGCCCACACTGCAGTGACAGTTTAGCAACATCTGGAAACGCATTCAATAGGAATGTCTATTAATAAATGCTGGGCGACGATTCCAACACTGACAAGTTATTCATAACACAGTGACTGAAACGGGTGCCTCTTTGGCACTGTATTACAAGTTTAATAGTAGTTGGAATACAATTAGTGTTAGCTTACTAACCTGCTTTTCTCCAGCTGCAAGGCCGGAATCTCCTGTGGAAATCTGCTGTTCTGCTCACCACCTTAATTGCGTCCATAGCATTCCTGTGCCTCTCTTCTTGGAATCTCAGAAAAATCCCAGTTAGGCTAAAAAAACAGCAACAGCCCAGCTCTATCTTGTTCTGTTGTCTGTAAAAATGACAACTGGTGTTTCGGTCACCAGTTGTTATGAAACAATACATGCCGTAGGAGGTGTGGCTCAAAACTGCTAGCAACAGAAGGTGTTCACCCCCAGAATCTGGTCTTGCAGGGTCTGTGGAAATGTGATAACTTCATAGTAGAGTGGAGCCAGGCCGAGTAGAGAAAAGCAGATCCACCAAAGTAGAGCCAGTGGAAAAGGGGCATTAGATGTCCTGGCAGAGACGTTAGCCAGAGCCTCACCTGAACATGTTTCAATAAAGCGCATTTTTATTTGTCTCCTGGGAGTAGGCTATAAAGTGGAATAATTCATGTAACAGGGATCAGGACAATGAAGCTGGCATTTATTGATCAACGTTTCAGATATTTAAATGTGTATAGAATCTACGACATGATGGTTATTAGAAGCTGCTTGAATGATCTCAGCAGCAGAAACACTTCCAGAACTCATTTCTGCAGCAAGAGCAGTTCCTCCATGTGCAGCACAACCAGCCACAGTTAATCAGCCAGCATCTGAACCAGCACCCACTCTGTTTGGAGCAACACCCTCAGTCTCTCAGTCAGCGGCAACAGAACCTTCAGCTTCTCAGTCAGCTGCGGCTCAACCTGCTGCTATCTGCATCTCTAGCCTCTGCACGGCTTTCTCAGGGGTTCCAGGCTGTGCAGCTTCCACAGGGATTCCAATCTTCAGAGCTCTACTGTGGTCTCCAGCCTCCTGAGAACCATCAGAAGTCTTCTCCCCAGAGTCAGAGCTCCTTCGTGAGTCTTCCCCAAGAGAAATGCTAAATATAATATAAAGTAAAAAGCATACAGACTGTTTTTTAATGTTAAGATGCAGGGTTAAGTTGTAGGACAAGAGTCCTGGAGCCAGTGAGACACTGGTATTATGGTATCAAATTAAGCTGCAGCAGCTTAATTTGTTTTTGCGTGAACATACAGTGCAGTATCATCTGAATATATTTATATTTTTACATTTTGCAGACATTGGGTTAACATTATAATTAACATATAAGATTGGTCCCAGTATTAAGCCTCCTCCAGGTGAGGAGGTAAGAAAAGTATATTGTGAGTTTTCTGTTTGTACTTCTTATTTTATGCCAGGCAAATATGATTTCATCCAGCAGAGAGCACTATGAGAGAAATTAAAATGAATTAGTTTAGTGAGAAGAACATTGTGGTTGATGCTGTCAAAAACATGTTTCAGGTCAAGTAACACAGCACCCACTAAGGCACCCTGACTTTCCAGAAAGTAGCAGGTGGCTGTCTGTGGAGTGATACTTTCTAAACCCAAATTGCATGGGATGGAGAGAAGTTGGGCTGTTATTTAAATGCTCTGTTAACTGTGCAGCAACCAGTTTCTCTTCAATTTTAGAAAAGATTGACAAAATACCTATTGGACAATAATTCTCTGATTTTGTTTTGTCTCCTGTCTTAAACACTGGGGTCCCTGGCAATCTTCCATGTTGATGGCACAACTCCATGTTTAATGGATTGGTGTATTATATGTGCAATTGAACTTGCAAGTGCCTCTTCATGAAGCCTAAAGAAATGACTTGTCAGGCCAAATGTGTCTCTAGTTTTCAAGCCTTTTAGAGATGTTATTGTTTGTATTACCTCAGTGACAGGGAGTTCTTGTATACTAAATACTGGTTTAGTAACATCGAGAGAATTATGTGGGATATCATTGTGTTTGATATTTGTTGTTAATTCTTCAATTGAACTAATAAATCATTAAACATATTAACAACTTTGCTTAATTCATCTGTCAGTGTACCATTTACTTGAAGCTGTACATTTTTGAGATCATCAGCATTGTTGCATCCTAGTAGCCTATTTAAATTTTCACATTTCCATTTGCTCATTTTATAATGTCAATGCAGAAAATAGCTTTTGCTTTATGTATGTGTTTTATCACTTTATTCCTTAGTGATGCAAAAGTCTGACAATCAGTTGTAGTTCCAGTATTCATGGATTTCTTAAAGGCTCTATCTCTTTCTTTAATCAGATGTAAAATGTCACCGTTGAGCCAAGGTAAATTATGTTTCTGTTTTCTAAACTTGCCTATTTTTGTAAACTGGCTTAAAATTTCATTGACACTTTTGATAAAGTTATTAGTACAGACCTCAATATCTTTATATTTCAATACATTAGAGTGATTTATCTGTTCGAGTTTAGTCTTGAGATGCTGTTGGAGATGTTTAGGTACAAAAAGGTAGGATGTATTTTTAACAATTATGGCTGCATGCTGCCTATTACTTTTTCTTGAGCAGAAAATAAAATTGTGGTCAGAGACACCCAATAGGAGGTTAAAAGTCTTCAAAATTCTATCAGGTTTGTAAGTGAAAATTGAATCAATCATTGTTTCGATGTATTTGTTATTCTTGTTGGCCCATTTATCATCTTTGTTAAATTATATTTGTCAGCAAGTTGTTTCACTTTTCTTCTATCCAATTTATTGTCCCAGTTGATGTTAAAATCACTCACAAGAGTAATTTCCCTTTGAGTTGCAGTGGTTGAAAATTGTTCCAAGTTGATCATAAAATTCATCCTTGGTAGATGAAGGTCAATATATATGAAAAATCACAGTGAATGTCATCATGTAAGACTGTGACACATTTGAACCAATACATTCAAGATTAACTTCCCCCTGCCAACTGATTAGTTCACATTTAATATGGTTTCTAACATACACCAATACACCCCCACCTTTCCCTATCCCTTTATCTCCTCTGTATACATTGTATTCTGGCATATTCACAGCTGCTGTTGGTGATGTAGAAGTCAAACAACTTTCAAAGCATGGTAATGTTTGAGTCACTTTATAAATGTTCCCTTTGCTCTGTTTTATTAACAATACTGCGAATGTTAATGTGACCCATTAAAATTCCTTTTGGTTTTGAGCAAGGATCCCAAATTACTTTTGCATTTTTGAGGGTTCAGAAAAAATGCATCTTATTTTGTTTAATATCAGGATTCAGGGAATTTAGTTTTATAGATGACTGAGATCTTTTTGTTGCAGTTTTAGGATTATTAGGACCTTCCACTCAGCTACCTGTGGAAGGTACCGTTGCAACCCAACGGTAGATACTATGTAGTTGACTTTCATTTCCCTGTGGTTGTAGCACACTTACTTGAGCAAGTGGCCAGGAGTGCCATTGTACCCTGGTTGGTTGTGTTAGTGTTAGTACAGGTCAATACAGAGATGGTAGCGCAGGTAGCTGCAGAGGTGTTAGCCCAAGTAGGGGCAGTGGTGATGGCCCAGATGGCTGCAGTTTTATCCAAGGTGACTGCAGTGATTTTAGCCCAAGTAGCTGCAGTGGTTGTAGCGTAGGCAGCTGCAGTGGTGTTAGCCCAGGTAGTGGTAGTGGTGGTAGTTCATGTAGCTGCAGAGGTGTTGGCCCAGGTCACTGCAGAAATGTTAGACCAGGGAGCTGCAGTGGTTGTAGCCAGGTTAGCTGTGGCCAATCCGGGTATTTAAGGTTCAGGAAAGGCCCAGGATAAACCTCTGTCACTGGCCAAAAGCAGTATCGGCAAAAGATTAACAGTTCATGGAGACAATATAGAACTATCAGATTGTTCCTTTTTACCTTGGGGATGGCCTAACATGGCCATAATCCAGCAGACTTGTGAATAGGTAATGTTGACTGTGTTTAGCTGGCAAAAAGGTTAGATTGTCACTTTTCCGTGGGCATGTTAAACTCAGGAGTAGGGAAAAAGATATAAAAACAATGGACAAATAAGTTGGCAGGAAAATTTGTGGTCTTTTGATGTTTTTGATGAATTTTTGTGGCAAACACTCAGGACCCGCCCAACTGTGTGTCAGCACCCTGCAGCCATCTTGACCAGAATCAGCTGACATACCTTAGGTTCAAACAGGGAAAACAGGCAATACTGCCAGTTAGGACTTTTATGAAAAAAGTGTAAACCTACTTGTGTACTGGGTGTAAAATGTTTGCAGCATTTTTCAAAATGCTGGCTTTTCAATTAGATTAAAGGGCTGCATCTCTTTTTGATTAAGCAGTCAGTCTTAGTGTACAGCAGTTTGGCTTTTCGTCTTTTTGTATTTTGCTTAAACACCCCAGTGACTGTGGACTGTCGGTAAGACAGAGGCAGCTCATTGGCCATGGTTTTTTTTTTCCAAGCTGGGAAACCTGCATCAGATAATTACGTGTGAGGTGCAGATGCATGCTTGTTGTATTGCTGTGTTTAGTTTTGATGTCCATCATGGTGGAGTGCGCTATTTTCTAAAGACTGTGACGTCACGTGCAAAGGGTCAATATCATTGTCCTTATGTGGGGACAATGCAAAGCAAATGTAGCCTATGTTTTACATGATGGGGCAAAATGTTGCTCTTGAGGGGTTGCTGGTCCTGCTGCTGCCACTGATAGGGAGGGTTTAAGGGCAGAGTTGTGTTGATCTGACACTAGACATTAAAAAGACCTTTGGAGAGATGGTTGCTGATTAAACAAGTGTTATGAAGTACATTATGAAATAATTTAAACTGTTCCTGTGTCATTAAATAAACCCCAATATCTGACTGGTTAACCTCCACAGCAACTCAGCTGCAGACTGCTTTAAAAATCAACATAGCTCAGAGGGTCCTAACTCAACTTTCCCAAAATATTTGAGTTTCCCAAATATGGTTGTGGCCAATCAGAGTGAAGTCAGCTAGGTAGAGCCACATATCATTACCATACCCAACCCTTTTACTGAGGAGAAATATCTGGCCTGCCAAAACAACCCCCTACTAAAAGGTGACTTTTTTTTAAATGAAATTCATTGGAGAATTGACATATGCAGTAATATCAACGACATGAAATAGCTTATACAATGATATCACCACCCCTTTAAATCATGACTAAAAACCCACCTGTTTAGAGCTGTCTTTGATTAATAACTGAAGCAGTATAAAGTGTAGTATGTCTTTCAGCCTGTCATTGTTTTCCCTTACTTTACCACTGTAATTTATTGTTTGTTGGTTATTTGTTTTATTTTCCTTCTAATCATGTAAAGCACTTTTAATTATTGTGTTTCTGAAAATGTGCACAGTGCACACACACACACACACACAGCATGTTCACTTTGTCAGTTGCCACAAGACCATGTGTATCTCATAAGCTAATACTCCTGTGTAATATAATGTACACCCTACTTACCAGCAGTCTCATTCGCAAAGCTAAACACTTGAGGACATGGAGGCTGAGGCACATCAAGGATGAGCATGAGTTAATAGTCATGTGGCTGATGGCAGGTAGATCATTTTATTTAGCTAAATTATTATTAATAGTTAAATGTTATTGTTGAGGAGCAAAGGTAGGCCTCCACACACACATGAAAAAAAGCCAAAAAAAGATGGCACTTGGGACATTAAGGAGGAAAGGAGCAGGTGCTCAAGTCCCCTCTACCCCCATGCATTTTCCTGTTTCTAGGGACTCTGATTGGTTTGTACAAAAACAAAAAAAGACAAAATAAACATTCCTCCGGAGCAAGCAAATTATAGAAATGTACCAGTCATACAGATTTAGACTAGATTCAGAAAAGTGTGTCATGATGGTGAAACTATGCAAAATTTAATTGCTAATTGCTGCACACCATCAACATGTTTGATCACCTTGTTTATTTCCTCATCATCATTGTGATTTGTTATGGCTTCTTGCTATGCTGGTTATTTCATTATGTCATGTATTTGATATTAAATTGGATGTTCATTTGTCAGCTGTGATTGGCTGTTTGTGTAAAGTTATCTAATTCTGAAAAAAGGACTAACATAAAATGGGGAAGTAAAGGAAAACCAAACAGGACATAGGAGCAGAGCCTGTTGGCAGAGCTCTATCCATTTTATGGAAAATATCTCTCATTTTTGTCAGTCTTTCAACCATTTTCTCTGCTTAAGATATTTTACATTTTCCTACAGTGATGCCACTAGGAGCTACATTTTATCTTGGGATTTATACTGGTTCCCCCAATGTCGTTAAACAGTCTGTTGTTACCTGTGGCATTATAATGTGGGGAGCCTTCAGATATGACTTGAGGTAACTTCTTGTAACAGTTTTGGGAACGTTGAAAGCACAGCGCTGCACCAGTAAAACCCCTCCAGCACGTTAAGTGTATGGACTCCCAGGGTCATGTTGAGGTCCTCTTTTGACCAGCAAGGTCCACCAGTCCTATTTCCAATTGAACATGCATTCTTGAATTGTGCAGCTCATGGTGGCAGCACGTTGGAGTAGCTCTGTAACTTTCATTGAGATTTTTTTCTTTTTTTCAAAATTTCATTCCTGCTTTTCTTGGAAAAATTGCTTTTTTTGGACAACCGTTCCTTCTTGTCTTGGATGCTGTGCTGGATTGATTTTTTCCCCAATACTTTTCTATATTTTGACAGTGCTTGTTAATAACCGATGGTGTCACCCAGGACACGTTACTGTGAAGTGTTGTCTCTGCAGTCCAGATACTGAACTATTGGCAGTAAGTTTTCATCCATATTATTTGCCAAGAGAGTTCACCAGTGTTGTTTTGGTGGCTGTTTACATTCCACCCTCAGCTGCTGCCGACAGTGCATGTGATGTCATCAGTTCCGTTGTTGCTAAGATACAGACCCAACACCCCAGTTCTTTTGTGGCAATATCTGGTAATCATGCCTCGCTCTCTGCTACACTACCAGTGTTTCAACAGTTTGTCAGCTGCTCTACCAGAGAAAACAAGACATTGGATTTGTTTTACACAAATGTCAAGGATTCATATATTTGTAAAGCAAGACCTCCTCTGGGTAAATCAGATCACAATCTTGTTTTTCTCTGCTCAGAATATAAATCCCTTGTCCAGAGACTACCTGTAACAAAAGGGACTGTGAAAAAGTGGTCACAGGAAGCCGAAGAAGCCCTACAGGGTTGTGTTGATGCTACCGATTGGATTTCTCTTTGCAAGCCACATGGAGAGGACATTAATGCCATGAGTGAGTGTGTGACTGACTACATAAACTTCTGTGTGGACAACACCATCCCTGCCAGAGATGCTTCCCTAATAACAAACCCTGGATCACCAGTGAGCTAAAGGAACTGTTAAACAAGAAAAAAGAGCTTTTAGGGAGCGAGACACAGAGATATTGAGGAGTACACAGAAGCAGATAAAAGCCAAGATTAGAGACAGCAAAGAGTATAGGAAGAAGCTGGAGAGTAAACTGCAGAGGAACAATATCAGAGATGTGTGGTCAGGGATGAAGAAGATCACAGGCTTCAAGCAGAAGGAGGATCAGATAGATGGAAGTATGGACAGAGCAAATGAACTGAACACATTCTTCAACAAATTCAGTTCAACAACGAGCTCACCATCCTCCCCTCCTGCCCCCAGCCAGACATCCCACCCTCCTTTGACCCACAGCTTTCCTGTCACACCTCAGATGTTTTATACTCAACCTCAGTCATGGACTCTTCTGCGTCCGCTAGTTTGTCTTCAACCAAATCAGAAGATGCTGCTGCTCCCTCTCCCTTCCCCTCCCACTTTTCTATTTCTAGAAGTCAGGTGAAGAGGCAGCTGGAGAGACTGAACCGGAACAAGGCTGCAGGTCCAGATGGTGTCAGCCCCAGAGTCCTGAAGGCCTGTGCAGAGCAGCTCTGTGTTCCACTGTTGTGAAAGACATCCTGTCTGGTTCCAGTACCAAAGAAATTCACCCATCAGTCATCAACAACTACAGACCCGTTGCCCTGACATCCCACATCATGAAGGTCCTGGAGAGACTCCTGTTGGCCCACCTGCGTGAGCAAACCAGCACATATCAGGACCCCCTGCAGTTTGTTTATCGCCGTGGAGTTGAAGTTGAACACGCCATTATACACCTGCTTCAACAAACCCACTGTCACCTGGACAAAGCAGGCAGCACTGTGAGGATCATGTTCTTTGATTTCTCCAGTGCATTTAACACAATTCAGCCTGATCTGCTTCGTCTGAAACTCCAGAAGACTCAGGTGGAGGCCTCAACAATCGCCTGGATCAGTGACTACCTGACAAACAAACCACAGTTTGTGAGACTCAAGGACTGTGTGTCTAATCAGGAGGTCAGCAGCACAGGAGCACCACAGGGGACTGTACTCTCACCTTTCCTTTTCACTTTATACACTTCAGACTTCCAGCACAAGTCAGACTCCTGTCTTCTACAGAAATACTCAGATGACTCTGCAGTTGTTGGGTTGATCAGAGATGGACAAGAAGCTGAGTGACTGCAGACTCAACAGTGAAGCCAATCTACAAGAAAGGACAGAGCAGACTGGACTTCTTGAGGAAGCTAAGATCCTTCAAGATTTGCAGCAAGATGTTGCATGTCTTCTATAAGTCTGTTGTTGAGAGCGTCATCTCCTCTGCCATCATCTGTTGGGGCAGCAGCATCAGAGCCAGGGACCTAAAAAGGCTCAACAACCTGATAAAGAAGCTGGTTCTGTTCTGGGAACGACTGTGGAACCTCTGGAGTTGATGATGCAAAGAAGAATTTTGCATAAAATCAATAAATTATGGACAACCCTGGACATCGTCTTCATAGGACTGTTATTGGAAAACAAAGTATCTTCAGTCAAAGGCTTCTTCAGTTTGGTTGTAAAATGAACTGCTACAGGAGACCTTTCCTGCCCACAGCCATCACTATCTATAATAACTCTTTGACTACATGAGTTACATCAACATTTAATTTCCTTTTGGGATAAATAAAGTATTTTTGAATTGAATTGTAATTTAATTTTTGAGGTGAGGTTGGAGAACAGTTTTAACTATGAGCTGATCTGTAGGATCTTGAGTGCTGGTAACAACATCTAGTGGTCCTATTGTTGCAGAACAGGGCCCGTATTCTTAAAGATTCTCAGAGCCCTCTCAGATGCTCCCATATTAGCCTAAATGTTCCTGCCAAGGAGGCCTTGCTTCAGAGGGATTCAGTCAGTCATCATCTCTGAGCCTGGAGATGACAGATGTGGTTGACCCCATTGCTAAGTGTGACACGGTCTTCTAGGGACTGTGATTGGTTCTTCTTCTTCTACTTCTTGTTTAATGGTGGTTGGCCAACAACATAACTGCCACCAACTGATGAGTGTTGACCAAATGTCGCCCCCCCCCCCTCAAAAAAATCCTATCATACAAATTACACTGTCTTGGAAATAGAATATGGGGGTGTCGCGTGGCGCAGTGGTTAGAGCGGGTGCCCCATATACAGAGGCTACAGACCTTGACGTGAGCATCCTGAGTTTGAGTCCCATCCTCAGTATCTTTGCCACATGTCTATCCCCCCCTACTATCTGCCCCCTTTCCAGTCAGATTACTTGCAAATAAAGGCCACTAGAACCAAAAAATTAAAATAAAAAAATAAAAAAAATAGAATATGGCCTGGTAGCTTTTACTTCCTAAGTCTTTCTGAAACAAATTAACAGACCTGGTTTTGACTGAGTTTGGTTGATATATGAAGCAAAAAAAGAACGGTCCAGTTTTGACTGTGATTGGTGGTGTTGTACCAACCTCACACGGTGGCACCACATATGTTGGGAATCAGAATGTGCATTACTGTTTTACTTATGTAATCTTCAATAATTATAATTTATTATTAATCAAAATATTATTAAATTAATTAATTATTAATTATTTTATTTATAATTAATCATTTGATATTAATTATTACATCAATAATAATTATTATTAAATTATTAATAACCTTAAAGTTCTTAGTTTAATCGAGGCACCAGAGTCTCTGGAATCATAAGTCGAACCTTAATCAGTCTCTCGTGAAGGAATGAATTTAGAACCACTGGCAGAAGAAACTGTTCACACAATGATCACTGACACACTTATTTCTAATCAAGTCTGAGAATTTATTGACAAAATAGCCCAACATTACAGCTGAATTATTCTGCAAATCTCTTTCTACTGGCATGCAATCTAACTACTGATGAAACACAAAAAGGGATATATATTGAATCATAAAATTGGGAATCAAATCAGACTAATGAACAAACTATGACAAAACAAAATGGAACATTGAAAAATTGACTTCGAACTAATTAACTAACTATACAAGAAAACACAGGACAAATCAGATCTGCAGAACCATATATGAGTGTCATAAAACAGAAAAGAGTAGACCTCCCTGTGTCAGGATCTGCATGTTTTTGTTTCTCTGTTTAGTTCTTAGGTTGAGTTTTTCCAGTTTATTTTAGATTATTTCCCTGTGTCCAGTTATTCGCAGTTGCATTTAGATTCTTTCCTTGCTTCCTTGTTGCTCTCCCTCGCCCCCTGTTGCCATTCTCTCCCTCTCCTCAGCTCCCCTCTAGTTAATTGGCCACACCTGCTAACGGTTAGTTCTTCAGCCCCAGCCTTTGTTTCAGGATTCACTTCCTCAGTATTTAAGCTCCTCTTCTTCAACCACTCCTTGCTTGTTCCTCCCGTTATCACCTCCTGTTATCGTGTCGTTATTTTACCTGTCTTCTTGCCTGTTTCCTTCCCTGTTGTTCTCCTCATTTTCTCTGTGGATTCATGTTTTGTTTAGCTCTGACTTCCTGTGTCTTTCAGTATTTTTGCAAGTTTTTGTTATTTTTTCATTAAATCTTCAACTACTACTTGCTGGCTCTGCCTCTCTGCATTTTGGTCCGAAACAACCAACCACGCATCATGACACCCTCTGAGAGTGGTGGGTTGAAGGAAGCAAAAGAGGAGGAGGTCAGGTCACTTTCCAGATTCAGACCTGCTCTCAGCTTTGTAACAAAGAGCTATAAAACTCAACCGTGTGCTTTGGCCCCTGTACAACCACAAACTAGATATGTATGGGGAGATCAAGAAGAGAAGGGAGAAAATAAGAAGCGAGAGGCACAGAGGAAAATGAATGACCGCAGCGCTGAAATCAATTATTCTGTATCCAGAGAATCTGACGTGCTAATCTTTGATCTACACAGCAACAAAATATAAAAATATCACAGCAATCAACAAAGCATTAGCAAGCATGCAACAAAAAGCAATTACAACGCCTTGTTCAAACACCTAATTATGCCATGATAACGGAATGATCTCACTTGAGTCAGTCAAGGCAAAATATCCAGAGGTCCAAAGAAAAATGATGAAAAAGGAAAAACTCGAAAAACTCGTCCTCAGGCAGGTGAATGAACAAGCTAGCGTCCCAGCTGAAGGTTCTTGGCAGAACCAGTGGTACTCTTGGTTGAAAAACCAAAAAGATACTTCTTCGTCAATGGACGCAGAGGCCTGGCTTTCAGAAGGGCTCTGGAAATAGACGTGAATAGATTTTGTACATCTAAAGAACTCAAAAGCTGAATACATGGACAGCTTCTTTAAAGTTCTCCAGTTAACACTTCGAAGGTTTTAAAAGTCCTTTTTCCTGGCCAGCAGGTTAGAAGGAAATATGTGCAGAGCTGTTGTGTCGCTATCGGAGGTTGGCTCCAAAAGACAAGGGTTTTAGAGTCAGGAGCTGGTTTTGTGGCCAGTTCTTATCTGCTCAGTTCAGATAAGGGCAGTTTTATTGCAGGAGGGGAGTTTGGGCAGTGGGGCCTCCAGCACAAAGAATGTGATGCTTAGGAATGCAATCTGATCAGTTTGTGAATAAAAATATGGATTCCAATAGTAAGCAGAATACTTTGAAGACCTCCCCAATCCCACCAGCACATCTTCCACTGAGGAAGCAGAGCCTGTGAACCTTGGGTTGGGCTCTCCAATCTCTAGTGCTGAGGTCACTGAGGTAGTTAAAAAGCTCCTCAGTGACAAGGCCCCGGGGGTGGATGAGATTTGCCTGGAGTCGAACCTCGGATTCAAGAAGAGCAGTGTGGTTTTTGTCCTGCCCTTGGAACATTGGACCAGCTCTACGCCCTCAGCAGGGTCCTGGAGGGTGCATGGGAGTACATGGGTACATGTGCTTTGTGGACGTGGAGAAGGTGTTCAATTGGAGGTGTCGGAGCTTGGTCTGCATTGCTGGTAGTAAGTCAGGCTCATTTCCGGTGAGAGTTGGACTCTGCCAAGGTTGCAGAGTGTGAAGTGGTTGGGATGACGATTAGTGCCTCCAAATCTGAGGCCTTGGTCTTGAGCCGGAAAAGGGTAGAGTGCCTTCGCCGGGTCGGGGGGAGGTCCTGCCCCAAATGGAGGAGTTCAAGTATCTCTGGGTCATCTTCACGAATGAGGGAAAAATGGAGCGGGAGATCAATAGACAGATTGGTGCTACATCATCAGTGATGCGGGTACTGTATCAGTCTATTGTGGTGGAGAGAGAGTTGAGTCAAAAGGCGAAGCTCTGGATTTACCGGTTGATCTACGTTCCTACCCTCATCTATGGTCATGAACTTTGGGTTGTGGGTCTTTTACGAGTTATTTTTATGTGGTTTCATTAACTGACAAGCTGACGCAACACCCCCAAGCAGGGCTGGACTGAGACTAAAAAATAGCCCAAGCAATTTTGGCTCTGGCGGCCCACCACAATTATTTATACAGTATGTGAAGTTACACAACATACCAGAGGATATATTTACACGTTTTGTTGTTACAAAAATTAAAATGAAGCACAGCAGCCGAGAAGGAGGAGAGTAACCAAGAGGGGAAAAAATGACATTCTTTCACCACTCTTTTCATCTTGGGAGAGATGGCTGCAGCATCACAATTCCCATCTTGGAAGTGAAAGTGGATGTCAGAGAAACTCTGCTAGAAATATCTTCTCACTGTTTTATGTAATATACTGTTTATACAAAAATATAAATGTGTCCACAGTAAGACCACATATCCATGTAAAGTGAAGACCTCCTCATCAAACTGGCTTCTTAAAGTATGAAAAATAGAGAGAATTTCATTAGTGTTATTTCTGTGGTTACCGATGGTAATAATCCATTTTGGCAACACAGTGTTTCACTAATATATGATAATAACTGTATGCTGTAACACATTCTGCAAATTGTAACTATATTGCAAGATAAAATAACACTAAGTTGGAGATCAAGCAGCATATTTATATACACAAATCCCTCATAACTCTGTAACCTAACAGTATTATCCATGTTTTAGGTCTGCCAAAAACTTGTAATCATTTCCTATGTTGAGCATTTCCACATTTTGGCAGCAGTTTCCCCAGATAAGTATAGGTGAAGATGTGTCTCTAATCCAGGGGTCGCATTAACCAAATATTTTCCATCGTTGACAGGTTTTTTTTAAATGTGACAGAAAAATCTGAAGGCCATACCTCATTTTAACAGATTACACACAACTGACCACTAGGGGCAGACATTTTCAACTTTATGTACAGAGTACATTGGCTATAATAATTATATATAATTAAACTGAATAAAAAATGAGATGCAATTCAATGTCATTATTATCATTTTAAATATTGATGGATAGATTATGATTGGATTTATTTAACCCCGTCGACAACGGAAATGTCAATGAAAAAGTCTTGTGTAACCTCTGCTCTAATCTTTTTTTTTACATTCTTATATTGTATTAATTAAAACAGTAATTTAGCTGTTCCATTTTTTTTCCTTTTTCATGTTTTTTGTTTCAATTCACAATTATATTTTATTTGTTTTTTTTTACACATCCCAAAACGTTCGTTTTTAATTCCACAGGCCATCATCATTGCTGTGTTATTCCAGTGTTTTGGGGTTTTTTTTCTGAGTGCCACACTCACACACACCTGCCCTCCTCCCTACATGAAATGTTTCTTCATGAACATTTCAACTTTTTGGGTTTTTTTACTGGGCTGGCAGCATTTTCCGAGTCCACTTTGAGGTGCTTTTTAGCCTTTGTTCTCACAGCTTTTCTGAGCCCGCCCCACACACTTCCACATTTCTTTCCAACTCCGGTCATCTTAAATAGCAGGATTTATAACTTCGGAGGAGAGGGAAGTTGTGGACTAAGGAGGACTGAGAAATTTTGTTGGATAAGCCCAATGTCCTTCAAGAAAATCCACCAATGGGCAATCGGAGTAGAAAAAAATTTTTTTATATATATTTTTTGGTTAAATTATGACAGCCACGGGCGGCCATCAGCGTCCAGCTGGGACTGCAGGAGGCTTAGGACACTCTTAGGTTCACTCAAGGTCCTCCTCACTACTCCTAACATTTTGTCATGTTAGGAGCTCTCTTAAGGCCTAAGATGCTTTGTGAATAACGTTTATCTTTCTTAGGTAAAATCTGAGAAAAATCTTTTTAGTCATAGGATTCTTTGTGAATATGGGCCCTGGGGTTTAAAGTTGTGGCCTGAACCACTTGACAGGAGGCTGCATGAGTTATAGAGGTGAGGTGGGAGATATGACAGCACACCACCAGTTTGTGGATAATGGTTTAATCACTGCCATAGTTTGGAACCCTGCAGCTTCTCCTGGTTTCATGTGTTCTTTTATTTGGGCTTTTTGCACCCTTTTTTATCCATGTTAACTGAGAATACAAAACCTGATATCAGATAAATAACTTTGTTTCGGTATTTACATGAAACTCCATGATGTGTGGTCCGCCTCCTGTCCAGCTCCCAGCAGCTGCCCAAAATTTTTGACACACAATATTACAGTCAGTAAATATTGAGCATGGGTGATACGGGCTTTTTATTTTATCACAATAATTTATTGGGATAACAAAAAAGCTAGGGTAAAACCAACAACAGCTATAACTAGACCTGTTGATTTATTTCAGAAAGACTCAAAAAGTAAAAGCTACCAGACTATATTCTATTTTTTAAGACAGTGTAAAGTTTATGATAGGATATGAGGATTTTTTTATGTTTATTTATTTTTGGCTACATTTAGTCTACACACCTTGTGATTTGGTGATGCTAATGCTCCTTGAAGTTGTTTGCCAACTACAATTTATTAAGAAGTAGAAGACAGAGTATTTGCTGTTTTCATCACGTTGCATTTAAGACTTTTTTAATGGCACCTTGAAAGAGAAACCCAATAAATGTCTGGAAAGGTTCGGGGATCCTGCTGCATTACAATCACGCATAGCAAAAACTGTATGGTCTGTTTGTGGCTCTTGGGAGCAGCTTTGTGATTCTTACACTGTGTATGACTCTATACAGCCTTAACCCCCACAATGCCAAGCTTAAAAGATTTTTGAACAGAATGCACCTAGCCTTATGGAAGTGTTTAACTGCCAGAGCTAGAACATAAATTCAGTAGCAGTATCTTGTTATAACGAGAAACTATCATGTTATAACAAGATATAAAACTCATCAAAATGATGCAAAAGTCGATAAAATGAGAAAGTTTCTCATTAGTTTCTTGTTTTAACAAAATGAGTTTTATATTGTTATCACTACAAACATTTTCATTATAATGATATAAAAATATGTTCCCATCACAGATTACGAATTGTTAAAAAGGCATAAAGAGGCTCCCTGTGACTTGTTGTCAACCCTGTTTCTTCTAGACAACACTTAAACATCCTAAGAGGTGTTGCTGTTTGACTATTACAACCATTCTAATTTATTTAAATGAGAAGATATTTTGTTTTAGCAAGATATAAATCTCATTATAACAAGTTTATCTTGTTATGACATGAAACTTCTTCTGAATTTATTTCTAAGCTCTGGCAGCTAAATGCTTTCATACCAGCCTCGTATAGGTTGGCAACAGAAGAGAGCCAATGGTGAAAACAAACATTGTTCATCCAACTGCTGATAAATTTGCACTTACCCATAA
The DNA here is from genome assembly GCA_014839685.1 of Anableps anableps. Taxonomy (NCBI): domain Eukaryota; kingdom Metazoa; phylum Chordata; class Actinopteri; order Cyprinodontiformes; family Anablepidae; genus Anableps; species Anableps anableps. The sequence goes on from CM026082.1 coordinate 32,124,413, forward strand.
TAGAGGCAAAAAAGCAAGGATATATTAGCAGCTAGTTACCGATAGCCTCAGTTTTGTAACTGCAATTTTTGTTAAAAGATAATCATATGGAAAGTTTTCTTAGATATTGTCCTCTATCATTCATTTCGACATAGTGTGTAGACATTCTTGGGCTTGATAGGTTTTTTTAAATGTTTTGTTTTTTGCTTTTATCCCACAGCTTGCGACCATCAAAAGTGAGTCACGCCTAAAACATCTCCTCCAGAGGTTACCCAGTTACTGTCCTGAGTCTCTGGTGAGTAAGTTTCGTTTTTATGGAAGCCTCTAATATTGAAAACATTTCTGTTTCTTTCAATGTTGTGAGCCACAGTAGTTCCTCAAGATGCTCAAGAAACTGTTACATGCTCTTGTAATTCTTCCCTGTAAACCTAAGAGATAGGACGTATTATGTTATTTATATCTGCTCCGTGTCAATTCTGTCCTCATGATGAAAATGCAAGAAAAAGGTCACAGTAAATGGAAGTTCCTGGAAAGTAAGAAATAAGAGTCCAGGTCTCATAGAGGATAGCACAATCAGTTTTACTGAGGAAAATGTATGGGAAGCCCTGACTGTCCAGAGACCTAAAAGATTTCAGCTTTCACTCAAAAACAGCCTCTTCGTGAAAGCAGTAATCACCCTGAACTCTCACATGCACTAATTCTATGGTCCAACCATACCAACCTGTGTGTGTGTGTGTGTGTATTTTTATATATCACTGTTTATATTCATGTGTATGGTGACAACACGAGATGATAATGATGATGATAATGATACATACAGTGTCATTCATCTGCCCTTACTGGCCCCTGTGTCATTTTAATTCGTGTTTGTTAAATTGTGGGTTTGCTGATTCATCTTCTCTTCAACAGTCAACAGACACTGACAAAGTGTTGATAATGACATGATGGGTTTACACCATGCACTGTTCTAAAAGCTTTTCCTTTCCTGCAGAGCAGCAATGGTGGTTTACAATCAGTATGCCTCTGTCCCTCCACTCCAGACAGAACGGACAGACTAACTTGTTTAGCATGATTAGTTATACAGCATATCACTACAAGGGAGTTTGATCAGTTACGCCGTCAAGTTTTTCCACTCTTCTTAGATCCATGAAATGGAAAAATGGGGGAAATAATGACAACCTTTTTTCTTTGAGTTTTCTCAGCAATAGAATATTCTTTTGAAGAGAAACCATTAGAACTGAAATATTATTAGCTCAGTCTGTCAATCACCCTCCACCCCATTCAAAAATGTTCTTCAAAAGCAGGACAAATATGTTCTCATAACTCAGACCCAAAGAGTGTGAATTAAAGATTTTAGCTGGGGAAAAAAAACACACCTGAAATGAAGAACAACCAGTTCAACCAGCCTGTTCAATTTTAAACTAACATTCTAAAATTTAAAATTTCTGATTCAAATGTGGCGCATATTTCCAATTAAAAGGTTCTAGTACAGCCTCTTCATTTGTTTTGCACAGCTCCTAAAAATTGCATCCATAGCGGAATACTGGAAGTAACGTAACTGAAAGGGAACTTTCCTGACTTTACTGATTAAAAAGAAGTTGGATCTCACCAGAAGGAGCCAACAGATCCTGAACAGGTTAAATACCAAAGGCTCACAGGCATGTAGGTTTGAGACAGCAACTGATCAAAATAGCTACAACAATAAGGTTAGCAGCGTTGGAAGCATTTGTAATGTAGAGGGTAGGGGGACACATTGGCTAGGACAGGAGTGGCTTATGCACGGCTTTTCTCTTTCTTTGCACATCACGGTGACTCGACTGGTCTGGCAGAGTTCCCATTTTAACTGGAGTTTGTAGAGTATTTTATTTTGAAAAATCTTTTATTTTGGAAATATCAACTTCTGCCTCCATTCGACTTCTTTCCAGCAAAGACACATCTGCTGTTCAAACATCTCTATACCAGTTACTTCAACTGAACCGCTAGAACTAGCAGCACAGTTCTTTTACCTCATGACACAAGTCCTGTTTGCTCATTGGCAGAGCATACATGTATGCAGTAACACTGCTCCCTCTCCTGCCACATTGAGAAAAACAGAAAAAGCAACATTTGCAGCCTCAATGACTCATCTGCTTAGATCTACTCATCCATTTTAAAATTAACTTTGTCTGGTTCACACAATGGCTATCAAAAGCTAAACATTGTGAGATGTCAATGGGACTGACATTACCTTTTCCAGTTTTTGCAGCCTGCACTAGCGAATCACTCTGTTGTTAATGTTTGGAGCATGCAGTGCAGTGAGTTGTTGTAGGTAGGAAAACCCAGAGTGGAGTTTTAGCAGGATATGATTCTTTTCCTATTCTCCTGTCAATTAAGTGGAATAGATTATTTTGCAAAGCAGTATGTGTTTTAGCAGTGTGTTTATTTCATTCAAGACCACTCACTTCCAGCCACAATGGTGGATTCTTTCCCACTACTGCAAGAGCAATTAGAAAGAAAGAAAAAATAACATTCACTTTTTTTTTCTACAGAATGATCTTTGGATGTGCATCAACTCTACACTCCCAGGTAAGACAAGAGTGCTAACAAAGCACTGACTGGAATAACAGAATGACAGAATATAATTGTGCTAAATTGTTAAAGTCAAGTTGCATAATCTATAATTAATTACAAACCTTCAAAATTCAAACCTTGAATGTGAATGCTCTCTTTAAAATAGTGATTTGGAAACAACCTTAGTCATGAGATACACTGCAAAAAGCGTTTTTTAAAAGTGTTCCTTTTGAGTATGAAGCCATGAAAGACTGTGTGTCACAGATCTGGTCATTTAATCCAATTCAATTCATTTTATAAAGCACATTAAAAAAATAACAAACTGTAGACCAAATGGCTGTATATTAAGAGAATAAGTAAAAAATGTAAATCAGGTAAAAACAGACCTAAAAACTGGTTGCATGAGGTGATACCTGAACCCTACAGACCCTTACAAACCCTGGCACATTTATAATCGTCCATTGTCAGAAGGTGTGCTGTGTCTCCTAGCACTGTCTCAAAAGCAATGGGGAGATTCCAGTAGATATTCAGACAGACAGGAGAGCTGAACAGGACTAGAGAATGACTTTTTTTTTTTTTTTCATTAGCAGGACCAGTATTGGTCTGTGGAGCACTACCATTGTCCTACAAAATAACATCTGGTGACCCACTGGTGTGAGTAGCTTTGACCAAACAATCAGAAACAAATTTCATGAGGGATACCTTGGAATTCAGTGTCCTGTTCTGACTCCCTGGCACATTGGAGCCCAGCAGGGATTTGCCATTAAATGCCAGAATTTGTAGATCCATTGGTACCCTGTGATTTTCACAAACAATAGTATGTTTGTTCTAAACACATGTAAAAGATGTGAAAGGGTCTAGAGAAGTCACAGAAAATGTTATGCTTTAACAGATGTCTACAGGCTTGGTGACAGACTTTGACTGGCATTAGGTATTGGGATGAAATCTGTGGTCTTGGTTTAAGAGCCCTTTCTTTTGCAAAGGATTCTGGGTTGTACCTTGTAGGCCACAATGTTTGGTCTCATGTGATCATAGTACACAGATAGTTCCTGGAGAATAAAAGAACTGATCATGTTTCCTGTCCCCCATGCTTGCTAAATGCAATGGGACACATCTAAGACATGTTTCACTGCATCTAATACCAGCTCGCACTTTAGACTGACTTAGAGATGCCCTTGTCCAGATGAGTTGCTGTAGTGAGGTATTAACTGAACACTTTTATTTAAGATTGTTTCATTTCAGATCCAACCTGCTACCTAATAGAAATTGGGGAATCACCAGGACACCCAAAAACAGATGTGCTAGAATCAACAGGCATAATAATGCCATTATTTTCCCCAATAAGCCAAGCCAAAGAGATGGGAGTGGTCGAACTGCCTAAGCAGCTACTGCCTAAGTAGCTTCCCTGAATCATACAGCAGCCCAGTTTCATGTTCTATTGTGGTGGTTCTGGTGCTGAAAGCCAATAGGTCCAATGTTGATCTTCTCTCTTTTCCACTGTCAGAATAAAGTAGATATATAAATCAATCATTATGGAGTAAATATTAGGGAATGGATATTAATTTAAATAATACATTTAATTCCTGATTTGTCTGATTACTAGTTCTTGTTGATTCTTATAATCTGTAATTGAAGCATTGATTAATTACTTCTAATCGTAAGAAATACACAGAAATATCCTTGTCATTTTAGAAAGATAACGCTTTTTAATAAATTGTGATATTGATTAGTTTATGAACTTTCATACAGTTTGGTGTAGTTTGAGTAGTATGTTCTGCATTTTTTTATATTAGGGATGACAGTTATGATTAAAAATGCTTTGATAAAGCACTAGTCTGATGAATTCTGCTGCTTGCTTGAGTAAAAAAATTTAACTTAGCAATTACCTACCCTACCATGCTTCTTTGAATTAAATACTAACTTTGAATATGTAAACCTTTGATTCTATAAAGCCATTACATCTAGGTAACTGTTGTCTTTGTCTACTTGCATTACACTGAATGCTAGCTGGTGGGGCTGTAACTAGGCCGAAGAACAGCTGAGCGAAAAACAGACTGGACATCAAAGCCTGAATTTTGCTCCCCACACATGGGAGGGGGGAATCTGTCAGAGTCCTAATGGCCTCCACATTGGAAAGTTTTTATTCTTTCCTCTTGTACCTGCGAAACACTTCAGGAATTCTTAGGAATGTGCAAAGAACATGTAAGGGAAAAGCTTTACTCATCCCCTTTCATTTTGAGATATGATCAATTCTCTGATGTCTGCTGCTTTCCGGCAGCTTCTTTTTATTTATCCTGTTGGTGTAAACAGACTTCTCGATGTGTCAACTTCACTTAATGACTTCCTCATCTCTCAACCACAGTTCTCACAAAGTTGTCTGACTTTCACTAAAAAACAAAAAGCAGAACAAGCTGAGCACCCCAGACAAAACATATGTTAATGATTCTTTAATATATAACTTAAGTCTTTGTAGAAGAATTTTGCAGAGTGGGTTGATGCAGTGCTGATTGATTTGTTTCCAGGTGTTTCCAAGAAATCAGACGGTTGGGTTGGGCTTGGTTGTTGTGAGCTGGCCATCGCAGGCGAGTGTCGTAGAGAATGCAAACAGGTAATATCTGCAGGGTGAAAATTTTTATCCTCATTTGATGTTTTTTTTGTTTGAATTTAGTTAACCTTTTCTTGGTTTCTAAATATACTTCAGCACAAAATTGTCTAAATAGATTTCTTTGTGTTTCTTCCAGGCATCATCTAAAAATGACATAACAAAAGTATGCAAAAAGATCACTGAGGTAAGAAAAAGTCTATTTCAACCCACAAATTTTTAGACTAATTCATAGGTCTGAAAGAGGAAAGTATCATTGTAATTGGTTGAAACGTATCAGTTACAGTGCTGTGAAAAATCTTTTCCAACATAACAAGAGTAGATACAAATGCAGTCCCAATGATAATTTTATTTATAAGGGATAAAAGTTTTCCAAACCAGCCTGGCCCGATGTGAAGTTATTAGCCCCCTGTAAAGTATTAATTACCTGTGACTGACCCCATATTTGTAGGATTCAGTTTCAGAAGATATACCAGGCTAGATGAAATTTGTCTGTTGACAAATACAGGAAAACTCAAATACCAGCACATCATAACCCTATCTAAAGAAATTCAAGAACACATAAGAAACAAAATCATGGAGATACAAGTCTGAAAAGGGTTCCAAAACAATTTCTGAAGGTTTTTGGGACTCCAGAAAACCATTATCTAAAGAAGAAGAAAACTTAGAACAGTGGTGAACCTTCCCAAAAATATCTGGACTACTAAAATTACTCTAAAAAATATAGATGGACTCGTCCAAGAGGTCATAAAAGAACCCCAAACAACATTCAAAGTGCTTAAAATCTAAATTGTGGTCAGTGTGTGTTATTTAACAACATAAAGTTGGCTGAGAAGAAAATTGCATCCATTGGAGAGTTCCCAGATGAAAATTGCTGATGATCCCTAAGACCTTTGGGAAAATATGTGACTGGCCAACAATACCAGGAATAAGTCTCCCCAGGGGCGTTTTGAGTTATTTACAGATTCTGAAAATGTGGATTCTAAGCTTGCTAATGATGTCAAACACATAGAACCAAAAAACTAATGAAGATGATATGACCATTTATATGTTGGCACTCTGTAAACAAGATCAGGGAGAAAACCGGCTTCAAAGTTTGTCCCCTTACCTGATGATCAGCCTGGGGATGTTAACAAAGGCTATTCATTTACATTACTTTGCAATAACCTCACCCTCCAGCACTGACTGTCAACAGGTATGACTGGAAAGGTGTACAGACAAAGTGAGCTTTTGTCTGGCTTATCTAGTTAGAAATATATATATTTAGGTTTTCAGCTTTTGTTCTTTTTTCCAATAAATCTGGTAGCTTCTGTTTTGTGAACCTTTGTCATGGAGTCGTCTGTGAACCCTGAACTTTAGTGGAAATAAACCATGCCTCAATACACGGTGGAGGGACTATGTTTCTCGGCTGGCCTGGGAACACCTTGGGATTCCCCCAGAGGAGCTGGCCCAAGTTGCTGGGGAGATGGAACTCTGGGTCTCTCAGCTTAGGCTGCTATCCCCGAACAAACATAAGATGACAATAAATACAACATGTTAGATGTTTTCTTTCAGCCTGAAGAAACCCCGACTTAAATAATTATTTTATTTTAGGTGTTACGGCTACTAGATGCAGTTAGTCAGCGCAGAGTGTACCACTGCTCAGCCACCTGGTCAATGTCATATTGCACCCAGCGCAGCCACAGCAGTGCAGCTCCGGGCCAGGCAGGCCCAGATCTGCATACCAGTGTCATGCTGTATACCATAATAGTGTTCTAAAACCAATAAAATTTCTGAAACTCACCCTATGGAAAATTGAAAACTATTCCTGCAGACATTAATGCCTCTAGTCATTTGTAATCCTGTTGTGTTTTCTTTTCACTTGTATATTTTTGATGGACGTTTTCATCTCCAGAGTATTTTTTTTCAACGACATTGGTTGAGGGTGATGTGTTGGTGAGTTTAAGTAGCCATGTGTTTTAAACTTTCATCTTATTGGCCGAAACCAATAACAATAAACAATAACCAAACAAAGCCTGGTATGTTAATCAGCTGTGAGTTTCCCACACCCCCAGAAGTGGCTCAGATTTAATCTGTAAACAAGGTGAATTAAAGCATGGGGTGATTTCTTTATAACTTCAACAAGTATATATTGCAAAAAAAAGAAAATCATTGTTTTCCCAGAAATTGGTGGTTTTTATCTTTTTTTTTCTCCATTTCTGCTCTGGTGATTTGTTCCTGGATTTCCCATGGTGCGTAACATATTCTTTGGAAGAAGCTAAAGTGGAACTTTTTTGAAGGTGTATTCTGATCTAAAAATCTAAAATGAGAAAGCCCAACTCTGTTTGTCCCCTTAAGCTCAAGCGCACTTGATAATGATCCAAAGCACACCAACTAGTCAGCCTCTGGAGCTGAAAGCAAAAAATTAAAGCTTTGGAGTTGCCTAGTCAAAGTCGAGACTTAAATCAAATCAAGATACTGTGCCACGGCCTTAAATCGACTATTCATGCTTGAAAACCCTTGTGTTCTGGTACTGTGCTAAACTGGTTCAGATCTCTATGTCATTTGATACTTCTAAATCTGGAAGAACAAAAATTAATTGTGGGGTTCCTCAGGTGACCATTTTTGCCCCACTATTATTTGCATGATCACCCTTGGCCCAGATTATAAAGTGCTACAAAATCTCTCACCGTTTGTATGCTGATTAAACCCAAATTGATATCTATGTATATGTAAGGGCTGCACAGAGGCACAGTTATTTTGCAGTAAGAAGGTCCTGGGTTCAAATCCCAGCCTGGGGTTTTTCTACATGGAGTTTGTATGTTCTCCCTGTGGGTTATCTCTGGGTACTCCAACTTGCATAACTTACAACTCCCAGGCACATCAGCAAACAGCCCACCCTGGAACTCTCTGAGAGCTAAGCCGAAAAATAAATCTCTGATGAGATGACTAACGGGAAGGACCCCTCACTTAGATGACACAGCGTTCCCAGCATTGAGCCAGGAGATCTCTTCTTCAACACCTTACCCAACAACAAAAAAATCTCACCACCAAACACCAACATGAACTATGAGGCAAGATCAACACAATTACCTCCTAAAATGAACACCAAGAAAACAAAAGACTTGGCAAAAGTTCTTATTGTCTGTGATAGGGCAGGGAATGGAATCCACTGCCTTTGTAATACAAAGAGCACGACGGTAATCTGCTTCCCAAATGACACAGTGTATGATGTTACTGCAAAAATACTCTCACTAACCACTGATCAGCTGACTACTGAGACTTATTATACTTATTATACATGTTGGAGCTAATGATATCACCAAAGAGAAATCAGAAATTCTGAAAAATGACTTCAATCATCTTCTAAGCACTATCGGAAATATAAAAATGAAGGTTTTTATCAGTGGACTACTACCGACATCTTAACATGGAGATGGAAGTTACAGCAGACTGCTTATGATTAATAAAGGGCTTAAAAAAGCATGCTCTGCTGGCTCAGTGAACTTCATTTACAATCACAGGTTCTCCTTGGAGCATTATCATCTCTACAAACAAGATGGGGTCTGCTTAAATAAAGTTGGAACAAAACTTCTCACTCCTAACATTTTTCATGCTGTTAACAAAACAAGGTCCTCTCCCCAACCACAGGACAATGTAAACAATGAGATCACTGTCCCAGCCAAGATAAGGAAAGAACTTGGCCAAGGCCCCAAACTAACACGTCTGATAAGGATGGAACCCACCATCTATCAGGAGCACACTGTTCCAAAACAAATGGATAGGCTACCGGCACTGAAGACACGAGCTGGAAACACAGCTACTGCTCTGCCCTACTCCCTCACCTCCACCACTCCTTCAACACTTACTGGAACCCAGGACAGCTCAACAGAGGTCTTGTCTCCCAGACTAATGTTTCTCAACTTCAGCGAGAAAATGGACTGCCATATATTGCTAGGTACTTCTCTTTTAAGTACCCGAAAAGCATGCTATACTATACTTCATCAGAACCACCTGGTTCTTGGCCCTCAGAACCACCTCCACTCTATATATCTATGTCTGCACGTTATACGAAGGGGCTCAGTGGATGCAAACCTTATGGACTTATTTTGAATAGGCTGTAACCCTTTTGAAAAAATAACTGAATTGAGGGAGAAGGTAGTAAATGTGGATTTAAACTTGGTGGACAAAACATTGGGAATCCTAAATGGCACTTGAAGGCTCACTGCACTGATATTTTCCAAAAGGTAAGTTACTACCAATATGCATACAATATTACTCAACTATCAGCTTGTGATAAATTTCATGGTACGCTTAAAGTTTTAAGGACAACTCCTGTTGTACGTGGGTGCTAACTTCATGCTGAAGTTCGCTTGGTTGTGCTATAACGTCAGTTCAAGCTTATATACGTGTGTGTTACTGTTATGTGTAGAACATGCTGGGACCTGTCTTGTAAAATACGGAATTGTCCTTTATTTGGCGGTTAAAAGTTGTTAAAAGTTGCTGAAACATAGGAAATATTAAAGCCAGTAAAACTGTTGTGGTTGGACCTATACCCCCCTGCCCGCTAAAGACCAGTGCTGATGTCACGGTTGAGACGGACAACAGACACTGTGTTTCAACATTTTTAAACGTCCACCCACATCCTCAGAATTAAAAACTCTGGCAAAAATACAGACGTGAGAAGGAAGATGCACATCTCTGGAAGAACAGTGTCAGTGAGAATGAATACAAGTAAGGGAAAAAGTAAAATGTACTGGTGATTCTCATGGTGGGCTGGTTGATATAAGACAGAATTGATTCGGTGACAAACCCTACAGACATGTAGAGCTCAGAAGACATGAGCATAAGAATCACAGTTCTTCCACAATCATCTCCTGAGACTGATATGGTGGAACATTGTTATGATTGATGATGCAGTTTCCTAATGGGATTTTTGTAGAAAATTGTATTTTGATTGTTTTGGATCTTGAGATTGAATCATCCTTAATACAGTGGTATTAGCCGAGATAAATTGTAATTTAAAGAACAAATCATTCTAATAGATGAGCAGTAAATACACAAATATTGCGATGAGTGAATGTTCATTAGGACTTTCTGTGTATTTTTTGAGAAATGTTGATATTTTTGAGCTATACAGTGTTGAGTGACAGCTTCACAGCCTCTCTTTGGAGATTTCATAGTAAAGCATTTATGTTCAGCCCTTCAATAAAGGCTTCTTTCATGAGTGTATCACTCAAAACTAAAACATGCAGGGGGAATGTTCTTTGCGGAAATTATAAATAAAAACATCAACAATGCTTGTGCCCTGTTTGTCACAGTTGACAGGTTGACAAACCCTCTCGTGACTGTAACATCTGAACTCCATTCTACCAGGGCCCACAATGGCCAACTTATTTACAGAGAACATTAAAAAAGTTAGAAGGTTAATCTGCACATCAACATGAAATCCAATAACGATGCTATACACATCGTTATTGGTGCATTTGTTTTCTCTACATAACAAATGCAGAGAAAATGGCTAAATTTCACCAATTCAACCATGAAAACTTAGAAGAAGTTATAAAACAATTAAGCTCCTCCTTCTGCTGTCTTGATATCCGACCAACAACTTTCCTTAAGAAAGTTCTGCCTGTCATTGCACCTGACCTGATTCAAATAGTAAACTCATCCTCTCATCAGGTGTTTCCCCCCAGGGTTTAAATATAGCAGTTATCAAACCACTGTTAAAAAGAACAATCTGGACAAATCACTACTGCAGAATCACAGACCAATCTCCAATTAAACAACTTCATAACAATGACCAACCACTTTGATGTCTTTCAGTCCAGTTTCCGTGCTCACTACAGTACTGACATCTACATAAATACAGACTGTGGAAGAACCACAGTGTTGGTTCTGTTGGACTTCAGGCAACATTTGACACTGTTAACCATGAGATATTATTGAAGCAACTGGAGCTGGGTTGGACTCTTTGGCACAGTATTCAATTTGTTCGAATCTTATCAAAATAACAGGGATTTCTGTGTCAATAGGCAACTTCTCATTGGTGCTGACAGAAGTCACATGTGGAGTACCCCAAGGTTCAATCCAGGGACCCCTCCTATTTAGTATCTACATGTTCCCACTTGTTTAGATTACAACACAAAATAAGATTAGTTACTATAACTATGCAGATGATACACAGCTCTATATTAACATGTCACCAGGTGACTCTGAACCCATCCATGTACTGAACAGGTATGTGTGGACGTGCCATAACTTTCTTCAGCTGAACAGAAACAAAACTGAAGTTATTTTTTGACCTAAAGAGGTATGATCAAGAATCAGCAGGCAGCTTCAGTTATTACAGCTAGAAACTAGTGATCAGGCCCAGAATCTGAGTATAGTGATTGATTCAGACCTGAACCTTCAGAGACACATAAAGACAGTTACAAAGTCGACCTTCTATAGTCTGAAGAACATTCCAGGATTAAAGGACTAATGTCCCAACAAGATAAAAAATTCCAAAAAATCAATCTGCAGCTGATCCAGAACGATGCTGCTTGTATTCTCACTAAAACCAGGAAGATAGAGCACATCACCCCAGTTCTAAAGTCCTTTCACTGGCTCCCTGTGGCTCAGACAACAGGCTTTTAAAATGTATATCACTGAACGGTGTCGCACCAAAATACATCGAAGACCTGTTCAATTAAATTCAATAGTACTTTATTTATCCCCGGGGGGAAATTACAATTCTAGTACAACCCATCCAGGAGATGGGTGACTGAGGCTCTGCAGCCTTCATAAGAGGCACTGCCCTTGTTGTCATTGTAGCAACCTTCCAGACCACTCAGGTCTTCTGTTTCTAGTATACTCTACATCCTTAGAACCAGAACCAAATATGGAGAAGCAGCTTTCAGTTTCTGTGCTCCACAAATCTGGAACAAATTCCCAAAAAAACTGCAAAACAGCTGAAACAGAGTTCTTTTAAATCAAGGCTAAAAACCCACCTGTTTAGAGCTGCCTTTGATTAGTAGTAAGTGGAACATTGTTCAGTATTTTTGATGTATATATGTTCAATGATTTTGAAGTACACTGCTCAAAAAAGGGAACACCTAAACAAAACAATGTAACTCCAAATCAGTCACGCCTTTGTGGAATTAGTGTCACCAGTTAGGTAGTAACACTTATTGTGAATCAATCTCACCTGCTACTGTGCAAATGGAACATGCGGCAGGTGGAAATGAGAGGCAATTAGCAAGACAACTCCTATAAAAGAGTAAGTCTGCAGGTGGTGACCACAGATCATTTCTCTGTTCTCATCCTTTCTGGTTGAACTTTTAGTCACTTTTTCATTTTGTCAGTGCTGTCATGCATAGGGGCATCATGAGGCATTTTCGACAGCCCACTGAAGTTGCTCAAGTAGTGCAGCTAATCCAAGACGGAACATCAATGCGAGCGATGGCAAGACAGTTTACCGTGTCTCTAAGCACAGTGTCCAGAGCATGGAATAGGTACCATACCAGGAGATAGACCAGTACACCAGGACACATGGAGGGGGCCATAAGAGGGCTACAACCCAGCATCAGGACCACTACCTCATTCTTTGCACAAGGAGGAAAGGGAGGTCCCCTACCAAGGCCCTACAAAATGACCCCCAGCAGGCCACTAATGTGCATGTTTCTACTCAAATTGTCAGAAACCGACTCCATGAGGGTGGAATGAGGGCCTGACGTCCACATATAGGGCCTGTGCTTACAGCCCCACACCGTGCAGGACGATTGGTGTTTGCTAGGAAACACCAAAATTGACAGATTTGCCATTGGTGCCCTGTGCTCTTCATGGATGAAAGCAGGTTCACACTGAGCACATGTGACAGACGTGACAGAGTCTGGAGACACCATGGAGAATGGTATGCTGCCTGCAACATCCTCCAGCATAACCAGTTTGGTGGTGGGTCAGTCATGGTGTGGGGAGGCGTTTCTTTGGATGGCCGCACAGCCCTCCATCTGCTAGCCAGAGGTGCCCTGACTGCCATAAGGGTACCTGGATGAGATCCTCAGACCCACTGTAAGACCGTGTGCTGGTTAGTGGGCCCTGGGTACCTTCTTATGCATGACAGTGCTAGACCTCATGTGGCTGAAGTGTGTCAGCATTTCCTGCATGATGAGTGAGGACATTGATGTTATGGACTGTGCTGCCCGTTCCCCAGACCTGAATCCAGTTGAGCACATCTGGGACATCATGTTTTGGTCAATCCACCAATGCCACATCACACCACAGACTGTTCAGGAGCTAACTGATGCTCTAATCCAGGTCTGGGAAGAGATCCTTCAGGAAAACATCCGCCATCTCATCAGGAGCATGCCCAGGCATTGTCGTGAGGTTATACAGGCATGTGGAGGCCACACACACTGCTGAGCCTCATTTAGACTTGTCTTGAGGAATATCCACTGATGTTGAATCAGCCTATGTTTTGTTCCTCTTTCATATTGAGTGTGAATCCAATTCCAGATCTCAATGGTGTAATCATTTTGATTTATATTGATAGTTTTTGTGTTATTTTCTTCTCAATCAGTTCCATTAAAGTTTTTCAATGTGAATATTTAATTAACTGAGATCTAGGATGTTATTTTAGTGTTCCCTTTAATTTTGTGAGCAGTGTATATTTCCTTGTTGTTTTTATGATTTTAAGCAATTAGATCTGCCTTGCTGCTGAAATATGCTACACAAATAAACTTTACCTCATTTCAAGGTGCATAAGAGGATTTTTGTTTTTGCCAAAGCAACTCAAGTCCACTTTTTTCCTCTGTTACATTTTTATTTTTTTACTATATTACAAATAGCCCTGAAATGTTATTTATACACACAACACTTGTTGTAAAGAACTACATGGGTATTTGACATTGATATTTTAAAATGTTATATTTAAAAAAAATACATAACCATTTATTTCTGTAAGAACATACTGTAGTTGTATTTTGCACCTTTTGAAAAAATATAAATTTTTGATATAGATGATTCTACTTTTTTCTGAATTTCACTCATAAAAACTATATTGTGGATAAAGTGGCTTGTTCTCAGAATAATGTAAATGTTCAAAAATAGATCTTTTTAACGGCTCTCTAAAGTGAAATGATCGTGAAGATTTGGTTCCCTTCAAAGAGCCATAAGTCCTATCTCTAGCTGACAGTCAATACTGGGGCGGGGTTGGGAGGGGTTTTGCAAAGTAATGTAAATTAACATCCTTTATTAACACCCCCAGGTTGCTGATCATGTTTGGGAACAATTTTTTGAGAGCTGCTTTCTCAGAATTTTGAAATCCAGACTGCCATCATTCATATCACCATACCTTCTTCATTTTCTTTTATTTCCATGTGTTTGACATGATTGGAAAGCTAAGAATTCACACTTTCAAAATCTGTAAATAACTCAATGAGAGTTGTTCCTACATTTGAGGTGGCCAGTCACATATGTTTTTAGTTGCTGTGTTGCTCTTTCTCTCTGCAGGTGTAGAAGCAGATTGCTATTGCATTTTCTTAGTATTCTCTGTCTCTTTCATATATATATATATATATATATATATATATATATATATATATATATATATATATATATATATATATATATATGACGAAAGAGGTGGGAGCTCATCCTGCAATTGGTAGGTTGCCAGTTTGAGCCCCCACCTTGTCTGTCTCTGTCATTGCCTCTCTGTCACCACCTTGCCTGCTGGTGGTGGTTAGAAGCTTGCCATTATCGGCATGTGAATGTGTGTGAATGGGAATGACTGATTTCACTGTAAAGCCTCTTTGAGTGTCCAAAAAAGCGCTATATAAGTCTGTCATTTTATTAACTCTGTTGGGCCTTTTCTTGGTACTCCGATAACAATTGTGATTGCTCCATTCCTGGATGGGACACATTAAAAATAAAAAATAAAAATCTTTGCACTGGCTCTCTGTTTGTAGGTTAAAATTTAAATCTTTAAGATTAATATTAACTGAATAACTGGAGCAGCATTCATTTTCGTCTGTATTCCAGACTTTCATTACTTTATTCAACTGCTGTGTATTTTTTCTTTTTTGATCATTGCTTTAATCATGTTGTGATGGACAGGCAACCTGTCCAGGGTGGACCCCGCTTCTCGCTTGATGACCAATGGAGATAGGAACCGGCCCCCCTCGCAACTCTGCAAGGATAAGCGTGCTAGATGATGGATGGATAGATGGATGGATGGATTTAATTATGAAAATAACTTTGAATTGTCTTGTTGCTGAAATGTGCTTTACAAATAAACTTCCTTTGCCTTTAAGGTTTTGCTAAATTTGTCTAAAATGCACTAAATTATTGTAGAACAAAATAAATGTCCGAGTTACTTGTCAAATATGAACCATAGAGATCCTACAGGTCTTTAGAGACCTGTGTACCCAATGTTCCTAGGACCAGAACAAAGATGTAGCAGGATTGATCTCCATGCTCTCAGACTCTGAAACAAATTTCCCAAAAACCTGAGATGTGCAGAAACTTTTGGTTCCTTTAAATCAAGATCGAAAACATTATAGTTTTCTTCAGATTTTGATTAAAGTCTGTTGTGCTTTTTTAACATAGCATTAACATATTCGGGAAAAAAAACATAGAGTTCAGATATGGTGCATTGCTTGATCAGAAAAAGATTAAATTTTTGAGTTTTCCACCAGCTGGAGACCAGTCAGGAACAGTCAAGCTGTAAATTGGCTGATTTACAGCTCAACTGGTAAATCGGTAAAACATTGTCCTTTGACAATTTTTCAGAGCATCTGTGGATGATTATTATTTGAGCCATCTGAACATCAAAGGCAATTATCAGTAACATTTTCCTTTCTCTCTTCCTAGAACTCTCTCTACAGCTGCATCACCAAAAACGAAAGTAAGTTTTTAGTCTTACACACTTCTTGTATTCTTTCTCACAACATCTGGACCAGGTTCCTAAATCACCTGAAAACTCTTCACAATCTTTGAATAAATGATAAAGTAATAATTACTTTACTGCTGCTTTATAGAAAATGCCTTTAACCAGTTTCTTGGAAAATCCCTTACATTTCTCCTTTAGTGGGCTCGTCATGCTGCAGTTTTGTGGGCCGTCACACCAACTGCAGGGACTTCTGCGATGCCATATTCAGGACGGACTCAACCCCAACAGAGTCCCAGATCAAGACTGTCAAAGACTTCTGCAAGAGTCACAGCCCTAAGCTAGTCGAATGTGTCAACAACTTCACAGAGTCCTACCCTGCTCGGAGTCCAATAGATAGTACGTCCATCTTCATCCAACAACCTAGACATGTTGTAGTACTGGGAGAGCTGCATAGCAGAGGGAGGAACTACAAAATACACTCTCATCCTAGAATTGACGGCCAGCAATTTGGAGCAATCAGTCATTTTTATGTGATATATTTTATTAGTTTTACAGGCACTAAATTTAGTGCAGCAGATTATTACACAATTCATAAGAATTGTTCAAATGGTGACGAAGCATGAAATTTGGTACCCTTCAAGGTCCACTCTTTTTAGAAATATTGCTGGCCAAGTGAAAATCCAAGATGCCGGTCATTTTTCAAGATGGCTGCTGTGCCTGACCATATATTGCTCAAATATTATTATTATTTTTTTTTTTTTTTGTCTGGTGAACATTTTTAAAGAAAACTGTCTTGTTAACCAGATTAATGAGAAGCACTGTTTTAATTATTGTCATACTCTATAATTGGAATTTTAAGATGCCATCTATCAATTTCAGTTGTTCATATCTAAGCCAGTACTGAACATATATAAATTATTTTTTGGTGTGCACATACATTCTTTGGGTCAGAGAATCCAATTGAGCCATTTTCACATTTGTTAGTACAGGACCGTGGCAGTGATGAGATCTTGCAAATGTAATAGAGTGATGTCAGCAATTCAAATTAATTCACAATTCAGCCTGATCTGCTTCGTCTGAAACTCCAGAGGACACAGGTGAAGGCCTCAACAATCACCAGGATCAATGAATACCTGACAAACAGACCACAGCTTGTGAGACTGAAGGACTGTGTGTCTAACCAGGTGGTCAGCAGCACAGGAGCACCACAGGGGACTGTACTCTCACCATTCCTTTTCACTCTGTACACTTCAGACTTCCAGCACAAGTCAGACTCCTGTCATCTACAGAAATACTAAGATGACGCTGTAGTTGTCAGGTGTATCAGAGATGGACAAGAAGCTGAGTACAGAGAGCTGGTGGAGCGCTTTGTGTCATGGTGTGGAAACAATCATCTTATCTTGAATGTGATAAAAAAAAACAAAGGAAATGACTGTAGATTTCAGGAGAAACAGGGTCAGATCAAACCCTATTTCCATCATGGGGGAGGAAGTGGAGGTAGTTGAGGAATATAAATACCTCAGTGTTCATCAAGACAACAGGCTTGACTGGAGTGTAGTGTCTCCAAGAAGGGACAGAGCAGACTGCATTTCTTGAGGAAGCTAAGATCCTTCAAGGTTTGCAGCAAGATGTTGCAGATCTTCTATAAGTCTGTTGTTGAGAGTTTCATCTCCTCTGCCATCATCTGTTGGGGCAGCAGCATCAAAGCTAGAGACCTAAAAAGGCTCAATAACCTGATAAAGAAGGCTGGTTCTGTTCTGACGACGACTGTGGAACCTCTGGAGATGATTATGTAAGGAAGAAATTTGCATAAAATTAAGAAAATATTGGACAAGCCTGACCATCCTCTTCATGAGACTATCATTGGAAAACAGAGTCTCTTTAGTCAAAGGCTTCTTCAGACTGGTTGGGGGAGTTGACTTCAGACTTGGCTATGGGGGAGTTGACTGTCCAGAAGACGTGCCACTCTTTACCAAGCCCCCCCATAGCCAAGAGTTGTAAACAACTGACCAAATATGGCTGTAAATAAGATTGTCGTGCCAGATCCAAGTGCTACAGGCTGGTTGCCTGGGCCCACACGCAACCAGCCTGGAAGACAGCACATGGTTGGTGAAATCGAGTCGTAAGGCTGTTGTTTTCTAGCAAACATGGCAAAATGGTCTTGATATTGAATTTTTGCATGGCCAGCGGTATATGCTTTGAAAGTGAGCTTTGAAGAATACATATACCAAATTTCATGCTTTTATCACCATTTGAATTATTGTTTCACTGATCTGTTTCACTTACTGCTTAAATGCCTTAGATATACTTGCATCTTTTTTTTCTATCACTCAGTAGAATATGATCTGATACTATCCTTTATCTTAAAAACAATTACAATGTTATCTGTTGCCCTTGACCCATTACTTATTTGCTTTAATGCACTGCTCCACCGACTAACCATTTGGAAATGAATTCAAAATCGAGAAATGGGCCAGTTATCAGGAATCTGCCAATTTTCAGCTTGATAACCCATGACCAGTGGTCGACATGCTGGAATCTCAAAAATCCAATCTTTTTGCAATACATGCATGCACTGTTTCTTAGAAATAATAGGTGGAATGAGTAGTGACACTGGTCAGTGTGGACCCTGGTACTGAGTAATTTAGAACCAAAGTTTGCCATTTTTAGTATCAGTGTGTGGCAATGACTGCTCTGTCACTCACACTGGAGTGAGGTCACTTCTGGCTCTAATATAAATCATTAATTAGTGTGGATGGCAAAAAGGATTTAAAAATATATTTGAAATGCTGTTCTTGTAACTGTTTATTATGGTAAAACAGAAATTGACAGCAATGACATTTGGTTTTGCAAAAAACAAATTTATCAACAACTGTAGGTCGGAATTCAGCTACAAAATCCTGTTCAAGTGTATAGCTGTCATATGTATGTAATTTTGTCACAATCTATCGATTTTCCAGCACTGCTGAGTCTCTGCAATGCTCTCCTTCAGGTTTGTACTGCTGTGACCGGGCTGAAGCCTCAAATTGCCAGATAGCCTGTAAGCATCTCCTTCGCACCATGAATACAGACCAAGAGATCATGGAGGGTCTGATTAAAGAATGTGGGACCCAGCCCCTCCCTCAGGACCCCATGTGGCAATGTTTTCTGAGCAGAGCTCACCCTCCTTCCCCACCCGAGGATGAGACACCCCATCCAGCTAAGATGGACTGTGCCAAGCTGCACTGCTGCTCAAAGGCAAACACATCAGTCTGCAGGTGAAGTACCATGTTCATCTCATTCTGGAAGCCAGCACACCGATGCTTTATAATTGGTGGTTGTCTTGTGTAACAGACCCTGTGCTCTACTGTGACAGGGAAAAGTGTCACCAGATCAGCACCCACTGGGGCAGCCAGACATGGCAAGATTTTGATCAGCTGTGTGAGTACAACCCAATGGAGATGGAACTCATCAACTGTCTCGCAGATGTTCGAGAGCCATGTCAGCTGGGCTGCAAGGACCTCACTTACTGCACCAACTTCAACAACAGGTCAGACTTCTTCCCACAGTTAAGTTGACAGAAATTTACATACATTAATTTTGACATAACATTTCAATGTAGTTATAGTCATAGTTTTTTTACTCAAATTTCATTTACTATTAATCACATTTTAGTGTCCTGTCGTCATTTTAGTTTTAGTGTAGTTTTGGTGGACTAAAATTTACAATCAATTGATTAAAATATAATTTATAAGGGTAGGCTTTTAGCGCCTCTTGCATATTTAAGGAGAATTGTCTCATTTAATGACTTTACACTTAACTTGATGTAATCACAAGACTAGACTTTCACTCAAGTGAGTCATGGGTTCAGTTGGACTTGTGCCATTTGACTGAAAAATGCTTGATATCTTACAGACAAAGTGTGTTATAATGGCAGCACACCTAGACCACAACAATTTTGTACAGAAATCTTTTTTGTTTGTTTGTTTTGGACCAGTTTCCTTATTATTATCTCAATTTACTGTGTGTTTTGTTTGTTTTTGTTAATATTTATTGTAAAAAGCAACTTTAGAAGTTTTGTTTTTTTTGTTTTGTTTTTTTTTTTTTTTTTTTTAATTTAAGGTTCTCTTTGTGGTTATTCTGCCAAACAAACACACCTTTTGAAAGAATGTATAAATTGTAGAAATTACTTAATGTTTAAATATCAGATTTGGTCAAGTGACTTTTCTAAAACTCAAATTGTAAAGCTTAGGACTCAGGATTTAGGATTATTTCTGGAATAGAAATATCCTTTATTGTCCCATGATGGGAAGATTTCTGTGCAACAGCAGCAAAGTTGCAGTGACAGGCAATAACGGCAAACAGACTCACACAAAGAATATAAAACATATATAAAAAACAGAATAAAGAATAAAAAAAACACCGTACAGTCACCCAAAATTTCAGCATGAATACTGTGAGCAACAGCTTCATGTATGGGATGGGAGACTTTGTCCATCACTGGACATGCATCATTGCCACCAAGCCTTTTTGTTTGGCTATGAAATGTGACACATCACGAGAAAACCAGGAACAAGCTGCCACAGCAGAAGCAGAGAAGAAAGATAAAAAAAAAACACCAATTTCTGAGATAATAGCGATTTTTGTTTTTTGGTTGTTTTTTTTGTAAATATACCAGTTGAAGTCATGAAGAAACCACTCCATGCTTTAAATACTAATTTTGGAGGTTTTAAAAAGGTAAGCTTTGTGGTTGAATTCAGATTGTTTACAGAGTAAATCTGAGCTGTTTCGGAGTGTGGGGAAAACTCACAGCTGATAAATATACTGGGATTTATTGGGTATTTACACACTTTTTTATATGGTTTTGGCCAAATAGTTGCATGTTTGAAGTAAACATGTAGCTCACTGGCATCACAAAAACATCACCCTCAACCCACGCTGGTAACGGACCCCCAGCTCACTTTTGAATCACATATCAACCACCTCTGCAAGACCTCCTTCTATCACCTGTGGAACATTTCCAAAATCCTTTCCATTATTTCTCTCTCAGATGCCGAAAAGCTATTCCATCCTTTGTCTCCTCCAGACTGGACTACTGCTATGCACCTCTCATCAGGATTCCTAGCAAGAACCTGCAGAGGCTCCAGGGTATCCAAAACTCTGCAGCTCGGATCCTGATGAAAGTGCGCAAACATAAGCATATCCTCCACTCTCTCCACTGGCTTCCCGTTTCCAACAGGATTGAATACAAGATTTCCCTCCTCACACACCAATGTATCTATGGACATGTCCCCACCTATCTTAAAGAATTCTTTAACCCACAAAACACAACTTGCTCACTCCGCTCCACCCAGTCAAACCTTCTCCATATACCCAGAACCAAACTGAGGATCATGGGAGATAGGGCCTTTTGCGTTGCCACAACATGTCTGTGGAATGCTCTCCCTGACACTCAGAGGGTACACAGTCCACTGACTGTTTTAAGAAGGGTCTTAAACCGTTTCTTCTTAGAAAAATTTTTGGTTCGCTTTCTTAGATGTTTCATTTTAACACTTTTTATATTTTTTATCCATTGTAATTGCTTGTTTTGTTTTTAGTCCTTTGCAGCCCTTTGAGATCTCAAGACGAAAAGAGCATTATAAATAAAATGTATTATTATTGTTAATTATTATTATCCACCATAAAGATAGCGGTGAAAAGAGAACAACGCCAGGACTACTGGCCCGAGTAACTGAATATTTTTCAGTTACTCGGGGTGAGTTTCAGAACTTTTATTGTTTTTAGAACACTATTATGATACATAGAATGCCACCAGCATGCAGCTCTGGGCCTGTCTTGCCTAGGGCTGCACTGCTGCGGCTGTGCTGAGTGCAATATGACAGTGACGAAGCAGTGAGCAGTGGTGCGTGCCGCACTGAGTAACTGCATCTAGTAGCTGTAACATCTAAAATAAAATTATTATTTACATTGGGCTTTCTTTGGGCTGATAGAAAACATCATCTAACATGTTGTATTTATTAGATTCTGCTTATCCGAGGGAATCCCAAGTCGTTCCCAGACCAGCTGTGAAACCCTCCTGCATCTATTTAGGCATGTTTTAATTCCTCTGGAGTTCTGACCAAGATAGACCTGGGGTCTATTTTGGTCTGAACTCCACAGCAATTTTTTTTAGAACTTAATTTTTATTCATTTTTTAACAGAACAATTACACAGCCATACATCAGCAATAATTAACATAAGTGTTAAAAGTTTAGTCTTTCCGCAAATTAAACATCTCAGCATGACATTTTATAGTTTCATGTGGTTTCAGCATCACTATACAATCCTAAAAAAAAAAAAACTAAAACAAAACACTTTGGGTGGCAGAGCTAGGTACCATAAGCCAAAACCCTAACTTATTGTACCTTTACATAAATAAAGCTTTTGCTGGACCCCAACGTAGACTAAAAGTAGATTTTTGAAGTCCTAATAAATATGTTATCTTTTTCATGTGGTACAATTCCCTTACTGTTTGAACCCGGGCGTTGTAGGAGGGTGGCTCTAATTGCATCCACCTAATTGTAATGCATTTCAGGGTTGCTGTAAAAAGAACATTTAAAAGATATGATTTAGCTTGTCCTTGCAGACCAACTGGTATGATACAGAGTAATGTGTCTGGTTACATCATTTGGTATAAGCTCCTGAAAGATCTGGTTTATAGCCTTGTACATCTCATCCTAAAAGTTTTGTAGTTTAGAGCATGACCAAAAAATGTGTGCATGATTGGAGACTGCTGAGCTGCAGTTTCTCCAACACAAACTTGGTACTTTAGGATCTGTCTTAGTGAATACATTCGGGGTCCTGAAATATCTACTAATAATTTTCCATTTATATTTCCACCATGTATTTGAGTGTGTAGGCCGGTGGACCTCAGTCCAAACTCCCTCCCATGTTTTGTCAGAAAAAATTTTTGGCCGCCTCTGCCTCCCATCTTTGTTTTGTGCAAGCAGGCCTATTAAAATTCATTGACAGAAACACCTTATGCAACTTTGTTATCAACTTCTTATTCCCTTCACCTTTTTGGAATTGAGTTAGGATGTTCTCTATTGATGTGGGGTTTAGTACTCTTTCCCAGTCCCTGTGTGTAATCAGAAAAGAGCACAACTGCAAATATCTAAACAAATCACTTTTCTGGAGATGAAAGTGCCTACGTAACTCTTCAAATGACATAAGGTTGTTCCTGTTTATTAACTGAAGTAGAAATGTAAGCCCCTGTTTAGCCCATCTTGAAAAGTTTTTGTCTAAGGAGTTAGGAGTGAGGGATTTAATATGTCCAATGCTTGTTAGTATTGATAAACCTCTTGGCATCTTAAATGCAACTAGCACTTTGTTCCAAATATTAAGTGTGGTTCTAGTCCACAATGGCAACACCTTTAATGGTTCAGAGCACATTGTTTGTTCAATGTGCAGCCATCTTGTGTGAGAATCCCCTTAGATCCATGAAATTAAAGCCTTTAACTGTGCTGCCCAGAAACAGTAAAAAACTGAAGATTAAGCCCCCCTTCTGCTTTGCTTCTCAGTAGTGTTTTATATTTTATGAGAGGGCGCTTATTCTGCCATATGAATTTTGATATTATTTTATACAAGTGAATGTGGATTTCGGTATTCCAGTTGGTAACATCTGGAACAAATACAATAATCTTGGTAGAAGATTCATGCGAATGGTTTTGATGCAACCGAGGAAGGACAGCTCTTGACTACTGCTCTTGGTCCTTCTTAATTATATCTAGCATTTTACTGTAGTTAGTGCAAAACAAATCATTTTAATATCAGAGAGATATTGATCTCTATGTATTTAATGACCTCTCTAGGCCACCTTAAACCGCTTTGTTGTTTTACCCCCAATGGAATATTGTTATTCTATCCAGGGAGTGGACATTGAGAATGTGGAATCTTATAAGTACTTGGGTACAGGGGGCAGTCCTGAAGACCTTCTTTGACACTGCAGTGGCATCAGCCATCTTCTATGGGACTGTATGTTGGAACAGCAGCTTATCCACAGCTGAGAGGAAGTGGTTAGATAAGCTCACCAGGAAGGCCAGCTCTGTGCTAGGATGCCCCCTCAACCCAGTGCAGGTGGTGGGAGACTCTGGCTAAAATAACTTCACTGATGGACAATTCCTCCCACCCCATGGATGATGCTGTTGCTGAGCTGGAGAGCTCCTTCAGTGACAGACTGCTGTATCCTAGGTGCACAAAGGAGCGTCATAGGAGATCCCTCCTCCCAGCAGCTGTTAGACTCTATAACCATCACTGCTCCAACAAAATCAATGTATTTATATCCATGCTAGGATCTGTACAACTTTACCGTTTATCTATTGTCACTAACTGTAAATACTTTGTATTTTTAATGCTCAGAGACATGCACATCTTTTATCTTTTTAATTAACCAACTCAGTTGCACATTCCTCTGGACTGGAGTATTTTTTTTATAACTAGTCAAGTCAAGTTTATTTGTGTAGCACATTTCAGCAGCAAGGCAGTTCAAAGTGCTTCACATCATAAAATCATCAAAATGGTCGAGCAAATATACAACAAGATCATCGAGCAAGTATACAGCAAGAGCATTAACCAAATATAGATTAAAGTCATCAAAATCATTAAACAAATATCAATGCAACAAAATCTTAAAGATCACCAAGCAAATAACATCAAGCAAATATAGTTCAAAAATATTGATCAATGTTCCACTTACTACTAATCAAAGACAGCTCTAAACAGGAGAGTTTTTAGCCTTGATTTAAAGGAACTCAGTGTGTTGGCTGGTTTGCAGTTTTCTAGGGAAATGTTTCAGATTTGTGGTGAATAAAAACTGAAAGTTGCTTCTCCATGTTTGGTTCTGGTTCTGGGGATGCAGAGTAGACTAGAACCAGAAGACCTGAGTGGTCTGGAAGGTTGATACAATGACAACAGGTCTTTAATGTATTTTGGTGCTAAGCCGTTCAGCGATTTATAAACTAACAGAGGTATTTTAAAGTCTATTCTCTGAGCTACACAGACTCAGTGTAAGGACTTTAGAACTGGGGTGATGTGCTCTATTTTATTTATACATATTGAAAACACGAGCAGCAGTATTCTGGATCAGCTGCAGTTGTCTGATTGACTTTTTAGGCAGACCTGTGAAGACACTGTTGCAATAATCAATGCGACTAAAGATAAAGGCATGGATGAGTTTCTCTAGATCTTGTTGAGACATTTGTCCTTTAATCCTGGAGACGTTCTTCAGGTGACAGAAGGCTGACTTTGTAACTGTCTTTATGTGTCTCTGACAGCTCAGGTCCGAGTCCATCACTACACACAGATTTCGGGCCTGATCACTAGTTTGTAGTTGTAATAACTGAAGCTGCGCACTGATTCTTAATCGTCTGTCTTTATGTCTAAAGATATTAACTTCAGTTTTGTTTCTATTCAGCCAAAGAAAGTTTTGGCATATCCACGCATTGATTTGTTCTAAGCATCTGTTCAGCGCTTGGATGGGTTCAGAGTCACCTGGTGACATCATAATGTAGAGCTGTGTATCATTTGTGTAGTTATAGTAACTAATCTTATTTCTTGTTATAACCTGAGCTAGTGGGGAGATGTAGATATTAAAATGGGAGGGGCCTCAGGATTGAACCCTGGGGTACCCCACTTGTGACTTTTGTCCTCTCTGATGAGAAGTTACCTACCTAAAGAAATCCCTGTTGTTTAGGTATGATTTGAACCAATTGAGTACTGAACCAGAAAGTCCAACCCAGCTCTCCAGTCGCTTCAATAATATCTCATGATCAACTGTGTCAAATGCTGCGCTGAAGTCCAACAGAACCAATACTGTGGTTCTTCCACAGTCTGTATTCATGCGGATGTCGTTGAGTACTTTGACAAGAGCACTCCATACTGTGGTGAGCACGGAAACTGGACTGAAAGATGTCAAAGCGGTTTGTCATTGTAAAGAAGCTATTTAACCCTCTAACTAGCGTCGTAGTACCGGCGCTATGACCCAGGTGCGTCTGGAATCGAGTTACCTAACTCCACGAATATTCGCTCAATCAAAAAAAAGTCCGACGCTGCCAGAGTGCTGAGGCGCCATGCTTTCTGCCAATATATGATGTATGTGGTACATAATGGTAATTCAGAAAAGGACCACAAAAATTGCCACTTCAACAGCAGATGACGGAGGGGTGAAGGGTCGAGGTGAGCGAGAGGATTAGGCAAGTGACAGATCTGTGGGGGGTTTTGTGGTGACTATCAAGAGTATTTCTGCGTATTTCTGCTTGTGTTTGCATGTACATGAGTGTGCCTGAGTTTTTGTATTTTTCTCTTTTTGAACTGCTGGAACTTTCTTATTATGTGCAATACCCATTAACTAAATGTTGAAAGGTCAAGTTCAAATACTCCTGGGAAAAGGTACCAAAGCTCAGACTTAGAGTATTTCCTGACAATTTTACAGCCAAAACAAAATATGATTTTAGCGTCGGTAGAAAAAAGGTTAACTGTTGAAACACAGCTTTTTCAATAATTTTACAGATAAATGGAAGGTTAGAGATTGGCCTGTAATTCTCCAGATGGGATTTGTCCAGATTACTCTTTTTTTTATCAACGGTTCAATAACTGCTGTTTTTAAAGCCTGGGGGTAAACACTTGATGAGAGGGATGAATTTTCTATTTGAATCAGGTCAGATGCAATGACAGGCTGAACTTTTTAAGGAAGGGTGTAGGTAGGTTATCAAGACAGCAGGAGGAGGAGTTTAATTGATTTATAATTTCCTTTAAGCTTTTAGAATTGAGTAGTTGAAATGTGGCCATTCTCTCTACATTTGTTATGTTTGGGCAAAGCATCGTTATTGGATTTGGTGTGGATGTGCAGATTAACCCTCCAATTTTTTTGAATTTTCTCTGTAAAAAAGTTGGCAAATTCATTGCAGGCCCTGGTAGAGTGGAGTTCAGGTGGTAAAACCACAGGAGGATTCGTGAGCCTTTCATCTGAGGTAAATAAACATGAGCATTGTTGATGTTGTGGCTGCAGATGTGGCCATCACATCATGTGATTCTTTCATCTATTTATTTTCACTGATAACGGAGTTCATTTGAGAAGTTGGTGTTTTAACAGAAGAGTGGAGGCCTTTGTTTTCTTTTACCAAAGTCTCCATTTGTTGTTGACAAGTTGGTGTGCTTGGTGTGTTTTGTTATTGTTTTTATTCAGGTTAAGATCCGTCGAAATAACTGTCAATATATTCCTCTAACTCATCCAGAACGTTGTAAAAGGATGAATCTGAGTGTAGAGAATATGTACCTTTAAAGATATGGGTCTAGTTGTTGGCAGCTGGACCTGCAGGCTGGGTGTGGCACTAGGAAGTTAGTACTGGTAGCTGAGGGTGTTGATCAGATGGCTGCATCGAGGGATCGCTGATTTGAGGGCTGAATCCAAGCTTCCCACACCAAAAGATCACAGCTGGATTCATTGTGGATATTCCTTACAGTCTCAAAAATGCTGTCACATGGCTTTTCTCAACTGGTGCTCATGCTTTTCACTTATTCTGACATGACTTGTGTTTGTGGGTGTGTGTTTACAGGCCCACAGAGCTGTTCCGCAGCTGTAATATGCAGTCAGACCAAGGTGCCATGAATGACATCAAGCTATGGTCCAATGGGACGATCAAGATGCCCTTTATGAACATCCCTGTCCTGGACATCAAGAAGTGTCTGCCAGACATGTGGAAGGCCGTGGCCTGCTCTCTGCAGATCAAGCCATGCCACAGCAAATCCAGAGGGAGCGTCATATGCAAGTATGTCTACTGATCATTAAAATATCAGACTCGAAGAAAAAATGTAAAATGTCATTTATCAGCAAATTATGGTTTTTTTCTGTTTCCTTTGGAGCACTTTTCCAAAATCCTTTGTATGTTGTGCTGTCTTTTTATCTTCTACTGCCATTTTTCTAACATCTTATTAAGACCAGGAAGTTGTGGCAGAGGTAAAGCATAAAAATTACCCCTCATCTTGACAGACTTGAAGAGAAACATTGTCCATTTAGGAGAGGAGCAAAAGAGCAAGTGGGGGAAACTTTAAGCCTTCTCCTCCCTCAATCATAATCGGGAATGTGGATTTCTGGTAAAGAAAAGGGATAAGGACATGAAGAATCTATTACACAGCACGTTTCTTTGTTTGTTTGTTTTATTGGACATGGCTGCACAAACAGATTCCTCTCAAACTGGCTTTAGGACTAGAAAGACAGAGAGGCTTGACATGGCAGAAAAATACATAATGCTGTCAGGTATGCTTGGCTTCCACTCTGCTGCAGTCATTACAAAAGGGGATTTCTGCCCACTGGAACAAACAAGAATAGTGACAGTAATGACATTTGGAGCAGAATTACAGAAATTTCACAGCCATGCAAGCAGGACATATCTCTGTATGAGCTTGCTTGATTTAAACTGAAGTCTTTCTAGTGCACAATAAAATGGTTGCACTTCGAATAACTATGTGCTGTCATGTTTAAAAATTTTGACAGGGACCCAGTTGTGTTTTGACAACTTTACAACTTTTCTTATAATTATCTCTTAATTCAATTCAATTCAGTTTATTTATATAGTGCCAATTCACAACATATCGCCTCAAGGCACTTTTGAATTCAGTCACACATACATTCCAATTGATCCGAATTATCAAACTGTGCATTAAGTTCAGTTCATTGTTCAAATTAGGTTCAAAGCTTTTCTATCTAAAGCCCCGTTTACACAGAGCCAGTTTTTAGTAAAACCATAACATTTTTATTGTAATCCAGCTGCATGTTTACATGTCTTTAGGGATCAGAGTCTCTGATGCTGGCACTTTTTGAAACCAGGTCTCAGTGTGGAACTTTTTGGGAACACCCCCCTGGGAGGTGTGAAGTACTCCACAGATGTGAAAGCGCACATGCGCAGAACACATGGCTGCAGGATTTGTTCTACACACGCACAGGCAGAGAATAACAAAAACAATGGCGGAGTGGTCATCAGTCGAGCTACTGCTGCCAACAATTAAACATTTTCTCTCTCCTACTATCAACTTTTCACTTTTCATTAACATAAAAAGTGCTCCTACATCAGTCCTTGTGTTTCTTTTTGTGTATCTACTCTGTCTTCTCAAACCCCCAGTTGGTTATGGCAGATGGCCGCTTAAATAGAGCCAGGTTCTTCTGGAGGTTTCTTCCTGTTAAAAGGGAGTTTTTCCTCTCCACATGCATGCTCGGTATGAGGGATTGCTGTAAACTCAACGACACCATGCAAGGCATTGTCTACTGTTGCGACATGTTCATCCAGGAAGAGTGAATGCTGCAAGTCAATAACTTGATGCTCTGCTGGGTTTGCTTGGAAAACTTTTTAAACCAATTTCAATAATAAACAAAACTTATTGTACTGTTTGATAACTGGGATTAATTGGAACATATGTGTGCCTGAACTGAAATAGCAATTTTTGAAAAGTGCCTCGAGACAATATTTTTTGTGAATTGGTGCTAAATAATTGAACTGAATTTAGTTGAAAATCAAACTGAATTTGTTATGTTTTTTCCTTTGTAAAGTAAGGGACTTTTACTTGCTGATTTAGACCTTTGAACATAAAGTTTGAGATCCCGTTTTATACCTTCACAGCTATGAAAACATATGTACAATTATTATGCTATTTTTGAGTTGCTCATTCATTGATTAAAGGGGAGGTTTATGCAAAATCAACTTTTTTATGCTTTAAATCATGTTATAATGTTATTCCCTCATCAAAAACATACCTGGAGTGTTGCATGCATGTTTGAGGAATCCTTGAATCTCCAATGGCAGCCATTCAGGAGTGCCTTAACGACTGCTCATACAACGCATCGCCTATTTACCCGAAGCTCCGCCTTGGAGATTCAGTCCCCAGCCGAGCACCAGCCCCAAAGACTACCCCCCGCCACTCTCCCCCACAGCTCCACTAGTCTAGCGGCAGCAGCAATTAGCAAACACCTGGTGGAACTGTGTGTCTGCTGGGTTTATCATGCAAACACTCCTAAGAACAGTTGTAAATCGCATCATGCAGAAGAAGCATTATTGTGATGATGTGCTGAAGGCAAAGTGCAGGAAAGGGTAGGAGGTTCGGAAAAAGACAGAGGCCAATTTCAAAGAGTCAGATATATGATATGAAGTCAAATTTTTACAGCAATTTTTTATAACAACTGAAAGTAACATAGTTACTTGATAGTGCCATAAAATGGCAATATGTGCCTGGAAAATACGTAATATTCACATTTAAACAATCTGCATGTCAGATTTCAATCAGCTTGTCTTTTCTTTTAAATTTTCTTTTGTTCTCAGGTCAGACTGTGTAGACATTCTGACCAAGTGTGGGGACAAGAAACGCTTTCATGAAGGACAAACCCCAGAGAGGCTCTGTGAGGTGCTGTCTCCCATTGATGACCCTGAACGTTGCATCCCTCTCCACAGATATCTCAGTAAGTTGCTGTTTATGATAACTTATCTTCAGAAAGAGCTAAACTATCCAATCCAGTGTTTGGAAGGAGCTATTCTTTACTTTAGTTATATCAAAGGAGCTTCTTTTAGTCATGAACATACTGACAAGCTTTAGCCACTTTGCCAATTTTTTCTTTCCAGTCAATGGTTACTGGAAAAGTGCCACCAATATTCAATTAACTGGATTCATTTAACTGTCTCCTGTCAAACTAATTACATTTGTTTTTTTAGGAAAAATGTTATTTTGTACTTTTGTCTGTGGTGTGGTAGTGGAACAGCATAGTGTGTCAGTCTGTCAGTCACCATTTCTTTCTGTACTGATATACTGACATGGAAATCCCAGGAATCCAAATATAGCCATGGGTAAATTAAGCACTACCTTTAAAGGCAATAACTTGTATCAGCTATTTTTTGTTTTACTCTCTTCTTTATAAAATTGTTTCAGTTGAGAAGTGAAACACTTTATTTTTTTTAAATGTGCAACCTTTTGGATTTAAGTAATACAGTCAGAAGATGTACATCAATATTCACAAATGAAGCCTATTAAAAAGAATAACTGAAACAAAGAATAAAATGCACATCATGCACATCAGTCACACAGGATCTGGAAATGGAGACAAATCTGGCCAGGATAGACTGTGGCAGAAGCAGTTAAAGCAGCGCTTGTGGAGAAGCGGCTACTTCTAGAGATAGATAAATGGGAGGCAAAGGGAGCAGCAGCATCTCCTGCTTTGGTTGAGAACAAACTTGTAGCAGTACAAGACTCTTTGACTGAGGTGGAAAATAAAACATCTGAGATGTGACAGGAAAGCTGTGGGTAAAAGGAGGGTTGGCTGGGGGCAGAAGAGGAGGATGCTGAGATTGTTCCTGAACTGACCCTATTGAATAACATGTTCAGTTCTTTTGCTGTGTCCAGGCTTCCATCTATCAAATCTTTACTGTTATTGAACCCTGTGATCCTCTTAAGCCCTGACGACACATCTCTGATATTGTTCCTCTTTAGTTTGCTCTCCAGCTTCTTCCTGTCCTTCTCCTTGCTGTCTCTAATTTTGACTTTGAGTTGCTTCTGTATATTCCTCAAAATTTCCCTCCCTCCCTCTTTTTTTCTTGTTTAACAGTTCCTTCAAGTCTTTGGTGATCTAAGGTTTATTATTTGGAAAGCATCTCACTGTTCTGGTGAACTCAGAAGTTTATATAGTGGGTCACACACTCAGTCATAGCATTGATGTCCCCTCCATGTGGCTGGCACAGAGAAATCCAGTCCGTAGCCTCAAAACAACCCTGCAGGGCTCTGGTTTCCTGTGACCACTGACTGTCTCGCAGTTCTTTTCTTTACAGATTGCCGCTGACCAAGGAGTTTATATTCCAAGGAGATAAAAAGGATATTGTGATCTGATTTTTCTCAAAGGAGGTCTTGCTTTGGCGATATAGGAATCCTTGACATTTGCATGAAACAAATCCAACCTCTTGTTATCTCTGGTAGACCAATTTAAGAAATAAAATTTATAAAGCAAGCCAGATATATGTGTCCAAATCCCATCTTACAAATGAATATTCTCTGGGAATTATCATGAGACTTGTTTCAAAGTCACATGCTTTCCAGGTGTTTTTCTACCCATATTATTTAAATTTGAATGTATTTAATGAGAGACAGTGCGTATTAATCAACATGAGTATTTTAAACAGTCATGTAAATATGCCAGATTTAGCCAGAAGTACTAATTTTCTGTTGTTGTCCAATGGGAGATTGATGGTAAGAATAAAAAAAAAAAAAACAAATGACACATACATGGACAAACACATTCACACACCATATCATTTCCTAGAAATGAAAAGAATTGATTAGTATTAAAACAGGGAAGCAATTATAAAAACATGATAACATCCATTAAAACAAGCCCAAAACAATTGTTTGTTCAGACATGTTCATTCAAAACATGAGTGCAGTTTTGACAGTTTAAAAGCCATACTTTAAATGATTTTCTGAAAATGTACAATGATGTGATATTTCTCAGTTCTAATTCCAAGAGTGTGATGCTCAGACTTTTTCAGTCTGAGCATCAGCTGACTGAAGCTGACTGAAGGAGCTTTTCCTAAATTCCCCTGCCAGCTGCTCCTGTGGTCATATTGGATTTTAACTGAATAAAATCTTTTCAAGGTGGTGGCGCCAGCCCAAGAAGCACTTTGTATAGATATCTGAATAGATGATCATATTGCCCCAACTCAGAAATATATACTTACTTAATATTTTACAATGATGATATGAATTAGATTTCTGAGTTTTAGATTAGTTTTAGATTCAGAGTTTTCAAAGTCTGATTGTAAAATCTTTCTATAGGCTATATTGTGGTCCCTCTCTCCTATATGCGAAAGAGTTATGGCGTTTAAGTAGACATTTGAACATTCTAATGTCAGATTATTTCTATTTTGTCTTAAATTACAGAAATTTAAATTCTATTTTACTTCTTATTTTTTAACCTAAATGTTTTTACCCCCATACTTGTCCAGCAACTGTAATGATTGAATCTAGCTCTCTACTTACACACTTTGAAAAGAACATGCAGACTGTTTGACTTAGGGGTCCAGCATGGTCCAACTGAATTTGAACTGTCAACGCGCAGTCACGTGGTTTTCGGCTGTTCATTTTCACACAGATCTTTCATGGTCCACAAGACACACCGAGCCTAGATCCTGTGAAACCCTTCCCGCTGCTGTATACGTCATGATGTTTTGCCATATGTGAGGTTTACAATGGTACAGTAAACACAGCGATCATGGCAGAGAGGATCAACTATTGCCAGTTCACAAGTTTGGAGGAGTGGGAGGAGGAAATATAATTAAGATTTTCCAGCTCATAGTTAATGAGCTGGAAAATCTTGTTTTATTTTCCATGTTATTAAAAAATAAAAACAGAAGGCGTTCTCCGGCTGCATCAGACCCGAACCGAGCAAAGGGAGTTTAATGTTTCAATACATACTTCCTTCGCCCCTTGGACAATTGCTCTTCAAAACTATCTGTCCTGCTCTGTGGCTGAAAAACTGGCTTCTGTAATTTGAGTAGTTGGGGCTATTTTCCACATAAATATACACACCTATGAAATTTTGAACAAGTACAAAATAGTTTTGCATAAAAAGGGGGGCAAAAAGTTCGCCAGAGGGGTTGTGACAAGGGGCGGACAACATGAAGCCGAGAACAAATAACCCAATTTTCATCATGCAGCTGCAACAATGAGAACTGATTTTGGCAGTTCAGCTGGACTATCTTAACATTAAGATCGAGACTTTGATGTTTTAGCCACTGACAAACTGGCACCATTGTTGATAACAGCTTCTCTGCACCGTGTTGCTTGTGTTACGGTCCTATCCCACCTCCCCACCCCTCCGGCTCATTTATTCTACAACTTTTGTCTTTGATTGATTTTGGAAATAGAGCCACAACATTAGGCTTGGTATATGGAAAAAAAAGGAGGAAAAAAAACAAAAACAGGCAACTGGCAGAACACACAGTGAGGTGGGCCTACCTGGTGATGTTGGTTCAGAGTTGCAAGAGAAGTTGGCAGTCCGTTGGTTAGGGCCATCTCACACAGTCCATCATCACGTCAGATGCTCAGTTCAATAGTTTTTCTCTTTTAGTTGTAGGCTTTCTCTTTTTCCCAACCCCCACCAAATGTAATTTCCCAGTGGTTAAAAAGTGGCAGGTATGTGAACTCCCTGGTGCAACACTTCCTTAGCGTTCAGCCAGCTTTTTTCCAGAAAAACCCAAAACAATTTTTAAAAAAATAAGTAAAAAAAATACTTCAGCCCAAAATCCGATGCTCCCCTCTGTGTTGATCCTTCCCGAGGTGAAGGTTTCTTTTGTAGAATCCTTCCCACACTGTACTTTCTTTTATTTTTCTTCTAGATGAAAACTCTGCACAACACACATAATAAATAATTATTTACATTTTTTGTAGTTGCCTGAGTTTACTTTGATGACTTGCACTGAATTGAATCAGCCAGGAATGCATAGTCCAGACAGTAGCTGCTGACAGCCAGCCTCAAGCACATTTCCAAATGTTCATCAGTCATGGTGGAACGGTATTTGGACTTAATGATCTTCATGTAGGAAAAGGCTGACTCACATAAATAAGTGGAGCCGAATAATGCAGTCAAGGAGGTAGCACATTTCCTCATGTTGGGGTACTTAACCTCTGTGAGTCAGTTCCAGAACTGTCCATGAGCTCTGGACTTCAGCTCAATGTCAGCTTGTAGAGTCAAAATCTCATCTTCCACTCCAGAAGAGTTCAAGTGAAACAGTGTTGCAATGTTTGATGCGAGTGAATCAACCTCAGCATCTTCCTGAAAAGGATAGCACATGAATGTAGCGACTGGTTTGAGCTAAGAAAAGTCTTGAAAGCGTTTGTCAAACTCTGACAGACAAACGTTCATTTGCTCCATGTAGCTGCACTGTCAAGTTGCTCACGGACCTTCCCTTGCGTCTCCAGCTCTGACTCCAGGTTCTGGAATCATGGCGCTGCAGCTTTGAGGCTAAATGTTGCATCTTTCGTTTGAAAGCGTGAACTGAGCTGATCATATTGGTCACTGTTTTGTCTTTTCCTTGCAGCTCAAGGTTAAGGTCATTCAACAGGTTTGTCACATCAGTTAAAAATGCCAAGTCCAACAGCCACTGACCATCATTTAGTTGCTTGTATTCTGCATGTCCAGATACACGGAAAAACTCTTTAATCTCCAGACAGAGTTCTCGAAATCTTTGGAGGAATTTCCCACGACTAAGCCATCTCACGTCAGTATGTAGCAACAACTCAGAGTGGTCGCAGTCAGCCTTCTCCAGATGTGCATGGAATAACCGTCTTTGAAGAGATCTGGCTCAAATAGAACAGGTGATCTTTGTCGCCACATCCATGATCTCTTTCATGTTGAGCATTTTAGCGCATAACGCTTGTTGGTGGATTATGCAATGGTAATTCAAGAAGTCTGGGAATGCATCGTCCTGCTTGCACTTTGCAATAAATCCATTCACAGGTCCAACCATTGCAGGTGCTGCATCTGTGGTGATAGACACCAATTTGCACACCAGGAGCTGAGTTTTCTCGATAAAGTTTTTAAACGTCTGAAATATGTCCTCTCCTCGCGTCTGTTCTTTCATGGGAAGTGCTGTCAATAGCTCCTCTTTTGCAGTGAGATCACTAAACACCATACGAATGAAAATGCACATCTGGGCTGTGTCACTCACATCTGGGAGAAACACTCACAATCTGCGATGTCCTTCCACATTTGCTGGGTTAAATCCTCAGCAATGGCTTCACAGCGCCGTGTAACTGTATGTCTTGACAGCTGCAGAGCTTTGATTGAAAATATCTCTGCCTTATTTTTAGAGTCCCGGAACAATGAGTCAGCTGCTTCAACGAATGCTTCTTTTACCATCTCTCCGTCTTGGAAGGACTTATTGTTTTTAACAATGACGTCACTCACCCGGAACGACGCTTCGGTGGCGGCTTTTGCTTTTCAAGTTTGAGTGAAAAATGACTGCTGTCCGGACAACTGGGATTTTAGTTCCTCCACCTTTCTCTTTCTCAGCTGGCTTTTCGGTGGGAAGCCGATGTCGTATTTTCCATGAACAGTCCGAAAATGCCGCTCCAAATTTCCCTCCTTTGTTATTGCGACGGTAGACTGGCAGATGAGGCAAACACACTTCGAAAATGACATCGTGAAAAAAAAGTCCACCTCCCATTCCGTATGAAAGTGATATGTTTTTGCCTTCTTACTTGGTCCAGCTTTCTCACTCATTTTGATCACCATATGTTTTAGCAAGGGCTTAAAATCTGAGTTAATTCGCTAACTAGCTTGTAAGTTTTGCTGTGCTAGCGCCGTCGTTTACGCATGAGCGGTGACCTAAAGGTCAAAATTCAGTTGTCATCTGATTGGTTGCCCTGTATGTCAATTAAGTAACGGGATGTTTGATAGGCTGACAAATACTTTTTTTTACCGTCACGCTGCGATCGACCAGTAGATCGCAATCGACGTAATGAGCACCCCAGGTCTAGTGTTGTATAGTGTTTTCTACATTCAAACTGCAAAGGGTGCAATTAAAATAGAGAGTTAAGATGTACATAATTTGTTCAGAAATCAGCTTTTCTATATTTGATACAATTGGAAGAATACTTATGGGTCTGTTGTTGATCATCTCTCTTCGTCCAGTTTAAAAGTTGGTGCAATTAATGCTGTTTTCCATGTTGAGGGAAAGATTCCTTCCTTAATTGAAGAATTTATAATATTACCGATGAAAGGGATGAGACTGTTATTTGCTTCTTAAAACACAGTGTCCGAAATATAAATATATTTTACCCATGATGATTTCAAAGTTGAAATTACCCATTATATTTTAGAGCATGTTGCTTCTTGAAAGTTTAATATGGGGGCATTGATGTTTAGTGGTGTCTCAGAATAATTAGTCCTTACTTAAAATTATTATTTTTGTTGAATTGATGCAATATTTATTAAATGCATTAGCAACTAAACCAGAATCATCATATAATTTGTGATCTATTTAATTCTATTGGGGACTTTTAGTTATTGATTACCCTGTTAATTTCTTGGAGGTTCTTTGTGCTACATACATACATACATACATACATACATACATACATACATACAGTAAGTTCTGCCAGATCTCTTTAGTGTTTCCTTAATAGCATCAATAAAAAAGGTTGCCTTTGCCTTTATGAGCTCTTTCATGACTTTATTTCCTAGTCTAGTAAGTAAATGTCTGTCCTGTTCCTTTCTGCTCTTAAGTGCCATTTTAAGGATATGATCTCTTTGTTTCATAAGTAACCATATCTTCTTATTTAACCATGGTAGATACTTTTTTTTGCCAAGTTTGCATGTTACCTTTCTCATAAAACTATTTATAGTTGCTTTAAGTTGCGATGGACCGGCAGCCTGTCCAGGGTGTACCCCGCCTCTTGCCCGATGACTGCTGGAGATAGGTACCAGCACCCCTCGCGACCCTGTGTGGATTAACGTGATGGATAATGGATGGATGGATGGATAGTTGCTTTAAGTTGTACCATGAAAGAACTACAGCAATTGTCCATATTATCATCCTTGAAATGTTGACCCCAATCTATTTCCCTGATGGCATTTTCAAGGTTATATGTTTCATTTCATGTGATAAATGAAATCTGTTATCACAAATTGACTGAGGTTTTTCATTTTTACAGCACCCAGTTCACTTGGTAACACCATAGTTGAGGAGATCATCCATCCATGCAACCCTAATCCATGTCAAAGCAACCACTTATGCCAGGTCAACAGAAAGGGATGTCTTGATGAAATCAGTTGTCAGCCATATCTCTGTGTGCCAGGTAAGACGAACTCCTGCTGTTTTTCCTAGCTTTTAGGTATTCTAGCTTGTGTCTGAGATCTTAGTCTGTTTCAGGTTGTAAAATGGGTGAGGCTTCTGAATTCCTGGTGCAGCAGGACGCTCTTATCCAAGTTCCGACACGTGATGGTGCTCCCGGTTGCCACGAGATGTGCAGCTGTGGCTCAAGTGGGCGTCTGGAGAACTGCGTTGAGATCCCCTGTGTGGAAATGGACAAGGACTGCATTGTAGAGGGGCAACGAAAGAGTGAGCAATATCTTTACTTTCCAAATCCCTTGATAAGTCTTAAAACTATGGGTTAAATAGAGTGTGTGTATGTTCTATTCAAGTTCAATCAGCGATTTTGAAAACGCTGCGAATTAAAGACTTTAGATCATGGGTGTCAAGCTCAAGTCCTCAAGAGCCGATGTCCTGCCAGTTTTAGATGTGTCTGTGACCCAACACAGCTGATTCAATGAGCCATCATTTGATTCAGGTGTGTTGAACCAGGTAAGAACTAAAACATGCAGGATACTGGCTCTTTAGGGCTGACTTTGAACACCACTGCTTCAGATGTTCTGCCATTAGATACAAGTCCATTTCTTGGTGTTACTCTTACCACTTAATTGTGAGAGATTGTTTTATCCCTGATTTTCATTTACACGGTTTGAACATTTTCCTGCAAAAGGAAACACCTTATAAAGAAACCAAATAATGAATTTCTACAGAGATATTGGCTTCCAATTGTATTTTTTGATTTCTTAATGAAATACCTGTATTTCTAAAAAAAAATGTCATGGCCAATAATAAATTGTCAGGTTTTAAAGAACTGCATGACACTTGTCTCTTCGTGCTGCTAGAATGAGACTATGCTTTCAACCACCTGGAGCTTGAAAATACAGTGATCTAAAACTGGCAGAAGAACTTAGTTCAGTCATTGTTACTTAGGCGCCTTTCTCCTTTGAATGCTGTGTCTGAGGCAGGGCAGATTTGGGTCCATGTTAGTCGTCTTAAATGTCCTTTCATGTTAGTCGTCTTAAATGTCCTTTACACTTTTAGAAGGATAGAAGGGAAAAAGGCTGGTGCTTCAGCAAGCTCATCCCAGGCTATGTGTACATAGAGTTGGAACCAAATATGCGTATCAAAAGCTACATGAATCAATTTAATGTCACGGTCCATTAAATCAGTCAGGTTTTTTTGGTCAGTTAGGATTCCCGAAAAGATTTTTCTTTGCTAAATCCCAGAATAATGTGAGAAAGACAGATAAACCCATGGCTGTAAGATAGTCCAGCACCAAACAAAAGAGACCTCTTCCCCACCTACTCATGAACCTAGACCCCTAAAACACTAGGCAGGCATCAACCCACTGCCTTAGCTAGAACTGAGACAGACCAAAGGAGGGGGGCACAAAACCATTCTACCAACCCGACCCATCAGCCAGCAGCATAGTGGGCTACACAAGAGAGTAAAACAGTCCATGTCCCAACCCTGCTTCAGTGCTGGCAATTGCAGTAACCCCATGCCAGACCCAATGCAGGGCAGCACCAAAATGCTA
Organism: Anableps anableps; assembly: GCA_014839685.1. NCBI lineage: Eukaryota > Metazoa > Chordata > Actinopteri > Cyprinodontiformes > Anablepidae > Anableps > Anableps anableps. Next base: position 32,163,790 of record CM026082.1, read on the forward strand.
AGCAGAACTTACTGCTGCCAAATCTTACCTCAGTAAGATTTTATCACACATTGAATACTGTTTCACAACATGATCGTTTGCTTGTATTACAGCACTAAAACCAGTTAAACAGATTTACAAAACTGCAATTAAAGTATTTAATAGGAGGCCACAGTCATGTCATATTTGCCTAATTTTAGACAAATATTTTAAGTTTTGAGAATTTCCAATTGTTTAAAAAAGACTGTCTTATTTATAAGTCAATATAAATATTATTTATAAGACCCCTGTCCCCTAGGGGTGGTGGGTAAGGCCTCACCACCCATTTTATTAAAGGGACAGTATTATGTAAAATCGACTTTTTTAAGCTTTACATCATGTTATAATGTTATTCCCTCATCAAAAACATACCTGGAGTGTTGCCTTCATTCTTTCATGCATGTTTGAGAAATCGTCTACTCTCCTGTGACAGCCATTTGGCTGTGCAAAACGACTGGGTTGATACAGCTCCATCTTTGGCTTCCGAGCTTCCACCTCACAGACCACGCCTCCGCTATAACTTCCCCACTCACCCTCTTCAGACTAGCCAGCAGCAATTAGCAAACACCTGGTGGAACTGTGCAGCTCATTATACAAGCTACTTCTCAGTGCAATGCTGCTAAAAACATTGTTAAAGGGTTAATAGAAGAGCGCTGTTGTCATGACTCCTGAAGGCGGAGTATGGGAAAGAACTGGACTTTCTTATAGAGACAGAGGCCCAGTTTCAAGGCGTTTAATCACAAAGTCAAATTTCTTTTAAGTCATATTTGATATATACAGCAGTTTTGTAACAACTGAACGTAACATAGTTTCTTGATTGTGCTATAAAATGGCACTATGTGCCTGGAAAATACATAATACTGCCCCTTCAAAAAGCCAAATAGTATAAATAGAACTAAGTGGGGACTGTGAGGTTCAATTGAGAAAATCTTCCTTTTTGCAGAATGTTTTATGTAGGTGTAGATGTAGGTGCTGGAATACATTACCTGTTACCATTAGAAAGAGCGCCACCTCTCATCTCATGATGAAAAAGCTGATAAAAACGTTATTAAAGGGTCAATAGAGGAGCGCTGACTTCTAGAAGGTGGAATTTCAGAAAGAGCAGGGGTTTTTAAAGTGACAGAGACCCAATTTCAAGGTGTTAAATTATGAAATCAAATTTCTTTTAAGTCATATTTGATATATACAACAGTTTTGAACAACTGAATGTAACATTATTAACACTATGTCCCTGGAAAATACATGATACTGCCCCTTTAAAGTCTTTATTTTTCCAGTTTTTAATGTGTTTTTGGTTTTCTCAGAAGTGAAGATATTTGTTTCCAAATCACAAATCATGTTACCAACAAGGTAAAGTGAGGGCACACTGGGACTGTATACTCTCGGCTTTTTGATACAGCTAATATCTGTAACTGTAGCTAGCTCAATGTCCCATTTGCTGGCTGAACATATGTGAATATTTAAGTCTAGAAATTTTCTTGGTTCTGCTGAATTTTCAGTAATTTTTTAGATCATACTGTATGTTTATTAATGTTAACATAAACATTTTCCTTTGTTCTGAAAGCAAATGCGTTGAAAAAAATCTGTTCACGTGTATTGATCATTCTGCCTTGAACGCCCTTTAGGTTGAATAGGCTGAATAGGCAACTAAGTGACCAAAGGTTTGGCATATATTGATCAGTTTCAAAGATTTAAATGTGTAAGAATTACAGCATGACCATTATTAGAAGTATATTGAGTATAACACAAACACTGGTTTGTGATTGTTAATGGGATAATGGGCATAATGGGCCACATTATTACATTATCATTTTTAGAAAAGAGCTGCCTTTCACATTTTGTAATTTTCAATGCAAAATGTAATAATGTTATTACATAATGAGGCAGAAACTATTAGAAAATGTGTTTATTTAAAATGTTTATTTTATATAATTCGTCGATTATTACATAATGCGGTTTTAATGATGTTTTATGACATTTTGAAGCCAGATTGTCTTACATTTTTACACCACATACTGTGGTGCTATACCATGTTTTACAGTTGTCAAAACTTTAGATTTGACAGAACCAGACTCAATGCCTTTTACTGACAAAAATTCCTAATGATAAGCTACAGCAAGCTGATGTTTCTTTGGAAGGGATTTGGTGGTGTTCTTGAACTTTTTTTATGATCTCTGTAAAGAATTTGAGTGTGGTTTCCTACCTCATACTCCAAACATATTCCAAGGGCCCAATTTGGCATATACACTCAGGATAGTGTTTGATAAAGTGATGTTTAGGTGTCGAATTATTATGTGGACACAAGTACACGAACCACTTGTGGTGCTCTTTTATGAGATGTTTTAAAAATACGGTCATGTCACATGTTACACACTGGGAAAACCCAATATTACCAATGGCTACCAAAGCAAGAACAGATGGCAGTGCCTGTAACCCTCTGGTACAACATCAAAAATCAGAGGAATGTTCCAAATGAGGCATAATGTCTGACTGGCGTTGAGGCCACTCCAAGTACAAAACAAGTTTATGTGAGTTGGCCCATTCTGTTTTATCCATAAAGCCATGTTTAAATGCAATGCTTTAAGTGAAAAAAAAATAAGGGACAATACTGCTAATTTCATAAAAATATGGAACAGAATCATGCATAATATATTTTTTTATATAAATCTGTCTATCGATCTATAGATCATTAGTTTTATATCTTTATCATTAGTTCTAAGTGAGATTCACATGTATCAAATTCAAAGTGTCTTGGAGTGCATAGTAACTAATTACTTTTACGCAGTTAAATATAGTTGTAGTAGTAACTTTTTGGAGAAATTGTACTTTTAAAAGAAGTTTTTTTTTGTTGTTGTTTTTTTTTTTTTTTTTAACGTGTTCTGTTCGGCAGTGTGATGCTCAGGATTGTTGTCTGAGTGTCAAGGTAAGGCCCTACAGATTTACTTTCACAAGCAGAATATTACGGGTTTCGCCATGATGTTCCACTTGATATCGATATGAAAATATATTAGAAATTACTTTGGGTTTATTTCAAATGTAATAGACACAAAGACGAAAGAGAAAGGAAAGAGAGAAAGATGGAGAAAAGGTTTAAAAGGAAAGAAGGAGATAGGACGAGAGGAGAGAATAAAGCATAGAGAGAACACAAGTCCACACCTCTGAAGTCTGCCCCTAGACCTGCGGAAAGAGGGAAAAAAAACAAAACCAAGAAACAAACAACATATACATATATAATAATTACAGTTATAATATCAATGGAAAGTACACGGTACAAGGTAATAGAAGATGTATTTACTGTTAACCGCAGCCCAACTGAGAGTGTATCTGACAACCACCTGAATCTAAACACCTGTGTGTGTGTGAGTGTGCTTGTATCTATAAGGTTTCTCCATAAGAATGTTCAATAGTGGGTGTGGGGGCCCACAGACCCACCCCCCAAGACATGAGGAAGACTGGAACCACAGACACCCAGCGGTCCCCCAAGCACAGACCCCCCCCACAGAACAGCAGAGGAAAGCCCCGAGTGACCCCAAGGCAGCCACAGTGCAGAAGCCCCAGGGGGCTACACCAATGAGACCACAGGCCCCACCAGCAACACACTATCCTGGAGCAGATCCGGCCATGGACACACAGACCCTCCCCCCGAGGGCACCCCCCCCCAAGCAGGGGCTCGACCGAGCCAGGGCACCCAGGCCCTGGCAAGCAGCCACTAGGGTGAGCCGGCACATACCCCATCCCCAGACACCAAGAGCCACCAATGCACCGGCGGGCAGAGGCACCAGCCATCGGAGGGGAGTGTGATGGGGGGAAGTAGACCCCGCATTTTTAGTGGGGGCCCCAAGATGATCCAGTAGAGGGGGCAGCCTAAAACATAACCTGACAGATAAACAGCCACACACAAACACAATCACACATTCCCACCCTCGTGCTCAAACACAGACATTCATACCCACTCGCCCAACATAAACACACAAAAATTGGACATCATACACCCACTCCCAGTCCCCATACACACTCTATACTCTCAGGTCCATGTAATGTCCCCACAGACAGGGCTACCCATCCCTGAACCCAGGAGATGGTCCCCTTCTTTCTGGGATGGAGAAGAGCAGACAACCCAACCCTCTGCAGCAGAACAGCCCATTAGCCTGCATGAATGCCAGGCACCCGAATAACCGGCACTGACCCCATCCAGAGACCAGGCCAGAAAGAGCCCATACAGTTCCAAAGAGCCAGCCAACCAGAGCAGCCCCTGGGCGAAACAGCCCCATCCCCCAAGCAAACCCTAATCTTAACCTCGCGGACCTCCACCCCCACCAACAAGCCTTGACATGGCTCCCCCAAAAAGACTATCCCCAAGCAGCACACAAACATCGAACATGCGCCCCCAAACACAGATGCCACGAATCTCCTATCCACAGGGGGGCAACCCCACAGGAGAGCTCCAGCCCCGAAAAGCCGATGAGAATACACCCATACAGTGCAAGCCGAGCACACATCCCCCACTTCAAGAAAACCCTGCCACATCCCGCCCCTCACCACACAGCATGCCACAATGCCATGCACGACACCACCCCAGCCCAGTATGCAAATGCAACCAAGCAGATGGCACTGAGCTCCGTAACCACACCGAACCCCCCTGACCCAACACCAGGATAGGATCAACCCCTCTGCAACGTCAGCCCAGGGAAAACCATCACCAAGCCCAGCCCCATCATCGCCACACAACCAATTAAACCGTCAGCAACCCCACACCAGAAAAAGGATGCATCCCTCCACAGCACACTCTGCAACCCTTAGTGGCACCCCCCCAACCAGCAGGGCTGACATCCCCCCGACAGAGTGATGAGCAGGACAGGAAACCAGGGAGCCCGCCAAGCCACCAGGCCAATGCCAGCAACCCCAGACCGCCCACGAAACAACATATGCGCTCATGCCAGCCAGGAACCCGCACCTGAGCTGACCCACCACTCTGGGCCAAGTACAACCCTCCAGCACTCCTCTGCCCCACCCACCTGACAGCGACCGTCGGCCGGCCACAGACCAGGGTCCAGAACAGCAGGAAGAAGCAGCAGAGGAAAGCCAGTCCAGCGCACCAAAGACCGTGCACCCCACCAATCCCACACCACAGACCCGGAGGCATTAAAGCAAGCTGATAGCACAACCCCCAAAACCACAGCACATCCCTATCATGACCACTACACCAAGCCGACCAGCCAGCCCCCTGCCAAAGCAAAGCAAAGCCTTGCCCCTGATCGCCACCACACACCGGCAAGAGCCAGGTACACACCTCCAGCCAACCAGCTGTCGGAACCTGGCAGCCACCCTGACCAAAGGGCCAGCCACCGTAACCAGGATCCATGATCCAAAAATCTGAACGATCCCAGGAGAACCAGAGCACCAGCCCTACCCCCAACTGCCCCCCAAGGGCCCAAGCCCGTCCACAGCCCAGACTCCAACCAGATGGCCGGCTCCTCCTCCCTATTACCAACCCAAAATGGCAAACAGAAAACACAGGTGTAAAAATTACCCACACCTCTATCCGCCCACTCAAATATGGTGTTGATGCATGATGTTATATAGTGCATTCAAAACTGGGGAAATGGGATAGTGGCTGATACAGACACACCCCCTCGCCAGAGAGTAGGCAGTGCCAACTCACCTCCAACTCTTGCCCAGAACCCTAAATGTCTACATGCAACATTTGGGAGTGAGCACAGACACCGAAGGTGAGACTGATTAAACAGCTCAGCCCCGACATGCTATTAAGTGTGCCCATACCCTGGACCCTATATGTGTGTTGTGTGAATGTTATAGGTGAGAGTGTCTTAGTTGTACCATAAAATTGGAGCCCAGGTCCATGTTCATGGTCCATGAGGTCATGGAAATGGAGGACCCTCCCTGCACCTCAGTGGTGCACCTGTACCCAAAGGCCTTACATGAGTGGTGGTGTGATGGAGCGGGTGGAGGGAGGTGGTCAGGGATAGAGGCAAGGACTGGGGAGGGGGCAAATTGCCCTCCCAGGGAGCCAACTCCCCCACTGACCCCAATATGCACCCCATTTTCCGAGACTCAACAGGGGAGGGAGGCTCGATACATACACCCAAGGGCAGGGCAGGTGGCAGCAGCACCATCAGGGACCATCATGGGCACAGTGACCCAACACCCCCAGAATCCAACACCCAGACCCCCGGCTAAAGAAGCCACCGTATCTCAACAAGACAACCAACCAGGAGTGCCTGCACAGCCACAGATGGTGCACCGTGGCGACCAAGAACAGACACCCACCCCAATGAAGGAACCAAGCAGTCCACTCAGTGCAACATCCGGATCAATGGTGCAGAATCACAAGAGTGACAGACCCTGAGCCACCACACCACCCACCGACCACCCCACAGCCCCGACCCCCAGCCAAGCACCGGACCACGGCCACAACCAGGCCATGAGGTAGAATAATGAAACACACCCCATACCAACATCAAAGCAGCCAAAAAGTCCCATCAGATTCAAAACTGCAGGCCAACCCAAATGCAGACACCCAGCTAACGCAGGCAAGCACACCACTGGCCACCAGACGAGTAATCCTACGTCCATCTGTACAGACTGCCTAGAAGTCCGCATGCAGCCACCAGAAGTCATCACCCAGAACCACCAAAGCCCCCCAAGGTAGGGACCACAGTCCCCCGCCCAAGACCCCTCGAGAGCCTCCCGATGCCCCAAACCCTGATACACCCCCGCATCAGCAACAATGCCCTGCAGGATGAAATAAAAGGCTGTCCCCCACCCCCAATATGTGATGGAGCCGATCAACGGAGTCCAGAGAGATTGGTCTGATGTAAAGGCAGAGGCTGTCTCAAGACTGATGTGATTCAACAAAAGGTCTCTATACTAGTTAATACTAAGTTTTTTTCATTTTTTTTAATTCATGAGTATAGTTTTCTTCGTGATACAAAAGGCAGTAAAAATCATGTGAACTGACTTTGTGTCCAAGGTCATGTCATCTAAGTAGGCCAATAAGCAAACTGATGGAGAGGGTGGAATATTACATTTCAGACATTTTGATAAGTCTTCAGATATCCAATGCCAGAACCTCTGAAAGGTGGACAGAACCAAAATGCATGGATGTAATTGTCAGGTATATTGCCTGTGCACTGCGAGCAAATACTAGTTGATACAAAATCATCCTGAACATCTGTTGACCTGTATAGTGTATAGAGCATTTTGTATTGTATCAATTGTAAATTGAGGTTTCTAATCATTTTAAGAGTTCTTAGACATATCAACATATTCTAAAAATTTAGTCTTGTCCATCCCATATTGTAATATTAATCTGTTAAATGGAATAAAGTCTACCTCCTCAAATATGTGTTCCAGGTATTTGATTCCTTTAAATCTCCAACCTGCAAAGTTTATTATATTATTTTGTTGTAGGATGTCAGGGTTGTTCCAGATGAGTGTACATCTACATGGGATTAATGAAGACTATCATTTAAGAAACTCCCACCATGCTTTCAGAGAGGAGTTAACATTGATGCTTTTAAACCATACCTGTCATTTCATGTTTGAGCTAATGAATGGAAGGTCTGAAATCCTTATATCATTGCATAGTGTCTGTTCTACGTCTAGCCAGGATTCATCAAGGGGGTTATGTTTTAACCATCTTGAGATGTATTGTAGCCTATTGGCTAAGAAGTAATGATAAAAGTTGGGCAGCTCAAGACCTCCTTTATCTTGGTCTTCTGTTGCATTTTTAAGCTAATTGGTGAGGGCTTATCTTTCCAAAGAAATTTAGAGATGAAGGAGTCCAGGGATCTAAACCAGTCAGATGATGGTTTATTTGGGATCATTGAGAAAAAAATTCTCGGCAAAACCATCATTTTTATTGAAGTTACCCTTCCCATACGAGATAAGATTTCCATCTTGCAAAATCAGCCTCAGCTTTCTTTAAACGTGGGATGTGGTTTAGTTTTGTTAAATCTGCCAGTCTTGGAGAAACATTGATACTCAAATATGTAATATTTCCTGACTGTAGTTGTGAAGTCAGGGAATTGTTGAAAGAACAATTAATTGGAAGAACTGTAGATTTTCACCAATTTCTAGAATAAGCTGAAGCTCTTGAGAAACAGTTTGTCAACCCAATAACCTGAGAGAGGGAGGTTTGTGAATCCTGGAGAAAAAGTAATACATCATCATCATAAAGACAGATTTTATGTTCTATGTTCTTGCATTTCATGCCTTTTCTGTAGTTTGCCCAATCACTGCAGCTAGATGTTCGATGAAAATAGTAAATAGTGAGGAGGACGGTGGGCATCCCTGCCTGGTGCCCATCTGAAGACAAAAGCAAGAAGATGTTTGATTATTTTTACTGATACATGCTGTTGGGGAATTGTATAATATTTTTACCAGTTCATAAAATGGTTTCCAAAACAAAATTTATGTAAAGTTAGTAGTATAATGTAATAATGTAAAGTTATGCAAATAAGAATTTCCAGTTAACTTTGTCAAAAGCTTTTTCTGCATCTCGAGACAGTATTGCAGTTTCAGTGTTTTTACTGTAAGAATAATCTATTAAATTAAATAATCTGCATGAATTTGTGGATGAATGCCTCCCTTGTATAAAACCAGTTATGTCAGGATGTATTATGAGAGGAGTTACCTGCTCTAATCTTTTTCGGAGGGCTTTACAAATTATTTTAAGAACAACATTGGTAAGGGATATGGGGAAATAACTGGTAGGGAATACAGGCTCTTTGCTAAATGCATAAACACATTTAAATGTTTTTAGTAGAAATCATATTATTCAGATATTTAAGCAATAACTTTACTTAACTTTACTTCATATGGTGCTACACTCTGGAAGCTATCGTGCATGATGTCCTACACAAAATTATGCAATATGCTGAAATAACATAAGGACTTAAGGATGCATTTTGATGCCAAAACAAGAATTTTCCTTTGGAGTTTTCCACAAGAAATCTGTAGTACCCTTCATTGGAATTTAGTATGCAACTTCAGTCATGGATCATCTTCACTGAAGACTGTGTATGTTTTAGGTAATTGCCTGATGAAAAGTTAAGCATTTTATTACAAAGGAAATAATGAATATTGTTCTGGAGATGGTTCAGTGATGCAGGAGCTGACTTCGGGCAATGGGACCTGCAGGAACTCTGGAAAAGACAAGGTGGTGAGATGTAGACGTGGAAGATTAAATTGAGGGAGATTTGCAGATGACGTTTACTGTGAGTTTGGTCCGCCAGGGAGGAGTTGAAGGGGTCCAGGAGAGAGATGTAAATGAAGGCTGAATACTGAGCCAGAGGGTAAGCGAGGTTGTTGAGACTTGGATCCAAGGAGCACGGAGGAGGATGGAGCTGGTTCAACCGAAGGTGAGTGAAACGTGGAAGAGGAGTCCAGAAGTTGCCAGCCAAAGGTATGATACCAGTTTCTTCACAGAGGACTTGTAGATGACTTGGAAATACCAGAGGCACACATTGGAGCAAAATCCAGAAGAGGATCAGGATAAACCTTGGAAAACCAGAGGAGAAGAGAAGTAAGGTAAGTCTCAGAGAAACTAAACAAGAAATTCAACTGGAGCTCAGGGGGCTTGAAGTTACCACGAATGGTCAACACTCAGTTGTCGAAGGGCCGGCAGCTATAGATGGGACATCTGAAGCCAGGCTTCAAAGTGTGTACTGAGTAAAAAGGGGATGTGTCAGATGCTTGTCGTCTTTCTGAAAATTACATGATTGATGACAAGCGATGCCTCGCATTACATTGGATATGTCACTTTTTCATTTTGCATGTCATTTGTCAAAATAAAAGCGCGATAAACCTTGTTGCTTCGTGGGTTGTTGTTGGTAGCTTGGTCGCGCAGCAGCATAGATATTAGCATCTGAAGAGAGTCTTTTTCATCAGCAATGGCTGAAATGAATAAAGAGGAAAACTTCTCCCATCTGGGAATACTTTAAGATGACCGCTCACAATAAGGTTTTTCTTAAATAAAAATATTTAACAACCAGTTAAATTTCTGGAGAAATTCCATGGAAATTTCCACATTTTTTTCTTTAATCAGCAAAGACATCAGTCTCACAGAGCAGAAACAGACTGAAAGCCAATGGAAGGGTGAAATTATGTAGCTAACTATAAAGGATCAGAACCCCAAGTTCCACTAAAAGATCATTTAGAAGAATATTAGTTTTTTAGGAAGTCACACACACAAAGCATTCTGTGTGTGCCCCACAAGCACTGCACTCCCAAGACACTAAAACATCAAATATCTTTTTTTCCCAAATCAGTCAATGACAAAAAAGAAAGCAGAACTGATAGTCAACATATTAGCAGCAGTACTTTGGGTATAAATCATTTCAAGAACTAAAAAGAGATGATGCAGTTTAATAGGGTTCAATAGACCATAGTGTTACTGAACATGGGTTTGATATAAACATTATTGTGACAATATTGATACAATGCTATGTTTTAATATTTCTTCAAGCATGATTTCTTTTAGTGACAAGGCTCTTAGTGCAACAGCAGATGTCAGTAATGAGCAGTAAATGAAGCATTGAGTAGGGAACCTTTGGGCAAACCAATGGACTGGAAAGTCTCATTGCTTCACAAGGCTTCATTTGGCCATCACTACTGGCAGCAGGTTCCTCTTGTAGTCCTCACTGATAAGGCTAGAATAGATGCAGGCGCAAACCATCAGTGGGAACCGCCCTGCCAACCGTGCTTCACGACACCCTCTTTGTCAATAAGACGCCGTCTGCAGCAGTAGTTTGCAGCGACAGACTTAACATAACCAACAATTGAGATCAAACCTAAGTTATCTCCAGTTATTTGTGCAAATGGTGCCATAGAGAAGATGTTTAGTCAATGACACTTCCATCCCACTTTCTTCGAGTACTTTAACATTATCTATGAATGGGTAAATATTTTATCAATACCATATTTTTTGCATCTTGGTGATGAAACAAAGAATTTCGACACTGACTTTAATTCAACTGGAGGAATTAGAGACATTTCTAAAGACCTCTTCCACTGCATTTCTACAAAGATTATTAGATGTCTTTATACTCCCTTCTTACTCTTCAAGTTTTGATTTGGAAACCTTAAAATAAAGACAGCTGAGGTTTTTTCAAATTGTCTCAAGCTTTATTACTTGTATGCAAGGAGAACAGAGTATATGTTCCATGCTCTCAACAACAGATAACACAACATTGCTGGAAACACCACTGCCCTGTAACTTTGCTACAACTAAAGCACATGTTATATCCCTGCTTGTTGGACATAAAGACGTTCAAGGTGCCTCTTCAGCCATGTACACCTTCATGGGATACATGTTTAATAGCATCTGACTGATGTGACTTTGGACAATCGGGATTTGTGCCCATGTTAGTAATTCTGTGACAACTATTTAAATTCTTTGTAAAACTTTTGAATGTAATGCTTGATGCTCCTGCAGCACAGGATACAACAACCTGCTGCTAAGTCCCCTGGGAAATATTTCTCACTCCCGGCTTTTTTTTCTTTCAGGTTTTTTAAGTGCTATGTAAAAACCCTAGTTAGTTACTTAATATAACCAGTTTTTTATAGCTACTCTTACATTGTCTACCCTCATAACTGGATTACTTAAGATTTAAGGAGTGTGGGATTTTTAATTTCACTTTACTGTTTGCCTTATTTTTTTCTACTTCCAAGGCAAGATGCCTCTGGTCGACACCGGGGATACTAGTAGTATTATACAAAGACTTCAATCAATAGAACTGAGGATTTTTCGACTGGAGGTAAATATTGAGATCAGCACAGGTTCTGGAAATGAAACAATTCTATTGATGTCTCAAAACAACAAACAGCACCTCAGCAAGCAGCTCATCCACCTGGAACTGTCTTGGAGCTAAGCCAAAAAATAAATCTCATCATTTGGATTTGACTTGATGTCTAATGGGACAGACCACTCACCTAGATGATACAGTGTGGCCAACACTGAGATGAAACATCTCTTTGTCAACACCAGCACCAAAGAACGAACAAACAAGCAGCTGGAGCTGACATGATTCCACCTGCTTTGACTCCAGTCCCAAGTACTAATCAGCTAGTTCGAGCCATAACACATCCCGTCATGTCTCCAGCAGGAAACCCACTAAACTCTGCTGGAATTCCACTGAAAATCAGGTTTGCTGCTCTGCAGCAGGAGCCTAAGATAGACACTTATTCTCCAAACATCAACAACAGGTATGGGACAAGAGCAACACAACCACCTCCTAAAGTGACCCAGAAACCAACATTTATGGCAAAAGTTCTTATTGTCGGGGATGCGGCAGTGAATGGTGTCTATCGCTTTTGCAGTACAAAGAGAACAAAGGTAATCTGCTTCCCAAATGACACAATGTCTGGTATAATAGAGAAAATACTTCCATTAATCACTGATCAGCTGGGCTAATTATTCACGATGAACAGCCATCTCCCAAAACACCAGCTGGAAATAGAGCTGAGAGGGGAGGGAGCATGGAGAAGCACCATACAGCTTCTATGATCCACAAATCTGGAACAAACTTCCAGAAAACTGCAAAACAGTGGAAACACGGAGTTCCTTTAAATCAAGGCTAAAAACCCACCTGTTTCGAGTTGCTTTTGACCCATAATAACAGAAACATTGACCAACATATTTGATGTGTATTGATGTTTTTAATAATGGCATTTGACAAAATGTAATGTTTGTTACTGGTTTCACAACCAGTGACTGATGTGTTTATGATATTTTTATGTTTTCATGATGTAAAGCACTTTGATCTGCCTTTTTGCTGAAATGTTCTTTACAAATTAACTTGACTTGACAAGAGAGAAATGTGCTGCCTAATGTCAGAAAGCTTGGTCTCAGTGGCAGGTCATTGGTCTTTGAACAGAATAATGACCCAAAACACAGCTAAAAACACCCAGAAACATCGTATTCAACATCTGTGGAAGGAGCTGAAACATCTGGAGAAGGCATCCTTCAAACCTTTGACAACTGGAGTGGTTTTTGCACGAGGAGTAGACCATAATACCTGTGGACAGGTGCTGAAGTCTCATTGACAGTTACAGAAATCATTTGATTCCAGTGATCGCATCAAAAGTTTTAGCAACAAAATGTTAAGTTACAGGCACCATTATTTTTCCTCCAGGCCTGTTTCATTAGTTTGTTTTTTAAAATGATTTTTTTTAACCACATTTCAAAAGCAATGTCTGATTTTCATTGGTTAATTTTATGTAAATTTTCATTCTTAATTACTTTTGTCAGTTAAGATTATTTTAGAAACCATTGTGGGTTTTTCATTTATTAACAGAGGGGTAACAGGAATTTGTCCATGTATACATTATTTTCCTAAAATAATGTATTTTCCCTTCTGTCACCAGGTTGTTTTCCTTATTCTTTTCATTTTTACTTAGTAGTTTAGTTAAATGTTCCTACATTAATTAGAGTTTCTTGATGAAAGTATTTAATTGAAAGTTTAAGTATTTTATTACTTAATTCTTGCAGTTTGGAGAGAAGCGGTTTGTGTTTATTCTGTACATGTGTACAGGGGTTGCTGTTCAAATCAAAGCTTTTTTATTTAGACAGGCTTTTACTACTTAAATGTGTGATGGCGGTTTTGGTTTTATCTACCTTGTTTGTTATTGTGGTTTGTCTGTCTTGCTTTTATGTTTTCTTTTATATACTGATTTTGTGACAAACTTTGGTCACTAATATTGTGGATGTGGATTCACGCTTTCATCTATTTTTCTATAATACCGCACATCACAAGGCAGGTATTCATAAAACAATAATTGACTGAGACTGGGAGTTATTTGGCTGTTATTCCCTGATAATCAGATGGTGCCCCAACTTGGTAATTTTGATTAAAATTACTAACTTTGTTCATAATTGCATTTGCCACTTATGAATAGTTATTGAGAGCCAAACCAAAGATACTGTTGAACAACACAAAGGTTAGAGCTTCAAGACTTATGCTGATTCATACCAACGAATGGAATCCTACAAGCACAGTGTCAGATTAAGTTTCATCATGCAGCCATAGCTGCTGAAAAAAATTATTTTATGTAATTCTGTAGTGTGTCTTTGAGTCCCTTGTCATTTGGTACTGTAAATAATCTGTCTCCAGTATGGTGTCCTACTTTTTATGCAAAGTTATAGGATCAAAAATTGTTTTGTGAAATAATGAAGTTGTAAATAACTTGTTAATTTGTGTTTTGTTGCTTTGCTGTATTACACCATCAGACCATGGGACAACTTTCAGGAATGACTGCAACACATGTTCCTGCTTTGCTGGAGAAACCATCTGCTCTACCAGAAAATGTCCCACAGAAAATGTCCAGTGGACTTCTATTGGTTGGTGCCTTTAATGATTTCACTTGGGCTGGGTGATATTAGATGAGGTTGACTAATTGGAAAGTTGTCAAATAGACAAGCTGTCAGTAAGCCATATTTCATTGGCTCAAATATTTATCTCTCTCCCTATGTTTCTCCCTTAGATATTCCCTGTAACTGTCCATATCGCTTCATCCCAGTTTGTGCCTCCAATGGGCGGACCTATCCTAGTGGATGTGTGGCTCGTTGTATGGGATTCAAAGACCAACAATATGTCTTTGGCTACTGCCGTTCCAGTAACCCTTGCACTGATATATCCTGCCAGAGAAACCAGAGGTGGGTTCAGTGAACAGTCAAAACAGAACCTGCTAAAACCAATGCTCAACTCCTTAACACAAACGAAAACACTTGCATTTTTAAACCTTTCCTCCTCCTCCACCTCTTCCTTGACTGACAGCTTGGTTGTTGTTTCAGGTGGCTTGGGTTTTTTTCTCAGCAGGTCGAGTGATCCGATTTAATTCACAAACCTTCGTGTATCCCCAGGCCCCTCTCTTTATCCTCCTCACCCTAAAACAAATTCTCTGATCCCACTGCTTTGAAAGCTTTCATTCCTCTACAGTGCTATGGATGTGAGATAACACGGATGACTTGTGGACTGACAAAAAAAAAGACAATTACATCAGAAAGACAACTCCTCACCAATTTTTCCCAGGAAGGGATTTGAGGATTGGAGGGTTTATTTCATAGAAGCTGAAGTGCAATAAATTCTAGATAAAACCATGCAAGCGCAATATAAAGTGTGTTGTACAATTAATCATATGTCCTTTAACAGATGTATTGTCACCACGACACAACATAACACCATCCATCTACAAACTTGGATACGTTTCTTCCACTTAACATAGAAAATGGTCTCCGATAGCCCTCTCCCTGGAAATACTCCAGTTGATTTTATGGTGAGTCCATAGTATTCCGAGGGCCAGATCCCAGAGTTCTGGGCCTACCCAGATGTTTCCTTCTAGTGGGAAATAGCTTGCGAACCTCCAACTTCTGGCACCTAAGGTGTATCCTCACCAAAGTAAGTTAAACACACTTAGTGTCAGGAATGAGATGAACTTTAAAGAAACAATCCAATGTTTCTGTACTTTTTTTTTTGGTTGTACATCTTTTTTTAGTCATAAATACAACAGATGCAGAGATCAAAGATATAGAGACTTCTTTTTTTACTTCTGTTTTTACTTTTATCATTACTTAAATTTCCTATATCCCTTGGCCTTTTTTCTGGTTTTTGAAATGTATTTTTGTATAACTGAGTGTGTTGACCTGGGTGTGTGTTTTTAGAGTAAGTTCAAATTTTTATTTTTGTTTTTCTTAAAGTTTTTTCTATAGTTTTTAAAGTGAAGAGAAAAATCTGTGTCCTTTGTTTGTGCCACTGACTACCATTCAAAATGCATTTCTTAATACTCTTCTGTTGCATTTTTTCTGGCTTTTCCCTTCAGGGGTCGCCAGAGTGAATCATCTGTCTCCATTTTGTCCTCTTAATGTCCTCTTTCACCACATCCATAAATGTGCTTTTTGGTCTCCCTCTCGGCCTCCCGTCTGGTGGCTCCAAGCTCAGCATCCTACTGAAAAATTGTCTCTCTTCTGAATATGTCCAAACCATCTTAGTCTGGCCTTTCTGTCTTTATCTCCAACACATCTAACATCCTCTTATCCATCCTCATCACTCCCAAAGAATTGACCTCAACACTGTCTCTGAACTATACAATGTCACTGGTCTCACTACTGTCTTACACACCTTTCCTTTTCATTATGTTCACCCGTCATTTCCATCCCTGTCCTTAATCCTGATTCATGTCCTTTCCATCTCTATCTTGTTGGCACGCCAATCTAACAGGCCCCAATATAGCACAATTTGCTGACCTCTTTTAGGATATAGTAATATTTTTTTAGCATTCGTCTCCACACGAATAGCCATTGGAGAAGAGGCACTGAATTGATATTGTGGTGAATATGCATAGAGGAATTATGATAGCTGTTTTGGGATTTCTTCTTTGTCATCAGAAAACAATGTTGACTGTTTTATTTGAGTTGGAGAAAAAAAATTCATATAAAAAATATTCTTAGACATTCTAAAAGAGTATTCTACGTATTCAAAGGACACAGGTTGAATACAAAATGAAGGGACATTTTAAAATTAACGGAGAACTTCAAGGTCTGACCTGTTGAGGAATTTCTTAAAACTTTCATAACATCTGAACAATGTTGTCATGGTGTTTCCAAATCAATAAGCGAGTCTGCAGATTGTAAGGAAATGGGATGTTGCATCCTAAAAAAGGAGTTATTCAGAGACAGAAATCACTGACTGAAGGTAAAAATACATTATATTGTTATATTAGTATATGCAATATATGTAGAAATTCATAGAAATTTTAGAAATGTTATAACTTTTAGTCTTATGTTAGAAAAATCCTTCTAATTTTCACCTGATAAAGAAAATCTAGTCTTTGATTTCAGTTTTGACATGCTCACTGCATTATGGAAAGCAAGCCCCCTCCTGCTTTAATCACCCCATCAACATACTTCCCCATTCTCTATCTCAGCTCACACCACTCAGCACAAAAGCTGAGCAGGACAAAAAAATCCTCAGCACTTCAACCAAGTTGCACAACAAAGACAGATCTACTTCACAAAGATTATTTGTTTGTTAGCAATTTCATAAACTCCACATGGAATGTGTCTGTTGGACATTAAATTCAGCAGCACATTTGATTGAGTTCTGTTCCTGTGTACAATTTGTAGGGAAAAAAAGGTAACACAACAACTAAGACACATACGATGTTCCTGTGCTCCTTATTCATGTTTGGAATGGTGTGAGAATATAAACACTAACCTCTCCCAAAACAGAGAAACATTTGGGCAAATTCACAGTCACCAAGTTACACCATAGTAGTGAATTTCAACTGTCCTGGTTCCCTGTTTAAAGACTAAGCACAAGGACTCACGCTGATGTGTGGAGCTAAGGCCACAAGCCTTGCTCTAACTACCTGTCCTGGACCACAACATTTTTGTTTGTTCTGTCCCGTTTAGGTAGTTGAATGTGGTGCACCACTTTTTTTGTAATTGTAGGTTTCTCTCTAGGCAACAGCTGATGTGGTCTATGACAAGGTTCCGCACTGACCGCACTGAAATGTTACCTAGTTGGAGCTGGCTAAGAGTTGTTTAACTTGCATCAGGGATAAATTGGCCAAACGGTGATCGGAACCAAAATAAATTCGAATAGAGTGCAACACTTTCAGATAAGTTTAGAACTAAAATTAATAATTCAGATAATTGTTTTTGTATTTTATGAAATAATCTCCATAATTCATGAAAGTACTAAACGACAACAAAAAAACCAACTGAGTCACCATGGTTTAGGTAGGTTGATACAAAAGCCTTTGGTTAAAGGTATAACAGTAAAAGAGGCAAAATGGTAAATGTTGGTAAGAAACAGAGAAACTTACACTTTTATTTCAAAACTCGATAAAAATCAAAACATTTTAATAATAAACTAAGATGGAAGTATTTGAACTGAAAGAAACTGTAATTTTGCTTTATTATGACTGTAGATACAGATGTTGGATTTGTGTGTTTTGGTCAGGTGCATCCCAAGGCGTCGTGTTTGTCTGAGCAACTCTTCAGACTGTCCGCAGTACGAGTGCGTTAGCCGGCTGGCAGTCTGTGACAGAAACAGCATTGAGCCGGCCTGTGATACAGATGGCCGGGTGCATCGCAGTCTATGCCATCTGCAGCAGTCCGGAAAGACGCTGGCTTACATGGGACACTGCCAGGTAGGTAACACAGAAGAGCTGGAGTCAACAGGAGTGAGGAAGTTTCAGGAACTTGTGGCCTTTTTTTTTGTCTTGCACAACACTGGGTTCTTTATTTCAGGTGAGACTAGACCTCGACAAAAAAAGAGATTATTAGTTATGATTAAAGTAATTTTGATATCAGATAATATGTAATAAGCCAAACAGAACAAAATATAGTCATACAGGAGTAAAGATGCAGAGAGTTGTTCACCGTCCGGTACTGGGACTTTCACTCGGTCCACCTCTGGATGTACCAAGAGAAAGCCAAAGAGGAACTGCGCCGTCCGTATAAATCTACTAGGCTACACCCACTCATAGGAGTGTTTTTTCCTATATGTATCAGTATGTGTGACCAGAACTGGTCTTAACTGGTTGTAAGCTGGGGCACTGTGCGTGCATTGCAGCTAAAATAACCATATATAGCTACACAAAACAACACATCCTCAAAGTATATCCTCTTTCCATCACACTCAAGCAAAACATATGAACTTTAGGCATTTGCAGAAACAAACCCTTCACAATCCCCCCTGTTGAGGTTCCCCAGGTTACTTCAGCCAACTCCTGTAGTAATCCTGGGAAGAACCTACTGGTCTGCATGTCCTCTTAGGATGGAGCTGAAGCATTTATAGCTTACACTGCTGTTTAATTTAACAGGCCCTGTAATACCACAAGTGCTGACCTCCTTTAGAATGTTTTTATTGTTCTTTAACTTTCACCTTCAAACTCATAGCCATTAGAGAAAGAGACACTATACCGATTTTTTTGGTGGATATGCATAGAGGAATGACTGTAGTCACTTCTGGATAACTTTGTTGTTAACAGAGAGCTTTGTTGAACAAGTCCACTTTCATCATCAATATTATTCATAATCCTTCAGCATTTGGGCTATTTCTTAGTCAGCACAGTCTCTGTCCATGTATCAGTGTTAATCCAATTACACTGGAGTATACTGTGTCATGTTCAGCTGACATACACATTTTCTATAGTTAGTTGGTATTCAGCTGTACTCCTGAATGAAAGTGATCCAGTGGTTCCTGTTAAAATGCAGTGGGATGTTACTGTTATTTTGTCTCTGATGGGACTAAAATGACAATAACAATAGAAAAACATCATGACCCAGTTGATTAGTCAATTAATATGTAAAAAAAAAAAAAAACCCCAAAAAATTCAGTTAGGAACATCAATTGTAAACCACATTTCTGTTCTTTAGCTGTAACATTTAAAATGTTACATATGGACTAATTGCAAAAGTTCCTGGACTGTTTGTTGCTCTTCATTTTTTGCTTTATGCCCTTTCAGGAAAGAAATATGAGATTTCTTCTTTATATTTTTTTTAAATACATTTTCAAAACCTCATAAAGGTTAAATGTGTTTCAGTTTGGGTGTTAAAGGGGAGATATTTTCCATGCACATAGTGCTATTTTGTAGCACAAACAAGTAACTATGTTACCTTCAGGTATGAAAATGCTGGGAATAACATTTTAACACAATATAACGCAGGGGCGGACTGGCATACGGCTCGACTGGGGATATCCCTGGTGGGCTGATGGGTTTGTGGGCCTGGCATTCAGCCCATGGAGAAGCTGTCGCACTTGTTCTGTCATCATGCAGCACGCTGTTATACAGGACGATGATGCCTCTAATTGTGCTTTATCAAATGGCTTCTCTACCTTGCATGTTATTTTGACAGCCCTTTACCCATTGATAATAATAATTTATTGCATAGACTGATTATGACCCAGGTGAGGCAATAGCTCAGATTTTATAGTTTGATTTTATGTTATAGTTTACCTTATAGACTATGTATTCATTCATATAGATTGTTGCTGTAAATTAGATTGGCTATCTGAGAAAACAGTGTAGTGTAGTGTAAAAAAAAATCATCACACTAGTTCTGTACTATGTGTGTAAGTATGTCTGCCCCCCCCCTAAAGTTAGTAAATACCTTACTGATCTGTAACAAACTGCTGCTAGTTATTGGTTTCTTCAGAACTTGAAAATTTTAACCCAAACTCTGTCCTCAGGAGGCCTGCAAGAAGACGAAAGAAGTTTGTGGTCACAATGGGGAGACTTACAACACTGTGTGTGAGGCTTTCTCTGACCGTGTGGCTGTTGACTATGAGGGCCCCTGTCGTGCCATAGGGGCCCTATCCGATTTGGTTCTAGATTCAGTGTGTAGTGAGGTTTCCTGTCCACCGATATCAAGTCAAGGCTGCCATCCCATCACCCCACCTGGTGAGCATAGTAACACCTAACAGTAACTGGAATGGTCCAGAAGGGGCAGTATGAGCTCTGATGTTTGACTTGTTTTCCAGGAGCCTGTTGTCCTATATGTGCCAGCATGCTGCAGATCCTGTGGAGCCAGAAGCAGATGAATACTTTTTCAAAGGTATGAAGGGCTTCCATTTCACCTGTAGGTTTTGTGTTTCTTCTCGATTTCGGTCTATATCAGTGAATATATTAAATTTGATAACTTCACAGACTGAATCCTAAGTGAATTTGGCAAAATATTTCAGAGGAACCAGCTTTTAAAAGGGATGTGATGTATGCATTATGGATATAATTCATAATGCATACATCTGTGACTGATATAAACACCAAATGGATCTAAATTATTGTGATGTTTTTTTTTTTGTTTTGTTTTGTTTTGGGGTTTTTTTGTTTGTTTTTTTTTAAAAACCAGTAGAATAGAATAAAATAGAAATTACCTTTATTGTCCCTCAGTGGGGAAATTCAGTTGTACCAACAGCAAAGTGACAGGCCAGTCAAAGCATGTATATAGAAGAGAATACAACAGAAATATCCTTCATTGTCTCACAATGGGGAAATTTCTGTGCAACAGCAGCAAAGTGACAGTGACAGGTAATAACAGCAAATGGACTCACACAAATATATATATATATATATATATATATATATATATATATATATATATATATATATATATATATATATATATATATACACACTTAATTAAAGAGTTATTAAGTATGTTATTCTTAGTTCTGTTAATATTTTTATTTTTGTTAAATATTTTAAATATTTTAATTATATATATATATAATTATATATATATATTATATATTATATATTATATATTATTTTTTTTATATATATATATAAATTCCCTTCTCACCCTCCACGGGTGGTCTTTCTCAACCTCTGAGCTCGGGTCCTCTACCAGAGGCCTGGGAGCTTGAGGGTTCTGCGTAGTATCTTGGCTGTGCCGAGAACTGCGCATTTCTGGACTGAGATGTCTGATGTTGTTCCTGGGATCTGTTTTAGCCACTGCTCCAGCTTGGGGGTGACTGCCCCGAGGGCCCCGATGACCACAGGCACCACTGTGGTCTTCACCTTCCAGGCCTTCTCCAGTTCCTCTCTGAGGCCCTGGTATTTCTCCAGTTTCTCGTGTTCCTTTTTCCTGATGTTGCAATCGCTTGGTATTGCTACATCCACCACAACGGCTTTCCTCTGTTGTTTATCCACCACCACGATGTCCGGTTGGTTCGCCATTACCATTTTATCTGTCTGGATCTGGAAGTCCCACAGGATCTTAGCTCGGTCATTCTCCACCACCTTTGGGGGTGTGCCCCACTTTGATCTCGGGGCTTCCAGTCCATATCCTGCACAGATGTTTCTGTACACTATGCCCGCCACTTGGTTATGACGTTCCAGGTACGCTTTCCCTGCCAGCATCTTGCACCCTGCTGTTATGTGTTGGACTGTCTCAGGGGCCTCCTTGCACAATCTACACCTTGGATCTTGTCTGGTGTGGTAGATCTGAGCCTCTATTGCTCTGGTGTTTAGGGCCTGTTCCTGTGCAGCCAGGATGAGTGCCTCTGTGCTGTCCTTGAGTCCAGCTTTTTCCAGCCATTGGTAGGATTTCCTGATATCAGCCACTTCAGTTATTTGTCGGTGGTACATCCCATGTAGGGGCTTATCCTCCCATGATGGTTCCTCCAGCACCTCATCCTCTGGTCCCCATTGTTTGAGACATTCGCTGAGCACATCGTCGGTTGAGGCTTTGACCTTGATGTATTTATGGATCTTGGATGTTTCATCCTGGACAGTGGCTCTCACACTCGCTAGTCCTCTGCCTCCGTCCTTACGGCTCGCGTATAGTCTCAGGATGCAGGATTTAGAGTGGAACCCTCCATGCATGGTTAGTAGTTTCCGAGTTTTAACATCCATGGTCTTTATCTCTTCCTTTGGCCAGCTTATTATTCCTGCAGGGTATCTGATTACTGGCAAGGCATAGCTGTTTATCGCACGGATCTTGTTCTTGCCATTGAGCTGGCTTCTCAGGACTTGCCTTACTCGTTGGAGGTATTTGGCCGTGGCTCCTTTCCTTGTGACCTCATCGAGGCTGCCATTTGCTTGTGGTATTCCCAGGTACTTGTAACTGTCCTCAATGTCTGCTATTGTTCCCTCTGGGAGTGAGACCCCTTCTGTGTGGATGACCTTCCCTCTCTGTGTAACCATCCGACCACACTTCTCTAGTCCGAATGACATCCCAATGTCAGTGCTGTAGATCCTGGTGGTGTGGATCAGTGAGTCGATGTCTCGTTTGCTCTTAGCGTACAGCTTGATGTCATCCATGTAGAGGAGGTGACTGATGGTGGCTCCGTTCTTGAGTCGGTATCCGTAGCCAGTCTTGTTGATGACTTGGCTGAGGGGGTTCAGACCTATGCAGAACAGCAGTGGGGACAGAGCATCTCCTTGGTATATGCCACATTTGATGGACACTTGTGCAATTGGCTTGTAGTTGGCTTCAAGGGTGGTTTTCCACATCCCCATCGAGGCTGCAATGAAGGCTCTTAGAGTCCTGTTGATGTTGTACATCTCTAAGCATTCAATGATCCAAGTGTGTGGCATTGAGTGATCCAAGTGTGTGGCATTGAGTCATAGGCTTTCTTGTAATCAATCCAAGCCGTGCACAGGTTGGTGTGTCGGGTTTTGCAGTCTCGGGCGACTGTTTGGTCTACCAGGAGTTGGTGTTTGGCTCCTCTGGTATTTATGCCGATGCCCTTCTGTGCTGTACTCATGTATTTATCCATGTGCCCACCTATCTTAGCTGCTATGATGCCTGACATGAGCTTCCATGTTGTAGAGAGACAGGTTATTGGCCGATAGTTGAATGGGACCGAACCCTTTGAGGGATCCTTCTGGATCAGGATTGTGCGCCCTTCAGTTAACCATTCAGGGTGATTCCCACTTTGTAGCAGCTGGTTCATTTGAGCTGCCAGTCGCTCATGGAGGGCAGTGAGTTTCTTTAGCCAGTAGGCATGGATCATGTCAGGACCTGGTGCTGTCCAGTTTTTCATACCTGAGACTCTTTCTTGGACATCTGCCACTGTGATAGTTACTGGGGCTTGCTCAGGGAGGTTGCTGTGGTCATCTCGTAGAGAGATTAGCCACTGTGCATTGTTGTTGTGGGTCGCCTCCCTTTCCCATATGCCTTTCCAGTACTGTTGGGTCTCCAGCCTTGGTGGGTCTGCTCTGTTGTTATTACCCTGCCATTGAGAGTACACTTTAGCTGGTTGGGTGGAGAAGAGCCGGTTAATCCTCCTGGCTTCATTTTCTCTCGTGTACCTCTTTAGGCGACTGGCCAAGGCTTGGAGCCTTTGTTTGGCAGTTTCGAGCGCTTCAGGTATGGGCATCTGGCTGTACCGCTTGGGTACTGGTCTTATGATTGCACCTCTTTGGAGCTCTGACAATTGGCTCACTTCCCCCCTTGTTACCTTGATTTTAGCCTCTAACCGTCTTTTCCATGGTGGGTATTGAATCTCATGGTTGCTCCTATAGCCGAGCATCTCAAGGATCACTGATGCTGAGTTGTACACCAGCTCATTGGTTTCCGTTATGGTGTTGGTAGGGATCGTTCTCAATGCTGCATTCACATCTTCATTGAGACTTTCTGATGGTACTTCACTCAGCCATTGTAATTGGCATCGGGATTGCCTGGTGTTCATTCGGGCCACGATCCTACCTCTCAGGTCAGTTGCTGCCTCGTTCAGCTGTGATGGTTCGTTCATTATTGGGGCTGCATACCCAATCTCCGGGTGGGGAGTTGAAGCTAACTCCCCTCTGACCTGGCGTCCTGGCTCCCCCTTGCCGTAGCATTTGTGTTGTACCTCGTCTATCTCAAGTTGTGACAGCATTTGCCGTTTGCGGATGTTGGAACACTGAGCTACTAGTTGTTTGGCAGTTAGTGTTGAATGGGGATGTCGACGTAACCATTCCTCCCGCATTCTTTGCATGTAACCCCTCTGACTAGGGTTACTTGAGTAGTAGCATTCCAACAGATCCAAGTTTTCACCTCTCGCCCAATTCCGTCTTGTTCCAGTAACCCATTTTTCGTGAAGGTGCCCTGGTTCCCCAGCACCTGACGCAGACCTTGTTTGGCCGGGCGACGTCTGAGCCGGCATGGCGTGTATTCCTTTGTCACTCATCATGAGGTAGGCAGTAGCGCGAAGGATCTTGCCTAAGGACCCACACTGGATATCTGAACCAAGCGACCCAGCCTGGATTCGAACCCCGGTCTCCCGGGTGAAGGTCGGGTGACTTACCCATTGAGCTACCCAGCCGCTATATGTATGTATGTATATATATATATATATATATATATATATATATATATATATATATATATATATATATAAATAAATAAATAATTAAAATATTTAAAATATTTAACAAAAATAAAAATATTAACAGAACTAAGAATAACATACTTAATAACTCTTTAATTAAGTGTGTTACAACAGCATTGATTTTCACTTTGGGATCAATAAAATATTTTTGAAACTGAATACTGTACGGTAGAGGCACATTTACTCCATACGGAAATACTTAAAAATAGCATACTCCAATCAAAGAAATGTGCTACTGATGTTTTTTTTTTTTTTTTAAAAGTACTATATTTGCATGTGTATTTATGCATGAAAAATAAAACAACAACAAGACAAAGTCAAATTTAAAATGTCTAAAGTTTGAAATTATCTTGGTCTTAACCCAGGACACTTTTTTCAACATGGGTAAATAAAGGTAAATCATTTTTAGTTAACTGTTATTTATTTATTTATCTATTTTTTATTTATTCATTCATTTTTTTTATTTATATTTACTGACATAATGACCTAAATGAGTTTGCATTGAGTGACTGCAAAGATGGGAGGATGTTATTTCTTAATGTATCCACTTGGGGATGCCATAAATCCAAAATGTGCACAAACCCACAGTCATGATTAAAGTGAAAACTCCTCACCTAGATGACACAGAGTTCCCAGCATTAAATAGAGACATCCCTTCTTCAACACCTGCTCCAAGAAGTAAACATCACCCAGCTGGAGCCGTCAAAACTCCATCTTCCTCAACCCCGGCACCAAGGACAAAACAACCAATTCGGGCCAGAACACATCCGGACTCTGCTGGTATCCCACTGAAAAACAGGTTTGCTGTGCTTCAACAGGAGTCCCCAAACAACAACAGGAGCTATGAGGCAAGATCAACACAATGTCCTCCTAAAATGAACACCAAGAAAACAAAAGACATGGCAAAAGTTCTTATTGTGGGTGACTATGTGGTGAAAGAAATCCACAACCTTTGCAATACAAAGAGGACGAAGGTGAATCTGCTTCCCAAATGACACAATTTCTGATGTTACTGCAAAAATACTCTCAATAACCACTGATCACCCAAATATTGTGACTCTAATTATACACATTGGAACTAATGAAATCACCAAACAAAAATCAGAAATCCTGAAAAATGACTTTAATCGTCTTCTAAGCACTATTGGAAATATAACAATGAAGATGTTTATCAGTGGACTGCGACTGACAATCTGACGGGGAGATGAGAGATACAGCAGAGTGCTTATGATTAATAACTGGCTCACCAAAACATGCAGTATCAACTCAGTGAACGTCATTGACAATCACAGGTTGTTCTGAGAGCAGTATCATCTATACAAATGAGATGGGGTATCCTTAAATAGATCTTGAACAAAACTTCTCACCTCAATCATTTTACATGATGTTAACAAAACACCCTACTCTACCAAACCACTGGACAATGTAAACAATGAGATCACTGTCCCAGCTAAGATATGGGAGGAATCTGGCCATGGCTCCAAACTAATGTCTGATAAGGATGGATCGGGGAACCATTCTCCCAAAACAAGCTGATTTTCTTGAAACTTATTTTCTTGTCATGCCGACCAGAAAGCTACAAACTGAATTTCCCTTTCTTGGGATGAAGGAAAATTCCCAAGAAAGGGAATTTTGATTTAATAAACCAACTGAAAATGGAGCTGCTGCTCTACCTGCTCCCTCACTTCCCCCAACCCTTCAACATCCACTGGAACCAAGGACAGTTAATCAGAAACTTTGACACCAGAACTAAAGAACTGATGTTTCTCAACTTCAGCGAGAAATGGACCACTAAGTACTGCTCGGAACTTCCTTCTTGAGGACCCAAAAACATGCTTTACTTCATCAGCAAAACCACATTCTGGCCCATCAGAACAATATCCATTCTGTATGGGGGTCCAGACATTAGTAAACCTGTTATTCTCCTGAAAGCGTCTGGCCCACCAGTGGTAAGATACAAGAGCATCCCTGTCCAAATTACTAATAGAGAAATGCAGTGGTCTAAAATGGATGTTAAATCCTTGTTGACAACCCAATAGACAGAGAGGCAAAAAAGCTGGATGATGTACTTCAAAACTTTGGTTTGACTCAACATGTTAAACAGCTGACACATAATCGAGGACACACTCTGGATTTGATCATCAGCAAGGGTGTAAATATCTCCAAGGTCTCTGTAATTGATGTCGCTCTGTCTGATCACTTTTCTGTTGTTTTTCAAACTACAATCTCTGTTGCCTCGCTTAGTAAAACTGATATTACTACAAAATGTTCTTTTACAGACAACACCGGTGAAACTTTTAATCAAATCTACTCCTCCACCTCAATTCTATCTTTTAACCCAGTAGATGAGTTAGTGGATAATTTCCATTCTAAGATTTCAGACATCATCAATTCCATTGCTCCTGTTAAAGTGAATGTCGTTTTCTAGTTGGAAGAAATCTCCATGGATAAATGCTCCACTTATAAGAAACAATAGAAGCCTTTGTCGAAGGGCTGGACGTAAATGGCATAAAACTGAACTTCACGCTTACTCTGAAATCTACAAAGGCTGTCAAGTTTTTACTCATCACTAAATTATGCAAGGGAAACATTTTTTGCAGAAATCATAAAAACATCAACAATGCTTGTGCCTTGTTTGCCACAGTTGACAAACTCACCTGTGATTTTACCATCTGAACCAGGGCCATCCATCTCTACCATCTTTACCATCTCTACCAGGGCCTGCAATGAATTTGCCAACTTTTTTACAAAGAAAATTAAAAAAAAAAATTAGAGAGTTAATCTGCAAATCCACACTAAATCCAGTAACGTTGTTATGCCCAAACATAACAAATGCAGAGAAAATGGCTGAATTTCACCAACTCAACCATGAAAACTTGAAACAATTAAGCTCCCTCCTCCAATTAAACTCCTCCTCCAGCTGTCTTGATATCCTACCTACAACCTTCCTTAAGAAAGTTCTACCTCTCATTGCATTTAACCTGATTTAAATAGTAAACTCATCCCTCTCATCAGGTGTTTTCCCCAGGCTTTAAAAACAGCAGTTACTGATAAAAAAAAAAAAGAACAATCTGAATAAATCACTATTGCAGAATTATAGGCCAATCTCTAACCTTCCATTCATCAGCAAAATTATAGAAAAGTTGTGTTTCAACAGCTGAACAGCTTCTTAACAGTGACAAACCACTCTGATGTCTTTCAGTCCAGTTTCCGTGCTCACCATAACACTGAGACTGCACTCGTGAAAATGTTCAATGACATCCGCATAGAAACAGACTGTGGAAGAACCACGTTATCGGTTCTGTTGGACCTCAGTGCAGCATTTGACGCTGTTGACCATGATATATTTTCAAAGTGACTGGAGAGCTGGTTTGGACTCTCTGGTACAGTACTCAGTTGGTTCGAATCCTACCTAAATAACAGGGATTTTGTTGTGTCAATAAGCAACTTCTCATCAGAGTGGACAAAAGTCACATGTGGAGCACCCCAAGGTTCAATCCTGGGACCCATCCTATTTAATATCTAAATGCTCCCACTAGCTCAGATTATAACAAGTAATAAGATTAGCTTCCACAACTATGCAGATGATATACAGCTCTACATTACGATGTCACCAGATGACTTTGAACCTATCTATCAAGTTCTTATATGTCAATGCTGATCCAACTTGAGAGGATCATGAAAGAAATGGAAAGAGTTGAACCAATGTCTATCATCTTTATTAATTTATTTCAAAGATGATATATGCAGCAGCAGGATCAGAAGGTTGAAAACATTGCAAACAAAGCAAAAAAAAAAAAAGTTTTTTAATTGAATCTTAATGAAGAAATATTAATTCATAAGTCTTTTACTGTAATATATTGGTACAGTACATGAAAATCAGTAAACTGATCATTTTAAGCATTTAACATAACTATTTAAAATATTTTTGTAAATCAAACAAGTTATTTACTACAGAAAAAAACATTTCAATCAATGAAAACCAAAAACCTGAACTCTCCAGCTGGTCAAATCTCCCATTATCAAGTTCAATTCAAATGTTAACCTATTTCACTCTTAGAACTGAGACAAAACTATCCCCACTAAAATCAATCATTCTAAGCTCTCCACAATTAACAGATTAAATCAAATTAAAGCTACAAGCAGCATTGGTGGCCCTCACAGCTCAGCGCACTCCGGCCTTAAGGCGACAGTGGAAGCTCTGGCAATGCCACCCCATCGCCATCATCAATGCTCTCACGCCATTCCCGCACCCGTCCACTAGGCGGAGCATTTGGCGAATCTCCCAAATCGCCTTCAGTCCAGTTCAGTACGAGTCCAGCAACAAGTCTTAAAAGTCATACTGTTTTTGTTTTTTTTTTTTGTTTGTTTGTTTTGTTGTTATTTTTACCTTGTTATATAAAACAAAAAAATCAATTAAGTGTGATTTACAAAATTGCCAAGTCGAGGCACCACCTGATCATCGGGTGAATAACAGCCAAGTAGTTCAGTCTCAGTTAATGTCTATGAATAGCTGCCTGATAAACTTAGGTTTTGAATTAAAAATATATCAAGGAAGTCCAGCACTGGCATTCTTCTAACACCAAGGAACCATACATGTATGGAATAAACACAAACAACTTCTCTCCAATGTACAAGAGTTTATTAACAAAAACAATTCATCCTGAAAGTTAAATACTTTAATCAACAAACTCACTAAACTAGTAACACTCGACTAAACTACTAAGTGTCTTCACAGATCTGCCTAATAAGTCAATCAGACAACTGCAGCGCTGCTGCTTGCATTCTCTCTAAAACCAGGGATATTGAGCACATGAACCCGGTTCTAAAGTCCTTCGACTTCAAAATAATAGCATCAAAGCTCAAACAGGAAGTTAATCATATTAACACTAAATAAAGGCAATAAGCACCAAAAATGGATGAAAGCAAATAAAGACATTTATTAAGGGTTGTTGACATAGGAATCACCAAACACATGTCATCCTGTACAATGATATGCCCAATTTATCCATGGTGGTAAGAGTTTATCCTGTAATTGGTGGGTTGCTGGTTCAATCCCCACTCTGTCCGTCTCAGTTGTTGTGTCCTTGGGCAAGACACTTCACCCATCTTGCCTGCTGGTGGTGGTCAGAAGGCCCAGTGAATGGCAGCCCTTGTGCCTTGTTACTAACCAACAGGTTATTTCCTCCACAGTACCACCATACATCTGCTCTATTAACCATTAACCACCTGGCTGTAACAGTACCTGTGAGGGGAATAATAGTTTTGCTGTATCTGGGTTCAACCATGCAGCCAACCAGCATTCCACTTACCTGAGGCAGTATTATTATTACAGAAGCAGGTTACCTTACAGACCATTTTAGGCTGAAAACTGGTGGTGTTGTGTTTTGAGGTGCCACAGGAAAAATTTTGTCCTGTCCAACACAATTATTATCCAAATTATCCCAAGACATTACTTGCAACAAACATGCCACGTCACTTTGATTGGTTTTAGATTTAGTTCTATTCACTGAGTTTTCAAATGGTGTTTCTATTCCTTGGAGATTTGGTCTGGCTTGGGCGCACACAACACAGTTACCTTCATTTGTTGCTTTGGAGCATCCTGGGCCTGTGACAGCCAGGTGTTCTTTAGAGAGGTTCTATGAAAATCCTTTGGTTGAGAGCGCTCCACATATGGACAGTAGGAGTGTAAGTCCCTTAGTTTTTTGTATCTTTGCATTCTGTCTGGCTTGATTTTCCACTCATAGTGGGAAATTGGCAATTATTATGGCAATTATACTTATACTTAGCAGGCTAAGAGGCCATGAGATGGGTCAGTAGATGGCTGTTTTGGATTTACTCTATGCTGTTGTGGTCAAAGTTGATTTAGGTCCCTTATAGTTATTAATTATTGTTTAATTTTATATTGAATTAAATTTTGTAAATTAATTATTAATGATTAATTGGTTAGATATGAACTTTAAATTACTTGTTGATCTGTAATTGATTAAAATTATATAATTAAATTACTTTATGTTGATTTACACTTAAATTTCTCAATCCCTTAATTTTATTTGATTTATAATTTGACTTGGGATTGTTCTTCTATGGTTTTGTATAAAATATCAAATGTCAGTTTTTAAGTTTTATATCCATACATACTTCCCCCTCTGTTTTTGCTTTCCTTTTTTCAAAAGGGAAACAAAAACAAAACTCATGAATATAGTTTCACTATGTTAAGAGCCAATTTGTTAACATCCAATCATGCTTTTAGTGATTTTCTATCACTTCCGCAAGCATTTCCATTTTATTTTACTGAAAGCTACACTGCAAAAAAGAATCTCCTCAATAGTGAAACCGACTTGAATTAATTGTAATCTTGATAGACCCCTTTGTGGTCATTTACTTATTAGAACTAAACTTCTTGAAGATTATTTTGACTTATTTCCAGATATTCCATCTTGACCTGTCCTACCTCGATGATACAATTATTTGAAGTAGATTCAATTGAATTCAATTTAGTTTATTTAAATTCACAGCAAAATGTTTAAAGCCACTTTACAAAAATGTATTTTTAATTCAATCATTCATACATTCCAATTGATCCTAGTTATCAAACAAAAGAGTACAGCAAGCTTAATCAGTTCCATCTAAGGAAACCCAGCCAGTCACTCACTAGATCTGATAATAAAGCACGTCACAGTTGTCCTTAAGAATATCTGGCTTGTTTTTGGAGAGTCTGTTTAACTCCAGTCCCTATCTCTTAGTAACGCTGATTTCTGTCAGCTGAACATGGTGCTTTGGAGGCCAAATATTTTGTTTGTTATTGCAGACAGTTAAAGACCATCAGAAGTTGGATTTTTGTGGAAAAACAATTTCATTATTCACTGTAAACCCTGAATGTTGGAAGTAATTTATTAGACTGAGTAGCTTCAATATTTTAAAGGTTCCTCTGATCAAGGTTTTATGTTAGAGAAACATGTTTTCTGAGTACCTTTATAAATGCAAACGTTTTGATTGACCTGAACTATTTGTTTATTAATTTAGCAAACCTTAAATAACTCAAATTTCATTTGTGCATATACCATGATTAAGGTGTTTACCGAGTAGTTTTGTTCAGTAAAGATGCACCTTTATTTTGATCAATCTCTGGGTATTACAAGACGACCACCTGTTTCCCATCATTTTCCTTTATTTCTGCTTGAGGACGTCTCTGGATTTTTCAGAACCTGAACAGTGAGTGTCATCAATTAATCTTACCTCTGTTAGATGATCAGCACATCAGAAATTCTAACATGCTTAAGACTTTCTCCTTGTTTAACCCTCTCAAATCATATAATCTGGATGACTGGTCAGTTTTTTTCTCATTGCAAAGGAATAGTTTGGAAGTGATCTGTCCTCGAGCTCAGCATCTGTCTTATGAGAAAGTATTTTATAAAGGTGGTATGATAATATTGTGTCTCTAGTGGCAGAATGACCTCAAACTCTAGTTTTGTGGGGGGTTTTTTAAACTGGTAGTCCTATTTGTTGGTATGTACTTCAGGATGCAGGGGACGACTAGGTGAGCTGTGCATGCAACTTTACTTCTATGTTTGCTGATGCATCATGTTAGGTATGAGAAACTTCATTTCTCCTCATTAAACCAGTTATTTGCGCTAATTTATATCTCTTTTCTCAGTAAACAGCCGCGCTCCTGAATGCTACTTTAACGACGCTCTGAATGATGCTTGATCCTTTTGACGGTAGGGAGTTTTCGCTACTTCCATGTGTTTGTTTCAGCTCTGTTGTTTTGATGAGCCAGTAGTAGAAGTTGCCTGCTTCCACATTATAGGAGCTACATTTTTATATTGGGTTCCAAGGTAGTGAATAAAATCATTGTCAAACTCGATGAAACTGTTTGCATCCTCATCTGTAAAGGTAACTTTGAAGTGGGGTTGTTGTAATAAAATCTCCCTACTTTAACCTAATTCTAAATGCCAATTACGCATTCTCCATTATATTAGTTCCGCCACATATTAATATTTCTTCAAGAATCAATTAAAATAGCAAAAATAGGTTTTTATTTTTGCTTTGTTTGTTTGGTTTGCATGCTGACGCTGCTGCATGAATCCTCTTTGAGATCAATTAATTAGGATGATGGATTGAGTTGAGCCCATGTCTGCTTTCTTCTTGATTCTTTCTAGTTGAGTCAGCGTTAATGTGAAAAGATCTGACAGGTCATAAACAGTTTTGTCAATGTAAGATTTTGTTATGTCCTTATTTTATTGAGAGTAAAGTTTGTTTTGTAATAATAAAGACCCATTTCAGTAGTGTCATTTTCCCTTTATTTATTGCGTTTTCAAAATTAATTGTAGACAGTCTTCCTGATTTAAGGATTATTCACTTATAAGATTCGTAGTGTGCTTGATGAACATCTGGCCTGTTTTTCATCCCCATCAAAAGAACTAATTCTTCAAAATAAGAAAAAGGTGTCATAATTTAGTTCAAAAGTATTATTATGAAAATTAACCTAAAGCATTTATTATGTAACATTCTAAAACCATAAATGTTTTTCTTATTTTCCAGAAATCTTAACTAATTTTTCTTACCGTACTGCAGATAACTTTGCTTAAAATAAGAATTTGTCTCAAAAATAAGATTGATTTTATTTATTGTTATTTTAGAGATCTTTTTGCAGTGTATGCTTCTGTCAATATTATTTTATCCAATGTAGAGTTATCCCCCTCTAATATCTGCATTACTGCATGTGTCGTGGTTTGAATTTCTCTAAAATCATATTGTTACTCCCCCAGTAGGTTTATTTTAGTCTTCTTCTAAAAGATTTTTGTTTGGTAAAGGATTACTTGAAATTTTAAAATTGTGGAAAAATGGAAGACAGGTCTTCGGATTTTCTTATGTTTATCAGTATTTTCAGTTCAGGTAAAACCATTGCTATGTTTATATGATTTGGAAAAATTCTAGAAAGCTTATTGAGATATAAGTGAGCATCAGAACATCAGACCTTTTATATATAGCGCTTTTTAGGCCCTCAAAGACAGTGAAATAAGTTGTTGCCATTCACACTGATGACAACAAGCTGCTGGATTGTGGCCGCAGCTTTTTTGGGGTAGTCTCGTAGAAGTGTGGCTGCCATGGGCCATCAGCCTTTCCCACCAAAATGAAAGCAATAACCTTTAATCAGTTTTCCTCCAGAATATTTACATTAGTTGATCCTCTGTTTTGAAAATGCTCTAAAAATCTAAATAACATCTATTTCATTAACTTAACCCAGAAACACTGGTTTAATACTTGTTTTAAAGTATTTTTTATGAGATTTTCATCTTTCCTGTCAGAGCAATTTCATTTTCAAAAATTTGAATATAATTTTCCTTTTATACTCTTAAAATAGACGTTGTTTCCTCATAACCCTTTTTGTTTGATGTTCACTAGGTCTGTTTTGAAAGCTTCAATTCTTTTTGTGTCCACCAAGGATCAGTAAGGTGATCTTTTTCCCAAAATGTGCTCTCCCTGCTGGGGTCTGCCTTGAAGACGTTGTCTGTTGGGCTCTGTCCAGTCTGGAGAGATGTCATTTTGTCATTGTCAGGTCAGTGAGGTTCAGAAGTCAGTCAGAACCTTGGTCTTCACGTTGGTCGTTTGGTCTGTGCACATAATGTTTCATGGATCCAGCCTATGATTAGTCAGTAAAACTTCCTCATAGTTTGATGTTATTTCTGCGGCTTCCATCTATAGGAGAAAAATCGATTGTTAATAAATGAGCTGTGTTTCCTGGAACACAGCGTCCCACTGTCTTCCTCCTGGATGAGCATCACCTGTTGGAAAACACTCATCATTGTATTAGTCACTTGTTTCACATTCTCCCTCAGATCTTTATATTATACCAGTAAGTGAAGTTGTTAGTATCTCATATGGACTGACATTTATTGTTGCATTTGGAGAGGATCTCAGATGAAATAAAACTCGTTAGAGCTTCAATCAGGTTTATTTTGTGTCTGCAGACTTTAGCCAGTTGTTCTTTTTTGTATACATAGTTCTGTTAGTTCTCCAAACCAACTCATGAGATGCTGGTTTAATAACCTGCACCAATTTTATATTTTAATTCCACGCAACTTTCAACTTCTCCTGGTTCTTTATTG
This sequence comes from Anableps anableps, assembly GCA_014839685.1. Classification (NCBI taxonomy): domain Eukaryota; kingdom Metazoa; phylum Chordata; class Actinopteri; order Cyprinodontiformes; family Anablepidae; genus Anableps; species Anableps anableps. Next base: position 32,198,768 of record CM026082.1, read on the forward strand.
GAGAAAATTAGTGCCTTTGTCAGATCTCATAATTTCTGGCACTCCCATCCTCGGTATGATTTCCTGGTCTTTCCCTTCTGAGAAGGAACCCTTTTCCTTCAGTTCTGTGTTCTGCTCCCATGTTAGTGAAATCAGTCACTGTTTGCTTCCATGGAGCACTGTGGACTGGAACGCTGCCCAGTCCTGCTTTTAATGAAACCTTTGGATTAACCTGATTGCAGATTTCACATGATTGCATAAAATATATAGTGATATTCTTCAAATTATCCTTCAAATTATCCAGCAATTTATAAATGCTGAGAAATGAGACCTGTTACTTTTGAGACAGCACAGTGACTTCTGCTGTTTTCCTGCTGTTTTCCCTGCTGAGAGAGAAGGAAAAAAAGGCATTTTTATAAATCTGCTCTTTTTGTCAACATAAAGAGCAACGGTGACGAACTCATTTTAACCTTGGGGGCCACATCAAGATCCAAATTGTTTTCAAAGGCCCGATTGTTGTGGAATGTATTTATAAAGCCCATTAACAAACAGTTCAGATATGAATAAGTAGCTGTCTGCATTAAACAAGCACCTCCTGAAGCCATATAATGTTAACCATTTCCCCACCATGATCCAACATGGCAGAATACAGACAAAACTGTTTATTGATTGACAAAATAACATTTTAGCACACAATCGCCATATCAAAGGTTCTGTTTCTAGAGGGTCACATAAATCTTCCAACGGCCAGATTTGGCCCGCTGGCCTTGAGTTTGACACATGCAGGGTAGAGTTACTATCTTCATCAGAGCTCTCAGCAGAGACAGGCTTCTGCTGTGTGCAGAAGTTTTATCTTTGTTTTCAGGCCTCTGCGTGCCTGTGACAAGGTCTAATGCTGCAGTCATTTCACAGAACTGAAGAGAGAATTTAACTTCTCTCAAAAGAGAGGAAAACACAAAAATCTATACAGTCTGGGTCAAATATGGCATTATTTTTTCTGTAAAATAAATTTTCTGCATGTTATTATAGTGCCGCTGGTAGAATAACAACCCAGAATGATTTTAAAGCACCTGTTTCACCTCGTGGGAGTTTTGATCAGTTTTAGCCACTGATTTAAGGTCTTCCTCATGAGTAATTTGGAGCCACCCTGGTGTTCTGAACCGGGATGGGTGGCGGTGTGCCCCCTTTTGGTTTTGTCTTTCAGTTGAACTGAAAGTTCTCCCATGTGCATTTCTACAGGCCTCTGCATTATGGCTGTTAGTTAAAGGCTGGTCTTGAGTTCTCTCCGTTCTTTATTTTCATCCTAATTTGGTTCTATTTTGCAATTAAGTCCAACATCATGCTTGTGTAACAAAGTTTGTTTCGTGAGTTTTTAACAGGATGTAAGGGAGGCACACACAGAGTTATAAAAACTATTTTTCTTGCCTGTTGTTTTTGGAATCGCAGCGCTGCGGCTGCTGAATGACAGAGAGGGAGAAAGTGATTTACCTATAAAATCTCCAAAACATTCCCACAACCTGCATGTATTTGCTCCAACTGTTAAGACTCCAATTCTTGTTTTGTGGTTTTAGCTGGATTTGAGTTTGTGATTCATTGTTTGCCATTTTCCATCAGGGCCCCCAAGGACCCTGGCGGATAAGGGCTTTTATTCTCATTCATACTCGCTCGGTTTTTCACGGGGCCATCCCTGTGACTTGCTTTTTATTCACAACACTCAGTTCTGGCCAACCACGCCAGTATGGTATGACACGCTATGTTCCGAGTTCTCAGTCCAATTGAAAGCGCTCTAATCGGCTTCCAAGACACCAGAACACATTCACTCCACAGGAGGATCGATTCGGTGTGCCGTCTTTGTTATCACCACTAGGTTCCCAGACAACACGCTTCCTCAATCCACCAGTCTTTTTCACACAGTATGGTACAACAAGTTATGCAAAAACATTAACCATTGTTCATAATACTACTGTTTACCGTGAGGCATACCTGCAAAAACAGGTGGGAACTATTTTTTGTCTAGCCTCATACGCAGACTTCCCGGAGTGAGCCACGGTAATTAAGTAATTGAATCGATTAATCAATCAGTCAACCAATCAATCAATCAGTCAACCCCAGGCTGGCAACTGATCTCCGCTCCTCGTTGAGCCGAATTCTCTTTGAAGTTTTTGGTGAATAAATATGGAGCAATATTTTTTCCAAAAACACACTTTACACACAACACTTCTGAGGTCACATTTTAAAGAGAGGTAACGATTTGGATAAAAGTTTCACTTCAGTGGTTCAGTAACATTGTGTGGTTTTGTGCAGCTAAACAAGAACCAGCCAGTGGCAGTCTATGACATCCTGCAGATCCTCCGGCTTCACATCTCTGTGCCACAGTGTGACGTCTTTGGCTACCTGAGTATTGACAACAGGCTGGTCGTCCTTGTTGCCCCAGTGGACCACCAACCAACACCTCTGCAGGTAATGGGCACATAAAGTTATGTTCAAAATAATGGCAGTGTGTTTAAAAAAGATTAATTCCCATTTATTTTCCTACCCACAAATGTAATGAGGATCCAGCACATTTAATCCAGATCAAAACATGAAGAAACATTCATTTAGTAAGGAAATGAAATGTTATCCTGTTCAAAAAATAGCAGACTTGATAAAGTGCTATACAAGTACAGGCCATTTAAGGATTACAATTTGAACTGCCATTATTAGCGTAAGAGAGAAGTACAAGAATTTTACTAATGTAGCGCGTACACAAGCATAAGAAGACTTCTAGCTAAACTGTGAAAGCAACAAAGATCTTTCTTTTTTTTTTTTTTTTACAAAGCTCCACTCTTTCAGGAATGCACTAGTAAGGACCAGCTTTGTAATATGAAAATTTGCAAGATATGGTAAGTCATTCTCTGACCAGAGTTGTGATGTCTGTGATTATGCCCAGTTATCTTTGTAGAGAGTGGGGTAAGTTGAGTACTTTTATGTACGATGTTCTCTAGGCAAGGGAAAGTGATACACAAGTAAAACAAAAACGTCTACATCTATTTTATACCTTTATTCATCAGTGGAAATGTTAAGAATGCATCAATAAAAAAGGGGAAAAAATGATGTCCTAAAAATAAGTGGTCTTGTGGCTTGACTTGCCCCAGCTTAGGGTAAATTGACCAAATTACTTTTTTCCAGTTTAAAGATGAGCTTCTTTTGGAATTATCATTAAGAAAACTTTAAACTATATATAACAAGTCAAATACAAGTGCATTGTTCAAAAATATTTGAATAAAATGGTGATACAACTACTGAACATAACTGTAACAAACTCACAAAAAACCTGTTTTTTTCAACAACTAAGTACTCCACATTCCAATCCTCAGTGTTGCAGAGATCTCTCTTTGCAGTTCCTCCAGCCTTTTGAGGTTGAGGTAGCTTTTTTATCACTTCACTTTGAGGGAAAAGCACCACATCATCTTCCTTGAAAGCAACAGTAGGGTTCCCGTTCGCAGTGCTCCCTCAGAACTCTTGCACTCACTTTTTAACCTTCTAGATTCTCAGCCAAGCCAATGTAATGGTAGCTTGGTAGCAGGTTTTCTTCTGCTGACTTACATGCCATGTGGCTAAGACACACGTCTGTGTCACCTGGTAAAGCACATCCATGTGTAGAGGCTGAAGCCAGCATAGAAGTTATGGAGGTTGAAGAAGTGGCTGGCTCATCTGCAGTACATGGATCGACTGGAAAGGGAGACTGTAATCCAGAGTTTGCTCTGTCTGACACCATGGAGGGTGGGAGTTCCACATCTGGGAAAATATCTCTGTTGTATGGGAAGCTTCCTGTGGACCTGAGTCCAAAAACTATTTTCCGTGGTGTCACTGCTGCAGCAGCAGAGTAGCCCATCACCCCAGACGAAGGCCAGGCAACCAGAGCAGTCCCAGGACCAAACAGTCCCAACCAAGCCCCAACGTGAATAGTAATATATGAGAGAGATAGACTGTTGTTTCCACCTCAGTATATATTGATTCTGGTTTGACAGATAGATAGACAGATAGAGAGAGAGAAGAGACAGACAAAGAGAGCGGCTTTGGAGTCCGAGGCTTGACGTGGAGCAGTCGTGGAACAGTGTGAATCCAGTTTTATAACAAAGCAAGGTTCCTAGGTGTGATTCCAGATCGGGAGAAATTTCCACTTGACCTGACAGAGAACAAGACATGGATTGAGTCCAGGATGAGAAAAAGCCAAAATGGGATTCACTTGGCATTAGTTGAAATCGTAGCATGAATTGCTCAGCAGCTCTTTAAAACTCCTGCAGGTGTGTCAGCCTGCTGGACTCTCCCACAAAGATCTTCTCTGTCCACAGCACACATTAATTGTTTTGGACCCAGCCTTATGTGTTAGTCTTTGATTTAACTATTAAGCATACAGTGTAATGACAAAAATTGGAGATTTTCTTGCAGTTACCTTCATACAGACAAACATGTGGCAATTATACCGTCAGTCACTGTTGTATTCAGTTTCTCTTGAGGCCAACTGCAGGCATTTATCCATCTTATACATTTTTCCAGATTCTGTTTGTGTATTGGAAATGGAATAAGTTCTATTCCGCTCTCATTCCCCAATGACAACGTTAACCATTTTTTCCAATAATTTTTCAACAAATCTCTCTGACTGTAGCTCATTCGTAATGATAAACTCCGACATGTTGTCAGAGATTCAGTTCCTCCAGGTAAGGGGCATTTCACTTCAAAATAAATTGCGACCACCGATTGGTCAGTTGCTGACAAACCCATTGGACTGATTGACAGGTGGTGTCATGTCAATTGCTGCTGCCACTGGTGTGGTGGAGCTGTGTGGGAGAGGTGTGGGGGAGAGGTGGAAGCTCAGCTGGGGACTGAACTCTGAGGCGGAGCTTTGGGTAAACAGCGCATTGTAAGAGCAAGCATTTAGGCACCCCTGAATGGCTGTCACAGGAGATTGAAGGATTTCTCAAACATGTGTGAGGGAATGACATTATAACTTGGTATAAAGCTCAAAAAACCCAGTCTCTTTTATAGTCTCAGTTCTGTGTGTAATGACAGGTAAAGGCAGAGACATGGACTGGCACTAGGACTGTGGTGATTTGGAGCTTTTTAACAAGGTTGTTGTCAATAATATTCTGCTCACACCCAGATTCTACCAGGACAAATGTTTGAAGGGAGTGTTTTTTCAGGATGAGAGAGAATAGCAGTGTCAAATAGGAAATCTTTTCATTTTCCTTGGGATTACCCACCAGTCTTTCCATACCTACTAGTGGGCTCTGCCTTTTAACTGGTTCTGGCATGAGGCAACGCCCTGCCTGTTCGCAATATAGACAGGTTTTGGATCTCACTCTGTTGTGCTTCAGGCGCCAACTGGGAAAATATGTAACATTCACACAGAAAAACAGACATACCAGAATCCTAACAAAAACATGGCAACTGTCTTTGATGCAGTGGTGTGTATTGGAATTTTGCATGTTTACCTTTCAAAACAGACAGTCCATGTGGAAGCAGAATTTTTCTGTGCTTTTCCTAACAATAGGTGCTTTTTTTCAGGGTCTCATTTGTTTTATTTATGACTCCAAGCTCACAAGCACAAACACCTTGCCAACACAGCTCTGTTTAACTATTAATTATTCTCCTCAGCATAAATATTCATGATCACTGATTGGTGCTGTAAACTGAGGGGAGGAGGACATATCTGTTTTCTTTGTCTCGTTACCTTTTTTCCATTTCATTACCATTTTTTGTTCGTCATGACTAACTATTGTTTGCATGACTGTTAAAGTCAAGGTTTGAGCTTTTCAATCTTTTACTAAATCACAAAATATATCTGTGATCCTGGGTTAAAGTTATATTCATAAACCTTTGTCTTTGAGGTAAATTTTTATCTGAATATGATTTAATTCTTTTTTGTGTTCTCACAGCCAGATACCACTCCTGCTTTTCTACTTGGAGCCAAGAAGTGTTCTGAAAAATGGTTTTGAATGCTAAGGGAGAGAACAAATCTCTGTGTTTCACTACAATAATAATTTTATGTCTAGTGGCATTTGCTGAGAACCACTAACAGCACATCTATTTTCAGCTTCAGAGAGACTGCAATTCTCTATTTTCATTCAAATTTTTGTTCTTTTGCTCAGTAAATATGTGCTCTGCAGTTATATAAAAAGACTAAGACTGCAGCACTGCTTACATTTAAATTCTGCACAATCTGCTTTGCATAGCAAAGTGGAAAGCTAACAGGTCGATATTAATGTGAAAAATGCACTGTAAAAATTAAAAGCTATGAATGTTTATATAGGTTTTCATAAAATGTTCTGTGTGACACACAAACCCTAAAGGGTTATATTGGATATTCTGAAGTGAAGTCCTGTGAGGTTAACAATAATAGCTCCCTGACATATTGAAAGATGTCCTATGACTGTTAAAATACAAATAAATTCTTGCAGTGGTAAAATCTAACATACTCTTCAGAAGTTCATCATCTATTTTAACTGATTTCACTGTTTAAAAGCACTCAAACTGAAAATGTACATAACAGTGGGATACAACGCTATATTAGTGGATTATTATCAATGTACAAGTCCACAACAGACCGCTATAATGTTTGGTGGCATTTTGTCCAGCTGAGCAACAACTGTGTGTCTATGAGTAGTTGTGCTGTTTGTTCCTGATGGCTAGATCAGACCAGCTCAGCTGTGACTGGTAGCTCAGTTTTAGCTCTCCTAAGAATGGAGTAACATTTTCAATTTTGCATAAGCCTCTCAGTTGTGCAGCAGCATCGAAGATGACATGTTCTTGTGCTTTTCTGGATTTTTAGTTGTTTGACAAAAAAAAAAGCAACACTTGGGTGCTCAAGTTTAATTTGTTGTAGGTTTTCTCTGATCGAAACATGGTCAAAGTTGTGTACATTGGATTAAGGCTGAAATCATTAATACCCCTAGCAGGTTCAAATCTAAAATTTTTACTCCAACAATAAGTTCGTTTCTAAATGGAAAGTTAAACAGACAAAAAAGATAAAAAATATAAAAGGAGAATGATTGAAAAAAAATCTGTTTTATTTAGATTTTGGTAAAACACGGCATGTTGAAATTTACTCTCAGTGGTCAATGAAAAAATGTACACTGCTCACAAAATTAAAGGGAACACTAAAATAACGTCCTAGATGTCAAGTAATTAAATATTCTCATTGAAAAACTTTATTATTAACACAGCGGAATTGATTGAGAAGAAAATAACAAAAATTATCAATGTAAATCAAAATCATGACACCATGGAGATCTGGATTTGGATTCATACTCAATATGAAAGTGGAAATAACATGACAGGCTGATTCATCGTCAGTGAATATTCCTCAAGACAAGTCCAAATGAGGCTCAGTAGTGTGTGTGGCCTCCACGTGCCTGTATAACCTCCTGACAATGCCTGGGCATGCTCCTGATGAGATGGCGGATGTTCTCCTGAGGGATCTCTTCCCAGACCTGGATTAGAGCATCATTTAGCTCCTGAACAGTCTGTGGTGTGATGTGGCGTTGGTGGATTGACTGAAACATGATGTTCCAGATGTGCTCAGTTGGATTCAGGTCTGGGGAACGAGCAGGCCAGTCCATAACATCAATGCCCTCATCATGCAGGAACTGCTGACACACTTCAGCCACATGAGGCCGAGCATTGTCCTGCATAAGAAGGAACCCAGGACCCACTGCACCAGCATATGGTCTCACAGTGGGTCTGTGGATCTCATCCCGGTACCTTATGGCAGTCAGGGCACCTCTGGCTAGCACATGGAGGGCTTGTACAACTATCCAAAGAAATGTCTCCCCACACCATGACTGACCCACCACCAAACCAGTCATGCTGGAGGATGTTGCAGGCAGCATAACGTTCTCCACGGTGTCTCCAGACTCTGTCATGTCTGTCACATGTGCTCAGTGTGAACCTACTTTCATCCATGAAGAGCACATAGTGTCAATGGCGAATCTGCCAATTTTGGTGTTCCCTATCAAATGCCAATTGTCCTGCACAGTGTTGGGCTGTAAGCACAGGCCCTATATGTGGACATCGGCCCTCATACCACCCTCTTTATGGAGTCTGTTTCTGACAGTTTGAGTAGAAACATGCACATTAGTGGCCTGTTGGAGGAGGTCATTTTGTAGGGCCCTGGTAGTGGATATCCTGTTCCTCCTTGCACAAAGGAGGAGGTAGCGGTCCTGCTGCTGGGTTGTAGCCCTCCTATGGCCCCCTCCATGTCTCCTGGTGTACTGGCCTATCTCCTGGTACCTATTCCATGCTCTGGACACTGTGCTGAGACACAGCAAATCTTCTTGCCACCGCTCACATTGATGTTCCATCTTGGATTAGCTGCACTACTTGAGCAACTTCAGGGAGCTGTAAAAAACGCTTCATGATGCCTCTGTGTGTGACATCACTGACAAAATGAAAAAGTGACTAAAAGTTGAACCAGAAAGGACGAGAACAGAGAAATGATCTGTGGTCACCATCTGCAGAATCACTCTTTTACAGGGGTTGTCTTGATAATTGCCTCTCATTTCCACCTGTTGTATGTTCCATTTGCACAGCAGCAGGTGAAATTGATTCACAGTAAGTGTTGCTACCTAACTGGTGACATTGATTCCACAAAGGTGTGACTGATTTGGAGTTACATTGTTTTGTTCAGGTGTTCCCTTTATTTTTTTGAGCAGTGTATGTAAGTTGTTGTTTGAAGTGATGATTCTGTAGTTGTTTAAAACCAACTTTTGTAACTTGTGTGTACACCTCCAGTGCTGTTCCTAGTAAAGCTCTATCCAGTGAGTCCTGCCAAATGAATTGTTTTCTACACAACCAAACTAACAACAGACTGGACTGGAGACTCAACAGTGAAGCCGTCTACAAGGGACAGAGCAGACTGTACTTCTTGAGGAAACTAAGATCCTTCAAGGTTTGCAGCAAGATGTTGCAGATCTTCTATAAGTCTTTTGTTGAGAGCGTCATCTCCTCTGCCGTCATCTGTTGGGGCAGCAGCATCAGAGCCAGGGACCTAGAAAGCCTCAATAACCTGATAAAGAAGCTGGTTCTGTTCTGGGGACGACTGTGGAACCTCTGGAGTTGATGATGCAAAGAAGGGTTTTTCATAAAATCAAGAAAATTATGGACAACCCTGGACATCCTTTTCATGAGACTGTCATTGGAAAACAGAGGCTCTTCAGTCAGAGGCTTCTTCAGACTGGTTGTAAAACAGACCACTCAGGAGATCTTTCATGCCTATAGCCATCACCATCTATAATAACTCCTTAATTAAATTAGTTACATCAACATTTAATTTCCCTTTGGGATAAATAAAGTGTTTTTTAATTTGAATTTGAATTGATTTTGAGTTTTCCTGTAATTGGTTGTTTGCCTGTTCAAGCCCCATCTGTCTCTGCCGTTGTGTCCTTGGGCAAGACACATCACCCACCTTGCCTGTTGGTGGTGGTCAGAAGAGCTTATGGTGTGGGTATAGCAGCCTCGCTTCTGTCAGACTGTCCCTGGGGCGCTGTGGCTACTATCCCAAAACTTGCTATCATCAGTGTGTAAATGGGAATGACTGACTGATTTCATTATAAAGCATCTATGCGTCTCCTATAAGTGTGATGTCATTTCATTTCAATGATTACCAGTTATACTCAGTCTTGATTATGAAGTCATAAATACTGGCCTTGCCAAGTTACGACATTTTAGAGCCTTTAGTGTCAAAAAAAAAAAAAAAAAAAAAATCCATATGTGAATCTGGGCTTCTTATTCAGGTCTGTTTGTCCCGAAGAAGGGCCTTGAATGTCAGAAGCCACATATCTTTATCACCTTCGTGACATAAGTAAAAGGGGAATTCAGTATTATGAATGCAGGGAGATGCAGTTCGATCAGTCTACTTTCGCAAAAATAGAGACCCAGCACAGGGAAGAGGGAAAAAACAAGGACGAAAAATAAGAAGTATTTGGACCAATGCTGATTAAAATCAATACCCATAAGCAGTCTCCTTAGTTAAGACAAGCCCCCTCTGCTTCACTTTTAGTTTTCCCAGTTGCTAAGCGACAGCCTCATTTTCTAGTTTTAATTATTGGATAAATATTCCCAAACCGACATGCTTTGTACATTTCAAATTATATTTCAATGCTGCTCATTTTACAGTTAAACTTTGGACAAAATGCTCCAGATGATTAAAGCTTTTCATGATTCAGAAGCACAACTCTGTGCTTCACAAAATTGTTTTGAGTGAGTTCTCTCATAATCTGGTCCATGATGTAGATGCTTTTATATGGATAGAGTATAATGGTAGCTTGACTCTAAAGCCAAGGACTGTCTGTAAACTCAGTGTGGGTTGTTTCTAAGAGAAATAAACGGACTGCTTTGAACCTGGCAGCTAATGGAGTCATTATAAAGGCAAGTAGAAAGATTTTTCTGAGTTTTTTGACAAGATTAATTTCATAAATCATTCTAAATCTTTCTGTGACGTAAAATACACATTTTCAAAATGACAGTCAAGTCTTTATTAGGAGTTCAGAATGCAGAATGCAAGTAGCTTTGAAAAGTTTATTTTTGCACTTGTAGTTACACTTGTAGTTACACTATATTCCCATAGGATGAATAAAGTGTCTGAAGCTCGACATCAGATCTTATGGTAGCTTTGACCTACAGTCCAATTCCACTCTTACATTCCACTCCAGCAGCTCCAACATGCCAGCCAGAAATCTGACATGCAGGGCAAACATTCTGAAAGGTTCATTTTGACCACAAGCTATATTAGGACCATCCATACTTTTAGCAATTCACTAAAGAGCTACCATGGCTGCTTTAAAATTCTATGGGCATCAGTGAATGAATTGTGGAAATTTCTATGTGAATCAGCAATGAGAAGAGCCTCTTCTAGTTTCAGGTGATCAACCAATATCTGAAATTTGAAACATTCACCAGCATGTTCTAGCAATATATTCTCTAGAGCATTATGGAGATTAGCAAACTGTCTTGGGTTTGGATGGATAAAGTGTGGGATGGGAGGAGTCAGGGACGGGCTGTGGTTGAAATTCAGCCCGGGAGCTTGGTTTGGAGAGGCCTTTTATCTGATTGCACAACTGACAAAAGTGGAACCATTTTTTTTTTTTTTTTTTTTTTTTTTTTTAAAGGACTTTATTTGTGGTATAAAAAACACTAATTATTTTCAGCGATCAAAATTACTGTGTGTGTGTAAGTATTTAATGACTAAATTAAAAGAAAAAAAATCAGTCAACAAAAGTTTATTAAATAAGCAGCTTATAAAAATCAAAGCAAATATTAGGGAACAAAAAACAACCACCAAAGCGATACAGACCTATTACATCATGAAACCCATCAGCAAAAGGAAACTGATCACTTTCATCTACATGACCTTAAAACCTCTTAAGGCTAGAGGAATTTAGTCAAAATCCAGGCTGTTTAACAGTTGAAAACATAAAATATGATTATTTTTCCCTCATCCCTCATTTTTCTCATGACAGGCCTGGGAAATTAGTTTTGTCCAGAGTGAATCTTCATGTTTGAGATCCAAACATGAATAGATTTTACCTATTTTAAACCTTGTACACCTTTGTGAACATAAACAAAATTATTAAAATCAGTCTCTATCATCAGGTGAGTGTGCTGAAGACTGAATAAAATTCATTTACAGATCTGTCAGAAGAAAGAATTAAATTAACATTTTAGACTCTTTTCTGATGTTTGGAGCACAATCCTTTGATCTTAACAGGTTAATATAATCCTAAAGAAAGGGCACTTTTACCAGTGCTTCCTGCTCCACTCTCCTGCTTCTATGTTGTTCTCCTCCTCATCCACACCCCTCTCTTCCTCTTCCTCCTCACTCCAACTCCGACTGGCATTATCTTGTCCCTCATTTACAACTCCACAGTCACAGCGGACACTGTCCTTGTCTGTTACTTAACAGCAACAATGATAAACTTTGTAGCACTTTTGCAAAGAATCCATAGTGTTAGAACACAAATACAATATAAAAATCAACTTAAGAAAAGTGCTAAACACACAGAAAGTGAATTCCTGATTTTATTTGTATTTTTCTTGAGCTGGTAAGCTACATAAAAAAACAGAACAGGACAACTGGATGTATAGTCTGTACATTGATATTATCTTCTTAACTTTAAACACAGACTTCCTCCTAAAATGTTTGTTTTATTTTTCAATAAAGAAATGTGAGCCTTTTTTCTGGTCAGTCAGTAGGGATTAATTTTAATTTATCAAGCTGATTAATTGTTTATGCACCTGTGGTGTAACATTGCGGATAGGCTGTGTTCCCTGAACATATCCGCTGACCTTGGCCTGTCCACCACAGAAGATATTTTTTTTCATTTGCTGCATTTGGCTGCATCCTGCACTAACTTTTTAGTTTTTTTTCTTCCAATGTTTTTCAGCTCCACCCATCTCTTTCTCTTTTCTTTCTGGCATGTTGGCTAATTTAACCCGCTCCTCTTTCTAACTTTATCAAATTGGGAGGGTCTGCTCGTATCTCCCCTCAGTAGGCAAAATATCAGCTGTTCAGGAAATCTACTGAACCTCCCGTTGGCTAACCTGCCCCTGGCAGGAGTAGGCTCTCCCTGTTCTTCAGGAGGGGTCCGTGTACCTTTCATTCAGTTGTTTTTTAATTGAAAATCAAAAATTGAAAAATTAAAAACAACATATGTCATCTTTCATTTTCATGTTAAATTCAAAAAAGACAATACATTGATGTTTTCTGTATGTTTGACTTTATTCTCAGATCAAAAATCAAACATTTATAAAACGCTCTGAGAGCTCACTTGCTTTTGACATTTGTTATGTGACATCTTGTGCAATATTCCAACCCCCTGTGTTAGAAGTGCGCACTGCAGCCAGAGAGGCACTATGACACTCATGACAGCATTTCTGATTGATGGCTGAAATATTTGGTTCCCACAATGTAACTTTGGCAAATGTCTCCAGATTCACCCTGATAATTGTGTGAGATTTGAGGAATAAACGACCACATGATAATTAATCCCTGTCCTATGGGGTAACAAAACATACAAGGTGTGAGTGACAGGCTGAAATATTCTGTTCCCTCTTGATGTGTCATTGATTACTTTAGAATGCCATTTACCAGAATAATAAGCCTACACTCATCCTTTCAGGAAGCCTAATTTTCCTTGTCCAGCAGAGTGAGCTCCTTTCATTTTATATCAGTTCTAGAAAATTGTAAATAAACAAGATATTTTCGAAAGCAGTGTGGCGTGGCTGATTTGATATTTGCCAGGTTGACCTCAACATGACACGAGTTGGGAAAGACTTTAATTTTCTCGGCAATAAAAAGAAATAAAAGACAAACAAAAAAAATATAAATGATAATTGCTTAAAAAAACTTTTGTTTTTTTTTTACCAGGATTTTTTAAAAAGTTACAACATTGACATCATTGCGTGTCATCATTTTACTGTCAACAGAATATTGCACAAGATGTCTCAGAACAAATATCAAAATCCATCAGTGACAGGCTATGAATTTGGTACCTGGGCCTTCAGGGGGACTTCACCAACTTAATCCGCCACCAATACCACCTGGATCTGGATTTTACTAACTGTGCTGCAGCCAAATAAACACAGAAAGAATACTGCTAGAAGAATTTCTTCTGGAGGTTTCCTTCTAATATATGTTTTATATAATTGCCATTATACTGCTGCAGGATATTTATGAGGCGCGCAGAGAGACAGAGCGAGGCGGGCAGCGAGTGAGGGGGTGCTGCGTAATTTACGCAGTGCTGTTTATTTATCAGTTAGCCTACTAATAATTCATTATGAAGGGCATTTTGCGTATTGAGTGAATACTGCAGCAATTAAAACAAGAAATCCAGTTAAGACATGTCCAAACCTCTACTCTACATCCAGAACTGTGTCACTTATATGAATATATAATACTCACTCAGTTGCTGATTATTTATTTATAGACACAATCCACTCTCCTCAAGAATTCAATGACTGTCATAGAGCTGATCTACTTGTTTTAGTTCTATGAAAAAGTCTTTTTTTTTTTTTTTTTTTTTTTTTTTCTTCTTCTTCTTCTATGGCCTGTACTTTCTGTCTTGTTGTATTACTGGCAGGCATTGCCAGCAATATAATTTGCGATGCTCCTCAGAGGTAATACGCCAGTGGTACCGCTCATAGTTACTGGTCTGAAACACCGGCTGGGACCGCTCTCTTTCCGATGTCCAGTTCTTTGGAAAAGGTCTGCCTTAAAAATTGATTTTTAATCATTCCTGAGACCAAATCAGTTTTTCCTTCTTCATCAGTCATTGTGGGCACAAAATAAACACTAATTCACCAATATTAATGTGCCCAGCACAGATTGCTGACAACGTGTTTCGCTAGCAAAACTTTGGAGCGATGGATTTGCTCTGACCATCCAATAAGAGGGTGGAAGACGCATGACGTCACTGGGGACCTTCTAGATAGAAGGCTCTTTTAGGCAAATCTGAAAGCTGATTGGTTAAAAGAACAGTTCCATTCCTATATTGTTTACTTATCATAGGCCTGCTCTACAGATTCTGAAGACCCTGGGCAAATTAGACTGCCCTGGCAACACATAGAGACTGAAATCTGATTGGACGACATTGATAATCTACACAGACATGTATGGGAAGCAGCACAGCCAAGAGCAACTTTACAAAAAAAAAAGAGAATAGACTCTTGGAAGTAAATCAAGAACATTTACTTGAACAAACATTATAATTTAGGTTGTAGCTATATGTTAGGGATTCTGATAGTGTTTAGGCCTGCAGAGAAGGCCTTGCAGGCCCTGACGGTCCACCACTGAAATCCATTGAGCTTGTGAGGTGTTTTATAAATGTTTGAATGTGAGAACTGATGTGAGAATCAAGTCAAACATACAAAAAACGTTGATATTTTTAAAAGAATTTTAATCTCATGTGAAAATGAATAAAATCATAATTTTTAGTCTCAGTCACTGCATTGAAGCTAGAAGGTGTTCTCTTTCCTGCCAAAGCTTCTGGTGTCTCTTCAATCCCATTTATCTATGCCGACCCATGGTGAAAGGATGGTGCTCTGCTGACTGACTGGGAATGCAGAGGAATCATTTCTGCTCTCTACATCTTCTTCTATGACATGAGATGAGACTTACGTGGTAATCGGTTGTTGCACTGTTCTAGCTGACGCCCTTGGCAGTACATAATCCTTGAGATACACTGGTAGAGAAGTCTGCCTCCTGACACATGTACTAAGAACATTTCCGACTGGGTCAGACATTTTGTTCTGCTGTTGGCTTCTCAGTATCCCAGTGAACACTTTGTGGGAAACCTTTATTGCCTGACATAAGAGATGATGAAGGATCACAGACAGTTGAAACCTACAGGTAGTTATCAGAACCACAGGGGGACGTCCAGGCGCTCTGGGATTGGTCAGAGTCTGGTTGAGGAAGAGTGCTCAAACATAGTTTCTATTAATGAAGGGTTTCTAATGAAAGCTGTTTTCAGAGGCCTAGTCAAAGTCCAGACTTCACACTGACTCAAAATGTGGTCTGGCTGAGTAAACACTAGCAAACCTTATGCTGCTATTACAAACTACATTACAAAAATCTCACTGTTCCTTTATAATTTTATTTGGCCTTTTGTTGTAGTTTTCTATGTCTGATGTGGCATTCCTTCAGCTCTCCAAGAAGGTTCGCTCGACATGCATTTCACTTTGACTAACATTAGCTCTGTCAGCTCCTGTGGAACTGTAAGCACTATTTTATCCTCTTTGTGGCTGCTTGCATAGTAAACACATCCACAGAAATGATCTCAGTTTGTGAAGAGCCAATTTCTTCAAATTTCCTGGTTAAAGGTAGGAAGAGGACAGGGTGTCAGAATAACCTGTGCTTTACCCCATGTGGGCTCAGTTTTTGATACCAAACAGTTTGATCCCTCCTGAAAATCAACTAGGACCTAATGCAGTGCAATCCTGCTCAATGCATAGTACTTGGTCTCCTGCTTTCAGTATAAAGCAGGGGAGCTCTTACTCAGCACGCGGGAGTGAGACTACGCATCCATAAAAGCGACTGGAAACTTATTCTTTTAGTTTTTCCTTACTGTTACAGACTTTTGACCCTAATCAACTATCCACAGAAATTTCTCCATTGTGGTACAATAAAGGATATTTTTATTCTATTCTATCCTGATTAGCCCATAAAGATAGTTTTCTTACAATTGTGGCACCATTTAATAAGCATTTTTGCAAAATAAATAATAATAATAATCCTCCTAACGCACATTTACACTTACTTTTGGTGAAAAGTTTATTTTTATTATTGTAAAAGCATTCTTAACATATAGTAACTTTTCAAACCTACTTTAAACCATTACTTAATGTTGTTAAAGACAAGTCAAATAAAAAAAATAAAAAAAAAAAAAAGATTTGAGAATAGTTAAAGAATGGTGCAGTTATGACTGTCAGAGAAAACAGCACACAAATCACAAAAATCTTCTTGTGTTTTTCAGGTTGAGGCTTGCAGTAAGGAAACCGAGAAGATCGATTCCCTCATCAACTATGCTAGCCCCACTCTGGTGTCCCATGTCCCCCTGTCAGCCTTCCTCAGCTCTGAGATCAAGACCTCGTCCATCCATTCTGGGGGCTCACCTGCACCCCTTATCCATTGGTTCTTCCTGGTTTTCATCATTACAGTAGCTCCTAGACTCCAGCAGCTTTAAGTGCCTACTCTTCCTCCACAGGCTCTCGCTTATTAACTAAGTGTTCTTCCAAAGTGCCCTATTTCTGAGAATGTATGGGTTGCCATGGAGCTGGACAGGCAGCGATTATGACAATCTCTGCGTTTTAAACAATCAAGCTGGTAGAAAAGTTATTGTTGTAGACCGTTTAAAAAGTATTATTCAGTGATGAGTTACTCACTGGGTTTCCCCCTAGTGGAGTGTGTGTGTGTGTGTGTGTGTGTGTGTGTGTGTGTGTGTGTGTGTGTGTGTGTGTGCACGCGCGCACGCGCTTGACCTCTAAGGAATATTTAGCTTTATACCAACAGTGTTAATTCAGGAGCAGACTCTCTGAAGATGTAAAGGTTGATAACTCACTCTGTGTGTTTATATATATATATATATATATATATATATATATATATATATATATATATATATATATATATATATATATATATGTGTGTGTGTGTGTGTGTGTGTGTTTGTGTATGTTTGATCGGGGATCCAAGGCACACGGAGGAAAAGTGACCTCATCTGGCAGCACATCTTTTTGACAAATGTTACACAAACACACACACAGTGACTGGTGGTGGTGATTGAACAGTTTTGTGTTTACTGTGAAGCAGACAGAGTCACATCAACATTTGTGTGATTAAGCCTCAGTGTTGACCACATGTACAGTGCACGTACATGTGAGGTCCATGTGGACCTAGTGTTTGAACCTCAGCAGTGTTATGAACAGAGTCAGGTCCAATAAACTGATCCAGCCTTTAAAATCAGACACAATTTCTGATCCAACAAAAGTGCTCCAAAACTATGGAATGCCTCAAGTGCCACAAAAAATAGGGAGCATATACACACAAAAAGTAGCAATGTGGATACAAAAATATTAATTGCAGTCAAAAAAATATTTAATTTCAATTATTACTTGCTTTAGGAAAACATGTTAAAATTGTATTTTAATGTATTTTTAATTGTCTTTACCTTTCAGCTTCTCCCTTTAGGGGTCGTCACAGTGAGTCATCTGTCTCCATCTAATCCTATCTTCTGCATCGTCTTCTGTTACACCAACTATCTTCATGTCATCTTTCACCCTGTCCATAAATCACCCGTTTGGTCTTCCTCTAGGCCTCCTGCCAGGCAGTTCCATCCTCTGGATCGTTCTACCACTATCTCTCCTCTGTACATGCACAAACAATCTCAGTCTGGCTTCTTTGACTCTAACATATCTGACACGAGCTGTTCCTCTGATGTTCTCATTCCTGATCTTATCCATCCTTGTCACTTCCAAAGAGAACCTCAACATCTTCATCTCTGCTATCTCCAGTTCTGCCTCCTGTCTCTTCATCATTGCCACTGTCTCTAAACCAAACAACATTGCTGGTCTCACCACTGTCTTGTACACCTTTCCTTTCATTTTTGCTGATACTCTTTTATCACACATCACACCTGACAGTTTTCTCCATCCATTCCAATCTGCTTGGACACATTTCTTTACTTCTTTTCCACACTCGCCATTGCTCTGGACTTGCACCACTCTAATACACTTCTCTGCTACTCAAGATCTCCTCATAGAGTACCATAGTTCTTCTCTTGTAACCCTGTCACATGCTGTCTCTAGATCACAATGCAACTCCTTTGGACATTCTCTGTACTTCTCTATCCACATCCTTAAAGATTGCATCTGTAGTACATTTACTTGGCATGAAACCATACTGCTGCTCACAGATGCTCACTTCTGACCTCAGTCTGGCTTCAACAACTCTTTCCCATGACTTAATTGACTCATCAGCTTTATTCTTTTGTAGTTGCCACAATTTTGGACATCTCCCTTGTTCTTGAAAATTTGCACCATCACACTTCTCCTCCATTCTTCAGACATCTTCTCACTCACTAGGATCTCATTGAACAGCCCAGTCAAAAACTCTACTGCTGTCTCTCCTGGGCAGTTCCATATCTTCACAGGTAAATCATCCGAACCAACTGCCTTTCCACTCTTCGTTCATTTCAACCCCTTCCTTACTTCATCCTTACTAATCTTTTTAACTCCCTGATCCACAGTGGAAACTTCTTCTCCCCTTTATTCTCTCTCATTTTCTTCATTCATCAACTTTTCAAAGTACTCCTTCCATCTTCCTATCACACTTTTTGCACCTGTCAGTACAGTTCCATCTTGATCCTTAATCACCCTAACCAGCTGGACATCCTTACCATCTCTTTCTCTCTGCCTCGCCAATCTGTATAAATGCTTCTCTCCCTCCTTACTGTGCAACCTATTATACAAGTCACTGTATGCCCTTTCTTTGGCCTTAGCTACCTTATCTTCAGTCCTCTCACTGTCCTACTTCTTCTTAGCTGGTCTCTTTCTCTGTACCCACACTTGCACTCCCTTATTCCACCACCAAGTCTCCTTGTCAACTTTCCTTCCAGAAGACATACCGAGTACTCTCCTACCTGTCTCCCTGATAGCATTGAGCTGCAGTTGTCCAGTCTTCTGGATGCACCTCCTGTCCTCCGAGAGCCTGTCTCAACTCCTTCCTGAAAGCCATGCAACTTTCTTCCTTTTTCAGCTTCCACCATTTTGTCCTCTGCTCTGCCTTTGTCCTCTTCAAATTTCTCACCCTCAGAGTCATTCTACACACCACCATCCTGTGTTATCTGACAACACTCTCACCTGCCACAACCTTGCAGTCACTGAATTCCTTCAGATTACATTGTCTACACAAGATGTAATGCACCTGTGGGCTCCTAACTCCACTCTTGTACGTCACCTTGTATTCCTGCCTCTTCTGGAAGAGAGGTATTCACTATGGACATTTCTATCCTCTTTGCAAAGTCTACCATGATCTGTCCTTCTGTGTTCCTGTTCTGGATGCCAAACCTGCCCATCACTTCCTCATCAACTCTGTTCACCGCTCCAACATGTCCACTGAAATCTGCCCCAATCACCACTCTCTCCCCTCTGGGGATTTTCTGGATCACTCCATCTAACTCACTGCAGAATTTCTCCTTCTCTTCTAACACATCCTAGCTGTGGGGCGTAACCACTAACAACATTGAACATCACACCTTCAATTTCTAACTTCAGACTTATTAGCTTACCCAACACTCTTTTCACCCCCAGAACAGTCCTGACAAACTCCTCTTTTAAGATAACCCCTACCCCATTTCTCATCTCATCTACACCATAGTAGAACAGCTTGAACCCTGCTCCTAGGTTTCAAGCATTGCTACCTTTTCACCTGGTCTCCTGAATACACAACATGTCCACCTTCCTCCTCTGTATCATCTCAGCCAATTCTCTAGCTTTCCCTGTCATAGTCCCAGCATTCAAAGTTCCTACTCTCAGTCTTAGACTAATGCCTTTTCTTGCTCTCTCTGTCTTTCTCTTGTTCGTCTTTGCTGACCAACAGCAGCCCAGTTTCCACCTGTACCCTGTTGGTCACCAGCATCATTGGTGGTTATTGTTAACCCGGGCCTCGACTGATTCGGTATGGAGATCATGTTCTTGACTTGATGTTAGATTTGGCAAGAGTTTTTCACTGGATGCCCCTCCTGACACAACCCTCTGCATTTATCAGACTGGTACAAAAAATGACACATAATGTCTCCTTTCTGGCTGCATTGTTTTAATGTACTTTCAATATTCTTTTTTTATTTTTTCAATGTTTTTATTTTATTTTCCAATTCTATTTTTTAGGTGTAAACAGTTTTTCCCAGTCTACCTCCTTTTATTTTACTGTCTTATCTTTTCTTTTTGATCTCACATAAACCTTTCAGTTCAGAACAACAAAGGCAAGACAGAACAAAGCAAAGAACAATAGAAAACATATTTGTAAGAGCAGAGGCCTATAATTGTTTAAAAACAAAATAAAAAACAATATGAGCTTGAGCTGTAACAACACAAAGACAAAAAATTAAACAAAAACCTTAAATGGAGAAATGAGCTAAAATAAAAATAATTTCATAAAGTAAAGATATCTATAGATTACTCTGAAAATGTAAAAAAAAAAAAAAAAAATACTGACAGACAAAAGAAATGTTATCAAGCTCCGTGGAACTTTCTAGGTGTAGTTTGGGATTAAAAATGTTTTTGTAAATGATTTAGTTTGCAAAGAACATTAAGAGCATTAAGAGTCAAGAGTCTGCTTGTAAAAAATGAAAATAAAATTCAACAGACACAGGATGGTGTATTAAACAGCATCACTAGCACTTTGTGGAGATTGATGGGGTTCAAACTGAAGGCTTGTCTGAGGTGTGGTTGTATGATGCATGAGAGGTGTACTGGTTGTGTTAGTTTGTGAATAATACTTATTCTTTATGTTGCTACTCTAGAGATCTCTACTCTTTAGTTACTGCATCATTAAAATAGTCATCACTGGGCCTCATAAAATCACATTCTTTATGGCTATCTAGTTTTGATTTACACACCAGTAAAAAAAAATATATTTTCAGTCTTTAATTTTCTTTTATAGTCTTCCTGTAACCTTATAAATATTTCCTTCAAACTTTTATTTACACATTAATTTATTTACAGAATATATTTCCGCACATTTTATTTCTTTTTTGTGGCACTGCTGTTGTTCCATACTAATCTGAACTACATCAAAAAATGCATGCCCAGGTCTGCGTCAGACTTTAGAACATTTGTTTAGGTCACATGATAGATTGAGAGCTGGATCAATTTTTCTATAGTGACTTTGAGCTTTTGTGCAAAACAGACCAGCTAACACCTCATCTGATGTGGGGCTCATAACATTTAAACACAAGAACTGCATTTTGAATGTGTGAAGGTACATCAGTGAATTCTGATTGTAACTAAAGACTATTTTATATTTCATGCACCATTTCAAACAAAAGCCTTTCCTTGTGTTCTACCACCAGGTGAATGGTCCATGATTATATACTACATAAAGGCTGGACTTTCTGTCCCTGTGTTGGTGCCAGTAGCTCTGAAGGGAACTAACTGTCTCTGTAGACATTAAGAATGAGAAGCCATTAAAATAACAGGACAATCAGCTAGTTCCTACCTATAGCACATGTGGGCTAGAGAAGTTTTTTTTTCACAGGATGCCTTGCTTATAGACTCTTATATGAAGTATTATTGAAGATGCAATAAATTTGTATTTGTTTAGAAATGTCTCTATATTTGATATAGACATGATAATGATTTGTAATAATGCCCCATGTTTGTAAAACCAACGGCTATTTTATTGTTATTATTATTATCGCATGATGAAAATGTCTTCATTCCAGGTTTGTACTCCAGTGTGTGTTTACTTGCTCCCGTCTTTATCTGCCCGCACAGCGTAATGTGTCCCTATCTCTAACAGTATTATTGTGCTGGGCAGCTATGTAGCAGGGAACCCCAACCATGCCTCCTCCATCTGTTACTGTTTTCATTTTCATTATTACTATATAAAGTTGTAAAATCTGGATCTTGTCTCTATGTTCTTTGGATGCTTTTGCATTCAGTGACAGCTTTTTTGTTAAATCAATAAACTTGATCTTATATCACTAAAAAAGAAAAAAAATCATAGTTAAACTGACTTTGAAATGTGTCTAAGGAATGATTTCTAAGCTAAAATAGTTTATAGTTTACAGTCTGAATATTGCTCATGCTTAAAATGCGTAATTTTATGTTGAATTTGTGAAAGTTTTATAAACCTTTAGTTCTTTGTGGCATTTTGATTCAACAGTTTTTGACATGGCAGCCTACAAATTTCAACTGTATTAGATCTCTGACCGTCCTGTGGGGATCACACAGTGCAAAACTGAACATAAAGTATATTTAGCCAGACTGAATATCTGCTGGAAAAAAGCAGTATAAAAATCCATAAAATGGTGTATAGAAGAACCTCAGATATTTTGAGATGATAATTCCATCTCCACGGAATCACTGCGCCCAGTCCTAGAAGTTCTTTCATTTAATGCGCTGGTCAAACTGCTTGCTGCATCCGGTGAGGACATAATACTGTTTAAAATTATGGCTGCTTCACCTATTCTGTCCTTTCTCAAATTATCGTTAGCAATTTTTTTTGGCCTTCTTTTTTGGAACCAATTGTTGCTGGTTGACAATTCCCCGCAATGCTGTGACTTACTGGACGCTCTGTAATAAACCCATATTGCTCAGTTTGGGATCCATGCATGCGTGATCCAATCTCCAAATTATGTCCCGCCTCTTCTGTGACAACTCACACAGACAAGTATGAGTCTTTCATTATCATACAAGTATTGTCATTCATTCAGTCTAGTATTAGGTTTCACACACATTTCTGACCTCTCATTAAGTCTAGTATTAGTTCTTTCTGTCTCACACACACACAGGTACAAGCTCTCATTCGAGCATAGATAGGTGCTTTAGTTTCTATGTTTGCATGCTTTAAGTGTTATGTGTGTGTGATATTTTAATAGTATGTATGTGCAATTTTAGTCTTGTAAGTGTGTGCAACTGAATTTTAGTGTTGTAAGTGTGTGAGACTGAGTCTGTAGTGGTGTGTGATATTTTAATAGTACGTATACATGCTCAATTTTAGTGTTGTAAGTGTGTGAAATTGAGTTTGTAGTAGCCTGTGAGAGAGAGAGAAAAATAGTTTTTGTCCTAAACGGCACCCCATATTCTTTTAAATTAAAGGACCAAATACTGTCTGGTTTTGAAAAC
Organism: Anableps anableps; assembly: GCA_014839685.1. Classification (NCBI taxonomy): domain Eukaryota; kingdom Metazoa; phylum Chordata; class Actinopteri; order Cyprinodontiformes; family Anablepidae; genus Anableps; species Anableps anableps. The sequence continues at coordinate 32,222,126 of CM026082.1, forward strand.
AATCACATGCAACATTATTTCGCAGTCATTAGCAATGATAATATTGGTTTTTTTCTGAGATGGTGGGACACGCTGTGCTCTGATCACTGCTTTTAATTCACATTATTGTGCGTCTGCGGGTGAAGATAAAAGGTGGTTAAGTTTTTGTAATTTTGACAAAAACTATTGAGTCTCAAACTGGTCTTGACCCAATTTGTCGAACAAGTCTAAGACCAAGACCGAAGCAAAACAGAGCAAGACCGAGCCCAAGACCGGGAAAAAAACAGGTCATGACCGGTCTCAAGACCTCCATCCCTGCTGCCTTACCCTATCCTATCCTATCCTATCCTATCATACTTTCAGCATCTTCCCAACCAAGGTCTTTTACATCAAGATACTTTTCTGCAGCCCTCACTATTATTTTGATCTTTTAATTTTTCTTTACTTTCTGAGTTAAACAATTATTCACTTCCACCATGAAAAGCACAAAATCCTTTTGATTTACTATCAATAAGTCATTAGAAATTTTAGAACATCCGTCACAAGCTGTTGATCTTACATTTGATGTTATTGCTAGTTTAGGCCTCCCTGATTGAGTTGGGATTTTTTTTGTAGTTTCAGCATAAGTTATACCTTGAGCAAGCTTCACTTTTTGGATTTCCTCTGCTCTTTTACTGACTTCACACCTACGATAAGCAGTAGTGTGTTCTCCTCCACAGTAACAACATTTAATATTAGTTACCCTTTCATATTTCCCATATTAGTGATGACATGCACACCTTCCACATCTATGTTTTTCTTTGCATATCTCTGCTACATGTCCAAATTTCTGACATTTGAAACATCTCAAAGGAGGAAGGAATGTTCTGATTAACGTCATAACTCACATAAACAATGAATACCTTACTGAGTAAACATTCTGCTTCAAATTTTATCAATACTATCACATCTTTCTCAATTTCATTGTTTTCAACTGCTTTACTTCTTTCACTTTTGCTCCACTTACATTCTCTTGAATTTGTTCAACAGACATTTTTAAGGAAACTCTAGTTATGACTATTTTTTTTTATTTTCAATTAGACTGCTCTGAACCTTCTTTCCATCTTACTTGCTGATCTTAGTAGCTTTCCCTTGTTGAAATCTTTCTCTGTAATGAACCAAAAGTGCACTACTTCATAAAACTTTAGCACTTCAGACATCAACTATCAGCAGTGGCATGCACAGATGTTTTCAGGGGCAGGTGCTCAAGGGGAAAAAAGGGCACCTTGTGCAACAAATGGAACTACTGGCAGATTTTTGATTGTGCCTCCTACACAGTTTTCAAAATCGCACTGCCAATTTATATACAATCACACAAAATAATAAATACCTCTGTCTTTGCTGCTATCTGTCATTAAAAAATAGATAACTGGTGGCTGGTGTAAGCCACAGAAGATGTAATGGGGAAGGGCTATTGATTGTCTCTGTTTAGACTAAATTGAGGTCAATAAAGTGTGACTTTTGCATCTGAGGTTTAGAAGCCAAATACACTATTACCTGGATGATTGGCCAACCTGTCACCATGGCTGGGCTCTATCTAACAGAGGAGAAGAAGAGAGAAGAGGTTCTCATGATCATCAGTGCAAGCAAAGCATGCCTCTGTTCTAACCTGTCTGCTAGTGATGTGCAGATCAATAGAGAAATATCGATACCTCCGATAGATCTTTATGCTCTAAAGTCAGTTCTCAAATTAAAATATTGATACTTCTATTATTTGAAGTAATGTATACCATTAACAAAAATACAATGGAAAGTAACTAAACTACTAAGATCTTGTCTAAATTCTTTGGTTGGTGGGGAACTACTTTTCCTTTTGCCTGGGTAAGTGGATAATTTGTAAGAACAGTGTGCCACCGCTGCTCAGCTCAGTCAGTAACTCAAAATAAATAAATAAATAAATAAATAAATACATTTTAAGATAAAAAAAAATTAAATGTGGGAATTGTTGTATCCTCAGACTGGTGTGCTGCTTGTTTGGTTTCTGCTTTCTCCGCCTCCTCTTCTCACTGTGTGATTGGCAGGTGCAGCTCCCAAGTGACGTCAGTTACCCTCATCAAGGAGGGTAATTGACATCTCCTATTTAGAGGAGAGGATTTCCAGAGACAGACGCCAGATGGTTGACTATGATTAGTGGTATGACTGTGCCTTCTGAGCCCCCTTGTCTTGTGCTTCTGGAACTTACCTGAGGTCTTCCTCCCGGCAGATTACCTTTTACTGAAGGTCCTTCCCAGAGTATTGGTGCACAGTTTCCTTTCTGATTCTTCTGCCTTGTGGGCTTGCTCGCCTGGCGTCTGGTTCTCCTCACTGCTCCAAACGCTCACCTGTGGCCCCTCTCTGTACTCACCTGCCTGTTCACCTTCCAACGGTTCCTCTCCTCCTGCTAAAGGAAAACATCAGACCGAACCAAAACACAAACCACCATCTCCAACCAACAAGCAGCCAGTCGCCCAATCTGTGGATATATCCCCCCCGTCCCCTCAGCCATGTCTCTATCTCTCAAAGTAAGACTCTGACTTCCACCTCTGTTCAGGAACTTAGGTTTGCAACCATTAACAATCTCCCCTGTCTTCCAGTATGGACCCGGTCCTGCCTTGGTGTTTTCCCCCTCCAGCAGACCAGCATATCCAGACAACTCTCTTCCTTGTTCAATAAACCGTTTAAACTTTTCATTCCTGTGTCTGTAATTGTCACTTGTACTAGAGTCATCTTGAATTATGACAGAACCATCAGGCCAAATTGACTCTACACCACAATTACGGGCAGCACTTTCAGAACAGGGGATTCTCCTGGGGTGTTGTGAGAATGCAGTCAGCGTTATTTCAGGCTACAATCATTCAGTCTCTTAACTGGATATCTGATCAGTTCCAGCAGTCGGCCTCCGCAAATCAGCCACAGTCTCAACCTCAGCCCCAGCTTCCGCCTGTTTCCCCCACCAGAACCTCCCAACTCCTCCAGCCTCTCTGCCGGAAGGGATGTTGTCTTGCCCACTCCGGAACTGGTCACCGGAGAGTTGGATAAGTGCAGAGGGTTCCTACTCCAATGCACGCGTGTTTTCAGTCGCTCCCCTCAATCATTTCCTAATGATCCTAGTAAAATTTCTTATAGGACTATTAAGAGATAAAGGCCCTGAGGTAGGCAGAAGCTCGTTTTGATGAAACAGCCATTAATTACCATTAATGGTAATTAAACTACTAAGATCTTGTCTAAATTCTTAGGAGAATTTAGAAAACTTGTAGGAGTTTAGGAACTCCTACACTGAGTTCCTAAAACTATTCAAACTGACTTTCCAACCAAGTGTTAGTGAAGAAGAAGGTGCCAGAAAACTCCAGATGTTGAAACAGGGGAACAGGTCAGTGGCCGAGTTAGCCATTGAGTTTTGCACCTTGGCGTTGGAATCAACCAGCACTTAAGGGGTGTTCCAACATTCACTTGGCAAAAAAAAAAAAGAATGAATTAGCTTCTAGAGATGACCCAAAAGATTTGGACGAATTGATTGATCTTTCCATCTGTCTGGATAACCGACTTTGAGAAAGAAATAGTCAGAGACCTCCTAGAACCTTTTCATCTCATCCTATTCGAGAACCTGAACCTCCAACTCATTCTATTCGTCCTCCTTCACCACCCTCTGAGCAAGACCCTATGCTGATCAGCCGAACCCGGTTAACACCAGAAGAGCGCCAGTTCCGCTTGGCATCAAGCCGCTGCCTTTACTGTGGTTCATCTCGTCATTTAATTGCTGACTGCCCTATCCGCCCAAAAGCCGCAGCCTGTCAGTAGTTCGGGGTTTCTGGTGTGCCATTCAGCTCATAATAAAACCCTCCAGTTGTCTGTCTGAAACTTCATTTAACTTCAACCACCAAATTATTCCTGTTCTCTCCTTCGTTGACTCTGCTTCTGAGCAAAACCTAATCAGTCCCGAACTCATTCATCATTGCCAAATCCTCATCCAACGCCTTTCACACCCCATCCCCATCTAAAGCCTTAGCCTTAGACAGGAGCCCCCTGGAGACCAGAACTCACCAAACCGAACCCTTAGAATTCATATGCTCTGGTAACCACCATGAGCAAACCTCTTTCCTGGTCTTTCCCACCAAAAATGCCCCAGTGGTTCTGGTTTATCCATGATTGCAGGAACATAACCCACAAATTGGTCAGAGTCCTGGAGCTCTAGATGCCTCAAACTACCTACATTCAGCCACTCCTTCCAAGAACCCTGTTTCTGTAAATGAATCGTTGCAGCCTTCCAAGAACCCTGTTTCTGTAAATGAATCGTTGCAGCCTAATTTAACATTCCCCCAGAGTACCATGACCTTGAGCAGGTTCGGGCTCTCTCACATCCCTCCCCCCAGTTGTTTAACCTCTCTCGTCCTCAATGACAGGAAATGGAGAAATACATCAATGAGTCCCTTGACAAAGGAATCATCTGGCTCTCATCATGTCTGGGGGCAGGATTCTTCTTTAGGGAAAAGAAAGGTAAAACTCTTAGACCTTGCATTGACTACAGCAGTCTTAACCAAATTACAGTCGAGAATAAGTATTCTCTTCCTCTAATCTCATCAGCTTTTGAACCAGTTCAAAAGGCATCCATCTTTTCTGAACTAGACCTTCGCAACACTTACCATCTTGTTTGGATCCATGAAGGCAATGAGTGGAAGACAGCCTTTAAGACCCACAGGTCATTTTGAGTATTTAGTGATCTCCTTTGGGCTCTGTAACGCCCCTGCTGTATTCCAGGCCCTGGTGAACAATGTTCTAAGGGACTTAACGCATCTGTCTTTGTGTACTTGGATGACATTCTGATCTTCTCTGAAGATTTAGAGCAACACCATTTCCATGTTCAAAAGGTTCTTCACAGACTCCTGGAAAATCACCTCTGTAAAAGCTGAAAAACGTGATAAAATTGTCCCTTGAAGAATGGACACATTGGTTGGAAAGCATAGATACCCCTGTTATAGTCTGGATTGATCATAAAAATCTGTCACATTTGCAAAAAGCCAAAAGACTCAACCCAAGACAGTCCCGCTGGACCCTGTTTTTCTCCAGGTTCAACTTAAACATCACCTACCGACCAAGTACACATAATCTGAAACCTGATGCACTTTCCTGACAGTTCTCCCCTGACAACTCTGAAGAAACCGCCAAGGCCATCCTTCCACCCTCTTGCACTGTGGGGAGCCTGGCCTGGGACATCGAAAGACTAATTCAGAAAGCTTCCGTACAAGAACCTGATCCAGGTGGGGGTCCACCTAACCGTCTTTTTGTCCCTTCTAAAGTCCGCTCCCAGGTTCTACAGTGGGCCCACAACTCCCAGTTTTCTTGTCACTGTGGAGTCAGTCGCACCATTTCTGGTGGCCATCTCTCAATACTACATAGAAAAATTTTAAGTTACATGGGGGAACCAAATATTTCAGCTATGTGAAATAATCAGTTTCCCCTCCATAACATGGGAACAAATTAATTTACAAGCAAGTCTTTTACAGTGTTTATTCCTCTCATTATGGACAACAAGTCCTGTGGATTTGGAGACATTTGCTCTTTATTTGTCAAAGTTACATGGGGGGAACCAAATATTTCAGCCGTCTGAAATACTTGGTTTGCCCCAGGTAACTTTGGCTAATAAAGAACAAATGCTTTTATATTCACAAGAATCGTTGAGTGTCATGGTGGGATTGAACAACCTAAATCTCAAGATAATTGGAAAAGCCCTGTCCCATGAGGTAACAAAACATTACAGGGAGTGAGTCACCTTAGAAAGGGATTTACCAGAAAGCCTAAACTCATCTTTTCAGAAAGTCTAAATTTTTGCATCCTGGTATCAACTAGCTTCCATATACCAGCAATTTAAAAAAAAAAAAAAAAAAAAATACATGCAATGTATAGGAAAATAATGTTTGGTGGCTAACTGATATGTCAGGCTAAAGTAAACATGACAAAAGTTGGAAAATACTTTGATTCTCTCAGCGATTAAAAAACAGTGCGAAACTGTAAGAAAAAACCCACACAAGACCAGGTTTATTTGTTTATTTTAGAGTTTTTGTCTTTTTACCAGGAGATGTAGATTAACATGAAAGTTATAACCTTGACATGACTTTGTGGAGTAGTTTTACTGGGAAATCAATCAGAAATGCTGTGAAGAGTGTCGGATCCGCCTCTCTGGCTGCAGTGCATGCTCCCGACACAGGGGGAACAGAATTTCGCATAAGACTGGATATGTACTTTCTGGCGTATGTGCACAATGCAATGTATGACCCAGAATATTTGGGTAGATATTATATTTTGTTGTGTTGCAATTTTTACTGTACACAAACAGGTAGTGTTAATAGGATTTACCCATTATAATATAACTGATTTGATGCCTAATATATTAAGGTAATTCTAAATTATTTAAATTGTATTTACAATCTCCAGAATCCTTTCCTACAGTGTAGAAAGTACTCCTACCTCAGTTCATCTGTTTCTTTGTGTGTATATGCTCTGTCTTCTCAAACCTCCAGTAGGTTGTGGCAGATGGTAGTTCACACAAAGCCAGGTTCTGGTTCTGCTGGAGGTTTCTTCCTGTTAAAGTGAAGTGGGTCCCCCCCCATCCGCTGTCACTATATGCATGCTCGGTATGAGGGACTGCTGTAAAGTCAACGACACAACGCCATGCGGTCGCTCCGTGCTTGTCCAGGAGGAGTGAATGTGCTAGTCAATGACTCGATGCTCTGCTGGGTTTCCTTTGATAGAATTTTTTTTTTATTTTTTTTTTAACTATTTTGAATAATTAACAGAGCTTATTGTACTGTTGGATAACAAGCATCAGTTGGAATGTATGTGAACTGAAATTGTTTTTTTTTTTTTCAATGCTTAAAATATATAAATTTCATACATGACTGATACGTGTGCAAGCTGCTGTGAGTTTTCGTATGTTTAGGCCTTCAAAAAAAACGATTAATTTGACAGAAGAATAAGTAACACTACAGATACAACAGACCTTCGCAACGCGTTCGCTGCTCGAGCCTAATAATAATAGTCAATGGATCTATTTAAATGTGCACGAACTGCTGAGATTGTGTTCGTAAAAATAGATAAGATATAAGGCATGAGGCACATCTGATCAGGGGATGTCCTTGTAAATATCTTATCAAGCAATAGCTGTCGCAGTGACTATCAGTTGTTGATGTGTTGACTTGTTGGAGCCAGTGTGACATGTTTCTTTTTCCCTGTCTGAAAAATGCAGGGGTGTGACAATCCTTTGTCAAGTCGATGGATGTTTCAGCTTCAACCCTGGCTGCGTGGAAAATGTTTAGATAAATTGTGAACAACCCAGAGCTTCTCCCAAACCTTTCGTTTGATTTCTGGTGTTGAAACGTGACTTTTTTTTTTTTTTTTTTTTTTTTTTTTTTTTTTTTTTTTTTTTTTTTTTAACTATACGCCCAACCTCCCTCCCCCACACAGAGTTAATGTTACAGAGTTATATTGTACTTTAGAGTAATATGGTTATTAGAGCTGTTTGTCTTGTAAAGTTCTTCAGGATAACATGTTATGAATAAACTAAATGAACTTAGCTTAGCTAAATGAACTTATATGTTATACAACTCAATTTTTTATATTTAAAATGTTACCATTTTAGTTAACGAAAAGAGTTTGTTTACAGCGGTGGTTCAGTTCTAATTCAATGGGACGGGGTGTTAGTCCCTCAACCAATCAGCCTATGCCTTCGCCGGAACAGGCGCTGTAAAGGCGGGACTAGATTCTCTGTCAGCCAATAAGCGCTAACCATCCTCTGAGCTTATAGAAGTTAGCAGACGGGTGCCAGTCTGGTCTGAAGCCACGATGGATGCAATACCATGCCTTCTACTGGTCCTCCTGTTCGGGACAAGGTTACAAGATATTGATGGTAAGCGTCATCCCGTGGAGATTTTGGAGCTGTTTTATTCCGCTTTGAAGTGTTCTTATGGGTTTCGCTGTCGGCCCCGGGGAGCTCCGTAAGTAAAGCTCTTTGTTGAAGAAGCCCGTGAAAAGCAGAGTGTATGCAACTAAGATGGCGCAGGGTCTGTGGCCAGCTCGCTGCCGCCTGTCTCAGGAATGTTTATTGTCTGGCTGATGGGGAAACACAAGCAGGGAGCTTTAATCAGTCCTGGAGTTAAAAGCCGTGTTGCTGTTCGCTCTGTAGCTAACGTGGCCAGTGTCAGTGTCTGGACTCAGTTGGCCCAAAACGAGCTTAAGGGTCCGCTGTTGTTTAAGGGAGTTGTCAGCAGTTTTGCCAACACAAAGTTGTCTGGATTTCTCATCAGATGGCTAATGATTTTGTGATGGGATCATTGCTTCGGGTAGAGATTTCAGCTCCAGATGTTGCCCGGAGAAATGAATACCTGTGTGTGTTTGGAACACTGTGAGAGATTCAGTGTGAAGCGATTGTTTCTAACTTTGTTCCTCATTTCAAATCTCTTGACTTCAGTCCACGGCAGTAGTGTGGGTATTGCAGGAAGGTTTGAGTGCCGTTTGATATACAAGGCGCTATTAGACAGTCATTACTGTTTAGCTCTTGGTTGTTTTCGCCAGAGGGCTGATTTTTAGCAGGTTTCGTTACTCAGTTGCCTCGGAGCTTAGGACGTCAGCTGAGTGGGATTTCTAGTCCGACATGAAGTTGGCTTCTGATTCGGCCTCTGCTTAAAGTCTTTTCAGCTCTCTGGGCTAAGTTGATCATCTTTAGTTCAAAATGTATAATAACGTGACTGGTTGAACCTGGACGGAATTATTCTGGATTGCATCATGAAATGATTCAAATGAAACTTGTGCCTTCTCTGTTTTCTCAAGCTAAATAAAAGTTTGGCAAATCAGAAGCTGTATCTAATATAATCTGCAGATGAATTCAGTCCTGGTCTAACTCAACCAGGTTCAGGTAGGACTACAGTTAATGTGGCCAATAGTACAGAAAGGGCATTTCTGGATGAAACCAGTTTCTGCCTTACTCCAAGCTCTAACCGGCCATCTTGTCCGATTTTCTTGATTTGACTGCCAATTTTCCTTAGAAATTGAAACTTGGTCAACTGATTGGTTTTTCTTGAGGTAAAATGCAAAAAATGTTTTGAACTGGGCCTTTTGTGTTTTTACAAATAGAATAGAGTAATGTGTCAGAGCTTATTTTATTTGCAGAATAATCTAGTCAGGGCTTCTCTAAGTATTATTTTAGATTTTGAACTAAATCAGAATCAACTGTTCCCAAGTCTGAAAAACGGTGAAACAACGCAGCTGCTTCCTGTCAGATGCTTACATCAGCACTCTGCATATATGTTGCTTAAGTTTCTACACTGTAACCATTGTGGTTTCTAAACTCGTCATCTCATCACACAGTTTTGCAGCCAGCTTTAAATGTTCTCTGTAGTCACGATGGATGGCTGTGCTAGATGACAGAGATCAGGGCCCAGTTTTGTCTTATTTGGTTGGAAGAAGATGCAGTCTCTCTGAAGAATCTGATGTAATCTGGGGTATAGATGAGCAACATTTCATATCCTTGCAGATAAAGAGAGTCTCTGCATCTCAAGCTGTTCATAATAGAGCTGCATCGCTGCTGCTTTAAAGCTCGTCCTCAGATAGAAATATATTCCTGTTTTTACATGCTAATGTGGTGTTTTCCCTTCTCCCTAACCCAGCATGTTAGAGATGAGAAGATGTTTCTTGCATATACATACATCCAAAGAGCCAATCTGCTCTTTTTTCCTAATTGATTCGAAGACAAACATGTTTCCTTTGTGTGTAGAGAGAGAGATTGGGAGGGTGAGAAAACCTCAATATGAATGGAAGAGCAAGATTTTTCTAACAGTAAGCAAAACAGTTCCAGTAAAAACCTAGCTGCTAGCTGGATGTTAAACTGATATGTTGGTTGTGGGACACAAGAGGGGAGAGAATCCCGCTTTCTTTGTCCAGCAGCAGGATTGTCATGACAGGGGTTCATGCGTGCCTGCATGGAGCATAATCGTTTCCATCTGAATAGAATCCAATATGGTAGATGCACAGTCTCACTAACGGACTGTAATGGAAACAGAGCCGTACATCCAGCTGTAATGTTGCCGATATTCATGTCCAGATCATGCTCACATGTTCTCTGATTGCTCTACCGTCATGTTTCTGCTTAGCACCACACCCTGCAGCCTCCACGGCTGCCTCAGCAGCATTAGCACACACAAGCATCACCAGCAGGTTCATTGGGGTGGGGTACACCGTCTTCTCCTCATCCTTCCAGCTCCCTCCTTATTCTAATAAAGGCTTATTCCGCTGTTTTCCATAAGTTGCAGATAGGATCTTGTGGCTTAGATGCCCAGTGAATGACTCATGTCTGCCTTGCTTCCTCTTCCAGCACCCATGTAATTACTTCATTAAGTCCATTCGTCTAAACACGAAGCGAGTTCCATCACATCCTCTGGCAGTGTTACTGTCCTGGAGCAGCTCCTCTGGAATCTGACATCATGTTGTCACATCTTTGAAATGTCTCATCTGTTCAAATGAGTCTAAACCAGCAACAGACCATAAAAACAATCCCCCACACCCACATTTCAGTCTGCTTTCAGCTACAGGACGTTCCTGTTTCTGGCTTAGACCTGATGTTGCTTCTTCACATCGCAGTGAATCAGTTTAAGGAGCATAAAGCAGCTGTTGATTGAACAGTTTTAGAGCACTTCATGCTTTTGTTATTATAAAGTATTAGAACATATGAGGAAAATCTTGTGATGGTGATAGTTTTGATGATTATTGTGATATCAGCCTTTTTCCTTCTTCTCTCTCTCGTGCTTCCATGACTCTGACCTTTACCCCTTTGGTCATCATTAGTGTCCGGTGAGAGACTGCTGTCATGAGACTCAATATTACAGTAGTGTGTAAAATACAAGTTAATAACTTTTAGAATATATCAGGCAACAATTTTTGCTCCAAAGAGTCCTTTGTGATATGAATATTGCCCACGCCAATATTGCGAAGATATATTCATGGGATATTGTGCAGCTCCGATCTATACATGTCAGGTACTGTTGCTAATGACAACACGGATAGAAGCTGATTGCAGTTGTATTTATTATGTTTTTCTTACCCGATGACTGCTTGGGGATAGGAACCAGCCCCCCTCGCAACCCTGCGTGCTTAAATAATGGATGGATGATTATTTTATGAGTATTACAAATACACGAAAATGAACATTTATTAAGTAAACAACTTGTTGAATTCCTTTTCTTTAGATAACCATTTTATTGCTGAAAATGCAATCTATTTCAGTTACAACTCTGTGTGACAGAGTGACTCAATCCTACTAACTGCTATCAATTAGGGCTGCACCTAATGATTATTTTAGTTATTCTATCGATTATTCTGACGATTATTCGGATAAAAAAATTGGAACATTCTGCAGATGGCTTTTTTGTACAATATTAGAAATGTATTAGAAGAGACAAATAAACAAATAATTAAGTTTTTTTTTTTTAAATAGGAAAATACAAATTTTATTGCCTAAAATGCAATAACATAGCTTTCCTTTACTGAATTTGAACCAGGTGAAACTAAAACTGCCACTTGAGGAGTTTTGGGTAGAACAGATTTACAGATGAAGGGTTTTTTGTTTTTTGTTTTTTTTTTTTATTTTCAATGCAAAATGTTTATGTATTTTCTACAGTTTTGGCTTAATTACTGCTCTGGGTGTGTTGCTCTTTCAACAAATGGCCTTTTTTAGCGTGTATACTCCAGTTAACGATTAATCGATTACTGAATTAGTTGATTATTTCAATAATTGATTAATTAGATTAATCATAGCAGCCCTACAGTAAATACTTTTACACTTGAAATGTTCACTCATAGTATCTCATTGAAGGAATAAATGAGGTTCAGCTCATGTTGTCAGTCTGTTGCTGTGCTTTTATCTCTAGCTGACACACTTGGATGAAGTTCTGCTTAGTTGGTTTCTTTTCTCACAACTTCCACACTGTCAGCTGACATGCTACCAGGTAGCCACTATAACTAGTCGCTACATGTAACCCCAGCCAGAAAACAGCTCCTTGTACATCTGTAACATGACAGATTATCACTAGCATTGAGGTGAAATAAACGATGCCTGTTGGCAATTATGGGTGAGTTGGATGTATGCAGGGGTGTTTTCTGTTCAAGAGCTGCAACACTGAGAATGTGAGTGAATGCACTGCAAGGCTGAAAATGTTCCCACACTTTTGGCCGTTTCTGTCGTTTTCTGTTAGTTTCTCTTTGGTTTTCTACCTTTCCCTCCAAAGCTAGAAATATCGCTTAGCTTAACATACATGTGTCAGCAGTGTAGGCGTTAGCGGAAGAGAGAGCGTTGTTGTGCGACACCGATTACCTTCTGGCAAGACCAGAGTGTGCTGAATAGTTGAACAGTTTTTATTCCAGAACACTGAATGAAACTTCTGGGCAGGTAGACAAATTATCCGGCTAGTAGCAGGGAGCTCCTTAGTTCCACTTCTGTTCAGAGTCTGTATGTTCTACCTGTGCGTGCTCGGGTTCTGCGTGGCTATTCTGGCTCTTCCTCACATCCCAAAAATATGCTTGTCAGCTTATTTTCGGTTGCTGTAGGTTGGAGTGGCTCATGCATGTCACTGTAGCTTTTTCTGGTTTGCTTGGTGTGGTCTCACTTATCAGTTCTGCTGTACAGTGACAGCTTAATTTATGTTTTTTTTTTTTTATTGATTTATTAAAAAATGAATGATAATCAAATAAACATTGATCTGAAATAGGATGCAGTTTCCTAAGAATTCAAACAAACTTGGAAGGATTCCAAGTTTATCGCAGATTATTCCATTTATGTTCCTAAAATCCAGTCAAACAAAGGGCTTTGGAAGCATGCTGGTTGTTATGGTTACAGGCTAGGGCTGGGCGACATGCAACGTTTCCCAGCCGATATTCGTCAGTGCAACAAATGACGATGGACCATATATTCATGCAGGAGACATTTTTTATGGGTGGAACAATGTAAACAAGCATGGATTGATTTGACAAGTTAGAACACAAAAGTGCAAAAATGGAGGAATTAGTTGCCAAGAAAATACAAAGTCGTCTGTTTGGGATTACTTTGGCTTTAAACGAAATGAAAGAGGTAAACCACAGGATGCAACCAAAGCGTTTTGGCGCTTGTTCAGTTTACGTGTTCACCATCTGACTGATTACGCTACGCAGTAATCAGCAGGCGCTGCAGCTCCATCAACAAGCTCTGAAAAAGCTTTTCACCAGCAGAAATACGAATAAATACAGTTAAATAGGAAAAGGACAGCCCCAGATGGACACAGTGCACTTTGGCTGGAAACTCTTTCAAAGGAAAATGGATGAAACTAATTTCACAAATGGCAGGAAAATATACATACCGACCATAAGCACACCTTCGGAACGCGTCTTCAGCACTGCTGGTAATAGGTTAAGTTTATTTGTATCGCACATTTCAGCAAGCATGGCAGTTCAAAGTGCTTCACATGATAAAAACATCATGTGAATAATAATAATATTGTTAACCATCTGCACGCACTGCTAAATCCTAATAAGGGTAAACATTCTTGTTTTTTTGTCAAAGCATTTCTAAGCTTGATCCAGAAGAAATAGTCTATTTTCCTTTCTTCTGCTTGTTCTCATTCTGTATAGTTTCTGGATGTTTCCTTCATGTATTCATTTTAAATGTGCCAAACCTCTCAAAAAGACTTAAAACTGCGGCGGAGATTTTTTTTTTTTTTTTCCATGGAAGCGCCCATGTTCACTGGAGACTATTTTTATTTTAGTTTTTGTTTAATTTTGTATTTGCTGCTTAATACTGGAATCTGTTAAACAGATAAACAGTGGAACAGCCCGTAAGCACAATTAAGCTTGGAGGAAAGCCAGTCTCTGTTTGCTTGTCTACCCCATCATTGCGGTTATTATTTAAATAACTGTATTTTCTGATTTTTCTGAACATGGGATTCTGTCTTACTGTTCTAAGTTGGAGTAAAGAAACTGCGGCTGCACTTAGATGCACTCTAAAGAAATAAAAGCTTTGCTTGCAGCTGGAAGGAGTTTGTGTGCATCATTAAAAACGGCATCATACTTTTTCCAAAAAAACCCCCCAAAAAACCACTCTTTAAAAAAAAAAAAGCCTATTGTCAACGGTCGATAAATTAGTCCAATTGACCAACTGTATTACAGGCAGAAAAATTATCTGTAGATTTCAGATTTGATGCATCTGCTTCACAAGAAGAAGAGAACTTTTAAAGTGATTTGATGTGGTGATTAAAGAGGATCAGTACTGGGATGCAGTGGTTGGTGCTGCTTCCTGTCTCTGGCCTCTCTGTGTGCAGCAACACATCTGCTGTGCTCTGTTAATGGGAGATTCACATTCATTTGTCTCACTGGGTAGAGTAGTCATCATGGAATTAGAAGGTTGTAGGTTCAATTCCATCTTTCTCCTGTCACATGGACTTGTAAATTCATTTGACTGCATCATGTGAAACCAGATTAATATTTTCCTCATGTTATCTGAGATGTTTTAATGCTTCTGCTGGGAGACAATATTGCATGTGTTTGTGTGATTCTACCAAATGCTTGTGTACCATTTTCTGTGTGTGTGTGTGTGTGTCTATGCTCTCTCAGTGTCTCAGAGTGAAGGAATTTCAGGCATGTGGGTGACCCCAGCCGCCTGTTGTCCAGGTGCACGGGACCACGACTAATTAGAAAGGTTTTCTGGATGCTAGGAGCTGCTGGACCCAAAGGGGGGACTACAGTAATGAATGAATGTTTGTGCTACATCAAGACTGGCTCTCTGAGGAAATGTTGAGCTAAGCCTGCTCCTACAGCACCACATATTGTTCTTCTCTTGGCAGTGATACTGAACATTTGGACACCTTCCATCAGCTCGGATTAGCCTTAGATTTTTTCTCCTTTACTCAATTCAGGCTGAAGAAGACTCACTTTTTGTAGAAAGATGCAACAACAGAAGTTTGTTGTAGAGGGAAGAGATCAGCCAGACCTAGGCCTAAAGATTCTCAGTCCTCAGGGTGCTCCCATCTTACCCCTAAAGGTTCCTCCCAAGAGTCCTTTCTAAAGAGGGATTCAGCCAGCTGCTGAGAGCATCTCTGAGTCAGGACATGACAGATGTGGTAGACCCTGTTGTTAGGTGTGACACTGTCTTGTAGGGACTGCCACCAACTAGTAAGGAGTGTGGACCAAATGTCACCCCCCTAAAAAACCGTCATGTCCAGTCCCATCATACAAAGTAGTTCTGACTGATTGGTTGACACATGAAACTAAATAAGACCCAATAAAAGCAAATCCTCCCCCAGTGATCAGTTGATAGGTTTATTTCTATCATTGAGACTGGATTAAGAGAAGTGAGTCATGATGATGAAAATAAAATTACTTAATTTCCACACACCATCAACATACATCCTCATCATTATTGGGATTTGTCACAGCTTCTTGCCATGCTGCTTATTTTACTACAGTATTATTTGATAATAAATTAGACGGTCAGCTGTCAGTCGGCCTTTCCTCCATTTTTCCTAACATTTTGTCATGTTAGGAGCTCTCTTAAGACCTAAGGTGCTTTGTAAATAACATTTATCGTAAAATGATGTCACTAGGAGCTACTTGTAGTCTCAGGATTCTTTCTGCATACACGCCCTGAAACCTGCAACTATGTTGTATACAGAAATGTCTTCTAGTTTTAAGCACGGTGACTTGTATGATTTTCAAATAAAAGAAGTTTTTTAGGTGTGGTGACTCTCAGAGGTGGTTCAAACAGAAACAAAAACAGAACTCCTGTGCTGTGGAGCTGCCCAGGTGTACTTTCCTTTGTGGACCATATAGAGCCCAAATGATTCAGGTCTGAGGCAGATCAAGTCAGCTTTTAATTTGACCAACTTGCTTCTTCTGACTGGAAGTAAGAGAACCGTTTAGCAGTGGCCCAGCCAGAGGCCTGATGTGAATGTCAGACCTGGAGCTCATCACCATGAAATGTCTCACCAGCAGTGTAAACGATCCAAAGGTTTCTGGCACCACTGCTGTAATGCTAATAAAGATATTTCCTTTGATTATCGAGAAGAGTATAAATAATTTTAGGACTGTAGTTTAGTCATTAAAATGTAAATAAAACTTTTTATTTTTAGAAATTTTATGGCAGAACATTTTTCTGTTTTTATTTTTTTCTTTGTTTCTGCTCTTCAATTCAAAAATACTTTATTTATCCCAAAGGGAAATTAAATGTTGTTGTAACTCATTTAGTCAAGGAGTTATTATAGATTGTGATGACTGTGGGCAGGAAAGATCTCCTGTAGCAGTCCCTTTTACAACCAATCTGAAGAAGCCTCTGACTGAAGAGACTCTGTTTACCAATGAAGAGGTAACTAACTTCTTGTCCAGGGTTATCCATAATTTTCTTGATTTCATGCAAAATCCTTCTTTGCATCATCATCTCCAGAGGTTCCACAGTCGTCTCCAGAACAGAACCAGCTTCTTTATCAGGTTGCTGAGCCTTTTTAGGTCCCTGGCTCTGATGCTGCTGCACCAACAGATGATGGCAGAGGAGATGACGCTCTCAACAACAGACTTATAGAAGAGCTGCAACAGCTTGCTGCAAACCTTGAAGGATCTGAGCTTCCTCAAGAAGTACATCAACATTTAATTTCCCTTTGGGATAAATAAAGTATTTTTAAATTTGATTGGAAGTGAATTTGAATAAGCTAATGCTAAATTAAACTTAGCTTCAACTGAAAATAAGAGAATTATAGCCCATTAACAGCAAACAAACACTGTTACTAAGGTAACCCTTTCAGAGCAGAAATTAAAACATTAAGTTTCAAAGTAACGTTAGTGAAAATTGGCAAAATATGACATCTCATTTGCATATAAAGCTATGATTAGCAATCGTTAACATATTCCTAAAGATCCCCTTAGCTGCAAAACAAGGTGCCTGATGTAAAACACTAAGTTCAGCATTAAACAAAAATAAACAGTTATACTAGGGAATCTATAACACCAAAGTATTTATATTCCTCACTGACCTCCACTTCTTCTCCCATGATGGAAATAGGGTTTGATCTGACCCTGTTTCTCCTTTAATCTATAATCATCTCTTTTGTTTTGTTCACATTCAAGATGAGATGATTGTTTCCACACCAGGCCACAAAGCGGTAAAAAAAAGTAGACTGGGAGGCAGATCCTTTAGTTATCAGGCTCCTCTGCTGTGGAACCAGCTCCCAGTTTTAGTCCGTGAGGCAAACACCCTGTCTACTTTTAAGACTGGGCTTAAAACTTTCCTTTTTGATAAAGCTTATGCTTAAACTGGCTTAGGTTATCCTGAGCTGTTTCTGTAGCTGTGCTGCCATAGGCTTAGGCTACTGGAGGACAAACCGACCCCTTTTTCTCACTTTCTTCTTCTACTACTCTCCAGTTTGCATTACTTGCTGTTAGTTCAACTGTTAACTTTTTGTTTTCTCTCAGTTATTTTCTCTCCATAGAAGCTACACTTGGTCTGGAGTTGTGTTTGGCTGCGATGCCTTCCTGGAGGAGGGCTTCAGCTGAGATGATGCTGCCATCAACTAATCATTCTCCTCCTCCTGCTATTAACTTTTTACTTTCAGGAACATTGAAAATGATCTCACATCAGTTCATCTGTTTTTCTCATGCATTCTGCTCTGTCTTCTCAAACCCCCAGTCGGTCATGGCAGATGGCCGCTTGTACTGAGCCAGGTTCTGGTTCTGCTGAAGGTTTCTTCCTGTTAAAGGGGAGTTTTTCCTCTCCACTGTTGCTACATGCATGCTCAGTATGAGTGACTGCTGTGAAGTCAATGACACAATGCGGTCGCTACATGCTCGTCCAGGAGTGATGCTGCAAGTCAATGACTTGATACAATCTGCTGGGTTTCCTTAGAAACTTTTTGAACTACTTTGAATAATTAATTGAGCTACTGTGCTGTTTGATAACTAGGATCAATTGGAATGTATGTATGACTGAATTTCTCTTTTTATTAAAGTGCCTTGGGACGACATTTGTTGTGAGTTGGCACTATATAAATAAACTGAATTGAAACTGAATTGTATTTAATGAACGTTCATAAGAAGCGCTTAGTCAAATTAACATAAAATGCCTGTATTAATTTAAACTGCTAACCAACAGTAAGGCAAACATATGAAACAGTCAACCAAACAGTACATCCAGGAAGTGTTGAGCACAGAATTATTGCACAGCTTGACATTTATAAAAACAGTTGTGGATTTTTGGCATCGTTTTTGAAACGACATTATTACTATAACTAGTTTTCAAACACCATCATCACATAAACTTTATGCAAAAAAGTTATAACTGCAGTCTGTGTTTTGTTTGGTTTACCTCAGTTCACAATGCAGTCACATGAACAGCAAAGAGCAGATCTGCCATCCGTGTGCATCTGAGAGCTCTGTGATGTCTTTGTTCAGGCTATATCATGGATATCACAACTTTCATCCATAGCAGAGTAAAAAAAGTCAAAATTATCCAGGGCTTCTTTGGTGTTCTTGTTTTTTGCAGTTGAAGCGCCAAATTCCCCACGGTGTTCTTGAGCCACCTGGTTAGGGTGCGTGGAGAGACATGTTTACACCTCTTTTTTCTCAGGGTAAATTAGCGCTTCAGACTCCATCAGTCTTTGATAAACTCCTGATTAGAGAATAGCTTCTTGCAAGTTTGTGGAATTTAACAAAGCTGCTCCTGACAGCTGCATCCCTGCAAAAGTGGAACTTTAATTTAAAAAAAAAATCCTTGTTTTCTAGTAATTGTAATCCTTAAACACCGCTATATGTTTTCCACACAGTTAGCGCACAGCTTTATGGTCCATTTCAGCAGAGAAATTTTTTTTAGAAGTCCATGCATTGTTGAAAACTCTGCATTCTGCTTCAGTTCTTTTTGTAAAATGTTAGCTCTTAGCACTTAAACATGTCAACTAACTTCTTGAAAGCTGCTCAACACATTTGCTGAGGCGCGTCACTGCACCGATGACGTTAGGAAAGCAATAGTGGCCTTCCAAATAAAAGCTGCGTCATTGTGTTTCATGTACCTATACAAATTAATGGGATTTCTATTTGCACTACAAACTCATATGGGCCTTTCAAAGGTGGTCAGCAGGCTGGATGAGGCCAGAGGGCTGTAAAATGCCCAGGTCTGCTCTTGAATCTATTAGAGTTGGTAGTCAGAGCAGTCTTTCACATCCCCTCTTCAGCTGTTCATCTGATAACATAACAGAGTGGATAAGGTCTAATTAAAGCAGACCTATCAGGATCAAATCACTGTTCCTGGAACATGTGTTTATTGAAGTTGGAACACAAGGATCCCATGGAAGGAAATGACAGCAAGGCTGACTGTTCCCTTTGGCAAACAGTAGCTTGACTGAATTTGCTTCCATGTGGACAGCAAAATATGAAGCAACTGATTTCTGCTCCAGGCCTTTAAGTTTTTTAGTTGTTGCGTTGTGAGAGTGGTGCAGGATGTAGCAGTGGTAAGTGGGCTGTGGCTGTAGGACAGAGGGTCCGGCGCTGTACAACCAGACAGCCAGACTGAGCTTTGACTCATCTGCTCTAAACAACATTCCCATCTTCCCTCTTCCATTACCTGCCTCTGCTACTGTGTCTCCCCCACCCCCCACCCCGCTTCTGTCCTTGCCCCTGCTCAGCGCAGGGGGAGGGCTTTTCTCTCTCTGTATGCTTTAGTTTCATTTGTCACTGGCATGGATATTTGCACAGCATTTTAGAACTAACCTTTGAACAAACCTGTAGATCAGTCCTGTAGCTGTTCCTGTTCATCTCTTCCATTAAATCTGAGGGCAGCTCTGGTGGCAGATACCTAAGACAACATGACATGAGCTTTTTAAAGATGGACATAACATGAATTTGTTGGACCTTTTTTGTTGAATCCAAGGCACCTTCCATAAAAAGTCCTAAATTATGCGTGTGTGTGTGTGTGTGTGTGTGTGTGTGTGAGAGAGAGAGTTTTGTCTGGGCTGGAGCAGCTGTCTATCCTTTGCATCAGACTTGTGCATATTTCTAAGAGCAGACAGATGCACCACCATCTCCTCTCAGTCCATTCTCAATCTGTCTTGCTATCTATAACTTCCCTTTGTCTGTTCAGTCTCAGCTGTTTTTGCCTGAACTGTTGCTTGTTGCTATCCTGTCTGGCTTCTGATCTGCATTTTGATCTGATTAAAAGATTGTGTGTGTGTGTGTGTGTGTGTGTGTGTGTGTGTGTGTGTGTGTGTGTGTGTCAGAACTGTTGGTATGTGTTGCTCAGCTTTCACTCCAGTTTGGACTTAGAAGGGAAACTGTTGAGCAGGGCAGATAGCAGCCTTTCTGCTCTGCTGTGTGTTTCTGTGGGGGGGATGGGGCCATGGGGCCATGTGTGGCTGTGACTGCGGGCCCCTATTCCCAGCATAAATCGATCACATCTGGTGCAGACAAAGGTCTGACCAGAATGGAGGGTGGGGTAGGGGGTCATAACTTATGGAAATTTTTTGAGGCTATGAAAGGCAGCCTGGCATGGAGAAATGTATTCTTTCTTTTGCACACAGTCATGTCAACTTTTAAATCTGTGTTTCTCAGATATTTAGCCACATTTAGGCATGAGAGTTAAAATGTTCAGATTGGATTCTTGACAAGATAATGGCTTCAAACTAAAAGCTGCAGCTTGGAACATCAGTCTGATCTATAATTAAAGCCTCAGGAGCCAAAGGTATGGAAGTAAATTGCCTCGTTTAGGTCTTTTTTCATTTATGAAAGTTTGAATTGCATCAATTCAAATCTTTTACTGGCGATGCTTGTGAAACGTGCAAATGTATTCATTTGGCCATCTATCGAAGCAGCCAGAAAGTAAAGTATTTTAAAGGTTTTTTTTTTTTAAAAATATATATTTTCAGAGGCGTACGAAGCTACTTAAAAGTAGCCAGTGTTTTCTGCGTCGTGCCTGCAGTTCAGTCAGGGTTCAACAGAGCATCTGTAACTGGAAAAAGTGGTTGTAAATCTTGAATTTTGGATAAAGATCTCCGTTCTCCAGGAATGCACCAGGAAACTACTCTGTTAAGCTGTTTAACACCTGATAGCCTAGTAGACTGTCTTCGATTAGGGACCAAAACTGCAACACTTTTTCCTTTTCCAGCTGCTGCGGTTCTCTTTCTCACTGCGCTGTGTCAAACTAACCAAACCCTTTGAGCAACCTGTTTACCGCTTTACCTTTACACGACCTCATTACACCAGCTTTTAGGAAAAAATTAACAAAGCTTTTCGTTCACTATACTGCTTCTCTGCATGTTTGTTAAATAACAAAAGATCAAAAGAAGAAAGATTCACCTTCCTTCCTGCTCTGGATTGTAAATGTAAAGGCATGATATCTCCAAGAACACTGGGACTTGTTTAGTAAGGGTGTGCCAAAAACTCAATTCACATAAGAATTCCGACTCTCGATTACTACAATTCAGAATCGATTTACTACGTCCCAAACTTGATTCCGAAACATAAAACAAATCCACTGGCTGTGGGCCTCCATTTTGTAACTATGCGAGAAGTTCTGACATTGCCACGCAGACGGTAATGGAACGTACGCATGCACAGAAAGCACCACAATAAAGAGGAAACTACAAAAATGAAAGGGAGAGGGATTCAACCAACCTGTCTTCGTTGAAGGAAAACATTTGGACTCATTTTGATTTTTATCGAATTCTTGGGAAGCTCGAGCTTGACATGAGCTTCACCGTGTGCAAGGGTTGCAAAATTAAGATTGAACACTTCAGGAATGTCACAAATGCATGGAGCCAGTTAGGGCTGTAACGATTCAGCAGATGATTCAAGTACCTCGATTATTAAAATTCCTTGAGGCAAATGATCTGCCTCGAGGCTTTGTTTAATTATGTTTTACTATTTAGTGTCATGTGTTTTGGCCAGATAATCATTTGTGTTGTGCAACACTCTCACTTCCACCAATGAGTTGTTGACAAATGCTAAATGCTATAAGCACAACATAGGGTGTGACCAAATGTCCTCTTTTCCCCGGACATGTCTGGGTTTTCATCGTTTTTTTGGGGACCAATAGGCATCCTTAAATTGACTGGCGTGATACATGGAATACGACAGCCTTTCTTTTATTGGACGTCCTCTCGGAGCTGCTGCCTAGTGGCTGGATCGGAGCGAATGGCGGCGAAGTGCGCAGTGGGTGTATGAATACAGGTGGAGTGGAGACGCATTCAGATAGACGAAACACAGCGGAGAGCACTCCAGCGCTGTAGCTAGATACTGAGCAAAAATGTCGCTTCATGAACGAACCGGAAAATAAATGTCATACCATCCTGGTCGCAACAAATAGGTGGCAGAGCGCATTGTGGGGTGTACATAGCTGGCATATGTTTTTCTGTGTTTGACAAAGGTGCCAGAGATCAATTACTCACATGGACACAAAAGCCATAAAAAGGCCTTGTAAAGTGAGAATTCATCTATTAAATTGACTGACTGAAGATGAATATGTAAACTAAAGACTGGAGTATTCTTATATTTTATTTTTCTAAGTGTCTTTGTCAGCCTGCTTCGTTTATATTTTTATTATTAAATTGAGTATGATTACAAATTTTTGTGTAATTTTTGCCCATGTTGACTGAAAAAAAGAGCTGTTTTTGTTACAAGTTAATTTTCCAAGCTACAGAAATGTAATTCTTAAGGATGAACGGATATGAAAATTTGGGCCGATATTGATATGCAATATTAATACTGCTTTTATGGCTGAGTTTACAATATTTTATTTTATCAAATTTTTTATTTGATTACTCGATTAATTGATGGATTACTCGATTACTAAAATAATTATTTACAACAGCCCTAGAGCCAGTATAGCTGAGCCAAGGTACGCTGTACACCCCTTCCTTTCCCAGCCCCCCATACAGAGCTCTATGAGGTGTTTTGTGTGATTGGTCAGAGGTTTGGGGCTGTGTTTTATGCAGAAATGTGTAACGGATTTCAACTCTTCATCAGTCCGTCCAAAGAAGACAAGAGTTGAAATGGAGTTGACCATATTTACTGTAATAGACAAAAATGCACTATTTAGTCTTCACATTGACACACCGGACACTCTGACTCCTCTCATCCATGTGATCTCCAAAAAAATAAAGGAAACACCTAAAAATAATGTCACTCTAAATCAGTCAGATCAGTGTCACCAGTTCAGTAGTTGCACTTACTGTGAATTAATTTCACCTGCTTATCTGCAAATGGAACATACAGCAGGTGGAAATGAGAGGCAATTAGCAAGACAACCCCTGTAAAAGAGTGATTCTGCAGGTGGTGACCACAGATCATTTGTCTGTTCTCGTCCTTTGTGGTTGAACTTTTAGTCACTTTTTCATTTTGTCAGTGCTGTCACGCACAGAGGCATCGTTAAGTGTGTTTTCCAGCCCACTGAAGTTGCTCAAGTAGTGCAGCTAATCTAAGATGAAACATCAATCCGAGCGATGGCAAGAAGATTTGCCATCTCTCTCAGCAAGTGTCCAGAGCATGGAATAGGTACCAGAAGATAGGCAAGTACACCAGAAGACATGGAGGGGGCCATAGGAGGGCTACAAGCTAGCAGCAGGACCGCTACCTCGTCCTTTGTGCAAGGAAGAACAGGCGGTCCACCGCCAGGACCCAACAAAATGACCTCCATCAAGCCACTAATGTGCATATTTCTACTCAAACTGTTAGAAACAGACTCCATAAAGAGGGTGGAATGAGGGCCCGACGTCCACATATAGGGCCTGTGCTTACAGCCCAACACTGTGCAGGATGATTGGCATTTGCTTGGGAACACCAAAATTGGCAGATTCGCCATTGACACTATGTGCTCTTCATGGATGAAAGCAGGTTCACACTGAGCACATGTGACAGACATGACAGAGTCTGGAGACACCGTGGAGAACGTTATGCTGCCTGCAACATCCTCCAGCATGACTGGTTTGGTGGTGGGTCAGTCATGGTGTGGGGAGACATTTCTTTGGATAGTCGTACAAGCCCTCCATGTGCTAGCCAGAGGTGCCCTGACTGCCATAAGGTACCGGGATGAGATCCACAGACCCATTGTGAGACCATATGCTGGTGCAGTGGGCCCTGGGTTCCTTCTTATGCAGGACAATGCTGGGCCTCATGTTGCTGAAGTGTGTCAGCAGTTCCTGCATGATGAGGGCATTGATGTTATGGACTGGCCTGCCCGTTCCCCAGACCTGAATCCAGTGGAGCACATCTGGGACATCATGTTTCAGTCAATCCACCAACGCCACATCACACCACAGACTGTTCAGGAGCTAAATGATGCTCTAATCCAGGTCTGGGAAGAGATCCCTCAGGAGAACATCTGCCGTCTCATCGGGAGCATGCCCAGGCATTGTTAGGAGGTTATACAGGCACGTGGAGGCCACACACACTACTGAGCCTCATTTAGACTTGTCTTGAGGAATATTCACTGACGTTGAATCAGCCTGTCATGTTATTTTCACTTTCATATTGAGTATGATTCCAAATCCAGATCTCCATGGTGTAATCATTTTGATTTACATTGATAATTTTTATTTTCTTCTCAATCAATTCCGCTGTGTTAATAAATATTCTCATTGAAAAACTTTAACTAAGTTGTGGGACGTGTTATTTTAGTGTTCCCTTTAATTTTGTGAGCTGTGTGTGTGTGTGTGTGTGTAAATATATGCATATATTTGCACACATATATAAAATAATAAAATTACACCTTTAAACAAAATAAACATACCTGTGACAGACAAAAATGCACTATTTTAGTCTTCAAATGAACACACCGGTCACTCTGACTCCCTACAACATAACGGTGACGTCACAAAACAGCCGTTACAAAGTAACAGTACAGCAGAATGGAAATAAACTGTTAACATCAGTGTAGCTAACTGAAATAAAATCAGGGCAGATTAAAATGTCCATAAACCTTTCATTAACCATGTAAAGTTGACAAAAACGATACCATTACAATTTAAAATATTTACTTAACAACATACATTCCGACAGAAATAGAATAAACACTCTAACTTAAGTACACTTAATAATACTATAGCAAACTACTCTCATCCGTGTGATACAGCACTGTGAGGCAGGACGGTGAAGCAGCTCAAAATAATGTCTGGATGGATCAGAGTGCATTTCTGGTTTTTCAAAACAAAATACAAAACCCAATAAAATTCACATATATACTGCAGAATAACTTCCAACATTGAAAGTAAATTGAAACTACAGTGCATTTTAACTCCATTATAAATGCGCGCAGACAGAAATATTGATATTTCACTTAAACTAGTCTTCCACTACCTGGTTTTTGTATCCGCAGGTGACATGAATACAGAGCATTTGTCAGACGCAGTGAGAAATTATCTACATTTAGTCAAATCACTAAAAACTTCGGGATGGAAATTGCAACGCCACTGTCCACGGAGAAGGCTGTCTGCAGAAAGGTGTGCCCCTGTCTCCGTGACAGAGGATGAAGGGAGGGAGTAATTCCATCTAAACTATATTTAGCCTCTACTGATTTGTTTGATGCCATGCAATATGTTTTATAGATGCATTGTGTTTTTTCAGTGTTTCAATTCAAACTGTATTAGAACCAGTCACTAATGCACTATTGTTGGTGTCATTCCAAGGTGTTTTCCTGCCTAATGTGCCTCCTGCACAGTGTGCGCTCCCGATGCAGGAAAAGCAAACTGGATACTACTTCGGCACTGGACTTTATACAGTAAATGCTGTGCATTATATTTTCGGCATTACTGTATCTTTGTAAGAGTGGTTTGAGCAGTTTCCCTGGCCAGGGACAGCTGTCTGTGAAATGAGCATTAGGTCACACCACAGGTATGACAGAGATGAAGCCAGGCTCAGTGATCAGTCAGACAGGATGTGGTTGATTCAGAAAGGTTTGGAGAGCAACACACACACACACAACACACACACACACACACAGAGACAGAAGACCTTAGAAGATGAAGCAGCAGTGTAGTGTTGTGATTGATAGTGAACGCTAGCTAGTGTGTAAAGACCTGAAGGAATGAATGTAAACTTTGTCCCTCAGTTCAGTTCTGCCATACCTTCTATTTAATTCTCACTCTGCTTTATCTGATTGGGCTGGCTCTACATGAGGTGGTGTGAAGTGCCACCCCAGGGGAAATGTGCAGCTTTGTGTTTATTGCATTTTTCATATGTACCAGGAGTCATATGGCAACTCCATTTCCCTCAGTAGAGCTAATGTGCTTTTTGCCCAGCCTGAATGAGGCAGGATGCAGCAATCGTTTACCTGATTATGATGAGTGGGTTGAATCAAGGGGAAGCAAGACAGATCCATGTGGCAATATTGGTGTGTGCAGGGAGCCCAAGAGATGGCTGAAATTAAAAGACGGGATACAGTCTGATCTGATCTAATCCATGGAGTCACAGCAGAGGCCAGGAAGCAGAGAGAAATGATGAAACACAATGACTCGACGTGGAACAAATCAACATCCATTTCATTCCTTAACCCTAACACATGAAAGAGTGTCGGTAAACCAGGGGGACGGGAAGTAAGAGGAACAGAGGAACGTTCACATTACAAGGCTGATGTGACATCATGCTGCAGAGCTAGCTGAATAGATTAGATCAAGTTTATTCAGGAATTAGCAGCAAGATGTCTGTACTGTTTTATGACTGAGATGGGAAAAGAAATGTGAACTTGTTCATGAATTTCTGTTATTAACAGAATGATGTATAGCAGGTTACATAGATCCTGAGATCCACATGGCTGTAGGAAGGGGGCAACAGCAGGGACAAACAAGACCAGTAACACTTGGTGAACCTGAACTAGGTGGCAGAAAGGTTTGACCTCAGCGTGGCTGACACAGTGCTGCATTAGCCTCTAAATAGCCAGAGGTTTTCAGTGTTTTATCTGAAGAGACTTGATTGTGCTGGATAGTCTGTGGGCAGTCGGTGTAGCAGATGGAAACTAACACACTCCGGTGTGTGTTTTAGGTTGAGCCTGGCCTCCTGGCAGACATGTCTGGAACCCCCATCATTCCAGCCATGTCTGGAGAGGCAGACTGGAATGCATCTGAGCATCGTCTCCAAGTCAGCTGATGCATTGCTAAATAATCCCAAGACACCGTTCACTGCTCTGAAGACACCAGCTCATCCTCCTCTCAAGTGCTTCTGCACTGTCTACAGCTATGCTGCTCAGACTGTGGTACGAGGAACACTGCTGGTACATCGACTGCCTTCAGTGGTTCTCAAAGAAATATCATAACTGTTTACAAGGTAAATGGATGATTATGAGCCGAACTGTGATCAGATGAATAGTTCGAGGACATTGATCATTGCTTCAATAGAAAACTACTTATTTTAAAAAGTGCAGAATATTTTTGATCTCCCAGAAGAACCTTAAGTGGATGGAGAACATGCTGGTGGCTCATTATTCCCAGATCCAACTTCAAACTGGGTTAGGGTTGAACCCCGCTTGATGTTGTTGCCAAGTCTTGCAGCCACAGAGCTCTAGACTAACTTTTTGAACTGGTTGCACTGGTGCGGTAAACATTTAAAGTGAAATTACTTAAAAAGTGTTTAAAGAGCTTCTATTAGTTGAAATTTAAACACCTCAAGAGAAATTAAAAAAAAGAAAATCTAAATTGGAAGATGTTTTAAGGGTTAAACATCTTATGAACATCTTAAACGAAACTTCATTACATTCAAGCCATTTTTCTAATGAAAAATTATTTCTGACTTGAACTTGGTGAAGGGAAGTTTTTCTTTTGCAGCATTAAACTATTATCATCTCAGCCTCTACTGATCATCTGTTTGATGCCATGCGATATGTTTTATAGATGCATTGTGTTTTTCCAGTGTCTCAGTTTAAAATGTATTTGAACCAGTCATAAATGCACTATTGCCAGTGTTGTGCCAAGGTAGTTGTCCATGACAGAATTTGTTTCCCTGCCTCAGGAGGAAACACACAGGACCTGTCTTATTTCCTACCCGACCAACCTACTTCTTGATCAATGACTCTAAATCTAGATCTGCCAGTTATGAATAATTTTGGCGATAACTTTGTTCAGTTTTTATTTTACTATGTTTTGTGTTTAATATGATTTTATTCATGTGTCTATCTAGCTATTAAAGTGTTTTATAAGATTTGGCGACATGAAACAGTCAGAACCAATAGGAATTCTTATAGGACATCTTGAAATGAACACCAAACTGTCTACTTGTTATGAACAACATATATTGAGTGTAAATATTTATAAAACGAGTTTACAGAGACGTGGTTGTCCTCTTATTAGGCAAGCGTTCTTGGTTTGTTGGTGAAAACATCACTATTTTCACATCTGCTTGGTTTGAGGCGCAGTCCACTGGACCCGCGCTCTTGGCCAGTGCACGCTCCTGATGCAGGGGAAACTAATAACTTCCTTGGCACAGCTGAGTGAAGCTGACACCCCACCCACGTAAAAAAATTCCAGCAAATAGATTGAGCGGTTAGTGCTCCGTTTGTGCTGTTAAGATTTTCGTTTGTGCTTTTTTGGGTTTCTGAGATGATATAAATTACATCCAGTGACGTCACCATCCCACCATTTTGCTCCAAAACAAACCAGAGTGGTCTACTTTTTTAGTGCTCCGTTTGTGCCGTTAAAACTTTCATTGGTGCTGCTTTCATTTCTGAATTATGTTAAAATTTCAGGTGATCACTCGACTTTGATTACGTCTGTGGTCTGCGCTGGACCATCTGCTGCAGATTTCACTGCCAATTATGTAGAATCATATTTTTCCCCATAGTTAAGATGAAAGTTAAATTCTACTGTTCAGTTTTTATTTGCGCATGCTTTGCACTTGATTCCAAAATTCAGAAAAAGATGAAATTTGTTTCATTTAAAGAAATAGTCTGCCAAAGGTAATGTCACTCTATCACCAATATATTTTGTCTTCCATCACAGCAATTTTGAATCCCTTCCTTTGGCATTTTATCACAGTGCTTATATTTGTATGAAATCTGTAAACGGTTCAGGCCTTTGAATGCTAGTTTATTAAAATCCCTTATGTCAATTTCAGTAGTACTTATCTTTTGTCACTCTGGTAAATTTATAGAATTGTTACTTATTATAAAACAATATGCTTAGTTATTGAGGTAGAACTATACAAAAAGGTCAACTTTTTGTTTTATGGTGTCAATTGCTGCAATGTCATGTGAAACCCTCGATGAACGTTTAATTCTTTAATATCCCATAAACAAAAGCAGCACAAACAACAGTTTTAATGGCACAAACCTGCACAAATGGAGCACTAAAAAAGTAGGCCTCTCTGGTTTGCTTGGAGCAAGATGAGGGGATGGTGACACCACTGGCTGAAATTATAATTCAAAATATCACAGAAATGAAAGCAGCACAAAAAAAAAAAGTTATAATTGCACAAACCTGCACAAAAAGGAGCGCTAAAAAAGTAGGCCTGGCTTGTTTTGGAGCAAGATGGTGGGATGGTGACCTTTGGATCACCTAAAAAATTATCTTTAATAATCTTTAATATCTCTGAAACCAAAGCAGCACAAACGAAAATTTCAGTGGCACAAACCGGCACAAATGGAGCACTAACCGCTCAGTGTATTTGCTGGAATTTTCTCACCTGGATGGGGTGTCAGCTTCATTCAGCTCCTCGGCACAACACTCTTGACAGTAAATATGGTGGATTACATTTTTGGCTTTATTGCATCTTAGTAAGACAGTGGCTTAACTTTCCTGGTCGAGCCACTGTCTTCGAAACAGAAACACTTCCCCCGTGTAATTTAATTCCAGTGGCTCATGAAGCTGAAGTTGGCTTCCGATTGCAGCAACTGATTGGGAAATGGCTAAAAGACGATTTCACCTAATTTTTCACTACCTTCAGCATCTTTAATCTGCTCTAGTTAAAAAAACTAAAACACCTACACACACAAACCTGGACTAGATTCTAAACTAATAGCAGAATATTTAAAACCAAGTGTGTGAAACATTTATCTGAATTGTGAAACTTCAATAAAGGGCGATTTCATTACTTTTTCTGAATCTGAATCACAATAGAACTGGTCCAGCTCCAAAACTACAACATCTAGACACTTCAAACCTGGACTAGATTATTCTACAGTAATGGCAGAATATTTAAAACCAAATTTGTAATTTAGATTTAGAATAAAAGTCAAAATAGGCAAGTGTTTTTGTGGGGAAAAGAATCACGAGAGTGATTTTCAGTTCCTTCTCTCATGCAGCAGTTAATGGAATGTAGACATAAACATAACAACATAAGCTGTTCAATGTGACAAAGTGGAGGAAAGAGCTAATTAATATGGTCTATGGTACTCTTGGCCGGCCTTCGTCTGCTGCTTCTTCCTGCTGCTCTGGCTACTGGCCATGTGATCTCTGTCGGGCGTTGGGGTGCACCTTATGGTGGCACGGGAGTGGCTGTTGGGTTTTGCTTGGCCTGGAGCTGTGGGTAGGCTCGGATGTGGGTTCTGACTGGTGCTCATGTGTTGTTTCATGGGCAGCCTGGGGTTGCTGGTGTGGACCGGGCGGCTTGGCAAGTTCCCTGGTTTCCTGCCCTGCTCGTCGCTCCGTTGGGGGGGATGTCGACCCTGCTGGTTGGGTTGCCATGGAGGGCTGTAGAGTGTGTTGTGGAGGGGTTGCGTCCTTTTTCGGGTCTGGGGCCGCTGAAGTTTTGATTGGTTTGGTGGCAGCGATGGGGCTGGGCTTGGTGATGGTTGTCGCTGGGCTGAAGTTGCAGGGATCGTCATGAGGATTTGTTTATATGGTGGGGGCTGTTGGCCCCGGGTGTGGGCCTCCTGCCGGAGATACTTGGCGACGGAGTTGATCCTGTCCTGGTATTGGCTCGGGGGGGCTCAGTGTGGTTGCATGGCTTGATGGTGTCTGCTTGTTTGCATTTGCGTACAGGGCTGGGGTTATGTTGTGCAGGGCTGTTGCGGCATACTGTGTGGTGGGGGGTGGGATGCGGTGGGGACGCCTGAGATGGGGGCGGTGTACTGGGAGTGTGCTGTGGGGGTTGTATTCTGATTGGCTTTACGGGGCTGGGGCCCTCGCGCTTTCCTCCATCTTTCTCTCTCTTTCCCTTCCCTCCCCCTGTTTTTTTTTTGTTTGTTTTTTTTGTTTGTTTTTTTATGGTTTTTTTTTTGTTTTGTTTTGTTTTTCGTCTTTGTGTCCATTACGTTTGAAATAAACCCAAAGCAATTTTTAATAAAGTTTCATATATACCAAGGGGAACATCATGGCGAAAGCCGTAATACTTTGCTTGTGAAAGCAAATCTGTTGGGCCGTACCTTGACATTCAGACGACAATTCTGTGTACCACACTGCCTGACAGGACAATTAAAAAAAAAAAAAAAAAAAAAAAAAAAAGAGCTAATTAATAAAGCAAGATAATAATAAACTTCCAAATGTCTGTGTTTCCACATGTTTCTGCACTCTAAAATGATAACAGAGGTTTCTAGCTCCTGCTGTTAGCTTAACGGCCATTATCTAGTACACAACTGACACATAAAAACGTAATTTCTAACTACTCATAAAACTAGTGGTAGAAGGTCGTCCCGCAATCGGTGGGTTGTCGGTTCTATCCTTGCTCCGTCAACCTCTGTCGTTGTCTCCCTGGGCAAGACACTCCACCCACCTTGCTTGCTGTTGGTGGTCAGATGGCCTGGTGGCCCCGGTGCCTGGCAGCCTCGCTTCTGTCAGACTGCCCCAGGGCAGCTGTGGCTACTATCCAGCAGCTTGTGAATGTGTGTATGAAAAGGTGAATGACTGAATGTAGTGTGAAGTGCTTTGGGGTCCTCTGGACTAGATAAAGTGCTATACAAGTTCAGGCCATTTACCATTTACTCATAAAACTAAAAAAAATAAACTTCTGGAGTTCACAAAAATAATAAAGATTATGTATAAGAGCTAATTAATTAACTAAAATAAGAAGATATAGTTTAATATCTGTGTTTTAACATATTTCCTCACAAAAACGACAACTAACATGTTTTTAGCTTCTGCCGTTACTTTAACTGCCATTATCAAGTACACAACTGACGCACAGAAATACTTTTAAATTACTCATCAAACTATAAAATATTTCTAAAGTTTACTAAAACAATGAAGAATTACCTATAAAATGTTTTAGCAATGCACAGACTACAAATGTATCATGTTTTGATCAGCAATACCTGAAAATAGAGGTGAAAGAATCACAAGAGTGATTTTCAGTTGCTTCTCTCATGAAGCAGTTTAATGGAATGAGAGGAGCGCACAAAAGCCCCTAGTGGTGGACGAGGCACTACCAGTTAATTGCAGAAAAGGCTTAATAGTTGATTACGGATGTATGGATTGCAATTTCCTTAAATAAAATAATACAAACAATGCAATATGAAAAATAAGTTTTTAAACAATTTTCTTATTGTATCTACATTGTTAATTGGCTTATTTGAAATGATATGAATTAATATTTATTCTAAACCTTTTCAATGTCAACTCCTCTCGTATTAAATCATAGAACTGCACTGTAGATATAGTAATAGTTTTTCAACTTATCACACTACATAGTTTTGTTGAAATTTATGCTGTTTCGAGATATTTCTGTGCATTTATTAGATTGTTCACCCCCGCTAGCCTAAATGCTAACTACTGTTTGTGTGATCATTAACTGTGTTAGTCTAAACGGTTTTAACTGTAAGCATTTTTGCCAAAGAAGTTCAGCTACAGCCTAACTACTTCGGCAAAGATGCTTGCATCCCTAGAACAATAAACTTGTTTTATTGTTTTCACAATCAAACAAGTCCCAGTTAAAAACTGTAAAAAAATAGAGAACTTTAAATTTGTAAGCATTTTTATTTACTTAGTTTTCTTTGATTGCACATCTTTCTATTTCTGCTGTCAGTTGCATGAGAAGCTCCTCTCTCACTGCAAAAAAGGCATTATGAAACATTTGAAATTTTTTCTTCTTTCCTTAATACATGATTATTTTGGATGCTCGTATTGCTCCAGTCTCTGTAATTGTCTTACCTTTGCTCTTACATGCCCTTTACTCTCTTATGCCCAACAGAGACAGACATAAATAAAAAAAACAAATCTGGCTAAATTGGGAAGTAAACAAAAACATGTTGGAGTTCCTACATCAATAAATGTTGTGCCTAGACATCCTAGGATGCCCGGGTCTCAGGCCTGAGGATCCTCATCTTCGGAATAAAAGAAAAGAACAAATCAGAAAATGAACAGCCTTAAGATTAAAATTCATGTTTGTCTATACCAACCGGCAGATTTGC
Organism: Anableps anableps; assembly: GCA_014839685.1. Taxonomy (NCBI): domain Eukaryota; kingdom Metazoa; phylum Chordata; class Actinopteri; order Cyprinodontiformes; family Anablepidae; genus Anableps; species Anableps anableps. Next base: position 32,255,427 of record CM026082.1, read on the forward strand.
TTGGAAATCCATGTTGGGTAAGGGTGAACTGGCAGGCTTGGCATATTCAGGATTTAAAAAGGAGGAACTGTATCTGTCCAGGATCTGTGGCAGTGAAAACATGTGTACTGATGGGTTGGACTGATTGCTGCCATATGTGAAAGCTGTCTGCTGGTTCCCGTACATGAATGATTTGTTTTCTGAGAAGAAAAGTTTTTTTGTTATTTCCAAGAAATGGCACAACAGTGTGAAGTTCAATGAATGACTCATATCACAATTCCACCAGAATGAGCACTTTCAAAGTCTTTTCATGACTCAAAAGGCTTTAGTTTGGTCAGATGTCTTGTGTTTCCCTGTCTATGCTTTACTTGGTCTAACAGTCTTGTGTGTTCTTCTAAAATTGTCAGAAACTTCAGGAAATAGTCATTTTTCCAGCAATATAGGTGACAAATATGTACAGAATGATTAACTTTTTAAACTCAGACCAAAAAGCATGAATGTTACATATAAATTTTAACCTTCAGCCTTACAGATATGACTCCAAAAACTTGCTCTGCTAACATATTCTTATTCAGATTATTAGGTGTAAATAAATCAGATTACTCATACACAAATCAGTTGCATGTCTTAAGGCCTTTTTTGCATGTCTTAAGGCCTTTTTTGTCAGCTCTTCAGAGTTCCACAAATACATCATATATTTTGGTTCAAGTACAAAACACGAGCTTCTGTCTTGACATTAGATTCACGAGGTATTTTCCCTTTGTACGTCACAGTACTAAAGATATTTTCAGAAAATAAGTATTCTCCTCTAAATAACTGTAGTTTGAGATTTTCTAGGACTGAACATACATAAATGAAGGTTTGTGCTGATTAAATGTAGGCTACATATGTGGTTTAACTTATTTACCAGGTTGATCTTTTTCTTGATGTTTTTTCGGTTTGTCCACACCAATTTTAAGCTAATGCACACACGTGCACTTAGGTTAAAACAATAATAATGAAATAATACAATAAATAATTATCAATAATTAGCAATTTTTACAAATATTATTTTTACATGTAATTTTATTAAATAATTACATATAATTAGTTACTTATGACATCTTTTTCCATTAAACTAAAACATTTTGATATTGCCCTGCCAAGCAATGGTCCAACTGATTATAGCCTTGTACAAGCTGAAGACTCTGAGAACAATACCATGAGAGACAAGCCTTCAAAACAGCTGTCAGTCTAAGAACAATAGTATGTCTTTTAATGACATTTTACGGCCATCATTTTTGTCAAAAAGCTGCTCTGACACTGAATCAGAAGTTGATATACTTCATCTACAGTGACATAAAAAGTGACACTTTTATTGATTGCTTTATAAAAATGCACAAACATAAAAAGAGTGAGGTCAAATATTCTCATAAAACACCCTGCACATCAGAGTATGAGCACACAGCCTTCAGTGTTGGTACATGTTACACACTCAAAGTTCATCCCTCGACATTGCAGTGGCTGTTAATTTTCAAGGAAACATATTTATTTATCATAGCAGTATTGTCACAGTTATTTGTATTAATGCAATGCCAGATGTTTTTTTTCTTCTGTTTGGGCATGATAACAGTTATATTCTCTGGAAAAAGGGAGAAGCTTAAAAGCCAGAGAAGATTATTCCAACTGCAAAGTAAGGAGGTGGCAGCATCAATTCATGGGGATGCTTTGTTGCAAGAAGGACTGATGGACATTTATAAATCTATATGCTTTTTTTCTCTCCTCTACTTCTATCTCTTTCCTTCTCTTTAAACCTTTCCTTTATCTTTCTTTCTTTTCCCCCCTTTTTTCTTTCGTCTTTGTATCCATTTGAGACAAACCTAAAGCAATTTTTAATAAAGTTTCATATATATACCAACATCCCTGTCCGCCTCTATCAATGTATCCTTGTGCAAGACACTTCTCCCGCCTTGCTTGCTGATGGTGGTCAGAGGGCCCAGTGGTGCTGGTGCATGGCAGCCTCACCTCTATCAAACTGTCCCAGGGAAGCTGGGACAGTTTGTTTGTCCCAGTTTGTCCTGGGAGCCAGGACGCCAGGTCAGAGGGGAGTTAGCTTCAACTCCCCACCCGGAGATTGGGTATGCAGCCCCAATAATGAACGAACCATCAAAGCTGAACGAGGCAGCAACTGACCTGAGGGGTAGGATCGTGGCCCGAATGAACACCAGGCAATCCCGATGCCAATTACAACGGCTGAGTGAAGTACCATCAGAAAGTCTCATTGAAGATGTGAATGCAGCATTGAGAACGATCCCTACCAACACCATAACGGAAACCAATGAGCTGGTGTACAACTCAGCATCAGTGATCCTTGAGATGCTCGGCTATAGGAGCAACCATGAGATTCAATACCCACCATGGAAAAGACGGTTAGAGGCTAAAATCAAGGTAACAAGGAGGGAAGTGAGCCAATTGTCAGAGCTCCAAAGAGGTGCAATCAAAAGACCAGTACCCAAGCGGTACAGCCAGATGCCCATACCTGAAGCGCTCGAAACTGCCAAACAAAGGCTCCAAGCCTTGGCCAGTCGCCTAAAGAGGTACACGAGAGAAAATGAAGCCAGGAGGATTAACCGGCTCTTCTCCACCCAACCAGCTAAAGTGTACTCTCAATGGCAGGGTAATAACAACAGAGCAGACCCACCAAGGCTGGAGACCCAACAGTACTGGAAAGGCATATGGGAAAGGGAGGCGACCCACAACAGCAATGCACAGTGGCTAATCTCTCTACGAGATGACCACAGCAACCTCCCTGAGCAAGCCCCAGTAACTATCACAGTGGCAGATGTCCAAGAAAGAGTCTCAGGTATGAAAAACTGGACAGCACCAGGTCCTGACATGATCCATGCCTACTGGCTAAAGAAACTCACTGCCCTCCATGAGCGACTGGCAGCTCAAATGAACCAGCTGCTACAAAGTAGGACTCACCCTGAATGGTAAACTGAAGGGCGCACAATCCTGATCCAGAAGGATCCCTCAAAGGGTTCAGTCCCATTCAACTATCGGCCAATAACCTGTCTCTCTACAACATGGAAGCTCATGTCAGGCATCATAGCAGCTAAGATAGGTGGGCACATGGATAAATACATGAGTACAGCACAGAAGGGCATCGGCATAAATACCAGAGGAGCCAAACACCAACTCCTGGTAGAAACAGGCAAACTGGCAAACAGTCGCCCGAGACTTCAAAACCTGACACACCAACCTGTGCACGGCTTGGATTGATTACAAGAAAGCCTATGACTCAATGCCACACACTTGGATCATTGAATGCTTAGAGATGTACAACATCAACAGGACTCTAAGAGCCTTCATTGCAGCCTCGATGGGGATGTGGAAAACCACCCTTGAAGCCAACTACAAGCCAATTGCACAAGTGTCCATCAAATGTGGCATATACCAAGGAGACGCTCTGTCCCCACTGCTGTTCTGCATAGGTCTGAACCCCCTCAGCCAAGTCATCAACAAGACTGGCTACGGATACCGACTCAAGAACGGAGCCACCATCAGTCACCTCCTCTACATGGATGACATCAAGCTGTACGCTAAGAGCAAACGAGACATCGACTCACTGATCCACACCACCAGGATCTACAGCACTGACATTGGGATGTCATTCGGACTAGAGAAGTGTGGTCGGATGGTTACACAGAGAGGGAAGGTCATCCACACAGAAGGGGTCTCACTCCCAGAGGGAACAATAGCAGACATTGAGGACAGTTACAAGTACCTGGGAATACCACAAGCAAATGGCAGCCTCGATGAGGTCACAAGGAAAGGAGCCACAGCCAAATACCTCCAACGAGTAAGGCAAGTCCTGAGAAGCCAGCTCAATGGCAAGAACAAGATCCGTGCGATAAACTGCTATGCCTTGCCAGTAATCAGATACCCTGCAGGAATAATAAGCTGGCCAAAGGAAGAGATAAAGACCATGGATGTTAAAACTCGGAAACTACTGACCATGCATGGAGGGTTCCACTCTAAATCCAGCATCCTGAGACTATACGCGAGCCGTAAGGACGGAGGCAGAGGACTAGCGAGTGTGAGAGCCACTGTCCAGGATGAAACATCCAAGATCCATAAATACATCAAGGTCAAAGCCTCAACCGACGATGTGCTTAGCGAATGTCTCAAACAATGGGGACCAGAGGATGAGGTGCTGGAGGAACCATCATGGGAGGATAAGCCCCTACATGGGATGTACCACCGACAAATAACTGAAGTGGCTGATATCAGGAAATCCTACCAATGGCTGGAAAAAGCTGGACTCAAGGACAGCACAGAGGCACTCATCCTGGCTGCACAGGAACAGGCCCTAAACACCAGAGCAATAGAGGCTCAGATCTACCACACCAGACAAGATCCAAGGTGTAGATTGTGCAAGGAGGCTCCTGAGACAGTCCAACACATAACAGCAGGGTGCAAGATGCTGGCAGGGAAAGCGTACATGGAACGTCATAACCAAGTGGCGGGCATAGTGTACAGAAACATCTGTGCAGGATATGGACTGGAAGCCCCGAGATCAAAGTGGGGCACACCCCCAAAGGTGGTGGAGAATGACCGAGCTAAGATCCTGTGGGACTTCCAGATCCAGACAGACAAAATGGTAATGGCGAACCAACCGGACATCGTGGTGGTGGATAAACAACAGAGGAAAGCCGTTGTGGTGGATGTAGCAATACCAAGCGATTGCAACATCAGGAAAAAGGAACACGAGAAACTGGAGAAATACCAGGGCCTCAGAGAGGAACTGGAGAAGGCCTGGAAGGTGAAGACCACAGTGGTGCCTGTGGTCATCGGGGCCCTCGGGGCAGTCACCCCCAAACTGGAGCAGTGGCTAAAACAGATCCCAGGAACAACGTCAGACATCTCAGTCCAGAAATGCGCAGTTCTCGGCACAGCCAAGATACTACGTAGAACCCTCAAGCTCCCAGGCCTCTGGTAGAGGACCCGAGCTCAGAGGTTGAGAAAGACCACCCGTGGAGGGTGAGAAGGGAATTTTTATATATATATATATATATATATATATATATATATATATATATGTATATGTATATATGCTGAGCTATGACTGTTCATGAGGATTTCCTACCCCCACCCCCCCCTCAAATATATAATTTTTTGAAAACTGATTTGTGAAAGATTTCATGTGGTGATTTTGACTATTTTTACTAGTTAGAATGTCTTTCCTGTGCTGTGCAGCAGAGACCACGAAGTCTAACTCTGTTCTTGGTTTTCCCTCCCCAGCCCTCCAGTGTTACTGTGACCGCTGCAGCGCCAACTCCAGCTGCACCACAGATGGCGTCTGTTTTGTGGCCATTAAGAAGTCTGGTAGCCAGCAGATCTCAGAGCAGCGCCAGTGCATACATGACAGTGATCTCATCCCACGAGACCGGCCCTTCGTCTGTGCCCCATCTTCTAGAGCTAACACTGGCATTTTCCCCATGTGCTGCTCATCTGACTACTGCAACAAAGAGCCAGATTTCCCAGTCTTTCGTAGGTATCCACACCCACACCTCAGTTTTTATGAAGCCACACAACAGCAGCTGACATACAATTCCTAGACTTTCTAACCAAAATATCACAGCTGATGTGACCAAACTCATCCTGGAATAAACAGTTGTATTTAAATAAAGGGCTTAATTAGAAGAAGGTGAAACTCAGACGAGCCAGGTGAGGGCCGGCAGCTCGTTGGATTACATCTGAAGGAGGATGGGCCTCCATGTGCTGTAAAGGTAGCAACTCCCAACTTCCAGCTGCTCCCCTGTGAGCCTCCAGAGCTGACAAAGACTCCTGGGTAGGTAGGTGAAGAAACATCTTCAGGATAAGCTGAGTAAAAGTCTGGTTGCCTTGGCCAGTTGTAATGAAACAAAATGTTCGGAGTGTGACCTCTTTAAAGAAGGGAGATTTATCGCCTGAGACTCTGTGAGCCAAAGACACACAGCCACAGAAATCAATTATACAGACGGACTTTAACAGCATGAAAGTGGGTGAGTCCCAGAGAAGCCTGCATAAAAATCCTGCAACTAGTGCAGTAAATTGTATTTCACCCATTAAAGCTGCAGTATGTAACTTTTACAAATATATGTTGTTGTATTTTTTGCATATTTGTTAAAACAGTCACCATGTCATGACAGTATAACATGAGACATATAATCTGTGAAAAGATCAAGCTCCTCCACCTCCTCCCTGAGCTACAATTGCCATCGAAAGAAATGCACCGCTCCCGTCGTAAAACAGCCAATCAGAGCCAGGAGGAAGGCATTAGTGCTGACAATCACCCTCATGTACACGCTGCTAAATCTGCTAATGGTGAAGAAACAGCTTACAGTTTCAGGAAAACTATTTAGCTATGACCATGCTAACTAGCATTAGCATCGGCGGCAGGCTATGTTGTAGTGAACCAGCTCTTGCATACCAGAGAGCAAGGGGAGTGTGTGAGCTGGGCATACACAAGGATGATTGACAGCACTAAGACCCTCCTCCTGACTCTGATTGGTTGTTTCTGACTGAGTGGTATATTTCTGCAGTTAGCACTGGGAGAAGGCAGAGGAGCTTGATTTTTTTTTTTTTTCCACAGATTATCTGTCTTATACTGTCATGACATAATGATAATATTAACAAATACATAAAAAACATTTTTCATAAAAGTTACATAACTGCAGCTTTAATCATAGAACAGTGATATGGAACACACGATGTAAACCTGAAGGCCTACTGGTGGACATCTGAATATTGCCTTTCACGAAAGTGTGATCAGATTCATAATTTATTATTTTTCTCAAACTTTCAATTGTTATGTTTGTCTGAGACCTGGATAAATAATAATACCCCATTAGTGGATGTAGCAGACTGGGAGATGGGGATGGAGCGGGATGTTCTGGCAGGGAAAATAGAAAGTGCTGTCTGATAGACATGGCATGTTCATATGACATTGAGTGTATCAGTGATGATTTTCTCACCACAGATGTCAACAACACTTATTGAAAGTTGACCTCTGTCAACTTTGAATGTTTTGTTTGTTTTTTTTTTATCAGGAACTGGAGGCTTTGCTTAAAGAATGTGACACAAAAAAGAATCTCCATTTTACTGAGAGATTTCAACTTTACCTGGCTCGACAAAACTAATGATAAACATTTAAATAATAGTGCATATGTTCTAAACCAGACACAAAATGGTTTTAGAAAACATCACTCCACTGGAACGGTGATGTGCTTTTTACTGGAAAACCTAAAATCAAAGTTAGACACAGGTGGTGGTGCTACTGTTTTTATTGATTCTTCAGAAAGCTTTCAACATTATATATTACTTAATAAATTGTCTCATTTTAGCTTTTCTTTAGATGGACTGAACTGGATTAAGTCAATTTTATGTAGGATACAGTGTGTTAGGGTATAGAACAGTTATAGGGCACCACAGGGGTCAGTGTTGGGACCACTGCTTTTCAGCTTCTTCATTAATAACTTACCAGAATGTTGACGGTGAGATGTAACCTGCCTGATGTATGCAGATGATGCAGTCTTGTTATTGTTGCAAAGGGTAAGAAACAAGCTGCACAAGAACAGCTGCAATGTGTGATGGTAATAATTGGATTGAGAGACCTGAATATATCCAGCTGTATGGAAGTACTTCTGAAAAAAGCCAAATGCTGATGATGATTCTAGTCACAACAAAAAACTAGAAAAATACAACAGTTCAAAACCCTGGGTGTCATTTTTAGATTCAACTACCTGTCAAACAACAGGTGAAACAAATTTTGAAAATACTGATGTTTATTTTGTCTAATTCTTTGCTAGCTGTCATCAGGGTGTCAGCTAAATTTCCTCACAATAGTATGAGTATGCTGCACTAATATAGTCAAGCCCAGTAAACAGCAGTTACACACCATAAAATTAATCCAAGACAGAAAAGAAGGAAAAAAAGAACTGACATCACCTAAATACAGTGAGATGCTGACATGAGAGCTGCATGGTAGGAAAGTAGAGATATGTCAGAAATGTGGAATTATCTCCAGGTGAACAAGGTAACAGAAGTAAGGCTGACAGTAAACTGTGTTCAGCAGTGTTACCAGGAGCAGGATTAGAATTGAACTCTTTAAACACCATCATTTTTACTAAACACCCAACAAACAAAATTGTGACTAGTACAAAGAGCAGCAGCGGAAAACCAGATCAGTTAACTCTGCAGCAATCTCTGGAGAAGTGGGCCAAGATGTTTAGGGATGGACAACCCATGTGCAGTGAAAATAACAGAGGTGTCTACAGCCTGCATGATGGTAGGAGATCCTGCTGCAGGCTAAATGACCATAAACAATTCATTAAGAAGTGAGACTAGCCTTCTGCTTGGCGTTTCTAGCAGATATAGACCCCAGATGCTCGGTTTTCTATCCTACTACTGGTTCAAAAATAGAATTCATTATTTCCATCTCAGTAACAGGGATTTATTGGAAAAGTAGTGTCTGGATGATGTGTGATAAAACAAGTGATGAAACAAGTTAGTTGTAGTTCCGTTATTCTAATGTCAGTGAATGTATTATGAGCATAGAGAGCCTGAAAGTACTCAAACTGCAACTAGTCTAATGGCATTAATTAGTCCTTATGTCGTACTTGGTATGGGAAAATACTCAAATGAAGGTACTTGTGCTCAGTTTGAAAAATTGTAGTATTGGTATTCACTTCAATTCAGTTCCTTAATCCCAAAGAGAAATTTAATGTTGCTTTAACTCACATTATTCAAGGTTCTTCAGAGAGTTGTTGTAGAGTCCGATAGCTGTGGGCAGGAAGGATCTCCTGTAGCTGTCTGTAATACAGTGAGTTTAACCATGATCTTAAGATAATAACAAAAATCTTTCCAACGAGACTGGACAAAGTATGGCAAAGTATGGCATACTGATCAATCAGGATTTATCCTGGGCAGACATTCTTTTTGTAACGTACGTAACATTCTCAACATATTATATACAGACCACAAAAACCTTTAGGGTGCGGTCACACTAGCTCTAACGCTCATAAAGTCTTCAATACAATAGAGTGGCCATACCTCTTTGAAACACTCAGTTTGGTTTTATTAATGTCTTTATAGAATGGGTCAAGATCTTATATTCCAAGCCCAGATTCTTTATCCTTACTAATAGGAATAAATCAAAATCATATTTTCTATAGAGGGGAGTGCATCAGGGAGACCCTCTATGACCACTATTGTTTGACACAGCACTCAAGCCACTTGCGATAGGGATTCGTTCTCATTCGATTATTAGGGGCATTAAGCTGCGGAAAACCGAGACCCGCGTAACTTTGTATGCAGACAGTCTACTAGTCTGTCTTTCTGATCTGAAAACTTCTATTCCTGCCCTTTTGCAATATGTCAGTTTATTTGGTAAAATATCTGGCTATGGAGTAAACTGGGGAAAGAGCGAATTCATGCTTCTAGATGACAATCTGCCCCTCTACCTTTGGACTCTCTACCTTTTAGAGTAGTAAGTAATTATTTTAATTACCCTGGACTAAAATTAACAAAGAATTTCAAACATCTTTGTAAAGTCAACTACTTAGATTTAATAGAAACACTCAAGGTCAACATCATGGAGGATTCTACCCTTAACTATGATTGGGACAGTCAATGCAATTAAAATAATTAGGTTACCCAGATTTTTATACTTATTTCAGTGCTTGCCCATCTACCAGCCTCTTTCTTCAAAAAGTTAGACTCAATTATAATGTCCTTCATGTGGGGATATAAAACACACAGAATTTCTAAAGTCCATGTTCAGAAACCGACAGTTAAAGTCAGCCTTGGCCTTCCAAATTTTAAACATTACTGGGTGGCTAATTCCAGAGCTCTTACTTACTGGAAACATAGGGGTTCTGGTGATGAGGAATGGGATAGCACCCTGTCTTGGTTGCAATTGGAAACTCCCTGAGATAGTAGCACATCACTATGTGCATGGTTGTTCTCTGGTTTCAAACTAGACAAACTAACTCAGAATATTTTTGTCCTAAAGAACACAGTGCGTATATTAAAACAGATTAAAGATGCCAATCAGATTCTTAAAGATTCCATATGTGCCCCAATCTGTCAAAATCCTTCTTTTAGGCCTGGGCTGTTAGATGGTACATTTCCTTTTTGGAAAAGAAAAGGTATCATAACCATAGCGGAACTATATATTGATGGTTGGTTTGCCTCATTTGCACAGTTGTGTAACAAATACAGTATTCCCAATTCATATTTTTTCTGTTGCCTCCAAATCAGGGATTGTGTAAAAAATAAAAAATATGAGCAATTTGAGTCAACACCAGCATCCTACTCATTCTATAACAACTTATACTTGGTCCCAAATTCCAAACATTTGATATATAAATTTGTAGACTGTTTCACCCCTTCTGTATCCTCAGATTATTTATGGGAAGCATGGGCTAAAGATTTGCAGTCAGACATATCAGTTGAACTATGGGAGGCAGCCATATCAGAGGTCCACTCTTGCTCCACAAATTCTCGGTATAGGTTAATACAGTTCAAGGAAATAGATTACACTATTCAAAAACTAGCTTAAGCAGAATCTTTTCATCAGCATCCTCTCAGTGTGATAAGTGTGGTTATGCTGAAGGGAGCCTGGCTCATCTTTTTTGGTTTTGTCCTCAACTGTTTGGTTATTGGTCTGCAATATTTGGATGGTGTTTTTAAATGTTACTGAAAGAACATTCAACTGGATCAAAACATTGCAATACTCGGATGCTCCACGGATTATCTGAACTTCACCCATAAACTTCAGGTAGCTTTGCAGCTTGGGATGGTGATTGTTAAAAAGCTCATATTACAGTCCTGTAAATCCACCATCCCTCCAAGCTTTGAACACTGGCTCAGAGAAATGGTATCAGTTATACAACTAGAACGTGTTTGTTTGGACAAGCTGGATAAGCATCACACATTTGAAAAAACATGGGGACCTTTCCTGGCTTACTGCCAGATCATCACATAATCTGGTTAAATGAGATGACATAAGTTCATATATTGTAATTTTTATCGCAATTAATAAGTATATGACATCAAAGTCTAGTTAAACATAAGTCGCCTTTGTTTTTGTTGTTGTGTAGTTGTTTTTTTTTTCCTTTTGTCTGGCAGTCTGTGATGTTTTGTTTCAACTTTATGTAGTTTTGTAACTTTGAAACTGAATAGCTAATAAAAGTTCCACATGTCCCTTTAAGTACCATTAATACCAATATGAGCACTGGCGGTGTGTTCGGACCAACGTATCATGTAAAGATTGAGTTGTGATGTTTACAAAGCAGCACTGATAGAGGGTACCGTCTGAGCATTACCAGAGCTTTTAGCTTTAGCATCAGCAGCTGAGAAAAGTGAGAGATCTAGAATCTTTTTAGATTCTTCTCTGCAGGAACACAGAAATAAGCCAAGTTCAGGTCGGGATACAACAGGGCTCTAGACTAACTTTTTGCTTTGGTTGCACTGGTACAAAAGTTAGGTGCACCCAAATTTTTGACCACATTGCATTATTTAACATCACAGTTTTATGGTTCACTATTTTTTTATTTTTTATTATTATTTTTTTTTTAAATCATTGTCAAATGAAAGTAAAATTGACCTGTAAATTATTAATTAATATTTTAAACAAAATGTTCTTTATTTGAAGTGAAATTATTTAAATAGTGTTTAAAGAGATTCTGTGAGCTAAAATTTAAACATATCAATATAAATTAAATCAAAGAAAACCTAGGATGTTTTATATGGAGAGCTGTTTCATTCAAAATTAAATAAATAAATATGATTATTAATCCATTATTAATAAATATTCCATGAAATAAAGAAGTATCCCCATTAAATAAAACAAAATTAATATTTTAAAAATAAATATTTACCTTATTTGTTTAATATTTATTTCATTTATTTATTTTAAGATTTCTTTATTTCAAAATTTATTTATTTATTTCATTGTGTATTCATTTCATAATGTTTTATTTTGTGACATTTATTTTGCAAAGGTACTTTATGTATTTCATGGATTTTTATTTTTTTTTATTTCAGGCCCTTTTATTTCATGTTCTTATATTCAAATGAGGTGGCGGGGTTTTCTCTGTGGAGCGGGGCCGCCGCTGGTCAGAGTGCAGCGAGCAGAGAGACCCCGAACTTCAGCGCATCTGCATGAGGGTGAAACATGCGAGCTATAAGGGCTTGAACTGACATCCCAGGACAATGAAAGAGGTGGACTATCTTTGGAGTACTAAGGGAACTTGTCTCCGTTTATTCAAAAGCTCTTCACAATCTGCTCAAATCAACACAACCCAGTCGAGGCAATGACTATCCCGGAAGATTCAAGCGTTTCAAAACAAGAGCACATGGGTATAGCTTCACAAGGGAAAGCAAGGCCTGTTGTATCGATGCAGGCAACACAAATTCTGTCAGGGACAACTACCTTGGCACGACACCAGTATGTCAGTTCAACCCCTTATAGCTGGCAGCCTCGCATGTTTCACCCTCATGCAGATGCACTGAAGTTTGCTGGCAGCTCTGTCCCACAGAGAACCCCGCCCCCTCGTTTGAATGTGAGAACATGAAATAAAAAGAGCCTGAAATAAAAAAACTGAGCTAAAAAATAAGTCCATAAAATACATAAAGTAGTTTTACAAAATGTGTCACAAGATAAAAACCATTATTAAATGAGTAAACAATGAAATAAATTAACAGATGATAAATAAATAATAATAAATAAATCTTTAAATAAATTAATTAATAAATTAATCTTGAAATAAAGAAAAATAAACAAATGAGGTCAAGATTTCTTTAAATATTTTGTTTTATTTCATGGGGACATTTGTTTATTTCATGGAATACTTATCAATTATTTATTGATAACAGTAATTATTTAATTTTGAATGAAATGGCTCTCCGTAGTTTTAAGAGCTAAACATCTTATGAAAATCTCTAATTATGTGCAAGCCATTTTCTTATGAAAATTTTTATCTGACTTGAACTTAGTGAAGGGAAGTTTTTCTCTTAGCATTAAACAATATCATCTCAACCTCTACTGATGATCTGTTTGCTGCCATGCAATATGTTTTATAGATGCATTGTGCTTTTTCAGTGTTTCAATACAAATGCACTATTGCCAGCGTTGTGCCAAGATAGTTATCCCTGACATAATTTTTTTTTCTGCACACAGGACCTGTCTCATTTTCTACCTACTTCTTGATCAATGAGTTTAAATCTAGATCTGCCAGTTATGAATAATTTTAGGAGTAACTTTTTCAGTTTTTATTTGACTACATATTGTGTTTAATATGATTCATTCATTCATCCAGAGATGGACAAGAAGCTGAGTACAGAGAGCTGGTGGACCGCTTTGTGGCCTGGTGTGGAAACAATCATCTCATCTTGAATGTGAACAAAACAAAAGAGATGATTTCAGGAGAAACAGGGTCAGATCAAACCCTGTTTCCATCATGGGAGAAGAAGTGGAGGTGGTTAAGGAATATAAATCCCTCGGTGTTCATCTGGACAACAGACTGGACTGGAGACTCAACAGTGAAGCGTCTACAGGAAGGGACAGAGCAGGATGTACTTCTGGAGGAAGCTAAGATCCTTCAAGGTTTGCAGCAAGATGTTGCAGATCTTCTATCAGTCTGTTGTTGAGAGCGTCATCTCCTCTGCCATCATCTGTTGGGGCAGCAGCATCAGAACCAGGGACCTAAAAAGGCTCGGTAACCTGATAAAGAAGCTGGTTCTGTTCTGGAGACGACTGTGGAACCTCTGGAGATGATGATGCAAAGAAGGATTTTGCATGAAATCAAGAAAATTATGGACAACCCTGGAGATCCTCTAAATGAGACTGTCATTGGAAATCAGAGTCTCTTCAGTCAGAGGCTTCTTCAGACTGGTTGTAAAATGGACCGCTACAGGAGATCTTTCCTGTCCACAGCCATCACCATCTATAATAACTCCTTGACTAAATGAGTTACATCAATATTTAATTTCCTTTTGGGATAAATAAAGCATATTTGAATTTGAACTTGTGTGTCTATCTAGCTATAAAAATGTTTTATAGTGTTTTTTTCCCAAGCAGATAACATTTGGTGACATGAAAGAATCAGAACCAATACGAATTTTTATAGGACATCTTGAAACGAACACCATACTAGTTATAAACGACTTTATTTCAATATTGAGCGTAATATTTATAAATCGAGTTCACAGAGACGTGATTTTCCTCTTATTAGGCAAACATTCTTTGTTTGTTGGTGAAAACATCGCTGTTTTCACGTCTGCCTGGTCGGATGTGCAGTCCGCTGCACCCGCGCTCCTGCCCAGTGCACGCTGCACGCTCCCGACGCAGGGGAAGCGAATAACTACCTGACTCCATCAACAACATGACACGTTGTAAGACAGCAGCTTAACTTTCCTGGTCGAGCCGTTGTCTTCGAAACGTAAACATTTCCCCCGTGTGATTTAATTCCAGTGCCTCTGGCTCGGAGTTGATCTTATAGGCTGGTTATCTGATACCGTTTCCGGATCACAGTTTAACATTACCTGGGATGTTGATAGCGTCGTCTCAGAGCGTTCGTAACGATTTGTCAGACGGCTCAAAACTTAATTTTTCTATAGTTTCCTCCTCAGCCGCGGTGCATCCACTCTGTTGACCTGACTAGCCTAACCTAGCCTGCTCACCTCTCGCTGCAGGATACAGGTGTAGACACGTTGATGGACAGCTGCGTCACGGCCGATTTTTTTTTTTTTTTTTTTTTTTTTTTTTTTTTTTTACCTCCCAGCGACTGGTTGCACCAGTACGACTTGAGATTTTTTTTCCCAGGTGCACTACTGAGAAATCCAGTCGCATTGGCGACCAAATTGGTCGGACTGTAGAACCCTGAACAAACACAATAGGCTGAAATGTACTCTGGATCCAAGGTTTCCTCGAAGATGCAGTCGTTTAATCAGCCAGAGGGGAAAACAAGCACCAGTTGCTCCACTGCAGCCGGTGGGGCTACGGGAATAAAGAGCTAATGTTGCTGTGAGCCAGAGTTTTTTTTGTTTTTCTGATGTCACGGGAATTCCCGCTGTGACGACCTCCTTCTGGGAGCTGTGCATAAAAGTGGGTTTAACTGCTGTGTCTCTATTGTTCTGTGTGTAATTCAGTCCTTATTGTTTCTCCCATGGCTGGGCCCAAGAGATAACATGGATCGATATTTTCTTCTTTGTGTCTTGTAGCAAAAGAAGAAAAGCCCCAATCTTTGGGTCCTGTGGCCCTTGCAGCAGTGATCGCTTGCCCAGTGTGTGTGCTGTGTCTGCTGCTCGTTCTGGCATTTTACATTTGCTACAACCAAAGAGGTCTGGGTGCTGGAGGAGCGGGGGCCCTCCACCACCGTGTTCCCAATGAGGAGGACCCATCCATGGATCACCCCTTTATTACTGTTGGAACTACCCTCAAAGACCTCATCTATGACATGACCACATCAGGCTCAGGATCAGGTACTGTTCAGTTCTCCTACTGTTACATTTGAGTTTTTAACAAATTGCTAAAAAAGTCAAAGAATTTGCATTAAACACCAAAGATTGTGGGAAATCCTTTTATCATTGTGTTTATTAGTTTTACCTGGTTTTGGTCTTATATTTGTTGAATTACCTATTTTCACATTTGCACAAAAAGTCACACAACTGTGCAGACCTTGAAAAAGAAGTCAGAAATGGGTTTGGCAGAATGGCCCTACGCCTTTGACTGCTTTATATGCATACATAAACCTAGGTACAGATGGTCACAAAGCCTGACTCTAGCCAGGTTGGAATGTTGATCGCAATTTTTTTTAATTTCAGGACCAAGAAGCTTTTTACTTTTTCTTTAATTTCAATTCAGTTTAGTTTATTAATGTCGCACCAATTCATTACAAATATCGTCTTCAGGGACTTGACAAGAACAGGCAGTTGAGTCCAAGCATCCAGTTTAGGATCATTGCTGATGTCCCTATTGTTTAGAATTCTGTTATCTTCCTGTCTTTCCTGATGTGTCATAGTATCAAAAGCTTTTATGCTATAGCTATGTTGTGGCTTACTGATGATCGGCTGTTCATTATTAGTTTCCTGCTACAGTTACTTGACTTAATGATCTGTATGTCTAGAACAGGACTCTATAACACCACCAAGCTGGCCGCAAATGCAACCTCATTTCTTAATAATGTGGCTGAAAAAACTCTGAGGTCTCACTGGCGCAGCAGGTCCTTCAGAAAAAAACAACCTAAAACTTGAAACTAACAGTGTCTCTGAGGTTCAGCAAGACACACATTAGTTTCATATTGTGCTCTAAACCAGCCAGAGATGGTGAAGGGTGGGACCTCCTCCCCTTCCCCCTTCTGATCGGCTGTGGTTTAGCTATTCCTGCATGTTTGTGTCACCCAGAGGAGAGAAGATGTGATGATGAGCTGATCATTCCCAATGCTCTGACACAGAACCATCAACCTCCTCGGTGATGTCAAAGCCAGGTCCGCAGACGATGTTAGATAATGAGCCACTCTTCCTGTAAAGAGTGTTGCACCAGGGTAGTTCCCCCAGACAGAATTACTTAGCTCTGTGTCAGGAGGTGCAGGTCCAGCTGACTGGATTCCAACTAACCACTAGTGACGTTTTACTTTTAGACTTCACTGCTTCCACTTTAAACACTGTTTCAGGAAGTTGCCTGTCTTGTAAAATTCTGCTTCAAATAAAGGACTTTATGTTTTCTAGATTTTTAATTAATCATTTACAAGTCAATATTGCCTGTATGGACAGTGATTTTAAACAAAGGGAACATTTAAAACTACAGTGTTAAATACAATGAGGTTTAAAACTTGGGTTCACCTTGCAGAAAAAAGGAAAACAGTTAGGCACACCAGTGCAACCAGTGCATAAAGTTAGTATAGAGCCCTGTGGAATTGGGTTTACTTTTTGTTAAAATAAGAAGTAATACAAAGTAACATGTCACATTTCAGTAATAATACTGTAGGGTAGGACCTGGAAAGGATCAAATGATTTTTACATCATGAAATTCCCAATCTCATCCTGAGTATCATCCTAGGATCCTGATGAAGGCATTTTAAATAGGTTGGTAGTCCCTGATTCAGTGACGTGTAGTGAGCTTCATGACTGGTGAGGCACTGACTGCCCCAGAGTTGGATGTACAAATCCAAAATCCAATATAGAAGCTTATATTTAAGCTTTGACCTTAACTGATTTAAGCTTTTAATTATGCTTTAATCAGTTCCATGCAATTCAATGATGTGACAGCAAGAAAAATAAAAGAATAGTTAATATAAGGTTAAATTAGATTGTCTCTCCTTTTGCTTTCATTGTTAAAAATCTGGCAGCTTTCATTGGGATGATCAGCAAGGAGGAGAGCTTTGAACGATTCTATTTCGCCTGTTTTTTGCAGTTTTCAATTGCTTTTAGTCTTTTCAATGCGTAGAAGAAGAGCACCTGTTGCTTGTTGTGCCTGTGGGGCTCGGCACTGCCCTCTGTCAGTGAGGCACGGTACCTTCTGCCTCACCCTCCGCATTTTCACTGCGGATTTATGGCCAATCACAAAGACTAAATATGTCACTCACATTCAGTAGATATATCAGACCATAGTGCAACGTCAGCATAGGTAGAACATGTGTAGTTAAACAGGTATATTGGTGATATAAAGAGAGAAAGCAATGGGCATGCACCAACTGTCTGCTTTATTAACTATGTGTGTCACAGCGCAACCAGAAGTGAGGTACAGCACTGCACTGCCTCACCCCAGACTTCTTCCACGTATTTGAACAGGCAATGTGTAAATTCAGCGATTTTTACCATAAAAATGTTAATACCAATAAAAAAAATGATTTTATAGAGAATTCAGGAGGAAAAATTTATTTTTCTCTCATCATTGTCTGCATCTATTTTACGTCTCATGTACCTATTTTTCTTGTTATGATTACAGGTGAGGCAGTGCCTCACCTGCCCCCCTGACCACATGTCACTACCCTGACTCCAGTACCTGTTGTCAGCCAGACTGAGCCTAGTTTCATATCTTTCACTGAAAGAGAACGTGTCAGCCAGCATCTATTTATCTCTCTCTCTCTCTATCTCTGTCTCTCTCTCTCTTTCTCTCTCTCTCTCTCTCTCTCTCTCTCTCTCTCTCTCTCTCTCTCTATCTCTGTCTCTCTCTCTCTATCTGTCTCTCTCTCTCTCTGTCTGTCTCTCTCTCTCTCTCTCTATCTCTGTCTGTCTCTCTCTCTCTCTCTCTCTATCTCTGTCTGTCTCTCTCTCTCTCTCTCTATCTCTGTCTGTCTCTCTCTCTCTCTCTCTATCTCTGTCTGTCTCTCTCTATCTCTGTCTGTCTCTCTCTCTCTTTCTCTCTCTCTCTATCTCTCTCTCTCTCTATCTGTCTCTCTCTCTCTTTCTCTCTCTCTCTATCTCTGTCTGTCTCTCTCTCTCTATTTCTGTCTGTCTCTCTCTCTCTCTGTCTGTCTCTCTCTATCTCTGTCTGTCTCTCTCTCTCTCTCTGTCTGTCTCTCTCTCTCTCTTTCTCTCTCTCTCTCTGTCTGTCTCTCTATCTCTGTCTCTCTCTCTCTCTATCTCTATCTCTCTCTCATATGACATCTGCATGCAGCAGCAGTTCTTCCAGCTGGCAGATTAAAGAGCCCAGATGCTAGAGAGCAGCGGAAACAGCTGTCATTAACTTACTTGATCCAAGCAAAGTGATGCCTTTATGTAGCAGTACAACTTTTTCTGTAGGTTTTGTTCACACAACATTAATTGCATCAAATATGTTTGAGTGAAATCATCAATAAGTCCTAATAAAACGGAGAGGAATCAAGCTAGCATGAGTCTGGTGCTTTAGCAAACAGCTAAAGCTATGAAAACATTGTGCGAATGAGCAGAATGGGAGTGGATCAAAGACTGTAGCTGTGTGGAGGAGATTTAGCTATTCAGACAAAAGGCAGGACCTCCTGTTTAGACAAACTGTCCAACTGTTGGAGTCACTAAACTGTTAGAAAATCCCTGTTATGTCAACTGTTTAATAGTGATGAAAGCAGGTTTATCATGTTATGATGGTATAAATTTAATGAGTTTTCATGCATATACAAGACACTGATTTAAAGAAGTATCTGAGACTATCACCAAGGGCCTCGTCTCCCGAGGCTTGGAACATTCTCTGGGACAAACATCCTGTCCAGGATATCCTATAATAAAACATAAATATATGCTTCCCTCTTGGTGTTGGGTATTCTGTGCAACATGAAGTGTATTCCCAGACCACAGACACATCCTAAAGCAGAGTGGGGTTACGCTACACCACATCAAGACTGTGCATGCATCATTTCACCTTATTGTATGTCTTATTTTTTATTTATGATATTGTATTAATGTTATTTCTGTATGGCATGTTTGTTTCATGGGACGACAGATGGAAATTAACCTGTTGCTAAATCTGGTTTATTCACAGCAATATTTTACATTCATTAATATGCACTGTTCCATTTAAATAGCATCAAATCAAATAAAAGCCCGTTACAGTCTTTCCGGTCCTAAACCACGTCTGTTTTATGAGAACATGCATGCTGCCATTTGGGGTTTCCACCATACTGCATGATGTTCTGTCCTCTCTCTCTCTCTGTGGGTGTGTGTGTGTGTTTGCGTGTGTGTGAGTTGTAATATCTAGAGTGCTGGCTCAGAGTGTGTTGTGCCTGGTGAAAGTAGGTGCCTGGTGAAAGTTGCCTTTTTGGTTTCCTTGTCAGCTGTTTGTCAGAGAACTGAAGTATCGCTTCAGTTTGAGATCAATTTCCAGTTAGCTGTTCTTGCAAACTGGGATTTGTGAGGCAAGCCGACTCCAAAGAGACAACCAGCCCTCGTATAGGACCAATAGGATGTTTTGACGTGTTTTCCAACAGCTATACTATTAGGAGATATAAGAACAACATTAAAATGACTAATTTCAGCCTTCCTGCCCTAAGTGCTCATTAGTTGTTTATTGTAGGAACAGAGACAACATTGTACTGTATGTTTGAAACATCAGTCACTGTAAAACAGGCTTTTCACAGTTTAAAAACAGACTGGGTATGTAGTTTATATTTGAAACGGTCTTCAGAAAATGTCACAAGCAGTTTCTGCAGCTTGCATCACTAATGCAGGAGTTACAATGTAACTCCAGTAATTCCAGGGAATGTAAATCATTTCCTTAAGCTGAGATGTCCAATACGGCTGGGCGACATGCAACGTTTCCCAGCCGATATTCGTCAGTGCAACAAATGACGATGGACCATATATTCATGCAGGAGACATTTTTTATGGGTGGAACAATGTAAACAAGCATGGATTGATTTGACAAGTTAGAACACAAAAGTGCAAAAATGGAGGAATTAGTTGCCAAGAAAATACAAAGTCGTCTGTTTGGGATTACTTTGGCTTTAAACGAAATGAAAGAGGTAAACCACAGGATGCAACCAAAGCGTTTTGGCGCTTGTTCAGTTTACGTGTTCACCATCTGACTGATTACGCTACGCAGTAATCAGCAGGCGCTGCAGCTCCATCAACAAGCTCTGAAAAAGCTTTTCACCAGCAGAAATACGAATAAATACAGTTAAATAGGAAAAGGACAGCCCCAGATGGACACAGTGCACTTTGGCTGGAAAACTCTTTCAAAGGAAAATGGATGAAACTAATTTCACAAATGGCAGGAAAATATACATACCGACCATAAGCACACCTTCGGAACGCGTCTTCAGCACTGCTGGTAATAGGTTAAGTTTATTTGTATCGCACATTTCAGCAAGCATGGCAGTTCAAAGTGCTTCACATGATAAAAACATCATGTGAATAATAATAATATTGTTAACCATCTGCACGCACTGCTAAATCCTAATAAGGGTAAACATTCTTGTTTTTTTGTCAAAGCATTTCTAAGCTTGATCCAGAAGAAATAGTCTATTTTCCTTTCTTCTGCTTGTTCTCATTCTGTATAGTTTCTGGATGTTTCCTTCATGTATTCATTTTAAATGTGCCAAACCTCTCAAAAAGACTTAAAACTGCGGCGGAGATTTTTTTTTTTTTTTTTTCCATGGAAGCGCCCATGTTCACTGGAGACTATTTTTATTTTAGTTTTTGTTTAATTTTGTATTTGCTGCTTAATACTGGAATCTGTTAAACAGATAAACAGTGGAACAGCCCGTAAGCACAATTAAGCTTGGAGGAAAGCCAGTCTCTGTTTGCTTGTCTACCCCATCATTGCGGTTATTATTTAAATAACTGTATTTTCTGATTTTTCTGAACATGGGATTCTGTCTTACTGTTCTAAGTTGGAGTAAAGAAACTGCGGCTGCATTAAAAATGGCATTTCATTTTTTCTGTGGGCGGTGTCTGTTGGCATCAGTCAAGCATTGTTGTTACCGTAATTAAGGCCCCCCACCCATTCTTTCTCGTCTCTTGTTCTCTTTTGTTCTTTCTTCTGACTCTTTGTTGGGGGGGGCATTCAGAATCAGCTTCTTTCTGGTTGGTCAACATCAAGATGCAAGCTCTAAGTGGGGAAAGTTCATATTTTTTATTTTTTGGAAGTAATATTTGCCACATTAATTGCTTTATCTAGCCATTTATTCATTTATTAATTTCTATTTTTATTGCCAATTTTGGCAGCATCAGTCTAGATGGTGCTAAAAACCAAAAATTTATTGCAGAATCAATTATTCTGGAAAGAGATGAAGCAGAGACAGAGGAGGGAGAAAGAAGAGATGGGCGGGCGGAATGGGAGGAGGATGAGGAACCAAAAAGATTAAAGATGCAGCCCAAAGTTGGGAGAAGAGGCAACAGGTTACAGCAATATCAATAGTTTAGATTATCTCTGATGCCAGCTCAGCAAAGACAAGAGGTCATGTGACCAATTTAACTATTTAAGATCAATAAAGTTGTTACTATTGAGGGAGATACAGCTGAGAAGGATGAGAACAGGACAAGGAGCAGAGCATGGAATCAACTGAAGAGAGAGCCACAGATACAGCTGAGATGACCAATTAGGAAGAAGATATAAAGGAATATTAATTAACGTCTTCAACTAAAGTAAGGATTTGACAAGATCACTAGTTAATCTCACTAGTACAATTTCTTCCTGAATATTTGTCCATGTTAACAAATATGTTTTTCCTTTAACCGCTCCGTTCTGAAGTGGAAGGGATGAAGCAGCGGAAATCAAACAGATAAGAGAGACAAGAGAGCAGCGAGAATAACAGCTAGGAAGGCAGAGAGAGACAAGTTAGAGCTGCTTGTTAGACAATATAAGACCAAATTCTTCCTAAGGTGAAGCATGTAAGCGGGGAATCTCTGTCTTTGTTGTGTAGCTGAGTGAGGTTGTTGAATCCTTTTCCTGATGGCCTGTTTAGGTAGTTTTCCTAAGCAGAGGACATGTTGGCGTGCTGGAGTGTGTCTGTCGAACCTGCTACAAGGACAAAGCCTTCAGTGCAGCTTCCATAGCCATAGGGATACAGCTGTTGCCCCACATGCCTGCAGTTCTTGTCTTCTTCCTGTCTTGAAGGCTTTTTTTTTTTTTTTTTTTTTTTTTTTTTAACCCCAGCTGACAGTATTGATTTATAATTGTTGCATCATAGCCTCTGTTTGTGGCAGCTTCAGGTTTCTGGCGTGAAGAGGTATCACCACTCTCCAGGTGTTACCTGTGATGTCTCCTCAGGAAAAATGGGGAACAAGACCAGAAGAGATGAGCTTTTGTTTGACTTGGGAAGAATAGCTCACTTCCTCCTCATTGTCTCCAATGAATGTTTTGCTCCGTTTAAAATCTTAAAGCTTCAACTGCTTTGATTTTGCTTCTGATTCTAGTTACAAGTAACAAGCTGTTGCCTTTAGTCTTATTTTTCAGTGGTTCATTTTCATATAGATGAAGAATTTCACGTTTGACTTCAAGAGGTGAAGTATGTTGCATGGCAGACAGAAGTGAACTCAAATTTGCTTAGAATGTGTCAAAGAAACTGATTCTAATCTTGATCACCACACAGTATGTCATCAAGGCCATCATTGCCACAGTTTTCACTGGTTAATTTGCATTTATTTATTTATTCATATATATATATATATATATATATATATATATATATATATATATATATATATATATATATATATATATATATATATATATATATATATATATATATATCCCATAAATAGTTCTGTAGCATGGTCATTGTGCATCCAGGAGGCTAGCTAGCGAGGCTACAGCGTGTCCACAGCATCAATAGAAAGGATCAGTCTCAATGTAAGAAGCAGAAACTAATAGTTTTACAGGAACAACTGGATTGTTTTTGTTTATTTCTAGCAGCTCAGTAAGTATCCTCTGCTGCTGAATCATCTGGCTGTCAACAGGAAACTGTCCCTCTCCGCTTAATGCTCTCTTACTACTTTCTACCTTTTTCTTTTTTTGTCCATTTTCCTTGCAGGCCTGCCGCTGCTGGTCCAGAGGACCATTGCCAGAACCATTATCCTCCAGGAGAGCATTGGGAAGGGGCGTTTTGGTGAGGTGTGGAGGGGTAAATGGCGTGGGGAGGAGGTAGCAGTGAAGATTTTCTCATCCAGAGAAGAGCGCTCCTGGTTCCGTGAAGCTGAGATCTACCAGACTGTGATGTTGCGCCATGAGAATATTCTGGGCTTTATTGCTGCTGACAACAAAGGTGAGAAGCATCTCTCAGTAAGATGAGGCTTTACCAGGCTGTATGTGAAAAGAAAATCAAGAACTGAATCAAAGTATGAAGAAAAGAAAGGACTGTTTTGCAAGGAACCATAGCTGGTAGGCGGCTTATTGTTGGACTCAGATCCAATACACAGCCGCCGCCTGCTGCTGATGTGTTGTGATGTACTTCAGACAGGCAACCAGTCTGTTTTGAAGCTCCCTGCACAGGTCACTGAGTTTCTGGCTGCAAAATGAGGGACGATGCACAATCTACCCTAATATGTCATCCAACGACCCGTCCTCCATGTTGTCCTCCTGGTCAGACATCAGGACGAAATCAAGCTCTTCTGCCTTTAACACATTCTGCCTTGCTTCTAGTAACAGCAAAAAAAAAAAAAAAGAAGAAAAAAACCTCATAGTTCATTAAAGTTAAGTGCTGAATCATAAGTCACTGAACTTACTTTCTTCTTTGTCGACTGATAACTGATTCTTTCGAGGCGAGCTCAGCTGAAGGGTCCAATTGCTGTTACATACAGTCTCAACATATGTCTTGTAAAAAGCTGGAATAAAAGTTAAAATTACATGGAGATATATATATATATATATATATATATATATATATATATATATATATATATATATATATATATATATATATATATAATATAAACCAACATTTGTTCTAAATTACCTTCAGATGTTTCCAAAAGTTCAAAACATTAAATGTGAACAAAAATCCCGCCCTGGCCTTGGCTCTGGCTCATAGCGACTGTTGTTCGCGTCAGCGTTGTTAAAAACGACAGACCGGACCGAAGTTAAATGGGTGAGAAAGACGACACACAGCAACAATTAGCAGCTGACGAGTTCAAGCTGACAAACAAAGAGGCGCAGTGTCGAGAAATGGCCGACTCGGAGCTAATTCTGCAAGATTTAAAGGGGTTTCGCCAAGAAAATAAAGAACGATTGGAGACAATAAAAGAAGAAATCGTGAAGGTGAATACCACAGTAGACGAGGTGGAAGGGCGAATTGAAAAGGCAGAAAAGAAGGATCTAAAACACAGAGGAAGTCATCACGGCTATTCTAAAGCTACACACCTGGCTGTGGGACAAATTCCTGGATCTGGAGAGTTGCTCCAGGCACGAAAACATAAGGATGTATGGGGTGCCGGAGGGATCCGAGAAGGAATCAACGATGATCTCATTTGTGGAAAATTTACTCCATGAAGGTCTTGAGTTAAATGATGATATGCCCGACCTTCAGATCGAAAGAGCTCATCAGTCAGTGGGGCCCGCAGCAGACGCACCGCCACGCTCCATCATAATCAAGTTCTTAAGCTTCAGCACTAAAGAGACATTACACTGCAGGACATGGCAGGGGAAAGGGTTTACCTGGCAAGAAAACCACATGAATCTGGATCATGATTATACACCTCTGATACTCAAAAAATGGACAGAATATATAGAAATCCGAAAAGCGTTGAAGGAAAATAATACTCAATTCCAGACCCTTTTTCCCACCAGGCTGCGCGTCAGACATGATGATGAATCCTAAACTTGTGACACTATAGAGGAGGCATTTGAGGACCTGCTGAGAAGAGGCTTCACCGTGACAACTGTCAAACCTCCGGAGCAGGTACAACGCTCATGGAGCAGGTACAACGCTCATGGAGCAGGTACAACGCTCATGGAGCAGGTACAACGCTCATGGAGCAGATACATGGAGCAGGTACAACGCTCATGGAGCAGGTACAACGCTCATGGAGCAGATACAACGCTCATGGAGCAGGTACAACGCTCATGGAGCAGGTACAACGCTCATGGAGCAGATACAACGCTCATGGAGCAGGTACAAGGCTCATGGAGCAGGTTCAACGCTCATGGAGCAGGTTCAACGCTCATGGAGCAGATACAACGCTCATGGAGCAGGTACAACGCTCATGGAGCAGATACATGGAGCAGGTACAACGCTCATGGAGCAGGTTCAACGCTCATGGAGCAGGTACAACGCTCATGGAGCAGGTTCAACGCTCATGGAGCAGGTTCAACGCTCATGGAGCAGGTTCAACGCTCATGGAGCAGATACAACGCTCATGGAGCAGGTACAACGCTCATGGAGCAGATACATGGAGCAGGTACAACGCTCATGGAGCAGGTTCAACGCTCATGGAGCAGGTACAACGCTCATGGAGCAGGTTCAACGCTCATGGAGCAGATACAACGCTCATGGAGCAGATACAACGCTCATGGAGCAGATACATGGAGCAGGTACAACGCTCATGGAGCAGGTACAACGCTCATGGAGCAGGTACAACGCTCATGGAGCAGGTTCAACGCTCATGGAGCAGGTTCAACGCTCATGGAGCAGGTTCAACGCTCATGGAGCAGATACAACGCTCATGGAGCAGGTACAACGCTCATGGAGCAGATACATGGAGCAGGTACAACGCTCATGGAGCAGGTACAACGCTCATGGAGCAGGTTCAACGCTCATGGAGCAGATACAACGCTCATGGAGCAGGTACAACGCTCATGGAGCAGATACAACGCTCATGGAGCAGATACATGGAGCAGGTTCAACGCTCATGGAGCAGGTTCAACGCTCATGGAGCAGGTACAACGCTCATGGAGCAGGTACAACGGCTGTTCTGGAGGAGAGTGGACAGACGAGCGACAAAGGGCGCATTTAAAGCCTGCTGGGATTCTAGCTACAAGGAGAAACTTCGAGCCTTCAGGAGACCGTCAGCAGTCCCCTCTGGGAACTCGAGGATCTAACCAACAGCTCGAAGATGGCAGAAATAATTGTGAAATAACTCGAATTGCACCATGATTATAATTAGTGGTGGAGATCCACTATTGAATAAACTGGTTTGTTCGGGACCACTTTCTTCTTTTTGTTTGAATTACTTTTTTTCCCGTCATGCGACTAGTATAGGTAAGGGCCTCTCCTCCAGATTGAGGAGGGGGACTTTTTCATTCCAGCCCCCTTGGGAAACTCAACAGGGTCAGGTTAATAGACCCCTGCATAGGAGGTTACACAGACAAGTTGTGCCCAGTGTGATGTATGTTATGTTAATTGTTCATTCTCTGCCGGTTCTCACAGGGAGGGGAAAACGCACCAAGTTTTTGAGTGAAATAGAGGGTGAATCACATAGATGCAAAACAGATCTTTAAAAATAGCAACATTTAATATAAATGGAGTACACAATCCAGTTAAGAGAGGAAAAATCCTATCAAAGCTAAAGAAAGACAAAATCGAAGTAGCTTTTTTGAAGGCGACACACCTCCGAACATGCTAAATTGAATAGACGAGGATTTAAACATGTTTACTTTTCTTCCCACAGATCGGGGAGGCAGAGAGGAGTGGTGACCCTGATATCTAGGGCTGTAAATTACAAACACATATCAGAATATAAGGATAATGAAGGCAGATTTGTTAGGGTTACAGGCAAAACAGAAGGAATTGTAATAAGTCTCCTTAATGTGTGCATTCCTTCAGGCAGTGACTGGTCCTTTTATAAATATGTATTTGATCTAATGACAACAAAAAGTCAAGAGATTTCGTTATATGGCAAAGATTTTAACACTGAAAATAGACTCATCAAATGGGGACTCTGATGTGAAAAACACTAGCAGAAGATTAAATACTTGGATGAACGAAGTAGGGGTTGTGGACATGTGGAGGGAGAGAGAAACCCAAAAAGCCGTGACTACTCGCATTACTCACGCTCACAATGTCTGCTTGTGTATAGATTACTTTATGTTTAAGGGAGATCTTTTTAGGGTAGACAGGCATGAAATAGTATACTCTGGGATGCTTTAAAAGCAGTGATTAGGGGTAAAATTATAGCCATATCCTCATATGAGAACAAAATTAGAGAACAAAGACTCAAAAAAAATAGAAAAGGATTTGAAGCGACTACAGAGAGAACACACCAAGTCTCCCAAAGATGACTACAAACGTAAGATTCTACAACTAAAAAAAGAACTAGATGAAATACATACTCAGGAAATTTTTAAAAAATCTCCTTTTTACAAAACAACAATACTATGAGGTAGGTGGAAAATGTTTGAAATTTCTATCATATAGGTTAAGAAAACAACAAGCCGAGAGAACTAGACATAAAATAAGAAATTATACAACAAATGAAATAGAAACTAATCTGGAGAAAATCCAGAAGTGCTTCCAAAAATACTATAAAACATTATATTCCCAACCACAGACAAGCAGTGACAACTAGATCGATGCCTTTCTGGCCCAGATGAATCTTCCAACGGTTACTGATGAACAAAATGAGAAATTAATATCTAAAATAACTAACGAAGAAATTCAGTCGGCAATCAGGAGAACAAAAGAGAGTAAGTCTCCAGGAACAGATGGCTTTATGACAGAATGATCCAAAAGTGCCAGACCAACTAATTCCAACATTATTAGAAACATTCAGCTGGGTTTTGGAAAACAAAAACATTCTCCATTCATGGAGAGAAGCAACGATTTCTGTCATATCCAAGGAAGGGAAAGACAAATTGGAATGTGGGCGTTGTCGTCCTATGAGTCTTCTAAACAATGATTATAAACTTTTCACTTCCATATTATCTAAAAGAATAGAACTGATACTGCCAGTTTTAATAGATAAGGATCAGACTGGCTTTGTTAGACAAAGACAGACCCAAGACAAAGATCAGAAAAACACTGCATGTTATGAGACAAGTCACACAGCAAAGACTAGAGGCACTGATATTAAGTTTGGATGGAGAGAAAGCATTTGACTCAGTGAAGTGGTCTTTTTTTATTTAAAGTGCTTTCAAAATTTGGTTTCCATCCCACTATAATTGACACATTTGCAGGGCTATACAGTAAAACAATGGCTAGAATTAAAATCAATGGAGATTTGACTAATTCATTCATTGTGGAAAGAGGAACAAGACAAGGATGTTGTGTGCCACCGCTCCTCTTTGCCTTGTTTATAGAACCCATGAGTCAACTGATTAGGCAGAGGTCAGATATAAAAGATATACATCCGGAGCAAAAACTGTCCCTGTTTGCTGACGATGTATTGATAAGTTTAACACAACCCACACAGACACTCCCAAAACTGATGACATTGCTAGAAGAGTTTGGCTTAATTTCTGGTTACAAAATTAATATCAACAAAACTCAAGTAATAACATTTAACTATGACCCCCCACACCCCCCACCTTCAATTACGATCTTGTACACTGCAGTTGGAATTCTGAGGTTATCAAATATTTGGGTATCTCATTACCTAGGAACTTCTCGAGACTATTGAATATTAATTATGGCCCACTAATTTTTAAAAAATAAAGTTGGATGTACCTAGATGGAATGTTATTTCCCTTTTTAAGTTTAAGCTCCCGGATAGAGTCAGTTAGGATGAATATTCTTCCAAGGATGATGTGCTTTTTTCAGTGTTTGTCAATCAAAATTCAATCTAAGCAGTTCTTAGAATGGGACAGCTTAATAGCAAGGTATTTGTGGCAAGGGACAAAAGCCAAAATTAAATTTAAGACACTGCAATTAAGAAAAGAAAAGAGTGGAATGGGCATTCTCTGCTTACAGGAATACTACCATGCAGCCCAACTGAGACCTTGTACTGCCTATGTTCTCCAACATACACTGCAGCATGGAAGGAAATAGAAGGTACAATGATAAAAGGAATCCCAATAACGGCCATACTTAGTGATAACAAATTACAAGAAGAACAAGATATCCCAGAAGACTCTATATCAGGTAGTTTTCTGAAGTCCTGGTAGGAATTAGTTAAAATTTGCAGATTAGGAGACTTATCTAAAATTATGAGGTGATGTGCCTATGATTCAGATTTTGCACCACATAGAATCGATAACAGATTTAAGATATGGATCTCAAAAGGTTTGACTCCCTATTATTCATTTGTCCATAAAGGGTCATTTCAGAGTTTTGAAACCTTACAGAAAGATCATGGACTGGGAAAAGATGACTTTTTAGGTACCTGCAAGTGAGATCTTCTTTTAATAGAAATGCTAAAAGTGTTGTTGGAAAAAGGTAATTCAAGGCTCATGGAGGTATTTCTATCATTAACGAAGTCCAGATCAGACAGCAAATTTTCTCCAAATTATATAATGTCATACAATTATCTAAACAAGAGAATACAGAATACATAAAGCAGAAATGGGAAAAGGAAATAAAGGTATTGATCACACAAGAGAGCTGGAATGAAATATGCTAACTACAGTGGGTCTCAGTCGGGTCAAACACATGACAGGAATTCTGCTGGAAAAATATAACAAGATTTTTTGTTACACCCCTTCAGAAACGACATCAAGGCAACGGGGATGCTTGTTGAAAACTTGTGGGTCTAAGGCAGCCAACCGCTTCCATATTATTTGGGATCGCCAGGTGATAAGACCCCACTGGAAAGACATCAACAGACATATTAAAAATATATTTAATGTAAACATTCCATTCAAATGTGAAACTTTATATTTGGGCAATTTACAGTTTGAAACATGGACCAACAAAGACAAAAAAACTGCTGGCTATACTATTAGCAGCCAGTAAGAAATCTGTCACAAGGAAATGGTTAAAAGCAGAACAACCCAGTACTGATGAATGGATTGAAATTATCTATCAGATTTATGTTAAGGAGAAGATATCTTTTTCCCTTCAAGTTGAAAAGGAAACATTTTATAAGATCTGGACCAAATGGACCGAATATGTATAACCAGCTAGATCTGATTTATTTGATTATACTTGTGAATTAAGTGATCCTGCCCTTTTCTTGTGTTTTATGTAATGTTTTTATTGTTTGAGGTGGTGCGCTCCCCAGTTTTGTTCAATTTTATTCAACTATGTAAAAATGTTTTAGTTCTCAACTTAAAGAAGTAGTTGTCCATAAAAGAAAATCACAGGAAGGCAGTATGGACAAAATCACTTGGACCTTTTATTTCTATCCTCATCTAGGACCTTGAATGGCTTAAGCTGTTATTAATGAATGTGATGAAAATCTGTCTTCCCAAATAAAGAAATAATTTGAAAAAAAAAACAAAAAACAACAGACCGCTTCCTGTATGAAGAGGTGTTCTAGAACCCAAACACCATGCTACTCTGTATACAGTACACCTCTTCACCATTGTTATGATTTCTATTAGTTTTATGGCACATGAACACCTGTCTTACTGCAGGTTTCTTCTTTTTAGAAGGTGGATGGCAAACAACTTAAACGTTCATTACCGCCACCTTCTGGACATTTATTCTAATAAAAATACCTGTTGCTCTTAAAAACCGAGTATAATTGAAAATGGTGTGGTTTGACTCATTTTATTATTGAATCCTCTGATTAATATTTTCCCCTATAATCTACCAAAAATGTCTTATTTGCTCCCTTTCTTTTTCTTGGCAAGGTTTATGCATATTTTCTGCTCCAGGACTTTCACTATTTAAATTTGCCCATTAAATGAAAGCAGTTAGAAATCTTCAGTTTCTAGGGGTTGTTTGTCCATTTCAACTTGTACTGCTGACAGTGCTGTACTTTTAATGACTCCACAGCACAACCTTTAAGCTTGATACTTGATATACTTGATGGAGACCAGGGTTTAGTTTTTGTAATGGGGGATATTCCTGCATACAGTTACAACCATGTGTAATAATGTGGACATTTGCATTGGAGCCATTAACTAAAATGAAGAAACGACACTTCTGAAAAGGATCTTAGGATCTCTTACATTTCTTGTAGCTTCTCTGCCTTTTCAGTGAATGCTACAACTTTTATGAAAACAGAGAACATTTACAGCCTGTGAACAAAAAACGAAAACTGTTATTTCCTGACTGAGCATGTGTGCTTTAGTCCATCATGTGGATGATGGTTGTGTTTGTGTGTCTGGGCAGATAACGGAACATGGACTCAGTTGTGGCTGGTCTCCGACTACCATGAACACGGCTCCCTGTTTGACTACCTGAATCGCTACACCGTCACTGTGGAGGGCATGATCAAACTGTCTCTGTCCACAGCCAGCGGCCTGGCCCACCTTCATATGGAGATCGTAGGCACACAAGGTGAGCGCTGCAGTCTGATGGGCACTACATAGAGCATAGTGTGCACTCGTGACAATATTGTTCAAACATTAATTAAGCTGGTTTTTTGGGGTTTTTTTTTTAACAAATGGCATAAAATCTCTAAAATTGCTGTAAAAATGCTAATTCATCCTAGTGATTGTAAATTTACCTCCTCTAGTTTCAAAATAAAAAAAATAGGTTGCACAGTGACACTGTTGGTGGCACTGTTGCCTGGGGTCTTTCTGCAAGGAGTTTGCATGTTCTCCCTGTGCATGCGTGGGTTCTCTCCAGGTACTCTGGCTTCCTCCCACAGACTGTTAAGTTAATTGGTCTCTCTAAATTCTCCTTAGGTGTGAGTGTGCACGTGCATGGTTGTTTGTTCTGTCTGTCTCTGTGTTGCCCTGCAATGGACTGGCGACCTATCCAGGGTGTACCTCTCACCCGATGAAAGCTGGGGATAGACACTGGCCCCCGTTGCGACCATGCAAGGATAAGCGTGGATAGGCACTGGCCCCCGTTGCGACCATGCAAGAATAAACGTGGATAGGCACTGGCCCCCGTTGCGACCATGCAAGAATAAGCGTGGATAGGCACTGGCCCCCGTTGCGACCATGCAAGAATAAGCGTGGATAGGCACCGGCCCCCGTTGCGACCATGCAAGGATAAGCGTGATGAATAATGGATGGAATGGATAGTTTCAAAATACTTTTTTTTTTTTTTTTTTTTTTTTTTTTTTTTTTTTTTTTTTTAGAAGCTTTGATTAACCCAGCATCATATTTAAAAGCTCAATTCATTTTTGTGGTGACCACAACTTGTTGGCAGCTGTTTGTTGACTTTCTAACTGTGTGTACAGGAAAGCCAGCTATCGCTCACAGAGACCTAAAGTCCAAGAACATCCTGGTGAAGAAGAATGGGACCTGCTGCATCGCTGACTTGGGTCTGGCCGTTCGACATGACTCTGCCACTGACACCATCGACATCGCTCCAAACCACCGAGTGGGAACCAAAAGGTAAGTGTTTCCATTGCAGATCAGCATTTCTCCTGCCAATGATACCACAGAAATTCTTTGGTTGTGCAAAGCGATTGTTTCAGCAGCTGTTTGGGTGGCTGGTCTCAGACAGTCTTGGAGGTGAACATGTTGGATGTGGAGGTCTTGGGCTGGTGGGTTACACATGGTCTGCGATAGAGAGGCTGGTTGGATATACTGCCAAATTCTCTGAAATGCCTTTGGAGACGGCTTATGGTAGAGGGATTAACATTCAGTTCAGGGGCAACAGCTCTGGTCGACACCCAGTAGTCAGTATGCCAATTACACGCTCCCTCAAAACTTGCGACATTTGTGGCACTGTGCTGTGTGTGTATATATATATATATATATATATATATATATATATATATATATATATATATATATATATATATATATATATATATATAGAAGAGCGTGCCTGTTACAGGCGAGAGCGAGCACTCGCGCTTTCCTTTTCTTTCTTTATTTTTTGCAACCTGTACAGTGCAGAGCTATATGTACGGGGAGCACATTGATGAGACAAACCAGACATAACACCTGTTAGAACACCAGAAAAAGTCCCTGTGTGCACCGGACGCTGGAAAAAAGTCCTGGTACACTGAGGTATAAAATTTAAAAGTGGTGGTACTGCGTACCACTGTGTACCGAGCCACTTAAAGCACTGTGTAACAAAGCAGAGTATGTAGACCTTAACAGTGGTGCAGTCTAGTAAGAACTTTTTATGCACTTTGTTGTGCATGAAATCTGGCTGTCTGTGTCTGATGCTGTCCTGGTGCCACAACTTGATAGCAGGGGTGGGGTCATAACCTTTCAATCGAGGGGGTTGACAGACTTTTAACAGTCTTCATCACAGTAAATCCTACCACAGTTGGCGGTGAAGGCTGGAATAGAGAGGACCAAGTTCATCAAGCTGAGCACATCACGCCACTAATGACACCAAATCGACTCAAAGCCTTCTCATTTCACTGGTGCTGGTCCTCCCCCACGACTTCCCCTCTCAGCTCCTCCAGACTAGTCAGCAGCAATTAGCAAACACCTGGTGGAACTGTGAATCCATTGAGCTCATTATATGAGCTACTTCTCAGTGAAATGCTGATAAAAACGTAGTTAAAGGGGTAGCTGTTGTGATGACTTCCTGGAGGCAGAGTTTCAGAAAAAGCAGGACTTTCTTAAAGAGACAGAGGCCCAGTTTCAAGGCATTAAATTACGAAGTCAAATTTCTTTTAGGTGATATTTGATATATACATCATTTTTGTAATAACTGAAGGTAACATAGTTACTTGGTAGTGTTATAAAATGATTCTAT
This sequence comes from Anableps anableps, assembly GCA_014839685.1. Lineage (NCBI taxonomy): Eukaryota > Metazoa > Chordata > Actinopteri > Cyprinodontiformes > Anablepidae > Anableps > Anableps anableps. Next base: position 32,289,500 of record CM026082.1, read on the forward strand.
GTGCCTTGAAAACATATAATACTGCCATTTAAAGACAACAAATAAAACAGTATTTAAAACATCCATCCATCCATTGTCCAGCCTTGTGGGGGTGTTGCTCCCTATCTCCAGGGATCATTGGGCTAGAGGCAGGGTACACCTTGGACAGGTCAACAGTCCATCACAGGACAACATAGACACACACAGGACAGATAACCATGCACACACACATTCACACTTACGGACAATTTAGAGAGACCAATTTACCTAATAGTCATGTCCAGGCTGGGATTTGAACCCAGGACCTTTTTGTTGCAAGGCAACAGTGCCTACCAACTGCCCCAGTGTGCAGTCTGTATTTAAAACAATGATAGATAAATTTTATGCATTATATATCCAGCTAACCAATGTATTTTAGTTTACCCTACTTGTTCTAGGTTCTAAGTAAGACCCTGATGGCCTTGTAAAAAGTGGACAAGACCCCTCAGCATATGAGTGATCCACCTAACCTTGTGGGTATGAGAGCTGCCTGACCCAGAAGCATAAAACTGTGCCTCAGATTTGCTCTATTCAAAGCACTTTTGTGATAAGATAAGATAATCATTTATTAGTCCCACAAATGGGAAATTCAAGCTGTCACGGCAGAAAGTGGACAGAAAAAGAGTAACAGAAATTAAAAACAACAGAATAAAAATTAAAAACAGTACAGTGTAGAGAAAAAACACCAGAAATATAAATATGAAAATATCAACATGTATACAAAAATACAAATGTTTATATAAATACATATAGATACACATATAAATATATATTTACAAAACATATACATACACACACATATATGTACATACGTACGTACGTACGTATGTACATGCACATAAACTCAGACATGAAAAACTACCTATTGACTGTGTTTGTTAGTCTAGGTGTGAGTGCAAGCTGTAAGGTCTTTGTTGTAGAGTCTGATAGTTTGAAGGAAAGACCTTCTGAACTCTCCTTTCCACATTGTGGATGGAGCAGCCTGCCACTGAAGGAGCTGCTTAGTGTTGTCAGAGTCTCCTGAATGGGATGGGTGATGTTGTCCAACAGGGATGACAGCTTAGCCACCATTCTCCTATCACACATCACCTCCACTGGGTCCAGAGGGTATCCTAGAACAGAGCTGGCCATCCGGATCAGCCTGTTCAGTCCCCAGCAGACGCTGCTGCCCCAGCAGACCACACCATAAAAGATGGCTGATGCCACAACAGAGGGTCCTCAGGAGCTGCCCCTTGACTCCAGAAGACCTGAGCCTCTGCAGTAGGTACAGCCTGCTCTGCCATTTTTTGTAAACTGCCTTTGTTATAAGACAAGTCCAGTGTATTATTCAGATGAACCCCAAGGTACTTGTAGCTCTCCACAACCTCAATGTCCATACCTTGGACTTTCAGTGGTTGCAGTGGAGGATGTTTTTGCCTGCAGAAGTCTACCACCATCTCTTTGGTTTTTCCAATATTTATCTGGAGGTAGTTCTGCTTGCACCAGTCCACAAAGTCCTTAGTCAGTTCTCCATACTCCTTGTCATCCCCATCAGTGATGAGCTCAACAAATGCAGTCGTCAGAAAACTTTTGAAGAAAGCAGTTGGTGGAGTTGTAAGAAAAGTGTGCAGTGTAGATGGTGAAAAGGAACAGCACCAGAACCGTTCCCTGTGGTGCCCCCGTACTGCAGACAGTCCTGTCTGAAACACAGCTCTTAGTTCTCACATAATGTGGTCAGTTTGTGAGGTAATCCGGGATCCATGAGGCGAGGTGATGGTCCACTCCGATGTTTTGATAAAACACAAGTAAGCCTGATAACAGATCTTCTACTTGGTTTGCCAAAGTGCAGCTCTTTACTGAAGCTTTGAAGGCCAGCTCCAGGCAATGGGTCATGCAGTGGATACCCAAGAAAATGATTGCAGTTTTTGCTTTTAGTCTGCTGACCATACCTCTTTGCTCCCCAGTCATCACTGTAACACATGCAACCAGCTTGTCCTGCCACTTATCTCCTCCACAGACTCTTGTCATCAAACTGGTGTTGGTGGTGCTCTCTGCGTCTGCCTTCTCTTCTGCCTGTATTCCAGTGAAACTAACCTCCAGCTTGCCTTTTTTAAAGAAACGGAGATACAAGATTTCTTCCTGTGTCTGTTAACCCATCTGACATGATGGAGAGGAAACTGGCTTGTTCTATCTCTGCTCTGAGAGTTTCTCTCAACTTCAGCAATGTACTTCATAAACACTTCCTTGCTTCTTGTTCACATAGGTTCTGCCTTTGTTTATTCTCTTCATCTAATCTTCAATGAAGGAGAAAAAATATTACATAGCATCAGCTGATTTTTCACAAACTGTCATAGCTTTAATTGCAACTGCAAAATTACTGTAAACTTGGTTAAAGTACACTGTCTATAAAGCAGTTTGTTACTTGCTTGTACTACACAGCACAATGTGCTACTATAAGATTCGGTTAGCTAACATGATACATGTTGGGGACGCTGGGTGGCTCAGTTGATGGAGTGCATGCACGATGTGCAGAAGCTGTAGTCCTCAATGTGGTTGTCCTGAGTTCGATTCCTGGTCTCGGGCCATTTGCTGCATGTCTTCCCCTTCTCCCTCCTCCCTATTTCGCTATTTCATGTCCATTTACTGTTAGATAAAGGCCACTTGATCCCCCCCACCCCCAAAAAAAATAAAAATAAATAAATAAATAAAATCCAAAATAAAAATAAAAATAAAATCCAAAAAAAGTTATTATGATACATGCTCAATAGCAAACTGTTCACTTACTTGCAGAGCAGGTTAGGGTCTTCCTTTTTTACTGATAGCATTTGCACTTCTAAACTGTATGTTCAAGTTTTCATGATGGACTTTTTTGCAGGCTGCTCAGTGCCCTCATAGTAGCAGTTTTCTTGGGAGCCGCAATTGGTTGAATGATGCATTTCACCTTCTTGTGGCATTTAGACGGTTCGTGGTCCTTGATGGCCTCTAATTTCACATTTTTTCTACCTGCAATGAAGCTATTAGCCTTGCTACTGGAGGGCCTGTTCTGCCAACAGCTGGAACAAAACCTTGATGTCATTAAAAACCAGCCAATCGCAGCGCTCACCCTTGTCACTTCTTTTCTATTTTTCACTAAAAAAAAATCACCATTTTACTCTGGGTTCTTCCCGAGTCTTCCTGAGGAACATTTTTGTTTGTCCACTTAACTCCAGAAATGTAACACCACATTGCTAAAATTACTGTTCAAATTTGCTCCTTCTTCTGACAAAGACATTTCAGAGCTGACTAGCAGCAACCCAGGCACATCACTGCCCCCAACACATCACTAGTACAAATTGAGCACAGTTCTTTCTGTTCAAACACAATTAGCAAAGCCGCCACAGTGGCTTGTGCGCTGTCCTAATTTACACGACGCTTCCTAAACATACCTGCGTTCGGCCAGTGGTGGGTGCCTGTCTCCAGCGGTCATTGGGCGAGAGTCGGGGTACTTTCCGGACAGGTTGATAGTCTTTCACAGGGCAACACAGGAACAAACAGGGCAAACAACAATGCACAAATACTCACACCTGAGGGCAGCTTAGAGAGAGCAGTTAACCTCGAAGTCATGTCTTTTGATGGTTGAAAAAAGCCGGAGTACCCAAAGATAACCTACTTATGCATGCGGAGAACCTGCAGACTCCGTGCATTGAAAACCCCAGGCCCAGGTTTGAACCCAGGACATTGTTGCTGCAAGGCAGCAGTTTTACCAACTGAATCAGATCCTCCATCAGCAGCTCACTATTCTGATTCTCAGCCATGATTGATCAAGTGAGTCTGTGCAAGAATGGGAGAGACTAAAGGGCCCAGCATGGTTGGACAGAAGTCGAACTGTGGACACGCACTCACATGGTTTTTTGGAAGCTCGGTACACGTCATGGTGTTTTGTCGTGTGTGGTTTACAACACCACAGTAAACACAGCGATCATGGCAGAGAGGATCGACTATTATGAGTTCGCCAGTTCTTCGGAGGAGGAAATAACATGTGACCTAGGGGTGGGCATTTATCATATTATCATTTATCATGATAAATTTCTTGTTATGATAAGAGCTCTGATTTGCTGTTGTCGTCATAAATTATAGTTAATTATGTTTTTAAACATCATTAATATAAAATAATTCTGACAACAGAGACATTTTGGGGGGTTTTAAACCCCAAAAATGTCCCTATTGTCAGAATTATTTTTACTATTTTCTCCACTGTTTGTTTAATGAGAGTATCTATAAATATCAATAAATTTGAAAATATGATAAAATGCAGTTACTGTGTGGAGTTTAGTGATACAAATCACACTTCTTTAGGTGACCCAAAGAAGTGTATTACACATGGGAATGTTTTTCAAGAGCAGTTTGTGTTTGTGGGGCTATGATTGCTGTGCCATGTAGTCACAGCCATACAGTTACCTAAAAAGAAGAAAAGAAGTTTTAATAATAATAATAATAATAAATTTTATTTGAAGGCAACTTTCAAAGCATTCAAGGTCACCAAACAAGAAATACAGAACAATAAAAGAGAAAATTATAAAACAATAAAGAAGGTGGCAATAAAATCAAACACAATTAATGGTAAAATAAATAATGACATTGAACAGAATATGCAAGTTTGAAGAAGTGAGTTTTAAGGTTAGATTTAAAAGATGAGAGAGAATCAGAATTACGGATGTGTTGTGGGAGAGTTCCAGAGACGAGGGGCTGTAAGGGTGAAGGCTCTGGACCCCATGATTTACAAGCAAGCAGGAGATATAACAAGAGAGACGGATGAGGAGGAGCAAAGACTTCAGGCAGGTGTGCAATAACAAAGAAGATCAGTGATGTAAGGAGGTGCCAAGTTATGAAGAGCCTTGAAGGTGAGGAGAATCTTGAAGTTGATGTGGTATTTTATGGGTAGCCAGTGAAGATTTGTAAGGATAGGGGTGATGTGTTCCTTCGAAGTAGTTCTGGTGATGAACTGAGCATCTGCGTTTTGCACAAGTTGAAGTTTATGAATGTTTTTAAGAGTTACATTAATCTAATCGAGAGCAGTGTACTCTCGGGTGCACTGATGCGGATGGCTGTAAGAGATGAACAGAGACGCTTGATGTTTCGAAAATGAAAAAATGCAGACCAAGTGATGTTATTGACATGAGATTCAAAGGATAAAGTGCTATCAAGGATGATACCCAGACTCTTAGCTGTAGGGGAAGGAGAAACTGTGGAGTCATCAACTTTAATTGTGAAACTATTACATCCGAATAAGGTTGGTGCCAACAAGTAGAAACTCTGTTTTCTTGGAGTTCAGTTTAAGAAAGTTTTGACTAAGACATGATTTAAAGTAAAATCATGATTTAAGTAATAAATAGTTCTTATAACATTTATCGTTATCTCAATAGTACCACAAAATATTGGGATAAAACTTGAAGTCTATATCGCTCACCCATAACTGGAACATCTCTTTTTATTCTCTATGTTATTGGAAAATAAGAACAGAAAGCATTTGTGAGACGTTCTCCCTCTGCAGAACCAAGTAGGAGGGGGGTTTAATGTTCGTACCTCCTCATCGCCTCAGACAACTGCTCCACAAAACTGTCTGCAAGTTGAGTACTTGGGGCAGTTTTCCGCACGAATAAACACAGCCACAAAATTCAGACCAATCACACAAGAGTTTTGCATGGAGACGGGGGTGAAATGTTCGCCAGGGGCATGGTGACAAGGCCAAGGTCCAGTGCCATATTAAAAACTGTAAGGATAGTGGGGAACCATTGTCTTTGAGGAACGAATGGGGTGGGGAAGCCCCACTGAATGACCATGATCAGTCATCACTTAAACATTTGGTGAAATCAAATTGAAGAACAGTAAAACTCAGGGCTGTTTAATAGTGAAAGTAAGAACTTTTCCACTAGTACGGTGCCCTTCCTGACCCAACCCCTCTGATCATCCCTGGGAAGGAAGGAAGGCGGGTGAAACCTCTGGGGCCACAGCCACCTGCTCTGCCACTGCTGCAGCCCTTGAGAAATGACTGCAGCACTGGATGGAAATACATCTTGTCACTGCAGGAGCTTATCGAACCATTTCCACAGTGAATGCATGCTCTAATCAAAGCTAAAGGCAGTCCAACAGACTATTAGTGTGTGTAATCTTTTTGTTTTTGGTGCTGACTTTTTTTTTTAGTCTAGGCAGGGTATTTGATGAAATTTCAAATGCTTGAACATTTGGACTCATTTGTTGCCTTCTTAATTTGCCTCAGACTGAGGGGAAAAACTGATGCTGCAGCTAGACATCAGCAAACATTTTCTACTGAGAGTGTAACAAAATAAATAGAGTAAAAGCCAATTTCCTTTTCTGATAAAGTTTACCGGTGATCATACTGAGGAGACTTTTAAAAGCACTATCAGCACCTCTGACAGCACTGTTTGATCAGTTTTAATCAAGTAGAATTTGTTGACGGGGGGTCACCCTCTTTCCCCCTCCTGCACCACCGAGTTCGTTTCTCTCCAGTTCCGAGACCCAACCACTAAAACCAGCAAAGTATTTACCTTGTGAAATAATGAGAAATGGTTAAGCATAAAATCGAGATTTAATGCCAAAATGATCAGTGTACAGAGTATACAGATACAGTGACATTCACCTTTGGTACCGGGCTCCCTCCATCCCATCTTAAGGATGAACCGAGAGGAGCCAAGAATGGAGTGTGAGCCCTGCTTTTATCTGTGTCTCACTCTTATCCCTCCTAAAGGCTGTCATGATTTAATCAAAGAAGGAGCTGAATCCCAGCTCCTGACTGCAATGTTGCAGTTTTCAAATGAGTGACTGTTGATTGCTCATTGGCATCTTTCCTGCTGCCTTTGCTTGCTTCCTGGGCTTAATGATCTGCAAACATGGCTCGCTGATAACTAATGCAGCTCTGATGAACAGTGGGCTCTGTGTTCAAGCAGATGGTTCCTAAACTTTGACATGTTATCTTTGAAATGGTTTTCCTTTCTCCATTCTGAGGCTGAGAATGAAAGATGTTCACTTCAAGTCTGGAGTCTGTTTGTAACCAACGGTTACCATACATTAAAGCTATAATTTAGTCCCAGTCACTGTAGGGCTTCCTGAAGCATCCAGGAGCTTTATTAAGTGTTTGATGTACATAGATTCTGTTGCAGAGATAACATTTGGTGAGTTCGACAGTAAGACACCAGTCGAATCTGTCTAAAATAGACTACACACAGGCTGAAACAAGTGCTGTCATATTTAGTGACATGTCTTTTTCTGATATCTCAGCAAATATTCTGAATTTCTTTTACTCAAAGAACATCTCTGTCTCCAAAATTCAAATTCAATTAAAAATATTGTATTTATCCCAAAGGGAAATTAAATGTTGATGTAACTCATTTAATTAAGGAGTTATTATAGATGGAGATGGCTGTGGGCATGAAAGATCTCCTGTAGCGGTCTGTTTTACAACCAGTCTGAAGAAGCCTCTGACTGCAGAGACTCTGTTTTCCAATAACACTCTCATGAAGAGGATGGTCAGGGTCCTCTTCACGTTGTCATATCCAGAGGTTCCACAGTCGTCTCCAGAACAGAACCAGCTTCTTTATCAGGTTGTTGAGCCTTTTTAGGTCCCTGGCTCTGATGCTGCTGCCCCAACAGATGATGGCAGAGGAGATGATGCTCTCAACAACAGACTGATAGAAGATCTGCAACATCTTACTGCAAACCTTGAAGGATCTTAGTTTCCTCAAAAAATACAGTCTGCTCTGTCCCTTCTTGTAGACGCTTCACTGTTGAGTCTCCAGTCCAGTCTGTTGTCTAGATGAACACCGAGGTGTTTATATTCCTCAACCACCTCCACTTCTTCTCCCATGATGGAAACAGGGTTTGATCTGACCCTGTTTCTCCTGAAATCTACAATCATCTCCTTAGTTTTGTTCACATTCAAGATGAGATGATTGTTTCCACACCATGACACAAAGCGGTCCACCAGCTCTCTGTACTCAGCTTCTTGTCCATCTCTGATCCACCCGACAGCTGCAGAGTCATCTGAGTATTTCTGGAGATGACAGGAGTCTGACTTGTGCTGGAAGTCTGAAGTGTGCAGAGTGAAAAGGAATGGTGAGAGTACAGTCCCCTGTGGTGCTCCTGTGCTGCTGACCACCTGGTTAGACACACAGTCCTTCAGTCTCACAAACTGTGGTCTGTTTGTCAGGTAGTCATGGATCCAGGCGATTGTTGAAGCCTCCACCTGAGTCTTCTGGAGTTTCAGACGAAGCAGATCAGGCTGAACTGTGTTAAATGCACTGGAGAAATCATTATTATTATTATTATTATTATTATTATTATTATTATTATTATTATTATTATTATTACTTTTCTCTCTCTCCTCTTTGCTCCTGCTCTGCATCCATGGCACCTCCTTTTCAACTCCTCTGGGATTTCTGGCTTCAGTTGTGACTTCAGTACATAACAACACATGACAGGAGAGCAGTTAAAACTACACTCTGTCTCCTGTGATGATAAAACTCACGTAGAAAAAGCACCGTTAAGAGCTGATTAAAGCTGATATCCAGAATGCGTAAATATCAGGGATGGAGTCAAGACCTTCCGAGACCAAGACCAGACCTTCCAAGACCGAGGCCAAATGTTTATAACGTCAACAAATATTTCAGGACATTGCTTTTGGTCCACCACAAAATGCAAAAATTAATGGAAAAGCGGTTAATTACTCATTCAAAACCACTTCTTGGTATTAAATTAATAATGGTCATAATAAATTAATACTTATGCTATTAAATGCAGCCATACATTGTTAGACATTCCCTAAACTGAAATAATCAGCTTACATTGTGCAATAGTTGTATGATAAATTTAAAAAACAGTGAGTGATTAGGCTGATACAGATTTGTCAGATTTTAAAAAAACTTTCCTATTATGATCATGTGGGTAAAACCAATTCATCAGAGTATCAGATGTTAAAAACACATATGCTGACATATTAATAAATTTTAATCTTAGTAGACCATGCAGGCATGCAAATTGCCTCACAGGGGGAATTCCAAAACCATGAGAGCCAATAGACTCTGTGGGGTTTACAATAATCATGTAGATAACAGGGATGAGGCAGGGACAACAGATTACAGGAGCCAAGTGGGAGTATTTTCTCTAACGTGGATTATGACCATAAAACATCAAAGGTAAGACTGAATTTATGTTTTTGGATTGATGAGGCTTATTTTCACTCTTGATTGGCTGCTGGTTAGGTTTTGCACATAGAGTGGTGATGCTGGTTTAGCGTCTATTTACATTTCTTATTATTAGGCCCGAACAGCGTAAGCGCTGCAAAGGTCTATTGTAATCATAGCATTTCTTATTTCTATGATTCTCGACACACAAGAAGTGCTAATTTGGAGGCCTAAATATATTTGAAAATTCACCAAACTTCACTCAACATTGTTTCCCAATTTCAATTTTAGTATTTTAATGGAATCAAAGGTGGGCACCCCCTAGGATGACATAAGACAAACCGTACATCGTAGAGATCTGAAACTCCGTATGTAGGTCGAACACCCCAAACCAAGAAAAAAAAAGTTGCTTGGGGGCATGTCCTTAAATGTACAGGGAGGCGGCCATTTTGGGTTAAAGGGCAAATTTGGACGTTTACACACCTCCAACTTTAACAAACTCCTCCTTTGGATTTTGAGCTATCGGCTTCATTTTTGGTGAGTATGCAGTTAAGGGATGGAGCAGTAAAAGTTATCAAAATCATAATTTAGTTTAGGGGGTATGACCAAGCAACGAATTTAGAGTACTCGCCAAAGCAAACTAAACGCTATAACTTTCACATACAAAGGCCGAGTTGCACCAAAAATGGTATGAGTCATCCACATTGGATGCTCTATGTGGTCATATTCTGACGTCATATAAGCCCCACCCCTCAGAACAATAAGTCACTTTATTTTTCTCTGACCCCCTTGATCTAATCAAGATGATCTTGTGGCAAAAGACAGATAAGTTGGTCTCACTTGCTTTAAAGCACACAGACTTTTCGCTGGAGGGTGTGGCAGTGGCAGTGTGGCGAAGTCATAGGTCATATGTTTGGCTCTAAATTCCACATATTTCAGATGAGCTGCAGCAAACTCACTACATTCGATCCTTATCCATCCACCAATAGGAATGCAGTCCAATAGTTGGTGAACGTGGCCAAATTCCTCCACAGCACCCTCTATAAATCTTTAAAAAATGAGCCCCAAGCCATGCTTTAACCGACAATCATGAAACTTGGTACACATATGTAAATTATCAGGGCCTCCAAAAAGTGTCTTGGACCCATGGTCCAAAGCCCATAGGAAGTTGGCTATTTTGGATTGAATCTGCCATTTTGTTTCTTTTACACACGATAAATGTGAGCGAATGCCTCCTACATCTTTTGACATGCAGACTTTAGAATCACTCAGCAGAGTGTTGAAGCATTGAAAGTCAAGTTATTAATGGCTATTGGCTGCATCACCGCATGTGGAGGTATGACCAAGCCTCAAAATCTGATCATTCGCCCTACAACATCAGGGTAAAATCACACATAAAAGGCTGTGGCTTTATGAAACTTCGTGTGTCATATCAGACCAGCACTAATCACATTCACATGGTAATTTGGTGACATTACCTTACCCCCGCCCCTTTGAACAGGAAGTCATCCGTTTTGCTACTAGTTGTCTTTGTTTTACTCCTCGATTCATACAGGTTTAAACCTGTTTCTGATGACATTGAACAACATGATGCTGAATCTTTCTCTCAGAACTGGCTGGTGGCTGGAGCATGTGGGCATGGCAGAATGACGAATTCCAGTCCATTGCCATTTGCATAGGTTGGCTTTAAAACACACATGCATCATCCGATAGTCACCAAAATGGATATGAAGGACCTTTGTTAACCTCTAAAGAGGCCAGTAGGATTATACTGGAATTTTACTCAAGTGCGCCTCCTACATTATTCCAAAAGCTTTATCTTCCTGATACATTGTCTGATCTACACCAGATTTTTTGTGAATCATCAGGGAGCACTGCTCGATACATTGATGTGGTACATTAGTGACATCACTAAAAGTCCCATCCACTCAGAGAACTTTTTGAAGAGTATTGGGTGACTCCTCCAGCTTTTTCCAGTGTATGATGTAAGACTGAAACAATATCCACTACCTCTTGATAACATATGATATGTTGAAAAGCCTTCAGGAAGTCTTCATGAATCCTTCGCCTCAAAACAGGAAGACTCCTCTCTGGAAAGTCGGATTTCGGCCAAACTTTAAAGTCTTTCCGCTGGAGTCATACTGAACTGGACTGAAGTTGATTTGAAGATTCACCAAATGCAATGCGTTGTGGACAGGAGCAGGAATGGCGTGAGAGCAGTGATGAGGCCGGAGCATGCTGAGCTGCGAGGGCCGCCAATGCTGCTTGTAGCTTTAATTATTATTTAGCTGCTTAATGTTTAAACTGGGTACTGTTGTGTATATTTTTCGCATTACTACTTACTTTTCCTTGTGTCTGCTGTAGATGTCTAGTGAAACTAGATATATCCCGCTCACTTCGCATATTGTTAATCCTAGCGGTGGACAAAACTTGCAGGTGGCCTGATGTTTTTACTTTCCGCTTTACTTTCCCATCTTAAAATTCTTCATGTTTAAAAAAGCAAATTTCATAATTGTTAGCAGTCAGATTGCAGGAAAAGCTAGTTCACCGCATGTGAACACGCAAATGCGCTTTTTTAAATCAAAGGACCAGATCCTGTCTGGTTTTGAAAACAGTCAATTGCGACACGATTTCGCAGTCATTAGCAATAATAATATTGCTTTTTTTTTTTTTTTTTTTTTTTTTTTTGGTGGGACACACTGCGCTCTGATCACTACTTTTAATGCACATGGTTGTGCGTCTGTGGGTGTAGAAAAAAGGGAGTTAAGTTTTGGTAATTTTGATAAAAACTATTGAGTCTCGAACCAGCCTTGATCCAATTTGTTGAACGAGACCAAGACCAAGGCAAAACAGATTGAGACTAAGCCCTAGACCGGGAAAAAACAGGTCGTGACCTATCTCGAGACCCCAGTCCCTGGTAAATACGAAATTGAAAATAAGATCAAAGATATTTAACTGAGTCTACAAAATCTACTGTAACTCATACAAACCTAACATGCCTGCTTAGCTAGTAGGTATAATATTACTGTAATTTTATTTTTTTTCTGCAATATTTCTATATGTGACAGGGTTAGAGGCTTTATATCTTGGACTGATGGTGTTAATTTCACCCCTTCACCATTTTAGAGCTTTCTTTCTTGGTCCTTTCACACCAGTTTTTTGGGTACAAAATGGAGCTAGTTGAAACAGGATTATTTGTGAGGCCCTGTGGATTTATTGCTAATATATACAATATCTAGCACCAGGAGGTCACGTGGAATTCTTATTTTGATTTAGGGTAATAATCTGTCACATTTCCTTTAAAGCCGTTCTTTCAAACAGTCATTTGAACTTCATAATTTTGTATCATAGCCAGAATCAAATCAAATCAATTGTATGTCATTTAATTTGAGTCTTTCTGTTATAAGGTTAATTATACATTTCTGTATATAGTTTTTATTTGCCTTGTTAAGTAGCTTGAGAAAGCACTGATTTTTATTGCACTATATAACATAACTCAATTGAATTGGTCAGAACCAGAATAATTGGAAAAGGTGTAAAATCCCAAACATTCTCACAAAACCTCACCCCTTTCCAAGGTTGACGGAGGGTGTCAAAGGTCTGATAAGGTGAAACAACTTTATTAGGAGACATTCTTCATTCTTCACCTTATCTAATGTTCTAATAATCAATATTTTCTCATTCCAAGGGCCGATAACCAACAATAACCTAGGTGGAAATAAGAAAGGCTAGTTAGCAAAAATGTAAGGCTGTGACATCAATACTCTAAACAAGACCAAAAACAGTTGACTCTTTAAGGGAAGATAAAACATTTTGAAATGAAAAACTATTTAGCCAACATTTGCCAAAATACATCAACAGAAACCATATCTCAAATGAACATTTGTTTAAATAAGGTTCATTACTTGTTGATTTAAAAGAAAAACAAGGTCTCCAGAATTAATCAGGGATTTAAATGTTCAAAATAGAAAATGCCCTGGCACAAGATAGATTCAAAGTAATTTGAATTACATTTATAATTATTGTAATTACATTTGTAATTTTTGTAATTACATTTATATTACTAATGTATAATTATGTATATTTATAACCCATATATCCGTGGTGAAGCTTATGTGAATAAGACCAGTAGGAGGCAGCAGGCTAAGCCAGCCTACAGCCTGCCGAAACTTATTAATAGAAGACGCTCATTTCATTACCGTGTAAGTCAATCAAAGTGTGAATGAATTAGGCAATCACATCGTACATAACTGGAAGACGTACATAAAAAAAAGTAGCAGCAGCAGTTCGGCGTGATAAACAGCGGCTCCAAGTGGATAGTGAACCGAAAACAGCCCCCGTCTTCGACGAGGGTGGAGAGCTGGTCCTGAAGTGCCGCCATTCCCATTATGAGATCTTTAATCGCTTCGGCCGTTGTATCCTCTCGGACAAATTTTCAGGTTTCGTCAAAAGCTTCACCAATGGATTTGAGTCCCAATGGCTTCTTGAAGGCCGTCTTACCGTCTTTAGCATCCTCAAACGCTTTGAATCGTCCGTCAAAGCGATGGTTGTGTTTAAGGTGACTGATCAAATTTGACGTGTTAAACGCACAGTTTTTCTCCTTGCGGAACTTTCTTTCAACATTTGTTACACAAAGTCAGCGTGTCGTCTTCCTCCAAAACCTTAAAGAAGTTCCAAACTCCAGCCATCAAGTTCTCTGTTTACTGACATTACATGGTGTTGAAAGTTCCTAGTTTGGGAGTCGTTCTGACCTTTTATGTTTATATTTTTGTTGTTTGCGTGTAACATCCTGGGGTAATCAATATATTATTTTTGAAACATTATCAAAAATATGACTCAGTTGTTTTCTGACATGGGGGACTTTTAAAATGATTTATTTCTTGTCAGAGTTGTTTTCTCTAATTATACTTGAACTCCATGCGAATTATTCTTGAACTCCACCGAAGTTATTTGTGCTATTCGTTATATCAGACTGATAAGACATTTAATTATGACACCTGTAAGATCAATCTTTATTGTTATAGCAACATCCTATGTACATTTTCTAAAACAGAATTGGTTTATTTACTCTCTGAATGTAGTGAGAAAGTCTCTGATCTAGCAGCAGGTGGTGGGATGAAGATGAATGGGTTTGCTGACATCTATGACTATTGAGCTCCATAATTCATGAAAATCCATAGGCAGAGAAACTAGTATGCAGTGGAGAAGTACACAGGTGTGAAATAGTTTGTGTACAGTTGTGAAATGGAAGCAGGAAGTGACCAAATGCTAACATGAACCAGTACATTTAAAACTGGTGAGAGGGTTAATTGACTATTTGTGACATAAACTGTTCCTTAGCTGATATTTACCAGTTAAATTATATTGCAAATATTGGGCTGTGTGCATTAGACCGTTATGGATGGTCTAATGAATGAAATGCTGTGACGCCACACATTGTCTGGTGCTTGCTTATGAAATCCAGCTTGACTTCATGTAACTTGATTCCATATTGAAGGATGTGTTGGGTAACAGTCCATGTGCTCATCCCTCTCAGGTATATGGCTCCAGAAGTGCTGGATGACTCCATCAACATGAAGCACTTTGAGTCATTCAAGCGAGCTGATATCTACGCCATGGGCCTAGTGTTCTGGGAGATCGCCAGCCGCTGCTCTGTGGGAGGTGAGGACCATACACAAAATTCTGATCACAGTGACTGGAAACTGATTGACTGGGTAATAAAGAAAGTGGTGGACATACAGACTCAAAGTTTGCTTTAGATACAGGAAAGAACTATGTTTGTTATTATTCTGGCCCCATGCTTTTTCTGTCAGGCATTCATGAGGACTACCAGCTGCCCTACTATGACCTGGTCCAGTCAGATCCATCAGTGGAGGAAATGAGGAAGGTGGTCTGTGAGCAGAAACTTCGACCAAATATTCCCAACCGCTGGCAGAGCTGTGAGGTGAGCTAGATCTTGCTGAATCTGGATCAAAACCAGAACAATCGATGGGCTGGACTCTGACCTTCCTGGCTCCTCCCTGTATTCCCTGTATGCTGCTTGCTTTCCAGCAATAGGTCCATTTGTCTGACTTGAACTAGAGAAGCTAAATGCTGACTACATTGTTTAAAACAGGACTAGTCTGTTCCATTACATCACAGAGATCCCGTTCTGTGACACGCTGTTTTACTCCTTTAGAGCTGTCCTGGGTTTTTCTTTCCTGTTGCTCTTAAATGTTTCAGATCAAATCACTTTTTTATCATAAAACAATAAGGCATGTAATTATAAGAGCAGATTTAGGGGATCCTTTAGGGGAAAAAGCTACCCAAAGACCCAAACTGGGGCGATGGTGGAGACAGAGGTAGCAGTTTGCGCTATAATTGGTGGGTCACACTTGAAGCTTGTCTGCTAAATCAAGCTTGACGCATTAGTTCTTCTTGCATTTTAACTTCATTCAGTTTCTAAAATGATAGTTTGTACATTTTCTTGTTGGCAGATGTATCAGTTTTCTAAAACCATTAGCAGTAGTTTTGTTTTGGTGAATGAATAGAAATGGAAAAATAAGCAAAGAGTAACATGGGTCATCAGCTGAGTGATATGAAATTTACATTTTGTAAAAGCATGCATGCAGTAGAACAGTAATCATACCTCTTGAACTTTTTTTTTAAATTTCATTACAGTGCACCTCAAACTTCAATCTGTATTAGTCAGATTGTATGTGATACACCAACTTAAAGTAGTGCATAACCCAGTAAAGGAAGTATCAAAACATGTATTCAAACATTTTAACAATAGAACATCTGAAAAGTCAGGCCTCAACATGTTTTCAACCCCTTTTAATGTGATACTCTTAAATAAGAACAAAGGCAGCTTTAGGTCCCTGGCTCTGATGCTGCTGCCCCAACAGATGATGGCAGAGGAGATGATGCTCTCACCAACAGACTTATAGAAGATCTGCAACATCTTGCTGCAAACCTTGAAGGATCTTAGCTTCCTCAAGAAGTACAGCCTGCTCTGTCCCTTCCTGTAGACGCTTCACTGTTGAGTCTCCAGTCCAGTCTGTTGTCCAGATGAACACCAAGGTATTTATGTTCCTCAACCACCTCCACTTCTTCTCCCATGATGGAAACAGGGTTTGATCTGACCCTGTTTGTCCTGAAATCTACAATCATCTCCTTTGTTTTGTTCACATTCAAGATAAGATGATTGTTTCCACACCAGGCCACAAAGCGGTCCACCAGCTCTCTGTACTCAGCTTCTTGTCCATCTCTGATCCACCCGACCACTGCAGAGTCATCTGAGTATTTCTGGAGATGTCAGGAGTCTGACTTGTGCTGGAAGTCTGAAGTGTACAGAGTGAAAAGGAATGGTGAGAGTACAGTCCCCTGTGGTGCTCCGGTGCTGCTGACCACCTGGTTCGACACACAGTCTTTGAGTCTCACAAACTGTGGTCTGTTTGTCAGGTAGTCACTGATCCAGGCGATTGTTGAGGCCTCCACCTGTGTCTTCTGGAGTTTCAGACGAAGCAGATCAGGCTGAATTGTGTTAAATGCACTGGAGAAATCAAAGAACATGATTCTCACAGTGCTGCCTGCTTTGTCCAGGTGACAGTGGGTTTGTTGTAGCAGGTGTATCTTTAACTCCACGGCATTAAACAAACTGCAAGGGGTCCTGATATGTGCTGGTTTGCTCACTCAGGTGGGCCAACAGGAGTCTCTCCAGGACCTTCATGATGTGGGATGTCAGGGCAACGGGTCTGTAGTTGTTGATGACTGATGGGTGAATTTCTTTGGTACCGGAACCAGACAGGTTGTCTTTCACAACAGTGGAACACAGAGCTGCTCTGCACAGGCCTTCAGGACTCTGGGGCTGACACCATCTGGACCTGCAGCCTTGTTCCGGTTCAGTCTCTCCAGCTGCCTCTTCACCTGACTTCTAGAAATAGAAAAGTGGGAGGGGAAGGGAGCAGCAGCATCTTCTGATTTGGTTGAAGACAAACTAGTGGAAGCAGGAGAGTCCATTAGAGGTAGAGGATAGAACATCTGAGGTGTGACAGGAAAGCTGTGGGTCAAAGGAGGGTGGGATGTTTGGCTGGGGGCAGGAGGGGAGGATGGTGAGCTTGTTCCTGAACTGAACCTGTTGAAGAATGTGTTCAGCTCGTTTGCTCTGTCCAGACTTACATCTATCTGATCCTCCTTCTGCTTGAAGCCTGTGATCTCCTTCAAGATTCCTTTAATTCAATTCAATTCAAATTGAAAAATACTTTATTTATCCCAAAGGGAAATTAAATAATAATAATAATAATAATAATAATAATAATAAGGAAGCCCGGCAGAGAGGCGTTGGAGTCGGGGATCTGATCCTGCAGCCATGTCTCAGTAAAACACATAATGCTGCATTCCTGATACTCTTGTTGAGTCCTTGTCAGGGCTTGAAGTTCATCCAACTTGTTAGCCAACGATCTCACGTTGCTCATTATGATGGATGGCAGAGATGGTTTAACTTCCTCCTTCTCTCTCCTCTTTGCTCCTGCTCTGCTTTCACGATGTCTCCTTTTCAATTCCTCTGGGATTTCTAGCTTCAGTTGTCGTATTATTTCTGTTTATGCGATGTTAATCAGCTGCTCCCTGTTGTAAACCACACTGTTGCTATGGTTACGCATAATAACAAAAGATTAAAATATAAAAAAGTATTGGGGGAAATTAATCCAGCTGCCCAGCATCCAAGACAAGAAGGAATGGGTGTCCAAAAGAGCAATTTTTTCCAAGAAAAGCAGGAATGAAATTTTGAAAAAATAAAAAGTCTCAATGAAAGTTACAATGTGCTGCCACACTGAGCGCTGCAATTCATCTCAAGATGGTCCAGTCAAAGTCTTGACATAAATCCAACTAACAATCTGTGGCAAGACTCAATTTGACTGAGCTCCAACTATTTTGCAAGAAAGGATGGACAAAATCTCCGTTTCTAGATGTTCAAAACTGCTAGAATCCACAAAGCCTTACAGCTGGAATCACAATAAAAGGTGGTTATAGAGATCATTGACTCAGAGCCAAATACAAATGCATGCCACACTTTTCAGATAGTTTTTATTGTAAAAACATTGAAATGCATCATTTCCCTTCCACTTAGTTTTTCAGTACTATTAAGTTGATCATTTTAACCCAGTAAAGTTCACTGAGGCTGGAACATCACAGAATGTTGAAAACTTTAAAGGGTATGAATATGTTTGCTTTTTGTTAACGTGCCCTGTCACAGAGAGAGCAGTGAGCAGCAGAGCGCTGCCTGACATGCAATATCATTTAGTCGTTCCATGTGCAGAATGGTTACATTTTTTCTTTTTTTTTGTCCCTTATGTCCGACAGCTATGTTCAGAGAAATGCCTGGGAAGATCTAAATCTGAAAAGCTTCACAGGTTTCAGCTGTGGCTGCATTATAAGGCAGTAGAACTCTGAAAACCTGGTGTGGGTGGCTGTTACTGTGGCTGATGGATGGAGTGTGGAAGTGTTTGTTGTATTAATGAGAACTGTAGGAAGTGCACAGATGTAGTACTATCCTCTGAGCAGACAGCGTAAGACATAGACACATTGACTCATAAATACCAGCTGCTGTTTATAGCCTCACTACTCCAGACAGGAAGCATTTGCTCTGAAAGCTGAAGCAGTTTTCAACAAATAGTTGTAATGTGTAGGCTGATGGAGTCCCTGCACTGGGGCTGGGGTTCAATCTGATGATAGATTATCTGTTCATTAGAGATCCAATCACGGTTTTTCCTGGATTTCCTGGACCGTAAATCCTGGATTAAAGGTGCATACTCTGTTCTTTCTTTTCTAGGCCATGCCCAGGCTCCATTCAGACCCTCTCCCTCTTGGACAAGTCTGAGTATTTACGCTCATGCTTCTGTACTTTTTGGACATCATCTACGGTGTAGTTTGAACATTATTTCCTTCTCTGTTTCATCTGTTTCTCTGGGGCTAATCTGTTGATCTGAAAACAGGTCAACTCTCTCTCCTTTCCTCTCGTATTCGCCGCTGCTCTGTGACGCTTCGTAGCACGGCAGCACTATGGCATTCAGATCACAGGAAGAATCCCCAAATCATTATACTGTTGTTGACAAAACAATGTAGAAAAGCATCTTTTTACATGCAGCTATTTGCTACTGAAGCAACACTAAACTGCTATGAAGAAATTAAATACATGAAAAATTATAAATACAAAAGCATCAAAGACCCGAGAAGTTCCATCTGTTACTGTTTTAGTCCATTGATAGCCCTCTTAAAAGCATTTAGAACTCATTTACTAACTCAGTTCATGTGTTTTTTTTAACAATAAGTAAATATGAATTAAGTCTAGCAGGGTTAATCTTTATTAATTCACAGCTACCTTCTGATTAATCAGATTGAAAATTTTACATATATATATATATCTATATATCTATCTATCTCTATATATATCTATATATCTATCTATCTCTATATATATATATATATATATATATAGAGATAGATAGATATATAGATATATAGATATATAGATATATATATATAGATAGATATTGATATTTAAGACCTCCTTCAAGTTCAAGGTTGTCATTTTCAAAAGGTTCTTTTGATCTGACAAGGTAGCCTCAGCATAATGCTTATTCTGATTTGTTTTATGACAGTTGTGCATCTTAAAACAGACTGAAGGAACACCTTTTGACCCAACATGACCCTCCCAAGGGGCTATCAGAATTATGCCTGGCTAAAATATGTATTTCATTATCAGAAATGGTAAAAATCAGCCACTGTTGATGTCTAGTTAAAACTTATCTATGCAAATATTAGAGTTGTTTTTCTTCTCCTTGTTTAAAAGTAAAAATAAACTAAAAGCTACAACCCTTTTTAATTAAAAAGGAAAATCTTTTTTGGTAGGATTCTATTGAATTAAATGGCTTACTACTTTTTCATCTCACCTGTTACCAACATTTCTGAAGTAAAGCACTAGTTAGAAATACAGCTTTAGTGAATTTGAACTGTTCAGTTAAAATATACCTTCACTACCTGCTCAGTTGCTTGGGAAGATAAGTGCAAATCAGGTGATCCCATTGTAGCAACTCAATGCAGGCTACTAGAACAGATTGTTGTTAGCAGACAGGCTTGTCTGAGTGCAGAACCATCTTCCTGGTTCACAGAGAATGGTCCAGAAAAGAGAAGATATCCTGTTAGCAGCAGCTTTTCAGATTTCAATGCTTTGTTGACATTTTCAAAGTGATAAAAAGGCAACAGTGACTCAAATACTCACCTGTTCCAACCAAAGTATTATCATCTCTGGACACAATGCACATCCAACCATGAGGCCAATGGGCTACTGCAGCAGATCACACCAGGTTTCACTCAACAGGAAGCTAAGGCTAGAATTCCTACAGACTCAAGAAAATTGCACTTAACAGGTTGGCAGGGTTTGTGAGGGTGCTTGAAATCCTTGAAAATGCTTGAATTTCAGTTAGGTGTTTGCTTGATTTCCATATAATGTCCTTGAAAGTGCTTGATATTCAAACTCCACGGTTTTGTAATAAAGCGCAGTCTAACATTTGATCTAAAGCCTAAATTTGGAAAGCTTTATATACAGTTGAAACCATATATTTACATACATTGAATGAAAAGACACATACACATTTTTTTCTCACCATCTGAAGTTAAATCAGACTGAACTTCTCTTGTTTCAGGTCATTTAGAATTAACAAAATTATTTCTATTTGCCAAATGGCAGAAAACTCAGTGAGAATATTTTTTAGAATTTTTTATTTGTAACTTTCTTCAAATTTAAAAGTTTCCATCCATTTGGTCAGTATCAGGGATAATTGTCTTTTAAACTGTTTGACTTGGGTCAAACATTTTGGTTTTCTTCAACAAGCTTCTCACAATAGTTTACTGGAGTTCTGGCCCATTCCTCCTGACAGAACCAGTGGAACTCAGTCAGGTATTGTAGGCTGCCTCACTTTCACAACCCGTCTCCTTCCTGAGCAGTATGATGGTTGGACATTCCTATCATGTCTGAATTTCAATGTGGCACCTTCAACCCTCTGGAAATTGTCCCCAATGAAGGGACAATGAGTGGAAGCACTGTTGCCTTGCAGCAAGAAGGTCCTGGGTTTGAATCCAGCCTGGAGTTTTCTGCATGTTCTCCCTCTGCATGCGTGGGTTCTCTCTCTGGGTACTCCGGCTTCCTCCCACAGTCCAAAAACATGGTTTTAGTCTCTCTAAATTCCACTTAGGTGTGAGTGTGTGCATGCATGGCTGTTTGTCCTGTCTGTCACTGCGTTGCCCTGTGATGGACTGGCGACCTGTCCAGGGTGCCCGATGACAGCTGGAGATGGGCACCAGCCCCCTCGTGACCCTGCAAGGATAAACGTGATGGATAATGGATGGAAACTGTGTCTTCATTAGGTCATTTTGTGTTTTCATTTTATCATGGATGCTGGGTATGAGGGATTGCTTTACAGTCAACGACACAACGCAAGCGATTGTCTGCTGTCGCCCCCTGCTGGTCCAGGAGGAGTGAATTCTGCAAGTCAACGACTCAATGCTCTGCTGGGTTTCCTTAGATAGAAACTTTTAAAACTACTTTGAATAATTAATTGAGCTGCTGTATTGTTTGATAACTATGATCAATAGGAATATATATGTGATTGAATAAAAATTATTTTTTCGTAAAGTGTTTTGAGATTACTCTTGTGAATTGGCGCTATAGGAATAAACTGAATTGAGTTGAGTTGAGCTGAACCTTCAATGTGTGGTGCTGGAAAAGTTTGTAAAGTTATGTTGAAAATGCTTGAAAAGTGCTTGAATTTTACCATTGAAAAAGTGTGGGATGGAAAAATGTGTGTGATGGGAATTAGTTCTGAGTTCAGCTGCAGCACTCAGATAGTAGGATCAGAAAACCATCAACACTCTTCCCTGAATCATTGGTTCAGGCTGCTGGTGATGGTGGGGGAGATAGTTTGTTGGCACACTCTGGAGCTCTTAGTAGTAACTGAACACTGTTTAGAGACCACAGTCTAGTTGAGTCTAGGTGCTGACAGTCTTCATGCATTATGAACAAAGTGAAGCCATCTTCTGCTAGCTGCTCCCAGCTGGATAAACCCACCATGTCTCAAAGCTCCAATGATCTCCAACATGATGATGAATCAGCTGTACTTCCAGCACATCCCAAATGTGCTGCTGTTGGCTATGGGGAGCTAATAAAGTGGCCTGTCTATTTCATGTGTGTGTAATTTGACCAAGACATCACTGGACCTGCTGGTGGTGTGTTGTTCAGCAGCAGTAGCAGGTCTCCCTTGTATGAAATGAATGTGTAGGAAGAGGAAGGTGTATCTGGAAGCCTTCAGGGTGATGAGCAGCCTGAGCTCAACGTGTTGCTTCACCTTTTGACTCTCTGCTCCCTGGAAGCCAACAGAAGGGAGCTGGAATGAATGGGATGGGAGGACTGGGAGGAGCTCCTGCTGATGTTTGTCTCTTCTTCTGTGCAGGCTTTGCGGGTGATGGCTAAGATCATGAGGGAGTGTTGGTATGCCAACGGCGCAGCCCGACTCACCGCTCTCCGGATCAAGAAGACGTTGTCTCAGCTCAGCCAGCAGGAAGGAATCAAGATGTAGACCCAGCTCCCAAACACACACACACACACACACACACACACACACACACCTCTGACTGGGATCTACACCATTAGCATTACACCATGTGTGTCATCATGAGTCTTCATCCAGTCTCCCTGAACCTCTGTTCTGATGGGAAGTTAAAGACATTTTCTATCCCGTTTCATAGTTTCATTCAGCGACAGAGGAAGCTGGTATCATGCTGCACTGAGCTCATGTCTGGATGGAGAGATCTGAGGAAGGATGTTTGTGCCTGAAGGGGATGATGGAGATGTCCTGTCATTGAGCTTTCTTTTTTTTTTAACATCATCTTCAATGATCACCTCCCTTTTACAGTAGTAAATGTTTCTGTAGACAATATGACTCAGAGCAGAGCATTCCTCTTCAGTAGGGCTGCAAGTTTGGAAGTTTTGGGATGAAATCCTCTTTTTAGGGAAAGAACATGTGATTTTCTAAGAAGCAATGAACGTCCTTTTTATTGGAAAACTGACCTTGTGTCAGATCATTGCTATAGCAACTCATGAAACCTAAACTGTCTTCAACCTGTAAGGGATGTGACAGCTGCTACACTGGCTGAGCGCTGAAAACCCACATTAGATGGGATGAAATGTTGAGGCATCATTTCACTGAGTGGAAGTAAAAAAATTGTCGTTTTTAAGCATCATTTTGTTAAATCAGCCAAGCAACAAGTCCATGGTGGTGGAGACCCTGAGGATGATGGAATCATGACTGGATCATCAGGTTCAGAAACAGAGGAGCATCATATGTGAAGGCTCAGAATGGCTCTTCCAGCTTGCTCTGCTGAGGAGGGTACCACGGCTCTTTGTGAGTTAGGTCAGCTTGTTTAGACATATTGCAGTGTTTATAAATAGCCAATCAACTCTGATAGATTAGATAATGAAAATTTTCTTATATTTTTCTCTCTATTGATTTATTGCATCTAAACTTAGAACTAGCACTATTTACAGCCTATAAATACATCAACCAACAGCAGGAGCTTAGATCCACTTCCTTTGATTTGAATGAAAAGTAAACATACCATGGATGTTAGGGGTGTATCCTTTAATGCATAAAAAGTGATAAACCTATAATGCTTTTATTTACTGTCAGATACAAACATCTGTTTGTATCAAAATCCTTCGGGTCAGAGCTCAGCAACAAGCTGAACTCTGCATCTGTCAGGAAAACATCTTCATCATCCTGGCTGTACAACAGGAGGCTCTTGATGATATTTGAGTCTAACATTTGCCCAGTTGTTGTGAAAGCTTTGGGCGCTGAGCTGTAATCAGTAGAGAGCAGCTGAGACAGACAGCAGTACTTCTGTTTCCATGTCTGATGACTAGACCAGGCCTGGCAGGAGATTCTCATCACAGTTTATATCCATACAGTACCATCATCACTATATTACCACTAACACCTCAAGCAAAAAATATGGACCATTAACTGATTTTATTGAAAATGGAAAAGTACTTTGTACTGCTGCTAAATTGATCTAAAATATTTTACAATTACAATACTGTTATTCATTTATTCATACTTACAGTATATTGGTATGTAATAAACATCTGCTTAATTTAGTTGTAGTTTTCAAATGGCCAGAATATGAATCCTTTTTGCGCTCAGCTCTTTATCAAGTCCCAGGACTAGGAGCAGCTGGTATGACATGGTTAGTTAGTTGGTTAGTCAGACTATCTGCTCAGATAGCCAACCTGCAGCCTCAGCTGCTGAAACTAGCTGCTAGCTCTGCTTTAATTTCCATTCCATGACTAGACGCGTTTTCCATGACCTGCAATATTTCCAGATATGTCTTTCTTGTTAGTATTGGAAGAGTACAGGAGCCTTTTCACCACACTGGACAGGAAGCTCCAGGCCTATACGCCCCCCTCTCTCGCTCGCTCTCGCTCTCTGTACTCCATCACGCTGGGTCAAACTCAGGTCACCTCATTAAAAGGACTTCAGACCATAGGAGCACTATGACAGCACATTCCTGGAGTTTAGAAAACTTTGGAATAGCTTGTTGCTAGAGCTGGGCCCAGCCCCAGCATGCAGTGCGCTGCTCTGGCTGTAGTGTCACACCTCTGACAGGTTGATATTAAGGGTTGCTCTTGATTTTTCCTGCTAGCAGAAAGCTGTCAGGATTCGAACCGGGATGATGTTTGCAGCCCTACTGTAGAGTGTTCTTCCCTTCGATGGAGACCTGGGGAGAGGGGTCTCATCGGTTGTCCTCCTGGTCAGGTTGTTAAGCTAAAGTTCTTCATCAGTGCAACATGTTTGTTTCTCTCTTCCTGGTGTCGTCACTCAGTCAAACAGGTGATTTTAATTTATTGTGTCTTATGTTTTTTGGATTTTCTTTCTGGTGCCAGGGGACTTGTTTTGCTAAACTAAACTGGACATGGTGACCTCATTCATCTTTGGTGAACATGCTGCAACATATGCAATATACAATAGATAAATGTGTCTATTTTCTATACTCTGCTAAACCATAAACAGCAACCAACAACAATCCGCTGCCACCATGCCTTCCAAGCCAGCTGTTACCGGAAAGTGCCAGTGCTTTAAAACCCAACTCCTTTCATGTCAGCTGCTGTGGCATGCTTGTTCTCTGTTTGTGTGTGTGTGTGTGTGTGTGTGTGTGTGTGTGTATCTGCTTGTTGAAAATACAGCGAGCTTCTACTATGCACACCCCAGATGTAGGGACGGGTAGCAAAAGGAAACGCATACAGCACACGATACATGGCAGCATCCACAACCCGGCCGACGCTCTGGTGCCATTTTATTAGATACTCCCCCTTCTTCCTCTCTCACTCAACCACCTCAGCAACAGCTCATCATCCAGCTCCTCCTCTCAGAGGGCTGCTCTTCAGCGCCTCCAGCTGGCTGCAGTTAGAAAAAAACAGCCACAAATCATCAAAGTGACATTCAAAACAGACTTGTAAGCATTACTGATGTTTCCCTATAAATGAATTGTGTTCTGTTCAGAGTTTGGTTGCTTCAACCAGGAGAAAATTTGCAACAAGAAAGCAGTGAGGTACATTCAGTCAAAGCAACCTGATATTTACTAAGCCATAGGTTTTCAAAGTGTTCATTATTTCTTCTCTTTTTGTTGCATGGTGTTTTTCTACCAGAATGTACATTTATGATACATAGAAAAAAACCTGTTACTTCAGCTGAGCAAGCCTTAAGGGACCAACGCAAAAGAATCGGTTTCTGCTCGTAGAATCTTTTTTGTTGTTCTTTTTAAGAAGAAAAAAAAAAAAACATATATATATATATATATATATATATATATATATATATATATATATATATATATATATATATATATATATATATATAATTGATTACTATAATAAAGGTAGTGTTGTATGTAAAAGACAGAAGATGTATATGTAGCAGCTGATTTCAGAATTACTTTGAGTGTTTTGTTGTTCCTATTCCCAACATTGCCATACAGATAAACTGATCTCATTAGATGCGTTTCATCAGAAGCACTTGGCTTCTAACCACAATCAGAAAGTGATCAATGTTCAACTATATCCATCTGCCAGATTGTAATTTGCACAACCAAACCAGTCTCTTGATTGTTCTTATCAATAAGTGCACTTCAGGCCCACAGTGCAGTTTATCTGTATGGCAGTTTGGATGTTAATGAGTCTGTGTTTCTCCCTCCATTGATTCTTTGATTCATAATGTATTCATGTGCTGCTACTTAAGTGTCCATTTGCCTCTTTGAGTGGACTTGTGAGCATAGGTTTGATGTAAATATCATTTTGCCTGATCTGATTTGTGACATGTTGCTCAATCACCATCATGGTCTCAGCAGTAGCTGTCTGTAAAACATCAGTAACGTCCCCCACTGAGGCATCTCTTCACAATGTTGAGTCCTTCTCTTCTCTCTGCCTTGACATGTTCATTGGTTGAGCAGCAACAGGAGCAGCACCTGCAGCAACAGCAGCTCTGTGGACCGAGCTTGAAAATGACCTCTCAGCTCTGTTGACTCGTTCCCTCACACACAAAGCTCAGTTGGGAACTCACCAAATCACTTTGCTTGTTGAAGCCACAAATATGAGGGGGCAAAGAATGATTTGTTAACAAAAAGAGGGGATTCTGTATAGAAACGGTTGCTTTCTAAGGCCATGTAACAGCTGATAGTAAGAGATCTTTGCAGATGTTTGTAAAAATAGAAAACAGCAGCACTTCTTGATGGTGAAAACATGTTATTTGTTCAAGAAGAGGAAGAGGAAAGCTGTGGAAAGCCTGTTCTCTGCTCAGTAGCCAGTGTGGTTCCATCAGCTTTGTTAATCATGGCTCTGATTTATTATATACATGGAAAACAAAACGATTGGTTTTTTCCCCACCAAACTGCTAAACTGGTGCTAGCACCACTTCTTCTCCTCCACTGTCTCGAAGCGTACAGCTGCTTCTGTTTTGGCGTATCACAGGAAAGAAGGCGTTTGTTCTGGCCTGGAGCCAGGCTCAGAGAAAACAGTCTTAGCAGTCACATCCAATGACCACAACACAGAGCTTTTGGTTGGAGTAGAACCATAGTAACATTAGCCCATTGTCTTTCATGCTGCCGCTTTTTCATTTTAGAATCACCTGTCATAGAGTCGTTTGCAGCTACCTTTATAAACCGTTTTGGTTTTCTCACCAGTTTGTGTTTCTAAATGCTGGCCGGGACGATGAAGATCAACCACAAACACTTAGTCTTTAGAATTCTCCAGTAGTTTTAGGACCGGGTGATGAGACCAATACAGTGATCTGTGTTGATCAGTAATCCCTCAGAAACTCTGAATTCAACAGAGACACAAAGAAAAGATGTTCTAGTGATGTCATTATTTGGCCTTGAAGTGGGTCTTTGGCTGCTGGAAACAACTTCTTCTGCTGTGTTTTTATAGAACTAGTAGCACTGGGTACCACTTTGGCAGGAAACTACTTACGGTCTGCTGTGAAAATTGCTTGTTTATATTGTTGTGATTAAACGTTATCCTTGATACAGGCTTTGAGAGTAACGTCCCCATATGAGTCATCTCTGTAAGCAAATGATTCTAAATTACATAGAGAATGGTCAGCAGCAGATGTGGCATATTCAGTTTTGTAAATATTTTGTGGACTAAAGAAAGGATTCAAGTATTGCAATATTAGAAAATGTCAAGTGGAGGTCACTGCTGGAGTCAAAACCAGGAGGAAGCTGGAGTATACTGATAGACAGTTTCATGTCTACAGAAGTGCTTAAAGAGTACTTTTGCCAACTGGGGCTTGATGAGAAAGATGCAGTCCAAGCATTTATTTTTTTAGATTGATCTTGGGTCAGAGGTCAAAACTTGGAATTAAAGACGATGTCAGAGTATCCCTTTAAGAAGCCATGGCTTCCCCGCTGTCCTGTTGCGTGGGACTGAGACTTTACTTCATATTTATTCCATTTGCAAAATCATTCTCTGGGAGATCAGCAACAACAACAAGCTCAACTCAGTCGCACCTCTGGTATGCCTCTACTATGACAACATTCATTTTGTCTTAAAGTCACCAGCAGCCTTGTAACACTCTTTCCCCCAGAACCCAAGATGACTTAAATGTAAAAAGAGAGAAGAGGAGAAATGTTGTTTTTTTTTTTGTCAAGCTTTTTG
This sequence comes from Anableps anableps, assembly GCA_014839685.1. Classification (NCBI taxonomy): domain Eukaryota; kingdom Metazoa; phylum Chordata; class Actinopteri; order Cyprinodontiformes; family Anablepidae; genus Anableps; species Anableps anableps. The sequence goes on from CM026082.1 coordinate 32,317,913, forward strand.
TGCTCTTTCTACAGGAATCTCTCTGTCCTGTGTTCTTTATTGCCTTTCTATGTTGTCATTCCATGTTCTTAAATTGACTTACCATTTACCAGCTACAAAGGCCATGCCTCACTGCAGCCCTGCCTTCACATACTTTGCTTTTCTAAAATAATGTCATGGGAACAGTTTCTAAGTAGTTAGTATCTTACCTGTTGTAGATGACTCTAAGCAACTGAAGACCGAAAAAGAAGTTTGGACTCAAACCACTAAGAATAAGGATTTCTGTCCTCTGTCATGAAGCTTTACACTTTTGTCATAATTGCATTCTATTATTTGAATAGAAGTCTTTAGTTATTTATTATGAAAACTGTGTTGGGTTGGGGTTTATAACGGTAACATCCACATGTGAGACTTTCTGCAAAATAAGAAGTGTTCCTTAGGAACAGCCAGAGTAATATCTGATGTAAAAGTAAGGCAGTGCAAAAATCAATATAGTTGTTTATTTTAAACTCAGTTTTGGTTTTAACTAGGGCTGTAACAAGATTTGGAAATGTTAAAACACTTCCATATTTGTTGCCAAAGTAACCTGTCTCCTGAAGTGCAAAGCATTAGCCTTCATCAGGTGTTTACTTCCAAAGTGAGTGTAAGCTCCAGAATGTGTGCTGGTTATGAAGATTTGTGCTTTAGGATTAACTCTCTGCATCTATACTGAAGACCTGTTTTTTTTTTTTAAATAAGAAAGCAATTCCTGAGTTATGAGCTTGTATGACTGTTGGCTAATATAGACCACATGTTGGGCAGAAGCACTAAACTACACTGTGTGTACAATTATTAGGCTAGTCTTATATTTGAGATATATTTTTATTAAGCACCAACTATGTGCTGTTTTCATCTTTAACACCTTTACTGGCTAGCCACACAGAGGAGGAGCTGGCATGCATGTGATGGAGCGTTGTCCTGCAGAAAAATCATTGTCTTGTTGAAAGACACAGACTTCTTCCTGAAACACTGCTTGAAGAAAGTATCTTCTAAAAACTAGCAGTAGGTTTGGGAGTTGATTTTGACCGAATCTATAACCCAAAAAGGTCCAGCCAGTTCATCTTTAATAATATGAGCTCATCTCCCGACGCACTAGACCATCTGTCTGGTGCGTCAGGAGTCACTCTCATTTCATCAGTCCATAAAACTTTGAAAGAATTTGTCTTCAGATATTTCTTGGCCCGGTCAGCTTCTTGTTCAGTGGTGGTTGGGTCTCAGTCCTCCTTTCCTTGACCATATCTCTGAGCTCTGAACATCTGGTACTTCTAGCTACTCCAGGTTATGCAGTTGTGACAGAACTGGCAGATAATGGCTTCCTGGTAGCTTCATGCTTGAGTCTTCTCAAACTCTTGGCTGTTCATTTGGGTCTTTTTTCTCGAGACGTTTCTTGCAACCTTGGTGACTATTTGTAATTTCACAAGTGCTGTATCCCTCTGAGAGACTTTTGGTAATTTTTGACTTTTCGGAGTAAGGTAAAATATCTTTTTTTGAGAAGAAGCTGCGTAATAATTATACACACCTTGATAAAGGGAGTTGACCTCCTTCAGCCTCACCCTACCTCATTACACACATCACCTGCTATGACTAAATCCATCAAGCATTCAAGTTTATCCAGCTTAGAGTTAGAAAATCTGTGTAAATATGATGATATGATCAAAATACTTAATTGCCTAATTGAGCACACAGTGTAGCTTTCAGCACAGTTGCAATATTGGTGTGGCAGCAAAGAAACTGAGAGAAAAGAAGACATGATTTGTAAGCACTCTTAGAATATTGGGATTGGCTCACTGTTAGATGCCTGTAAGAGGCTAAAGTTAACATCTACTTCAGAACTTCCTATAAGCACTAAACTAAAGGCCGATTTCAGCTTTTTTATTGTGTCTGGGCTGAATTTGATTATCTCTGGTTAGAAATCTCATATACTTAGACTTATCCAACTTCAACTAGATAATTCTACACTGAACAGAGATTTTTGACCACAGTTTAAAATTAATGAAACTTTATTCTATCAGTTCAGAACAATTAGTAAGCTTTTTCAGTGCTAGTTTGAAATTAGGGCCTCTTAAAAACTAGATTTAGCATTAAAAATGCCATTTATGTACTGGTTCAAGCCTTGACAGGAATTTTCTGCTCTGGTTAGAGATACTGCAAAACACACTTTGTATTTTGTATAACCTTAATTTGTTTAGTCCAAAAAAATTGATTCTTAGTTGTTTTTTCTCAAAAATATACCTTAAAACTCAACTTCTCTTATTTTACGAATACAATTGTGTCATATCATGAGCCTAATGTGTTATTGCGCCACTTGTTTTTATAGTGTTTTTCCATCACAGTGTTTAATTTAAAGGTTATTTTTAGAGCTCAACAGTATAATAAATGCCAATCATTACTATTTCATGTTGCAATATTGCAGTCGCAAAGGATTACTTCGACACAATATTTGGTAGTATATATATTTCATGTATCATGACATTCAAGCTATACATATTGATAGTATATTTGATCAGTTGGATGGACCCTAATGGATATTTTTAGTGGCTGAGACTACAATTAAAGAGGGTAAAAGTTTACTTTGGTCTAGAAGTAATACTGATAAGCTATGATCTCCGAAACTGTCAGGACTTCTTTCCTCTTTATTCTACCTGAGGTCAAAAGAGTTATCTGCTGCAGTTATGATAGTAACTATTCCTAACCTTTCCATACAACTCAACTTCGGAGGATCTTAACTGTTTTTTTAAGGTTTAGATTTTAACCTAAAACTGAATTAGTGTGCATTCCAGGGTTTATAGAGGAATTACCGAAGATGTAATTTGAAGATCAAATTTGATCAAAATTGCTTTTTTGTTTGTTTGTTTTCTCAAACAAAGCATGGGTTGGCTATTGCATCAGATTATTGGAAACATAGTTGTCATGTCTGCAGTTACTGGCTAATGTTATTGATGCTACCTCTGTTTTAATACTAACTTTTAACCTTTAATCCCAGAACGTGCTGTCTGGAGACCCAGTGATTAGACAGGCTGAAGTCCTCCTGGATGGGACAGTCACAATATTACTGGAATATTCAGTTTATTTATATAGTGCCAATTCACAACAGGCACTTTACAAGAAACACCCCCCCCACTAATTTAAGGTAATTCCTTATCCTTATTTTATAGAATCCCAGTCAGCTTCTCTTTATAGCTCAGAATAAATGGTTAATAATCATCCAGTGTGCAGGTTAATACCTGAATTTTTTTTTAATGTGTGATGTTTGTTTTGTTTTTTTGTCTAGCAGATGCTTAATTACATTGATATTGTTGAAAATAGAATCACACAATATTTGAACATTTAAGTATTTAGTGTGCAAAAATAGAAAAACTGAACACTACATGGCAACATGTAGAGCAATGTGAAATATGCATCAACAGGCGTTATTTGGATACATACACAACTTTGGCTATAATAAGACTGGACACAGTTAGCATTAAATCAGCAACAGTATGAGACCGTAAAGCATCTGTCAGCACCAATGTGTGGAAAATCTTTGAGCTATTTAGTTATTTAAACCCAGTAAAGCAGATGCAGACAGATTAGTCTGGTGAAAGAAAAAAAAAAGTCATGCCACAGAAGAAGCAGACAGGCAGAAAGCATTTTCCCTTCCCTCTCTGGACCCATGGAGGCTCTGAAAAGGGAGGCAACATGAACTATCCCAGCAGCTCTTCAGCATCAAACCAGGCACTGACAACTTCTCAGTCAAGAATGTATCAGCCCACTCAAAATGAACAAGCACAACTTGCAACTCTCAGCCCAAAGACAGTGGCAGTTCGCAACAGTCTGCTGCACGGGTCTTTCTTTTATGCAAACTCTGGACGAGTCGGGTCCCATTGGATCACACAGATTGAACAGCCTACCTATGCTAACACCATGAACACACTGTGACTCAGACCGTGTCAGGGCCGGGGATTGTTTCATTCTGTCCTTGTGGTTGTTGTTAGAGAGCCAAGGGTCGCTTGGTGGGGCTGCAGTTAGGCCAGTGTGGTGCCTGGTGTAGCTGAAAGCTTTATCATGTTTTATTTGGTGCCTACGTTTGATAAGACTCGTTTTACTTTTCACCTGGAAAGACAGGATTACATGTAATTGTGTGAGTGCATTGACAGTTTCATAGATGACATCAAAAAGCTGATAGCTATCTTAAAAAGCATACAGAAATTAACATATTGAAAAGGTCAATTAATCAAAAAGAATATACCTCTGATTGAAGACCAATGTGTTTTACCTCACTGTATATATTCTTGATTTGTTTACTCCAAGTTTGCAACTACTCTTTTTGTTTCAATTAAACGCTTAAAAATGTTTTTTAATGGTACTTTCTGTCTGATTGCATTGTATTGTGTCTGTATTGTGCCCAAGCAGTATACTCTTCCTCATCTCCTACGCTCTGTATATGACCTGTTGTGTTCTGCCTGAGCTGTACTGTCAAAGTGCTTTACAAATGTCTAAGCCCCCTTTCCGAGCTCTGGGTACAGTAACCTGATTTCTTCTGTTCTTTTTTTAACCAATAAAAAGAAAAAAGCGGAAGAGTTGAGGTGGAGGTGGGACAGGCTAGAGGTGATGGGATAGACTGATGAATCAGAAACCCCTCAGTAACTGTCAAAGCCTCCTCACCTCCAAACTGTTGGATTTTTAAACGTATTATCTAGTCTTTTTTATATAGTATGTACAGCTGAATGAGAGATCAACATAGGAACTAGAGGATTGATAATTATGTTTATTTCTAACATAGCTGGAGTAGAAAATGATGTGAATAAAGAAAGTTTCATTAGACCATCTGTCTGTGGCTGCTTTATTTGTCAGGAGGTCAGGTTATTGCGCTCTAGGCAGATTTGTTCACTACCTGGACATTCAGGTCTTTACAATTCTGCTGTCCAGTCCCATCCTTAGCTTTTAAAGAGCTCGTCCTGCCTTTGTTCCAGGAATAACTTCTTTGGGAGTAACCAGGGTTGTAAAGGGCCTAAAATTGTATATTTTATTTATTCAAAACATTTAGTTTTGAATGTTTAGCTGGGAAATTTTGGGAAATATTTCATATTGAACTCTTCATGAGACCTTATGGAAATTAATTGGATTAATTGTGGGTAATTTAAACAACCTGTATCATACAGTGCAAACAAAGTTTTCATACCCCATTCACTTTTTCCACATTTCAAATACATAAAGTAGCAGATATTGACAAAGTCAAAACATGTTTTCAATCATTTTTATATTTATTTTTCCTAAATGTAAATATTTAATAAGCATTCCCATCGTTTGCTATCAGATTCAAGAGACCTCAGGTGCATCTGAGGTAAATTCAGTAGGTTGAAAATTATTTGGAATGGAACATACTTGTCTATAAGGTCTCAGACACATATCCACACAGTGGTGTGAAAAAGTGTTTGCCCCCTTCCTGATTTCCTGTTCTTTTGCATGTTTTTCACACTTCAGTGTTTCAGAACATCAAACCAGTTTCAAAGACATCCCAAGTAAACACAAAATATAGTTTTTAAATGGTGTTTAATTATTAAGGGAGAAAAAATCCAAACCTACATGGTCCTGTGTGAAAAAATGATTGCCCACTGAACCTAATACCTGGTTGAGCCACCCTTAGCAACAACTGCTCTCAAATGTTTGCGATAACTTGTAACGAGTCCTTTCCAGCTGTGGGGGAATTATGGCTCATCTTTACAGAATTGTTCTAATTCAGCCACATTGGAGGGTTTTCAAGCTCATGCGTCAGCAACTAAATGGATATATCTAGCATCTAAATAAATAAATGAGGTCAGGACTTTGACTAGGCCACTCCAAAGTCTTCATTTTGTTTTTCTTCAGCCATTCAGTGGACGTGCTGGTGTGCTTTGGATCATTGTCCTCCTGTAGAACCCAAGTTGGTTTCAGCTTGAGGTCACCACCAGATGGCCTTTAGGATGTTTTGGTCGACAGCAGAATTCATGGTTCCATTTATCAAAGCAACAAAACAGCCCCAGACCATCACAATACCACCACCATGTTTTACTGTTGGTATTATGTTCTTTTTCTGAAATGTAGTGTTACTTTTACGCCAGATGTAATTGGATACAGAGAGTTCAACTTTTTGTCTCGTCAGTCCACAGAATGTTTTCCCAAAAGTCTTGGGGATCATCAAGAAGTGTTCTGAAAAAACTGGGCCTTAATGTTCCTTTTGCTCTTGGATTATGGTTCAACTTTGCTGTTTTAGTTGCCAAACCATCCCTGTATTTTAAAGTTCAGCTTGACTATAGGTCACATGCGTAAGGCAAGTGAAATTTGACACAGAGTAAATCTAAAACAAACTAAAAACTGGGTCCTGAAAAGCTGCTGCACTGCTGCGTGCTGCCAAATAACATTTTAGTCAAAAGATTAAGACGAAACCAAAATAAGAAATTGTCAAAATTAACACTGCCAGTCGCCATGTATCAACCACCATCCACAAGCCAGAGAGGTGCCCTAATCTGGGCAGGGTTCGCCTCTTTATGTGGTCTGCTGTATCATCTAGTGAATGGTTTAACTCTTAGTCTGACTGCTTCGACCTTCGGGGGAAGGTCAATTTCCCATGAGAGACTCAATATATCCCCACATTGGGTCTCTCAAAGCCCTGCACAACTTAGAATCAATAGGATGTACTCAAACCCTTCAACTATGTTGAGGTGTACAGACAGATGGATTAAAGATAGCCATCAATAGTTATATAAAATACAGAACAATGATGGCACTAAATGTACACGTTTCTCCATAACTGGGAAAAAAAAGACAAGATGTAAACTGGTCAGGGAGACTGACAAAAACCTGACAGCAAGACTGAATGAGCTGATGAGCAGTCATTGCCAGCACGCACCCACCCAGAACCCACAATGTCTACATGCAACGTAACATTTGAAAGTGGGCACAGGCATCAAAGGTGAGGCTGACTGAACAGATCCCCCTCTGGGTGCCATTAAGTGTGCCCATCCCCAGGGCCTTATATGCGCATTGTCATGAGAAAGTTATAAGTGAAAGTGTCTAAGTCAGGGGAGTCCAAAGTCGAGGGCTGGTATCTTACATGTTTTATTTTCTCCCTGATGGTAGTTTCAGCATGTTAATGTTCTAATGAGCCATCACTTGATCCAGGTGTGTTGAACCAGCAAGAGAACATGCAGGACTTGAGGACTGACTTTGGACAACCAAAGTTAGCCAGTGAAATTGGGGCCCAGAGAGACTACAGAGATGGAGAACTCTCCCCGCATCGCAGCCCAGGCATTACTTTGTGAAAATTGACTTTTTTGTGCTTCTCTCGGTCAGAGAAAGCCTTTTTTTCCAAACTGTTTAATCACTTCAGTTCAACACTCTGGACATACATGTTCAGTTTCAAAACAAGTAACATCTTCCATTTTCAGCTTCCTGAGGTGTTAAGAAAGCAAATAAAGTGAAACATCGAGCCCAGGCATCACTTTGCCGAAATTGACTTTTTTGTGTTTCTCTCGGCCAAATAAAACTGTTTTTTCCCTTTGTCGTATAACTCCATTTCAATACTCTGTGCGGACATTTTAGGGGTCAAAACAAAGTAAAAACTTCTATTTTAAGCTTCCTGGGGTTTTCACAGATCAAATAAAGTAAAACATACATTCCAGATATCACTTTTTTGAAATTGACTTTTTTGTGCTTCTCTCGGCCAGAGAATCTAGCTTTTTCCCAGTTTACTACTTTTCAACACTAATTTCAAACATGTTAGGATTCAAAACAAATAAAATCTTCCATTTTAATCTACCTGAGGTTTTCAGAAAACGATTAAAGTTAAACATTGAGCCCACGCATAGCTTTGCTGAAATTAATTTTTTGTGCTTCTGTCTGCCAGACAGCGCTCTTTATTCCAGTGTCTTAGAACACTCTGGGCCAACAAGTTTGGGTTCAAAAAGAATAAAAACTTCAATTTTAAGCTTCCTGAGGTGTTCAGAAAGCAAATAAAGTTAAACATTGAGCCCAGGCATCCCTTTGCTGAAATTGACCTTTTTGTTTTTCTCTTGGCCAGAGAAAGCTTTTTTTCTCTATTTGCTAATAACTCTACTCTATACTCTGGAACAATATGTTAATCTTAGGATTTGTTGTGGAATTTTTCTTTATCAAAGAGGGAGAGAAAACTACTCAGTAAATCAGAGAAATATATATTTTTGTTTTTATGAGCTTTATTCAAAGGTACATGGCGTTTGAAGACTCTGTCACCCAGCAAGTCAGAGAAGCATAGCAACATCTCAGTAGCATTAAGTTATATTTATACATTTTTGTTAGCAGGTAGTACATTCCATAGAAGCAACAAATCTGAACAAAATGCAGGAGTTTCATGTCTGCTAGAACAATCCCGTTCTCAACCAGTTCTTTTCTGATAAAGCTCTATATGAGTTTATAAGGACTTTTCACTAAATAGTATGAGCAAAGTCATGTACATCAAAATTCCCCATTATTCTCCTTTTTTCTGGGTACAAGATAATCACATAAAAAATTTTCAAAACATTCATTTTTGAATTATAATAGAGTATGCAACTTTGTAGAGAGTACACGGCAGGCACTTGTTTTTGCAGGACATAGTGTCCTTAGGTGTTGCAATGCAACCCTGAAAATTTAAAACTTAAAATGATAATGAACTTACATCTTACTTTATCAGAATGCCAGAAAAAGTGAGCATCAGTATTAACTCCCCTACCGGTTTAGCGTTATTCCATCACTTTAGCATCCTTGAGCAATTTAAAACTCATCCTCGTCAGTACTGTCATCTTCTTTCAATGCAGAAACAACATAATCCTCCAGATCATGGTCATCAGAAATTAAAATTAAATTTCCATCAGTGGTAACATTCATCAAAGTAATATTAATCATTCTCATTCCCATTCCCTTAACCACTGAAACAATGCAGCATGATAGAAACATCAGAATCAAAAAGAAAAGTTAAAGAATCACTCCAATATTTATTAACCAGGAAGTCCATCCACCAGACGTTATCAGCATGATCATGATAGTCAGGGAAGAGATAGATCTCTCTTTGGGTCAGCTGATGGGTATAATTGGTGTGATTACTCAGGTTAGTCACAAATTATCTTTGCTGTACCTTTTCCCAGGTGAGCACAGGAATGATGGAAATAAGTGCAATGCTGATCACCAGTCTGAGAACTGACCATCTTCTGTACAGCTGCATGTTGATCTTGACTACGAAGCCAAATGTCCTTTCTTCTGGTACTCAGAGCAAACTGTTTTTAAGAAAACAAAACAACAAAAACAACAAAAATCCTGCTGCCGCTCCAGAGTAGCTTCCATGCTTCAAGCTGCCCTGTTACTGGTCTGGTACAGGTGGGCAGTCATTGGAAGCCCATCAAGGCAGAGGGTTCAGAGGTGAGATGCTGCTCAGGTGGTGTACCCATGAACACTTTGCGTAGATCCAGGTGTTCCTTCTTTGGACCTTCATGGCGGTGTGGGTCACCAGCAGGATCTGCAATGGTCCTTGCCACCACTTGTCCCTCCAATGGCTCCGTCTTGTGTCTCAGATCAGCACCCACAGTCCTGGCTGGAACTGGTGCAGGGGTTTGTCAGCCACTAGGGTAAGGCACCTTTCACGGTCTGATGGTAGAGAGAGAGAGAACGTGACAGAACCTTGCAATATTCTAACATATTCTAACATGGAATGTTCAAAATGAGCAGTTGTTAATGTGGTTAAGTCAGTACAGAGGACAATGCTGCTTTCAGATCAGAGAAAGCCAGTTCTGCCTCAGGAATCCATTGAATTCTGTCCATAACTGCTAAGCCTCGCCCGTACATTAAAGTAGCTTCGCCTTCCAGCTCAAAGTAATTTGGAACACGTGAGCTCTGCAGTAACCTGTCATACCCAAAAATGACATAATTGGTTTCTTGGTGATTGGCTTCGGGATCTTCTGAACCACTTCAATCCGCTGAGATGACAACTTTCTGCTTTTATGTCAGAGAACATGACCCAGAAATGTTATTTCCTCCTGCACAAACTGCATTTTAGATTTTGAGACTTTGTGACCTTTTTCATAGAGATGTTGAAGCAGATTTAAAGTGTCCTTCCTACATTGATCAGTTGATTCTGCACAAATGAGCAAATCATCTATGTACTGGATGAGAGCAGTTCCAGGAGTCAGAATTAAATCAGCCAGAGATTCCAAAATAAAATGTTATAAATGGTTGGACTCTCAGTGAAACCCTGGCACAAGGGTTGCTGACACCAAACTAAAAAGCGAACCAGTAAGGGCTGTCTTTGTGGACAGGAACAGAGAAAAATGCATTTGCAAGGTCTCTTACTGAATAAAATTTAGATTCTGCCGGAATCTGCGAGAGAATTGTTGAAGGGTTCTGAACTGACAGTGCGCAGACCACAACAGACTGGTTGACAGCCTGGCGATCCATGATGAATTTCCATTCGTCAGGGACTCCAGGGGGCCTAATCTTTTTCACAGGGAACAACAGTGTCCTGACAGGTGAATTTGGACAGGGTACAATGACCCCAGCTTTGAGGAGGGAGTCAAAAACAGGGCGGATTCCCTCCAAAGCTTCCTTTTTTACTTGGTATGGTTTTTGGCACGGTCTGTAATTTGATTTTGGAGTAATTACAACTGGTTCACAATCAGCAATAAGACCAACATCATATTTGTGAGCAGCACACAATGAATTTGGCAGCTTTGCAAGATCAGCATCTGCACAGGAGGGAGTTGGCACAGACAGATGTGAGTGTGACATCAGCTGCACTGTGTGAGTGCAGACAACAACAGTGGGACAATGTCTTTTGAAAACATTTTGAGAAGGAGATATAAACACCTATGAAATTTCAGTTTCCTTCCAATCTGTAGCACGAAGGCAGTGCTTAACAAACAACCCCACATCTTTCCATTCCATATTTTTAGATTTAGCCAATGGCACATGCAGCATCAAACCAGAAACTTGAAAGAAACACAGCTGTTCAGAAGTCAAAGTCACAGATAAGGCTGCTGTGTGATCATTCCAGTACATGTCAGCAAGATCCAATTTTTCACCAGAGATTTTATATCAAATGTCCTCATAGTCAGAGTCCAGTCCATCAGACACATGTGAAGTACAATGTAAGTCATCTGCAGTCATGACGTCACTGTCAGGTGTCACAGCATCTACTGCTAATGTGACAAAATGTTGAGGCACAGGACCAGCTGGTAATTTCCACTCATAAGTATAAAGAAGTCAACCTTTAGCCCAATGTACTGCCGTGTAGTCAAAGTCAGAGTTGTCCTGAGTGTGCACAATCAATCCATCAGGGGAAAAAGTGATATTTATATTCAGTCTGCACATTATATCTCTACCTATAAGATTTAAAGGACACAAAGGAGAAAACAAAAAAGAATGTTTCAGCTGCACTCCCTGTGGAGTAGAAGACTTTTAGAAGAACAGAAAAATTGGGTAACTGTTTCACCCGAAGCAGAGACAGAATGAACAAAATGACCACTGAGTTTTTGCTTTTCTTTGATACATTTGTCTGATAATACAGAGTGGGTTGCACCCGAGTCAACAACAAAAGATATTTCTTCACCCATCACCATCATCTAAAACATAGGCATTTTTTTAAAAACAGCGGTCTGTATATGGAAATATGTGCCTGTCAAAACTGCCGTGGCACATTCTAAGTGTGTGATGGCCTCCGTGAGCAAACTATGTGGGTCAGTAAAAGCAGGTACCTTCACATCATTCAAACACTGGTGTAGCGGGGTGTGTGTGTGTGTGTGTGTGTGTGTGTGTGTGTGTGTGTGTGTGTGTGTGTGTGTGTGTGTGTGTGTGTGTGTGTGTGTGTGTGTGAAACCTCATGCCCCTTGGGAGGTCCCTCCTCAATCCAGTTGGCCGACGAATCCAGGGTCTGGTCCCCCACCCGTCAGTTGCTAGCGTCAGGCTCCTGCGGTTCCTCTGGAAGTCATTCTTCCAGTGTCCCAATTGTCCACAATTATGACAAGCATCAGAGTGGGGCCGCTGTCCACGCCCATGTCCTCTGCCCTGGCATCCATGGAGAAAGGAACCACGTTGTTTGTTGCAGGAATACAACGTCAGAGCAGCATTGTGCAAGCCAGTGTCTCTTTTGTCCACTTTTTCTTCTTACTTTCATTGATGATGTCAACACTATGCAGAGCATGGCTTTTCAGCTCAGCAAGATGTACACTATGTCTCCACCCCATATATATAACCCCGTATAAGGTCTTCTTGTTTTGGGGTTTTTATCCGGGCCCCTGGACAAGTTGTGGGGGTAGACACTGACTCTCCATGCACTCCGTCTCTGCCTCCTGCCACATCTGCTTGATGGTATTGGGGTCATCGCAGGGGACAGGAGTCCAGATCTGGATCAGTCACCTGGAGGGCCTGCAACTCCGCCTGTAATGGAGCATATGGAGAGGAGGGTGAAGCATCACTAGGTCTATATGGAGGTGCAAACGTGGGGTCACTTGCAGCATAACCAGCATTGTCCTGTCTGTTACCCACATCCCCAGACAAATCTCCCCCTGCCATCTGTTTCAGTTCAGACTTTTGTTCTCTATTTGTAGCTTCTGTAATCCATTGTTGAACTGATTTACACTTAAACTTTTACCCTGTGGAAAACCCAAATTTATTTTCCCAAATTAAAGCACATTCAACACAATCATCTCCACCTTTTCCTCTCATTATTTTATATATTGAAGAGTCTGGAGGAGGAGGCAACCCCGAGGCCTTTGAGGTTCCGGAACGTTTTTTTTTTTTTTTTTTTTTTTTTTACCCTTTTCAGCAACACATCTGCTATCTGGCTTTCTCCTTTAAGATGTAGAAATCGCTAAGACCACCTGCAAAAATCCTATCGTTTTTGCTAATGTCCTATCATTACTGATAAGACCCTCCCTGTTCTCCTGACAGGGTATCAGGCCATCAGCTGATGTTCTCACTCCACTAACTCTATAAATTAATTAATCAATTATTAGGAGATGATAGTGGTCAATGTGCAACAAAATATTTTAATTAGAGTAGTTTCTCACCCAGGATTCTTCACAAGTGCTGTTGTGGTCCAGATCCGATCAGCCAGAAGCAGGAGGCAGGCTCCAGGACACCCCTTTTTAACGTAGGTGGACTGAAGTCACTTTTGTCTTCAGGCTGGCCAAGCATCCTTATCCTCTGCCGCGGAGTCCTCCTGGCACATCGGATACTGTTCATTGACACAAAGATTGCTGTGGAATTTTTCTTTAGCAAAGAGGGAGAGAAAACTACTCAGTAAATCAGAGGAAGATATATCTTTGTCTTTATGAGTTTTATTCAAAGGTACATGGCATTTGAAGACTCTGTCACCCAAGTCAGAGAAGCAGAGCAACATTTCAAAGGAATTCAGTTAATATTTATACATTTTCGTTATCAGGGAGTACATTCCATAGAAGCAACAAATCTGATCAAAATACAGGAGTTTCACTTCAGCCAGAACAATCCAGTTCTCAACCAGTTCTTATCTTATATAGCTCTTCTCCTTGTCCTTGACTGAAACACACATATTACAGCATCAGTTTCTCAAATCATAATCCTTATAAGGACTTTTACACAAAATAGTGTGAGCAAAGTACATCAAAACTTTCCATTACAGTTTCAAAACAAGTAAAAACTTCCTTTTTAAGCTTCCTGAGGTGTTCAGAAAGCTATGCTGTAAAGAAGATACTAAACTTCAGTGTTTTTGCTTCCAAGGTTCCTTGACTCCTTGAAGTCACCTGGAGATCCTCCATAGAATCTCTGGAAACAAGACTCTGGCTGGCAAGCTCAAACTCCTCTTCCTTGTACCTCCATCATATGATTCAACCCTGTCCGCCCTCCACCGTGCCATCTGGTCATTCCTCGTTCAATTCCTGGATTCGTCTGTGAACTCGCAAACCTCCCAGGCCACCTCTAAGACCCCCTGGCAGAATACCGCAACCATTCAAGTAAGACTGTCTGGAATCATTATCTCAGTCATCTTCTTCATAATATTTACCCTCTGCTGTGTTCTCTTCAGAACTCCTGTTGCTACTCAGTTCCAAAACCTTTACATCCCAGATCAGTCTTTCTTTGGCATAACCATATTCTGCTCCTAATCTGTAATAAACCATTTATGAGTCTCCTGAGAGTGGTTCTCTGCATGTGGGTCAGACAACTTACTAAAACCATGACACATGAGGTATGAAAGAGAACATTCCTGAACTGATCTTCAAAGATATACACTGAGCTGTAGTACTGTGCAGCTCTCCCAGTTGCAACTGGTAATAAATTATATAAAATCGGACTGTTTTCATTGTTTATTAAATCTCATAAGAAATTCTATAACAGGGACAAAGACCTTTATTTTTGGAGACGTGTCCTGTGGTCTGATGAAACTAAAGTGGAACTGTTTGGTCATAATGACCATTGTTACATTTGGTGGAAAAAGTGGGACGCTTGTACCATCCTAACCTAACTGTGAAGCATGATGGCGGCAGCATCATGTTGTGGGGGTGTTTTGCTGCTGGAGGAACTGGTACACTTCATAAAATAGATGGCATCATGGGGGAAGAACATTATGTAGAAATACTGAAGGAACATCTCAAGACATCAGCCAGGAAGTTAAAGATCAGGTGCAGATTGGTCTTCAAATGGACAATAACCCTCATCATACAGCAAAAGTGGTTATAAAGTGGCTTAAGGACAACAAAATAAATGCTTTTGCATGTTCATCACAAAGCCCTATGGAGAATTTGTGGGTGGATCTGAAAAGGTATACGTGAGTGAGGGGGGGTATACCAGTGTAGTAGCAAGAGTAAAACTTTAATCCTCTGTCAGATCGCACTCACGCTATAACTTGTCACGCAAACAGGCTTCCGTTGCCTTAATGGATCGCGTTGTCTGCCATTGATGAGGGCTTTTTATGTATTCACGCTCACGCTTAACTCAGGTGTAACTTGATTCAAAATTTAGTTACCTTGTTGATATCTCCTGTTCTGAAACCAAAAATCCTGAGTATTAGCCTAGTAGATTTACTCACAATAACTACCTTCTATTCAGAATTCGTTAATCCCGCTTTTTGAAATAGAGCCCAGTTGTTTCTCTGCCGATTTCCTTAATCCTTATGTAAGTTTCCTTTTTGAATTATTTAATAAAGACCCTAAACTTTACCTGCTGCCAAAGTACAAGTGCTCGTGACCTGGGTATATTTGGAACATTTTCCCCACAGCCATGCTTCCAAGGAGAACCATTCCTACATAAGGCTAATCTTATCCAGGAACGTGTGCTTGTAACCTGGGTGAACCGGGGACATTTCCCTGACATTTTCCACCATTATAATATCTGATAAGTGTCCAGAAAATAGGGCATTTTGGGACATCTATCATACCTCAGAATTACAGGAAGTGTAAGGCAAAAATCAATTGCCATTTGGGAACATTCCAGACATGCTTCATATGTCCCATGATTGTTCCCAAAAGTTCCATTTCTGTCCCTTGTGTCCAGAGGAGCTTTAAATTGGCTACTTGGCTACTTGGAACACACTAAAATGGCACATGTCCAAAATGTTCCCATGTGGCCCATTGACATTTGTCTTTAACTTTCTGCAGTTCCAATGTAACACAAGTGTCCCAAAAGTAAAGCATTTTGGGACACCTATCATACCTCAGAATTATGGAATGTGTAAGGCAAATGTCAATTGCAATATGGGAACATTCCGGACATGCCTCATATGTCCCATGATTGCTCCCAAATGTCCCATGGGTTGACCCCGGTGTTCCAAGCAGCTAAACCATTCACCCACTCACCCATCCCCCCACTCTGACTTGTGGCAGGATCAAAAGTTTATGCTCGTTAAGAAAATATCTCAGCTTCCGCAGCACCTAGGAACTCGCTATCTTCACGCTCATGATCGGAACAGTCCCGTTGATAAAATTCATGGAGTACACACACCTCCTGTTTGCTTCTGAGGGTCAAAACTTGACCCCAAATCACAGGGGTCAACATGTAAGGAAAATGTCCCATTGGCCATAAGGGAACACTTTTTTTGTTTTATTTAATTTTTGCCACTTTAGTTTAACTTACAAACTCCCACATTAGTACAGTATTATTAGGTAACCACTGAGTGTACACAGCAAATTTGATCCAAGTAGCTCAACGTTAAGGGGTCAAAAAATATTATGTTTGTCGCACTGGTCTGTAGCTTTTTTAGGCCCAAAAATAAAAGATTTTTGCCCATAACTTTGGACCGGAAAAAGGTATGGGCTAAATATTCACAGTGTTTATTCACGGACAGTACCGCTATAAAACTCCTCCTAATTGGAAATACATGCTCTAGAAAAAAAATCCACAGTTCCCCACACTTAACATACCTATGTATCCAGGCACCCAATAGCCTTTTGAACAAAAAGTGAACCAGAGGCAACAAGCTTTTTTTTTAACATATTGCTTTGATCTTTCAATGTGTTGTTTTGGGGACTGAGACTGTCAGTTCTGACCCTGTCCCGGCCTCACAGAGTCTACTCGAGAGGTGAAATAACCCACCAAAAAAAAACATCCCTCCTGTCCCAAATGTTCCCCGGTGGCCAGGCCAAGATGGCCGCACCCTGACCAAGATGGCAGCTCACTCACCAAGATGGCCTCCACCCTTCATGTCCCAAATGTTCCCCAGTGGCCAGTTCTAAATGGCCACCAGCTGACCAGGGAAAGATGGTCGTCACATTGACCCTCGTGTCCCAAATGTTCCTCGGTGGCCAGACCAAGATGCCTGCAACCTCACCAAGATGGCCTCCACCCCTCATGTCCCAAATGTTCCCTATTGGCCAGGCCAAAATGGCCATCAGCTGATCAGGCAAAGATGATCGCCACATCGACCGTCGTGTCCCAAATGTTCCCTGGTGTCCAGGCCAAGATGGCCACACCCTAACCAAGATTGTCGCTCCCTGACCAATATGGCCTCCACCCTACCCCTCGTGTCACAAATGTTCCCCGGTGGTCACGCCAAAACAGCCACCACCACCCCAGATCACAGGGGTCAACATGTAAGGGAAATGTCCCTTTAGCCATAAGGGACATTTTATTTTTCTTTTGGGGCATTTTTGCCACTTTTGTTTAACTTACAAACTCCCAAAATTAGCAAAGTATTATTGAGTAATCCATGAGTCTGCACAGCAAGTTTGGTCCAAGTAGATCAAAGTTAAATGTAAAAAAATATATATTTTTGTCACACTTGTCCGTCGGTTTTTTTAGGCCCAAAAATCCAATTTTATTTGGCTTCTGTCACACCTAGAAACATCCTGTCTTCGCTCACCACATCCACACGATCCCACCAATAAAATATGTGGAGTTCACAGAGCCAGCTGTCTTGAAGGGGTCAAAATGTTAGAGAAATGTCCCGCTGGCCATGAAAGACATATGTTTTTTTTTTTTTTTTTTTTTTTTTTTTTTTTTTTTTTTTTTTTTTTTTTTTTTTTTTCTTTTGGGGCATTTTTGTCACTTTACTTCAAGTTACAAAAATGACAAATTGCTACAGTAATTATTGGCTTCCCAAAGAGTCTACACAGTGAATTTGATCTGCCTAGCTCAAAGTTAAGGGGTCCAAAAAAATTATTTTCATGGCACTGCTCCCTAATTTTTTTAGGCCCAAAAATCCAAGCTTTTTGCCTGTAACACTGGACCGGAAAGGGCTACAGGCTCCATATTTGCAGTGTTTGCTCTTGGGGGGGAGGGGTACTGTTAGAAAGCCCTATTGTCGAATTGACCCTGCGTGGCAGAGAAAAAAAAAAATCATAGTTCCCCACACTTGACATACCTATGCTCTTCGGCTGTACGCACCCAAGAGGCTTATGAGTAAAAAGTGAACCAACGGCAACTAATTTTTTTCTGAATGTACTACGGCTATAATTTCTTAATATTTTATTCTGGGGAGCATGACGGTTGGTTCTTAATAGCTCCTAGCCTCGTAGAGTTTACTCAAACTGAGGAAAAGCCCACCAAAAAACCGTCCCTCGTGTCCCAAATGTTCCCCGGTGGCCAGGACAAAGATGGCCACACTGAACCACGGCGCCCTCTGTTGGTAAGTCCTGAATACCAGTGGTCGTGTACCAGAGGTGTCCCAAATGTTCCCCAATGGCCAGGCAAAGATGGCCGCACCCTGGTCAAGATGGCTGTTCCCTCACTAAGATGGCCGCCACCCCGTATGTCCCGATTGTTCCCCTGTGGCCAGTGGTAACCGCACCACAGCGCCCTCTGTTGGTAAGTCCTGAATGCCAATGGTCGTGTACCAAAGGTGTCCCGAATGTTTCCCAATGGCCAGGCAAAGATAACTGCACAGTGGCCAAGATGGCTGCTCCCTGACCAAGATAGCAGCCACCCCTTATGTCCCAACTGATCAGCCCTGAGTGCCAATGGTCGTGTGTCAGAGATGTTCCAAATGTTCCCCGATGGTTGGCCCGATGAAGGCTCCAAGATGGCCGA
Organism: Anableps anableps; assembly: GCA_014839685.1. Taxonomy (NCBI): domain Eukaryota; kingdom Metazoa; phylum Chordata; class Actinopteri; order Cyprinodontiformes; family Anablepidae; genus Anableps; species Anableps anableps. Next base: position 32,336,393 of record CM026082.1, read on the forward strand.
CACGCTCGAACTAAATGTCCGGAATGAAGGATTTGTTTATTAACATTGTCCGGTGGATCTTGGGCGATATCCGGTGGATTTTGACCAGAATTTTGCATTGTCCCTTATGTCCCGATCTGGGCTTTATGGCCAATTCAACTTATGACAACTGTCAGTTCTGTTGCCATTGGCGCCACATTTGGGACAATGTCCTGATATTTGAATAGAAAATGCAGGACATAAACCCTTATTCCCTACAACCCTGGAATTTGCCTAAGTTTGGGTCCCACCAGAAATGATTTTGCATGATAGAAAGTTTTACCAGTGTCCGACTTCTGCCTAAAGACATCTATAGAATGCATTTTAACCTGACCCGCACAGTACTTATATTGTCATACCTAAACAATTGATAGTGCATTACCATTGTTCTTTGGGTTTTTTTCTAAGATTTTTCAAAATCTCCTGGAAAGGTGAACTGGTTGGTATTTTTGGCCTACAGAAAATACCAACAAAAACTATACAAAACTGGTGGGACTAATATCTGAGAAACTAGAGAGGCAAATCGAATTTTATCTCCATATATGCACAGCATGTAAGTCTTCTCCATCATTTATTAAGATCTCACCTAATTTTCTGAACGAGGGATGGTATATTGGAACCAGAAGACCAGAAAGAAACATTGACTGTAAGGCAGAATTGTGTTATTACTGCCTCTTCATTGATTCTCCTACATTGAGCCACATACTGAAAGAAAAATAAAAAAGCATGAAATCAACGTGTCATTAATACTGTAATTACACCATCTCCAAAGCTGGTGGGCAGCTTCTTTGGAAAGCATTTGAAGAAACTCAGATTATCCTTTCTTAATGTGTTTTGCTCAGATTATCCTTTCTTAATATGTTTTGCTCAAAGCATGTCTCATTTAGTCCTCATACAGTGCTAAACATTAAATATATTCTTTTAACTGCAGTTTTATAGACTGTGGTTTGGGGAAAACACTTTAAAAAGTATAAAATGCATTTTTCAATTGCAACATTATACAGATGAGGCCAAAATAAATAACATTTTAACATACAGTAAATGTAACTATAACTATCTGTAACTAAAACTCTGTCTACTAACTCTATCACAGAATAAATTCAACTCAATTCTTTTTCAAAGTGAGAAAATATAATATGTTAGACATCATTCCTATATCCAGTCAGGCAATACCACTGAGGGAATGTCAGTGCATGATGCACCCTAAAATATTTGGAGAAAACAACATATTTTTTGAAGCACCTCATTCTAACTAGGACAAGGATAGAAATGGAAGACCCAGGACCTGGGTACTTTGGAGTCAATGGCACGATCACATACTCCTCAAGATGCAATATCGTGCAAGATATTTTATGATAAAATGTGAGACCATCTGTCTGAGAGCTGATGCTTGACCCAAACTTGATATTAAGGCATTAAAGTGATTTCAAACCAAGCATGAAAATAGATATGAAAAAGAAGAATTGGAGCAGCACTGAAAAAGTAACATCCACACTTCAACTTACGTGAACTGTGATGGGGCCATAGGAGAATTTCCTGTCAACCAATAATGACAAATGTCAATAATCTAGTATTCAATACTGTTGACCTTTTCAAAACACCTGCAGCCACAGAGTTGGTAACCCCACGGACCAATATTTTTTCACTTGAGTTTTCATATGCATATCACACCCACCCATTTTGTTTATTTTCATGCATTTGACAATATTGTAAAACATTAGTTCTGATCATAGTGCGCACATTTAGTTAGCTTTTGTATATTTCATTTTGTCAGACACCTAATATTTGAGGTGCTTTCTTATTTTGCTGGTGCTGTGGGGGAGTGCCTTGAACTGGGCTGAAACCGTGGACAAAAGATGGACTCTGAGGGCTATTTCACAAAAGCAGGATTTTGAAATCCAGGATCAGAGACAAAGCCAGGCTTTACATTGACCAACATATTTGATATGTAATTATTTTTTTAATGATGCTGTTTTTTTTAATGACACTGGTTTCTCAATTGGTGACTGTATGATGTGTTTATGATGTTTTTATGTTTTCATGATGTAAAGCACTTTGAATTGCCTTGTTGCTGAAATGTGCTATACAAATAAACTTAACTGAACTTGAATGATTATCAGAGACATAACAAAAAACTCATGGTAACTCTGAAAAAGCTGCAGAGCTTCAAAGCTTAGCTGTCAAAATATAAATTTTTAGTTGTGTACTCCATAGAAATGTGGCCTTTGAGGAAGGGTAGCAAAAAGAAAGTCATAAGACGACCTGGTTGCAGTTTGTCACAAACCATGTACAGGACACAGCAAACATGTGAAAGAAGATGATCAGCCCAAAATAGAATTTTTTGCTATGTGTAGTGGAATGCTAAATAACATAGTACTAATCACCTTATAAACACAATCAAGGCATGGTGGAAACCTTGGTGGAGCCTCTTCTTCTGTAGCAACAGAAAAGCTGGTCAAAATTGACGGGAAGATGGATGAAGTTAAATACAATGCTTCTGAAAAAAGAGATATAAGAGATAAAAATTACTTCAGACTGGGTTGGAGGTTGACATTACAGCAGGGTTGCCTGTTTATGGCCCTATACAACCAGCTAGAGCTACAATGGGATGGCTTCGATTCAAGCATGTTCATGTGTTGGAACATCCAGGAGCTGGTCCAGACAGGAAATTAATTGGGAATCTTTGCCAAGATTTGAAAATATTGTTCCCAGCTGTTCTCAAGACACACACCTGGTTAGACCTGGAGAATGACCGAGCTAAGATCCTGTGGGACTTCCAGATCCAGACAGACAAAATGGTAATGGCGAACCAACCGGACATCGTGGTGGTGGATAAACAACAGAGGAAAGCCGTTGTGGTGGATGTAGCAATACCAAGCGATTGCAACATCAGGAAAAAGGAACACGAGAAACTGGAGAAATACCAGGGCCTCAGAGAGGAACTGGAGAAGGCCTGGAAGGTGAAGACCACAGTGGTGCCTGTGGTCATCGGGGCCCTCGGGGCAGTCACCCCCAAGCTGGAGCAGTGGCTAAAACAGATCCCAGGAACAACGTCAGACATCTCAGTCCAGAAATGCGCAGTTCTCGGCACAGCCAAGATACTACGCAGAACCCTCAAGCTCCCAGGCCTCTGGTAGAGGACCCGAGCTCAGAGGTTGAGAAAGACCACCCGTGGAGGGTGAGAAGGGAATTTTTATATATATATATATATATATATATATATATATATATATATATATATATATATATATATATATATATATATATATATATATATATAAAAATTTAAAGTTGAACTACTGTGCTTTTATTCTGTGTACACAGAAAGTTTTAATAATACATACAAGTCACTCATAACTGCATCACATTGCAGTTTTTTTCTGTAGTTTTTTTTTTAAACCTTTATTGAACAATACAATGCAAGGTTACAAAACTTGAGGCAACACCTTACAAAAACATATGACATAAATACATTAAAGAACACAAGGTGCATATTTTAAAGGCTTTTGTATTGGTGGAATAGTTTTAATATATTGTTTGACCTCATTTTCAAAAATGGACATAAGTGGTTTTTGATTAGTGCAACAAAATTTGTGGATATGCCACTTGACACTGATGAAATTATAAAACTGTTTTTTTTTTTAAGTCAGTAAGTGGTCAATAACGCCAAACAATATATGTTCAAAGCAAAGTGAAAGATATGCTTCCATAGAAACAGAAATCAGAATGCAAATACCTTCCCAAAACTGGGTAGAAAAAGGGGCAAGACCAAAACAAATGAAAAATATCTTTTGGGTGTCCTTCACAGAAAGAGTAATTTAGATTCATATCCTTGTTAAAATGTTGTAGAAAGATTTAGAATGGGTAGAATTTGTGAATAATTTGAACATGTATCTGGTTGGTAACATCCAAATCCTTTTCCAGTCAAGGTTATCAACAAAAGTGTTCGAATAAGATGCCATATATGGAGTTGACATGACATCTTTCTGAAATAATGAGTGTATACTATGGTTGCTATTACATGTTGAAGAGAAACAAACCTGACCAATTTCAAGTTTGGTTGGATCCAAGGATAATAATGTTGGATTCTATCCTGCTGTACTTTTAAATAACATAACTACTCAAGAAGGCACTGCATTTATGACAATATTAAAGTCATCAATACAAATTAAAATGCTATATTTAAAACAGGTTTTTCATAAGTTATCAATGATCCAAAGTTAAGCAACTGACAAAGCAAGACAATGTTGTGAGTAAACTAACTTTGACTGTAGTGGGATCAGCCATCTTTTATGGGACTGTATGTTGGAGCAACAGCTTATCTATAGCTGACAAGGAAGCAGTTAAATATGCTCATCAGGAAGGCCAGCTCTGTGCTAGGATCCTCGACCCAGTGCAGGTATTGGGAGACAGAAATAACTGGCTAAAATATCACTGATGGAGAATGTCTCCCACCCCATGCATGAAGCTGTTGCTAAGCTTGAGAGCTCCTTCAGTGACAGACTACTGCATTCTAGGTGCACAAAATAGTGTTAGGAGATCCTTCCTCCCAGCATCTGTCAGATTTTAAAACCATCATTGCTCTAAACATCAATAAATGTTTATATCCATGCTAGTATCTGTACAACTCTACCATTTTTCTGTTGTCACTAACTGTAAATAACCTGTATTTTTAATGCTCTGGGACATGCACAGCTTGTTGATTTTTAATTAACCAACTCAGCTGTACATTCCTCTTGACTGGAGTAATCCCCCCAACTACACAGTATTCATGTTGAACTTTTGGCTAACTGTACAGCATTTAAATTCTTTAATTCTGTTTTAATACTTATTTTTATATTCTTTGTGTGAGTCTGTTTTTCTGTTGTTATTACCTGCCAATGCCACTTTGCTGCTGTTGCACAGAAATTTCCCCATTGTGCCACAATAAAGGAGATTTCTCTGCTCTGCAAAGCACTGACACTTAATGTGCACTATTTTATAATGGTCTTTCTATCTCATAAAATATCAGTGAAGTAAAATGAAGTTTGTAGGTTGTTATGTAAAAAACATAGGAAAACTGAAGGGCTATGAACACTTTTGAAGAGCATTAGGTACACTGTAAAGACGACTGGGCTAAAATTCCATCAAAACAAAAAAAAACCACCCACTAATGTTTCTAGTTATTACTACTCAACAGCATTATAAGCTTGTAAAATGCTGAATGGTATTAGTTTTTTTTTTACTCTTACATTTATGTATTGTGCTTTGGTTTTGTTACATAAATCATAATACAATCTAATATAATATGATCTTGTTTATCTAAGTTTTTATGTTCTTTGTTCTAAGACCAAATGAGTTTTGTTTGTTTGTTTCCTTGGTAATACATTTATGCTGGTAAATTTGAACATGCCTTCAGGGAATTGAAATAGAAAGTTGAAGGATGACTGATGCAGGCAGAAAAAGCCATAGAACAAAGGCAGCAGGATGGCTGAGCCTAGGGAGGCAGTGTGATGTGTGGAATGGGTGGGGGTTGTGAATTTGTTTGCTATATTACCTAATCCAGCTAGCACAGCATCACACACTAACACCATCTGTCACCATTCAACATTGGGAGTAAGCTGCTGGGGAGTGACGGGTACTGGTGCGGGTTCTGTCACACTGGTCTGGTTAGGAGGCTGAGATACCTTCTGCAGCCTTGGCTTTGTACTGACACTCACACTGCGCCTGTCTTTGATGGTGTGGGGGCAGGGTGCAGGTGGGACGCATAGATCAGATTTTACAAAGCAGATCGCTCTCTGATCGTTCAGTGCTCTGAATGAGGAGCGGGAAAGATGTGGAGGAGGGAGCAGTGACACATGGCTGCCTGCACGCTCTGACTGCGGTTCCCACTCATCACTCCATGGGAACAAGGAGAGGCTTGGAATCAGGACTCTAAGTGAGGATGCTCGGATGCTGACGGATTAGGAAAAAATTCTGACCTTTGAAGCTGTAAGGACTGAAAAACACAGCTGGTCGTATCGCCTTTGGTAAGCTCTGTTCTAGCTCCACCTGTTTGTACTTGCAGTACAGTAGGTTTATGGTCACACTGTAGCAACGTTTCACTGAGCAATTTTTCATTGTTTTGACTTTGCACTTACATCTAAACAAAATTTGACATTCAATAGATTTTAAGTTGGTGGAGCCCTGTTCAGAGCATAATTATATCCAAGGGGACTTTCACTGCTTTATTTGGGTTTCTACAATGAGAACTGAAGTGTCTCCATCAAGATCGACTGAGTTATTTTATTATTTATATTATATATTCATACAAGTACCTTTAGAACTTTCTCAAAACTTACTTTTCTTGTCATTCAAATTAGGCCACAATCTGCAGAGAAGCAGAGGCCTCTTTGCAGATTTCGAGTACATGATGAATGTTAAATGAAAAAATTATAAACAAAAAAACGTACAAAAACCACAGGAAACACTGGGAGCAAAAGCAGAGCAAAAACTCAGGAACCAGGTGTGAGGAAACAGCAGGGTGAAACAGAAAAGTAATGGGAAGAACCAGTGAGGAGTGAGAGCAGGAGTTTACCCTGTGTTTAAATACTGAGTGAATGCTGGAACAATAAAATGGGGCTGATTGACTAACGGGTTGAAGGTGTGAGGGGAAAGAGCAGAAGGCAGACTGAAGAGAAAGAGAATGGCAGCAGGGGGCGAGGGAGAGTAAGCAAACAGGGGAACCAGGAAAATGAATCTAACTGCAACAAAGAATACCTAAACACACGGAATAAATAAACATAATTAAAGCAGAATAGCTAAAAAGGACTGAACAAAAGTTAAACAGAAACACGGCTGGTGCAATCAAAGAATGAGACTAAAAGAGGAGACTAAAGCAAACACAGAACAACAACCAAAACCACCCAGGACCTGACATGAACAACAATTTAGTCCATCTTAGTTCATATATTAAAGTATTTATGCCTGTCTAATGCTAAGGTGTTTCTATTGCCGAGAAAGCGTTAAACATTAAATAAATTCCAGAAAATACAAAGAACTCACATTATTTTTGGTCTATAAAGAAAAAACCAACACCATCTTCAACTGGCAGTCAAAATAAAAGAATAAAATAAAATTTCAATAACAAAAGGTTTGAAACTACCCATCCATCCATCTATTGTCTATACTCAGTTATCCAGGGTCGCGGGGAATCTGGTGCCTGTCTCCAACAGCATTGGGTGAGAGGCAAATAGCAATGTCTGTTACAGTTGACTGCAACACTGGCTACAAAATCATAATCTAACTAATTTAGCATGCTATTTGTGTCGCATCATAAAAAGCAAACTGGCTAAAAATGATGAAATTCTGAGAAAAAATGTTTGAAAACGAGTGCTATATATAGCAGTTTTTGATTTTTTGGCTAAATTCAGAATTAAAATCAAAATAACAATACATGACTGTCAAAACTTAATGAGCTAAAATGCTAATGATAGCTAAAATGCTATCAGCATGTGGAGTGTCACCATCCTGTTGACTTACATAGATTCACTCCATTTAGTATGTTAAACCTAATTATTATTTCAAAATAAGGCTAAAATGCTCATTTTAGATATATGCTAATGTTAGCATGACGGCTATGACTAGCATGTAGAGCGGCTAGCATGTTGACACTACCAGTAGAATGTGCGTTATCACAGTTTTGTTGACAATGGACTTACTTCTTTTAAAAAGTAAATATCATGCTTTTATATTAAACTAAGCTAACTTGCTAATATTAGCTTAAATGCTACCATTAGTCTGTGGGCTATGACTAGCATGTTGTTCCACTAGCATCTTGACACTACCATAAGATGCTATCACACGCATGGATCCTTCGTCCTAATCCAACATCCCAATGTACTCTTCTCTCATCTTTAAACATAGTATAGGTAAGGAAGTATGATGCTTTTATTTTGAAATTGTCTGTGAGCGTCATTTTAAAAGGCCAGACCAATCCCATCTGTAACACTGCTTGAGTCATACCTGTCATATTTAGTACAAAGCTGCAGTTACCTGCTGTGTAAAACATGAAGGCTTTTATTGTGTAGGGTATATTGAGCTCTTGTTTTGAAAGTCCACTGTGGTTGTAAGTTTAGGCTGGTCAGGTCTCATCACTGAAGTCAACCAAGTCCCTTAGCAGAGCGGCCATGTTGCTTCGAGGCCCCTTCTGCTCCCCAGCTGGAGCCCTCATAGATCAAAGCTGTGGCTGCCCCACTAAGTGTGTTGTTGCTATGGTAACTAATGTCCCTCTACCAACTGACACTGTCAGTGACACTCACTTTGGTGCAGAGAAAGTTCTAGATGTCTGAGGCAGGCAGCCTGGCAGAAAAAAAAATTTCCAGAACAGCTCCTTCCCGTTCGGGAACCGTAAGAGGTATCGGAAAAATTCTCGAAGCATGAGGGAGGGCCGTCTTTCATCTTCGTTAGTACTGCGACTCACATCTGTACCTCGTTCACAGTGAAAGCAGGGACGAGCGAAAGAATGTGTGGGAAAGGTGGTGAGATCATAAAGCTGGGAGGTAGATAAATGGCCCAAGCCAGCCAATTGGACTGAAAAAAACCTTTCCGAACAGCTCCTTCCCGTTCGGGAACCGTAAGAGGTATCGGAACAATTCTCGAAGCATGAACGAGGGCCGTCTTTCGCCTTCGCCTGGTCCCGCGATTCACATATGTACGTCATTCACAGTGAAAGCAGGGACGAGCGAAAGAATGTGTGGGAAAGGCGGTGAGATAATGAAAATGGCAGCAAAATGAATGGCCGAGCGTCCCCCCTTGTCCTTCGACGACATTTTACTCTGAAGCACTTGACAGAAAACCGTGAGCCCGAGAGGAAATTCGAAAACATTTTTTGAAAGCCAACGAGCGGTTCGATATCATGACTGTAAATCATGTCTTTGAGCGATATTTGTAGGCACTGTCAGGCCTATTGAAAAATAATCTGGGCTCTGAAATCCCCTTGCTCCCACACTCTAACGGAGCGGCAGTTCATTGCAGTTACACTCAAAAATCAGGATTTTTCCTAAAACTTTGGGTCGCTTAGAGGCGTGTTGTGGAAAAACCGTCAGAGGTATCAAATGGTATGAATTAGTTTCATTCACTGCTGTATTTCAGAAAAACAAACAAACAAAAAAAACAAACAAAAAAAAAAACGAAATAAAAACTTGTGTAACAAATACGGTCCTATGCCAATTTCATAAGTGGTTTTTAATTAAGCAGTCCACTATACTTACCATATGTATACAAAGTGCTTTGTTCAGTACTGTCTTCACTTCTGAACACAGCACAAACTGAATGGCGTTTGTAGGCGAAACCATGATGATACAGTAAATCCTCAAAAACAGTGTTGTTTTAGGACGTCTTCAGGAACTCGCTCCATTGACTTTGTATGGGGCAGTTTTTCGCTAATTACGTCGCCATGGTAACTCGAAACGAAAAGTTGAGTAATAGCACACATCTGCAGAACGAGCCGGAAGTTGTTTTATATATATATATATATATATATATATATATATATATATATATATATATATATATATATATATATATATATATATATATATATATATATATATATATTGTGGGGGGTGCACACTACGGTTCGAGAAAGCAGTTTCGAGGTGGAGAGTAATAGGTGCTTCCATGCATTGCATGGGAGGCCCAACAAAGAGTTATTATAAGAGTTATTATAACTATAACATCATTGCCCATTATGAAATCTGCTGTACTACCCCCCACCCATAGAGTTTGTATGTAATCATATTGTTTTCAGAAAAATAAATCATCAAATGAATATATGTGAGTAAATAATGAAAATCATCAAATAAGATGAGTTTAAAGGAATGGTGGTTCAGTTATTAGCATTGTTGCCTTGCAGCAAGGAGGTTGTGCGTTTGAATCCTGGCCTGGGGGTTTGTGCATGGAGTTTACATGATCTACCAGTGCATACATGGACGGTGTCCTCCCACAGTCCAAAACGATTTCTGTTGGGTTAATCAGTCTCTTTATCCTCCTTAGACTCAGAGTGTATATGTGCATTGGTTGTTTGTGCTCTGTGTTCCACTGTGATGAACTGGCGACCTATCTCAGATGTGCTCTGCCCCCGACAAGTGCATGTAGATAGTGGATAAATGGGTTTTAAGCACATTAATGACCAATGACTTGCATTTACAAGATGAATTTGGGGATTAAGCTATTGTTGGTTTTCTATTGCAAATTAATATCTGACCCATGTTGCTGACGGCTGATCTTAGCTGACTTCACACTGACTCACTATTGGGTTTTAAAACCAAAGCTTTAAAACAGATTTGTTTTCACTAAATGTATTATAAACATTTCTTGGCTTCCTGTTAAAATAAGATGGCAAAGATAAAGAACCAAGAAAAAAATAATTTTGTTTCTGTAATTACTTTATTAAAAAAATACAGTATTGGGGATTTTGGACTTTAGTTACATAAACTAAACATCTAAGCACTGCTGTCAACCAGCTGCTGGAAGTAAAAACATTTTTCTTAATATGAGCTGTTTGAGGTGATTGATTACTGTTTTTCAGATCAATTATTCTAGAATAATTTTATTTTTTTTTTTATGCGCTGCAACGGTTACAGCGTCATGTTACAGCATTATAAAGACCTCTTCACATCGTAGGGAATGAAATTTGTCTCCCTCCTACAGCGTTGCCGAGGATTAGTGTCACTGTCGAGCCACCGTAGCGATGGGAAAAAACATGTCCAAGCGGCTTAAGTGGATATCAGCTACAGAAGCAGAAATGGAGGAGCGTTCTTTCCCTAACCAGTATCCTGACTGGGAGCAAGGACTGGTTGCCTCAAGCGCTGGAGCTGAACTGGATTCTGACGAGCTGCTGGATGCTGAAGGAAATGTGAGAAAATAAAGGATTTGATGTTGTTTTAATGGTCTAGCGGTAGCTACAGTTAGCTTAGCTTTGGGTTTACCAACTCATGATCATCTGTCCTTGTTTGTTACCATCTTTAAAACTGTTGCTGAGTACACAATGCAATAATCTGATAGACAACATTGTATTATTATTATTATTATTATTATTATTATTATTATTATTATTATTATTGTTATTATTATTGTTATTGTTTTTACTTTTTAATAGTTCTTTAATCCCCCTTATTTTCAGCTTTAGATCCCATAATCAATTTCATTAAACCGATAAACTTTATTCATTTAATTTTTAATGCATGTTGTGCTGTGTTAATTCTTTACAGCTGAAGTCTTGAGATCAGATCCGCTATTTGAATGGCATCCATTCTTAATTAACAGGGAGGATTATGATCTCTCCTGACTACCTAATCTAACACTCGACGTCAGGCTGGTCTGAGGACAACTGCTAAACTCCCCAAGACTCTAGAGTCCAATGATGGACAGCTTCACACCACTGCAGCAGTGCTTTGCCTTGCTGTAAGTGATGTGAATGCAGTCTGCATGCCTTGGTGCTGGAGTTTATACCTGTGGCTCCAGCAGTCATTGGAACACTACTAGTACTGAATGTTTGGGATGGAGGACTGACTGCTATATTTTGGTATTTGTCCCTTCCCTGCTTCATTTCTGTTTTTACATGTTGTATTTCTACAACCAACCTCCAATCTCTGACTGTTTTGTCTTCATAGGGGTTCGTTAATGTGTTAAATGTTAGCGTCAGTTAATTGATTACTGTGGAACTGTGGATTTTTTTTGGTGAAATTAAAAAAGCGAAAATAATAACTAATATAAACTACTTCCAACTTTGATGGTAACTGAACTTTGCTTGGCTTAGAAAAGGAGGTAATTATATCCGATCAAATCTCCTCTTGTATAGGTAAATCAAACTGTCTTGCTGGACACAATCTTTAACAACCTGGCCTTGTCACTTGCACAAATGACAAAAAGGACAACAATATATATTCATGGGAAACTTGGCTTTACATAATAAAGAAAAATTCTCAAACTGCAACTAACAGTAATAAAACTTGTTTTAAAGGAACTGTGCAACCAGTAGCATATTATAAAAATCAAGTGATTACCAGTTATTCATTAATGTAAAAGAACATTAAGGTGACTGTGGCGATGGTGGTAGGAGTTCGTCCAGTAATCAGTGGGTTGCCAGATTAAGCCCCGCTCCGTCTTTCTCCGTCTTTGTGTCCTTGAGCAAGACACTTAACCCACCTTGCCTGCTGGTGGTGGTCAGAGGGCCCAGTGGTGCTGGTGCATGGCAGCCTTGCCTCTGTCAAACTGCCCAGGGTAGCTGTGGCTATAATCCACTAGCTTGCCACTGTGTGAGTGTGAGTGTGTGCGTGAATGACTGAATGTATTGTAAAGCGCTTTGGAGTCCTCTGGACTTGATAAAGCGCTATACAAGTATAGGCCATTTACCAACATTTCAATTTTGCATTCACAACATTGCTGTTATAATGGCATTCTCTTGGCCTCAGATGATGGGCTTGCGTCTGTTCTGGTTTTGCTTGATCTCAGTGCTGCTTTTGATCCAGTGGATCACAATATTCTCTTAGGAAGGCTTGAACATGTGGGTATCAAAGGAACAGCACTAGGCTGGTTTAAATCTTATCTGCCAGACAGATTCCTTTTGTTTTTATGTAATATTTTTATTGTTTGAGGTGGTGCACTCCCCAGTTTTGTTTAATTTTGTTCAACTGTGTTATTTTTCTCAACTAAAATCAGTAGTTGTCCATAAAAGAAAGTCCCAGGAAGGCAGTATGGACAAAATCACGTGGACCTTTTATTTCCATCCTTATCTATGATCTTGAACAGCTTAAGCTGTAATTAATGAATGTGATGGAAATCTGTCTTCCTCCAAAAAAAAAAATAATTTGAAAAACACAGGTTGTGGCCGTTGTTTGACTTTTGACTGAAATGATACATTGAGAATTACTGTACTTGATAACTAGCCATATTTATATTTTTCTGCTCAGGTTAATGCAGCATTTCTAAAGAAAGTCCAGAGTAAGATCAAGGATCTCCTCCAGCAGATGGAAGAAGGCCTGAAGACCGCCGACCCCCATGACTTCACCACTTATACTGGCTGGACAGGTCTGTCCCAGATGGGGGCTTCTTCTGCCAGAGAGTCTCCGTAGTGCGAACCAGTTAGGCATCAGTCATGGAAAAATCCCTGTCAGCTAACCTCCATGCCGACTGCAGTATGCGATTTAATATTGGGAAAATATGACTCAATCATTATAATAATAACAGCAGTAACAATAATAATGAATTTTATTTTATGCGCTAAACTTCTCTTCATGCTGAAGACCACGGCTCACCTTGTGGTAGTGGACCTGTGGGGTTTAGAAGGTCCATTTCCAATTGATCACAAAGCTTTCTTCTTCATCATCATCTTTCTTTTGTGGCATAAAATCACAATACGGAGATAAATTAAATGACACACTAATACTTTGTACCCAGTTTATTTTTGGCGGAAAAAGCCATCACATTATGTATGGCCAGATTTGTTTTAGAGTTCCAGGAAAACAGTCACTCAAGTTAACACAAGGTTTGCGACTCAGAGAGGCTGTAAAATAGAACCCAGCAGGAGAATTGCTTTTCAAACTCAGCTGATGAGAAATGAGACTTTTAATGAACTATGAAAGACTTACACAAAAACATAGTAGAACAAACTGTTAAACCACAGTGGTTGAATGTCACATTAAGATTTTCCATAACACAAAACACAATCAATTTGCCTTAAAATTATTTTTAAAAATTTTATATACCAGATTTTGTAAATGATGCAGTGTGTATGTATGCTTCCTAAAGCAAAACATTACTTTATCACCATAGAAGTGTGAACTCTGAAGTCTGTTAAACAACCATCATCTTGAGACTGACTGTGTATTATTCTGTGCTTAATAGAGCCTTTCTAGCAAAATCAAAGCCTCCATTAAGCAACTTGTCTGTTTTTTAGAATTTATTTATGCATGCTCATAATAAAGTGAATTGAGCCTCTGCATATATCTGCTTGTCAAACTTCATTTATCTACATGTCTGATAGTAGCTGATCTGCAGTAGATGGAGCAGATTGCATCACTAACATCTCTCAACTGAGCTTATTTTTAAGCTTATTAAATAAAGCTTATTTTTTACAATATTGGTTGTTAAAGCCCCTTCATTTTTTAAAAATAGGTGTCACAAGCTTTTCTGGTTATTTTAAGCCATATACTTAGATTTAGAAGCGTTGTCGCTTCAACAAGTAGCTTTCTGTGCAGGGAGCTGTATTAGCCAGGAACTCCCCACTCGCTCCAGTGAATGAAATATGTAAGGCCTCAAAGAATCCACCTGGTCCATGCTTGTCTTACAGAGAAAGAAGGGTTCGTTTTGAGAAGTCTTCAGTTTGGCATGCCCGTGGTGTGATGTAATCGGCTTTGAAAGATGCAGCCACTGGATTGAGACAGTTTCGATTATGGCAGTTATTTGCTTGTTTCACCATTTTAGATGAGGATAATGGATTTAGTTGAAAATTTGCCCTCGATATATCCTCAGGCTACATTCAGGTTTCAAACTAAGCACTTGGGGAATGTATTCCAATTTACAACTGCCATCAATCTGAACTGAGTTTAATAGAAAATCTAGAGACAGTGACCTTTTTTTCATTCCATTTATTTTAATAAATGATGAATTATCACACTTTGTAGTGTGTTATCTGTAGAAAATGTCCTCCTTTCACTGCAGGCATTGCCTTACTGTACCTCCAGCTGCACCGCGTCTCCTGTGAGGCTTCCCACCTGCAGAGGGCGCTGGATTATGTGAAGAGGGCCATGAGGATTTTGAACGGTCGCAAAGTGACTTTTCTGTGTGGGGATGCAGGACCTCTTGCTGTTGGTGCTGTGGTCCACCACAAACTGAACAACAGTACAGAGAGTAAAGGCTGTGTGTCCAGGTGAGTGCTCATCATGCTGGGACTAAAACAAGCTGCTTAGTTCATCCAGGCCTCGGCTTGTCTCTATTACACAACAAAAGGAATTACATTTTTTTTCCTTTATTTTCTGGAAAAACCACAAAACACTGAGAACAGCTGCAGTGGACAGTCCTTACATTTCTGACACTAGGTTTCACTTCACCACAAAACTGGCCCTTGTGCATGATAACGCCTGTTGTTTCATAATGAAGCAGGTCATCAAGGTAAAATAAAGACCAGCCCACACTCTGGACTTTCTTTGCTTTCATAGAAAAGCGAACAAGTGATCAGAGACTAAAGCAAAACATGGAGAAACTGGAGCTTATGTGAATGATGCTTTGTTTTCAGTAATGAGAACTTCAGTTGTTTGTGGTTGTGAAGCAGACTGGGCCATCAAACTGTAGACTATTGTTATGTGATGATATCATAGCTGGAAAAACAAAATCTCTGACATAGATTAGGATGACAAGCTCTTGGCATCTGGTGGAAACCTGAAGTAGAGCAATAATCAGGTTTGATCAGCAATAATCAGTAAACGTATGGTGGGTGTTGAAATAGACTAAAACTATGTTCTTGAGAAGAATTGCCTGTTGTTTTAAAGCACAGCAGTCATTTGAAATTCTATCAAATTCTATTTTTAAAGGTGACAGCCAAAAAACAGGATCAGTTTGGCTTTGACACACATAACGCACTGATATATAATCAGGTTTAATCAGTTTAGAAGAATTTTTAGTGTTCATATTAGGAGAGCACAATATATTGTGAATTTATCATGACCACACCATCACTGTATATTCCTCAGGGAATAGACCAAGAAGAAACCATGTCAAGCTGAAAATTAATTTTTTTTTTAATCTTAATTATTCTTTTACTCCTTATCAGACCCTTTATTTATTTTTAGCCTTCCTTGTAAGTCCAAGCAAGCCAAAAGTTTTATTTAATTGTTAATTGATGTGGACTTGTTAAGAGCAAACAAAATGCGAGTCTCTGCTTTAGTTTTTGTCAGTTAATTTCTATCTTCTGCTAGTTTTCACATAGAAATAAATGGGAACGTCGCTGTTTTAAAGCAGAAAAAGATAAAACATTCATATGAACTTTTACATCAGGCCTTTTCAAATGGTGGCCCGCAAGCCACATGTGGCCCAGAACCCATTTCCAAGTGGCCCAGACCATGGTTTTGCTAGAAACACAAAACCAAACACAAAAAAATAAAAATTCTTGAAAAATGAAATATTCATAGTGTAAGTATAAGTGTTCTGTACTGGTGCAGAGCTATCAAATAAATTTGTAATTCAGTACATTTATGTCTGTGTTTAAAAAAAGAAACATTTTAAATCAATTCAGCACTGTTTTTCTGTATCAGATCAGTATCGGATGATGCTAAACCTCAGATATCGGTATCGGAAGTGAAAAAAGTGGATCAGTGCATCCTAGATGAAACCCTGCTTTGACTGACGAATACTTTACTTTTTTGTCATCATATCTGAATGCAAAACCACTGTGCTTAATTTTCAGTGAGTGGATAGTGGTGTTTAACTTTTAGATGCATTTTATTTGTGACAGACAGGCCAAAGACAATGTCTGGCCCAGAGCTCTTCTTGGTTAGAAAATCTGGCCCATGTTAAAATGTAATTGAGTAGTCCTGCTTTACACCTTCCCTCTTATCTGTTATCTTAAATATGTTTCACAAAATATTCTGATTATTTGTCATGTTCCTATGTTAAGCAAATAGGACAACAGTAAATTGATTCTGAATGTGAAAGAAAATATTTTTTTTGTCATTTAAATGCTATCTAGAAAATAGTTTGCACATGTAATTATCAGGCTGTGGATTAATGTTGTGAGGAACAGAGTTGTTCTAAATGCTATTTGGTAATAACTCCTCCTTCTTTGTCAGGTTATTTGTGCTTTTTGGATGTTATACATTGTTCAGGTCATCTCTGTTTTTTTGTTTTTTTTGGGGGTTTTTTTATGAAGAGCGTTTGATTTTCTTAGGTTAGCTTAAAATAAAGCAAACTTGCCTAATAATGCTACTGTAGCTGCTTTTTAACTCTATAGTGTAGTACCATTTTTAGTTTATAAGTCTAAAATCTCAGCTAGATCATTTATGTTAAACCCATCCAGTAGTCTGTGTGCTGTAGCTGCATGTTTTGCTGGTACTGTTCAGCAGCAGGTAAATCTTATCTGTCTTTGACAGTTGCACTGAAAACACATTTAACATATCTGTCCACACATGGATACTCTGGAAGTCTATTTTTAGTGAACCAGTACAATAGCTAAACCTTCAAACGCTTCTAAATCTCCATAGAGACAGAAAACAATGTCAACTCTAACTTCCACATAACCACGTTTTCTTTTTAATACAGTTTTGCTACATATTTGACATTAATTTTAGAATACCAACAGTAACCTTACATACTTCTAATATTATGTCAAAAATGTTTTGAACTACTTTGAATTAACTAATTGAGCTTACTGTACTGTTTGATAACTAGGATCAGTTAGAATGCATGGTTGAATTGTTTTTTGTAAAGTGTCTCGAGGCAACATTTTGTTGTGAATTAGTGGTATATAAATAAACTGAACTGAACTGAATTGAATTCAACCAACTAATTGGTTAGGGTGCCAAACCATAATCCTGCCTTGGGCATCAAAATGGCAAAAGCTGGTTCTAATTTCACAAAATCTTAGTTCAAATGTAAAATTTTGAATATCTTCTTGTAGTGTTTTATGTTTAATGAAGGTATTTAAAAAAAAAAAAAAAAAAAAAAAAAAAAAAAAAAAAAAAAATAGATTTGTCCTAAATCATATGTTTAGCCCTAATCAAAGTGTTTGGGTCTCCTTCAGGCTCCTCCAGCTGCAGCGCTCAGTCGTAAGTCCAGACAGCGAGATGCCTGATGAACTGCTGTATGGTCGGACTGGATACCTGTTTGCTCTGCTCTATGTTAATAAAGAAATTGGAGCTGATACTGTGGATGAGGCAATAATTATCAAGGTGAGGCCCACTCATTATTGATATGGTCAGTAACTTAACATAAACTGTTAAGCATGGTGGTGGAGGTGATGATTTGGACTTAACTTGCAGCCACACAACTGTGTTTCATGAGTAATGAGAGTCTGTTGTTTTTTTTTTTTGTTTTTTTTTTTTTTTTGTACATTTAAGATTACATGAAAAATACACTGCATAGGCATGGACTGGTATGAAACTCTGATGGTATGATAACCTTAGGTAAAAATATCATGGTACTGTGTTTACAGCTCTAAAATGTGTAATTTTGCATTTTCTTTATCATGCATTGATGTGAATGCATAGGCTATTTGCTTCTTAAATGTTTGCTGAATTGTGGGCTGAGCTTCACCCTTTGGCATGACCTGTTGCTGCTAGAGCCACCTCTGTTCTAAAGGAAACAATTAGGACATACGTGAATTTAACCACAACCTCTCCATAACCTCAACATAATCTCTATAGTCATAGTCAACTTTAATTGTCTTTGGTAGTTGTTTTTAGATCACAGGTGTGGAGCTGAAATTTCATTCCTCTCTGCATGTTTATACGCAGCATTTTTGGCACATAACATAATTAAGCTATACTGCTAAAGTTTACATCTAATAGGATAACCGTGTTTCCACTCCTTTAATAGCTAAGACAAATCCAGTTTATACTGCACAACAACAGCCATCTTTTTGTTGATGTAATGTATCACATTGGGAGTTTTTATTGTGTTTGATGTAAAGAAGATTATTATTTGTTTATCAACGCGGCGGATGCGCACGCAACCTGACTGCAGACAGAGCTGGTCAGTCTTTAAACTGTCACCGGTTGCCATGATTACCTGCCCTAAAAATTATAAACTTTGCCTTCAGTTTAGCAAATGGTGATGGCTGGTGTGCCTGTAGATGCCTTATCATGTTCGATGTATTGCTCTCTGTCTTCTTACTATAGATGAAGTATTCCTATGTAGCTGACTTAATACTTTTAGATTGGGGGGGCAGTCACCTCCTTCAGCCATCATAGAAGTTGCAGAACTAGTAGCTATGCAGATGTGCAGAGGAGGGGTCTTGATACTCCAGCTGCACATGACCGATAGGATTTGACCTCCACTTTATCTCTGACCAGACATTTAAAAAAAAAAAAAGAAAAGCTAAAACTGCAGGAACAGTATGACTGAAAATTTTTGTGGTTTTGAAACCGTGACTTTTTCATATTATGGTAAACCTTGAAACCGGTAACTAGCCCATACCTAACACTGCCAAAACAAATAGCAGGAAGCAGCTAAACAAGAAAAACAGAGCCTTCTATGGGTTTTTACAGTACCTATTCAAAATTAACCTGACCCAGGAGAAGGTTTTTGTGTTGTGCAATACATGCTGCCTTGTTATGAGACTCCTGTTGGCCAATCTTGACCAAACTAAATTACGAAACAAGCACCTATCTAGACTCCCGGGAGTGTGCTTATTGCTTTGGAGTTGATGATGCCATCATACACCTACATCAACAACTCACTGTCATCTGAACAAAGCAGCCAACACTGTGAGGAACAACTTCTTTGATTTCTCCAGTGCATTTAACACAATTCAGTCTGATCTGCTGTTTGAGAAGCTCCAGAAGACACAGGTGGAGGCCTCAGCACCTCACCTGGATCAATGACTACCTCACAAGCAGAACGCAGTTTGTGGGACTGAAGAGTGGTGTGTTTACCCAGGTGGTCAGGAGACTGTAGTCTCACCATTCCTTTTCACTCTGCACAGCTCATAGTCCTGTCATCTACAGAAACTTTTTAAGATGACTGGTTGTTGGGTGTATCAGAGTGTGGAGAGTTTTGGAGTCCTCTGGACAAGACAAAGCGGTGGGCTGATGTAAGTTGTGAGACGGAGAACCTTCAGTATTGACCATTAAATGTCAGCAGGACTAAAAAAAATTTGGCTTTGTCATTTTTCAGTTTTCTTGTTATAATTCAGCACATCAATAAATTATAAATATAAAAAAGCTTTGTGAAGATTATGTCTTTGTTCTTTTGGAGGCAATACAAGCATGAACAGTTTCTTATGATAATTTCCATGGAGATATTAAGAATTTTGTGTGATTTCATCAAGAGGACTAATAATTTTCACCTTAGCTCCTTGGTGTTCACCAGGAGCCTCGTATATAAATGCACAACCATTACTGTGCAATATTTCACGCACAAGTCGGCATGTATAAAAATGAACACTGCGTGAAAGTTTGCGTAAATATACACAAGCTTTTTCGCTGTGTAAATGGGCTGCAGCCACACAAACTTTTTCAGCTGACAATAACAAACAACAAAGGACCAAAACTCACCTAAATACACTGAGATCTGACTCCATTCAATGTTATTTAACCCAATGTTTTTTCATGATTTTAATATTTCATTGTTTAAACCTAAATGATAAAACTGAACCACATTTAACATCATACAGGTAACATGCACCAAAAAAAATGATGGGAAAACATCGTTTAGATGTAAATAAATTTCCTTTGTTTTTGTCTCATATAGGTGTAAATACAGATTGGTCTGTGTGCCGCTTCTCATGAAATGCATGTAATTTATCTGAGGAGACTTTTCATCCTCACTGAAACAGAAAACGGAATTGGATCAGCAGATTAACTCCAAGCATTCTTAAGGTGGACAAGGAGGAGTCCAGGAGACATCCTAATCATATACCCAAGCCACCTCGACTGGCTCCTCTCGACGTGTAGAAGCAGCGGCTCTACTCTTGAGTCCCTCCCGGATGACTGAGCTTCTCACCCTATCTCTAAGGGACCCCAGACACCCTGCAGAGGAAACTCATTTCAGTCGCTTGTATCCGTGATGTCGTTCTTTCGGTCACGACCCAAAGCTCATGACCATAGATGAGGGTAGGAACATAGATCGACCAGTAAATCTAGAGCTTTGCTTTTTGATTCAGCTCTCTCTTCACTGCGATAGACCGGTACAGCGCCTGCATCACTGCTGACGCAGCACTAATCCGTCTATCGATTTCCTGCTCCGTTTTTCCCTCATTCGTGAACAAGACCCCAAGATAATTGAACTCCACTTGAGGCAGGACCTCCGCCCTGACCCGGAGAAGGCACTTTACCCTTTTCCGGCTCAAGACCATGGCCTCGGATTTGGAAGCACTGATCCTCATCCCACCCACTTCACACTCGGCTGTGAACTGCTCCAGTGAGAGTTGTAGATCATGAGCTGATGAAGCCAACAGGACCACATCATCCGTAAAGAGCAGAGACACAATCCTAAGGCCACCAAAACAGATCCCCTCAACACCATGGCTGCGCCTAGAAATTTCTCTCACCGGAAACGAGTCCAACTTACTGTCAGCAATGCGGACCAAGCTCTGACACCGGTCATACAGGGACCTAACAGCCCGTATCAAAGGACCTGGTACCCCATACTCCCGGAGTACCCTCCACAGGATTCCCAGAGGGACACGGTCGAATGCCTTCTCCAAGTCCACAAAGGACATGTAGACTGGTTGGGTGAGCTCCCATGCACCGTCCAGGACCCTGCTGAGGGTGTAGAGCTGGTCTAGCGTTCCACAGCCAGGACAAAAACCACACTGCTCTTCCTGAATTCAAGGTTCGACTATCCAACGGACCCTCCTCTCCAGAACTCCTGAATAGACCTTACCAGGGAGGCTTAAGAGAGTAATTCCCCTGTAGTTGGAACACACTCTGCCCTTTTTGAATAGGGGTACCACCACCCCAGTCTGCCAATCCAGTGGAACTGCACCCGATGTCCACACGATACTGCAGAGTTGTGTTAACCAACACAACCCCACAACACCCAGAGCATTAAGGAACTCCGGGCGAATCCCATGCACCCCTGGAGCCATCCCCACTGTAAACATTGGTGGTGCACCGCTTCCCCCCCTGAGACGCTGAATGGTGGACCAGAATCGCCTCAAAGCCGTATGGAAGTCGTTTTCCATGGCCTCTCCGAACTCCTCCCATGTCTGAGTTTTTGCCTCAGCAACCACCCGAGCTACATGCCGCTTGGACTGCCGGTACCGATCAGCTGCTTCCAGAGTCCCACAGGCCAAATAGACCGGATAAGACTCTTTCTTCAGCCTGACAACATCCCTCACCGCTGGTGTCCACCAGCAGGTTTGAGGATTGCCGCCACAACAGGCACCGATAACCTTGCAACCACAGTTCCAGTAAGCCGCCTCGGCAATGGATGCGCTGAACATGGCCCACTCGGACTCAGTGTCCCCCATGTCCCCCAGAACATGTTTGAAGTTCTTTCGGAGGTGGGAATTAAAGCTCCATCTCACGGAAGACTCTGCCAGGTGTTCCCAGCAGACCCTCAAAATACGTTTGGGTCTACCAGGTCTGACCGGCATCCTTGGGGACAGAAATGCGTAAAAGTGAATGAACTGTACGAGTTTATGCTCAAATCCCACTATGGCTGAGGGTTGGAGGTCCAGTCTGGTATGGAATAAGTCTTGGCTTGTCTTTTTTGCTCCCCTGTGTGGACGACCATTGGAGCCAACTCACCACCAGGTAGTGGTCAGTGGTAAGCTCCGCTCCCCCCTTCACCCGAGTGTCCAAGACATGTGGCTGCAGATCAGATGACACAAGAACCAAGTCGATCATCGAACTGCGATCTAGGGTGTCCTGGCGCCAAGACCACATATGGACACCCTTATGCTTGAACATGGTGTTCGTTATGGACGACCCATGATGAGCACAGAAGTCCAATAACAAAACTGCACTCAGGTTCAAACCGAGAGGGCCATTTCTCCCAACCACACCCCATCCAGGTCTCACTGTCATTATCCATGTGAGCCTTGAAGTCCCACAGCAGAGTGGGGGATGCTTTCCAGCACCCCCTCCAAGGACTCCACAAAGGGTGGGTAATCCAAACTGCTATTTGGCGCATAAGCACAAACAACAGTCAGAACCTGTCCCTTCACTGGTAGGCGGCGGGAGACTACCCTCTCGTTCACTGGGGTGAACCCCAATGTACAGGCACAAAGATGGGGGGCAAAAACACTGTTTCCAAAGTTTATACTCATCATAAGGGGTCTTTTGGGCTGCGCTTTGTCTGATCCCTCACCTCGGACCTGTTTGCCTTGGGTGACCCTACCAGGGGCATAAAGCCCCTGACAACATAGCTCCTAGGATCATTAAGACACTCAAACCCCTCCACCACGGTAAAGCGGCAGCCCAAGGAGGGGGGATGTTTTAATCTGAGAAAGAAATTCTTCATTTGGTTGTGAAATTAAGTTAAGCATTTGCCCTAATAAAGTCCTTACATTTCCCTGGCAGGGTTTTAGCTTCAGTCTGTGTTAAATGTTTAAAGACCTGTTGGGATATATTTGGCCCAATACTTTGTCTATTCTCCCCTAACCCTAGGTTGTAACGGCCATTGTGGAATCAGGAAAGAACATGTCAGCAGAGGAAAAGAAGATGGATCGCTGCCCACTCCTCTATGAATGGCACAAGAAGCAGTACATTGGTGCTGCCCATGGTCTCACTGGCATCTTATACATGCTAATGCAGGTAGGAAAAATAAAAACTGTAGGCAACAAAGATGTCTAAATACCAGCAGAAATGCTATTTAAATTGTGTAAAACTGCAAATGGGATGGAAAGACTTATTGTGTTTGTTAGGAGTAGGGATGGTTCTAGAGTCTTAACAGATGCTGGGAGGAAGGATCTCCTATAAACTCACCTTTGTGCATTAAGGATGCAGCAGTCTGTCACTGAA
This sequence comes from Anableps anableps, assembly GCA_014839685.1. Lineage (NCBI taxonomy): Eukaryota > Metazoa > Chordata > Actinopteri > Cyprinodontiformes > Anablepidae > Anableps > Anableps anableps. The sequence continues at coordinate 32,360,053 of CM026082.1, forward strand.
GCAGCTCTCCAGTTCAGCAACAGCTTCATGCATGGGTTGGGAGACATTGTCCATCATTGCTTTTATTTTAGCCAGAGTCCTTCTGTCTCCCACTACCTGCACTGGGTTGAGGGGGCGTCCCTAGGACAGAGCTGACCTTTCTGATGAGGTGATCTAACTGCTACTGTTGACAGTATCACAGAGTGCATCATGAACTCCATTAACTTCTGTGTGGCCGACACTGCCCATCAGGAAGGTACGGTGTTTCTCGAGCAACAAACCCTGGAACCTTTTAATGAATTTTAATGGAGTTCTACAAAAAAGTTCTGAAAAATTGCAGTGCATCTGTATTCACATCCAACAAGTCAATGCTTTGTAGAACCAGCTTCTCCTGCATTTGATGGTGCAAGTCTTTTGGGCTATGTCTGTATTAGCTTTGCGCATCTAGGAACTGAAACCTTTGCTCATTTGTCTTTGCAAATTAATTCAAACCATGTCTAGGTTTATACAATAACAAACAGGTCTTTAATTTATTTTCGGATAGGTAAATAGTATTTAATTCTAAAACATGATGAGAATGTTTTATCTTGGAGAACACACACCCATATATACTTCCCCAAATACTGCGCCTTCAGGAAGCTCCAACTTTCTCAATGTCCTGTCGCCATGGAGACTTACTGGTCCGAGGCACCTGAAGTTCCCCTTTTTGTGATTTAACAATCTACTGTTCATTTTCATTAAAAATTCACACACAACAAAACAGCTGAACACCTACTCATTAACTGCATTGAAATATTATCTTACTGTTAGTTCTTTTAGTTCGGGGTGGGGGTATGTTGAAACTCAGGTATTTCAACAATGGTCAACAGTATCAAATGCTGCGCTGAGGTCCAATAGAACCAACACTGTGGTTCTTCCACAATCTGTATTTGTGTGGATATCATTGAACACTTTGACGAGGGCAGTCTCAGTGCTGCGGTGTGCACAAAATTTAATTTCATTTCATTAACATTTAATTTCCCTTTGGGATAAATAAAGTATTTTTGAACTGAATTGGAAACCGGACTGAAAGACATTAAAACGTGTTGTCATTGTTTAGAATCTATTTAACTGTTGAAACACAGCTTTTTCAGTAATTTTGCTGATGAATGGAAGGTTAGAGATTGGCCTGTAATTCTGCAATATTGATTTGTCCAAATTGTTCTTTTTTAACAGTGGTGTAACTGCTATTTTTAAAGCCTGGGAGAAAATGCCTGATGAGAGGGATGAGTTTACTATTTGAATTAGATCAGATGCAATGACAGGCAGAACTTTGTTAAGGTTGTAGGTAAGATATGAAGACAGACATTGGATGAGCTTAATTGTTTTAAAAAAAAAAATTTCTAAGTTTTCATGGTTGAGTTGGTGAAATTCAGCCATTTTCTCTGCATTTGTTATGTTTAGGCAGAGGATTGTTATTGGATTTGGTATGGATGTGCAGATTAACCTTCTAAATTTTTTAAAATTTCTCTAAAAAAGTTGGCAAATTCATTGTAGGCCCTGGTAGAGTGGGGTTCGGGTGTTACAGTCACAGTCTGACACAGTTTGTCAATCTCTCAACTGTGGCAAACAAGGGACAAGTATTGTTTATGGTTTTGTTCATGATTTCCGTGCAAAAAGTTTCCCTTGCCTGTTTTGGGGGTTGAGTGATAGCTTCACAGCCTTTTTTTAGATTTCATAGTAAATGTGAAATCGAGCTTAATGCAATTTACGTTCAGCCCTTCGACAAAGGCTTCTTTCATTTCTTAAAAGTGGAGAACATATCCACGGAGATTTCTTCCTACCAGACACAATCTTCACTTTACCAGGAGCAATAGAATCAATGATGTCTGAAATTTTAGAACAGAAGGTATCTACCAGCTCATCTACTGGGTTACAGCATGGAGGTGAGGTAGAGGAGGAGATTTGATTTAAAAGTTTCAGTTATGTTGTCTGTAAAAGAACGTTTTGTAATATCTGTTTTACTAAGCAAGTCAGCAGAGATTGTACTTTGAAAAACAACAGAAAAATGATCAGACAGAGCGACATTAATTATAGAGACCTTGAAGATATTTACACCCTTGCTGATAATAAAATCCAAATTGTGTCCTTGATTATGTGTCGGCTGTTTAACACATTGAGTCAAACCAAAGTTTTGAAGTATATCTTTTTTGCTTCTCTATTGGGTTGTCAACATGGATATTACAGTCTCCTACAGTTATAGATAACAGCTCGTTAAAGTCATTGAAAAAATTTGCCACTTATTTTGAGGTTTTGTTGGTGTCAGAGTTCGTTTGTGGCCTTTTACCTCAATTCCCAAATATTCAAAAGAGTAATTTGCCCAGGGAAAGCTTTTTACAGTTTAGTGAATCATAAAAAAATGCTGCAACCCCTCCCCCTTTTATGCTTTCTATTCACACTTAAAAAATTATAATTAAGAGGTGCTGATTCAATTAGTACAGGTGTTTCATTGCTGTCATCCAACGAGGTTTCTGTAAAAAACATGACATCAATAGTATGCTCAGTAATGAAGTCATTAAGTAAAAGTCCTTTTGCTGATGTGATTTGGCAGAGCCAGTTTAAGTGACTTGGGGGTAGATAATTTGTAGTTTGAGGTTGCTTTAGACAGGGGATAAGTCTGAGGTTTGATTTTAGACTGCAGCATTACCTTGCTATTTCTCTATTAGTAATTCTGACAGGGATACTCCTATATCTTTCCACCAGAGGGCCAGATGCTTTCTGGAGGAGGACAGGTGTGGAACTAATGTCCAGACCCCCGTCTCAGACTTTGGATATACAGAGTGGATGTGATTTTTGATGGACCAGAACCCGGTGGTTCTGATGAAGTAAAGCAAACTTTTTGGGTAATCAAGGGAACTTCCCGCCATGCATTGCTATACATGGCAGTCCATTTTCTTGCTGAAGTCATCAGTTCTGATGACAAATTTTCTGAGCTTTTCTGTGTTTCAGTACTCTCCTGGCCCTGAGAGGATAGGTCCTCTGATAAGTATTCTTGGCTCCCAGTACGTGTTGATGGGGTGGGGGGTTGGGGTAGAGCCAAGGAGAGTGTGTGGGGCGGCTCCCTCCCCTCTCAGCTCCATTTCCGGCTGAAGTCCTGGGAGATGGCTGCTTATCCTGCCAAAATCACACCTTGCAATACAGGTGGTATGCATAGAATGATATGCAATGTTAGTTTTGAGCCCAACAAAGCGTGTTGCATGAATTTGAACAAGGAACAACATCTTTTGTTTGCTGTGTCCCCTACATGGCTTATGACAAACTGCAAACAGTAGTTCTTATGGTTTTTAGAGAATTTTTTTACTTCTTACAATTTATCTATGTATTCCAAATGTTTGTTATGCATTGTTCAGTGCTTATTTTGGCCAAATAACCATCAAATAATTTAAAATGTAAGAAAGCAACTTTCATTCCAAACAAGTATGTTTGCTTCTCATGCCAAGAAGCCAAATAACAGGGACTATTAAAAAGTGCAGCATGAATCATCAAGCATACCAGCTTTTCACAGTAAATATGTTCCCAGATTTTCACACAATCTTTCCCCTACAAGGCTATAAACCAGTGGGAAAGATTCCTGCTATCAGATCCAAGTGGCTGCCGAGTTAACCTATTGTTCCAGTGACTATAACCCCGCCAGTGTAATGGTCTGTCCAAAGGAGATAAAAATCCACAGATACTAGTTCTCTGAGATGTTTTACTGATTATAATTTTCGGATGTAATAGTAATGAAAGTAATTTTGTATTACAACTTCACTGCATGTAATTGGATTTAAATTGGACCTGATGTCTTCCAGTCTGCTGAAGTGACTTCTGTTTTTGTTTGAAACCCCCTTTAGCGGGGAATGTTCAGGGCTTTTTTGTGACTTTGTAAAATAGACATGTTGAAAATGACAAAACAAATTTGATATTGATTTGCTTTTTTCAGCAAATTACTGCACAAATACTATAGTAAGCAATCTCGCCAAATGGCTGCTTTTCTTGTGTCCCTCCTATATAACCATGGACATGTCTGAGCAGCAGCTTTGATAATGATAATGACCTGTGTGTTTCTCTGCTCAGCCCGGAGCAAAGGTCCACCCAACCATGCTGGCAGAGCTGATTCGGCCAAGCATTGACTACGTCCGCCACAAGCGGTTTCGATCTGGGAACTTCCCATCATCGCTGAGCAATGAGAGTGACCGGCTGGTACACTGGTGTCACGGAGCTCCTGGTGTCATCCACATGCTCATAATGGCTTATACGGTGAGGCACGTTTACTTGGAATCTTAGCATGAAGTGTAAAGTAGCCACTCTGTCTATTGCAAACACAACACTGATTCCTTGCTGAATGGTACTGCTCAGCAAGATCGAGTTTCAGCTCGAGAACAAGTTGGTTTGTTTTTTGATTTTTCATTGTTTTTTCTTTGGACATTTTGCCTTGACCAAGAGACTGACTGACCGAGCCAAGTAAAACCATTCCGTTATCTGGTCTGGGCGTGATTAGGTGTTTAAAAAAGGGATGTCCCGATCTGATCACGTGATCAGAAATCGGGCCCGATCACGTGGTTTCAGACTCTATCAGAATTGGGCGTTACATCCCGATCAGGGATCGGATATATATGTATATTTATTCTAAACTCAAATAGGAATAACAAAAGTATCTGTCGTTATGTGGTGTCGTTATGTGTTTTTTTTTTTGAGTCAGACTTGTCTCAAAACAACACATGTGGCACTTTGGAGCAGTACAGCCGTAAAGTGAGGCAGAACACGGCATCAGCTTGAAATGGAAGAACTATTGCCAACTTCGCAAGATTGTTGCTATATTTAGCTACTTTTCAGACCACTCTCACGACTTTTTCTTTCAAAAAAGCAGCTAGCGACAAATCTAGCAACTTACTCTGGTTTTTTGGAGACTTTGACAACAAAACAGGAAAGCATCGATAGTACTGCAGTTAAAGCGAACAGGAAGAGCTGTCGTGAGCCCCTCTCCCCTCTGAAGCACTTGTAGGTGGTCAGTCTGACTGACAGCAGGCTCGTCGGACAGCAGCCGTCGGTAGAGCAGAGAGGAGACATACTCCATTCCGTTTCCACATTGCAATGATGGAATCATGCATGCTCAAAGCTGCTGTTGATCCCGCTCTGTATTACGGTAAATATAATGTATATATAGTTATTCATGTTGCCTGTATATTTTTTGTTTGTTTTTTTTTTTACCTAAACAGTCACACCAAAATAGATGCCTGCATTTTATTCACTCAGCCTCTGTGTTCTGTTAAATGATAAATAAGGTGGGTAAAATAAAAATAAGGGACATCCTGGATCTGTTTCTTCCCTCTTCTTAATTTTTTAAATGTATTTTTGAAGTACCGGATCGGTACTTGGTATCAGCCGATCCTCAAACTCAGAGGACTCTGATTCGGACTTGGGGGCAAAAAAACCTGATTGGGACATCCCTAGTTTAAAATAAGACTTTTGTAATTGCCTTTCTGTTGCATGTTTGCTTAATGTTTTGCTGATTATATGTTGTGATGTTTTTATGATTTATATCAGCACAGCAACAATATGATTGCCACATGTTAGAGATTAGTCTGGATGCAGAATAAATGAATTCAGAGCTGCTGACATTCATTGGCTTCTCCTCCAGCCAATCTCTTTTCCTCTCGCTCTTGCTTCCCACTTCTCTTCTGTTCTTGACCTCCCCATTCATATATATGGGGAGGCCCTGTATGACCGTTTGCGGTCATACAGGGCCTCAAAAGGGAAAGCCACATTTCTTTGTCTGATTTACAGTAAGCTTAAGCACATGGTCCAGTTTTATGACTCTTTGTTCTAAGATGGATGGCAGGTCTGAATCTGGACATCGTCTGTAGAACCTGACATTAACGCCCTCTTATCCCCCTACCCCATTTCGCTCCCTCCATCTCATTATTCTCATCCTGAAAGGGAAGACCGCTCTGTTTTTTTTTATGACACTGTGCTGCATAAATGGTTTTGCAGAGCTGACTTTTCCTGTTTTCTTGTATAGTTAGTTAATTAGCTTGAAGTTAATTTTCAGTATTCCTTTTTATTTTTTCGTAGTTTGTTCATTAATCAGATTTGATTCCCATTTTTATTATTCTACATATATTGCCTTTTGTGTTTAATCAGTGGTTAGATTGCATGCCAGTAGTTAAGAAAGAGGTTATTTGAGGAATAATTCAGCTGTAAAGTTGCAACAGTGTGAAGACATTGTTGCAGTAATCAATTTGGCTAAAGACAACATCAAGAGCTCCTGTGTGAATGATCAGATTTTCAACTGTTAGATGTTCATACATAATTGTCAGTATTTTCTCAGAGATATCAGACACCATATCAGGGGGAAAGCAAAGTACCTTGGTTCTTTTCTTATTACAGAAAAACTCAATTCCATTTACTGCCCATCACCAACAATCAGGAGCTTTGGCATGTTTTCTGGCTCCTGAGAAGCTGTTTAGATCTTGTGTCATACCCTTGGTGTTTGAAGTTGAGGTTTCCTTGTTGATTCTTGTTGAAGTGCAGCAAACCTGTTTTTCAGTGGAATTCTTCTGATTCCAGTTTGATAGTGGATGTCGCTTGTTATGGCTGGAGCCTGCTGTTGCTTCCTCCTTGGTGCTGGGGGGTGAAGAGACAGTTTTTTGGAGTGCTGGCCAGGCTGTACATGGAGAGTTCCCCAGATCTGAGGGATGGTATTTAATTTCGGCTTTGTGCCAAGAAAGTTCCAGGGGGGACTGTCTGTCAGTCTCTTCATTATTTTGAATCAGTCAATACGGTTGTCTCATTTCCATGTCCAGCATTTACCTCCACATTTACTTCAATCTTCATTTCTGTCACCTTAGTTTTGTGGAGAAGCTTGTCAAACTCTTTGTTGAAAAACATAAAGCAGAAAATCCCATAGTCCTTAAATTTTAAGCAATGCAGTTATGAGGGTAGAGTGTATAAAAGTAACTAAAAAGCTGGGTAAATAGGAGAACTTTCAAAAGGCAAAAACTATCAAAAGACAAAACTGAAGTAAGAGACCAAGAAAAGGTGCTTTTCCTATGAAGGCTCAGACATCTTTCATATTCATCTCATTCTATGGGAGCTTCTACTTTCAAGCTGAAGGTAAATATTTCTAAGTGTAACCAGCAGTATTTTCAACAGCAGGTATGGAAAGAGAGCAAAGAATCCTTTGACAGAATCCTGCGGTTGGAAAACCCAACTGGAAACATGTAATGTCTGGAAGGTGGAGATGGAGAGAAAAAGGCTGCCTTTCTCTCCTGATGATCCCAGGATTACAGAACTCAAGGCTGTTGGGGATTGAATTCACTGGCAGTGTTTGATGTAATCACATGCTTTTAGCTTTCAATGATGTTTACAGTTTGGTTCTGCCTAACTTCCTTGCCCTACTACACAGTTTCATACATGTCTAATAAACCTTCTATCAGCTCTATCAACTGGTGCTGAATAAAACACATTAGGGCTGGGGAATAAATTGATAACAATATATATCACAATACACGTGATCAGTATCAGTAGAAAGATGTTTAATAATTGTCCAATAGAAGATATCCAATAGAATGTTCAATAATTTCACTGAACTCTGATCCAGAACCGCACAGCATTCTGGGGGATGTAGTCAGAGGAAAGGCTTTAGCCGCTCAACCTCTCACAGCCAGCTAAGCAAGGCTGGTGGCATCAACTAACTTATTGGTTGCATAGCAACAGCCTGTTGAGTAACTAATGCAGCAGCAGTTTCAGGTTTTGTCACTGTGCCTTATAACTGCTTAAAAATAAAAAATAAAAAAAACGACGTGGAGTGAAAAGAGAAAATGAGTACAACAGCTTGAGAGGAATTTGTGGTTAAAACAGTAAAAGTCACTTCACCAGTTTGACAGTTTTTCAGATATTTAAAGCAGAAAACGAATCAATAATTATCAATATCGACTGATATGAAATGCTTATATCGTGATACATTTTTCAACCCTATCGCCCAGCCCTAAATCACATACTACTAAGGTATGGAAATCTGAGACAATTTAATGTTTAATGTAAGCTCACTGCTCCTCGGTGGAACACACTGCTAGCCTGTCAGGAAGATGTTATTAAACAGCTAAATCAATCCAATGATTAATTTTCTCTGTTTTAGGTTGAACCTGTCAGTATAAACAGATTTTCTATATCCCTGACTGTGTCCTGGTAGGTGTTCAAAGAGGAGAAATACCTGAAGGAGGCAGCAGACTGTGCTGAGGTCATCTGGCAGCGGGGCTTGCTAAGAAAAGGTTACGGTATCTGCCATGGAACCGCCGGCAATGGTTATGCCTTCTTAAGCCTTTATAAGCTCACCCAGGAGAAAAAGTACTTGTATCGAGCATGCAAGGTAAGGCAGTGGATCAGGAGAAAAGTTAAGCTTCATTATAGTGACTTGATTTGTACCAGCTGTTGACCAAGTTTTGTGATTGCTTTCTTCTAGTTTGCTGAGTGGTGTTTGGACTATGGGACTCATGGCTGTCGCATCCCAGACAGACCGTACTCTCTGTTTGAAGGTACAACATTGTTCTCCTTGTATTTAACTCCGAAACTCTGCTTCAGTATTGTTCCTCCTTTCCCAAGATCATATCTCCTTAATTAATGTGATGTACTTGGCAACATTGGGTCTTCCAGCAAAGTCCTGTTAGCCAACTGCCTCAGTAACCGTTGCCTTTCAGTTTGCTGTAATTAATATTTGACCATTTGCCTGAACTGCAGTACTGAATGGGAAACTCTGAGCAGGAAAAATCCTGACTGTATATAAAGAGGCACAAGGTGAATCACCACCCAGACCATCTAAAATACCACTCATTTGTTAATTAATTACCATATTTTCCAGACTGTACGTCATTGCAAAGTATGTCTTTTAGGAAAATTACTATTAAGGAAACATTCAAGGCAGAATCAAATCAGAAACAGATACTCACAAATGTTCGTTTCAAAGCTTTACTTGATCAAGGAGAAGAACCATGAGTTACAGAGTATAGGTCATTAGACTTCTAACACACACAGGGATGCTCTCACTATTTATGCTTCTTCACACATGTTCACACAAAGTTGGGTGGTGGTCTCTTCATCTCTGGAAAACCCCCTAAACAATGTATCCTTATCTTCTGCACCCAGGCCTCATCTCAAGATGGGAAATAACCCATGAACTCAACATTTTCACATACCATAAAATCTTGTGTTGGCTTCCACTTCAACCGTCTATATGTCCATTATTCTAAACCATTCTATGTCTTGAAATATAGGTCAACAACAAATGAATGAATGAAAGTAAAATATTTTCCAACATTTCCCTCCTCTTTATCATTATGTCAAAAATGAGTAAAACATGAGTAAAAATAAAAGTATGATAAAAATGAGTATACAAAATCATTGCATAGAAACACAAATCAATCAAACAAATTAAACAGCGTTTGTTCTCCCTGGTGCATAGTTTTTCAAGCTCAATGTACTTTGCGTACAGATGAAGAGCTTGTGTTCTCAGGAGAGGTTTTCTAGTGCTTATGATGCAGAGTAAGCATGGATTCCTCAACTGCTATAGGCGAAAACTGCTTGGGACAAAAAATAAAATGAGTTTCTTTGCAATACATTATGATCTCTTTCTCACATCAGACATGTACCTCTCCTCTTGGTTTTCTGTACACTCTTCATATTTTAGATCATAAGTACTCTAGGAAAAAAAATTCCAACCTATTCTCCATAAAGTCCACTAATTCCATCATATAATTCATCATTAAGTTGGTCATTTCTGTGAAACTCATCTGGACTTCCCTGTCCTACGGAAGTCTTACATCCGTTCCGGTAGTCCTTGAGGAATGCATCTGCAACTTCTCCACGAATCATATGGGATACCTGAGTTCTCAGACAGGGAACAATACAAGATTTGAATAGACAAAAAAATATTAAGATGGAAAGTAATGGTTCGAGAATTGTTAACAAAATGTGATACCAACGTCCACTAGTAAACCATTCAAACAGATTATAGGTAGAGTCAGCTTGTAGTTTGAGTTGAAAGATGTCTGATGGAATGGAAGAGAGAAATTTGCTTCAGAGAACAACCCATCTCCTGGCTAGTCCCATCAAACAATGTGACTTCTCTTTAGTAAGGTTGTAAGGTCATAAGGGAACGTGGCCCACTGCATGTGGCATGTGGGCACAAACATAACACTCTGTGATATTATTAAGATATGCTGTATAATTCATCAGCTGCCACCAGGTATTGACATGCGCAGAATGAGTGATCATAGGTTTGTCTACTGGCCAAGCTGGTGTTATAAAGATTATCAAAATCACGACTCCAAAGAGAGTAATCTGTGCTTTTCCTGACATTGTAACCCTAAGTTGAAAACACAGTCGTTGGGTTTGTTCACTGTGGTTGAGACAGCAATGGGGTACAGTATTGTAGCGATCACTTTTAACTACACTCACTGAAAGAGCACCCCTCTTTGTAGACAGTCTTCCCTGTGTCTCAGGTGGCTACTATGACAGGAAATGCTGCTTTTAACAATGTGAGATGTGTATCCAGCTTGACTTTTCTGCTATTTTTACAGCTGTTGAAGTGGTCAGCAATACCTGGTAAGGACCTTCCCACCAGGCTGATGGACCAGTTCTTTCGTTTGTAGTTTTTAATAAGGATCCAGTCACCTACAGGCAAGGGTTGCCCTGCTTCCTGCAAGGAAAGGGATGAATCTGACATTCTATTAGCATTTAACACATCCTTTTGTTTGAATGTTTTAATCATATAGTCAACTATATCCATTTCCCTTTACTGTTGTGGTGAAATAAGATCAAATTGCGGAATCGTATACCTTCTTCCATATAATATTTCAAAGGGTGTTAGTCCTGTGGTACTACATGGAGTTATATGCATGTGTAGTTTTACTAAATCTAAAGCATAAATCCAAATTTTCCCTGTTTCATCTAGTTTTTTTTCAATCTGTTCTTTATTGTTCCATTAAATCTTTCTACCAGCCCTGCGCTTTGAGGATGGTATGAACAACGATTCTTTAGATCTATTTTTAAACGTTGTCCAATATTTTTAATATCATTCACAAAATGTGTTCCATTATCACTGCACAGAGTCTGTGGATTACCATATCGAGGTATTATTTCTCTACAGAGTATTTTTGCAATAGTTAAAACATCAGGATGCGTTACTGGAAATATTTCTGTCCTTCACATTTATTTAATTCAATAAAATCCATATGAATGCTATGAAATGGTGCTTGAAGTTGAGGAAATTGGCCTCTTTTTGGGCATAGGTTGCCTTGTGCATTGTATTTTACACAGATTGGACTGGCTAAGCAAAATTTTTTAGAGTAATTTTTAAATCCATAAGTTGTAAACAAATGCTTTATTAAACTATGAATCCCCCGTGTTGACACTTATGAAACACCATGTGTCAAAATTGTAGTCCATCTATATAGGATTTTTGGAAGAATAGGTTTGTATTCCTGTCATTTGTGGACACCATCTGTTTTAGTTGCTCCTTTAGAGATCCAAAGATCTTTCTCAATGGTAGGAGCAGAATCTTGCATTTCTTTCAAAATAGTCTCATCAATTATATCATTGGATGACAGATTACAAATGTAACTTTTATCCTGTGCTGTTGTTTTTGCTGCTTGATCTGCAAATGCATTTCCTAGTGATATAGGATCTTTGTTACTCGTGTGGGCAGCACATTTCCAGATTGCTAGTCGCTTTGTAAATGAATTGTATCAAGGAGTTCAGATAGCAAAGTTGCATGTTGCACCGGTTTGCCAGTAGAGGTCACCATACCTCTATTTTTCCACTGTTGGACAAATACAGTGGAAAATGCATACTGACTGTCCGTAAATACAGTCAAATCTTTCCCTTTTCCTAATTTTCACGTTTCAGTTAAGGCTATAAGTTCAGCTGCCTGTGCTGAATAATGAGATAGTAATTTAGAAGCCTTAATTACTTTTTGCGAAGTTACTACAGCATAGCCAGTTGCATTAGTCCCATCTGGATTCTTTTTGCTTGAGCCATCTACACAATATGTTACAGAACCTGGTATAGGTTCTGCCCATAACTGCATTTTATTTTTGCTGACTTTATGCCCTTTTTCAGCTAGAAATTTTAGTAGTGCCAATGTATCTGTTCGGCACGATTCTTTATCTGTTGATGCCAATAAAATGTCATCTACATAAAGAAGAATTTGACTACCACATAGAGGAACAAATTTAGCTAAATTACTGGACATGTACTGTGAAAAAATTGTTGGTGATTCACAGTACCCTTGTGCTAACCTGGTAAATGTACATCTTTTCCCCTTGAAAGTAACTGCAAACCAAAAATTGACAATCTTTATGTACTGGTATAGAAAAAAATATATTACTAATGTCAATTACTGAGAAAAATTTTGCTTCTGGATCCATGTAATTTAATAAAGTGTAAGGTCAAAGAACAGTTAGAGACCTTGAAATTACAGTGGAATTCACTGTCTGGAGGTCTTGAACCATTCACCAACCTACTAAAGGAGATTTTTTTTTTTTTTTTACAGGAAACAGTGGTGTATTACATGGTGAAGCTGGACAGGGAACAATGATCTTAGCTTTTAATAATTCTTCAATTACAGGTGTAAACCTTGCTTGGCCTCAGGTTTTAAAGGATATTGTCTAACATAGTGTCTGTAAATAGATTTAGCTTTTATTGTGACTGTGACACACTTCTCATCCAGCCCACATCAACTGGGCCTTTTGACCACATATGAACACAATTTTTCAGGAATTTGCTGTAATAGCTCCTCATCTTCTAAGGTTAAAGTCAGTATATGTCACTCATCACTTGAGCTGTCTAAGTGAACTTTTGGTGTGATCATTGCTATCCAGTTTAGAGAAGTTCTGTACAATTCTTTGTCTGGGTTGTACTGAACGTTGTTTCCTATGTCCCTCCAGTTTGTTGACGTTTCCCCCAGTGACACCATTAACCCAAGCTGTTTCCATTGTTTATCACAGTTCCTAGTTAGGGAAACGTGTGGTTTGTACACCCCTCTGTTGGTGTCATAAAGGTCAGATTGTAATTTGCAGGCAGCTGCAGAGTTTCCGTGCTTGTCCCAATATAATTGGGTGAGTGTTAATGTTCTGCTGGGTGTTTTCATTAGCATTTAGTGATAATCTTCATCAGGCCCTGATGTCTGTTTGTAAACATTGTACAATGTAGTTCAGTTTTATTGAATTTAGTATTGTAACTTCACCCACCTTTTTTACCAGTGCGTCTGGTATCTTTCCTGGAGTATTTGGAAACAGATCCAATGTGTAGTAATAATGTGGAGTCGTACAATCTTGCATTAAAGCTGCTTCTGGATCTGCCATTCTGGCAACAGTCATGGCATTGGGGCCTGGTACAACTCCTAATTTCAAGAAAAAATATGAAATCAATTCCAAGTAAACTGAATGGACAATTTGGAGCTTACACCACAGGTGCTCTTTGTGTTATTTTAGAATATGGCTCTGCTATTTCAACTGGTTGTGAGGACCATTCAATTGTGATGGTTTGCGTCTCTAACGATGATTGATTTGGTTGATATGGTCATTTTTTTATGGTTTTACATTAACTACTGTTCTTGTAACTCCAGAGTCACAAAGAAATGCCATCATTGTTCCTGCTACTTCTAACTGAGTAAGGGGTTTTGATATACAACAATTGTTCCAACTCTAGTAATTCTGCAGATTGCACCTCATTTCCTATTGTTTGTGCTGCTGTCTAATTTCCCAAATTTAGTCATGCATCTTGTTCCCTGGACACAGATCTGCAGTGTCTGGCCCATTGTCCAAGCTTGCCACATTTATAGTAAACATCATTTTTGTTAATTAGGTGCCACTGACTACACTCTGTGCCCCTCCTATAACCTTTCCTTCTAAATCTGCCTCTGTTGCTTCTGTCACTCCTCCACTGCCATTCACACCTGTATACAGTTTCAGCATTAACCACAAACACATTAGTTGGCAACAGTGTGTTCTTCTTACTCAGATACACTTTTTCTGCATGCTTTGCATAATCTACATACTCGGTCAGTTTACAGGATGGCACGGTTATGAAATGTTTTGTAACGAAGTGCTTGATTGCAGGCAGACAGCCTCTATGTATGGCTTCTTTTAACTGCTGTAGATGAATCCCGTCATCATCTGTGTTGGCAGGGTCGTGGCCACTGTGCTGATCACAACCTTTAGTCATCCTGACCTTGTAATCATCAAAGCTTTCTTCTTCCGTTTTATTAGTTTGAGCCACAACACTCCAATTCCGTTTTATTTTATACCATTCTACACCTTTCAATAATGTTTCTACTCTTACTGTGAGCTCTACATCATCTTACTTTAGTGGTAAAATGTTTGCATCCTTCCCACAATAATCCCCATGAACATGAATCCATTCTGAGGCTAAAGTTTGTCTTATTGCCCGTTCAGCTTCCAGTCCATTTAAGTTTGTCGTGGGATACAAAACATTCAGTTGAGCTGGAGAATGCACTGCTGTGTACGAACGCAAATTATATGAGTCTGTCACTGATGTTTTTGGGATTGTCAGCAACGTGGTAACAACAGGCAATTGTTTTGGTTGCTGTTGGGGAGAGCAGGGGTTTCCGCTCAACGAGTGGAGGGGAAACAGAAACTTGTGGTCCCTGCACCCCTATTTGAGGGGGGGACGGTACACAACTGTGTCATTAAGCTCATCCTGTCTCTGCTTCCTAGCCCGGAGAGCAGCCTTTTTTCCCCGTCTTTTTTCTGCTTCAGTCAACCAACATTTTGCCTCCTCTAAACCTTCTTTCTTTTGTTTTTTAGAATCATATTTTGTGTTCCTCTGTATTCCTTCAACTAAGAGCGCACAAGCAGAAACCTGGAATTTCAAATTAAAGACCTGAGTGGTCTGGAAGGTTGATATAATAGCAGGTGTATTTTGGTGCTAAGCCATTCAGTGATTTTATGAATAAATAAAAGCATTTTTAAAGTCTGTTCTCAGAGAGCCAGTGTAAGAACTTTACTACTGGGGTAATGTGCTTTATATTCCTAGTTTCCTAGTTTAGATGTGAGCAGCAGTGTTCTGGATCTGTCTGATTGACATTTTAGGCAGACCTGCAAAAACACTGCTGTAGTAATCGATTTATTTATTTATTTATTTATTTTTTGGTATTAGAGGCCTTTATTGACATTCATCAGACAGGAAATGGAGGGAGGGAGACGGAGGTGGGGGGGACACACAGCCCAGGTCTCAAGGCTGGGAACCGAACCCGGAACAGCTGCGCTGAGGCCTTTGCACATAGGGCACCTGCTTTATCTCTACACAAGACAGTCCTGAATGAACACCTGTTAGAGGCTGTTAAAGGCTTGGTAAGAAGTTTTTCCATAAAAACAATGACTCCAGCAAGCTAGAGCTACGATGGATCATTCTGATCAAAACATCTTTGTTTGAATGGCCTAGCTAAAGCCCAGACCTAAATGTTATTGAAGTTATGTATTAAGACCTGAAAATTGACCTTCCCAGTTGCTGTCCATTCAATCTGACAGCAGCTATTTTGCCAGTAAGAACACTTAAATATTTCAGTCTCTAGCCGTACAATGCTGATAAAGGTATACCTTAGACTTGCAGCTACATCTTAAAATACAAGTTATTTGCTTGCCACATCTTCAGCAGCTCAGTGCCGCGATGGCCTTGCGATCCCAGGAGATCCAGCACCGCCACCCCAGCGCCATCGTCAATGCTCTCACACCATTACGCACCTGTCCACTAGGCAGAGCATTTGCAGAATCTCCCAAATTGCCTAAGGCCCAGTTCAGTACGAGTCCAGCAACAAGTCTTAAGTTTTGCCGAAAGCCGACCTTCCAGACAAAAGTTATTGTCACTTCCTGTTTTGTGGTGAAGGATTGGCAAGGATTTTCTGTACGCTATTTAACTTGTCATGTATGTGTATCAAGAGTTAGTGGATATGGTTTCTATCAGTTTAATTTTGCATGAATCAAAGAGTAAAAGCAAGACAACCAGCAGCCAAACAGCTCACTTCCTGTTCAAAGGGGGTGGGGCTAAGGTGATGTCACCAAATGATGATGAAAATGTGATTAGAGCTGGTCTGTTATGACATAGAAAGTTTTATTAAGCCACGACCTTGTATGTGTAAGTTATTCCACCTTGATGTTTTATGCTGAATAGGCCAAATTTGAGGCCTGCCTCCGCCCCTTTAACATGCTCAAAAACTCAAGATTTTGATAACTTTAATCCCGAATGCCTTAAGGAATTAGTGGCCAAGTTTGAAACCGATAGCTCAAAATCCCTAGGAGGAGTTCATTAAAGTTTGACATGTATGAAAATTGAAAAATGGTCAAAATGACCCTTTGACCCAAAATGGCCAACTTACTGTTGGTTTAAGGCATACCTCCAAGAGACTTTTTTTTCTTGTTTTAGGGTAGTCTACCTATGTACCAAGTTTCAGCAGTCTCGGATTTACCAGTTGGTTTATCTCATGTTAGGGGGCGCTGTCGAGTCACTTGACCACGGCCACTTTTGATTCCATTAAAATACTACAATTTCAGTTGGGGGACAATTTTTGGTGAAGGTTGGTGAGTTTTCATATATGTTTAGGCCTCCAAATTAGTGCTTCTTGTGTGTCGAGAATAATAATAAGAAACACTATGATTACAATAGGCCTTCGCAGCACTTAGCTGCTTGGGCCTAATAATAATAATAATAATAATAATAATAATAATAATAATAAACACTACGATTACAGTAGGCCTTCACAGCGCTTAGCTGCTCAGGCCTAATAAACATTTGAATTAGAATAGGCCTTTGCAGCGCTTACGCTGCTTGGGCCTAATAATAATAAACACTACGATTACAATAGGCCTTCGCCTAGTGAGTTTCTTTGTCACTTGGATGACTTGCTCGCTCATTTGTCAGAGGATAAATGTAGTGAGTTGTCAGAATTGATTAGGAAGTATCTTTGTTTGATTGGTGACAATCCATTATGCAATGAGTGGATTGAACATTATGTTGATGTTGGGGAGGTTCCTCCAATCAAGCAGCAATTTTATTGCATGTCACCAGAGAAAGTTAAACATTTGGATGCAGAAGTGGTTTTTATGCTCTAAAATGATATTGCCTCTCCTTCTTCTTCCACCTGAGCTTCACCTTGTATTCTAGTGCCAAAACCAGATCAAACATCAAGATTTTGTACAGATTTCAGAAAGGTCAATGCTATAACAAAGCCAGATTCTTTTCCATTACCACAAATGGATGATCTCATTGACCAGGTTGGATCAGCCAGAAGACTCTATCCTGTGAAAAGGATTCAACCCTTAAACCCCCCAAGACTGTGGCTCCAGATTGGACATTTCCAAAGAACTTGTTCAATGTGAAGCCATCCACCCACTCACCATCAGTTACTGTGGATTGCAGCCTGCCTTCCGCCCAAGAAATCTGCAAGTTACTTTCCAGAAGATCCAGCCTGACTGGGTATCCAAACCATTCCATCTCCCAAAGGCTCCACTTAGATTCCTATAGTTTCAGCATTAGGGAAAGCCCAATTAGGTTAAAATTAATAGTTTTATTATATAAACATTCTGTGTTGCTGAATTACTGATCCTTGCAAAGCATTACTAATTAAAGAAGCATATAAAATATTAGAGAAGTTGTGGACATTTGATTATTTTAGTCACCTTTAATCTCAAATTCAATGGAGGTAAAATTGTCCTAGTGCATGGTTCATAAATTTATAATAGGTTTTTAAAGGTTACTTTATGCCCAAAGTTAGTAAAACAAAACTACTTGGGCTCTGTACGAGTCACTAAATAATACCTGGCTCAGAGTTGAGATCAAATTATAAGTTAGAGGGAGAATGATAGTTAATAGGTGTGATCTGTGAATCCTAGTTGACTGTAGGGCTACTCAGCCTGACTGGGAATCACTGTACCCAATGGATGGAGAGCTGGTTACGTGTCACTCCCTCAGCGTAGGGAGCAGGTTGGTAGAGGCTTACCACTTCGGACGACCAAGTGGTTTTATTTCTAGATTAAATACTTTTGTATCACTCCAATGTTTCTGTTGAATCAGCTGATTCACTCTGAAAGAAGCAGAAAAGGGGTTTGAGCACTTATTCAAAGAAAGTACTGAAGAAAAATACCTTGCCAAGTTTGATGCAAGCTTCAGAGCTTAATATCTGAACTGGGAACATCACTATTCATTAGCTGTAAGCCATAATGTCAAAGTAAACTGAAATAAGCACTCAAAATCTATCATTCTGTGCAGGGCAAAGTTAGTTTCACTTTTTGGCCTAAACTAATGAAATGTATTGAATGATGTTCTAATTTATTGACATTAACCCATGTAAATAACAGGTAACAGATTTCTGATCATTCAGAGCTGATTTTAGACGATATAGGAACACTTTTGCTTTAAGCTACTCACCTGTGTCTGAACCAGAAGGCATGTTATTGGCAGGTCTGAACAGAACCATACTCAAATCCTCAGACCTGATGTTGTCCTGGTTCCTTCAGCTCATAGTTTACTGATTAGTTTTCACACCTGGCACAAAAAAAAAAAAAAAAAAAAAAAAAATCACCAATAAGGTCAGATCTCTTTAACATGCTTTTAAACAAACAGGAAGGTAGTGTTTTTTCCCTTCTATAAATGGATGCATAACACTGAATTCTGTCTTGATGGGGACATTGTCCTTTGCCCGGTTGTTGAAATTGGCAAAACAGAGTGAAAAGTGAGCTGTTTATGATGATGTGTTTCTCTCTTCTCAGGTATGGCAGGAACCATCCACTACCTGTCAGAGATGGCGAACCCTGAAGCTTCCAGCTTCCCTGCCTTTGAACTTTAACCAGCCAGCTGTTGAGGCTAAGAATTGGGTGGAGCTTAAAGGGGAGATGGACAGTATTTGGACAACTTTGTTGTTGCTTTTCACAGAACAGTTAGACTGGTGGCAGGTGAATTTCAGTAAAATCAGTTTTTTTCTGAATAAGTCCTGGATTAACTGCAGGATGAATGTTATTGCTTCAGTGAGGTAAGTGGAACAGCTGCTGTGGACATTTTTATTCCTTGGATCAGCAATAGGAAAATCATAGATACCTGTATGTCCTTGGGCTCTCTCATCCAGTAGTATTTTGGGCTGAAGACAGGGCTCCAGGAAGAGCCTTCCTCACTCATTAAGATTCATTGTCAGCTTACGGAGACAATGTTCAAAACACCCTCATCCCCAAAGCACCTCATGAAGGAACTCATAAGAAAGAGGTTTGATATTGTTCAGGTGTTAAAATGCCTCTGCATGTTCATTGTTGGCAGCTCTTGGTGTCTCATATTCTGTCTGTGCAGTGTTTAAGTGGGCCATTTCAGTTCTCCATGTGTGTCAAATTGTGCTAAAGTTTCTCTGTCATCTTTAATTTCATAATATAATATTCAACTGACAAATCAATGTGAATCCTTTTTCCTGTGCATGCTGCTATGATCCTGCAACGGGAACAGGTTCCCCAGGCAGCAGTGGATTTACACCTGAGTTTTACCAGGTATCTACATGTTATGCTACAGGCTAAAGAGTGGCTATACATTATGTAAAAAAAGTTTTTTCTTTTTAATGTGTCTATAGTCTGACTGCACCTTGTGTTGGTGTTACATTCTCAGCGAAAGTTCCCAGCACTGGTAACTTGATGTTTAATGTCACATAGCTGTGAGGAAGTTCAAATTATGTTTTAAAAAAAATCATAGCTGAAGTAATGTTCTGCCAAAGAGATAAGAAAAGCCTAAATTATTTTATTAGTGTTGAGCTCCATTACCTCTTCATAATATACAAATATATGCATCATATCTGGGGGAAAAAATATCTGTATGCTTATAAACAAAAAATGTAGTCATTTCAGGGTTTCTTTCTGTTGTGAATTTGACCTAATTTATGTTCATCTTAAAGTTACTATCCAATATTTTGTTTTTATTTTACATTCCTAACAATAATAAGAATTTCCCAGCGAGTTAATGAAGTATTGCTTTTCGCTGCAGCAATTCACAAAAGTACATAAAAAAATTTCCACTTGGGAGAAAACTGTTCTATTCTGCTTGGAGTTTAGGAGATGATTAGCATGTTTTAGCACACATAATGACTGACAAAGCTAATTTTGACTAATTCCAACTGGAGATGCACCAGTTATTGGCAGGTACCAATTTCAAATTTTCCTTGAGGTCAGACCAATTCCAATTTAGACAGATTCTGATTTTTTTTTTTTTCCTAAAGGCTATACTGCTAAAAGAAAATTAAAGTTTAAATGATTGAATGAATGATGTCACATGTGGGGTACCCCAAGGTTCAATCCTGGGACCCCCTCTATTCAATATCTATAGGCTCCCACTAGCTCAGGTTATAACAAGAAATAAGATTAGTTACCACAACTATGCAGATGATACACAGCTCTACATTACAATGTTACCAGGTGACTCTGAACTCATCCAATCACTGACCAGGTGCTTAGAACATATCAGTGCATGGATGTGCCAAAACTTTCTCCAGTTGAACAGAAAAAAAAAAAAACTGAAGTTATTATTTTTGGACCTAAAGAGGAACAATCAAGAGTCAGCACGCAATTTCAGGCATTACAACTACAAACAAGTAATCAGACCTGAAATCTGGGTGTAGTGATTGATTCGAACCTGAACCTTCAGAGACACATGAAGACAGTTACAAAGTCGGCCTTCTATCACCTGAAGAACAGAATAGTAAAGAATAGAATAAAAATATCCTTTATTGTTCCACAATAGGGAAATTTCTGTGCAAAGTGGCAGTGGCAGGGAAAAACAGGTTCACACAAAGAATATAAAATATGTATAAAAACAGAATAAAGCATAAAAAAGAAAAAGCACTGTACAGCAAGGCAAAATTACAACATGAATATTGTGTAGTTGTAAAAGGTACTCCAGTGCAATGTAGAACTGAGTTGGTTAATTAAGAATGTACAAGATGTGTATGTCTCTAAGCATTAAAAATACAAACTATTTACAGTTAGTGACAATAGAAAAACTATAAAGTTCTACAGATACTAGCATGGATATAAAACACATTGATTTTTGTTGGGAGCAGTGGTGGTTGTAGAGTCTAACAGCTGCTGGGAGGAAGGATCTTCTACAACGCTCCTTAGTGCACCTATGATGCAGCAGTCTGTCACTAAAGTTGCTCTCCAGCTCAGCAACAGCTTCATGCATAGGGTGGGAGACATTGTCCATCAGAGATGTTATTTTAGCTAGAGTCCTTCTGTCTCCCACCACCTGCACTGGGTCAAGGAGCTATCCTTGCACAGAGTTGGTGTTCCTAATGAGCTTATCTAACCAGTTCCTCTCAGCTCTAGATAAGCTGCTGCTCCAACATAGAGTCCCATAGAAGATGGCTGATGCCACCACAGAGCCAAAGGTCTTCAGGAGCACCCCTGCACTCCAAAAGACCTCAGCCTCCTTGGCAGGTAGAGTCTGCTTTGACCCTTCCTGTAAAGCACATCAGTTTATTTTTCAGGTGTACACCCAGGTACCTATAAGAGTCCACGATCTCAATGTTCACTCCCTGGATGTTCATTTGTCAGTGAGGTGCATCTGCGAGAATCCACCACCTGCTCCTGGGTTTTAGCAGCATTGATCAGGAGGTGATTCCTCTGGCACCAGTCCACAAAGTCCTGAATCCACTGTCTGTACTCTGAGTCGTCCTCACCTGTGATGAGGCCAACTGGCAGAATCATCAGAGAACTTTTGCAGATGACAGCGTATGGAGTTGATGGAGAAGTCTGCAGTATAGAGGGTGAAGAGGAACGGTGCCAGCACAGTTCCCTGAAGGACCCCTGTACTGCAGACTAGCCTGTCGGAGAAACAGCCTTGTGTCCTCACATACTGTGGGCAGCCGGTGAGGTAGTCCAATATCCACTGGGACGTGGTGGTCCACTGCTGACAGCTCCAGCTTGTCCCTCAGAAGTCTTGGTTGGAGGGTGTTGAAAGCACTGGAGAAATCAAAGAACATGATCCTCACAGTGCTTCCAGGTTTCTCCAGGTGGGTCAGAGCTCGTTGCAGGAGGTAGATGATTGTGTCATCTACTCCGATGCTGGGTAACTCCGATGCAGGCAAACTGCAGCGGATCCAGTGAAGATGTCGCCAGGGAGTGTAGATGTTTGAGGACCAGCCTCTTGAGGGTCTTCATCAGATGCAACGTCAGGACTACTGGCCTGGAGTTTCCTAGGTCATCCAATCAGTTTGGTCTTTGGTACCGGTACAACACAGAAGGTCTTCCACAGTTGTAGTACTTTCCCAAGCTTCAGGCTCAGGTTAAACATATATGCCACGATGCCACACAGTTGCTCTGCGCAGCACCTCAAGAGCCTGGAGCTGATGCCATTTGGACCTGCAGCCTTTCGTACCTTGATCTTTCGCAGCTCGTTCCTTACTTGAAGTGATGAAAGAACAATATGAAGGTGGGGGAGGGGGGCTGTGTGACATAGTCTTCAGGGGTGAAGGGGGTGGATGATGGCTGAGAGGTGTGAAGTTCTGAGAAGAAAAGCTGGCAGTCGTTACAGATGAGGAGGTAACAGCAGACTGGGCTAGGGGAAGGATGGGTGACTGGTCAAACTTGTTAAAGAACTGGTTCAAGTCGTTCGCCCACTTTAAGTCTTCTACAACTTGAGGGCTTGGTTTGTGGCCTGAAATTGACTTCAAACGCCTCCAAGCCCCACTGATGTTGCTCTGTTGCAGCTGATCCTCCATCTTCTTCCTGAAGATGTTTTTTCCATCTTTAATTTCCCTCCTCAGTTCCTTCTGCACAGCTCTCAGCTCCTCCTCATTTTTCATGATTTAAATGCTCTCTTCTTCTCCTTCAGGAGAGCTGTTATTTCAGGGTTGATCCAGGGCTTGTTATTGGAGAAAGACTGTACAGTCGTGGTTACAGTGTTTTCGGCGCAGAAGTTGTAGTCCATGATGCAGTCTGTGATGCTTTCGATGTCCTCCCCGTGAGAAGCACAGAGCTCTTCCCACACAGTGGAGTTGAAACTGTCCCTCAGAGCTTCTTCAGTTGATTTCATCATTGTGCGTGTCACACCTGGTTCTCTAAAGGCTAAAAACCCACCTGTGTAGAGCTGCTTTTGACACATAATAACTGGAACATTGACTAACACATTTGATGTGGATTTATGTTTTTAATGATGGGACTTGATAAAATGTAATGTTTGTGACTGTTTTCACAACCGGTGACTGATGTGTTTATGTTTTCATGATGTAAGCCATTTTAAACTACCTTGTTGCTGAAATGTGCTACACAAATAAACTTGACTTGAATGACATTACGTTACATTACAAAGTATTCATCAAATCATTAAGTCCATAACCGTCATCATTGTTTTCTAAACAAAAAAAATGCATCAAAGTCTTTTCTGATGGGTTATGGAATAACAATGTTGGGAGCTTAAATCAGTATTTGACCGTCCAATCATAAATGAAGGTGAAAAGGAAATCATTGGCCAGTTCTAATCTCTGGCCAATTGATTGGTATCATGCATGCTCGTATGAGGAATTGCTGTATAGTCAAAGACACAATACAAGTCTACGGTCACTACGTGCTCGTCCAGGAGAAGTAAATGCAGCAAGTCAATGACGTGATACTCTGCTGGGTTTTCTTAGATAGAAACTTCCTATTGAACTTCCACAAGGAATTTCAAAAACTGAGGGAGTCTCTCAAGTTCAGCCAAGAACAGGTAGCATCGCTTGCTGTCGAGAACCAAACACTGAGGAACAACGTTAAACAACTTACCGATGGGATGACGCAGCTGTCTAGTGAAAACAGGAAAATGAGGGAGACCATCCTGGACATCCAAACTCGGGGCATGCGGGACAATCTCGTCTTCTCCAGGATGCCAGAGCGAGCAGAGGAGGATGCCGAAACCTCAGTTTGTGGATTCCTCCAACATCAGCGGAAACTCCCAAGTGAGGCAATAAAAAACATAACATTCCATTGTGCTCACCGGCTTGGAAGTAAAAAGCCCGAAAACAAATGGCCTCGGCCAATTGTAGCTAAATTTGAGCACTATAACCAAAAAGAAAAGGTCAAAAGTCAGGGCAGAGAGCTGTGTGGAACAAATTACAGCGTTAACCATCAATTTCCTAAGGAAATCCTCAATCAGAGGTGAGTATTATTCCCAATTAGGAAGAAATACATCACTGAGGGTATCAGAGCTACGGTGGCTATAGATAAACTTTATGTTCATGGTCAGCTGTACAGGGGTTGGGAGGTCACTCCATGGCTTTATTAGGAGCAACATCAGGTTAGTCTAAGACATGTAATTGGTTAGATAAGGGGTAAATTTACTGGTAATTGTAATCAAATGTAAAGCACAGCTCGGTTGGATGCTTACACGCTGGAGGTGGGCAGGGCCACGGCTGTTCTTTTGTTTTTTCCGTTCTTTTCCATTTTTCCTTTCCATTTGTCTGTTACCACATCACTCTCTCTTTTTTCTTTTTCATCATTCAATAAACATTTATTCACAAGCACCAAACCACACACATCAATATTTCATAAGACAACCTTATATCTTTCATCTCCTCTCACACCCAGAACCTTTTTAATTTTCTTATACCTTTCCCTTTCTGCATCTGAACTTTTAATTTGGCAACCCCAAGCACTAACTATGATTTTATTTGGATCTTTATGTCTCTGTGGTGATAAGGGTTGTTCAGTTTTAGCCACACATGCACAGCTATGGGCACTGTAAGGCTTGTCACATGGAATGCCAGTGGAACCAGTAGATAACAGAAAAGATTTTGAATTTTCAACCAGCTTAAAAGACTTATTACAAGAGATTCATAAATCTAATGTGTTTTCTGCCTGCTATAACTCAAGACAAAGGGGAATAGCAATATTAATACACAAAAATATTAATTATATAATACTAGACAGTCACAGACCCAGAGGGTAGATATATAATATTAAAACTATCTATACATAACCACAAGTAATATATTGTCAGCATATATGGCCCAAATGTTGATGACACCTCTCTTTCATGATTTTTTTTTTTTTTTCTGCACTGTCTGATCACTCAGATTGCTTGCTTCTATTTGGAGGTGACCTCAACTTTGGTCTAAATGAAGAAGTAGACAGGCTTAATACAACAGGAACTCAGCACCGTTGGCAATCTATAAATATAGTTAAACAGTACATAAATGATTATGGACTTTGCAATGCATGGCAATCTCTTCACGTGAACCGTAGAGAGTACACTTCCTTCTCACATGTTCATCACTCTTACTCTCATCTGGATTATTTTTTGTAAGCAGCTCGTTGTTGGTTGACAATTCAGAGACTGAGATACACCCCATAGCTGTCAGTGATCACGCTCCTGTCTCTTTAGTAAACAGAAAAGAAATCCCAGAAAGTATAAACTGGAGATTTAATACATCATTGCTCTATAGTGAAGATTTTATCAAATATTTTAAAGAAGAGTGGGTTTCATATTTGGAGTATAACGAC
This sequence comes from Anableps anableps, assembly GCA_014839685.1. Taxonomy (NCBI): domain Eukaryota; kingdom Metazoa; phylum Chordata; class Actinopteri; order Cyprinodontiformes; family Anablepidae; genus Anableps; species Anableps anableps. Next base: position 32,385,564 of record CM026082.1, read on the forward strand.
CTGCCTGGGACACCAGCTTCTGTTCTCTGGGAAATGAGGAAATCAGTGATGAGAGGTAAAACAATCTCATTCGCATCATATAAGAAGAAAAATGAAAATAAACATATTCAGGAATTAGAAGAAGTAATTAAATTGTTAGAAGCCTCCCAAGATGAGGAAATGGTGGACAAAATACGTAAAAAAAATAAAACAAACTATAATTAAATGAAATTATGACAAAAAAAATTTCTTACTACGCAGACTTCGAATAGAAAACTTTGAAGATGGTAATAAATCGGGTAGCTTTCTAGCTTACCAGCTCAAAATAAATAAGGGGGGAAAAAAACAACTATATCTGACGTTAAAGACCTGACTGGGAATACAGTTTATGATCCTGAAAGAATAAACAGAATTTTCAGAGATTTTTACAAAACTTTATACTCACCCATTAGATAAGGATATTGATCAATTTCTGGATGAAGTATCACTTCCTAAATTATCAGGTAATCAAGCAATGGGGCTGGATTCACCACTGACATCAGCTGAACTCCAGGAAGCCCTCCAAAGCATGCCCGATAACAAGACTCCAGGTCCAGATGGATTTCCATCAGTTCTACAAAGAATTCTGGAATATCCACCAACATTTCACAGAATGGTGCAGGAAAAGACCCAAAAATATGAATTCTGCCAACATTAGCCTCCTGTTAAAACCAGGCAAAGACCCTGTATTCCCCACCAATTATCGTCCTATATCCCTTATCAATGTTAATCTTAAAATAATTTTTAAAGTCCTCTCAAAAAGATTTGAGAAGATAACTCCTCTCATAATACATCCAGACTAAACTGGTTTTATAAAAAGGGAGGCATTCATCCCCAAATTCACACAGATTAACACTGAAACTGCAATACTATCTCTAGATGCTGAAAAAGCTTTTGACAGAGTTAACTGGAAATTCTTATTTGCAACTTTGCACAAATTTGGTTTTGGAAACCATTTTATAAACTGGTTAAAAATATTATACAGTTCCCCAACAGCATGTATCAGGACATCAAACATCACCAAACATCTAGCACCAGGCAGGGAGGCCCACTTTCCCCCTCATTATTTGCTATTTTCATCGAACCTCTAGCTCCAGCGATCAGGCAAACTAGAGATATTAAGAGTGTAAAATGCAAGAACATAGAACATAAAATCAGTCTTTATACTGATGATGTATTACTTTTTCTCCAATATTCCCAAATCTCCCTCTCTCTGGTTATTGGGTTGATAAATTCCTTCTCAAGAGTTTCAGCTTATTCTATAAATTTGCTAAAATCTACAGTTATTCCAATTAACTGTTCTTTAAACAATTCCCTTACTGCACAACTGCAGTCAAGGAATCCTTCTCCACAAAACAGGATGTGACAATAACTCCTGTCGGAAAGGTCGGATTTCGATTAAACTTTTAAGACTTAACGCTGGATGCATACTGAACTGGACCAAAGGCGATTTGGAAGATTCGCGAAATGCTCTGCTTAGTGGATGGGTGTGGGAATGGCATGAGAGCTTTGTCGACAGCGACGAGGTGGTGGTGCCAGAGCTCTTGCGGTCGTTACAAGGCTTAAGCACGCTAAGCTGCGAGGGCCGCCCAATGCTGCTTGCATCTTTAATTAGACCCGAGCAGCAAGGCGCTGCAAAGGTCTATTGCAATTGTAGTGTTTTTTATTATTATTATTATTATTATTATTATTATTACAATTCTCAACACATTTGATGCACTAATTTGGAGGCCTAAACATACCATACCTAAACAAACTCACCAAACTTCACCAAAAATTGTCCCCCAGCTGAAATTTTAGTTTTTAATGGAATCAAAAGTGGGCGTGGCCAATAAACTTGACAGCGCCCCCTAACATGAGATAGACCAACTGGTAAATTGTAGAGAGCTGAAACTTGGTACATAGGTAGATCCCCCTAAAACAAGAAAAAAAGTCTCTTGGAGGTATGCCCTAAACCCAACAGGAAGTCAGCCATTTTGGGTCAAAGGGTCAATTTTGGCCATTTTTCAATTTTCATACGTGTCAAACTTTAACGAACTCCTCCTAAGGATTTTGAGCTATCAGCTTCAAACTTGGCCACTATACCCTTAAGGCATTGAGGATTAAAATTTATCAAAATCTTGAGTTGTTGAGCATATTAAAGGGGCGGAGGCAGGCCTCAAATTTGGCCTATTCGGCATAAAACATCAAGGTGGAATAACTTCCATATACAAGATCAATCAGCATCAAACTTGGTATGACTCATCCATGTTGGATGCCCATCATGGACTATGTGATCATATGCTGACACCATCGAAGCCACGCCCCCTTAGAACAGAAAGTCACTTTTTTTACTTGGAAAGCTCCATCTCTGACCCCTTTGATCTAATCAACATGATCTTATGTCAAAAGACAGAAAACAAGTTGTTCTCACTTGCTTTAAAGCACCAACAGTTTTCAGCTGGGAGCGTGTCTGTGGTGGCCGGGCAAACACAGACATCACGCCGTTGCAATACATTTGGCTCCAAATTTCACAAATTCAAGCCAAGCTGCACCAAATTCACTAGGATCGATCTTAATCAAGCCCCCTACTGGAATCCAGCCCAATATTTGGTGGGTGTGGCCTAATTCCTCTACAGTACCAAATTGAAATCTTTAAAAAATCAGCCTCAAGCCATGCTTTAACTGACAATCATGAAATTTGGTACACATGTCTATCATTTCAGAACCTACAAAAAAGTCTCCTGGAGCCATGTTCCAAACGCAACAGTAAGCCAGTTATTTTGGATCAAATTTGTAATTTTGCTCACACCAGTGGACGAGTTTGGTACTGCAGTTTTGCTATTCTTAAAACCAATAAATTAGCTATTTGGACGACAAAACATATTCAAAAAGTCACCAAACTTTACCCAAAATTGTCCCCATGAGAAATTAAACAATTTTAATGGAATTGAAAGTGGGCAGGGTCAAACTGCTCTACAACGCCCCCTAACGTGAGATAGGACAAACTGTACTTCATGGAGATGTGAAACTCAGTACGTCGGTAGAACACTCCAAATAAAGCAAAGAAGTCTCTTGGGAATATGTCCTGAAATGTACACGGAGGTGGCCATTTTGGATCAAAGGGGAAATTTGGACGTTTACACACCTCAAACTTTAACAAACTCCTCCAAGGGATTTTGAGCTAGGCTTCATATTCAGTCAGTATGCAGATAATGGATGGTGCAGTAAAAGTGATCAAAATCTTAATTTTTTGAGCATGTTTAAGGGAAGTGGCCAATTTAGAGTACTCACCAAATCAAACAGCACCAAACTTGGTATGAGTCATCCATGTTGGATGCTCGATGATCCTATGGGATCATATGCTTACGTGACGTAAGCATATGATCCCCAGAAAGTCACTATTTTTACTTGGAAAGCTCCATCTCTGACCCCCTTGACCTAATCAAGATGATCTTGTGTCAGAAGACAGATAACAAGTTGGTGTCACTTGCTTTCAAGCACAACGAGTTTTTGGTGGAGGCTGTGGCCACATGGCGAAGTCAGACATCATGTCATTGCACGTTTGGCTCTAATTTCCACATATTTCAGCCAATCTGCACCAAACTCATTATGATTGATTTTAATCCACCCCCCAACAGAAATACAGTCCAAAATTTGGTGGGCGTGACCTAATACCTTTGTGTGTCATAACAGACCAGTACTAATCACATTCTCATCATCATTTGGTGACATCACAAAGCCCCGCCCAGTTTGAACAGGAAGTGAGTTGTTTTGCTGCTGGTTGTCTTGCTTTTACTCTTTGATTCATACAAAATTAAACCAATACTGTATCCACTAACTTTTGATAAACATACATGATAGTTAAACAGCATACAGGAAATCCTCGCCAATCTTTCGCCACAGAACAGGAAGTGACAATAACTCCTGTCTGTAAGGTCGGATTTCAGCAAAACTTTTAAGACTTGTCACTGGACTCGTACTGAATACCAAAGGCAATTTGGGAGATTCGCCAAATGCTCTGCCTAGTGGACAAATAAAGGAACCGCGTGAGAAAGATGAGAGAGCAGTGCTGAGTTGCGAGGGCCACCCTCGCGAAGGCCTATTGTAATTTCAATGTTTATTACGAGGCCTGAGCAGCGAAGGCCTATTGTAATTGAAGGATTTCTTATTCTTTTTCTTCTGTGTCCAAAATCGCAAATTTGGGGGCCTAAACATATTCAAAAACTCACCAAACTTTGGCCCTACAGCCAAACAGATTGCATTAAAATCGTACTTTCACGTGGGGGACAATTTTGGGCAAACAGCTCTACAGCATCCCCTAACGTGAGATAGGATCAACCGTATATCGTAGAGATCTGAAACTCAGTATCCCCTCAGATCTCAAATATCAGTGTTTTTGTGTTTTAAGAAGTATAGACTATTACTTTCACTAGCTTTTGACTCCACCACACTTTGTCTTGGTAGACCAAAGTTCAACTTATGTACATGGCGTTTTGTGAAATTCACTGTGGTCATCAATAAACTAAAAGTATAGTTTTCTTGGGTTACAGTATATTTTTACCCATTCCTCAAAATCTAATATGATTTATATAACACCGAATCATGTAATTTTCTAAAAAAAATGGCAGACTTTGGACAATTATTCTTAACAAAACTTACTTAACAAACAATTGCTCAATTCCCCTCCAGTTTCTGTGGTTTTTGAAAGACCCTAGCTGAATTTCACTGAATGCCATACGATGTCAGTCAGTATTAAAGTTCATCTAATGAAGACCTGACTGGTGTCGATGTCACGTATAAGATGCATATAGCTGTATGTAATGTTCATTTTATGAAGAACAATCATTTTAAGATGTCCCAGAGCACTCTACAACTAGCTTTTATTAATCACCAAGTTGAGCTTTAGGTCTCTGGCTACCGCACCACTACCCCAATAGATGACAGAAAACATTGTACTCTGCACTACAGACTTATAAATGATCTGTAACATCATCCTGCAACCACCGATGACTTAAGCTTCCAGTCTGAGTACAGTCTGATCTCCTTTTGAAGACAGTTTCAGTGCATCATCTCCAGCCCACTCTGTTTTCCATGTAAAGCCCAAATTATATACAGACCTCTACTTCTGTCATGATGAAAATAGTTTCTTTTTATCGATACATTTTTTTGTTCACATTCATGATTGTTCATTCACCATGCCATAAAGAGATCCATCAGCTCTCTGTCCTTTTTAAAAAAATATTTTCTACGTTGCAAGATGAGTTATTTTAGTATGTTTGGAAATAACAGGACTCAGATTTGTAAAGTAAATCCAAAGTGTGGAAGGGATGAATACTGCCCCTGTCTTGGCATTTCAAATTTCTCTGATCAATCTTAATTAAATGTATTAATATAGTGAAAACTTACAAAACATTGTCATAACGCACCTTACAAAAAACCCCAATAAAATCCAATCAACATGATGCTGATTTCAAATCAATTCAATTCAGTTCAATTCCAATTGATTTTAGTTATCACACAGAGGTCAAACTCAGTTTATTATTCAAATTATTTAAAACATTTTACATAAAAGGAAACACAGAAAATTACTTTGAGTCACTGACTTGGAGAAATTCTCCCTCCTGGATGAGCATGTAGTGATGGTAGATAGTTGCCAGCATCATGCTGATTTTGCAGCAATCCCTCATAGGTATGTCTATATACTTGCATATACAGACAGCAGATAGGAAAATTCACTTCACAAAGAAACTTCCAGTAGCACCAGAAACCGTGCCAGTGTGTGCAGCCACTTTGAAAGCAGACTACACACACACACACACACACACACACACACACACACACACACACACAAAACAAAAAAACCCAGAAGCACAGATTCAGGAGTATTCTCAATGTTAAATAGCAAAAACTTAATGCAGCAGTAGATCCTTTAGTGGCTTCATCTAAGAGAGAAACGCAACTAAGCAAATTACCTATGAAACAATTTAATCTATTAGATTAAAAGACACCACATAGACTTAGTTGCAGTAAAGCTCGGCCATTGAGAGACCGGGTGAAACATTCCACTGAAACATGGACCAAGTGGGTCATCTATAGAAAGAGAACATTAAATTGATAGCAGCAGTGGCTCAGAAGATAGCCCCCTCCAAAAAGTTGTCCCTGCTAAACAGAACAAGTCAGATGCAATGTCCATGATGACAAAAAATAAATACAAAAAACAGAAAAAAACAAGAACATGAAGTAAATAGTTGAAACAACACCAGCATAAGCATACAAAGCCTTTGTTATGTCACTTTCAACAAAACCAGCAAGAAACTGCAAGGAGTCAAACCTCATCCCAAAACTGAGAGTACCAATACCTTTTTTTGTGTGTGTGTGTAACATAACAAGGTAAAGCAAAATCTCCATAAAGATCAACATATCAAATCTTACTTTTCCAATTAAATTAGATCTACAATAGGCTTGTATAATTACCGTATTTTCCGGACTATACGTCGCTCCAGAGTATAAGTTGCATTAGTCAAAAAAATGTGTCATTAAGAGTTTAAAAACATAATAAAGTCGCTCCGGAGTATAAGTCGCATTCATTTAGAAATTGTCAAACATAAAGGTTCTGATGACACAGTTGTCTGCTTTTTAACAAACATACGGAAACTGTTGGCTTTGGCTAAGAAGTCTGCTGGCAGTTTCTGACGCACCGATGTCCGTACTAAATCAAGATGGTCAGGAACGGCTCTGCTCCGCAGGTGTTCTGACGCCCTTTGCTTTCACGGTCTCTGTAGTTCCCTTGCGGCGCACGCACAACCCGCTGGTTATGAGCGCTAAACAAGTGCGGGCGGCGCAGAGATGCAGGGGAAACTGTTTCTGATATGGAAACGCAAATCGACCTAATACCTGAAAAGTGCGGAGCGGAGCAGACAGACCTGCAGAGTCATTCCTCCAGCTCTGACCATCTCACGTTCAGCCCGCGTTCAGCTTTCTTTGTGACTGCAAACGGTAATGTTTAATCCTTGGTGTATGTCTGTTAGTATGAATTAACATTTAACGCATCAGTGAAAAAATGCGTCATGAAAAAAACCATATACAAGTCTTCTGGACTATAAGACGCAGGACTAGCCAAACTATGAAAAAAACTGCGACTTACAGTCCAGAAAATACGGTACTAAGCAAAGATGTCAGTCATATCAAATGTTGTAGAATTTTGTCAATATCGTTTTTATGAAATGCTGTCTTGATGCAGGAAACTAAACCTTAAACTTGAACAAAAAATTTGGATGTAGAATACAACATAAAGAAAATAAAACATGTTTTTTAACATGTAAAAGTACAAGAACATGTTAGAATATCATTGGACTAAAACTTTATTACTTATCATTGCTTACAAAATACGTAGGCTGATTATTGATAAAATACTTCCATTTGTCCATACACACATTTCCATATGAAACTTGTTTTTCTTATTTGTTTCTTACTTTGTCTTGTTTTTCCTCTGCTAAATAGAAGTTCAGTGTAGTACTACTCAACTTAAAACTGCAAATTATGGCCTTGTGGTCACTATAGTATGTAGGGGCAACAATTCCCTCTGTGTCATATACACAAGATTTCACATAAAAATGATCAATTATAGTGCCATTCTCTTTTGTTGGCTCCATGACTATTTGAATGTATCCCCTGTCTGTCACAACTTGAGACACATTAGATGACTTCAGAATATCATCATTGAAATCTCCCATTACAGCAACAGTGTCACTTAGTGGCTCAAGCCAATCAAGTAGCTCGCCAAAGTTCTTTTTAAACAAGGACATAGGGTACGATGGTGGCCAGTAAACAACAGCCACAACAATATTCAAACTTGTAAAATGATAAACACTACACTCTAAATTAACATCCTGTACACACAAAACATCATATGGCACATTGTCTGCACAGTCCATGCTAACACCCCCACGCAGTTGTCCCTATATTTCTGTTAATGATGGAATATTACTGTTATACAATAAACTTTGTGGACAGTTGTTGAAACTGTAGCCATGAATCTTTACTGCATCAAATGAAAAAGTTCCAGGCAGCCATGTTTCTGTCACAGCAATACACTTAGTCTGAAAATGCTGTGCACTTAAGGTCAGTACGATACTCGGACGCAAACTTTGCAAGGCACATGTCAGTAAAGGTATTACCATTTGGTCTATTTTTATATCGATCAGCTATGCTGATCATCCACATGTCTTCAGTTGTGAGATCATCTGAGGATGTGCTTTGTTTCAAAACACTAGTTGGAAAACTAATTTTAACTACATTGTCACCAGTGGGAACAAATACAACTTTTCTAGAACTCCTTTAAATCCATGTTTGTTAGCCTATAAACTGCTTCTTGAGGATGGAGATAAATACTGCCCATAGTTTTCATTGCCTCTTTAGCACTTAAATTATCATCTCTGGCAGCTTCTCTTTGAGCATTTCCTAACAACAACCCAATTTCCCTTTCACTTTTTGACATATGTAAACAGATATCATGTAAACACAGCACCCACATACATCAACACAAAACTGAATATCAATATTAGCATTCCAAGCTTTTAACAATGGTCTGGAATATTGATTAATCCAGACCCCATGTGTGTTGCGACTACATCTTTTATATGCCTTCTAAAAAATGTCTTGGTTTATGCCGAAAACTTGAAATAATTCATCAACACTACCACATGGACTATTTTCATCTAATATAGCGTTCTTTACTTTGATCAAAATTTGACTTGCCATCTTGGCATCCATTTTGACTTATCCAATTCATCCTTAGAACATGAACACTGTGCAGTTGCACCTGTTTTACCCAGCTGACAGTTGCAAATATTTATGCTTTCTTGGCATTTTTCTCCACAACATATAAATGTTTGGTTGGATTCAGGGCAGGGAAAATTAAACCAACAGTTTTCTTCTTTTTGCAAGTTTTATTAAAAATTTATTATTAAAAATTTGCATCGAAACGCCTTTCGGCTCCCACCGACACACACACTTTGGCAGACCCCTTTTAAATTTCTTCAGAAATTTTATAGTTTTAATTAATATTCACTGCCAGAAATATCACTATACAAACCTTCTGGCCAGAAAGAATCTCCGACGGACCCCAACCCATGACAGTCAGATGCCTCCTGAGAATGGGCAGCACATCACAGACACTCACCTAGTTGGATGTTGCCTCTACCTACAGAACAAATGAAACAGACCAAATCATAACATTCATTAAGCTGATTTTACACAAAGATTCCAAATAATTTTTGTCAAGTGATTTCAGTAAAACACTTGAAAGTTTCATATTAGTTCCACATTTCACATAATATAATCCTTAATATGCACCACACTTACATTCTTCTTCTTCTTAGTAGATACAAGCTCCACACTAACAGTGGCAGGAGTTGTGCATGGTGTGGCTGAAACCTAAAAGACAAAGAAAGGAAAAAAAACATTTAAAAAATCCTTCTTATTGATGTTCTGAAAGGTTAACTCGCTTTATGGTTTTACAAACCTGCTGTCTCACACGCCTGGATGTTCCACAGGCTTTGTCTATAACAACACCACAAACAACATGTCAGGTCTGTGTTGTTTATAAAAGACAGTACTTACACTATATTTTTAGTAAGTACAGTTAGTTGCATATTGCCTTGTTGCCTGTGTGAACATCTTTAAGAGCCGATGGAGAGACTTTTTCCATGGCAACCAGCATATCAGGTGAGAACCAGACAGGATTCAGGGGGATGTAACACTCCTTCAGGGCCACTGGAGTGCCATCCATCTGTTTGACAAAAATTGAAATAATAAATATACAAATTACATTAAAAGTTATGTCATATAAATAGTTGCAAAACTTACTGACCTCATGATGAACCACTCTTTTCTTGGGTGAATCAGAGGGTGACTCAGATTCCCCCGAATGGTTCCTCTGTAAAGGCAGAGCGCGTATAAGACATTTGGAAGGATTACCCACAAACTTGACTAAACTGACACCTTTCTTCCCGTGAAAGCAGACGGGGAACAAAAAACTTTCTTACATTTCTGCTGGATTCCATGACTGTCCACTCAGAAGGGAGTGGAGGTGGAACACGTTCCATTCCCTTCATATCCACATGGGGCACAAACCTTGGCTTATACAGACAAGCTACCTGACTCTGCACCAGTGGCTTTTGTGCTGATAGCTCCAGGAACTGATAGGCAGCAATCCAAATCAGTTCACTGAGGATGCGTATCCCGTTCTTGTCGTCAAGATGGCTCTACACACAAAAATTCATCAAAAGAACAGAGATGTAAAATAAGGATGGAATATAAAATGTTACTACCTTCTTGTTTTCAACATGAGGTTGTACTCACGCCACAGATCATGACGGTTCAGGGGGAATTACTCAGCAGTGGAAAAAAAGGGGATCCCTGAAAAAAAACGAACCAAAATAAAAGTAAAAAAAATATTTCGATGATCATTCGAAGGAACGACTGTGGAACCTCTGGAGTTGATGATGCAAAGAAGGATTTTACATAAAATCAAGAAAATTATGGATAACCCTGACCATCCTCTTCATGAGACTGTCATTGGAAAACAGAGTCTCTTCACTCAAAGGCTTCTTCAGTTTGGTTGTAAAACCAAACTACAGGAGATCTTCCTGCCCAGAGCCATCACCATCTATAATAACTCTTTGACAAAATAAGTTACATTAATATTTAATTTCCCTTTGGGTTAAATAAAGAATTTGAATTTGAATACAAACCATTCTTTTCACCAAATACAACATAGGAAAGAGCTGTCTACATCTACAAACCAGAAATGTATTGATAATTATTTTACTACCTACCTAGCTGTTGTGGTATTCTTGCTGGAACAAGTCTTGTTTACCCCTGGATTCCATCAAACACGGGACCATACCGGTACAGAAAACCTAGGGGAAAAAAATAAGTTAAGTAATTTATGTCTAGCTCAACCATTTCTGCTGAAAACCACTAGTGCTCACCTTTGGCCAGTGTCTACGAATTGTTAAAAGGTATCGCTCAAATTCCTGTCCCACCTCCTCATGATTGATGCTGACCATAAGGTTGTTGGAAGGAGCCATGACACAAACAGCATCAGACTCACGAGGTAGTACAGCATGTACAACCTACTGGCGCAGCTTGTTTGCGCAAGCCCTTGGAGTCGACATAACACCAAAAACTATGCAGCCTTCTTTCATTGGAACTTTGTCATCTGCGAAGGACCATAAATGGGACACCCCGATAAGAAGAACCAGCTATTGAAAAAAATCCCAGAAAATATAGCAAGATGAGAATAAGCAAACCATTTCTCCATCGTATATTTGAAATCATTGGAGATTTCATACTTTCTTATCAAGACTCCCATCCGGAATGACCAGCTTGTGACTGAGCCCAGTATGCTCACTAGTTGGCCATTTGTTCACTTTGTGGCGTTGGCCTGTTCAGTAACCTTTGCATTATTAAAAAAAAAAACAAAAAAAAAACAAATATAGAAAACGATCACTAAATCTAATCTACAGTAGTCCACATAACACAAATATCCTTTATCATTTAAAAATATAATTAAAGCAAATTTAATGCTCAAAGTCACTGGATGGCTTTGGTATCCCAGTACGCTGAACCTGAGCAGCTTCAACTCAGCGACGAGCAGCTTCAGATCAGCAATAGGATTTTCCTCGAGGCATCTGCAAATTAACATTGAAGGAATACATCACAAACATTAAATACAATACTTCAACATTTGGAAAGATCATCTATGCTGAGGAGACAATTAAAAAAAAAACAACAACTACTAAAACCAGTTAAAAATGCAGATTTTTTCCAAGTACATACACTACAATTGATCCTAGTAATCAAACTATGCAGTCATTTTCAGATGACTATGCAAATGGATTAAGTTTTCTGTACAATGAAAGCCAGTAGATTACATCAAGTCGTTGACAAGGAACATTCAATCCTCATGGATGAACATATAACATATGACAGTAACATAAAGCTGCAATTTCTAACTTTTATGAAAAATATGATTTTTACATATTTGTTAAAAGTATCATTATGTCATAATAGTATAATATAAGACAGACAATCTGTGGGGGAAAAAATCAAGCTCCTCTGCCCTCTACCAGTGCTCCCAGTATTCAATGCAGAAATACACCACTCAGACAGAAACCAATCAGAGCCAGGAGGAGGGTGATTGACAGCACTAAAACCCTCCTCCTGGTTCTGACTGGTTGTCTCTGACCGGGCAGTGCATTTCTGTTAGATAAATGAGGCTTCTACAGAACTTGTAGACTTGTTAAGGAGGTAGTGCAATCATTTCAATCTTATGTGCTGGGGTACAGACACATCAAAAACATTATAGGCACAAAAGAGCAGGATTCAGAACCCCTGAACAAAAACAATTCTTTACAAACCAATGATTCCAAATTAAAAACACATGATTCTCATTGTTAAGACGTAAAGACACTAGCCGAAATAATAATGAAAAAAAGGACTACCAGCTCATACATTAAAAAAAAAAAAAAAAAAAAAATATATATATATATATATATATATATATATATATATATATATATATATATATATATTTATTTATTTATTTTATTTTATTTTATTTTTTTTTTTTTTTAAACAGGATTTTTTAAATCCTCAATCTCTTTGCAATCACAAAAACATGCAAACATAGTCTGGCTATTACAGTCATAAGCAATTCCGCTCGATTCACCTTCGGTGCTCCATCTGGGCATTCTTCCATTGGAGTGTGCATTTCTGAAGATTTCTCTGGTGGAATTTCAACCTAGTCAATCACCGAACAGAAGAAGTTTTGAACCATGACATTAATTTTGTCCGCTGTTTTAAAACAGTAGTCAACCTGTAGTTTTAGCAATGGCAGCATATAAAGTAAACTAAGCTGTTTAGTCCGTCTTCGACATGCTTCCAAATATTGAATTAACATCAGCAGCCATCTTGTGTGGTACTTCTCTCTTTGCAGTAGGGTGGTTGTTTACAGCGAAGGGAATTTCCAGTAAACTTCATAGCATCAAACTGGCATTACATACATTACCGCCAGTACTTAACTGTTAGGTAGAGTTTAAAACTTTAGAGTCCACACCTCCACCAAGCAATCACCAAAGGTCCGTACAAAACAATGCGAGAAAGCTTTGCATGATTAAAAAAAAAACCAAACAAAAAAAACGTCACCGTCTAATTCCAGGACAATGACTAATTTCATTGCAAAAAGACAGGCACATTCTAGTTTTGAAACGAGCTGCTAAACCAAAAAAAGGCATAAAGGAACTTTTAACAACTTACATCAACGTAAACTGACGTCCGGCAATCGATAAATCCACAGAATGTGAGAAAAAGTGCTGCAGAAATTTGTTTTTAGCTTTCAAGAGCTAACTATAACTAACTATAAGATCATTTGTTCTTCTAAAATGTTTCATTACACCTGGTGAGAGCCATTTCTCAGTCACGCAGAGAAAGTCCAAACCCTGGGACAAATAAAAATCCTTAAGGATAAAACTTTTGTTTTGTCAACAGCTCGCCGTATTTACCTCGACATCGGTGATGCCTTCTCCAGCAAGGAGGGTGTACATAGGTAAGGTAACATAGGTAAGATGGAACTCCGGCCAAAGCAGCACCAAAGAATTGTGTTTTTCATGACAGCGATATAGATCTTTTGCAGTAGGCAGGCGAAACCCCAAAAGGGTTTGGCAATCATACACCAGCACAGAGTTCGCATCAGGAAAACAGCACAGAAACAACAATAAAAACATGAAAATAGAGTCGTAGACGACTTGCCCAACACACTGGCTCCATCTTGTTCAGCTTTGTTACATAAAAAGAATATACAATATAATAACATAGCAATCAACAGACCAGAGCATATTACCAGAGCACAGTAACAATAAGAAAAGAAAAAACCCTTTTGACATTATATGTAAAATAAGAAAAAAAGTACTTCATTAATCCCAGATTTGGAAATGATATATTGCCACAGCAAAAAACAATCTCATAATACATATGCACATGTATATGTGCATATGTATTATGCACATATACACACATGTATATATATGTGTGTATATATATATATATATATATATATATATATATATATATGTATATATATATATATATATATATATATATATATATATATATATATATATATATATATATATATATATATGTATATATATATATGTATATATGTATATATATGTATGTATATATATGTATGTATATGTATATGTATATATATATACACATATACGCACACACACAAATGTACACACACGATAGACAGATACTGACAGGATTCTGGATCGTTTGGGTTCGTGTTTTGATTATTGACGTCTGTTCTCCTCTGTAATTGATTCCAGCTGTAAGTCATTTCCTTGATTGACCCTGTGTGTATTTATGTTCCTACCTGTGTCTTTGTCCCTGTCTGGAGTCTCATCATAGTCCTCATCCTTGTTTGTATACTTCTCCCCGCTCTCCTGTGGTTTTGTGGAGTTTTTGAACATTAAACAGTTAACATTGCAAGGCTGTGGTCATCCTGCTGCTTTTGGGTCCACACACCTACATTGAATCATGACATTGATATTGAAAATCTAATATCCCCCATCCATTAAATGAAATAAAATGAAGAACATCCCCCATTTGCATCTAAACACATAAACACGTCAACTAGCATGTACTTTGTTAGTTTTGAGTGTGAATCACAAATAGGGAGCATCTTGCAATTTCTTTGTTTGCTGCAAAATTACTTCCTTTTTCAGAGAACCTCCAACACATTTTTTCTCTTATAGATTGACACTTTGCCCTTCCACTGCAGAACAATAGTTTGCACTCTACAGAGTATAATAAAATAAACTTCAATGGAAAGAATACATACTAATAAGGATGTTATGATAGTCTCTCATGTGATGAGACATCTGTGCTCCCAGTTTTTATATTTCAGGCCCCTGGAACAGTGAACCTTTCTTACTGTTTTTAGAAACTGTCAGATACTCAAGCAACTGTATGTTACTCTGTTGCTGCACTTGTAATGCTCCCACTGATTCCCTCTGGTTGGCCCCTGCTGGACATGCCAGTTAATTCTTAACCAAATCATTTGCTTATTTGAATTTGTACCTAATTATGTCTAAAATTCAGATAATTGCTATGGTGCTAAGATTTCATGTCAGTGAATACTTTGCCATGTGCAAGGAATAGGCACTGAAGCTACTCCACACCACATAGGCACCAATCATGCAATTATCTTAGTTTCACTGTAAATGACCCCTCAAAATATTATATCTTTGATTTTGTATAATGATTTTTTTTTATTATGAAGGCATATTTTTCCCAAACTACTTCTTGAAAGACCTGGCACTGAAACAACTTATTGGTCAGTTTGCACAATTGGTAACTACACAATTTGGAGTCTGCAAGATCACATGGACATTGGGGGAAGTTTTACTGGATTGATTGACCAGGGTGGTGGTCCCCCTATTCAAAAAGGGGGACCGCAGTGTGGGTTCCAACTACAGGGGGAATCACACTCCTAAGTCTCTGGAGAGGAGGGCCCATTGGACAGTTGAACCTTGGATTCAGAAAGAGCAGTGTGGTTTTCGTCCTGGCCGTGGAACACTAGACCAGCTCTACACACTCAGCAGGGTCCTGGAGGATGCATGGGGCCCAACCAGTCTTCTTGTGCTTTGTGGACTTAGAGAAGGTGTTTGACTGTCCCTTGGGGAATCCTGTTGGGGGTACTCTGGGAGTATAGGGTATCAGGCCCTTTGATATGGGCTGTTAGGCCCATGTACAACCGTGTCAGAGCTTGGTCCACATTGTGACAAAAGGCAACCTTGGCGGAGTCCAGCTCTCACTGGAAACTAGCCCAACTTATTGCCAGCAGATACTGTTCATAACTTGTATGGACAGAATTTTTTGGTGGAGCCAAGGTGTTGAGGGGATCTGTTTTGGTAGCCTTACGATTTTGTCTTTGCTCTTTGCAAATGATGTGGTCCTGTTGGCTTCATCAGGTTGTGATCTACAACTTTCACTGGAGCAGTTCGCAGCCGAGTGTGAAGCAGCCGAGATGAAGATTAGAGAAGGAGTTCGATGGTTGGATTGGTGCTGCGTGATGGTTATTGGTGCAGTGATGTGGTTGCTTTTCCTGTCTGTCGTGGTGAAGAGAGTCATAAAGCAAAGCTCTCAATTTAATGATCAATCTATGTTCCTACCCTTATCTATGGCCAAGACCTTTGGGTTGTGACCGAAAGAACGAGATTATGGATAGAAGTGGCTGAAAATGAGTTTCCCTCCACAGAGTGTCTGGGCTCTCCTTTAGAGATAAGATGAGAAACTCGGTCATCCGGGAAGGACTCAGATGAGAGCCACTGCTTCTCCACATTGAGAGGAGCCAGTTGATGTGGCTCAGGCATCTGATCAGGATGCCTCCCTGGTGAGGTGTTGTGGGCATGTTCCACTGGGAGGAGACCCAGAGCAAGACCCAGGACACGCTGGAGGGACTATGTTTCTTGACTGGTCTGGAAATGCCTTGGGATTCTCCTGGAGGAGCTGGCCCAAGTGGCTGGGGAGAGGGAAGTCTAGGTCACCCTGCTTAAGCACTTGCCCCTGCAACCCAGCCCTGGATAAGCGGAAGAAAATGGATGGATGGACTGTTTGGTGTTGCATCACAATGAATATTCCCAATCGTTTATCTCTATTACATGAACACAGCTCTTTTTTGGTCAATAATAGTTTAAATCATTCAAAGTTTACAATGCCAATTACATCTGGATTAGCTAGTTTCATGGGAATGCACATTGATTGAACCATGGTGCATCTCGTCAATCGATGCATAATGTTTCTAATTAGTGATTTGAGACAAGGCATGGTTTTAGACTCCAGACTTGGATAGTGACACAAATTATGATTCTCAAGCAATGTTCTTGCAAAAATCAGCATTGACTCCCAAAGAATACTTAGCTATGTTAAGATGGATTCTCTTTGGTGATAAAATGATCACTGCATAATTTTTAAGGACTTTTTTTTTCTAAATGTAGATTGTAGCAAGTGAATGTTAACTATGTGATTTGGACCAGTTTACATTTCACAACCCAAAGCAGTCTGAAATACACTATATTGCCGAAATTGTTTGCACAAATCTCTGAATTCAGGTGTTACAATTACTTCCATTGCCACATGTATATAAAGTTCAACACAAAGGCATGCAATCTGCTTTTACAAACACCTTTGAAAACATGGGTCACACTCAGTGGCTCAGTACATTCCATTGTGCTACTGTGAAAGGGTGCCTCCTGTGCAACAAGGCCTATGTTTAAAAAAAAAAAAAAAAAAAAAAAAAAAAAAAAAAAGGATTTGGGTCACTTCAGGCACAAGCCTTCTCATCCAACAGCATTTGACTATTCTTCACAAATGAAGAATAGTCAAATGCTCACATAAGCACACTCCTAAAACTTGAGGACAGTCGTCCAAGAGCAGCTGATGCAGTTATAGCTGCAAAGGATTAAGCAAACATCATATTAAAGATAAAAATGGGTTGTCACTCAAGTTCATATGTGTGTGAAGGCAAATACTTCTGGCAATATTTAAAAAGAAAAAAATCAACCGACCTATAAAATTCAACTCATCGAAAACAATGTAAATAACCTAGAAATGTGAACTTCAGTGATGACAATGACACATGGATATTTGCAACTTGAACAGTTTTTCTTCCAGGCTTTCTTTATTTCATATAAAAAAAAAAATTGTAACTTGATTGTAGGGTAGTAAGTTTACTTTCTTTTCATTTCAAAGACCAGAAATAAAGACTCCCAATAGCTTTGTTTGTTAAAGCATTAAAATTATATTAGGCATGATGTATAAAACAAGCACTCTCTAGAATGCCAAGTCCACCTGATTGAGAATACACTCACAAACAAAAATAAGTATATCAAATATCTGAAACAAGAATTATCTTATGCCAGGTTTGAAACACAGTAACCCCACAGACCACTGTTGAGGCAGTAAGTTACTGAGGCACAGTTTCATTAATCAGATAAATATGAAAGCAAAAACCAGGGAATGAATGCAGTCAGTATGGAGACAATATGGCAGTCTGGGATACATGTTGGAGTAAAAGTCTCGATTATTGCATATATAACATTGGTTTGTCCACGAGTCCCTGTACATGGTGGTTTAGAAGGTAAGACTTGTTCAGGAAGTATGTCCATTAATCTTGAACCTTTGGACATTTACATGCTGCTTTGTGAAAGTTCAAAACATTTGATATGATGATGAGTAACATGTTGGAGGACCTGCTCCATGTACAGAGCAACATTAGTCTGAGATTAAACAGTTATCTATGGAAGACTATAACATGAATACAAACAGTTCCCATTCAAACAGCAGGACCAGAGCACCATGAAGCTAAAGCATCACTCAGCATGTTGACAAGTTTCTGAAGTCCCCAACTGACACAGCTTGGGACTGTGTACAGGACCATAAGTAGCCATCAGCAAATCATGAAGCACCTGCTTACTTGGACAATATGATCCACCGAGTTTCCACAGAAGGTCTCAGAAGCCCTTTATTTGGAAATGAAAGCTGATTTTATTTATAGGAGACATCATGGTCTTTTTAAAAGTGCTTATATTATTGTGGAGGACAGCTGTCCCTAATACTGCTGTTGTTCTTTCAGAGACAAGGTCAAGCTCCAGCTGCTGTTCCCCATTTAGACAAAATTTAGAGATCCAGAATGAAAAACTGAATGTCCAGATATAGAGCTTCCTGCATGACACCAATTCTTTGTTGTGACATCAGCTAACAGTCTATGTATTTGCTGAGTTTGTAACTATCCATTAAAATTAACTGTAACAGGTGATATAATAAAAGCCATATGTTGTATATGTTCTTTCAACATATGGAATTATGAGAATGAGCATTAACAAGACAAATTTGCAAGAGGATTAAAATTGAGAGCTGAATAAAAAGAGCAAAAATTTTGATAGCAGTGAATATTCGGGGAGGGGGAGTTAATTGTGAGGGGAGAATTTTGAGAGAAAACTGTACAATTTAGCAAAGGGAAAATAGGAATTTATGGTCCTATACTTAAAACCTATGCTCTTGCATTTTGACAAATGAATCTCCATATACCATGATTTGGCCATGATGTTGCTCCTGCTAGTGTTGTTGGGAATTTGCATCCAATCTCTTAGTACACTGACTAAACTTAAAACACAAATTTGATTGCTAACTGAGGGCAGAACCAGAGAACCTGAATGAATGGCTTTACCCTACAGGTATGCTATTTAATTCCCTAGGTTTATTTTAGGATGAATTTTTGTCCACCTCTGATGAGCTTTTGAGAAAAAAAAAAAATCTCTATCTAGTTTGAGATAAAATTTCTGTTTGGAAAGATCTAAATAAAACCCTAAATAAACTCTGGGCACTATAAATGGCTGTTTAATTCGATTGCGGAGTGGATTATCCCTGCTATGCAATGTTATTGAAATAAAACGACCACTGATTCAGGTGTCCTTTTTATAACAGAAATATGAAACTCTGCATATATGTTGGCCCAAAGTTCATCTTGTATGGATAAGGAAGAGTCAAGTTTCTAGCTTTCCTTCTCAGATTCTATTTGCAACGTAATTTTTTAACAATGAACCACATGAGGTTTTGTATTAATTGAAGAACTTAAGCTGGATTCGCCTACAATGTTAGAATTCATCAGTTTGTGTTAAAATGAGGAATCTATTATTAGCGTGTTCAGAATTCTTTAATTTCTTCAATTTAAAGCTTTTGTTAAATAAAATCTGATTATCTGAAATGCTGCTTTTAAGTAACTGGTAATTTTTTTTCTCTTCCTATTTTGTTTGAAGTTTAACTATTTTTCTACCATCTAGTATATATATTTTTTTAAAACCATAAAATTGTTAATTTAGTATAACTTATCATCACAAAGTTACATTCAAACACATTGCCAGGCAATGTCAACAATCTTAGATTTGTAAATGGCTTACTTGAGAGCTATTTTGTTATTTTCATGAGCTTGTCCTGTTTTTCATACTATTTGTTACCATAAACATTTTGGTAAGTTAGAAGCCTGATGCATTTTGGTTCATGCAAATAAGAATCTTTGACTCCCGTATACAAATCTATTCACAGGGCAAACATAGACTTAATGAGCTATGAGAAGTCAGTGTAATTTTTCACTACCACTTATATAACCAGAACTGTCATTCTGCAGTGAGTCCCATGGCTGAAGTCAGGAACCTCCTTATAAGTGAACTGATAGAGTAACATGAAGAACCCTAACAGTGACATACTTAGAGCCAATTCACCAAACTTCTATTACACGTCACAAATCTTTACGAGACTTTGAGCAAACATGGGCTGCTTTTCTTCTTTCAGCTTCCAGGCCCACCCAATGTTACACAGAGAGGGGGGGACACAGCTTAATTTCTATGGGTCACTCCAGGCCAAAAGTGCTGGTTTCCTCCACAGCGATAAGCAGTTTCTCATACAGTGTGGTGTACGAGGGGTACGGCGGAAGGTCAAGGCGGTTAAAGCAGGTGTGGGCCCTAAGAGAGAAAGTGAAAGACAGACAAGGACTGGTGTTAGTGAGAGCTAGTCATTAGGTATTTTATTAATTCAGAAGAAACTAAATGATGATTCACCATTCTCAAAATTACACACCCAAGACTTCAGAAACCAAATTAGTCAAATAGCTTAGAGTGGAACCAAGCGACCACTCTGACATATTGCAATTAGTGCTGGTCTGTTATGACATACAGAAAGTTTCATTAGGCCACAACCTTGTAAGTTGGAAGTTATTCCATCTTGATGTTTTACGGCAAAGGGTCAGACTTTGAGGCTTGACGCCCACATGCTTTGACATAGCAAGAAGTTATTGATAACTTTTTTCCTTCAATGCTTCAAGACTGCAGAGTGACTGTGATAGTCTCCACGTTAAAAGCTGAAGGAGGAGTTTGCTCAGATACAACACGTGTAAAAGACAAAAATGGCTTTGCAGCACTTTGCTGCTCGGGCCTAATAATAACAAACACTACGATTACAATAGGTCTTTGCAGCACTTAGCTGCTTGTTAACGTCACCCACAACAATGATGTCTGGGTGTTTTTTTCTCCACATCCGTTATCAGGTCAGTGAGCTCACTTTCTGCCTGAGGTGCAGAACGGAGGGATGTAGACACTGACCAAATGAACAAGGAGAACTTTCTCTGTGAATAAAAAGGTTGCAGTTTATGCAACACCAGTCTTTGTTAACATAAGAGGAAACCCAGTCTCCTTTCTTTTCCCCCCGACAGCTCTGCCCTACAATCCGCTCAAAACAGTTGGAAACCCAGAAGTGAATGGTGTGCTGTGGATGTGTTTGCAGAGCCAGGTTTCAGTGAAGCAAAGTGCAGCAGGTTGGCAAAAGTTTGAGTTCTTAGAGCAGAGAAGCAGAATTTTGTCAGTTTCGTTCACCAGAGAGCGAAGCCAGAAATCCAGCCTCCAGGCGGAAATTCGGCCCCTGGCACTCCAGCTTTAAGACCAAGAAATGCACTCTCCTTTAGTTTGAGGTCAGTGGTGCACTGTCTGAAATCTAGGTTCAATTGGAATTCATGAATGATTGGATTGAACAGATTTTTTCTTTAGTGCCTTGAGATGACGTGTGTTGTGAATAGGCACTATATAAATAAACTAAATTGAATTGGTGCTATAATCCTTGGGCGCTTGAGTTTTGAGTGTCATTTATGGGTTTTTTCGTGCTGTAAAAGGTTTTGCTGTTTATGTTTATTCCTTTTTATTTAATTTCTTCATTCATTTTTGTGTTCTGTTTTTTGTGCATATGAATTTTGTTCTCTTTAGTGATATTCTTTTCCTCTTGATTTGTTAGTCTTAGGCTGAACTAGGACTGAAAGTAACTGTGTTTATTATTCACCTTCCTTCAGCCTCCCAGTTTGTTCTTTTCCACAGGTATACCCAATCACCTGAGTTCCTCAACTGCATCCAACGTCTTTCTCCACTCCATCCTCATCTGCCACCTGAGCTTCATGTCCTGTTTTCCTCAAGCTCCTGTTTTGTGATTTTATTAAAGATTTCACAATGATCCTCTTGTCTCCATTTTGTTCCAGCTCCAACCATACAAAAGATGAGGGTTAGGATTTAGTGGACTCTGTTGAGCTTTTTAAAAAGCAACAAAAAATAATCTTATTACAGTTGCTTTCAATTAACCATTCCAATGTATAGATGTTTAATGTTTTTTGTTTTCTTCCGTACATCACTTTTTGATCTATGTCTTGAAAGGTGTTAGATTTTACTTACTTTTCATGGAAAAGTGGTGTAAATAAAATAGGTCTGCCATAAGCCAAGAAGGGCAAAAATAACAATGTGGAAGAAGGTGCTCTGGTCAGAGGAGGCCAAAACTGAACGCTGTGGCTTGAATGCAAAATGTTGAGTGAGGTGGAAAATAAATACTGCACATCATGAATACACAATCCACATGGTGAAACATGGATTTATTTATTTTTTCAATTTAATAGTTTTTTGTTATTTTGATGTGCTTTTTTCTTTTTATTGATTTAATCTGTACTTTTTTTTTTTGACATTTAATGATTTTTGTCTGGTTTTGAGTCTTTAAAGAGTAACTAAAGCCCAAATCAACTCTTTATGCAGATAAACTGTCTAAATTGGTTCTTAAGGGTACTGTAAGGGTACTGTAACTGTAATGTTTCTGTGCAAATTTTTACTTTTTCATATACTTTTTTTTAACATTGACTTACCTGGGTAGTGATGTGACTTTGCCCCACTTTTCAATGCAGAAACGTCGGAGGCCATTGGACCCTCTCAGGGCTGCAAAGCCTTCATACGGCACACTGGACGTCCCTGTGACGAATTGGAGCAGGCGGAGGCGTTGCTCGTTGGTAAACCTCTCCACAGCTGCCCAGAACCATCGCATCACTATGTGGCCATCATGGTAGCCTAACAGGAACAGCACACTAATTGTTAAGAAAACTACATAGTGTAACACCTATTCACCCTCCTCAAACCATCAGTTGTTCCACCTTAACTTCACTCCTCTTTTGAAAACAATAAAAGGTGATTTAAACTGATGGATGACAATACCACTTTCAATTAAAGGAAGCATTAACACAACAAAGATGATAATATTACTAAAACTCAGTGACTTATTCACAATGATCCCTACTCAACCCACAGCAGCATTTTTCACCACTCTGGACACAATTATAACATCATTCTACTGGGAAAATAAAATCCCTGAATAAAACTAGCAACATTACAACGGTCAACACCTCAAGGAGGCCTAGAAGCATCAAACTTCCATCACTACTTCTTAGCCAACCAATTACAATAACTTATCAAATGAATACACTTAAGCCATCACCTTCATCCATGGCTGAACATCAAACAATCTGGCTGCAAAGACATATTAATGAAAGACTTACTATTAATCAACAATACAGTCAGTCATCACAACTGCTTTAAAAACCCGGCAATTGCAACAACTCTGACAGCTTGGTGAAAAATTGATGAAATATAAACACT
This sequence comes from Anableps anableps, assembly GCA_014839685.1. NCBI lineage: Eukaryota > Metazoa > Chordata > Actinopteri > Cyprinodontiformes > Anablepidae > Anableps > Anableps anableps. The sequence continues at coordinate 32,409,146 of CM026082.1, forward strand.
ATAATTTCACATAGAACTCAAACACCTGTATGGAAAAACCCTGACTTCACTGCAAATAAATTACCCCACAGTGGCATTAAACAGAAAGAAAAAGGAATCACACACACCTCCACCACATCTTTGACCAGAATAACTTATTGATATTTCAACAGCTCATCAACAAAAACAGCATCAACAGGAAACAATTTCTTCAGTATAACCAATTCAATTCAGTTTATTCATATATCAGTAATTCAAAACACGTCATCTCATGGCACTTTACAAAAAAAGTAATTTCAGTCCAGTCATATATATATTCTAATATTTAGGGCTGCAACAACGAATCAATAAAAATCGATAAATATCGACTTTTAAAATCATTGGCAACGAATTTCATAATCGACTCATTGTGCCTCACTCACCATGTGGCAGGCCGTATTCTTTACCGGCAGAGCTTTTCATTGCTGGCTGACTGAATTAAAGTTTTAAAAAAAACAAGCAAGCAAACAAACAAGCAAGCAAACAAACAAACTCAACTTACAGAGGGAATTGAACGGAGGGAGGCGGAGGCAAAGTAGAGGCGGTGTTTTCAAAGGGACTTAGGTAAATTCTAGAAATGACCGATGCAGAGAAAACGTTTCGATCTGAGTCCTCAAATGTGCGGCAGTGCCTCACGAATCTGAAATCATGTGTTACATGCAATCTTTGCAAAAGTGATTAGACATGGCATGAAAACGGAAACATGTTGGAGAGATCGTTGAGGATGAAGGAGTTCAGCGTTTCCCCTACCATTATCTAAGGGGGGCGCCCCACCTCACCAACGAGGTTTATGGTTGACGCATTGAACTGAGCGAGAGGGTGCGTGCACTGAGCCATACCGCTTGCTCAGCTTCCATGAGCTCATCGCACGATTTCAAAGGCGCCAACACCAAATTTGACAAAAGTTGAACGAAAACACAAACTTCTACTCTTCACCGATGCCCACACGTGCAGAGTCAGGTGCGCTCGCACCTGGTGGACACACACTCTCACCAGCAAACAGAGCGCACAGAGAAAGAAGTCACATGGTACATAAGGCGAAGGTACAATTAGAAATAGCCCAAGTTCTTCATGCCCTGCCCCTGACATGCAGCAAAAATCCAGTCATCACTGAATAAAAGGTGTTGACCTGGTTTGGATATCTGAGGGGAAAAACCCCCATCCCTCTGGCTGTATATGACTGACCTTGGTAAGGAAAGACTTGCATGACAGTTGGAGGGAGAGAGAGAAGGATACCACAGATAAAGATAGATTTATTTAAGAGATATACAAACATAGTTCATGGGAGGTGTACAGAGAACATTTTCATTTTTTCTTCCTTAGGAGTGTTCTGTTAAACATGTAGACATATTCAAGACATGCTTAAGTTCTTCAATAGCTGTTACATATATTTTGTTTGTATTAATGGTCATTACATATACTACACCAATCAACTGTTCTACATGAAGGCACCACAGCCAAACAGAATGCCAGACCAGATGTAGCTTCTATGAAGAGAAAAAACCCCCAGAGAGAAAACAGAAAGTTAACAGTTGAAATAAAAGCAAATAACGCAAAGTAGAGAGTAATAGAAGGAAAACATGGGAAAAAAGTGATCAGTTTGTCGTCCAGCAGCCTAAGCCTATAGCAGTATAACTACAGAGACAGCTCAGGACAACCTAACTGACTGAATCAGACATTTGCACACATTGAACACTCCATACCACTGATGACCACCTCCACACAGTCTGGCTCTACAAGCCAACACAAAACTTCTGGATACCACACTATCCCAAATCCTTGGCTGCATGGTCTCACTATCCACCTCTGTCTGCTTACTTGGCAATCTAGAAAAACTAAACACCAACTTCAAACAGATCACAACAGCCCTATTTGTAGCACTGACTGTCCCCAAGAAGACACTACTACTCTACTAGAAAAATAGGAAAAAGATCACAACAGCTTGTTTTTCCAGTGATAACTGGAAAAACAAGCAGCTATATACAGCTGAAATCATATATTTACATACACATAATAAAAAGACACATTTTTTTTCCTCACTGTCTAAAGTTAAATCAGACCAAAGTTTTCTTGTTTTAGATCAGTTAGAATTACCAAAATTATTTCTATTTGCTAAATGCCAGAAAACTTAGCAAGAACATTTTAAAGAGTTTTTTGTAACTTTCCTCAAATCCAAAAGTTTACATACATTTGGTCATTATCAGGGATAATTGTCTTTTAAAACTGACTTGGGTCAAACCTTTTGGGTTTCCTTCCACAAGGGTTAGGGTTTAGGGGTCAAGTTTGCTGGAGTTCTGGCCCATTCCTCCTGACAGAACTGGTGGAACTCAGTTAGGTATGTAGGCCACCTCACTTTCACACACCTTTTCAGATCTACCCACAACTTCTCTATAGAACTGAGATCAGGGCTTTGTGATGGCCATGCCAAAGAAATAACCAAATCCCATTCCCTTTAAAGTATAACTAACCCCCAAATCAACTTTTTTTTTTTTGCTGATAAACTGTCTAAATAGGTTATTTAGGGTTCTATCTTTAAGTTTCTGAGTAAATTTTTATATTTTTGCGTAAATTTGTTTAGTTTGGCAATATTTTGCCTCAAACTGTCTCATCCTTTGGTCAAACGGTGTTTAGGCAGTTGAATTTTTCTACTGGTTACAGTGGACCAGCCGGTACACTATGTCACAGCCCCACATTGGGGTATAAAACCATCTCACTCAGACACACAGTAATGTTATCCCGGTGGCGAGTCAGATGTTAGAACAGCGAACCAGGTGTGACCACGGTGAGCACTGATTGATAGCGTTACTCAGTTTAGCAAATGTGTGATTTATTTACAATGTGGACATGAAGTGGAATGGGTCTCCTCTGCTCTGATTATATGCATTATAGCATGGGTGATTCATAATGTAATTGAATCATGCATGCGTAATGTAGTGTCTCATAACTTTCTTTTGGTTAAATTTGGTATAATACAAAACTGATATATGTATTGTAGGTTCAGGTAAAATATTTACATTATTAAATTGACATTAATAAATTATTCAAGTTTATTTGTAGTTCTAAGTAGTTTTGTTTGTTACCTGGATGGTTAGCTCCAGGGTAGGGTTTTATTTGATGGTGGAGGAAAGGAGAAGAGAGGAGGTGTTCACCAGCGGCACAGAGCATCTCTGAGCCTGACACATTATGCATGCAGCACATTATGTTGAGAGAAGCACGCGGCAGGGCACGTCATGCGAGTATGTGCACGTGTTTGTGTGTGTGTGGGGTGGGGGGGTCCGGGAGCTCATGCCACCCTAGACAAGAAGCTGCCAGAGGCAGCTGCCCATATCAGAAACCGCCACTGTCCTGATATCTTGGCTGATTTCTTTTGACTTTCCAATCGTGTCAAACCAGAAAACAGTGTTCCAGGTGTGGCCTTAAAATACATCCACAGGTGAGCCTCCAATTAACTTAAATGTGTCAGTTAACCTATCATGGAAGGAAACCCAGAAGGTTTGACCCAAGTCATCCAGTTTAAAAGAAAATTATCCCTGATACTGACCAAATGTATGAAAATGTTGAATTTGAAGTAAGTTACAAAAAAAAAAAAAAAAAAAAAAAAAAAAAAATCTCTGAATTTGTACTTAGTTTTCTGGCATTTGGCAAATAGAGAAAATTTTGGTAATTCTAACCAATCTAAAACAAAAAAAGTTTGGTCAGATTTAACTTCCGACAGTGAGAAAAAAATTTTGGATGTGTCTTTTTATTAGGTGTATGTAGGTGTACCAGCATTTCAGGTACATATTAACAGGTTTCATTTCAAATTCAATTCCAAAAATACTTTATCCCAAAGGGAAATTAAATGTTGATGTAATTCATTTAATTAAGGAGTTATAGTTGTTATAGATTATTTGCAGTAGGTTTTACAACCACACTAGAACACATGTTCACTAAACTGCAGCACTTGTACACAATCCTGTCAAGAAGTGTCACCTCTTCATCCCCACATGTAAGCAGCAACCAAATTGGTATAGTCCTGTGAAGCATTTTGTATTTATTTCTCATGCAACCAATCACTCTTTCTACATGAAGTCTAAGGTGTTCTATAGATTGTGTGTCTTTAACATCTTTAGCACCAAGTTGACATCTCCCCTTAGTGAATGACAGGATTTTCACCTCAGCACACATCATTCCCAAAGTGTCTTTAACATTAAAGCCCCTGTCAACTAACACAATGTCCCTGGGTAATAATTTAGAGAGAAGGCCATGGTTTTCTGTTATGTGCTTGTCTGACGCACATCTGCACGATCCCTTGGAAATAAAAGAAATTGAACCATGTGGTGTGATACCAAAAAGGTATTTTATCGTGTGTCTACCTTTGTAACAAGAGAAGGATTGTGCTTGTGCTTTTAAATTTGAGGGTCTTTCTGTGCCTATTTTGAAACAGTCAACAGTAATAGCTGATTTTCCAAAGGTTTCCAAAAACTGAGGTGGCATTGTGGCTTGTAAACAATGCCTCTCAGGCCATGTGCTTAAGGTGTGCATGCAACACATCTAATGTGTCAGCATGGTTTTAGACAGAGTTTTATATGACACATTAAAAAGATGGCAAAGATACTGAACAGGTAGATCAAGTCTAAGACAGGCCTTTTCTGCCAGCATCCAAAAAATGTTCACAAAATTTCAAATGGTTCTGCTTACACTAATCTAACACTGTTAAACTACGACAACAAGATGGCAAAGCAAGTAAGTCCTGTACAATACTTTACTTTTTTTGTGTCATCCTTACAAAAATCTTGGTCCAGCTGTTTTTTATTCAGCTCTGACCTGGCCTCCTGTAAAAGACGGTTTATTTCTGCTCTTCTTTGCTTACACAACTGACATTCTATTAGGTTAACGATTGGGTAAAATTTAAAACCTCAGAGTCCACATCTCCAGGAGGCAGTCGTTTCTCAATAGCCAAGAGGCCAGACCCTCTGGATGAAGCAAAGTGCTGGTTTTTACCAGGTTAAGTTTGTATGCACTAATTGGTGAAAAGAAGAACATGCTGTAAGACATCACATTCATAGATTTTTTTTCATCTCCCAACACTGAGAACACTTGCGTATTACCACATTTATGCTGAAGAACAAAGCAAACCAACAAGCCTGTCTAAGCCTAAAAGTTGAGTCACAAGTATGTGACTTGAGTTGTATTTCTTGTCTTGGGAATCTGGGAATTGAACTGAATAGATGACACAGACCTCCTCTGTACTCTGTGTTGCTCCTCCAGTCACTGAGATCAATCTCCACTGTCCCAGCGATGACCAGCTCCAGCTCCCGCGCATCAAACACTGACACAAGCCTGGAGTCTATCACCTGTGCAGGAGAACATCAGAGTTAATCTGTGTTGGAAGCCTTGCAGTTTGGGATGTCTTCTTCACATTCCTAATCAGTCAGAGTTTAATTGTGAACAATAACTTCAATTCAGTTTAATTCATCTTATTTATATAAGTGCCACTTCACAACAAATGTCTCGAGGCACTTTACAAAAAAGAAAAAAATAATAATTTCAATTCAATCATACATACATTCCAATTGTGTGCAGTACAGTAAAATTATTCAAATTAGTTTAAAAAGTTTCTATCAAAGGAAACCCAGCAGATTGCATCGAGTCATTGACAATAATCCTTTTTTAATTAGGGTTCCGAGCCTGTGCAAGCAAGTGGACAGCCAATGCAAGGCATGGTCATTCGTTTGCTCCCAGTGGAGCAGAAAACCCTATTGTAATTGTATGGTTTTTTTTGATATTTCCTATTCCGACTTTTTATTATTCTTCTCAGCTAAAAAGTGAAAGAAATAGAATATGCTAGAAAAATCTGATGAGGCAGTCTACTACTTAGACAAAAAAAATTCATACCCTCAATACCTCGGGGGTGCTATTGCAAAGTATGACGCATTTTGGCTAATAAATCCTAAACTATAAATCTCACACTCAAAAACTTTATGGGAGCTTAATCCTTGGATGATCCTGCATCACTTTTACATTGGCCATGCCCACTTCTGCCTAACTAGATTTTTTTGCTATAGCATGACAAAGACAAAACTTAGTTTTGATTACTCCTCCCACATTATAAGCTGGATCAACAAAACTAAGTACTAAGTGAACCGCGCCATTAAAATTATGTGGAAATTTTTTTAAACATTTTTCAAAACTATTCAAGCAGCGCAATACCACACATTTTAGTGCTAGCTAGCACAACAGTTAACTATGTATATCTCCACCACATTTCATAATTATAGAGCAAGCATTTAGATCCTAGTCTTGATTATAGGGGGCACTATAGGGTCAAAAGGTTTATATCTCCATAACAGCTTGACGGATTTGCATTAAACTTGGCACAGATGTTAAAAATCACACCCTTAGGCGACATCTTGAATATGATTATTAAGTGGGCGTGGCTTATATGCTATTGCACATTCAACCTTTGAACTCTGGTTCCTTTGTCACTTCCACTCTTCCCCTCAGTATTTCAGCTCTTCGGATTTTATCGCCCAGGCGTGGATCCTCCCATTATTCTTCACAGATGTTTTTCTGTGTGTTTTCCCATTGTTTTGCGGATTCTCTTTGCAGGTTTTTCTTGTTTGCTTTATAATTAAAAACTTAGCTTTCCACTTGCTGCCTCTGGTTTGCCTGTGGTTTGATCCTATCTAAAACCATGACAATTTCTTGTTTCTTTGCTTGTCTGTTCATGTCTTGTTAGTTAATTAACCTTCATATCAGTGCCATCAGTAATAGTTTCAATATTTTTTGTGAATAGGATGCAATATAAACATTCAAATTCTGAAAATAAACATTTCCATAATATATTCCTTTCTTTTCCTTCATGCAATTTAGACTGTCTAAAAAAAAGAGAACTCACCTGAAGAAAACATTTGTTTTATATAGTTTTATATATCTATATACACAAATAGATTTGAAACATTTAAGACTGATGTGATGTTAATACACATTTTACCCCTGCATCATTTCTAAACTTTAGTAAGGAAATATTTATCTATAGCCCTAGCTCCCGACACAACCTTAATGCTGTATTCCTCAGAAGAAAAAAAATCCATAAACAGTTGAAACTAAATGCTTACATTCACTGTATAAAAAGATACAGTACCTTTTAACTAGAACCTTGGTTAATAAAAAAAACAAACAAAAAATATCCCAGATTGGCAAAAAGACAACTGAAAGAAAGAGGCCGAGGATAAGTGTACAAAGCCATGACATCATAATCAGGGCTTTCCCCAAATGACTGAAAGGAATAGTTATCTTAGTGTTTATAAACTTCTGATTTTGAAGACAGTAATAAAAAAATTACAAAAAATTATTTTTTGCATTATCCTGACATTAAGCAAAAAGAAAGTCATCCTAAATAAAAACAAAAACAAGAGAAGTTTCATCATAGTTTAATGTCAGATAGGAAAACAAGGTTATGTATTGTGTGTTTTTAGTGTGTGCAAATACTAGTATTTGGTTTGAACGGTGATGTTTTACCCTCCATTCCAAACCCCGAGGACTGTAACAGTGGCTCATATTTACCTCGTAGAAGCCTCTGACCAGCGCCTCTGTTTGCTGCACCACTCCCCTCTCCACTCTCCACTTTGCCATTCGCTCTATGTAATCCTTCTTGTTCTTCTCGGTCACTTGGAGGTGGGAGCCACCGGACTTCAGCTCCCGCTCCGTCACCTAGCAACATAACCGCAACATTTCAGAAGGCAAGTTTAGCAAACTGATCTAAGCCAGATACAATACAAAAGTGGAAGCAGTATGTATTCCCTTTAACAGATAAATCTCTTGTTAACCACTTTCATTGAAAAGTTCATTCTATCATGACCATAGGAACATGTTGGAATGAACAGCTGTGCTCAACATAATAGCAGCATATTTAGAATAGCGATTAAAGATGACAATCCATTTAATAACATTTCCCTTTCACAAGAAAGCATTGGAAACACTGCACATTCTATTCCAAAGTTTTTCTCATTCTACAGAAAGTCAGGGAAGAGGAACATTAAGGTTGTTCAAACTTCAACTATTACCTGTTTTAACTGAAAAGTGCTTAAAGATTAAGCTTTCCTGGGTTTCATTGAACTAACAGTTGCATAAGCACTGTTTCAGAGATTGATTCAGATCTGTGTTGTATGGTTTCAAGAAACTTCTGACATCTGTGAACAGCTACTCCAACCCAGACCGATTAGAAATTTCCTAGATCTTCTGCATTTCTTGGTTTTGCCTTAGAAACATGTTGGGATGGGATTATGGCCACTCCACAACATAAATCTGGTTGGTCTTGAACCACAAATGCTCCCTCCTTTTTGGTGTGTTTGGGTCGTTGTTGAAACACAGACTTCGAGGGCATTTTCTGTTCAGCATGAGATAAAATGATCTCTTTAAGTATTTTGATGTGTTCTGACTGATCCATGATCCTTGGTATGTGATAAATAGGCCTGAGACCATAGAAAGAGAAACATTCCATATTATGATGCTTGAGCCACCATGCATCATAGTGTCATGTGGCTTGAATTTTTGTTTTCAGGCCATCTGACAAGCAGTCTCTTGCCCTTACATCCAAATAAAACAAACTTTATTTCATCAGTCTAAAATATGTTGCTCTATTTCTGTTTACGCCCGTCAATAGGCGAAATGTCATTTCTTCAGCACGTCACTGGATGAAAAGCAGAATTTTCAGGATGGCTAAGGATAAGCATAAATACAGTAAGATTGTTATTCATGCTGGTGGTAATGACACCTAGTTACGGAGTTCACTAAAGTTGGTGTTGCTTCGGTGTGTAAGTTTGCTAAAACAATGTCAGACTCTGTTATTTTTTGTGGTCCCCTGCCCGATCAGACCAGTGATGACATGTTTATCTGCATGTTGTCATTCAACCGCTGGTTGTCTAGGTGGTGTGCTGAAAGCGATGTGGGCTACACTGATAGTTGGCAGACATTTTGAGGAAAACCCAGTCTGATCCAGAGAGACGGCATCCATCCCACTTTGGACGGAGCAGCTCTTCTTTCAAAGAATATGGCCAAATTTATTAGTCCTCCAAAACACTGACAATCCAGGGTCCAGACCAGGGAGCAGAGTTGCAGTTTAACAGACCTCTCTGCAGGTTCTGTACTGTTACCCATTACCCTGTTAAGACAGCGTCTTGCCCACGGCCAAAATCAAATGGATTAAAGTAGAACCTAAAAAGAGGAAACCATGAAAATCTTATAAAGATAAATACGACTCTAACTGACCAGCAAAATAAAACAATTAAATGTGGTTTATTGAACATAAGACTTTCAAAGACTCTCAAAGACTTTGCTAGTTAATGACTTGATTTGTGATAATCAGATTGATTTGTTCTGTCTCACAGAAAACTGGCTGCAGCAAGAGGATCATGTTAGTATAAATGAGTCAACCCCTTCTAATTATTTAAATTTTCACATTGCTCAAAGTACAGGGCAAGGTGGAGGAGTAGCAACTATTTTTCATTCAGATTTATTAATTAATCCTACTCCTATTAATAGCTGCAGTGCATTTGAAGATTTAACCCTTAGTTTTCATCATTCTAGCAGCAAAGCAGTAACACCACTTTTTTTATTGTTTTGTATCGTCCACCAGGCTTACTCTCAATTTTTAGATCATTTTTCAGATGTTTTATCTGATTTAGTGTTAAATACTGAAAAGATCATTATTGTGAGAGATTTTAACATTCATGTTGACATTGAGGCTGTAAAAACGTTAAAAGAATCTGTTCCAGGTTTAATTTCCTCAGAATCTCAGATAAACACAGTTGAAGGCAGTAGTTTTATCTCCAGCCCTTCTCAAACTGATGTTGTTGTTCATAGAATTACTTCCTCATTACATGTGGCATTAGACGATGTAGCCCACTTAAAAAAGAAAGTAATGATCCATAGGAGGTTGGTTCCTTGGTTTAATTCAGAGCTGAGTACTTTGAAGCAGAACACAAGGAAATTTGAGAGAAAATGGTGCTCTACACATCTAGAGGAGTCGTACTTAACTTGGAAAAATAGTCTATTAACACAGTCATAGCTCAGTTCAGCCATCAATTCCCCCAGCTCTCAGCACTAATGACATTACTGAATTCTTCTTAAATAAAATTGATTCTATTAGAAATAAAATTGTTGGCATCCTCCTGAGCGTGATTACTTCATCCGCAGTAAGAGAGGAAGCACTTAATGTAACGCTAGAACCTGATATGTGTTTGGAGTGTCCTGAGTCAGTTGAGCTTTCTGAGTTATCAAAAATATTAGCTTCTTCCAAACCTTCGACTTGCATGTTGGACCCCGTCCCAACCAAATTATTAAAAGAGGTGTTCCCTTTGATTACTGCCTCCATTTTAGATATGATTTATCTGTCCCTAGTAAATGGACATGTTCCACAGGCTTTTAAGGTATCTGTAATTAAGCCTTTACTTAAGAAACTTGTCAACCAAGATGACTTAATAAATTACAGACCTATATCTAATCTTCCTTTCTTATCTAAAGTCCTTGAGAAAATAGTTGCTAATCAAGTGTGTGAGCGTCTAAAAAGTAATGACCTGTTTGAAGAGTTTCAGTCAGGTTTCTGAGCTCATCATAGCACTGAAACGGCACTTGTGAAAGTTACAAATGACATTCTCTTGGCCGCAGATAATGGACTTGTGTCTGTCCTGGTTTTGCTTGATCTCAGTGCTGCTTTTGATCCAGTGGACCACAATATTCTCTTAGAAAGGAAAGGCTTGAACATGTTGCAGGTACCAAAGGAACAGCACTAGGCTGGTTTAAATCTTATCTGTCAGACAGATTCCAGTTTGTTCATGTGAATGATAAATCTTCTTGTCACTCTAGCGTTACTTGTGGAGTACCACAGGGCTCTGTGCTTGGACCAATTCTTTTTACGATATATATGCTTCCAATTGGAAAAAATCACCAGACAGCATGGGATAAATTTCCAGTGTTATGCTGATGATACTCAGCTATATAAATCCTGATGAATCCAATCCGTTAGGTAGATTACAGGCATGTCTTGAGGACATTAAAACCTGGATGACACTAAATTTTCTTCTTTTAAATTCTGGCAAAACAGAAGTGGTTGTTTTTGGACCAGAACCTCTGAAAGAGACACTGCTTCATCAATCACTTGATCTTAATGGCATTAAATTGGCCTCAGATAATAAAGTAAATAACCTTGGTGTTGTTTTATGGCCAGGATTTGTCATATAAGTCCCATACTAAACATGTTTCTAGAATTTCCTTCATCTCTGGAATATTGCCAAAATTAGAAATATTCTGTCCAGGAGTGATGCTGAAAAACTAGTCCATGCATTTGTTACTTCAAGGCTGGACTGCTGTAATTCTTTACTATCAGGAAGTCCACAGAATGTAGTTAAAGTCCTTCAGCTGATCCAAAATGCTGCAGCAACAGTTCTGATGAAAATTAAAAACAAAGATCATATTTCTCCTATTTTAGCTTCCCTTCATTGGCTCCCTGTTAAATCCAGAATAGAATTTAACATTCTCCTTCTCACGTATAAAGCCCTTAATAATCAAGCTGCATCAGAGATCTGATTGTTCAATATGATCCTAACAGAGCACTTTGATCTCAGACTGCAGGTTTACTGGTGGTTCCTAGAATTTCTAAAAGTAGAATGGGAGGCAGATCCTTTATTTATCAGGCTCCTCTGCTGAGGAACCAGCTCCCAGTTTTAGTCTGAGGCAGACACCCTGTCTACTTTTTAAAACTTTCCCTTTTGATAAAGCTTATACTTAAACTGGCTTAGGTTATCCTGAGCTGTTTCTGTATCTATGCTGCCATAGGCTTATTCTACTGGAGGACAAACCGACCCCTTTTTCTCAATTTCTTCTACTACTCTCCAATTTGGATCATTGCTGTTGTTTCAACTGTTAACTTAGTTATTTTCTCTCCATAGAAGCTACACTTGGTCTGGCGTTTTGTTTGGCTGTGATGCCTTCTTGGAGGAGGGATTAGGCTGAGATAATGCTGTCATCAACTAATCGTTCTCCTTCTTCTGCTGTTAACTTTACTTTCATGAACATCAAAAAAAAAAACAGATGAACTGATGTTCATCTGTTTTTCTCATGCATTCTGCTCTGTCTTCTCAAACCGCCAGTCGGTCGTGGCAGATGGCCGCTTGTACTGAGCCAGGATCTGCTTGAGGGTTCTTCCTGTTAAAGAGGAGTTTTTCTTATACACTGTGGCTACATGCAGGCTCGGTATGAGGGATTGCTATAAAGTCGACAACACAATGCCATGCAGTCGCTACATGCTTGTCCAGGAGGAGTAAATGCTGCAAGTCAATGACTTGATGCAATCTGCTGGGTTTCCTTAGAAACTTTTTAAACTACGTTGAATAATTAATTGAACTTAGTGTACTGTTTGATAACTAGGATCAATTGGAATGTATGTATGACTGAATGTTTGTTTTTTTTTTTTTTGTAAAGTGCCTCGGGACGACATTTGTTGTTAGTTTGGTACTATATAAATAAACTGAATTGAATTAATTTTAGGGAGATTTTGGCACATTAAATTGCTGTGGTGCTTGAGATTTGCAGCTGCTAAGAGGAATTTTTTTGTCCTCACTGAAAACTGTGGGGAACTGCGAAAAATGGTCTTGAACTATGTTTGTCAGTGTTGCTGTATGATCCCCCAACGCCTGGGGTCTAGGGGAGGCTTTCACATTTAAAGTAAGTTGCTCTGAGTCATACAAATGCTAATCAAGTAGTCACCACTAGAGACAATGACCTCATTTTAACCGTAAATTGTTGTTGCAACCAAAGTTGTATATCTATTTTTTTTTTTTTTTTTTTGAAAGACTGTAGATTCATGTTCTTTGTAATCTTTTAAGCCTTTTTCCATCCAGTCATGTAGTTACATGACTTCTCATAAAATATAATAGAGGAATCAGTTAACCAAGTGTTATGGATGTATGATTTTGTGGCCTTTCTAATCATCTCTTTGCTGCTCTAATTGATAAAATATATATATATATATATATATATATATATATATATATATATATATATATATATATATATATATATATATATATATATATATATCTGCCCTACTTAGTTCCTTATCTGCCGCAACGCTCCCCGCTACAGCTCACACAAACATAACCGCTGATATCACATAAAGCACAACACAGTCAGGTATAAACTGATACAAGAGGTTTACACTCTGTAAGAGGGCTAAGAGTGAGACACAGATAAAAGCAGGGCTCACGCTCCATTCTTGGCTCCTCTCAGTTCATCCTTAAGATGGGCTGGGGGGGAAGGGGCCCACTACCGAAGGTGAATGTCACTCTGCATCTGTTCATTTGTATACTCTGTAGGCTGATCATGTCGGCATTAAATCTTGATTTTATACTTAATCATTTCTCATTATTTCACAAGGTAAATACTTTGCTGGTTTTAGTGGTTGGGTCTCGGAACTGGAGAGAAACAAACTCGGTGGTGCAGGAGGGGGAAAGAGGGTGAACCTGCCATCAACACAAGGTTAAAATCACTCTGATTTGTTTTGCATTATGATGTTGTAATTTAGGGGAGACCGGGGATGATTGTAACACATTGCAACACATAACATTAAAGAACAGATAGAAGTTATGTGATTCTATCATTATGTAGCCATTCCCTCCTTAAACCCACAATTTCAGGGCTGAAAGCTGATGTGTTTCAATTTGAGAAAAAACTGATTTAGAGGTAAGAATGTAATTTTTTAGACCAAAGGTAAATTTTGTTTGGTACTTATACAGTTACAGCGAGAATGATGTGACTAATGTCAGTTAAAAATGTAGCTTCTCAAGCAGAATGTGGTGCATTTTACCTCAGCTAATTTTAAATAATAATGCTAATACAGCGAGATAAACAATGGCTGATTGGTGTGGGGTCGGTTGTAACAAAATCCAAAAACTATTTTACTTTTCATTTTATTAATTTCAAAAAGCATTGCATTAATCAAGAAAGCGATAGATGCCATTGTGCCACTGACCTATATCTGTAACTTATAAATCACAACAGGATCATTTCTACTTCAAATGAAAATTACCAAAGTTACTCCAATATTTAAAGCTGGGGACAAAGATTATTTCACAAATTACAGGCCAGTATCATGACTTTGCCACTTCTCTAGGATCCTGGAAAAATTGGTCACCTAGCTTGATGCCTTTATCAATAAACAACATATTAACAGATCATTCGTTTAGATTGAGAGAGAACTGATTCACATCAAAGGCATTAATTCATGTAACTGAATTATAAACTGCATGGACAACAAAAAACTTATGTCACTGAATTTGTTTTAAATAAGATCAATATGTTAATTTGTTGTTTTATAGAGAATATCCAATGAGCACTGATAATGTTAGACCTTGTTCATGTACACTCTTTCTAACAGAGGGTGTGTTTGAGGTATGGTTTGTCATAACGAGTGAAAGACACTAGTCTCCCCCTACTGTAAAATTAAGGCATGATAAAAGTATAATGACATATTGTCTACTAAGTTTATTAGTTACTTTCCCTGTATTCCATTGAAATACTCAAATGGAAAACATTAGAATGAATAAACTTTTCCACAGTTCAGCAAACAGTCCTTTAAATGGAGATGTCAATGCATGTTGAATGTGTAGGGCAATGGTCTAAATAGTTTTACAATTGTTGAGAGAAAGATCTGCAGGTATAGAAGTATGCCATGAATAGGTATGATTGGGAAAAGAATATTCAAACAATGATCAATCTTATCAGGTAAAAAATATCTTACAGGAGTGTCGGCAGCAGAGCAAAACCAACATGGCTTTGGTTGGACTTGTAATATCAAAACTGAATATGCAGGATTAAATACAATAAATTTTAGTCCAACAACATCTTACCTACACACCTACACATTCCACCTATGGTGTCTATTAACCCATCTGCGCATTCATCATTGCATAACTTTATCAAAAATAACAAAAAGCATGCTCCAGAGTTGTTTTTATACAAAAACACGTTTTAAACAAATTTCTGACCAAAATGTTTTTATTTTATTTACTGATTGCTTAAAGAATTAATTTATCAGTATATGCAGCAGAAACAGTTGCAATCCAAATTAAAGAACAATTTGGATTGAAGAATGAAAATTTTGATGGAGTACAAGGCTTATTTTAATTTAATTATTTAACCTTTTGTTAAGCATTAAAGAAAAGATATCACCAATCAGATTAATTGTATTCTGTACAAATTAGAAAAGAGACAGCTCAAAGAACTGAGTGAATTTAATATCTACACAATTGAAAAACATTTTAGTGAATAATATGATTAAAATAAAATATTAAGTCATGCCATTTTTAAAAAAACAAATCTTATAGAATCAGTTTTTTCCTGTTAATTTCCTGTTCACACTCCAGTCCAGCAGGTGGCGGTATATAGTTGGTCTGCCAACCTCCATTAAACACCAGAAGAAGAAAGCGCATACAAGCTGAAGTCAAGGAAGAGGACGATGAAATGGCGAACAAATATGTATGTTATGTTGTTTATGGCTCGGTATCATATCGACATTAAAGTGATATCTCGGCAGAAACCCACAGAAGACACCGCAGCGCCCACACAACCCCAAACTCTCGGCAAGAACGCTGTTAATGTGGCGGACATAATGACGAACATGTACTGAATGTCACTGCTTGCACACCAGAGCTATCATGGAAGTGGTCTGTTGTATTCACAAGGCTGAAACGTCAGTTTAAAACGTCCTTAATTTCTGCAGAAGCACTCACCCACTTCCAAGGTGGGCTGAGAGTAGAGTATAATAGATAATAATCCAGGTTTGTTCTGATCTGTTTTAGAAAGCTTCTCAAGCCTTCCTCTAGGGTGAACTCTGCCGGGTCCAAATGGCTGGTTCCGTCTGTCATGTGTCGTTGTGGTTGTTTGTCACCCAAGTGCAGAGAAGCAGAGGCAGTGAGTAGTTGTAGAAGATTTAATGAAAAAAAAACGATGACCAAAAAACTTACAAAAACACTGAAGGACGGAGGGAGCCAGAGTTAAACCAAAGCATAAGTCCAGGGAACAAAGAGAACTGGGAGAAACCGGGAAGAACGACATGAAGCAAACAGAAAGACCCAGCAAGGAGTGGCTGAAGGGAGTGAATGCTGGAACAATGGCTGGGGCTGGTTAACTAAATGTTTGCAGCTGTGGGCAGTTAACTGGAGGGGAGCTGAGGAGAGAGAGAGAATGGCAACAGGGGGCGAGGAAGAGCAACAAGGAAGCAAGGACAAGAATCTAAACATAACTGAGAATAACTAGACGTAAGGAAATAACTACAATAACTAAGAAAAGACTGAAATAAACAAAACAACAAGGAATAACAAACATAATTTAAAAATAACTGAATACTCAACTAAGGACTGGACAAACAAGAAATAAACTAGGATGTGGGAAAATAAGACATCAATACAGATAAATAACAGAAGCAAAAGTGAAAAAGAGACAGATCATGACACAGCCACTATGACCCTCGATCAAGGGTAAAAATCACAAAAAAAGCATGCTGTTTACTGTCTGAAAGTGAATCATTTTAAGTTTATTTTTTTTAATCGCACATTTGCTTTTTACAGACTGTTCGTTTCTCAGCATTGGGATCACATCCGTGCTTGTTGGAACTCTGCAGGCAAGTCTGGATTTACATGGTGTGAGCAATGTCACCAAAAAATAAAGTTTTTGGTGACTTTATTTGTATTCAAATAAAATGTTATCAAAGCAACTGTACTTTTAATCGAATTAATTATTTTTGTACTCTTTCTTACTCTGCCATTTAATTTATTGTGATTTATGTGTTTTGAGGGTGACCAGTTTGAAATTAAAAACAAAATTGAAACATGTTATCAGGCCATTTCATTGACCGCTTTGCCATAAGCTGCACTTGTGTATATTCTCCATTCTATGTGCATATTTTTCTTCTGATGATGTCTTATGCATTGTACAAGTCCTTCTAATTTTTCTCTACAGGTGAATATTTAGTTTTTCTTTTATTTTCTCTAAGGGTGTCTTATAAGGATGTTTATTTTTTTTATATATAAGTGTATTTTTGTTCATTTCTGTCTGTGTACAATGTGTGCATTTTAAGCTGTGAGGCTCCAAAAAATTGACCTCTGTTGGACAGAAGAGACTTGAGGCTCATCCAAAGTCAAATTATCTTTGGATAGGAAGCCAACGCCACATGGTCCACAAGTGGAAAAATATATTTCTTAAAATTGTTTAAAAATGTTGTTTTACTTGTGACACAAAAATAATAAAAAAAATAAATATTCAAACATCCACCTCAGAGTTTTTGTTCCTCATAAATTCATATCTATAAATTAGTTGAGATTAACATGGCATCAATCAATGGCATGTCTATCACATATAGACTGTAACACATGAATATGGTCTTTAGGGAGTGCAGTTTTTTAAATACAGGGTTATTAAATACATATATTATAAATCAATATATTATTAGGGAGGGGTTTACCCAAGCCAGTGTATATAAAGGCTTGGATCGTCCAATGGGGACATATTCCAACCAATTACATGTAAATAATTATTGCTGATGTAATTAGTTTCATCCAATGACAGAAGAGACATCGGTCTGCTGGTTCTGCTGCTGCGGCCATTCATAGTAGTAGAGTCGTTAACACCTCCCACCAGAGGCTGCTGCACCACCCGCACCCCCACTCCCAACGCCTCCCGCTGCTGCGAGTCTGTTCCCTCTAATTTAATAAAGAGGTGAGTGCAAATGAGCAATCCTGTAAGCGGTCAATAGCTGCCGAAAATGAACATGATTTGGTACTGTTTAAGGTGACGGAAATCACCCTTTTCGTCCTGTGTTTTTTGAACAATTTTTGACTTTGAGGGGTTTTTTTTTTTTTACCAATAGTGACTTTGTACAATTGCGACAGTACTCCCCAAAACTCCACCAAAACTGAACACTTTACCATTTTAGCTTTTCTTTAATCCATCCGAACAGTTGTGTTAAGTTTTCCTCCATGTCTTTCTGGTTTTGCTTTTCATTTTAAAGTATTTTAAATTGTTTTTTAGTTCAGAAGGCTATCATTTTGTGTCTTTTTAACATTTTTTTTAGGCACTAATACCCTTTATTTAACAGTAAATGGGCATGGGGTAACTTGTAGATTTTTTTTTTCTTTTCTCCAATAAACCTGTTAATCAAAGGATGCTGTTCTGAACAACCCATTTTACTCAGGTTTTCAGAAAGGAATAAACCTTTTTTTTGTTTTTTACAGAGCATTTGCTGACTTTGTCCTTAAATAAGAAGCACCTGTTGTTCACAGAATGAATGACTGATTAATCCCAGATTCAACAACATAAGCCTTTATTTTTAACAAGCTTATTTTAATAAACATAGTTTATTAAAATAGTTTAAATAGTTAAAATAGTTTAATTCTAGTTTCACAGAATTACGTTAGTTTTCTATGCCTATATTATAACTTCTAGCTAATTATTGGCCACGTATAAATGTATTTTCGACCAAAAAAAGTGACTGATCTAATTAGAGATTTTGGACTGCTATACGTGCGGTGAGGCACCGACTCCCCCAGAATCGGATGTACAAATCCAAAATCCAATATAGGAGCTTATTCTTCAGTTTTGACCTTAACTGATTAAAGCTGACCTAAACTAATTATGGTTTAATCAATTCCATACAAATAAAACAATTATTGCAAGAAAAATACAAGAATATTTAATACAAGGTTAAATTAGTTTTTTTTTTAATTTTTTTTTTTTTTTTATTTGAATGTTGTCTTTGGCTGATCTCTCTCTTTTCTGATTAAAATTGAAAATCGTGTATGATCTTACCTTTATTTATGTATGAAGTCCATGCACCTATCCTTCTCTTCAAATCTCTCTCATTGTGTAAAAAACGTCCTTGTCCCTTCCTTTGCTTTCATTTTAAAAAATCTTGCAGCTTTAATGGGAGGAGAGAAGGCTTTGAATGATTGTATTCCGAGTTTGCAGTCCGTTCAAAGCGCAGAAGAAGAGCACCTGTCGCCTGTTGTGCCTATGGTGCTCAGCACTGCCCTCTATAAGTAAGGCATGGTACCTCACTCTGTGCATTTTCAGTGCACATTTATGGCTAATCACAAAGACTTAAATATGTCACTCACATTATATATATATATATATATATATATATATATATATATATATATATATATATATATATATATATATATATATATATATATATATATATATAAGTCACACTGCAACGTCAGCATATGTAGAACGTGTAATTAAACGAGTATATTGGCAATATAAAGAGAGACAGCAATAGGCATGCACCAGCTGCCTGCTTTATTTACTATGTACACAGCGCCACCAGAGGTGAGGCACAGCACTGTGCTGCCTCACCCCAGGCTTCTTCCATGTGTTTGAACAGGGAATGCGTAAATTCAGCGATTTTTGACCATAAAAATGCCTCATCTGCCTCCCCTGACCACACGTCACTGGACTGCTAATTTAATTTGAAAGGTTACATACAGACAAAAAGTTAAGGGCTTCTTTTCTTTCAGCTCAGCTCCTTTTTTACAATTGCAGCCTGGAGCAGTGCCATTATTGTTGCAGAAAAAAACCCCACATGAGGTGTGTCTGTATTTTTTGTCCATCCTGTCATCACACTTCCATTTAGGGTAGTGGCTCAACCTTCAAGGGGCATGTTTTTCCTGTTGAAAACATCTAACTTTTTGATTCTTGTTTTCTATACCCATTTTACCATTTAATCATTTATCAGTCAACATAAACGGGCTCCATTTAACGTGATTTTTTTTTAAATCAGTGTGTGAATATGGAAGTGAGTGAAGTCTTTCCATGCACTCCAAGTTCCGACCAAATCTCTGCTGATCACAGTCATATAAATTCATAAAACTAAGAAAATGACTTACTTAGCCTGTAAGATTACAGAACTGCAGAGGTTGAGCTATATCTTTAAAGAAGGTTGTTTACATCATGGATTTTAGCTGATGCTGGCAGCTAACCTGGCCAAAAACTTCCTCGTTCACAGTGAAGGTGAGGTCCAAGATGTCAGTGATGTCATTGTCTTTCATCCACTGGAGAGATTGGTGGAACTCCTCATCCAAGTATTCCAGATCAGACAGGTCTGTGGGCCTGGAGGATACAGACAGCTCAATGTAACAATCCACACAGCTGCGCAGTGGGCATGCAGATTATCTTCATTACATAGATTTTGTGGTCTTGGAAAGAAGGAAAGTTAAAATCAGGAACATTTTCAACTGTTCCACAGCTTCTTTTATAACCCTTTAAGTTCTTATAGATCAATATATATCACTTTGTCAAGCTGCAAATCTGTCTTGAGGAATTACTAGTACAAATAAAAAAATTAGAATATTGCATAAAAGTGAAATATTTTTTGCCAGTCATCTCAGAAAGTGAAATCGTCATTTTATAGAGATTCATTACACAGTGAAATATTTGAAGCTTTTATTTTTTGCATTTTTAATGATTGTGGCTTACAGGTAAAGAAAATCCAAAATTCAGTGTCTCAGAAAATGAGATTACATTAGACCAATCAAAAACAGATGTTTTAAAGTACAAATGTCAAGATTCTGAAAAGTATGTGCATTACTCTGTACTCAATACTTGCTTGGACCACCTCTTGCATGAATTACTGCATCAATGCGCCATGGTATAGAGGCGATCAGCCTCTGGCACCGCATAGGTCTAATGGAAGCCCAGATTGCTTTGAAAGCTGCCTCCATGTAGTCTACCTTGTTGGGTCTGGTGTCTCATCTTCCCCTTGACAACAGCCCATAGATTTTCTATGGGGCCAAAGGTCAGGCGAGTCTGCTGGCCAATCAAGAACAGAAACACCATGGTCACTGAAGCAGCTACTGGCACCTTTGGCAGTGTGGGCAGGTATGAAATCCTGCTGGAAAATAAAATCAGCATCTCCATACAGCTGGTCAGCAGAAATTCTAGAGCATGAAGTGCTCTAGAATTTCCTGGTAGACGACTGAGCTGATTGTGGATTTCAGAAAACCTAGTGGACCAGAACCAGCAGATGACATGATACCCCAAACCATCACTGACTGTGGAAACTTCACACTGGTCTTCAAGCAATATGGATTCTGTGCCTCTCTACTCTTCATCCAGACCCCGGGACCTTGATTTCCAAATGAAATGCAGAATTTACTTTTATCTGAAAACAGGACTCTGGGCCATTGTGCAGCAGTTCAGCTCCTTTTCTCCTTAGCCCAGGTAAGACGCCTCTGATGTTGTTCTCATGATGGTGTGGTTGGTGGTGAGTGGACCCAAATGCAGAACGGCTGAGGCAATGACATGGTTATTTAATGAAAAATGAATATGAAACAAGAACTTACAAAAATTTCCAGGAGGACAAAACATCAGGAACACAAAGGAAAAAGGTACATGGAGAAAAAAAACGGGGTAAACGGGAGGAACCAGCTAGAAGTGAGAGGAAAGGTATATAAATACTGGGAGGGTGACTGCTGGAACAAAAGACCGGGGCTGATTAGCTAAAGGGTTGCAAGTCTGAGGGAAGAGAGCAGAAAGCATGCTGAGGAGAGAGAGAGAAAAAGGCACGGGGGGCGAGGGAGAGCACACATACAGGGAAACTAGAAAAATGAAACTAACTATAACAAAGAATAACTAAATACAAGGAATAAATAAACATGATCTAACCAGAATAACTAAGAAAGGACAGAACTAAAGTAAGCAGAAACAAGGCTGATCTAATCAAAATGAGAATAAGGAAAATCATAAACCCAAATCCTGACAGTTGTTTCTGGTTCAGGAGTGTCTTGACACTGAGAATGCAACATTCAGTTCAGTTCGTCCCGAGGCACTTTACAAAAAAAAAAAAATTCAATCATACATACATTCCAATTAATCCTAGTTATCAAACAGCACAGTAAGCTCAATTAATTATTCAAAAGGAGTTCAAAAAGTTTCTAAGGAAACCCAGCAGATTGCATTGAGTCATTGACTTGCAGCATTTACTCCTCCTGGACGAGCATGTAGCGACTGGATGGCATTACGTCATCATTTGTATTTGTATTTACATTTGTAGCCCATGTCTAGAATTCGTCTGTGTGTGGTGGCTCCTCTGAAATTGATTTTGCTTGACATTCCTCTCGAGGCTGCGGTTCTCCATGTTGCTGGTGAACGTTTTCTGATCACACTTCTTCCTTCCACTCAACTTCCTGTTAATGTGCTTGAATACAGAATTCTGTGAATGACCAGCTTCTTCAGCAATGACCTTTTGTGGCTTCCCCTCCTTATGGAGGTTGTCAATGACTGTCTTCTGGACATCTGTCCAGTCAGCAGTTATCCCCATGATTGGGTAGCCAGCTGACCCAGAGTGAGAGACAGTTTAAAGGCTCAGGAAACCTTTGCAGGTCTTTGATATTAATTAGCTAATTAAGACGTGACATCAAGAGTTTCCAACAACGATCTTTTTCACAATATTCTAAATTTTTGAGACACTGAATCTTGGGTTTTCATTATCTGTAAGCCATAATCATCAAAATTACAAGAAATAAAGACTTGGACTATTTTAGATTCTAGATAATATCTGAGTTTCACTTTCTGCGATGACTGGCAAGAAATATTGTACTTTTACACAATATTTTAATGTTTTTAGATGTACTCGTATATCCTCAGAACTGAGAGTTTAAAGAGGTGTCCTGCTCACTCTGTTGAAACTGGAATCATCACGATCCTGGTGTGTTTTGAGTTTTGATCTCTTCCTGGTTATTTATGTTTGTGTTCCTTATTATTGGCTGAATGGCCTTGTCATATTTAGTTTAATCAATATTACAAATAAGATGCTTCCATTATATGTTCATCCTGTTATGTTTAGTTTTTTAATTTTTTTGTGTTCTGTTTCTTTTACATTTGTATTTATTTCTCATAGTTTATTTGTCAGACTTTTTCCATTTTGGCTATGGATCCTTTTAGTCCCTGCTTCTTCTGTGTTCAGTCTCTTTGTTAGTCTTCTCTCCTGCTGCATCCTGTTTCTTTAACTTTGGGTGATTGACAATCGGTCGATACTTATATGTGAAACTGATCTTATCCACCAATCTTTTCTACCACCACAAGGGTCTGAGAGAGGGCTGTGTTTAACAATAGTCGGCCTAATGTTGCCAACTGTGCGACTTTTCTGCAATATTTAGTACAAAAACAAATCGGTACAGGCCAAAATCAGTTAGGCTTTTTAAATATCGGTGATCGTCCAGAAAACTGCAGGCGGTGCACCCCTACTTTCTTTTAATAACAGCAATCAGTCTGTAGAACGGTTGGTGTAATATATGCAATAACCATTGCTACAAACAAAATATATGTAATAGCTATTGAAGAAGTACTTAAACATGTATTGAATATGTCTACATATTCAACATATTCAACTTCTAAGGAAAAAAAATGAAACTGTTCTCTGTTCACCTCCCATGAACTGTGTTTATATATCTCTTAAATAAATCTATCTTTATCTACAGTATCTTTCTCTCTCCCTCCAACTATTGTTAAGTCTTTCCTTACCAAGCTCAGTCATATACAGTCAGAGGGGTGGGGGGGATTTTCCCTCAGATATCCAAACCAGGTCAACACCTTTTGTTTGGTGATGACTGGACTTTTGCTGCATGTCAGGGGCAGGGCATGAAGAACTTGGGCT
Source organism: Anableps anableps (assembly GCA_014839685.1). Taxonomy (NCBI): domain Eukaryota; kingdom Metazoa; phylum Chordata; class Actinopteri; order Cyprinodontiformes; family Anablepidae; genus Anableps; species Anableps anableps. The sequence continues at coordinate 32,432,859 of CM026082.1, forward strand.
ATTTCTAATTGTACCTTCGCCTTATGTACCATGCGACTGTTTCTCTGTGCGCTGTCTGCTGGTGGGAGTGTGTCCCCACCCGCATGTGAGACACAGAGTGACACAGAGTCAAAGCTTGTGTTTTCGTTCAACTTTTGTCACCTTTGGTGTTGGAGCTTTTGAAAGTGCATGATTAGTTCGTGCAAGCCGAGCAAGCGGTATGGCTAAGCTAGCCAAAGTCAATTTTTCTCAAATCGCTGCTGCAGCCCTAGTTGTAAGTGTTTTCATTATATTATTAAAGAACTCATTTGGTCATAGTCTGAACTTAGGTCCTTTCCTACCACAATCATGGCAGTTAATAGGTAACTGCAATTTCTGCTCTGGTAATCTTTTTATATGTGATACATGTTAAAGCAAAATGACAAATGGGTGTTCTTGTACTGACAGTCTGAGCAGAGCCTTGTAGAAGGGTCTGGTGAAGAAGGCATCCAGCAGGTACTGGTGGATCAGAGCCAGGCCCAGAATACGGCCACTAAAACGGAACCTGAACCAAACACACATGCATTAGATGAAACCTGGCCAACTAAACAAAGTCTTTGTATCTAGATATGCATAATTTGACAGTATAAAGAAGGGAAACTACTGAGTAAAACACCAACATCACATCAGACTAGTCATGTATGTGTTGTATGTTCCAAAGGCACCTCATACAATGTCTTGAGGAAACATTTCTACCCTTAATTGTTTTCACATTTTATTATGTTACAACCTTAAAGTTGTAATAGATTTAATTATCATTTTACCACATTAAGTACAGCATTGATTTGGAGTAGAAGGAAAAATGATATATGGTTTTAATAACTTTTACCACAAAAACATAAGATTGTGGTGTGAATTTATATTCAGTCCCCTCCACTCTAATCCCCCCAAATTCAACAGAGTGCAATTGTTTGCCTTTAACCTCAGTGTAAGTTATGTTATTTGTGAGGGAATAAGAGGTTAGTTCAAGAACATTAGTGAATAAACAGCATCATGAATACAAAGAGAAACAGCAGAAAAACCAATAACCAGAAAGGCAGCCAAGAAGAGGTGCATAGATTCACTGCTTAAATGGGAGAATCAGCAAACTATCATTTGTGCACTCCAAAAATCTGTTTTTTATGGACAAGTAGCAATATGAATAACATTGTTGAAAGAAAGCCATAAAAACTCTTGTCTGTAGTTGTCTATAAACGATTTAGGGGGCACAGTAGACACGTGGACGAAGGTGCTCTGGTCAGATGAAGCCCAACTAGATTTTTATGGGGTACTACGCAGTACCCCCACTCTGTATCATGCACCTCAGTTTTTAATGTCCTATAGACATGTAAGGCTTTGGGGTTGGGGTGGGGGAAATTCTGCTGTCAATAAGCAGTGGAGTCTCACACACCCCAGCTACAACCCCAGTTTTAATGGACCTCAGACATACACATCAGTATTCATAGAAACAGTTCACAGTACCACAGACACACATGCAAACACGAGATGGGAGGCTCCCACCCCAGTGCCATTGCCGGTTTGGTGTTGACTGGGGTGTTGGGATGGCATGGGGATCTTTGATGTTGGCATGGGGGGATTGCTGTTTGTGCAGGTGCTTGGGCGATGGGATGTGCAGGCCTGGCTGTCGGCCGGATGGGGCTCTGGTGGCCATCCATCCCTAGGGGCAAGCTCATCCAGGTGAGAGAGTAATGTGCCCCCTCCTGCCCTGGTCCTTCAAAGATCCCTGCCTGGTGTGTTGGGGCTCAGATGGGGGGTTTCCCCTGTTTAGTCCTGGGCAATCGTGCTGCCACGGGTTGGTGTGGGCCCTGGGCCACCAGGGTAGTTGGGTTTCGAGCTTGACCTGGATGGTGGGAGATGGTGGTGTGACTGGGTTGGAGGTCTTGGTGACCTACGTCTTATCCTGTACCTCTTCGACCAAGGAACTGCTGCTCCTTTGCTTCACTGATGACCTACATCTGTGTGGGGGCGTATGGCTGCCCTGGGGTGGTGCCTTTGGTCTGTCTGCCTGAGGCTGTTATGGTCTTCTTTTTTTGTTTTTAAATATGTCCTGTCCGGCAGTGTGGCCCTCAGAATTGTTCTCTGAGTGTCAAGGTGAGATCCAAAAGATTTACTTTCACAAGTGAAGCATTACAGCTTTCGCCATGATGTTCCACTTGATATATATATATATATATATATATATATATATATATATATATATATATATATATATATATATATATATATGAAACTTTATTAGAAATTGCTTAAGGTTTATTTCAAATGTAATGGACACAATGACGAAAAAGAAAGAGAAGTAGAGAAAGGTGGGGAAAAAGTTTAAAGGGAAAGAAATACTGTTTAAGTCTGTCTCTAGACCTGTGGAAAGAGAAAAAAACAAAACCAAGAAACCACAACAACAAAGCATATGCGTAAATAATAATGTGTGTGAGTGCGCTTGTGTCTATAAGGTTTCTCCATAAGAATGTTCAATAGTGGGTGTGGGGACCCACAGACTCGCCCCCCCAGGACATGAGAATGACACAAGGAAGACCAAAGCCAGACACACCCTGTGGTCTGCAGAGCAGAGCCCCGGGCGAACCCCCCTGGCAGCCACGATGCAGCAGCCCCAGGGGGCTGCAGCGATGATCCCACAGGCTCTGCCAGTAACCCGCTACACTGGAGCAGATCCGGTGATGGACACTGAGACCCAAGAACCCACCACCCCTCGACAGAAGCCTGACCGAGTCAGGGCAGCCAGGCCACGGGAAGCAGCCACCAGGGTGAGCCGGGTGCAGGTCTCTTGCCGGGGTTGCTTGGTGTGGGGTTGATCCTGTCCTGGTGTTGGGCCGACAGGATTCAGTGTGGTTGCATAATTCTATGCCTTCTGCTTGGTTGCATTTGCGTACGGGGCTGGGATGATGTTGTGCAGGGCTGTTGCCTTGCTGTTGTGGCATGCTGTGTGGTGGTGGGGGGTGCAGGATGTTATGTGGGGTGCTTGGGATGGGGGCTGTATACAGAACTTGTGCTGTGCAGGTGTATTCTCATCTGCTTTTCAGGGCTGGAGCTCTCCTGCGGTGGTGACCCCCTGTGGGTGTGAGATTCATGGCATGTGTTTGGGGGCACATGTTCAATGTGTGTGCTGGTTTGGGTTGGCCCTTTGGGGGGACTCTTTTGCTCTTGGGCTGCTCTGGCTGGCTGGCTCGTTATGACTGTAGGGACTCTTTCTGGTCCTGTTTCTAGATGGGGTTGGGGCCGGCGTCTGGGGCTGGGTTGTCTGGGGCTGGGCACTATTCTCGCAACTCTTAACTGTGTACCACACACACATGCATGTAGTCTAAATGGTTGAAGGTCATACATACACAGTTATTACATTAAGGTGGCCTGCCTACTTGGATGCTGAATTTAATAAAGTCAATCACGCAGTTAGGACACCATCTTAAGATATCCTATTTAAAGAGCAATCTGCCCTGGCACATGTAGGCAACCATTTTCTCAATATTGTATGCCTGAAATACTAAGACATGACACATTATATAAAAAAGGAGTGCAGTTTAGGGTTTATAGATGCTTGTGGATTTTATTCATGATTTTGAAAACCATGTATGATTTTTATTCCACTTCACAATTATGTACTACTTTGTTTTGTCACATTAAAGCCTTGAATACTTTTGCATAGCCAATTATACCTGTCACGTACTGCTTGACACAAATGGGTAAATCCTCATTGAAGGTTTTTAGTTACTTAAACCCCAATCCATTAAAATTTTACTTACCATTCCAGATGGTTCTCAACAAAAGCTGACATAGGGCTGATCTGAACGGTGTACGTGTCATTTGCCGAGTATTCGAACAGACCGTAGTACGGATTAAAGAGCTCCTGGGAGAGCAGGAAGAAAAATTCCCTGGACGGACCACTGTAATCTAATCTGAAGATGACAAGATAAAGGCAGTCTTCAGATTCAGTTCAAAAACTTATACAGAGCTGTATGGAGTAGTGATGCAATGCGTACCCCTCCTCTCCTAAAAAGGTGACATAGAGTTTGTTCCTCTGCAGCTCTTTGCGTGAGTACGCCATCACTTGATTAAAGGTTCCCTCCAGCAGGTGTTCTCTCCGTATCAACAGCCTGTAAGAACACACCGTACTTCCCTCGATCCCTTTGCGTTTCAGCTTCCATTTGAGGTCCTAACAAAATGAGTGCTTGTTCTTACTTGATCTTGCCTGGTCCCTGACCATAGCCTTTAGCCTCTAGTTTCCGGTAGAAGTTTCGCAGCTTGGCCTCAAAATCTCTGCGGTAAGGAGCTGGGGCCCTGGCTCTTTGCAAACCTGCAGGTGTACACATGAAACAAAACCACCGTTAAATGATAATTTAGGATTTTCAGGGTTTGATGTAGGTTTATAAGACCTAAACACCTTGATATAATGGGAAAAAAACATATCTCAAAACACGAGATCCATAGACATGGCTATTAAAGCTCAGCCAAAAATTGTTTTTTTTTTTAGTTCAGGGCTGCATTACATTTGATGTAGACATGAGTCTGGCGATTGTGCCTTGAAAAGATTATTTCCCAAAAACTCCTTATAAATAGGCTCCATCGTGCATCATATCTGATTGGTCTATATGTTCCTAACAGAGCACTTCGCTCTCAGACTGCAGGTTTACTGGTGGTTCATAGAATTTCTAAAAGTAGAATGGGAGGCAGAACCTTTAGTTCTCAGGCTCCTCTCCTGTAGAACCAACTCCCAGTTTGTGAGGCCTGTCTACAACCGGTCTACTTTCAAGATGAGGCTTAAAACTTTCCATTTAGTAAAGCTTATAGTTCGACTGGCTTAGGTCATCCTGAGCTTTCTTTGGAGTTATGCTGCTATAGGCTTCAGTGGCTGGAGGACAAACTAACCACCTTTCTTCATTTTGCTACTTTCTATTACTGTTCTCCAGTTATGCATTACTCCTAACTATTGCTGACATTAACTTCATGTTCTCACTGTCGATGTTCTCTTGCTACAGTACTTGGCCCCTACTTTTTGTGTTCAACCGTGTCTCTCTAATGGGCACAGCAAATAAAGAACCTATTGCTTTTTTTTTTTCTACAATTCAATTCAATTCAGTTTATTTATATAGCACCAATTCAAAACAAATGTAATTTTGAGGCACTTTACAAAAAAATATTTTCAATTCAATCATGCATACATGCCAACTGATCCTAGTTATCAAACAGTACAGTAAGCTCAATTAATTATTTAAAGTAGCTTAAAAAGTTTCTATCTAAGGAAACCCAGCAGATTGCATCGAGTCATTGACTTGCAGCATTCACTCCTCCTGGAGCATGTAGCGACAGCAGAAAATTGCTTGCATTGTGTCGTCTTTATAGCAATTCCTCATACTGAGTATGCATGTAGTAACAGTAGAGAGAAAAAATTTCCCTTTAACATGAAGAAACCGACAGTAACACCTGGCTCTGTACAAGTAGCCATCTGCCACCACGTACTGGATGTTTGAGAAGACAGAGCAGAATGCAAAAGAAGAAACAGATGAATTATTTTCGATGTTCATGAAAGTAAAAAGTTAATAAAAGGAGAGAGAGAACGGTTAGTAGATGGCAGCATTATCTCAGCTGAAGCCCTCCTCCAGGAAGGTATCACAGCCAGACAGAACATCAGACCAGGTGTAGCTTCTATGGAGAGAAAAATACTTGAGATAAAACAAAAAGTTAACAGTTGAAATAACAGCAAATAATACAAAATGGACAGTAGTAGAAGAAGAAAGTGAGAAAAAGTGGTCAGTTTGTCCTCCAGTAGCCTAAACCTTGGCAGCATAGCTACAGAAATAGTTCAGGATAATCTAAGCTAGTCTAATTAGCAGATTTATCAAAAAGAAAAGTTTTAAGTCTAGTCTTAAAAGTAGACAGGGAGTCTGCCTCAGACTAAAACTGGGAGCTGGTTCCACAGGGGAGGAGCCTGATGACTGAAGGATCTGCCTCCCATTCTACTTTTAGAACTTCTATGAACCACCAGTAAACCTGCAGTCTGAGAGTCAAGTGCTCTGTCAGGAACATATGGAACAATCAGATCTCTAATGTATGATGGAGCTTGATTTTTAAGGGCTTTATATGTAAGAAATTGAATCCTAAATTTGATTCTTGATTTAACCGGGAGTGATGTTTCCATGACAAAGATTTTACTACTGGGACAGAGTTTCTGTTCAGTTATGTTTTTCTCCTATATGAAGCCACTAAAACAACTACTGCTACTATAACTACATTACTTTTTCATTTACATAGAAAGTACTTTTAGACCAGCGCTTCTCTCTTGTTTTTATTTATTTGTTTTGTGCAGACTCTGTCTTCTCAATCCTCATGGCAGATGACTAATGTTGCACGGTGGCACAGTTGGTAGCATTGTTGCCTTGTAGCAAGAAGGTCTCGGTGTTGAATCCCAGCCAGAGGTCTTTTGCATGGTTTTGCATGTATAGTTGTTTTGTAAAGTGCTTTCAGGCAATATTTGTTGTGAATTGCATTTTAACCCACCTGTTACTGCCAATGAGAGCTGTGTGGAGGGCGCACAGTGTCATTTTCATAATCCCCACTCCTGTCTAAGAGCCAGCACTGTGAATCTGTTTTTTCAGTTATTTGTCCCTCAGGTCCAGTATGGGAGAGAGATCTCCATCCTTTTTCAGAATCCCAAAATCACAGCTGTAAAACCCTTCACAGATTTCTGAGAGGGGATAATTCTTATTGTCTCTTTCTCCAGCAGACAGCAGATTTATTTTCTTAACACTGGATGAAAAGCTGGATAACAACTTGGATATAGTTCTGCCTCAGAAACGTGAGGACCGTTGAAAGTGGAGTTTCTAGCCTTGTACTAAAGGCCTGAATCCATTGTGAAGGCACGCACGTGTGCCCTGCCTTCGCTCTAAGCATGACCCTCCTGGCCAGAACAGAACATGGTGAGAACAACCACTTATCTTTAACAACCCTGTTGCTTAATGGCAAGTATTTCTTCTTGTTGCACTTTTGGCAGAACACAGTTATGTGTGAGTGAGTAAAATTGCATAATTTGTGCTTGAACATGACAGAATACATAACCAGAATCTTTTGATGCTGGAGCCAGCTGTGAAAAATGCGGCTTTCCATTTTGCCATGTCGGTGGAGAGGTTCTGAACAACGAGCAGACAATCTCTGCAGAGGGTGACTTCTGCACTGCCACCTGCTTTGGAACCAGAGATCTTCACAAATTTTTTTTCCAAGTCAAGTCTATCATTCAATCCAAAGTTACTGAGTTAAACATTATCTCATTAAATCTATGACATCCAGTGACCCTCTAACCTTGCACAGATTTAGGCTAGGATTCTTGACATGTACTATTTATTCTTAGACCTAAATCATAACACTTAATTCATCATCTAAAAAACTGCAAAAGGCTACTTTATACTATTTGAAAAATTAATTGAATGCGATAAGCTACCCAAATCAGACTTTTAATGAGTTTAATCAGACCACACAACCTTCTTCCATTGCTCCAGAGTCCAATTTTTATGCTCCCATGCAAGTTGAAGCCTTTATCTCCTGTTAGCCTCACTGATTAGTGGTTTCCTTATGGCTTCACAGGGGTTTAGTCCTAATCCTTTTCGTTCAGTTCACTCTGTGCATGTGGAAACACTACTTTCAAAGTAGCTATTTAAAAAATGACAAACCACTTATCAGATCAGTAGGGGCTAAATAAGCTAAATAATTTTTTGGCCAGCTGAAAGATAATCATCCATGTAGTGATTATCCAATAGGAGGCTTGTACCTGTTTAAGTTAAATGCATGTGGTGATCTTTTTTTTTTTTTTTTTTTTTTTTTTTTTTTTTTGAGGGGGGCAGTGCATATTTCAGGATTTGTTTGTGTCTTCTGTTGTTAAGCTGACACTTTAAAGTCTAACAGAAAAATATCTATATTGTCTTTTGTTCATCTATGTCACAAATTCTGTGGGCAATGGCACAAAAACTCTAAACAAACATGGGTTTGGTGGTTGAATCACAACTATTTCCAGATGCTTCATTTATTAAAACTCAAGTGATTATCCACTGGAATTGGCCAGTTTACATATTTTCTGTGAATCCATTGGGGAACTTTAAACATTTTTGTCTCAAATCTAAACTGGTCCAGTGCATTTTTCTTCTATTTTCTCTCAACTACTGCATAAAACAATTTGGCAATATTGTGCATTAGACCTATTGCAGAGTCAGTATTGTCCACCCAGTCTGGATCACTAAGTCTCCTTTTGGTTTCCCTTTCAACAGAAGGGGAAAAAAAATCTTAAAACTTGGGGTCAAAGAGTCAGTTTAGCATGACAGATTTTTTTTTTTTCCCCTGATAATAGGCTCAGCAGTTTGAAATCAAAGCCTGTATTCATCTGGCTTGTTTTGGTATTTTTTACAATTTACATTTTTCCCAAAGACAATAATACAGCAAAAAAAGAAGAGTAATTATACACTAAACTTCACTGCCGTGACCTAATTTTCTTTTTTAGAACCTTCCATCAGTACACACACACACCCACACACATACTTGTAGTGACCAGTAGATGAAACTGATTAACAGTGAAGACTGCAGGTGTTTGCTCTGTGTGAGTTTCCACTGGAGTGATTTCAAGAGAACAAAGAGTCCTGCTGTCAGAATGCTACATGAACAGATGAAAAAAAAAAAAAAAAAAAAAAAAAAAAAAAAAAAAAAAAAACCAACCAGGAGAGTTCTGTGGGGAGGAAGCGGGCGAACAGCGAGGGGAGAAGCTGAAACCGGGGTGGATGGGGTGAGGGGGAATGTAAGACATGATTTCCTCTTCAAATAAACTGCAAAGACAGAAGCAGAAGTACAATATTATTACAAAAAGTCGAAACAAATTGTGTTGGACAAAAGTGAGTTTTTTTTAGAGGTTTTCAGCTTTTGGTTCCATTTTCCAACAAGGCTGTGAGCTTCTGTATTGTGAGCCAGGCGTGTCGGTGGTGTCGTGCAGGTTTCCATGACAGGTTGTGCGCAGGGTGCACCAGAGCAGACTGAAGCATGTGATGTACAACACCTATCAAATCCGTCATATTATGCTGCAAGTCTTGAATATAATTCACAAAGAATCCTTTTGTGCTATGTATCGTAACTATGTTCTAAAAACAATAATAAAAATTCTGAAACTCACCCCATTCCTGCAGGAAAAGTATTCCTGCAGGCATGAATCCTTTCGATCATATAATTAGTCTCTGTGTGTTTTCTGTTTACCTGTATCTTTCTGGGGGATGTTATTATCTCTGAAGTAAGGATGTATGCCTGTTGGCTTCAAGATGTTATTCTCATGTCCTGCTACTCTCTTTCTGTTGCTAAAGCAAGTTGTACTCTGGAGAAAGTTTGCGGCTGCACAAAGAGTAACCCAAGTGTTGTGGTAGCGATGTTAAGTCGCCATGTGTTTCTTCAAACCTCCAACTCATTATCCGAACCAATAATAAAAGCATGGGAATAGCCAAACAAAGCCGGTATATTAATCAGCTGGGAGTTTCCCCCACCCTCCTGAAACAAACCTTAAAATCTGTAAACAATCTGAATTCAAACACAAAGTTTACCATTTTAAAACCTCTGAAACTGCTATTTAAAGCATGGGTTGGTTTCTTCATGATTTCAACTGGTATATTTTTCAAAAAAACGAAAATCACTATTTTCTAAGAAATTGGTGGTTTTTATCAATGATGAAGAATTTATTGTTTTAAATATATATACAGCCTATGAATGTCAGCAGTATGAGGATGAATATCTAAATAGGCTTTCTTTCATTAATTCCTTTATTCAGGACCAAACTTTGTCTTGTGTGCATATTGTTGGGGATATGAATGCAAATATTTTGGATAAGTGTTCACTGTTTGCTAACCACTTGGTTTGGTCAAGATAATAATTTATTACTATCAAGCAAAGTGCTTTTACCTGCAGACAGTTATATTAGTGAAGCCTGGCATGCCACCTTGTGGCTAGATCACTGTGTTAGTACAGCGGATGCACATGCTTCACTCACATGTATGAGTGTCTTGTACATGGCTGATCATTTACGTTTTGCAATGACAATAAATGTGGAATAGCTTCTGGTGAAGATTATAAATAGAACTAATACAATGTCAGAAAAACTAGATTGGGGCTCCCTTACAAAGGAGGACCTCATAATGTATTCTGACTACACAGATATGATATTATCCAATATTCAAATACCTAATGATGCAATTCTCTGTAGGGATATTGAATGTACAGAGGTAGGGCACCAATCAGCTCTGTTTTATGTATGATGACATAGTGCAGGCATTGAATGCAGCTAGTAAGCCTCTCTATAAATATAAACAGAAGAGACACCTTTCTCGGCCCTGCTGGAATAAATATGTAGCAGATTACCTTACAGAAGCCTGTGAGGCATGGTCAATGGCAGGCAAACCTAGACAGAGATGCTTGTTTGAGCGTAAGAAGCTCACTAATGCACTGTATAAATATCCTATTTGTTTCATCAAGAAGAATGAGAATATGCTGAGGGCTGATTCTATGACTCAAAAGCTGTTCAGTAATAATATTAATGATTTCTGGAAGGAAGTAAAAAAGTTGAATAAATGCAAGTTATCACAACCCTGCACAATAGACAGAGTTTTAGGGTCAGACAATATTGTTGAACTATGGCAGCAGCATCCATTCATCCATTATCCATCCCCTCGCATCCTTGCAAGGTTGCGAGGAGGGCTGGTGCCTATCTCCAGCGGTCTATGGCGACAGAATTATAGTACTTTATTTAACAATTAAAAATGATGGATATAATGTGGACAATGTTGAATATGACAGCTTAATGATAGTTATGGTGCATGAGGTGCATCAGGCTATACACATGCTGGCTGATAACAAAGCTTGTGGGACAGACAAAATTACAGCAGGACACCTTAAATTTGCTCCTTCAAAGCTTGCTCCTATTCTTGATATTTTCTTCACAGGGTGTATGTGCCATGGCATGCTACCACAATCAGTGCTGTCTGTCATGCTAGTTCCAGTTATTAAGGATAAAGCAGGAAAGCGGGTAGTTTGGAAAACTACAGGCCTACAGCTCTTGCAAGTATTATATCAAAAGTATTAGAAATAATCTTGCAACTTAGGATAAATAACTTGATTGAATCCAAGGACAACCAGTTTTGTTTTAAGAAAAAAACATATGGCACTGATCTTTGTATATATGTTTTAAAAGAAACATTTGAAAAGTATAGAAGACAGAACTCCTCAGTTCTTATGTGTTTTATTGATGCAACCAAAGCTTTAAACCGTGTAAACCTTATACTGAGAGACTCCTGACTTACTGGTATGCTCACCACACTCTGCAGGTAAAATGGGGCTGTGATGTATCATCCCCATTTGTTGTCAATAACAGTGTTAGGCATGGAGGAATCTTATCATCTGCTTTATTTTAATCTTTACATGCATGAACTTTCTCAGAGACTGAACTCGTGCATCACTGGATGTTTTATCGGAAATCTTTTAGTGAATCATATTATACTTGCAGATGATCTTGTGGTTTTTAGTCCATCCAGTGCAGGTCTTCAACAGCTGTTGAATATATGTACTATGTATTGTGTAAAGCATGACATTAAGTACAATGCTTGTAAGAGTGCTGTTATGATCTGTCAAACAAAAGAGGATAAATATTTTAAATTTCCATGATTTCAAATTGTCAGAGAACATAGTTGGCGTCAGTAAGAAAATTAAATATTTTGGTCTTTTTATTACAGAACATTTGACAGATGATGACGATATTAGCAGGCAGTGTTGTATGTTGTACACTCAAGTTGACATACTTTCACGAAAATTCAGTTTGTGCTAGGACAAGGTAATTTTTTTCTTTTTGAAGCATACTATATGCCTCTATATACTGCACACTTGTGGACAAAATATAAAAAGGGAAGTCTGAGAGGACTTCAGGTTGCCTACAATGATGCAGAGAGTACTACTGAGGCAGTGCAAGGAAGATGTTTGTGACAGCTGGAGTCAGCACTCGAGCAGGCTGTGCTTCAAAATCTGATGTTTAAGTTTATATATCATCTAAATGAATCTGGAAATAAAATTATCATGGCCTTAGTAAACCCATGGCTGAGCTCTACACGATACCATTCACAGCTGTGGAGACACTGGTACAGCTTCCTGAACATAAACTCACCTAAAATTTAATAACAATTTTATACGATCCTGTTTTTTTGGATGGTTGTGGATATGTGTATCTGTCTGGGTGTTTGTTATTTTGTTCTTTTTTTGTTTTGATTGGACCTTGAGTCTGAAATAAAGTATCTCTCTTCTTTCTCCGTTTCTGCTCTGGCAACTTGTTCCTGTTTTGCCATTACACTGTTATGGACGTATGATTTGTGGCTTTGTTCTATATATTTTTAATCTTGCCCGGCTTGACCTATATATTTTTTTTTTTATCTTGTTTACACCGCACACTGCTGCACACTAACATAACTATAATCATTTGTAGCACATAAGACTGGCTACGGTCACACACATAGTCACGGAAGATCTGATACAGCAGGTCAACACCCCTTAGCAAGGGTGCAGAATGATGCATAGATAAAAGCAGAGCTCGTGCTCCATTCTTTGCTCCTCTCTGTTTCATCCTCAAGATGTGCTGAGGGGGAGCCCAGAGCTGTACACTGAATGCCTCTTTGTATTCTGTTCCAATTTATGATTGTACCTTGCATTATTTGACCTCATTTTATTTCTCAAGGTTGGGTATGCGTATGCAAACACAGGGATGGTCTCACCTGGAATAAAGAACATGGGGTTGCACAGAAAGAAATAGAAACCAAAACAACGCATTACAATTGTTTTCGATCATCTTCTTACCAAGCTAAATTTAAAATTGACAGCATTGTTTGATATCTCGGATCAGTTTGGAATGTATGTAATTGGCTTTGTATGATTGATTTTTTTTTATTTTTGCTTGTTTTGTTTTATAAAGTTACTTAGAGATGATGTGTTGTCAATTCATGCTGAACTGAAACAGTATAGTTAAAGCTGCAGTATGTAACTTTTACAAAAATATGTTTTTTGCATATTTGTAAAAACTGTCACCATGTCGTGACAGTATGGTATGAGACAGATAATCTGTGAAAAGATTGGGTTCCTCCACCTCCTCCCTGAGCAACTATTGCCATCTAAAGAAATGCAATGCTCCCAGCCTAAAACAACCAAAACCAGGAGGAAGGTCTTAGTGCTATGAATCAACCTCATGTACGCGCAGCTAAATGTGCTAATGGCAAAGAAACAACTTAACCATTCCAGGAAAACTGTTTATCCGCTGTCATCGGTGGCCATGCTAACCAGCCTTAGCATTCATGGCAGGCTATGTTGTTATGATCCAGCTCTAGCATAGTGGAGAGTAAGAGAGAGTGTGAGTGGCACATAAATGAGGGTGATTGACAGCACTATGACCCTCCTCCTGGCTCTGATTGGTTGTTTTGGACTGAGTGGTGTATTTCTACAGTTAGTATGCGGAGTACTTGGAGAAGGCATAGGAGCCAGATTTTTTTCACATATTATCTGTCTTATACTGTTACGACAAAATAATAATTTTAAGAAATATGTAAAAAAACACACTTTAGAAAATCAAAGCAACTCCTAAGTTGTTAGAGAGTAACTAAACCCAAGCCTTTTCTGAAGACCTTCTTAATCGGTTCTTAATGGTACTGTCTTTATGTTTTTGTGCAAATTTTGACATTTTCTTTCATGTAAATTTGTTTAATTCAGAAAATTTTTGCCTGAAACCATCTTAGTGTTAACCTCCTGGGTTGAAGGGTGGCTACTGCAGTTATATTTTCCTATTGGTTCCAATGGTCCGGCTTGGTTGATGTCTACGTCACACAGCCCTACATTCAAGTATAAAACCTTCTCACTCAGACAAACACCCCGTGGTGGTGAGTCAGGAGTTGGAATAGCGAGCGTGGTGGCATTGATCAATAGCGTTTCTCAGCTTTGTGCCTAGGATTCATTTGAAATGTTGACACAGAGTGGAATGGGTCTCCTTTCTGCTCTGACTGCAGGTGGTTTGCTGCACGACAACTGTGTGAGACTGACTGCGGTGTGTAGGAAGCAGGAGGGGCTCATGGCAGCATTCGCTTTTGCTCAGGACTGCAAAAAGATCGGTGCTTTCACATGTTGCCATAAAAGTACCAATAACAGAGGATAAAGTTGATAGATTTGTCACTTGTGATGAAATCTAGCAACAAAGTCATTAAGATTTCAACAGTGTTGTCCTGATCACAGCCACAACAAAATTTACCTTGCCAAAAAGTTATCCAAGGAGTGCTGCACAATATCAGAAAAATACACTCCAGATCAAAATTTTAAAGCCAATTGAAAAATGGCAAGAAATTACATTTTGCACTGTTGGATTTTTAGAAGGTTCAAAACAGAGCTTCAAAATGTAAATAGGAGTGGACACAAATAGGAGGACAGCAAAAACTTAGATTTTTTTTTTTTTATTATTTAGATCAAGGGAACACGCAGGATGGTCCAAAAGAGTGATGTTATTTATCTGTTAGAAGTCCTTTGTTAGCTGGGCATTGTGAACTGTTGAAAAACCCAGTAATTACCACACAGACGATGGCCTTCACGAGGGATGCCTCCTGCAACATCTCCACTTAGCCAGCTGCCATTTGACTCCTCTGCACAACCTGAAGCTCCATTTTTTCATTGAAGGAAAAAGCCCCCTTGATCATGATTGTACCCACTCCACTGTGCCATGTAGAACACATCTCAGGTGAGATCTTCTTGTCATGCCAGTAAAGTTGGAAGCCATCAGGACCGTCAAGGTTACATTTTTTCCTCATCAGCAAATAAAGCTTTCTTCCGCCTTTCAGTGTCCCATATTTGGTGCTCTTGTGCAAACTCCAAATGGGCAATTTTGTGCCATTGAAGGAGATGAGGCCTTTTAAGATGAAGATGTTCAAGATGGTTTTTGTAATTTAATCCCTTCTCTTGCAGATGCCATCTGATGGTTATGGGACTGCAGGTGGCACCAGTGACAAGCTTAATTTAGACCGAGGATCATCCCGTGTCTTGACGGACAGCCAACTGGATCCTCTGGCTCACTGGTGCAAAGCATCCCACCACTAGACCTGGACTCTTGAGCAGCGGAGACATGTTCTCTAGATTTATGATTCATGTGTCTCAGTCTGGCAATCCAATAGATGAGTAAGTTTGATAGTGGCCAAGAGAATGGCACCTGCCTTACTGCACTGCATGAAGTGTAAAATTTGGTGCAGACAAGATTGCAGTATTGGACTGTTCTACTAAACTTGTGCATAACCCCTTAGTTCCAGAGAAAATAACTTTTAAAACTTCAGAATACCAAAATACTTTGGGATAATTTCATGCTCCCAATTTTGTGGGAACACTTTGACCTCTTCCTGTTTTAACATGTGCTCCAATTCACAAAGCAAAGGCAATAAAAACATTGATGTGCAAAACAAATGTAACAAGCTAATTTATAAATGAGAGCAGTTTTAAAATCTCCAATGCAGGACTGGACAACCATACTGTACACCTTCAATTCTGTGACCAGATGCTGATTTACACCACCTTTGTAAATCTGACACTGGGGTACTTTCATCCAGCTTTACCTTAGCAGGATAACAAGGTCTGCATCACATGACAGCTTCTCCACACCCTGAGTACCTTCTGTCCGGATGTAGCGGACCTTTTCTCTGAACATTAAAAAAAAAAAAAAAAAAAAAAAAACAAATAAAAAATTATTGTTTATAAAATGCAGTATTTCAATTTAATTTATGACATGGATATTAACTAAAATATATTTGGGGTACTCCTTTTGTTTAACTACAAAAGACCTTGATAACGTCCAGTTAGCATGCTTCCTTCATTGGAACTATGAACACCAAAACAACATGGAATTTCAGGACATGGTGGATTTAACATCGACACAAGAAGAGGTAATTAAATCTGTGTGCTGAGGGATTTACTCAACTGCACTTATTGTAGCTAAAATCTGTATAAAAAAGGTGATGTTGGAGCTAAAAGGTTTTTCCTTCATTTCAGGCAACTGAATTTAAACATATGTAATACTTATACTTGCACAGCAGACACAACTCACATTTTTCTCATCATACTTTTCAGATTAAATTGTCTATGCTTACCTTAGCGTGTGGTTTCTGCTTAGACTAGGCTGTCGCTCCTGCAGCATGTCAAATATGTTTGGTTGACGCAGGAACGCCACTATCTTGTCATTGTAAGCTATAACAGATACACAGAGGAGCTGTTGGTTGTTAAACACTACACCCTGAGCATTTAGAAACTGCTAACCTGCAACACATTGCAGTTAAAAATATTCACTCCCTGATTTCAGATTTCCTGTGTTTTTAAACCTAGTGCGTAACTGCTGCCATCAAGTGTTTGTGATAGGTAGCAATGAGTCTTTCACATCAGTGTGGAGGAATTTTGCCTTACTCTTGTTTCCATATTTGCTTTAGTTCAGACCTATTGGAGTGTTTACCACACAAACAGCCTGTTTAACTTCAGGCCCCAGCATCTCAGTTAGAATGCAATCCGAACTTTCACTAGGCCAATCCAAAATCTTTATTTCTGAGCCATTCAGAGGCTTCGGACTCTTGTCCTTGTCATTATTTTTATTTATAAGCCAGAAGTAAATGGATACAAAACTTCCAAAAAGTTCCACTTCTGTCCCATCAGTCCACAGAATACTTTTATAAGGTCTTGGGGGATGTTTTTGGGCAAATGTGAGCTAGGCCTTTGTAGTTTTTTGTTTGTTTTTTTAAGGGGTTTTTCAGGAGTTCCTGAAAGTTTGTTTTATGGAATGTAATTTCTTATAACCTTTTTAACTACCCTGATGCTGAGAAGCTCCTCCTGACTGAAGTTTTGGTCATGGAACAGATCACAACCCACCAAAACAGCAGAGTCCAGAACATGACCAACACAGCAATAATCTTGATTGATGAAAGATTCTTACACAGCGGCCATAGTTTAAAAGCAAAAAGACTGACAGCTCATACTGTGTGGTAATGAGTAAGTAATGTATTTTGAATTAACTATGCCAATCCTGGCTCCCAGAAAGAAAGCAAAAATGTATAATATAATAATTTATGACTAGTTAATAAAGGTCAAGCTTTGTAACTGAATGAAAATCACTTCTCACCCAGAGGGAATTTGCAAGAATTCAAAGATTTGGAATTTCAGTCTGTGATATGTTTCTTTAGAATAGTAATCACACACATGCTGCAGCTGCTGTCCAAGCACTGCAGCTCCATTCAAACTTAAAACTGGTATATGACCAACAATCCTGGCCAGTTGGGATCACTTCAATCTGAAAAATAGTCTAACTTCACTGGTTTAAGTTTCTTTAAAAGGGCTCTGTTGCGGGCATCTCAGTGAAGAAGCAGCCAAAAGCAGACATCTGAGCTTCCTTTAAATAAATATTCACACTAAGGTTGACGGCTGGTGGATATCTGAATGCAAACTATGTAAAACACTAATACTTAGTATTGACAACTAAATTTAAAACAAACAGAAAAGATGAACTGTAGAGTAGGATGAATTTTGAGATCTTGCTTCTGACTGAGGTGGTCTTGGTTCCAGTAGTGGAAACTTGGGGGTACCCAAGAAAACTAGCCAAGTTTTTGAAAGGCTCTTGCGGTGGAAAAGGACCTGTAGATGGCACTTTTGCCCAGTCTCTTTCTTATTGTTGAATTATAAACACTCCCCTTAACTGTGACAAGTGAGGCCTGCAGTGGAATAGATGTTGCTATGGGTTCTCTGGTGACCTAACAGATTGGTTGCAATCACTCTTCGAGGAATTTTGGCAGGCCTACCAGTCCTTATAGAGATCCAAAGCTTTAGAAATGGACCTTTTCAGACTGATACATGTCAGTTACTTTGTTTCTCATTTTCACTTGAATTCTTTTGGATTGGGGGGTTGCTTTTTACAGTCTTTAGCCCACTTCATGCAGTCAATAGGTTATTTTCAGTGATTTCACGACACTGCATATTAGTCAGTAGTCAGAACACGGGTGGAGTTGAAACAAAAAATATGATTTATCACAGTTATGCATGAATTAACTAGTTGGAATGATTCCATTTTCACAAAGGACCATTTTTCTTAATACATAAAATGGTAATTTCAAAACTGCAAAGTTATCTTTTTTGGGTACTGAAATCTGATCATTTTAACATTTAAGGGTGAAAAAAGCAAATACAGAAGCATTCCCACAGAATATGATACAGCACTGCATGTATCATATTCTATGGTTCCACAGCAACGACAAAATGTTATTTCAGTGCTTACAGAGAGCAGTCAACTGCTTTGGGTCAGTTTGATAGTGGCTGCGTATGGCTGCTACCAGGCTGTTACCGGGCCGGGCCATCAGAGAAGCCCCACGACTCCTGGACACTTCAGAGGCCTGAGTACAAACCAAGAGAGGACACATTGTTCACTGATGGGTAACAGCTGTAGATTCACTTCAAGGGGCTCATAGTCCCATTTTTCTTGTACTTGTTGGATCAAATATGTTTTAGAAATTCAATATATCTTAAGGCTCCCACATACTGAGGCATACAGTGTGCATTCTGTGAGCCGCATGGACTCTGTGCATACTATCTGCAGACGGTTGAGAGTTCATACTTGACTGTACATTTCTCATGACAAATTACTTCATTTCCCACAATCCGAATGGATACTAGCAAGTTTGATGAGCTAGTTGGGCGTCTAGCCCCGTTTCTTCTACACAAGGGCAACTACTGCACACCTGTTCGTGCAGCACAGAGTGGCAGTCTAGATGCTGTACATCTTTGCGACTGTTTATGCTGACAGTCAACCTTATCAGCTCAGTGTCACATACAAAGCAGTTCGATGTGAACACTGTTTCCTGCTGAACAGTTTACTGTAAATTACCTTTATATGGATGTGTCTGGCAGACTTCTGCTTTGAGTCTGCCCTGAGTATGCGTGGACCTCCGCGGTGTGAAATACGCCTGAGTATGTGGGGGCCTTTGGTTCCATCTACATCAGATTCAACTAGTTTATTTAATAACATAACCTACAGACTTAAAAAAAAAAAAAACAACTAGGTGTTTACAAGAAGTGAGAAAACTGTGCACAAGAACAGCAGAGTCATAAATACTTATTGTTTGTTGAGAGCAGTGATATAGAGTCTAACACACTGGATGAAATTTTATGGAGCTTTTGGCACATTACTGTTAGCAGCTGTAAATCTCAACTCCAACAGCAATTTAGTTTTTTGCCACCACTGAAAACTGTTGGGAACTGTACCCACCCAGGTCTTGAACACCCATGCAAAATGGTCTTGAACTATGTTTGTCAGTGTTGCCCCCATGACCCCTCACGCCTGGGCTGAACTAAAGTTGGAACCAAAGTTGTATTTTTATTTTCATTTTATTTGATTTGAAATATTGGAGATTCATGTTCTTTGTAATCTTTTAATACATGACTACTTATAAAATACAATACAGAGGAATCATTCAACCAATGTTAAGTTTACAATAAATCATTCTGATTTGTTTTGCATTATGACATTTTAATGTAAAGGAGACCGAGGATTATTGTAACACAGGGTGAGTTGTAACGCTATCAGTTCCAACATTTAGAGAACAGACAGAAGTTATGTGATTCTTTCATTATTTAGCCATTCAATCCCGAAACCCACATGGTGAATTTCAGGACTGAAAGCTGATGAGTTCCAATTTTATTAAGAAAAAAGTGATTTTGAGGTAAGAAAGTAATTTTTTTAGGCCAAAGCTAAATTTTGTTTGGCACTTACTCAGTTACAGCTA
The DNA here is from genome assembly GCA_014839685.1 of Anableps anableps. NCBI lineage: Eukaryota > Metazoa > Chordata > Actinopteri > Cyprinodontiformes > Anablepidae > Anableps > Anableps anableps. The sequence goes on from CM026082.1 coordinate 32,452,709, forward strand.
GAATCATACGACTGTTATGGATGTATGATTTTGTGGCCTTTTCTAATCATCTCTTTGCTGCTCTTATTAAATGTATCTGCCCTACTTAGTTGCTTATCTGCTGTACCGCTACAGCTTACACAACATAACTGTTGATATCACAAAAAACGCAACACATAGTCAGGTATAAAGTGATACAAGAGGATGACACCCTTAGGAGGGTTAAGAGTGAGACACAGATAAAAGCAGGGCTCACACTCCATTCTTTGCTCTCTCGGTTCATCCTTAAGATGGGCTGGGGGGGAGCCCGGTTACCGAAGATGAATGTCACTCTGCATCTGTTCATTTGTATAATCTGTACACTGATCATTTTGGCATTAAATCTTGATTTTATACTTAACCATTTCTCATTATTTCACAAGATAAATACTCTGTTGGTTTTAGTGGTTGAGTCTCGTAACTGGAGAGAAACGAACTCGGTGGTGCAGGAGGGGGAGCGAAGGTCAACCACCCCATCAACACGACGAAAGTCTGTTAAAAATGTAGCTTCTCAAGTAAAATGTAGTGCATTTTACCTCGGCTAATTTCAAAGCACAATGCTAAAACAGCTAAACTACGGCTCTTATAGATTTAAAAAAGCAAAAACTAACAGTGCACTGTGCACTGAGTTGAGCTGATGAGATCTCGCAAGAGCTGTGCGTGTTGCGTAAGTAACATGGCGGCAAACTGGAAAAACAAACAAACAGCTTCAACTCAGGTATAACAAGCTAAGATATTAAAGCCAAAAATAGAATCATTCTTAACCCCTGCCTATCATTTTTCAATAAAACAATCTGGACGAGGAAACCTTGGACAGCCTGGAGAGTTACGTGGATGAGTGTTTTGACAACATCGTGATGGACAAACCACAAAAAACCCGCAACCACGGCCACACCAACATCTAAACACACTCGTTCAGAATGTTCAGCAAGCACATCCACAACATCTCCAGAGAAAAGCTTCACTGTTGTCCTTATATCGATAAGAATCAGCACGACTTGCCTTGGTGGAAGTTCTCCACAAAGAATTTCAAAAACTGATGAAGTCTGGAGTTAAGTCAGGAACAGGTGGCGTCGCTCGCTGCTGAGGAACAACGTTAAACAACTTACCGATGGGATGACGCTGCTGTCCGGTGAAAACAGGAAAATGAGGGAGACCATCCTGGACATCCAAACTCGGGGCATGCGGGACAATCTCGTCTTCTCCGAGATCCCAGAGCGAGCAGAGGAGGATGCCGAAGCCTCGGTTCGTGAATTCCTCCAACATCAGCAGAAACTCCCAAGTGAGGCGGTAAAAAAAACATAACTTTCCATCGTGCTCACTGGCTAAGGTAAGAATAAGGTAAGAAGCCCGATAACAAACGGCCTCGGCCAATTGTCGCTAAACTTGAGCACTATAAGTGTAAAAGGTGGTACCACAAGGTGTCGCACTCCCCCCACAGTCGAAGCCTCAATAAAAAAGGAGCTGGCAGCGTTGTTGGTAGGTGCCAGTTTCCTGTAGTGGCCTGGTGTTTGTTGGCTTCACACGCTCTGTGGATGCGACCGTGGTAGGCTTGGAGGAGAACTGTTTTTAAGGTAACGATTACTTTAAACAGTTTTATGTATGCTGATGTGTGGTGTATATTATTAATTATATAACAAGGCCACACGATTTTAGAAGAGTAAAGGTTGAAGTGAGAAGTTTGGGTTTTAATTAAATTGTGTTGTATGTGGTTTTGGCGATTTTATTTTGTCTGGTAGGGCTACACTCGATGCTTTACGGGATTTGCCGTAAAGGGGTGTGGGCAGCATGTATGCAGTGATATTTAATTTGTTTTTAGAGATTAATTTGGATAAAGTGTTTATTGTATTTAGTAATTCATGTGTTTTTGTTTGTTTGTTTGTTTTTTTTTATAGCTTATCACTGTTTACCTGCTGTCCTTCTTGTGTTTTGTTTTTTATATTTTGTTTGTCCGCCCAGCTTTTGGATTGTGTTTCTTCTCAGTATATGTGAGGGTGGACTAACTACTTTTACTTTTTTTTTTTGTTTGTTTTTTGTTTTGTTTGTATGTCCCATGTCGCATTTTCGGGTAACTTCTCTAAACAACCAAACATTGGAAGTTACCTGCAACCCGATCCTGTTTGCAGTGTTACCATTCGTGTTTTAGATTGCTTCCAATTGAGTTGCAGTAACATTAATACATCATATGGGGTTCCAAGTTTGGGTTGAATGTTCTTTGGTTAACGGTGAATGGAAAATGTTTAAATGTCCTTATTTATTGACAATAAATACTATTATAAACTCCATTTATTCTCCTTGTTGTCTTTCTCGGGTGCCCTGGCTCATAACATAAGCAAAAAGAACGGGTCATGAGTCAAGGTAGAGAGTTCCCAATTAGGAGGAAATGCATCACTGAGGGCATCAGAGCTATGGTGGCTGTAGATAAACTTTATGTTCATGGTCAGCTGTACAGGGATCAGGAGGTCACTCCATGGCTTTATTAGGAGCAACATCAGGTTAGTCTAAAACAAGTAATTGGTTAGATAAGAGGTACATTCACTGGTAGCTGAAATCGTAAAGCACATCTTGGTAGGATGCTTACAGGCTGGAGGTGGGTGGTTTTGTTTTTTCTTCTTTCCTCTCAAAAAAATTAGAAGATAACTCCTCTCATAATACATCCGGACCAAACTGGTTTTATAAAAAGGGAGGCATTCATCCACAAATTCATGCAGATTATTTAATTTAATAGATTATTATTACAGTAAAAACACAGAACATAAAATCAGTCTTTATGCTGATGATGTATTACTTTTTCTCCAGGATTCACAAACCTCCCTCTTTTCACACAAACCTCTTAATTGTTCTTTCAACAATTCCCTTACTACACAACTGCAGTCAGGTACTATTACATATTTGGGTATCAATGTTTCTCCCAGACTGGCAGATTTAACAAAACTAAACCACATCCTGCTTTTAAAGAAAGTTGAAGATGAGCTTGCAAGATGGAAATCTCTACCCATATCACTCATGGGAAGGGTAACTTCAATAAAAATGATGGTTCTGCCTAGAATTAATTACTTATTCTCAATAATTCTAAATAAACCATCGTCTGATTGGTTTAGATCCCTGGACTCCTTTATCTCTATATTTCTTTGGAAAGATAAACCCCCACGTATTAGCTTAAAAACACAACAGAAGGCCAAAGATAAAGGAGGTCTTGAGCTGCCCAACTTTTATCATTACTTCATTACCAATAGGTTACAATAAATCTCAAGATGGTTAAAACATAACCCCCTTAATGAACCCTGGCTAGACATAGAACAGACACTATGCAGCAATATAATGATTTCGGACTTTCCATTCATTAGCTCAAACGTAAAATGACAGGTATGCTTTAGGATCAATGTTAGTTCTTCTGTGACAGCATGGTGGGAGTTTCTTAAAATTATAGAGTCTTCACTAATCCCATGCAGATGTACACCCATCTGGAACAACCCTGACATCCTACAACAAAATATGATAAACTTCCCAGGTTGGAGGTGTAAAGGAATCAAATACATAGAATACATATGAGGAGGTAAACTTTATCCTGTTTAACAATATGACAAGACTAAATTTTTGGAATATCAACAAATTAACTCTATAATTAAAAAATAAATTTAAGCTCAACAAAACTAGATTGGAAACACCATCAAGGGTATTAGAGTTCCTTAATCTTAACCCTCCAAAATTACTATCAAAAATTTACAGGACACTGTCTAACATAGACGAATCGATATCCCTTCACATTGTGAAATGGGAGATGGATTTGTCTGTCAATTTAGTCCAAAACCTCTGGTCCCAGATATGGTTAAGAACTTTTAAAATGATTAGAAAACCTAATTTACAATTGATACAATATAAAATCCTTCACTACACAGGTCAGCAGATGAGTTTTGCAAAATCTAGCACTTGCTTGCAGTGCACAGGCAATACACCTGACAATTATATCAACACATTTTGGTTCTGTCTACCTGTTAAGAGGTTCCAGCACTGGACATGTAAGGACTTATTAAAGTGTCTGAAATGTAAAATTCCACCCTCTCCGTCAGTTTGCTTATTAGCCCCATCACCTTGGAGACAAAGTCAGTTCACATGATTTTTACTGCCTTGTGTATCACAAAGAAAACTATTTTTATTTTCCCAATTTATCAGTATACTCTTAGTATCAACCAGTATAGAGACCTTTTGTTGGATCACATGAGTCTTGAGACAGCATCTGCCTCCACATTAGCTCAATCTCTCTGGGCTCCTTTGATCGGTTTGATCACATAGTGGGGGTGGGGGGCAGCCTTTTATTTCATCCTGAGGCATTATGACTGGTGTGGGGGCGTATCGTGGTTAGGGGCATCGGGGGGGTTGTGGCTCCCACCTGGGGGGGGCCTTGGTGGTTCTGGGTGATGACTTCTGGTGGCTGCATATGCAGGCTTCTTGGCGGTCTGCACCGATGGACATGGGTTACTGACCTGTTGACCAGGCTGCTTCTGGGTGGACGTGGTGGAGTATCGAGTGGACATTTTAAAAATGGCTCAGAAGGTGGTTGGAGGGTCTTTTTCATTTTCACATATATGGCTGATATGTACAGGTACCAGAATCTAAAATATTCTGGTACCTATTCTATTTTCTGTGAGAATATCTTACCTTTTAAGTTAATGTTAGGAGAATTTAGAAAATGTGTTGCCAAAGGTTTTCCTTAAAATCAACCAATTTTGCTTGGCTTACTGGCTAATTTTTGCCATGTAAACTTATAGTTAGAATGATATTTTAATGTAGTACCTCTTAATGATCGGAGCACTTTCACTTTTCCTTGTGTTTAAAAAATATAAAGTACCTACTTTCTTAAGATTGGCTGTTCTTGTAAACCTAATTTAGTGCAATGAAAACTCATATTTTGCATTTATCATTGATTTATCATTGATCATAGACAGCTCTGTCAGAGGAGGAGCTACAGTTCCACTATGGATAGTACTCATGTTTCCCCTGGGTGTTTTGTTGGTGGAGGGGGATGGGGTTGAGACAGACAGACAGACACACACACACAGAGTAGTACAGACAGACAGAAATCCTGAGTACCTCTCCAGCGCTGTAGCTGCGGAGCCTCTGCAAGTGCTGTCTGTGGGCCAGGTGACCTGGCAGTCGGCCGTTCTGCAGTGGGATTCGAGGGTCAATAAAGGTTGTGGCTCGGCTATTATGATCTACAAAGAAAGACTAGAGAAAAACACCTTTCATGTGGAACTGTTCATAAATGATCTGCAAGGTTAAAAACTAAGCAAAGCTGAACCAGACTTGTTCTGATGGGGATAGGGCCCTTTGGAACAAAGTTGGTTACATAGATTATGGGGGAATCAGTGTTTCACTTTCTGCAATTGACTATCTTTATGCTACTGATGAGAATAATATATTTCAGACCACAACAAAAAAGACAGCACGCTAAGCTGCAGATGACATGTATAATATTCAATTCACATTTTAACACTGAAGTCACAATTCTATTTTTTTGCAGCTGCTTTAGTTTCATCAGGTTGATCCAAATTAATGGATGGATGTCATATATGTCCATATGTTATAACCATATAACAGTTTAATGAAAACATGAAAATAAATCTTTACAAAACCTTAAACATACTAGCTCCTAGATTATTGTACAATTTGGGATTCAAAACAATATAACTATTCATCTTCACATGGTAGAACTCTTTGATAAATGTATGTAGTTTCACAATGTTGTGTCAGTATGGTGTAATGTAACTGATCTTTTGTGTATATATCAAAACAAAAACATTATAATTCTTTGAGACCACATGTTCTGTTTTGCCATGCTAGCGCGTCACTGCTCACCATCAGCTGTCAACATCTTGCCTGTATACAGAGCTGCCCATATTATGGGCAGCCCTGGTAAGAAAGTGTTAAAACCCTTAAAATGAATTAATCAGCAGCCCTATTCCAGCCTTAATTTGATTACATTTATTTAGTAGGGAAAGTATCTGATGTTTAGAAATTATATTCAAGAATATAATTAGTGGCACAATTGTTGGTACCGTTCATGTTGTATGATTATAAAACAGACAAAGATTATCTGAATAAATATAAAATGTAATTTTTAAAGAATAATTTCATTTATTAAGGACTAACCAACCTGGGCCTAGGTGAAAAAAGTAATCGACACTAAATCTGAGGATTGGTTAAGCTAACCTTTGCAGCAGCTGTCATCAAGACTTTATTTCATACATGATCATGAACATTTTACAACAATGTAGAAGAGTTTTTGGCTCACTATTTGCAGAATTGTTTTAATTCAGCCAAAATGGAGGGTTTTGAGCATCTTATAAGGCCATGGCACAGTATCTTCAATAGATTTAAGGCCATAATTTGGCAAGGCCTCTCCAAAACCTTTACCTGGTTTTTCTGTCCTATTCAGGGATGGACTTGCTGGGGTGCTTTGGATCTTTGTTCTGTGCATGATCCAAATGAGCTTGGTGGATACAAATTCTGCTACAGAATCTTCTGCTAGAGACCAGAATTACTGGTTCCTTTTATCCAGGTATCAGCCCCTGACTATCACATGACTGTTGGTATGATATTTTTAAACAAAGTATTTTAAAATGTTATGAGATGCTGTGTTAGTTTTAAAGCAGATGTAACAGGAAGCAGACATTGAAAAGGTCCCTCTTTTGTCTCAGTCAACAAAATATTTTGAAGATGTTTGTTTGTCTTCAGTGATTTTTTTTTTTTTTTTTTTTTTTTTGGCCTTCAAACTCAACCATGGATGCCATTTTCCTCCAGTATCCTGTATGATGTTGAACTATGAAAACAGACCTGAGCTAAGGTGGGTTACTCTGTGACACATTATTCCTTGATCTCAAGAAGCTCAAGAACAGAGCAGAACCACAGCAAACCACAGTGTGAGACGTTATCCTCAACAGGGAAAAATATGGAATGGGAATGGCCGGTCTATTAAGATTACTCTAAAATTGCATCAGCCACTCACTCAGCCTCCAACTCACACAGGAGGCAATTTTAGAGTAATCTTGACAGGCCGGCCATTCCTGGAAATGGCCATCACCTTTCTATATTTTTCCCTGTTGAGGATAATGTCTCACAATGTGGTTTGCTGTAGTTCTTCTCTGTTCTTGAGCTTCTTGATATCGAAGAATAATGTATTGCTTCTTAGGTTCCTTAAGCCCTACTTCAAGTTGCCAAACATGTTTTAAGTGATTTCTTAATTCCATAGGTCTGACTATGATCAGGCCTTGGTGTAGCTAATGAAACTGAACTGATCTCATCCATCCATCCTCTTTACTCACTTATCCTTGCAGGACCGTGGGGGGACTGGTGCCTATTTCTGGTGATCATTGGGCAACAGGTGAAGCACACCCTGGATGGAGTGTCCAAAATTTGGGCATCACAGGGCAACATAGAGACACATAGGGCAGACAACCATGCACCCACACACTCATAAGGGCAATTTATAGAGATCAATGAACCTAACCTAACATTCATGTTTTTGGACTGTGGAAGGAAGCCAGAGTACCCAGAGAGAACCCACGTATGCTCAGGGAGAACATACAAGATCTATGCAGAAAGACTCCAGGTTGGAATTCAAACCAAGGACCTTGCTGCAAGGCAACAGTGTTATCAACTGCACCACAATACAACCCATTAAACTTATCTTTTGTAGTCTATTATTAATTTAACAAAGGAGGCAATGACTTTTCCACATAAAGACAGCTTTTTTCCCATAAATTAAATCAAATCAAAACTGTGCTTCACATTTTGGTTGTCTTTGTTGGCTATTGAACTGTATTTGATGAACTGAAACATTAAAGTGGGACAAAAAAGCAAAATTAGAAGAAATCTGAGAGGGGGCAAATAAATCAGGAACCCCACCTTTCCTTGAGGGTCAGTCTTGATTTCCCAGCCTCTTGGTAGCTCCAGCTGTGTGTCTGCAAACTTGTTAAGGAAGACCACCAGGTCCCTGTTATGCTGATAGCGTTCAAAGTTTCTGGCATCACGGCGCACCTTCAGGATCATGTGCTTCACGCAGCTGCTGCTGGTGAACATACGGTAAGCTGCCTGTGGAGGAAACACCAAGAAGAAGTAGCCTACAAAGTGAGTGATGGTGTAATTGTAAGGAAAGCTATATGTTGCCTATTAGGGTTGGGTGATTGGACTAATTTATCTACCATTGACGATAGATTGAGCCATTCAGTGGTCACTTTTTAAGAGCGTTTTTTTTTTTTCTTTGGCCTATGACTTAAATTTCTTAATTAACAAAAATGCTTGGTTGAAACCAAAAGACAGCCCACAGGAAAGAACACATAATACTGTTTTTAATGGTATACACAAACTCCTTCCAACTGCAAGCAAAGCTCTAATTCCCCCTTAACCCCCACGGTGTGCCTCCAAGTGCAGCAGCAATTTATTTTTTTATTGAAACTTATAAATAAAGAGTTGGAGTAGCCTATGTTCAGAAAATACATTTATTTAAACAATTCTCACAGTGGTGGGAAGGTAAACAGAGACTGACTTTTTTTTAACCCAGCATAACTGTATTTACGGGCTGCTCCAGTATTTTACAAACTCAGCTAAGTGTGAAATGACAAATATAAAATTAAACAAAAACTAAATAAAATCGATCTCCTCCAGCAGGGAACGTGTGCACTTACATAAAAAAGAAATTGCTGCTTTTTTTTAGTTTTACTGAGCGATTTGGTGCATACAAAAATATGACTGAATGTTTCCAAAAACTACAGTCTCAGAATCATAAGGGGAAACTATTATTTCCAGAAAGAGCTTATAAATTCTTTAACAAGAAAATGAGCATGTTTAATTTATCGGATTTTAGCAGGGTGCACAGATTGTCAACAATATTACCAGCGGTGCTAAAGACGCATTCTGCAGGTGTACTTGTGGCCAGTATGAACAGATATTCTCGTGCCATGTGAGACATCAATGGGAAACGTTTTTCATGCATATTCCATACTTATTTTACTCTGCCGGGCACAATAACTTGGCTGCACTGTTTACAGCAAGGATCAGCTGATTGCACTGAAGCCAGCCAGCATGGTGTCCAGACCCACAGAAATCCCCGAAGAGATCTGGAGAAGGACACACTGGGGTTGTAGAGGAAGAAGCAAAGAGCAGAGGAGCGAAATCAGAAAGAGACAACAGAGGCCTATGGAGAAGAGGAGGTATAACCCGTTTCTCCCCTCTATTACCATGGGCAACGTAAGATCGGTTGTTAACAAAATGGAGAAGTTAACAGCACTGACCAGGTGTCAGAGGGGGTGTAGTTAAATGTGCTTTAGAGAGATATGACTGCACCAGGACATTCCTGACACCAATGTTTCCATCAGGGGCTACCAGACTGTTCGGGACGACAGAGACTGCACTAAGAGCAGTAAGTGAAAAGAAGGAGTGCTTGCCGTTCTATTGAACAGCTGTTTGTACCATCCTGCTCATGTAAAGATCAAAGACTGAATCTGTTGCCCAGACGTAGAACTGTTGGTTGGTCTACAGCCGTTTTACCTGACCCATGAATATTCCCATGATATAATGGTGATTGTTTACATTCCCCCTTCTGCTAACCCCACGGTGGTCATTCACTCCACTATAGCTCGCTTGCAGACTGGACACCTGACTGCATTCATTGCTATCTTGGGGGATTTTAATCATGTCACCATGGACAAAACACTGCCTAACTTCACCCAGTATGTTAGCTGTCCAATCAGAGAGGAGAAGACTCTGGACTTGCTGTATGCTAACGTGTAAGATGCATACAGTTCCTCTCCCCTCTCTCCACTGGGCCAATCTGATCATAACCTGGTGCACCTCAGTCCTTGTTATGTACCTCTGTTGAAGAACCTGCCTGACTGAGAGAAGTTGGTCAAAGGTCTGAGACACTACAGGGATGTTTTGAGGCCACTGACTGGCAGGAACTCTGTGAGCCAAATAAAGACAACATCAATTAGCTCACTGAGTGCATAACTAACCAGAACTTCTGTGTTGACTCCATTGTCCCCACTGAGACTATTTATTGCTACCCAAACAACAAGCAATGGGTAACAAAGGACATCACAACCATTCTAAATGAGAAGAAGAGGACCTTCAGAAATGGCAACAGGGATAACGTGAGAGTAATACAGAGGTGCTTGAAGGTGAAGATCAGAAGAGCTAAGGAGGATTACAGGATGAAGCTAGAGTGGAAACTCCAGCAGAACAACACCAGAGGTCTGGAGAAGGATGAGGACTATTACAGGGTTTAGGTCAGCAGGTTGTAGTGTGATTGAGGGCAACGTTGACAGAGCCAATGAACTCAACCGGTGTTTTTTTTTTTTTTTTTTTTTTTTTTTTTTTTTTTTTTTTAAACAGATTTGACACTGCGCCCCTGCAACCCCCAGCCCACATTCCCATTAACACCACTGCTAATGTCCACCCACCTTCCCCCTTCTTAGAGTCCTACACCTCCACCTCTTTTACTCAGTCACCCTCCCCCCAACCACAGTTTGTGCGCACTGTGTTAGTTGTCAGCAACACAGGGGCTCTCCAAGGGACTGTCTTCTCTCCCTTCCTCTTCACCCTCTATACTACGAACTTCATCTATCGCATTGAGACCTGTCATCTACAGAAGTTCTCAAATGACTCAGCTGTGGTTGGGTGTATCAGTGAGGGTATGAGGTTGAGTACAGTGCTGCTGTAGATAACTTTGTCACATGGTGTGGGCTGAAGCACCTGCAGCTCAATGTGACAAAGACCAAGGTCAGTGTGGACATTGTGGAGGATTATAAATATCTGGGATTCCATATCGATAATAAACTGGACTGGATTAAGAACCCTGATACAGGAAGAGCCAAGTTGCCTCTACTTTCTGAGGCAGCTCCTTCAACATCTGCCGGACCTTGCTCAGAATGTTTTGAGTCTGTTTGCCAGTGCTGTCCTGTATGCTGTGGTGTGCTTGAGCAGCAGGCTGAGGGTGGGGAGTTACAATATTACACTTTTATATATATATAAATAATTAGGCTTCTTAAACTGGGACCTGAGTCTGACTTTCATACCATAAATATGTAAATGTGAGCTGGTATGACAACGGTTCCTTCAGTTCTTGAATTATCAGTCTAGATGCCAAAAAGGCTTTCGATTCAGTCAGTTTGTCCTATCTGTTCAGTGATCTTATAATAAATAATGTTAAGGCTCTTTATAACAATCCAACATCCAAAATAAGGATAAACGGCTACCTAACAGATTCACTTACACAAGAGAGAGGAGTAAGAAAGGGGTGTGCTTGGTCTCCCCTACATTTCACTTTGTCTAAAATATATTGGACTAATGGCTTCAAATACAAACAAAAACGGTCTGAGGTATCACAATTCATAGAACGAAAGATAAAATTGCATCATGTTATTTTTATCAGACCCTGAAAACTCATTACCAGAACTGATGCACAGTCTAGAAAATATCGGCCCAATATCTGGCTATTCTTGCTTATTGGCACCCACCTGTAGCTTTCAAAAAGAACTATCCACTTAAAACATCACTTATGGTTATATTTGTGTTTACTAATATTTAAAACTTGGATGGAGTAGCCAACTGATAAGCAATTTCCCCTTGTGGATCAATAAAGTATATTCTATTCTAATTAACACCCCTGGTTGTTCATGTAAGTGTTGTTTTCTTCTGTATACCTTATTCGTTTGCTTGTTGTATACTTGACACTTGCTCAATAAAGTTTCTTTAAAAAAAGAATGTGAGGAGTGGAAATGGAACTGCTGCGTAAACTGACTTCAAAATAAAAGCATGAATATAAACGTTTAAATACTTCAAGAATTCTTACTCAAGTGAACTGAACATTTACAAAACATTAGCTAAGTTTTCTCCAATCATGATGTGAATTATAGCTGAACGTCTCAGTTTATCTTTTGATGAGTTCAAATATGGTGTTCACAAAAACTATGTGTGTTCTTGTAATAAGCACTCACATAATTGCTGTGCAACACAGTAAAAAATTCAGGATGTGTGATGAACTTGACAGCCGGTGACTGAAGGAGATATGTGATCTTCTGATGATTGACAGGGTAGGAGGGGGCTGCAGGCAAGAAAAAGAGAACTGTTATTCTTTAGTACTTCTCACTAATGATGGCTGCACTGTTTGGTACGTTTCAGATCAGCATCGAGCAACCCGAAAATAATCATAATCTCAAAAAGTCTACTGATTTAGAAGCCAAACTTGACAGTAGTTATAATTATTCAAGAACACTTTCCTTTTGTGACACTTCTGCTGTGCTAGAACTCAACAGAAAATATTACACACAATGCATTTTAATAGTAAACAAACCAGTTCTCAATGAAGCACTAAATGTTGCTCTTATTGCTTCAGAATCTTCCTTTGGTTGCAACTTCCTATAGGCCAAATGATCTTCATGTCCATCTGGGCTAATTACAAAAGGCTTTTGGCTGAGGTATAACTACATCAAGTCATTAACTTCTTAAATTAATTTGGATGATTTCCACCAAACAGTTAAAGTGCAGGTGAAACAGAAAGAGCAGCAGGTACCTGTCTGAGCTGGCTCGGATTCACCGTCTGAACTTCGACTCCCACTATCCTCCTCTGTGGTCATGGTCCTCTGGATATTCTGGTATCTATACAAAGAATCACAGCTTCATGTCAGAAGTAGATAGGCTGAAAAGTCTTAACAGAAGTGCATCACGTCATAAAGTGGTGAATTGCAGGCCCCAAAATGCAGAGAGGGAACAGCAGCAAGGCAGGTGAAAGTCGGTCCACCTAAAAACAAAAAAAACAACTAACAAAGAACTAAAGTCCAGGGATGAATCCACAATATACAGCACAAGGAAAACACAGGGATACATGCTGGTAGCTTCCACCCCATGTTTTAAATAGCAATTTCAGAGATTTTAAAATGGTAAACTTTGTATTTGAATTCAGCTTGTTTACAGAGTAAATAAGAGCTGTTTTGGGGTGTGGGGGAAACTCACAGTTGATTAACATACCGGGCTTTGTTTGGTTATTCACATGCTATTATTATTGGTTTTGGCCAATAAGTTCCAAGTTTGAAGTACAGATGTGGCTCATTAACATCACCAACACATCGACCTCAGCCCACACTGGTAACGCGCCATTGGAAAAAAAGATACTTCGGAGATGACAACATCCACCAGAAAGATACTGGTGGAAAGAAAAGAACGCCAGGACTACTTAGGTGACTGGAGGCATTCATGCCTGCAGGAATATTTTTCTGTTTGAATTAGTGGTGAATTTTAGGACTTTTATTGTTTTTTAAAACACTATTATGATACATAGCATGTCACGCAGATCTGGGTCTGCCCGGCTTGGGGTTGCCCTGCTGCAGCTGTGCTGAGTATGATGGTTACTTTTGGCCCTCCAGCGTTGTGCGCATGCGCGAAATTTCCAAAGTGCTATCTATCACCAAAGTGGTAGATAGCTGGTTAGGTGTTAAGCTCTCATAGTAGGAAGTGAGTTGGGAGGGGTTAGCACATCAGAGATAAAGTAGTAGCTTCTTAATGAAGGGAGTTAAAGGGGAGGGATACAGCAACTCGCTCAACAACAAACTGCTGTGAAAAAACCTTCAAGATTATCAAGAGTATAGCAGGTGCCAGGGCCATCTTCTAAAGAGAATTCAGCTAAAGGATTGGTTGCCACAGAATTTGCTTTTTAATGGCAGCAAGTAAAAGTGAATGTTCACTTTTTTGATAAAACTATTTCCCCAGTCATTCAAAAAATAACGGAGATTTTCTTTCATGATGAAAAATTAGATTAAAATAATGGAGGGAGAAAAAAAAATCCAATCAGATCCAATTTTACCGCATTGAAAGGTGGGATAAGTATAAAATACTTGAAAAAATAACAGAAAAAACCCTTACTGTTCACGGACAATTCTGGCACAACACAGACCTGGTGTGAAGAAGGGCAGTAAAGATGCCTCTTTTCTCCAAGAAATGCAAACTGACTTTCTCGTCAGAGGCAAGGAAACTTATTTGAAGTTTTTTTCAAAGAATGCTTTAGAAATATCGGAAAAAAGATTTCACAGTGACGCAGTAAAGTTTGTGAACATTTCTGTCAGTCAACTTTTTTGCTAACTACAGATTGTTATGTGATGTTATATGTTAACACACATATTAGTTAAGCAAGTAAATTTGCTGTGTAATTTTGTCCAGTATACATGTAATTCTTTGCTGACCTCCGGTTTAGCTGCTCCATCTGCTGGGTAGAACCTGAGCGAGGGATGCCATGGTTGCACTTGGCACCATGGCTTGGTCTCTGCCAAGTTGTGGTCCTGTTGACATGATCTACATAGAACACTCTGCCATGGCTGTCAACACGAGCTTCCCAGTCTGAGGCAACAGAGAAGGCAGAGAAAGCAGAAAATGTTATTAAAATGCAGTTATCAACACTGTATCTCCTTTCACTAGCTGGACTGGAACATTGCTATTCTTAAAAAACATTAATCCTTAAGACAACCAACCAGAATAGTTTCTGTGCAATATGCTTATTTGACTACTTTGGATTGAGAGTTTCATAGCATTTAGAACTGGTTTCAAGTAAAACCAATGGTTGCATTTATTTGATCTGGTGGAGAACAATGTTAATTTAGTCCTACATCATGCCAAAAGCAGCCAAAATCTCAAATTTAATGATGAGTTCAGGTTAGAGTTATCAAAGGTTTATTAGATAATATCAGTAAACAACCAGCAGGATCATAGCAGCTGGTCAGACTTGATGGGAAGAGTAGGAACAGATTGTTGAGACCTATCCACATTCAAATCATTTCTCAAAACTCACCTTTTCAGTACAGCTTTTAATGCATGATTAATGTCCTGTTTTAAATTTATTATATTGTGTTTTTTAACGTCCAGTGCTATGTATTTAGGGTTTTCTTCTTTGATGTACTTAAGTGTTCTTTTTGTAATTTTGCTTGATTCTTGTAAAGTTTTTAAAAAGCGCTATACAAATAAAAAATATTATTATTATTATTATTACTACTGTTATTATTATTATAAGAAAGCTGAATACAGAAAGAGCCTGGAAGAAAACTGGGGCAGAAGTTCAGCCTCCAGCAGGATAAGCCACAGACACAGTTTTAATAGTTTATTTTACCTTATTTCCTTTGCCTTTGGGATTAATAAAGTATTTTTGAATTGAAATAAATTTAGATCAAAGCAAATTCAGATGACTTAATGCCCAAGTCAAAGTCTAAAACTAAATCTAAATGTGGCAATTAGATTTGCCAAAAACTGTGGACAGGCCTGAAAATTGCTTTTCAGAGGCACTTTCTATCCAGTCTGACTGAGCGTTGGCTATTTTACAAAGAAGAAAAAAAATCTGCTCTCCAGCTCTGCACATTGCACAGAGCTGCAAAGAAAATTGGTTTATGAGCTAATTATTTTAGGGATCTGGATATAAGTACACACCACACTTTTCAGGTTTTATTTGTAAAAATGTTGAAAACCATGTTTCATTGTCCACATGTTTAGTCAAAAAAAGTCTTTTGGATGTAAAATGACCTCTCTTCCTCAAAACTGTTGCTATTTCTGTCACAGTCAGTTCATCATTTTAAGACCATTTTGACTGGAGTCTGAACTCCATGAACAACAATCTCCAGAGTGCCATGTTAGAACAGACACCACCTTAAGCTCTGTTAAAATACGCCAAGCACTTTTTCTAAACAGGGTTGTCCCATCTAGGCCTCGTCTATCTGTCTTCCCATGAAATAAAACATCTTTAAAAACAATGGAACACTGGAAACAGTGAAACCTGACAGCAAGCCTCAAGAGAAATACCAACACAAAGTCCAACCTGGAGATTATTGAGGCTAATGTTGTTTTGAGTCTGTAGTGTTAGATTTTTAGTGACGTGAGTCACAAAATACATAACGTGGAAGAAAGTGGAAGCAAAGACAGAGGAGATGGAATGTTGCAAACACAAAGACAGCAGGCACATTTCCGGCACACACGGAAGTTAGGTTATGACTCCAGAGTAAGAGTAGGAGCTCTGGGTTCTTACTTGGAGGTAAGGCTTGATCAGTGGCAGCAGGAAAATGATTTGGGTCATGGCTGGGTCGCAGTACTGGAAGATGGCCAACAGGAAGGGGGAGATCAGAGCCTACAGGATATCAGAGAGACAGGAGGGGATACATAACCATATGGTGGGGAATACTATTAATAAATTAGTTATTTAAAATATTATATATTTTTTTCTTCAATGTTCTTCTTGTTCCTTTCTTTCCATAATTGTAATAAATCAATTTTTGTTCAGCATATTGAATACTGCTCTCAAAGGCCTGAGGAAACTATGTATTGAAAGTATAAAATGATCCCATACTGTAACAAACTGCCAATCAAAAATACCTGTGAGGTGCGTTTTCTGCAAGAAGAGGGCCTGTATTTTGGAAGTCACAAAGATTTTAACTCAAAGAAATCCCTGTTAAGTCAAGTCAAGTTTATTTGTTATGCACATTTCAGCAGCAAGGCAGTTTAAAGTGCTTTACATCATAAAAACATCAATCAAATACATCAAAATTATCAAACAAATCAAAATAATAAAGATCATTAAGCAAATATAATTAGAAAATATTGATCAATGTTCCATTGACTACTAATCAAAGGCAACTCTAAAAAGGTGGGTTTTTAGCCTTGATTTAAAGGAACTCAGTGTTTTGGCTGTGTCGCACTTTTCTGGGAGTATGTTCCAGATTTGTGGTGCATAAAAACTGAAAGCTGCTTCTCCATGTTTGGTTCTGGTTTTGGGGATGCAGAGCAGACCAGAACCAGAAGACCTGAGTGGTCTGGAAGGTTGATACAATGACGACAGGTCCTTAATGTATTTTGGTGCGAAGTCATTCAGTAATCTATAAACTAACAGACGTATTTTAAAGTCTATTCACTGAGCTACAGGGAGCCAATATGAGGACTTTAGAACTGAGGTGATGTGCTCTATTTTCCTGGTTTTAGTGAGAATGTGAGCAGCAATGCTCTAGATCAGCTTCAGCTGTCTGAATGATTTTTAGGCAGACCTGTGAAGACACTGTTGCAATAATTAGTGTGACTAAAGATCAATGTATGGATGAGTTTCTCTTCATCTTGCTGGGGCATTAGTCCTTTAATCCTTTAATTCAGGTGATAGAAGACTGTCTTTGTCTATATGTGTCCTTGAAGGTTCAGGTGTGACTCCATCGCTACACCTAGATTTCAGGCATGATTACTAGTTTGTGTTTGTAATAGTTGGAGCAACATGCTGACTCTAGGTCGTTCATCTTTAGGTAAAAGATAACTTCAGTTTTGTTGTCTGCCTCCATCATCACTGTATATGGTGACAGAATAACCACTGAAACCATTAGGTCCTAACTCAACAGGTTTTCCATGAGCCCATAAAATATTATTTATTTATTATAAGTAATAAATAAAATTTTTGTGCCTCTTATTTTTTATACTTATGGCGCTGTGCGAGCTTGCAGCTCACTACAGCAGGTCGAACTTGATTAAGAGTATTGTCCTTTAAAATTTTATCTAGACATACTTTATATTCTTTTTCTGTTGCTCTCTTTTTTTCAGTTTCAGTCATTTTGTGGACAACTTTGTTTTTTATGTTCGTTTTTTAAGTCTTCGTGTTTGGAAAAGGCGCCAGTGGCCATGAGATCTTTGTTTATACCAGGGTTCAGCTGCTAGCTCTCTGTAGCTCAACTGTTCTGCCTCCGACCGAGTGGCCCAACATTTCCCATGAGCTGAGAAAAAAGAGAAGTGGGACGCGTACGGGCATCAGGCATCACAACCAAGGAAGAAGGTGCAGACCCGCCATCCTATACATGATCATGGGAAATGTGAGATCTCTTCCCAACAAAGTGGATGAGCTAGTGGCTCTGGCGCACCATCAAAGGAGCTACCAGGAGGCCAGCCTGATCTGCCTGACTGAGACGTAGTTAACCGTGCTAACTCCAGACTCTCACATAAACATGGACAGCTTTCATTTACTCCGGGCCAACAGAATGAAGAACAGCGGTAAGAAAAGAGGAGGGGTGTCTGGGTGTGTTTGTGAATGATAGGTGGTGTAAATCTGGACAGTTAACCATCAAAGAGATGCTCTGCAGTAAGGACACTGAACTGCTAGCTGTTGGCATGAGGCCACACTATCTTCCTTGGGAGTTTTCACATGTTTTTGTAATAGCTGCCCTCTACTAATGCTGCTGCAGCCTGCGATGTCCTTCATACTACCAGCAAACTTCAAACACAGGACCCACAGTCCCTCTTTCTGATTGCCAGGGACTTTAATCATGTCTCCCTGTGCTCTACCATTCTTCACCCAATATGTCACCTGCCACACCAGAGATGACAAAATATTTGAAAAAAATATTTCCAACACCTGGTGAAAATTTAATGTCAATAGTACCATTAGAAATGTGTTTATTATGAAAAATTGTGATGTGTACAACTCTTATTTCACCTCCTGTATATTTGTCTGGAAATTATAATCGCAGTCTGATCACCCTCTCTCAATGGAGATTTCTGCAGAATATTTACTCGCCAACATCTACAGGCTCCTCGAGAAAAGGCCATTTCTGACACTTTCCTTGAATGAGGTTTCTGCAATAGTACGACAACCTCAGGATTTGCTCAAACAATCCTGTTACTGAGCAGCATTAGTTCGCAGAGTAAGTTGCAGTAGTAACTTGACTCAGGATAACGGCTACCTGGCTTTCTGAAACTGAAAACTCAAGATATGAAGCCTAAGCATAAATTCAGACTGGAAGACACTTCCCAGCCTCACTTACATCATCCCACCGTTGCGTGATATGCCTCAGCTTACAGCCCATCAGTTTCAGACCACGCCTCGTCGTTGCCAAGCATCGTCCACTGTTCCGTCTGCTCCTGAGTTGAGCTACAACCCACCTCATCATTTCATGATAAAACACTTTGACTTTTACTTGTAGATAAAATAATAATAATAATAAAAAAAATCTTGAATGACCTGTAGGTTAATTATGGCTATTTGTCTGAACATGCAACTAAATGACCTAAAGCCTGGCAGAAACGATTATAAATATTCAAGGAGTATCACATTTTGCATTGCTTATTACATAATGCAGTTTCATTGTTGTATTATCTTTTGATCGCATATAGTTCAACGTACCCTGTGGTCAAATAATTTTTCAAGAGGCACCATGATTTTTATCCAGCCCTGTTTTATTAATGCTTTTGTAATGATTCTGTTGAACTACATTTTAAAATTTTCAGTCTGAATTGTGGTTCAACAATTAACAAAAAAAAAAAAAAAAAAAAAAAAAAAAAAAAAAAAAAAAAAAAAAAAAAACTCTGAAAATTTTCTAAATTTCATGGGGAATTTTCAGTATTATTATTATTATTATTATTATTATTATTATTATTATTATTATTATTATTATTTCTTATTACTTTTGTCAGTTTCAAATTATTTCAGGGACCATTGTTTTTCAGTCATTAACAGAAGGAGGGGTACCAGCAATTATATTCACTACTTAATAAATTATGAACACACTCATTTCAGATATGTATATAGCACAAACATAAAAAAAAAAAAAAAAAAAAAAAAAAAAGATTTTAGTAAAAAAAAAAAAAGATTTTTTTTAATATTTATTTGAATAACAAAACAACAACAAAAACAGACAGTCAGGAAGTAGCTATACAAGGAATTGATAAATTGGTTGTCTAATCATCAGCAAATAATTAAATGATATAAGAAGATGTGGAAGGAGGGGAGTAGACAATGTTAAGACAGGAGGGTGAAGAGGATCACTGGGACCTGGCAAACTGCATTCAAACTTGGTCTCTCCTCCTGCAGAACTGTCTGCAAAAAAACATGAAAAATGGAAAATAATCAAGAATTCACGCACCACTAAGTTAGGCCGAAATTAAGTCATTTGTTGTTTTTTTTGTTTTTGTTTTTGTTTTAATTTTATCTACAAGTAAAAGTCAAAGTGTTTATTATTAAGTGAAACTCCAAAACAATATTTTCCTACTAATTTGAGACAAAAAAAAGTTGGGAAGATAAATAATATGGCGCAAATTATGAAATATGGAAATGAAGTAAAAAATATTAAAAGATTAAGGGGGGGAAAAAAAAATCATATTTTTTTATAATTTGGTACTTGCAGTTATTCACCATATGCCTAAAAATGTGTTTTATTTCCCTTTCCCGCCTCAGATAACCGGTAGCGGGAAATGACAGAGCGCCTATCCCAGATAAGGCAGGGGTGAGAGGGGAGATCCCACTCCAATTCCGCTTAGCTTAGCTTAGCTTCGTAGTCAGACCGGTTTGTGAACCAAGCTGTGCTGCTCCCCAAACCCAGAGCATATTTCAAAGAGTGCTCATTGTTGATGAACTCACTGGTCAGGGGAAAAAAACTGAGGTATACTTTTATGCTTAAAACATCTTGAAACTTGTGACAAACTCAGAATAGTAAGAAAACGCTAAGTTTCTGCTCTCGCCTTCTTCACTGGTGGCGCAATGTATTGTGGGATATGTCGCTGGCCCAAGTCCGCAGAAGGATGGATCCTTAATAAAATGTTTGAAATAAGAACGTATTTGGGTTCCTTTTAGAGTACTTGTTTTGATGCGTACTTAGAATTGGAACAGTATTCGGGCCACTGCCAATGAAGTTTCAAAAGCACACGAATACACACCAACAGAGAAGTATGCATGTTTTGAACCACATTACCCATAATTCCTCGAGCCCAGTCCGACTTTCATTCCATATATTCAAGTTTCATTCATAGGTTTGAATATATGGAATGAAAGTCATCAAGGAATTATGGGTAATGTAGTCCATGATCCTAAACGGAGAAGAGGAGGGCAGAAACGTCGCCTTTTTATACTATTATGAGGTTGTCACAAAATTAAATAGTTTCCAGATGTTTTATGCAAGAAGGCAGACCTCAATAAGTCATCTGACCAGTTAGTTCATCAATATTGAGCATAATTTGAAATATAGTCTGGGATTTTCGAAACAGTAGATCTCGGTTCACAGATCGGCCTGGCTGCTAAGCTAACCAAGCGGTTGGAGCGGGGCTTCCCCCTCACCCCAGTCTTATCTCGCAGAGGCGCTCTGTCATGTCCCGCAACTCGTTACTCGTTAGTGGCAGTTAAATTTCAGTTTTGTGGTGAATATCTGCAAGTACCAG
The DNA here is from genome assembly GCA_014839685.1 of Anableps anableps. Taxonomy (NCBI): domain Eukaryota; kingdom Metazoa; phylum Chordata; class Actinopteri; order Cyprinodontiformes; family Anablepidae; genus Anableps; species Anableps anableps. The sequence continues at coordinate 32,473,928 of CM026082.1, forward strand.
AATATAAAATATATGATTTTTCTCCTGAATTTTTGAAAATTTCTTTTAATTTTCACATTTTATAATCGCTCGACACAAATTTATTTTATTTCTCTCAAATATGACTTAAATAAGTAATATTTGAATTTGGGTCAAATTCATAGAAATAGTGGTGTGAAGAATATCTTAGTGCTCAAACACTTTGATCATTCCTTGTACAAACAAGAAAAAAAAAAAAAAAATCCCTAAGTTTGACTTCATGTCAACCTACCTTGTGTATGAACACTGAATTGTTTTTTTTTCTTTTTTTCCCGGAGGATAGACCACAGTTCCAAGTTTGAATTCACCCTCATGTCTTTACCTTGTAAACATTTGTAGACATAAGCAAAATAATCAAATTTAGTCTCTACTATCAGATAAGTGAGTGTGCAGAAGACTCGTTCTGGATAAAATCTATTGACAAATCTGTCAGAAGAAAGAATTAAGTGAGTTTAAAGGGAAATTAATACTTTTCTAGACTGCCTTAAGATGTCAAAAAGCTGAGTTTGGACCTCAATCCTTTGATCTTATATATATATATATATATATAAATACATTTAGATTTTTGGAAAAGTTAATTAATTAATTCACAGGGCTGCCTACAAAAATCAACCAGACAGATGCAGCAGATCCAGAACGCTGCTGCTGGCATTCTCACTAAAACCAGGAAGATAGAGCACATCACCCCAGTTCTAAAGTCCTTACACTGGCTCCCTGTAGCTCAGAGAATAAACTTTACAATACTTATGTTAGTTTATAAATCACTTAATGGCTTAACACCACAATACATTAAAGATCTATTGTTGCTGTATCAACCTTCCAGACCACTCAGGTCTTCTGGTTCTAATTTACTCTGCATCCCCAGAACCACAACCAAACATGGAGAAGCAGCATTCAGCTTCTATGCTCCACAAATCTGGAACAAACCCTCAGAAAAACGCAAAACAGCCCAACAGACTTTAGAATTGGGGTGCTTGCAGCAGCATTCCAGATCAGCTGCAGCTGTCTGATATTTTAGACAGACCTGTGAAGACACTGTTGCAGTAATCAATTCGACTAAAGATAAATGCATGTATGAGTTTCTCTAGATCTTGCTGGGAGAGTAGTCTTTTAATCCTGTAAATGTTCTTCAGGTGATAGAAGGCTGACTTTGTAATTGTCTACACATGTCCTTGAAGGTTCAGGTCTGAGTCCATTACTACACACAGATTTTGGGCCTGATCACAAGTCTCTAGCTATAATAAATTAAGATGTGTGCTGACTCTTGATCATTCATCTTTAGGCACAAAAATAACTTCAATTTTGTTTCTGTCAGCTGGAAAAAGTTTTGGCACATCCATGCACTGATCTAAGTATCTATCTAAGTATCTGTTCAGTGATTAGATAGGGTCAGAGTCAACTGGTGACATCATAATGTAGAGCTGTGTCTCACCTGCATGGTTATGGTAGCTAATCTTGTTTTTTGTTAAAACCTGAGTTAGTTGGAGCATATACATTGGGGCAAAAAAGTATTTAGTCAGCCACTGATTGTGCAAGTTCTCCTACTTAAAAAGATAGGAGAGGACTGTAATTCTCACTACAGGTACACTTCAACTATGAGAGGCAAAAAAAAAAAAAAAAAAAAAATCCAGGAAATCTCATTGCTCTCATCAATTCACTTTGATAAGAGCAATCCCAGTAACTGAGGTGAGCTCGGAAACCAGACTGAAAAACATCAAAGCGGTTGGTCATTGTAAGGAAGCTATTTAACTGTTGAAACACTGCTTTTTCAAAAATTTTGCTAATGAATGGAAGGTTGGAAATTGGCCTGAAATTCTGCAGATGTGATTTCTCCAGAGTGCTCTTTTTTTTAATCAGTGATTTAATAACTGCTGTTTTTAAAACTTGGGGCAAATACCTAATCAGAGGGATGAGTTTATTATTTGAATCAGGTAAGATGCAATGACAGGCCAAACTTTTTTTAAGGAAGGTTGTGGGTAGGAAGAGGAGCTTAATTGTTTTATAATTGGGGCCTGCCATAGCAATGCATAGGAGAGCAGTGCAATGCACTGCCTCCCATGCTATGCATGGAGACACCTATTACTCTCTACCTCAAAACCGCTTTCTCCGTTAATGCGGCCCGAACCGTAGCTGCACCCCTACAATATGTATATCAAAAATTCCAGCTCGTTCTCGAGATGTGTGCTATTACTCAACTTTTCGTTTCGAGTTAACATGGTGACGTAATTAGCGAAAAACTGCCCCATACAAAGTCAAAGGAGCGAGGTCCTGAAGACATCCTAAAAAAACACTATTTTTGAGGATTTACTGTGTCATGGTTTCGCCTAAAAATGCCATTCAACACTCAGTTTGTAGAGATGTCCGTGCTGTGTTCAGAAGTGAAGACGGTATGTTGACATGCACACTTTGGCCGGCCTCTTTTAAATTTCTTCAGAAATTTTCTAGTTTCTTCTAATCTTTCATAGTTAAGTAGTTGAAATGTAGTCATTTTCTCTGCATTTGTTATGTTTGACCATAACATTGGTACACTGTAAGAAAGGATTATGGAGGATTGTAAATACAATCCATTTAAATAATGTAAAATTATCTTAATGTATTAGCAATCAAATCAGTTATATTATAAAAGGTAAATCCTATCAACACGAGCTGGTTGTGTATAGTCAAAATGGCAACATAACAAAATATCATAACATTTACCCAAATATTCCAGGGTAAATTGTTGGTAAATGTAACTTTAATGTAAAATAGTCATAAAAATGTTTTGTAGCATGTTGGTTAGGGTTCACATGATCTTGTTCTGTATTATTTGGTGCCAGCTATTTACTGGCACTGCAACATCCTGACTTGGTAACTGTTAGGGTGTCATGGCATCACTATCAGTTTGAGATTATAAATAGTTTGATAGAAGACGCTCTATAATGACATGAAGCAAAAGAGTTTCTCGAGGAGGCGGGGGGGATTACTCTCGTGAGAGGGTGAGGTTCACCTTTATCACAGGACTGCTTTCTCTCCATAATGGTTAAGTTATGTTCGCTAATGTTGTTTCTGTCTCTATTTAGAGGTAGACTATACAGCAACTTCCATATATAGACTCCTCAAGAAGCTCTCAGCAGAGGTAAAATGATTACTGAAAAACCGTAACTGTTACCCTGTAGAAGTACTGATAAATAATTAAACCATTACAAGTCAAGGTACTATTTTTAGAAAATTATTTAACTGAAAGTACAAAATATACCACCTAGAAACTACTCAGTACTAGTTACTTTTTAAATGTAGGCTATGTGTTTAATGTGTCACCTAAGGTTGGGTAGGTTGTGTATTTTTCCGAGAAGCAAAATTTGTACTTATGTGTGTCCCAGAGTGCTGAGAAAAAAGGGATGCTGTTGTCTTATTGAGTACCTTAGGGACAAGCAAGAAGAAGTCTTCCATGACTGCCAGGTATGTTATTAAATGACTGATGAACTCAAGATATTTGCATCATGTCTTCTCTCTTTTTATCTCCTTTTCCTCTCATCTCCTCTTCCACACGACACAAAAATCAGCTTGTGTTGACCAAGAAAACTGAAATAAATCGAATGTCTTGTTGATATACTGTATTTAAAATTGCCCCTGCTTTTTGTTTTTTACACCCTTAACAATGAAGGTCGAACAGGAGGACCACATGGACCACACCATGAAGGTGCTTATGATTCATAATCCTACAGTTGAGGAGGATGATTTGCTTGATGATTTTGATGATGTGCTGTGTACTTGATTTATGTTTTTTATGATATGAAGCACTTTGAACTGTCTTGCTGCTGAAATGTGCTATACAAATAAACTTGACTTGACTTGATCCAGCAGAAGTGTCGGTTGTGATCAAGGGAAACAGATTCATGTGTGGAATCTGAACCAAAGCATGTAAGCTGTTGATGTGTCTGTTCTACGCCCTCAGCCTCGAGAATCCCAAGATGATCAAGAACACTTGATGCATTCCTAGAACTTTTGCTGGAGCTTGATGGAGCAAAGCTGTGTAAAGGTCCATTCCCTCACTGGCTAACTAATGGAATGTATGTAAGTTCTTATGGTTGTTTCATCATTCCACAAGCAGGACCTTTTGGTCTGCCTTGCTGTGAAATGTTGGTGCAGCTTTGTAGAATTACAGAATATGTATTTGTTCTGTTCTTTTGTTTTGCTGCATTTCAGTGATGTTCATTGAATTGCCATTTTCTAAAATCCTTATCTTGGCACAGACAAAGATAGGGGACATTTGAAATTGAGAGGTTGCAATAGACTACAGCCTTTAGTGTTTTTCAAAACAAAATAATCTCAAACTCCTGATTGAAGTGGTTTTGGGAAAGAAACTTTCAGATTACTGTCCTTTAACTGAAATTGAGATGTTTTACAGTTAAAGAAAATTATATTTGTAATATAATTAAAAAGAAAACAATTTTTCTTTTCATATTTTCCCATTTTCAAAAAATCTGTATATTGCACCCGGCAACTGTTAATTAGATTTTTGATTGCTAATGATTCTGCAGCCCTGTTGTGTCGCAAGTGTGAAAAAACTGTTCAAGAGACGAATCTTTACAACTATTTTGCTATCTAAAATTTGTCACAGTTCAAGCTGCTTGAAATTGAGCATGTATGATCATTTTGTACCATCTGTTTATTTGTTGAGCATGTGGTTCATTAAATAAAGGTTGGTCTGATCATTTACTGTCTGAAAATGCATTTATGTGGAAATTTTCCAGCGGTCAGTAATATAATATATATAATTATCATATTTTTATGATATAATTATCTTTAATTATTAGGTATAATTATTAAGAAGATCAACAATAAAAACATAAGCATTTCTATTACTCAAATTTTTAAGGTATTTTGTATTGAAATGTACCCAAAAATGTTAGGTAGAGTTTACTTGATTTCTTTTGGTGTTTCAGAGCTGTTTACTCTTTACTAAAAGTATTTGGTTAAATTTACCCAACCAACCAGAGTGCAAATTCTTACCTCATTTTTTGGGGTAAATTCTATAAATGGTTTTTCAGTGTACTGGATTTGATGTTGATGTGTCGAGTAACCCATCTAATTTTTGAATTTTCTTCTCCAAAGAAGTTGGCAAATTCATTGCAGATCCTGTTAGAGTGGAGTTCAAGTAGTACAGTCACAGGATGATTCATGAGCCTTTGAACTGTGGTGAATAAAGCACGAGCACTGTTGATGTTTTGACTTATGATTTCTGCAAAGAATGTTTCCCTTGCATATTTTAGTGATGAGTGATAGCTTTCCAGTCTCTCTTTGTAGATTTCATAATAAATGTGAAGTCGAGTTTGACGCCATTTGCATTCATCCCTATGACACAGGTTTCTTTTACATCTCACAAAATGTAATGTTTCTCGCTCATTCCATAATTGATGACTGCATGATGTTTTTATGATGTAAAGCACTTTGAACTGCCTTGCTGTTGAAATGTGCTACTCAAATAAACTTGACTAATTTTCATATTATAGCTTCATCTACTGTGGTGGATGAATCGTGACATAATTGACAATAAACCTATAAATAATTAAATGGGTTGATAAAGTAATTCATGTGCCAAATATTGCATCAAAAAACTTTCCCCAACTCATTTGATTATACAGTGTAACATAAATTAATATTTGTTTATAATGTTCAACAAAATTAATTTAACATTAATTCAACATTAATTTTCCTTTTTATTTCCAGTGCTATCATTCAATCAGTTTCCTTTTTCATTTCATTGTTTATTCTTTTTGTTATTTTTTTCATATTGTGTCTTTATTTAATATGATTTTTGAAATTTACTGTCACATCCTATTTCATTTTTTAAATTTTGTATTTATTTATTTATTTTCTTATTTTTGACAATTTTTATCTGTCATACATTGATTTATTTTCTCCTCGAATATTTTCTTTGTTATGATTCAGGCCCATCTGGCTGCTCCTGCCTGTTTTCTCACTCTGCAATCATTACATTGGATGCAGCACAATTACCTCATGCCAAAACACCTGTTCACCTGCTTTCTTATACAGTTCTCCTGCAGGCAGACGGCACCAGATTTTTGGAAACATTCATTTGAGTTGATATCCTTCCTTCGCCTGCCTGATTACGACGACGTCTTTGCCTCTTGGAGTTTCCAACCGCATTCAAGTGGTCTGATACTTGGAAATACGCAGTCAAGCCAGCCGACATTAGCTCCTGTTAAACATTAGCTTTACGGAGTTTACTTTCCCATACATATACTGGATACAGAATAAATATTTTGTAATTTTACTGTAGAGTTTTGGAGATGGATTCAGTCAAAGTACCATAGAACGCCAACCCAGGATTTAGCTTTCTATCAGAATGCACAAGAAAAACAGATGAACTGATGTAGGATTATTTTCGATGTTCATGAAAGTAAAACGTTAATAGCAGGAGAAGGAGAATGATTAGTTGATGGCAGCATTATCTCAGCTGAAGCCCTCCTCCAGGAAGGTATCGCATCCAAACAGAACACCAAACCAGGTGTAGCTTCTACGGAGAGAAAACTGAGAGGAAAAACAAAAAGTTTACAGTTGAAATAACAGCAAAATAATACAAATTGGAGGGTAGTAGAAGAAGAAAGTGAGAAAAAGTGGTTAGTTTTTCTTGCAGTAGCATAGAGCATAGCTACAGAAATAGCTCAGGATAACCTAAGCCAGCTTTATCAATAAAGAAAAGTTTTTTAAGTCTAGTCTTAAAAGTAGACAGGGTGTCTGCCTCATGGACTAAAACTGGGAGATTGACCCACAGGAGAGGAGCCTGAGAACTAAAAGATCTGCCTCCCATTCTACTTTTAGAAATTATAGGAACTACCATTAATCCTGCAGTCTGAGAGCGAAGTGCTCTGTTAGGAACATATGGAACAATCAGATCTCTGATGGATGATGGAGCGTGATTATTAAAGACTTAATATGTGAGAAGGAGAATCTTAAATTCTATTCTGGATTTAACAAGGTACCAATGAAGGGAAGCTAAAAAAGGAGAAATATGATCTCATTTTTTAATTTTCATCAGAACTCTTGCTGTAGGATTTTGGATCAGCTGAAGACTTACAGTATTCAAGAATTACAGTAGTCAAGTCTTGAAGTAACAAATGCATGGACTAGTTTATCAATATTACTCCTTGGCAGGATATTTCTATTTTTTTTTGTTGATATTCTGGAGATGAAAGAAGGAAATTCTAGAAACTTGTTTAATATGGGACTTACCTAATAGGTTCAATTCATCAGGATTTATGGATAGATATAGCTGAGTATCATCAGCATAACAATTTATCCCATGTTGTCTGATTTTTTTTTTTTTTTGTTAAGGAGGAGACCCAGAGGAAGACCCAGGACAGGCTGGCGGGACTATGTTTCTTGGTTGGCCTGGGAACGCCTTGGGTGTCCCCTGGACGAGCTGGCCCAAGTGGCTGGGGAGAGGGAAGTCTGGGTCTCTCTGCTTAGGCTGCTGCCCCCACAACCCGACCTCAGATAACCGGAAGAAAATGGATGAATGGATGGATGGATGGATGGATGGATGGATGGATGGAAGAACATATATACTAAAAAGAAGTGGTCTAAGCACAGAGTCCTGTGGTACTCCAAAAGTAACCCTACAGTGAGAAGAAGATTTATCATTCACATGAACAAACTGGAATCTGTCTGACCAGCCTGGTGCTGTTCCTTTGATACCTACCACATGTTCAAGCCTTTCTAAGAGAATATTGTGGTCAACTGTATCAAAAGCAGCACTGGGATCTTGCAAAACCAGAACAGACAGTTCATTATCTGAGGCCAAGAGAATATCATTTGTGACTTTCACAAGTGCTGTTTCAGTGCTATGATGAGCTCTGAAACCTGACTGAAACTCTTCAAATAGGTGATTCCTTTTTAGATGCTCACATACTTGATTAGCAACTATTTTTTTTTTTTTTTTTTTTTTTTTTTTTTTTTTTTTAAGGATTTTGGATAAGAAAGGAAGATTAGATATAGGTCTATAATTTATTAAGTCATCTTCATTGAGAGAAGGTTTAAGTAAACCTCTTTAAGTAATTTGGTTGGGACGGGGTCCAACATGCAGGTCGAAGGTTTGGAAGAAGCTAATATTTTTGATAACTCAGAGAGCTTAATTGACTCAAAACAGTCCAAACACATATCAGGTTCTAAAATTACATTCATTGCTGCCTCACTTACTGAGGATGAAGTTCTCATGTTCGGGAGGATGCCAACAATTTTATTTCTAATAGAATCAATTTTATTTAAGAAGAATTTCATAAATTCATTACTGCTGAGAGCTGTGGGAATTTATGGCTGAACTGAGGTATGACTGTGTAAGTTTGGCAATTGTACTGAAACGAAACCTAGGATTATTCCAATTTTCCTGTGTTAATGATGAAAAATACAATGTTCTAGCTTGGTGAAGGGTCTTTTTCTACAGCAGTAGACTATTTCTCCAAGTTAAGTAGGACTCCTCTAGATGTGAAGAGTGCAATTTCTCTCAAATTTCATAGTGTTCTGCTTCAAAGTACTCAGCTCTGAATTAAACCAAGGAACCAACCTCCTATGGATCATTACTTTCTTTTTTAAGTGGGCTACATCGTCTAATGCCACACGTAATGAGGAAGTAATTCTATGAACAACAACATCAATTTGAGAAGGGCTGGAGATAAAACTATTGCCTTCAACTGTGTTTATTTGAGATTCTGAAGAAATTAAACATGAAACAGATGTTTTTAGAGCATTTTCTAAATGCTGCAGGATAGTGAATTTTTTGAGTAGAGCCAATTGAGTCTAAGATAGCATTAAAGGCTACATTTAGGCTAACTCCCTCAGTGTCAACATAAATGTTAAAATCCCCCATTATAATGATCTTATCAGTGTTTAACACTAAATCAGAAAAAAATCTGAGAAATGATCTAAAAAATTGAGAGTAAGGGCCTGGTGGATGATACAAAACAACAAACAAAAAAGTGATGTTCCTGTGTTGCTACTAGGATGAGGAAAACTAAGGGTTAAATGTTCAAAAGCACTGTCGCTATTAATAGGTGTAGGATTAATTAATAAAATCTGAATGAAAAATAGTTGCTACTCCTCCACCTCTCCCTGTACTTCAGGGAATGTGAAAATTTAAATAATTAGAAGGGGTTGACTCATTTATACTAACATAATCCTCTTGCTGCAGCCAGTTTTCTATGAGACAGAACAAACCAATCTGATTATCACAAATCAAGCCATTAACTAGCAAAGTCTTTGAAGAGAGAGATCTTATGCCCAATAAACCACATTTCATAGTTTTATTTTTCTGTTCAGTTAAAGTTGTATTTATCTTTGTGAGATTTTCATGATTTCCTCATTTTAGGTTAGTCTTTAATCCATTTGCACTGCCTGTCCAAGTGAGCGATGCACCACCTGGCGCATTGCAGCTGACCTAGGTTACCGTACTGGGGGGCAAGAGGAAGGGGGCCAGCAGTGCTGATTTGAAGGAGGGTGTTTACAGCTATGAGCATGTGTGTGTGTTCGTAAGTAAGTCCGTGAACACTGATAGCCACCCCAGCCATGGTCCTTTATAAGTGACAGAGCATTTATCAGCCAGTCTCAGTAGATCTCTGATTCAGGTCCACAGATGTCATGGGGGAAAGGGAGCGGGTAGTGGGAGCAGAGCATCTTATTCACATAACATCCAGGAGAAATTGAGATAGCCAGCCTTCCAAGGCCAACAGAGGGGAGCCAGATCAGATAATTATTTTTTTTTTTTTTTTTTTTCCTTTTTTTTTTTTTTTTTTCCTTTTGTAAAGTGCCTCGAGACAACATTTGTTATGAATTAAATAAACTGAATTGAATTGTCACCTCTAAGAAAACTAAGAGAAATTAAATCCTGAAAATGACACAGCACATATCCTGGATAACCACTATAAGTTACTTTGAGTGTATCTCCCAAAATCTACAGTAAAATTATGAAATATTTATTTTGGTTTTAATATACTTGACCTGTTAACATAATCCAAAGAGAGTTTGTTGTCACCTCTTAGGCTTTTGGAAAAATAAATTGCTGGAAATGAGACTAATTTATATCCTGAATTGCCATTATGAGGTACTTTGACATTGTATTTCTCCAAAATCGTAAATTAAAATTATGAAGTATTTATTCTGGTTTTAGTAGAGGTGATCCTTTAACATAATCCAAAGAGAGTTTGTTGTCACCTCTTAGGATTTTGGATAAATAAACATTGAAAATGAGAAAATTGCATGTTCTCAAATGCAATTAGGAGGTACAAAGAGTCCATCTCAAAAACTATACATTAAAATTATGAGATATTTATTCTGTTTATAGTTGAGGAGACCTATTAACATAATCCAATGAAAGTTTGTTGTCACCTTTTAAGATATGGAAGAAATAATTTTTTGAAAATAACAGAAAACTATATCCTGGCTTGGCATTATGTGGTACTTTGACTGAATCCATCTCCAAAACTCTACAATAAAATTACAAAATATTTATTCTGGATCTAGTATATGTATGTAAAAGTAACAGGTTTGTAAGTACAAACTCCTGACAGTTATGCCTCTTATTTTCCCCTCAAACTTTTTTTTTTGCCTGCAATAGAACTGCAATAGAACTACTGCACTATTACTGTAATGCACCATGTACGCCCAAAGCTAATGTTTATGAGGAGCTAATGTCGGCTGGATTGATGCATATATCCAAGTGTTGGACCACATGTCTGCTCTCGACCATTACTTCCTTCCTTACCCACGGATGTGCCCGCCTGTCTTTGCCTACCTGAGTGTGACCTCCATCTGTCCCTCAACCGCACTTATTGCGTCAGAGATTCTTTCTCCCGCGTTTAAAGGCCCCAACATATTTCATCCGAAGTGCCAAAATCTCATTAATATCGATGCACGATGAAATTGCATCAATTTGTTTCGCAGAGAGCCATCCACCTGCCAAACTCGAGACCAGATTTCAATAGAACTCTGTATGAAGTGTTGTCTGATTGGTCAGAAGTTTGTTGCTGTGTTTTATGTAGAAATGCACTCAGACAGCAGTGTTAATATTTCCCTTCAACTAGTCCACTTCCACTATCCAGTTTTTGTATCTGCAGGAGACATGAATACTTTTGAGGAACGTTTATCTGACCAAGTGAGGAATTATGTACATTTGTACAATTCTTCACTAAATAACTACTATAATAAAAAGACTGGCATATGGTTAATAACTCCTGGATGAAATTTGTGACGTCCATGGAGGAGGCTGTCTGCACAAACGTGTGGCGCTCTGTCTGTGGACGTTTCGTAAAAGCTAAACAGAGGATGCAGGAAGGGAGGGGGAACCCCAGTGGAGAGGGGCATGATGTATACTGAAGTGGGAGGGGTGTCCCCCAGGTGGTCTGCACCATTGTATGAAAGGTTTGTGCAAATATGAATGGTTCTCAACCACATGACTGCACGTCAGCTTCGGATAATGTATGTCGGGGCCTTAAAGCTGCCCTACCTCTGTCCGTCTCTCACTGCAAGTGACGTGATCACTCTCTCCCCGACTCTGCACCCAAGGAACAACTTGCTCTGGTTTTCCCCCTTTCTCTGGAGCACTGAAAGGTTTGTGGCTTTATTTCTGAGTTTCCATCTAACTCCTGAGATCTCAGAAGCCATTAACCTGTCTTTCACTCCTCAGTCGTTCCCTGCTCCTGGTGTTTTCCAGCTATCCTTCTTGGAGTTTATTTAATAAACTTGTAATAAACTTGTCAACCTCACTCTGTGCTCAGCTGAAGTTTGGGTCCACTTTCTGAACCCTACACTCTTTGCATTTTCTCCCCTCCTGTTTTGTCTCTTTTGTTCTTGTATTTGCAGATTTTCTTTTCTTTTTCTTTGTGTTCTCTTTTGTTTTTCCTTCTGAGTTTTTGTGACATTGTCAATAGGAAAGGGGAAAGATGAGAGGGAGGGGGAGCCTGGTGGGGGGATTTAGAGTTAGCTTTTCTCTTATTGGTCAGCAAGATTCACGCTCTCTGTGTTGAGCTTGAGTAATGCAGGCTTGTGGCTGTTTGTGGTCACAGAAGCAAGGAAGACCCCAACATATTTCATCCAAACATATCTAGTTTCTGAAGTTTGCAAAGCAGGCATCAGCATGGCACAATGGTCTGTGTCGGAGCTGTTGAGAGAGCCCACCAATAGATTGGAAGAGTTAGAGGAAAGTAAGTTTTGCGAATATAAAAATGTTATGTTCTGCAGTCGATCTCAGTTTGAATTTACTAAATTTATACCATTTTCTGTGATCTGTATGGGGAAAAATATATATACAGGCTGAAATTCGGGCTGCAGGATATGAAAACGTGACTGTTGTGGTGGCAAAATTTTATTTCAGGCTAATATTGTATGACTTAATCTGACGGTCATGTCTATAGTTTAATGCTAATGAACTTTCACAAAATATACTTCTCTGAGCTAACACGTTGAAGGTCATTATCATGGAAATGCTAGCTATATCATTTACAGAGCACAGTTTCACATTTGAGTGAAACTGTACTCTGGCCACTGAATAAAGCAAAGAAAGCTGAAAGGAAGCTCATGTTTAATCTCACCGATGCAGTTCTTGTCACTGGGTCCAGCCACCACTGTCTCTCCTTGCTCCCCTCTTCTGGACTCCTTCCATCTTCCTGTCCTCCTCTCTCCCCCTGCCCTGCTCACATCCTGGCAATCAGACTGGACAGGGTTGCTGACAGACTCAAAGGTGCTCTCCTCATCTTCCTCCTCATCCTGGGATGAGAAGACTGTGCTGCCTGAAAGCCGGTTGCTGTCCACTGAGGACAGGCGGTTGTGGCTACAAAAGCGCCCCCTCCCCTCGTAACCTGAGTTGCTGTAGCAGGAGTTGCTGTAGCAGGAGGTGCTGTAGCAGGAGGTGCTGTAGCAGGACGTGTCACAAAATTCACACTCGTTTTCGCCTGTAGATCTGTGAGAGGTGCCGCATACCCTGTCCTCTGTTTCAAGATTGGAATCCCCGTCTTCACTATCTAGGCAGGATGGAGAGATCCTTCTCATTACTGCACGTCCTCCCCGTCCTCCTTCACCTTCCAAGAGCTGGTTCAGCTCAGACAGGCGCTCAATGGAAAGGCTGCGGGGCAAAGAGCGCCTGCAGCACGGGCCTGGGCACTCTGGGACCTACAGGAACAGAGACACAGGCTGCAATTAAGTTTATTTGTATAGCACATTTCAGCAGCAAGACAGTTCAAAGTGCTTCACATCATAAAAACATCAAGTATACAGCAAAATCATCAAAAACAACAAAATCATTGGAGGAAAATCATCAAAATCAGGCAAGTACAAATGAAAATCATCAAAATCATCAGGAAAATATCAATGGATCAATATCATAGGGATCATCAAGCAAATATCTTCAAACAAATATAGTTCAAAAACATTGATCAATGATCCACTTACTTTATTGAACTGATTTACACTCAAACTTCCCAAATTAAGGCACATTCAACACAATCATCTCCACTTTTTTCTTCTCTTTGTTTTTTTTTTTTTTTTCATCATTTTATATATTGAGGAGTCTGGAGGAGGAGCCACCCCTGAGGCTTTTGACGTTCCAGGACCCATTTACCTTACTGAGGCACGTTTGCCTGCTCGCTTTCTCCTTTAAGGTGTAGAAATCACTAAAACCACCTTCAGAACCCTCACTTTGTTCTGCTGATTTCTTAACCTCCCTGTACTCCTTACAGGGTGATTGGCCCTTGGCTGATGTCTTCCCTCTACTGCAGTGAATGCATTGTAAAAAAAAACAAAAAAAAAAAACAGTGCCTTCCAAAGATTGCTGTACTCTTTGAACAATTACATGTTTTATCACATTACTTACAAACTATATGTCACTGTACACAGCTCAAAAAAATAAAGGGAACACCTAAACAAAACAATGTAACTCTACATCAGTTACAACTTTGTGGAATCAGTGTCACCAGTTAGATAATAACACTTATTTTGAATCAATTTCACCTGCTGCTGTACAAATGGAACGTACAACAGATGGAAATGAGAGGCAATTAGCAAGACAACTCCTAAGTGAGTCTGCAGGTGGTGACCACAGATCATTTGTCTGTTCTCAACCTTTCTAGTTGAACTTTTCATTTTGTTAGTGCTGTCACGCATAGAGGCATCATGAGGTCTGTTTAACAGCCCACTGTAGTTACTACAGTTACTCAAGTAGTGCAGCTAATCCAAGATGGAACATCAATGCGAGTGGTGGCAAGAAAATTTGCTGTGTTTCTCAGCACAGTGTCCAGAGCATGGAATAGGTACCAGGAGGTAGGCCAGTACACCAGGAGATTTGGAGGGGGCTGTAGGAGGGCTACAACCCAACAGCAGGACTGCTACCTCGTCCTTTTTGTAAGGAGGAACAGGAGGTCCACTGCCAAGGCCCTACAAAATGACCTCCAGCAGGCCACTAATGTGCATGTTTCTACTCACCCTGCATGAGGGTGGTATGAGGGCCCAACATCCACATATGGGGCCTGTGCTTACATCCCAACACCATGCAGATGATTGGCGTTTGCTAGGGAACACCAAAATTGGCAGATTTGCCATTGACACTATGTGCTCTTCACAGATGAAAGCAGGTTCACACTGAGCACATGTGACAGATGTGACAGAGTCTGGAGACACCGTGGAGAACGTTATGCTGCCTGCAACATCCTCCAGCATGATCGGTTTGGTGGTGGGTCAGTCATGGTGTGGGGAGGCATTTCTTTGGATGGCCACACAGCCCTCCATGTGATAGCCAGAGGTGCCCTGACTGCCATAAGGTACCGGGATGAGATCCTAAGACCCATTATGAGACCATATGCTGGTGTAATGGGCCCTGGGTTCCTTCTTATGCAAGACAATGCTAGGCCTCATGTGGCTGAAGTGTGTCAGCAGTTCCTGCATGATGAGGGCATTGATGTTATGGACTGGCCTGCCTGTTTCCCAGACCTGAATCCAATTCAGCACATCTGGAACATCATGTTTCGGTCAATCCACCAACGCCGTGTTGCACCACAGACTGTTCAGGAGCTAACTGATGATCCAATCCAGGTCTGGGAAGAGATCCCTCAGGAGAAAATCAGCCATCTCATCAGGAGCATGCCCCAGCATTGTCGGGAGGTTATACAAGCATGTGGAGGCCACACACACATGACTGAGTCTCATTTAGACTTGTCTTTAGGAATTTTCACTGACATTGAATCAGCCTGTCATGTTATTTTCCACTTTCATATTGAGTATGAATCCAAATCCAGATCACCATGGTGTAATAATTTTGATTCACATTGATAATTTGTGTTATTTTCTTCTCAATCATTTCCACTGTTAATAACAATGTTTTTCAATGAGAATAATTAATTAATTGAGATGTAGGATGTGTTATTTTAGTGTTTCCTTTAATTTTGTGAGCAGTGTATATAATTTGAATTGAACTGAACTGAATGGTGCCACCAACAACTTCTACTATGCTGTATTTGGGATCATGTCAAGTGTTTGTTTTCCCATGCATAAAATTTTGCATATAGACCAAAAATATTAATTATTCCTCCTTTAAACTGCTCCACAACGTAAACCTGACCTCTGTTCTCTCGGTTTCTCACCTCCATTTTGCTTTTGATAGTTTTTGCCTTTTGAAAGTTAATTAATATACGCAGCTTTTGTATTTACTTTCATACTCTCTATCCTCATACCTTCATAACTGGATTACTTCACAGCTAAAGACTGTGGGACTTTTTACTTTGTTTTCTGACCTACAAATGAAAATGCCTCTGTTCTCCACTGAGGTCTTTGACAATGTTCTTAAGAGAACTGAAGTTACAGAAATGAAGATTGACTTGAAGTGAATGTGGAGGTGAAAACTTAATTCGGAAATGATACATCCTTACAGATTATTCAACATCACAAACAGTTTCAATTCTGAAAGATGACTCCAGACATCTGCTGAACACTATCAGAAATCTAAAAATCAAGGTGTTTATCAGTGGACCGCTACACTCACAAAACAGATTCTACTTTCTCTTAGAATTGAAACATTTTACTTCCATTTAATGTACCTACAATAACTTAAGTAAAAGTAACCTAAAATAATTGAGTAGGTCCTGCCTGCAGACCACGGAATGGGGCGAATTGGATAGTGGGCGGTGTTGGACATCAGACTCCACCCTCTAACCATTTTGATTGGATAATCCTTCTCCTTCACTCCAAATGTCAGGTTGGCAATTGCATTGTTGAGATTTTTGCTTTTATGTTAAATTACCTGTTTCACCTATATTTCTTAATCTGCTCAGTGAGATTCAGCACAGTTTTGTAAAGTACTTGGTAAAATTCTTTTATTGTTCAAATCCATAACCAAGCCCCATGCTAACTCACCAACCTGCTCCACCGTCACATTCCTTTCCGCAGCCTCCACTCCTCTGATCCCAACCACCTGTCTCCATCACTCAGACCCAAGCACCGGACCTGGAGTGACAAGGCTATCTCCATAGCTGCTTCCACCCTCTGGAACTCTCTCCCCAAAGACATCCGTGACTGTACAGATCTACCCACATTCAAAAATCATACATGAAAAGCTTTTCATGTATGATTAATGTCCTGTTTTATGCTTATCCTGTTTTTTCTCTTTTTTTCAATGTTCAGTGATATGTATTTGTTTTTCTTTTATGATTTTGTTAATGTACTTAATTATTGTGTTTGCAACTTTGCTTGATTCCTGTAAAGTGTCTTTGAGTTTTTAGAAAAGTGCTATTTAAATAAAATGTATTCTTCTTCTTCTCATCATCATCATCATCATCATCATATTGCACTTGAATGTCATGCATTGTTTTCAGTAATTCATTGATCTGTGTATAGATTTGTTGTTTATGGTGGCAGACAGGTGCAAATACTGCAAACAAGTATAAACACAGCAAACAACAAAGTGTGCTGCAAACACATCAATGACGCAAACAAAAAAAACCCCAATGGCAACAGAACACCGCCACAGAGAAAAAAGAAGCAAAAACCTACAATCAACAAAAATGTAAACAAAATATGCTGATTCACAGACAGAACGGTGCAACCATACGAAATGGAAACAAAAAGGAAAATGCCACAAATTTGTCACAATTTTATTATATATATATATATATATATATATATATATATATATATATATATATATATATATATATATATATAAATTTAAAGTTGAACTACTGTGCTTTTATTCTGTGTACACAGAAAGTTTTAATAATACATACAAGTCACTCATAACTGCATCACATTGCAGTTTTTTTCTGTAGTTTTTTTTTTTAAACCTTTATTGAACAATACAATGCAAGGTTACAAAACTTGAGGCAACACCTTACAAAAACATATGACATAAATACATTAAAGAACACAAGGTGCATATTTTAAAGGCTTTTGTATTGGTGGAATAGTTTTAATATATTGTTTGACCTCATTTTCAAAAATGGACATAAGTGGTTTTTGATTAGTGCAACAAAATTTGTGGATATGCCACTTGACACTGATGAAATTATAAAACTGTTTTTTTTTTTAAGTCAGTAAGTGGTCAATAACGCCAAACAATATATGTTCAAAGCAAAGTGAAAGATATGCTTCCATAGAAACAGAAATCAGAATGCAAATACCTTCCCAAAACTGGGTAGAAAAAAGGGGCAAAGACCAAAAACAAATGAAAAATATCTTTTGGGTGTCCTTCACAGAAAGAGTAATTTAGATTCATATCCTTGTTAAAATGTTGTAGAAAGATTTAGAATGGGTAGAATTTGTGAATAATTTGAACATGTATCTGGTTGGTAACATCCAAATCCTTCTCCAGTCAAGGTTATCAACAAAAGTGTTCGAATAAGATGCCATATATGGAGTTGACATGACATCTTTCTGAAATAATGAGTGTATACTATGGTTGCTATTACATGTTGAAGAGAAACAAACCTGACCAATTTCAAGTTTGGTTGGATCCAAGGATAATAATGTTGGATTCTATCCTGCTGTACTTTTAAATAACATAACTACTCAAGAAGGCACTGCATTTATGACAATATTAAAGTCATCAATACAAATTAAAATGCTATATTTAAAACAGGTTTTTCATAAGTTATCAATGATCCAAAGTTAAGCAACTGACAAAGCAAGACAATGTTGTGAGTAAACTAACTTTGACTGTAGTGGGATCAGCCATCTTTTATGGGACTGTATGTTGGAGCAACAGCTTATCTATAGCTGACAAGGAAGCAGTTAAATATGCTCATCAGGAAGGCCAGCTCTGTGCTAGGATCCTCGACCCAGTGCAGGTATTGGGAGACAGAAATAACTGGCTAAAATATCACTGATGGAGAATGTCCTCCCACCCCATGCATGAAGCTGTTGCTAAGCTTGAGAGCTCCTTCAGTGACAGACTACTGCATTCTAGGTGCACAAAATAGTGTTAGGAGATCCTTCCTCCCAGCATCTGTCAGATTTAAAACCATCATTGCTCTAACATCAATAAATGTTTATATCCATGCTAGTATCTGTACAACTCTACTACCATTTTTCTGTTGTCACTAACTGTAAATAACCTGTATTTTTAATGCTCTGGGACATGCACAGCTTGTTGATTTTTAATTAACCAACTCAGCTGTACATTCCTCTGGACTGGAGTAATCCCCCCAACTACACAGTATTCATGTTGAACTTTTGGCTAACTGTACAGCATTTAAATTCTTTAATTCTGTTTTAATACTTATTTTTATATTCTTTGTGTGAGTCTGTTTTTCTGTTGTTATTACCTGCCAATGCCACTTTGCTGCTGTTGCACAGAAATTTCCCCATTGTGCCACAATAAAGGAGATTTCTCTTCTAACCAGGATAAAATAAGGATCTGCTTTTATATAAGATGTCTTTGTTTCAAATGTAATATCTTTGTGGGGAAAAATTATACCTGTGAATCAATGACTAAGACAGAAGCATCTTGTGATGGTTTTTCAAGGTGACTCTGGTACAAGCAACAATTACAGACACAGGAGTGAAAAGTTTGAAACAGTTTATTGAATGGAGAGAAGAGCTTTCTGGATCTGTTGGAAGAGAAACACCAAGCCAGGAACGGGTCCGTATTGGAAGACGGGGGAGATGATTAAAGGTTGCCACAGACAGTTCCAAACAGAGACGGAGGTCGGGTTCTTACTTTAGATGAGGGAGTCGTGACCGAGGGGGAGCACGCAGTATTCCCAGAACAGGCGGTTGGCTGTTTGTTGGGTCTGTGCCTGTGGCTTGGTCTGTTGTTGTTTTCCTTTGAAGGAGGGTGGACGGGCAGGTAAGTCAGAGAGGATCTTCAGGCGGGCGTCCAGAGCGGTGGGGAGGGTGAGAATGAGACACCGGGAAAGCAAACTTTAAGAGTTGCCAAGTCAGCATGGAAGCTGAACACCAAAACTCTGGGAGGAACCTTCAGAGAGGTAATCTGTCAGGAGGAATAAAAACACTGGCAAATTCTAGGAAAGTGGAACTAAGGGGCTCAGAGGGAGCAGTCCTACCACAAGTAGTTAACCATCTGGCATCAGTCTCAGGAAATCCACTCTAAATACTGCTCCTTGATGAAGTTAATTGACATCACCTGGGAGCTGCACCTGCCAATCACACCCTGTGAAGAGGAGGAGGAGAAAGCAGAACCCAAAACATCACACCAGTCTGAGGATACAACAGTACCCCCCCAATGGATGCCACCTGGCGGCCGAGAAGAGGAAGCAGAACTCTTCTCAAAATCAGAAATAAGGGTATGGTCCAAAAATAAAAGATCGAGGGACCCATGAATGGTCCTCAGGACCATACCCCTCCCAGTCCACAAGGTATTGGAACACTTGGCCATGGGGACGAACATCCACAATGCGCTGCACCTGAAAAGCATGATGGTTTTCAGTGACCTGGGCAGGAGGTGGGGGAATCGGCCGGAGGACACAAAGGACTGGAATTAACGGGTTTGATCTGGGAGACATGAAAAACAGGATGGACTCGAAGATGAGACGGGAGTTGGAGATGAACGGCAGATGGACTGGATGGGAAATGGACCAAGGAATCTGGGAGAGAGTTTTTTAGAATAGGCCTTCAGGGGGAAGTCTTTAGAAGAGAGGCAAACTTTCTGGCCAGGAAGGTAGGTGGGAGCTGGAATGCATTTGCGGTTGGCAAGTCTTGTTTTGGATTGATGTTCGGTCTAGTGCAGCCTTGGTTTGAACCCAGATACTCCAGCAGTTCCTGAGGTGAGACCTGACAGAGGGAATGGTGGAATCTGGAGGGAAGAAAAAAAAAAAAAACAGCTAGAACCCAAGAGAGGTTTTGAAAGGACAGAACCCAGTGGCTGCTGAGATGTGTGAGTTATGGGCATATTCAATCCAAGGTAAGTGGATGCTCCAGGAGGTTGAGTTATTGGCACAGATGCAGCGAAGAGTATTTTCCAGTTCTTGATCTAGCCGCTCACACTGACCGTTGTGGGTGGCAACGAGAGGTGAGTTTGGGTTTGGCTCCAAGAGAGGAGCAGAAAGTCTTCCAAACTTGAGAGATGAATTGAGGTCCTCGATATGACAGAATCTCAGTGGGGATACTGTGAAGTTTGAAGACATGGGAGACCAAGAGTTGGGCTGTAGCGGAGGCTGAGGGAAGTTTGTTAAGGGCAATGAGATGGCAAGCCTTGGAAAACCTGTCTATGATGGTGAGGATTACCATTTTGTTTTTTGGAGGCAGGAAGACCAGTGACGAAGTCCAATGAGATGTGAAACCAAGGCCAACTGGGAACAGAAAGGGGTTGAAGTAGGCCTGCAGGAGGGCGATGAGAGCTTTTCCCTCTGGCACAAATTGTGTATGCGGAGAAGAAATTCGTGGCATCCCTATTGAGAGATGGCCACCAGAAGTAGCGACAGAGTAGCCCAATGATGCGACTGATCCCAGGGTGACAAGAGAACCGGGAGTTGAGGGCCCACTGGAGAACCTGGGAAGGGACTTTGGAAGGGACATAAAGATGGTTAGGTGGACCCCCACCCAGATCTGGTTCTTATGTGGTGGCTTTCTGGATGAGTCTTTCAATGTCCCAAGCCAGGCTCCCCACAGTGCAGGAGGGTGGAAGAATAGGGTTGGCGATTTCTTCTGAGTCATCCGGGGAGAACTGTCGGGAGAGAGCATCAGGTTTGATATTGCGTGTACCTGGTTGGTAGGTGATGTTTAGGTTGAGTATTTTGGCATTCTGCAAATAAGACAGATTTTTGTGATCAGTCCAGACTTACCGGGGGATCTGTGCCTTCTATCCAATGTCTCCATTCTTCAAGGGACAGCTTTATAGCCAGGATTTCTGCCCCTGACGTCATAGTTTCTTTCAGGGGGAGAGAAGCGTTTGGAAAAGGCGGCACAGGAATGGAGCTTGTTATCTTCAGGGGATCGTTGTGACAGGACTGCCCTGACCCCAGTGTTAGAGGCGTCAACCTCCAGGATAAACTGGGAGTCAGGGTGAATGAGAATGGAAGCCTGAGAAAACCTCTGTTTCAATTCCAGAAAAGCTTTGTTGGCCTCTGAGGACCAATAAAAATGATTTCTTGGTGGAGGTGAGAGCTGTGAGAGGAGAAGCGATGATACTGAAGTTTCTTATAAACCTTCGGTAGAAGTTGGCGAGACCCAAGAAGCACTGAAGTTGCTTCCTGGATTCTGGAACTGGCCACTCCACCCCTGCGCAAACCTTCTCAGGATTGGTCTTCACCCGTCCATCCTCGAAAACAAAGCCCAAGAAGGTTATGTAGATACATGAAATTTACGTTTTTCCAGCCTTGACATAGAGGTTGTTTTCCAGGAGTCTATGGAGAACCTTTTGGACATGGATTTGGTGTTGCTTGAGATCTTCAGAGAAGATCAGAATGTCATCCAGGTAGACAAAGACAAACATGTGAAGGAACTCCATTAGGACATTGTTAACCAGGGCCTGGAATACAGCAGGAGCGTTACAGAGCCCAAAGAGCATCACTCAATACTCGAAATGACCGATGTTGGTTTTAAAGGCTGTCTTCCACTCGTCACCTTTGCGGATTTGAACAAGATGGTAAGTGAAGATCTAATTTTGAAAAGATGGTTGCCTTCTGGACTGGTTCAAAGGCTGTTGAGATCAGAGGAAGGGAATACTTGTTCTTGACAGTAATTTGATTTAAACCTCTGTAATTGATGTAGGGACTGAGTCTTATCTTTCTTTTCGACAAAGAAGAAACCTGCACCCTGGGTGAGAATGAGGGCCGGATAATTTCTGCATCAAGAGACTCACTGAGGTATTTTTCCATTGCCTGCCGTTCAGAGCGAGAGAGGAGGTTAAACAACGGACCAGAAGGAAGGGGGGCGCCAGGGAGCAAATCAATAGGGCAATCGTAAGATCTCTGAGGGGGAAGTGAAAGAGCCTGAACCTTACTGAAAATCTGCTCAAGATCATGGTACTCTGGAGGAACGTTGGCTAAATCAAGACAAGACGGTTCTTTTACAGAAGCAGGAATTTTGGGTGGAATGGCTGACTGTAAACATTTTGAGACACCTAGAACTCCAAGACTCAATATGGGACTCAGACCAATTTATTTGTGGGTTGTGTTCCTGCAACCATGAATAGACAAAATCACTGGGGCATTTTTAGTGGAAAGACCAGAAAGGAGGTTTGCTCATGATGATTCCACTCAATTACCATAGGGAAAAAAAAAAAAAAAAAAAAAAAAAAAAAAGTGGGTTGATTTGGTGAGTAATGGTTTCCAATGGACTCCCATCCAAGGCCAAGACTGGGATGGGGTGAGAAAGACGTTGGACGGGAATTTGGTAATTTCGGACAAGTTTGGGACCGATTAAGTTTTGCTCAGAACCAGAGTCAATGAAGGACAGAACAGGAATGACTTGGTGGCTGAAGTAAAATAAAGCTTCAGTCAGTTGGGGAGTTTTGCAATGAGCCTGAACCCCCAGGACTACTGATGGGCTGTGGCTTTTGGGTGAATAGGAAAGTTAGCAATGAGATGAAGAGATAAGTCACAATAAAGACAGCAGCCTGATGCCAGGCGGAACTGGCGCTCTTCCGGTGTTAACCGGGTTTGACCAATATGCATGGGTTCATGCTCAGGAGGTGGTGAAGGAGGACGAATACAATGAGCTGAAGACTTAAGTTCTCAAATGGGGCAAGATGAAAAGGTTCTCAGAGGTCTCTGACTATTTCTTTCCCTAAGTCTGTTATCCAGATGGATGGAAAGATCCATGGATGGAAAGATCAATTAATTCATCCAGGCTTTCAGGGTAATCTCTACAGGATAATTCATCCTTAATCTTGTCGTTGAGTGACTGTTGGAACGCCCCCTTAGGTGCAGGTTGATTTCACCCCGAATCTGCTGCCAAGGTGCAAAACTCTATGGTCTGTTCCCTTGATTTAGTGGCCAGAGTTTTCTGGTGGCTTCATCCGCATTGGCAGTTGGTTGAAAAGTCAGTTGAAAAGTCATTTTAAATAGTTTCAGGAATTCAGTATAAGAGGTACTGTCAATGGCTGTTGCGTCAAATCGGGCTTCCGCCCATCTTAAAGCCTTATCTCTTAATAGTCCTATAATATAAGAGATTTTACTAGAATCATTCGGGAAAGACCAAGGGGGGGGGGGGCGACTGAAAACAAGCGTGCATTGGAGTAGGAACCCTCTGCACTTACCCAATTCTCCAGTATAAAGGTTCCGGAGAGGGCGAGACGACATCCCTTCCCGTGAAGAGACTGGAGGAATTGGGAGGTTCTGGTGGAGGAGCAGGCAGGGACTGGAGCTGAGGTTGGGGTTGTGGCTGATTAGCGGTGTCCACTTGCTGGAGTTGATCAGTTGATCAGGTTAAGAGACTGAATGATTGTAGCCTGTTGTTGGCAGATAACATTGATAACATGACGCCCCAGGAGGATTCCCTGTTCAGAAAGGGCTCCCCGTAATTGTGCTGCAGAGTCAATTTGGCCAGATGGTTCTGTCATGGTTTTTCAAGATGACTCTGGCGCAACCAACAATTATAGACACAGGAGTGAAAAGTTTGAAACAGTTTCTTGAATGGAGAGAAGAGCTTTCTGGATCTGTTGGAAGAGAAACACCAAGCCAGGAACGGGTCCGTATTGGAAGACGGGGGAGATGATTAAAGGTTGCCACAGACAGTTCTAAACAGAGACGGAGGTCGGGTTCTTACTTTAGATGAGGGAGTCGTGACCGAGGGGGAGCACGCAGTATTCCCAGAACAGGCGGCTGGCTGTTTGTTGGGTGAGATAGTGGTCTGTGCCTGTGGTTCGGTCTGTTTTCCTTTGAAGGAGAGGAGGTACCGTTGGAGGGTGGATGGGCAGGTGAGTCAGAGAGGATCTTCAGGTGGGCATCTAGAGCAGTGAGGAGGATGAGAACGAGACGCTGGGGAAGCAATCCCTGAGAGTTACCAAGTCAACATCGAAGCTGAACACCAAAACTGGGAGGGACCTTCAGAGAGGTAATCTGTCAGGAGGAATAAAAACACTGGCAAGTTCTAGGAAAGTGTCACTCAGGGGCTCAGAGGGAGCGGTCATAGTTAACCATCTGGTGTCCATCTCAGGAAATCCACTCCTCTAAATACTGCTCCTTGATGAGGTTAATTGACACCACAGCTGCACCTGCCAATCACACCCTGTGAAGAGGAGGAGAAGAAAGCAGAAACCAAAACAAAGAGCACACCAGTCTATGGATACAACACATCTGTTTATGAAAATTGGATAAAATAACATTTAGTTTGAAGTTTGAAATTTAAAATGGATTCTTCATTGTTTTAGCCATTTTATTTTGAATGTATTAAGGTGTAAAAGTACAAACAGTTAAGGCCACCCTTATCAGTTAATAATTTATGATTTTTTGAATATAATGATTTTTGTTCTTCTAAAGTTAAATAACATCTTGTCAATGTCTTTTCAGATGTTTTTGTTAACATTGAGAGATAGGGAAACATATGTAAGACAAGATATTCCCTCATTTTAGGTTAGCAAAACTCTGCCTCTCAATGGTAAACTGCTTTTCAGCCATTGTTTAATTTTTGGTGTATTCTGTCAATAACTGAGTTAATAATTCAGACCGCATCTGGAATTTCCATCTTTAGTGGTGATGATTCCTAACTAAGTAATAGATTCTTTTACAGCTATATTGCAGATTGAGGGAATATCACCATATTTAAGAGCAAGCAGTTCACATTTGTGACTGGCCACAACAAAACCAGGAACAAGTCTCCCCAAAGGTGTTTTGAGTTATCTACAGATTTTGAAAGTGTGGACTGTAAGCTTTCTTATAATGTTAAACACATAGAAATAAGAAAAAGGAAGAAGATATGGCCATTTGAATGCTGGCACTCTGGAAACAAGATCAGGGAGAAAACCTCACACAGTTTCAAAAGAACTGTCCCCAAACCTGCTCACATACCTGGGGGTGTTAACAAAGGCTGTTCATTTGCGATTGCGACAATACTTTGCGATCACCCCACCCCCCAGCATTGGCTGTAAACAGGTATGAAGGTGTGCCGACAAAAGTGAATTTTTGTATGGTACATTTAATTAGAAGTTCACAGCCTTATTGAAAAATGGAACAAAACTGAAAACTTAAAAATATATATTTCTATCTTATGAGCTTTTGTCAATGGATTTGTCTGTGAACTCCAAACTTTAGTGGAATTAAACCATAGCTAAATACACACTAGAGGGACTATGTTTCTCAGCTGGCCTGGGAAGGGCTTGGGATTTCCCCAGACAATCTGGTTATTGGCATGTTTCGTAGCGGTTGTTTGAGGACCTAAATGCAGAGAGGCAGAGGCAGCAAGTAGTCGTAGAAGATTTAATGAAAAAATGATGACCAAAAAAAGCTTACAAAACCACTGTAGGACACAGGGAGCCAGAGTTAAACCAAAACATAAGTCCAAGAAATAAAGAGGAGCACAACAGAGAGAAACCGGGAAAACTGACATGAAGCAAACGGAAGGAACCAGCAAGAAGTGGCTGAAGGAGAGGATCTTAAATACTGGGGAGGTGAATATTGGAACAATGGCTGGGGCTGATTAACTAAATGTTTGCAGGTGTGGGCAGTTAACTAGAAGGGTGCTAAGGAGAGAGAGAATGGCAACAGAGGGCAAGGGAGAGCAACAAGGAAGCAAGGAAAAGAATCTAAACATAACTGTGAATAACTAGACACAAGGAATACTGGAAATAACTAAGAAAAAGACTGAAATAAACAAAACAAGGAATAACAAACATAATTTAAAAATAATTGAATACTCCACTAAGGACTGGACAAACAAGAAATAAACTAGGACGTGGGAAAATAAGACATCAATACAGAGAAATAACAGAAGCAAAAGTCCAAAAGAAAAAGATCATGACAGTAGAACTATATTTTGAAAATATATTGTAGCGACCCAGAGGAGCACTGTTGGGAGACAGTGTAGTGTTTGATGCTTGCATTCTCATTGGACTGTTCATTCTTCACAATTTGTCAGCTTAACCTGTTTTTTCTTTTCTTTTAATTGGGGTAGAGGTGCTGGAGAGGCGGAGTTATAGACAGTGACGGGAATAACAGCATTAATATAAACCGCATTACTAATGGCGTTCTTTCGGTAATGGGTAATCTGACATATTACTTTTCATGTCATTATAATGTTTCCATTACTTTAATTCAGCTCACAGAAGGTTAAAGCTGTCTTTTTCTGACCAGGAGCTAAAGGAGCATATAGAATCACATATATGCTGCTGATTGGCTGAAGAAGAGTAAAGTCATCATCGTAAACCAATCAAAGGCAGATTTGGGCGGGTGTTCATGCACAAGCACTAAACCACAGTGAATACACATAAACTATCCAGACAGACAGAAACAAGTCGCCCCACCTGTGGAGTATGGAATGGGGCAGAAATAGCCTGGATAATCTAAGGTTGGGTTTTTAACTGAAGTTACAGATGTCATTTTGTCTCAAAGAGATAAGAGGCACGAATCTATATGTGAAAAGTTATATAAGCTCTGGTAGCAAAGTTGTTCTTTATATCACTTATAAGCAACTTGAACCTCACAAAGCACCTCTTGATGTCACATGCATCCACAAAACTAGTCACCAAGAATGAAGGTGTTGATGCTAACAGGAGCAGTCTAAACCCAGGTGAGGCTAAAATAAACTCGGCAAACAAAGCAGATCGGGTGATGCTGTACAAGTAGTCTCTGCTTGATGTCACTGATACAGTGCAGCCACAACATACGTACAGTGTTTCCTGTTTGTAATTCCTTCTATTAAGTGTCCGTTTATTGATTCGGTTTTATGACAAAGGTTTGAACATATATTTTAAATTTCTATTAACACGGTATCCAAAATGGTTTTACATATTTAATGAAGTTTTTTCTTTATTTTAATTTTTTCTCTGGTAATGGGTTACTTTTACAATATAGTAACTCAGTTACTAACTCAGTTACTTTTTTGAAAAAGTATATTGTAAGTAAATTGTAACTATATTTACTTTTTAAAAGTAACTTGCCCAAAACTGGTTATAGATGAGGATAATTCAGCACCATGACCTGAACCTGTTTTCTGTTGTCTCTGCTTGTTCTGTGTAAAGAATTAATAAAAGTGTCTTTTAGCAGTTCTGAGCAGCAGCTGAAGTACAAGCCAAAGTCTGTTGTCATTCAGTATCCCATGGCTTGCCACAATATTACAAATAATGAAATAAAAAGCTTTGATTTTGGAAAGGAAATAATGAGTTGGATTAGGTCAATAAAAACATATAACACATAATTGATTAAAATACAGAGTTATGTAAGAATTAATGGATCTAATTAAGTTTAAGGTGATATATTACTTAGGCTCCTTTAGATAAAATTGAGTTGGTAAAACTCAAATACTTTAGATTCAATTAATGAATAATGTTTAATTTATACCACCACAGAAAAATTACACTGAACTTGATTTATTTCAATTGTTGGAACACATATTTATTAGATAGAAAACCTGTACAAAATTTAATGGGGTTCATCCAATGAGTCAATTTTATGAGTGAAAAGTTTGACATGGCGATGAGTGTTACTGCAGACTGCTTATGATTAATGAATGGCTTAAAAAACATGTTCTGCCATCTCAGTGAACTTCATCAACAATCAGAATCTTCTAGCAGTGTAATAATTTCTTCAAACCAGATGGATTCTGTCTTAAATCTGGATTAAAATTATTCACACCAAATGTCTTTTGCACTGTGAATCAGAAACAAGCAGCCTCTGCCACAGGACACCACAAACCAGTAGAACACACTGAATGCTGTTCTGGCAGAGATAATACAAGCACTTTAAGGACAGATGAGCCAAACAAAGAGTCCTATGTCACAACAGTTGATAAGTATGAAACCAACTGTACAACAAGAGCACACTGTTTCAAAACAAACGGATAACCAACAGTTTCCCAAACAGATGCCTACTGGGCGGGTTCCCTGTGTCCCCACCCCTACATATCTTCTGCCTCTACACTTTCTCCTGACTCATCATCTCCTGGTTCCCCCTTTCTAAACTTCACCGAAAAAATGAATGAATGACTAAAGATGGGAACTACAGAAGCTGTCACAGAAGAAAATACATTTTTGAACACCATCACATAATAACATAATTATTTTGCTCAAACATAATAACATACAAACATGACAACTATTGTTCAAATGTAATAACATGTTGTATAAACATGATAATTATACTGTATAAGCGTAATTATTTCCATCAGATGGTGGCAGTTGAAGGCCTATGCTTTTTGTCCATACATACAAATGAAGGCTAGTGTAATGATCTCTTGTTTTATTGGACTTTCGCTTCTGTTGTTCCTTTGTATTGATTTCTTATTTTCCTTCTGTTATTCCAGTTGTTTCTTAGTGTTGAGTATTAGCTGCCCCAGGTCAGCTGTGGCTACAATCCAGTAGCTTGCCAACATCAGCGTGTGAATGTGTGTGTGAATAGGTGAATGACTGAATGTAGTGTGAAGCGCTTTGGGGTCCTCAGGATTTGATAACGTGCTATACAAGTATAGGCCGTTTACCACTTACCATATTAGAGATGTTTTGTTAGATTTAGTGTTCTGTTTTGTTTAAGTTCCCTTTTGTTTCATCTCTATGTCTTCTCAATCAGTTTATCATTTACTCCCCTATCCCCAGCTGCTAGTCATCAAGTCTCACTCGCTCCCTTCCCCAGCTGCAGTCAGTTACCTGTAATCAGTTCTTTTGTCTTCTCCACTCCCTCCTCTGTACATATACCTGCTCAGACTCCTTACTTCCTCGTCAAGCTCTGCTGTCTTTTTTACTCCTGGAATCCTGTGGTTTTGTTCAGCTCTGACTCCCTGTGGTTTTTGTAAGCATTTAGTCTTCATTTTTACAATAAATTACCAAACCTACTCACTGCCTCTCTGAATTTGGGTCCACCATTGCCAGACTACAAACCATGACAGAGGGATCCAGCCATACTAAGGACCAAGCATAGAGGTGGATCCAGCAATAGTTGGAACTGGCACATAGAGTTCTGTATAAGGATGTTGAGATCCTGCTATCCTCACTGCTGCTGGAGGAACTGGGACTTGTCTCTGACCTACTTGAGGAGGAGTTTTACGGTGATGGGATGGACTAGGGAAATGATTTCTAGTGGGTCAGGCAGGCACCTCCATTTCTTGTTATCTTCATAACCTGCAGCTCACCTCAATTTTATTTTATTTTTTTCAGAAGAACTTCCACTGCTCTTTCCAGCATTCTCTTAGTCAGCTCCACCAATATGTCAGCTGCAGCAGAACCTTCAGCCACTGAAGAACTTTCAGTCTCTCCAAAGGCAGCGAAACCATCAGTCTCTGAGCCTCTTCATCGGTTCCAGTCTCCAGAGCGTCACTGTGATCTTGACCCCAGGGCCTCTTCGTGGGTCACCTTCTCTGCAAACAGAAGTCCTTCATGAGCCATTGAGCCTCGTCGTGGGCCTTTTTCCCCAGTTTCTGGGCCTCATCGTGGGTCCTCTCCTCAGCTGGAGATGACAGCTCCCGAGCTGTCATCTCCAGGGCTTTTTATAGTGACTTTAAAGCCTCTTAGCCAGTCAACAGTATGGACCTTAAGGTAACGGCCTTGACTGCTGTCGTCAGATTAACCTCACTAATGCAAAGTAGTCTGAACCAGCTCTCTGTTCAAAGGGTCCAAACTTCCTGTATTTCCAAGCAGGGCAACAGGAAGTCTGTCTTCAGATGGCTGGGGTTTTTTATTTTTTTTAAAGTCTGGATTAAAACTTCAAGGCTTTTGTTTTTCTATCTAAGCCTCTTTATCAGAACAACCAATCAAAAACCTCTTCAGAACCCAAACAGGCAAACTTATAACTTCTTGATTAGACAAGGAAAGAAAGATTAAAGCAAAGTTCATATGACAGAACAGCTGTGTACATTCATTGCTTGTACTAAAGTCTGATCCCGATGGTTTTAGATGTTTCTTTGTATTACTAATTTTATAGCTCGATTTGTAAAAGCCTGGTTCTACAAACTCGTCATTACCTAAAATGGCCTAGGATCAAGAAAACGGTTCCTTTTTAATTATCATTGTCTTATGTCATCAATATAGATGACGAAACTTTTACTCTTCCCTTGTTAAACAGCATAGAATAAATTAAATTTATTTCATACCAAAAAAATAATGAAACCCAAGTTATTAAAATTATTAAATCTGGCCTTATTTCTTACACTTGTCCCCAACCTGGGGTTGCTGCAATATACAATCACAGTTCTTCTCTGTATCCTCTAATACACTAGTCAAACTTAAAGATTTTCAATGACTGTTCAAAAGATATTTTACTGTAATCTGGGAAGAATAAAACTTTCTAATTATTCATTATCAAGGATAAGTAAATAGTATTCTAAAACATGAGAATGTTTTATCTTAGAACACACACACATACTTCCCCAAATATTCTGCCTTCAGGAAGTTCCAACTTTCTCAATGTCCCGTTACCAAGGAGACTCACTGGTCTGAAGCTCCCCTCTTTGTGATTTTACAATCTCCTGTTCATTTTCACTCATTCACACACAACAAAGCAGCTGAATAACAACTGCATTGAACTGTTCTTTTAATTCAGAGTGGGGGGATATGGCAAATCTCAGGTATTTCAACAGCCTCCAGAGACTCAGCTAAACATGTGGCTCTAAGCTCCTCGGCTCTTCTGGCTGACCTCCAGATCCCCTTCATGGGTTCCTCTGTCTCCAGTGCTCTCCAGACATCAGGGTCTGCTGGCGCCTACCAAGATTCCTGCTCTTTCTTCGCTTCGCCAGACTTCAGGCTCTTTCATCGCTGGCTATCAGACTCTTGGTTCCTTCATTGTTGGCCACCTTCTCTGTGCCTTTTTCAAGAACTCTAGTTTTTTTTTTTTTTTTTTTTTTTTTTTTTTTTCTGGCCCTCTTCTCAGGCCACCTTGCCCACCCTGGCTGGGTTGTTTTTGTTTTTTCTTGGACTTCTGGTGGGTGTCTGGGAGCAGTATCCTTGTGTGGGGTAGGGGGAGTCATATCATGATCCCTATTTTATTGGGCTTTTGCTTCTGTTATTTCTTTGTATTGATTTTCTTATTTTCCTTCTGTTAGTCCAGTTGTTTCTTAGTGTTGAGTAATGAAGCTTAGGCTAAATTCAAATTGGAAGACTCTTCCCCAGGTTCACCTGCATCATCCAGTCGCTGTTTGTAATGCACCTTAGCTAGCCAGCTCATCACCTTGGACCAAAGCCTCATCGTAGCCAATCATTGTGCAAGTCTCTGCTTATAAAGCTCTCCATTCATGGCTCCATCTGGTCCCAGTTGAGCTACAACCCACCTCTGCCCCTTCTCCACCCTTGTTTTCTCTCAGCTCCATCAGGCTTCCACTCCACCACCAGTGTCTGGACCCCGGGTAGGGGGGGAAGACGTCTCTAATCCTAAACCTAAAAGTTCATCTATGTTTATTGCCATTTATAGCATATACATCTTCTGCTGGGGTCCAAGCGCCAAAAAACCTTTTTCATATATGTCAATTCTTTTTCTTTTAATTGTTGCTTTGTTTTTGAGTCTCTCCAGGTTAAATTAGAGTTGCTTTGTTAGATTTTGTGTTTTTAAGTGATTTTTGGTTTCAGCTCTGGATTTTCTCAGTCAGTTTGTGTCATTTATTCCCCTTCCCCAGCTGCTAGTCATTTCCTCATGAAGAAATGATGCTCAGACTCATTACCCATTGCTGGGTCCTCCTGTTATCTACACATTACTTCCCCATCCAACTCTTTTTTTTTTTTTTTTTTGATCCTGGAATCCTGTATTATTTGTTCAGCTCTGGTTCACTGTGGTTTCTGTTCTTCATTTTTACAATAAATTACCAAACCTACTCACTACCTCTATTCACCACACACCATGACAGTACAGTGGCTAATTTACAGGAGTTGGTCAAGTTTTGCTTAATGCTTGGTCAGACATGAAGAGATACTGATGCTGCTGTACAGTGTGGATGGAAGCATCCTAAAGAGACTGGGACTGCACAGAAGGAAAAAAATCAGTCAACATGGATATGTTGTGACTCAGAGGAGAAGACATCTGTTAGAATGTCTTGACCATTGTGGTGTGGAATGATGGAAAATGAGCCAGCTGATGCGACGGATGTATTTACATTCTTAACCTAATTTCATGAGGCATGTAGACTCATACGACATGTTTCAGTAGGAATAACAGGCTATTCATTCCCCACCACATGTATCCAAGATTAACTTGGTATTGTCATGACGTGTGGTTGTGATGGAGGACCCAAATGCAGAAAGGAAGATACGGTGAGCTGATTTTGGTAATTTAATGAAAAAAATTAAACAACAAAAACGTATAGAGACCAAACGGAATGCAGGAAGCCACAGCAAAAACACAAGAAGAAACATAACAGGTAAGTAACAGGAGGAACCAGCAAGAAGTGAGATCCTGAGCAGGTATATTTACAGAGGAGGGAGTGGAGAAGACAAAAGAACTAATTGGGGGAACTGACTGCATCTGGGATGGGAGCAAGTGAGACTTGATGAGTTAAATGACTATCAGTGAGAGAAGGGAAGTGAATAGCAGGCTGACTGAAACAAAACAACGATGATATTAGAGGGAGACCTAAACAGAAATACTGATTCTAACTAAATAAATCCAGGACCTAAAATAAGAATCTAAACCAACAGAAGGAATAAACTACAATGAGAAGATCAAACTAAAAGCAAAGAATAAATCCAACACTCAAATAATACCTGAACTAACCAAGGGAATAAACTGGGATGAGGGGAAATAAATGCTAAATGTAAAGAACCTTACAAATAAGAAATAACTGAACTAACAGAGGGAAAATAAGAAATCACTAAAGAGAAATAGCAGAAACAAAAGTCCAATGAAACAAAGGATGATGACAGGTATGCCAATTTACAGTAGTATGCCTAAAAGCATACTACTTTCACCATCTGGATGAAATTATCACGTTCATACAATATAATTATCATGTTTGTACAATATATTAGGTTTATGTGGAGTACCCCCAAGGTTCAATCCTGGGACCCCTCCTACTTAACATCTACATGCTCCCACTAGCTCAGATTATAACAAGTAATGATTAGCTACCACAGCTACGCAGATGATACGCAGATGATACACAGCTTGACATTACGATATCACCAGGTGACTCTGAACCCATCCATACACTGAACAGATGCTTAGAACAAATCAATGCATAGATGTGCCATAATTATGTTGAGCAGAACAGACACAAAACTGAAGTTATCTTTGGACCTAAAGACAAATTTGGGTGTCGTGATGGACTCAGAACTGAACCTTAAGAGACACATAAAGACAGTTACAAAGTCGGCCAGTAAAAATGTTGTTCAGGCATTATGATTAAAGGACAAATGTCTCAAAAAGATCTAGAGAAACTCATCCATGTGTTTATCTTTAGTCGCAATGATTACTGCAACAGTGTCTTCACAGGTCTGGCCAAAAAGTCAATCAGACAGCTGCAGCTGATCCAAAATGCTGCCGTTTGCATTCTCACTAAGACCAAGAAAATAGAGCACATCACCCCAGTTCTAAAGTCCTCACATTGGTTCACTGTAGCTCAGAGAACAGACTTTAAAAATACTTATATTAGTTTATAAATCACTGAACGGCTTAGCACCAAAATACATTAAAGACCTGTTGTCATTGTATCAGCCTTCCAGACCACTCAGGTCTTCTGGTTCTATTCTACTCTGCATCCCCAGAACCAGAACCAAACATGGAGAAGCAGCATTCAGTTTTTATGCACCACAAATCTGGAACAAACTCCCAGAAAACTGTAAAACAGCCAACACACTGAGTTCCTTTAAATCAAAACATTGATCAATATATTTGATGTGTATTTGTTTGATGATTTTGATGATGGCATTTGTCAAAATGTAGTGTTTCTTGCGCATTCCATAATCGGTAACCGCATGATGTTTTTTATTATGTAAACCACTTTCAACTGGCTTGCTGCTGAAATGTGCTATACAAATAAATGTGACTTGACTTAAAACTATGAAATAATATTGTTTGTTCATATGACTTAGCAGAGAAGAGCACAGACAGTTAGCAATGTTCTCTATTGAAAACAGTGTTGTGTGGTCTATCTCATTTGATGTCATTCTTGACAAATGGATGAGTGCAACATGTAACAACTTAGTGTTAACATTCTAGAGTCCAGGCTGTTGTTCAGATGTCATAATTTCACATTTCCACAACAGAAAATGTATCGAGAACTGGGTGGTACTTCTGTTACATGTTATATTACACACTTTTTTTTTGTTTGTTTTTGATTGAGTTGATCACCTACGATAACACATAACATGAAATAAAAGCCTGTCATGGGAGGGCTATAATGTGTCCACATACACATCAGAAAGTATCTGTTTGCGCCCCTGCACTGGGTATAGTTTGGCTGCTCCACTCCACTCAAGCTTGCTCCGCTCTACTCCGAAGTGTTTGAATTTCCACCTCCTGGTGGTGGGGGATTTGAGCACCACCTCCAGACATCCTATGCCATGTGTTGTGCTTCATAACTGTGCAACCAAAATGCAAGTCATCATTTTTGCGAGACAACAAAGAAAGAGAGCTGTTGCTGTTTTTTTTAAGACTCATTGGGATTCTTCTGAGATTCCAAGAAGAGAGGCACAGTGGGAGGAATGCTACAGATGGAGTGAATGTGGCAAGGACAGCTGATATCTGCAGGAGATTCCTGGCCTTACAGATGGGGAAAAGCAGGTGGCCCAAACATTGCAGGGTAAGCTAATGCTAATATTTGTATTCTAACTACAATGAAACTTGTAATACAGTGCCAAAGAAGCGCCAATTTCAGCCAGGGTATCGTGAATAACTTGTTTTAGTGTGGGAATTGTTGCATGTTGCCTCAGCCCCATTCATTAATAAATATTCCTATAACGTCTGTGTTTTCAGACATTGGTAAACTGTCACCACAGAACATCATTGTGGGCATTTCTGCGGGCCTCCAAGTGGTGGGATGTCACAGTGTTTGCCTTCACAGACTCTCAGTGGGTACATAACTTTAGGATATCCAGAGACCTTCACCTTTCTGGAGCAGGGATCAGATGTGCTGAATGCACTGATGGCATGTTTTTCAATTTAAAAAAAAAATGTGGCTGATTTTCTTACAACAGTGAAGTGCAAAGACAATTTGCATATTACTTGTTTGAAATTACTAAATATGTTTGACTGTGACTCATCTGATGTTCAGGTTATACTGAAGTTAAATAAAGCTATGTTCCTTCTATTCTGTATAGTTCTAGTTTTGATTAAATCTGCCATGTTTTCACATATTTGAGTCACAAAGATATGATTGGGGGCTTAACACAGCTTAAACTCATCACAATCTTCACAAAAACAACAAAAGAGAATCCAGTAATCGTTGAAAGTTTTGCACACATTTTCTTATTTTTGCTTTTATCTTACACTAAAGATTCTCCAAGAAGACAGATAAATGATGAGTGGATAATATTATGTCGCAGAAAGTAAACAAATTAACAAACAAGAAGAAATTAACAAATAAGACTTGTATTTTGGGTTCTTATAAATACCAACCCTAACATTTATTTCAAATTGTCTGATTTACTGAATAATGCAGCATGTGGAAATCTACAATGTCAAGTGTCAAGGAAATATTTAAAAGCATTAAGTTATAGTCTCCTTTAATAATATAGAGATAACCTTCTGATAAAAACTACAACTTTGGTAAAGTGAATACTTTAAGACAACTTGTAAAGGTTTTCTTCAGATTGTGTTATTTTATCAGTGTGTGAATTTCTGCACATTTTTTGATGTTCTGTGTTTCAGTGCAGTTAACTTGGGAGTAAAGGATTTTATTTGGACCACAACGCAATGCAAACTACAACATGCATACAATACTGTGTAATGTGTAGAGTGGGTATGAAAAAAGAGACCGGTATGTTTGAGAGCACAACAGCATTTATTTGTCCTCTGACGTTAGCCTCAACTTTTCTATGCTGACGTCTGCGATCTCTCTGCTAATGGCAGTGTTGGTGACATCCTGAAGGAGATCCATCAAGGAGTTCTGGTGCTACTCACGATACCAACAGTTCTCCTCATCGTTCACCATAATGTCAGCCATATGTGCCCCCTTCTTCTGTTCCCTGGGAAGAGTAATCAAGTTAATGTTAGAGCACATACACAGACATGCTAATGTGGACAAGTTATATACATACAAAGAATTATTTAAAAGAATAGACATATTTTTTATATGCACAGAAACACATAAGTTTTATCATTGACAGATATACAGTCGCAATGATTACTGCAACAGTGTAATTGCAGTGGAATAGTTATTTATAACTATTCCAGTTATTTCCAGTTATAAATAACTGGAATAGTTGTGTAAATTTCAGACAAAAACAGGCATACAGTTATGGAAAAAATTATGATACCACCCTAATACTAGGGTTTCTTCAATTTTGTGGTTTATTTTAATATCTGATACAACTAATAAAATGATAAAAATAGCTCATAACAGTTTATTAAAGAGCTGATTTCTAGCTATTTCAGAAGAATAGAGTATATTATAATAAGGATTCCTTTATTTTCCCTAAGAGGGGACATTTAACAAAATCAGCAAAGTGACAGGCAATCAAAGCATATAGATCCATGCAAAGATAAAATATATAAAAAACTGAATTAAGAATTGCATACTGTACAATAAGGACAAAGTTACAACATTAAAATACTGTGGACTAATTAAAAATGGGATACTCTGATCAGAGGATTGTGCAACTGAGGATAATTTAAGAAATGTACAAAAATATGCATGTGTTTTTGAGGATTAAAAATAACATACTCTGTTTTCCATGACTGTATGTTGGCAACCCATAAAATATAGTATTATAAACCAGACAGATTCATCTGCACACTGCTCACCTGAACAGTGTCACTGACTTCATACTATGAGATGGCAGCGGTGTTGAAGGTGCGTCTGGCAGGGTCGTGGTGCTGGAATAACTGGGTTCCAATGCGGTTATCCAAGGTTTACCATTCTCTCCCATATGTCGACAACTGCTTTCTTATTCCTGATTGCTCCATAGAGCTGCTGCTGAATATTGGAGTCTGATGCACAGAAATGCCTGCATCTCATTGTTGCACCACTTGCTTGTAGCTTGGGAGGACTGCATTGCTTCTCTCTTGTACTGAGTTTGGAAATGGTGGTGGTTGTTTTTCTTCTCTCTTTTCTCCTGTGTCTGACAGCACTCATGGCCAATCAATGAACAGCAGTATGTTTATATCACATAAAGTACCTACTCAGCTCTGACCGACCCTATTCCTGAGCAGTTACCTTAAAAGCAGTTACCAGGCTGGAAAAATGTGTAGTGGAAACGTTTGCACATTACACCGGGTACAGTAGAGCCGGCCAAAGTAGTAGTATACAATGATGATGGCATTTAAGAAAATGTAGTGTTTGCTTGATTGTTGTTTTATGTTCTCATCATAGTTGTTAACTGTGACCTGAGTGAAGCCCCCCCCCCCCACCTTCTTCATTTGCCAAGTTTGGAATGGTTTCTGCAGCAAAAACTTTCATTTGAGGCCACTATCTTTTTAAAGACTTTTTTTTACTTCCTTTAAGCAAATTTATTTTTGTTATTTAAACTTGTGCAATTTCAAGGTTTTTTGTTTTACACCTTTTTGAAATTTATTTTCAACAAAAGAAGAAACACAACACAGCTGGTATAGTTATTGTACAAGCTGAGGTGTGAAGAGCATAAAGGGGAAAAAAAAAAGAATAAATAAAGAAAATAAAATGAAATAAAAAACTGGGATGGAGATAGGAAAATAATAATAATAAAAAATAAATAAATACATACCCACATAAATAAAAGTTACGAGGTATCCTTATTTCAAGTGGAAAACAAGTTCTCTCTTTAAGGAGGTCCGAATGTAGATCACTGGGCCAGGTGCGAAAGGGCCTTAAAGCTTTTCAGTTTTGCCACTTAATTTTGCACTTAGATTCTCCATTGGAATAATTCCAAATATTTCCCTGACACATTGAGTGGAGGTTTATCAGATCCATTTTCATGGAATACATTGCGACTCAAAAATAATAGTTTGTTAGTCAGCTGAAGTTTTTTACCTTTTAACCTTTTATCAGGGGAGGCAGCCCCAATAGACACTGCCCTGGAACCTTACAACCTTTATTCTGTACAATTGCAGTTATCTCGTGAGATACACATTTCCAGAACTTGGATATAGAAGGACATTCCAGAAAAAATGAATTGTATGTTCCAATGCTTGTCCTACATTTAGGACACTACAGTGATCAGTTGGGATTTATTTCATTAAAAAAATATGGTGTCTATGCATTATCTTATATTGAATTTCTTTAAATTTATTGCTCAGAAACAGAGAGTGGGATAAATTTAACCAGTTCTCCCAAACCTCCTCACCATAGGTCTTCCCTTGATCTTCCTCCCAATGTCTGAGGACATTCCCAACACTATGATTCACACATCCTTGAATAACATTATAGAACCTTAACATAAAACCTTTATTTCAGGTAAACTTGATAAGAACTTTTTCTATAGGATCTGGAAGCATGCAAGAGTCCTGCAAACACCCTGATACCAGAAGTTACAAAGTGACAAATTTGAAGATAGGCATAGAAATCTTTGGATGAGAGGCCAAAGTTATTTTGAAGTTGGGTAAAAGTTATCAGTGTGTTATTATTGTCAAATAGATCTGTTTTGATACTTTTTTGTGCCAGTCTAAATACTGCTGAATTCATGCCTGCAAGGAAGTATTTATTATTGATAATTGGTGTAATATAAATAATTGAATCCTTCCTACCAATATAATTGTTCATATCTTGCCAGCTTTTCACTGTATTTTGCAGAATTGGGTTATCTTCCTTTTTCAAGTGGATTTTCCTCTGACTTTAAGTGCTCCTAATAATTTTATGGGACTGCATGCCCATTTTTTCGAAAGGAGTTTCTTGGTCTGTAAGATGATTGTGAAGCCAATCATTAATAATTTTGTCATGGCATGCCCCAGTTATAATGCCAAATGTTAGGGAAGGACAAACCCCTTTAACCTTTGGTAGCTGCAAAGTACTCAGCCTCAGTCTTTTCCCTTTCCCAAATGAATTAGAAAAATCCCTTTTAGTCTCTTTATCTATCTTATGTTCATCTTTATAGGGCTTATTCTACCCCATCCACAAATTGGCAGATTCACCATCTTGTTGAGGTCTCATAATTTCTTTATGTACTTTAGCCAGATTTATTTCTCAGCAAGTACCCCACATTAGACTTTATATCAATCCCTCAATATTCGAATCCTGAATCTAGACCAACAAAATGTGGAGATAGATGGATAGGAGTCCTTATCATTAAAACCAATTGGCATTGCTCATGATTTATCCAAGTTAATTTCATAGCCTGATAGTGACGTGTTTAAATATTTTAATAAATGTTTCTAGATGTCATCAAGAGGGCAACTCACACCTCCCCCCCCAACCTCCCCTCCCACACACACACAACACACACACACAACACACACCACACACACCACACATACTACACATTTACAAAATCAAATAAATCTGGCATCAAACAACTGTGCTACAAAAACTTAAACAATTTAATTTATAACAATTTCATTTGAGTTTGTCAATGTGGGGGCTGGAGGGTTGGGGCAACTTCACTCAGGTGTTAAACAATTTGTAACATGAATTTTAGAAAAAAACAGTCTCATTAAAAATTTTGTTATAAAAAATTCTAATTACTTAACTAATTTAAGAGATTATTGATTGAAGTTCCAGTCTGCTGCCAGTAGGGCACTGTGTCACTGTGTAGGGTGCTACAGCTCCCTACACAGTGACACACCCTTTTCTTTGTGTTGGTTTGTTGAGCTCTCCTTTAAAAATAACTTAATCAATTTTGCTGTGGGGTACCTGAGATGGGAGACTGTTTGTAATCCTCCTCTTCTACCTCATCTTCCTCCTCTTTAGAGCTTTTCAGAGTTGGGGATGTAATGTTGGAGTCCACAGTTGTGTTTGTTACCTCCCCCCCCTCCTCCTGGCTGGGAGGTCTGGCTGAAGGGAGGCTGTGTAGCAGGTGGTGAATTCTGATATAATGGGATCGTGGCGTCTCTGGCTCCCCACAGGCCGAAGCTATCACTGTCTCCAGCTCTGACACAGGGAGGGAGCAGGGCCGGGTTTTACGCTGTGAGGGAGCTTGGGAGTTGTAGTTTGAGAAGAGAGAGTGGGAAGAGCAGGGTTTAAGGCTTGTTTCTCCTTTCTCTGTAGGCTCCTGTGGGGCTCCTGGGGCAGAGTATCCAAAGTCTTCCTGTGGTGGGGCGCCCTCCTCAGATGGAGCTTCTACAGCAGCACTGACAGCCCCTTCATTTGTCTCTGTTGCTGTAGGGTACTCCAAGTCTGACTCAGGGTGGGCTGCACCCCCAGCCTCTTTGTTCTCCTCTGCAGTTTGTGGAACAGTTTCCCCTCCCTGCTCCTCTTCTCCTTTGTCCTCCTGCTGTTCAGGTGAGCCCCCTTCCTCTTGCTCACTCTCAAGCAGTGATGCCAAGCCTTCATCCCTCACTATACTCTCCTCCTCCACTCTTCCTTGTTCCACCTTTGCAGCCCTGCTGTCTTCCTGACAGTCAATAGGAGGCACATCCTCATTCTGGGCTGCTGGGGTTGAGGTGTTGGTGTCAAGAGAAGCATCCAGGGAGAGATCTGGCATATCGATGCCCACACTTAGTGTATCGTCATCTGCTACATCAGCTGCATGGTTTCCTTCTGCAGGAGTTCCAACTCATTGGAGCTGGCTCCATGACAAGAGAAAACCTCCTCATCATCTGTAGACAGAATGAAACAGTT
The DNA here is from genome assembly GCA_014839685.1 of Anableps anableps. Classification (NCBI taxonomy): domain Eukaryota; kingdom Metazoa; phylum Chordata; class Actinopteri; order Cyprinodontiformes; family Anablepidae; genus Anableps; species Anableps anableps. The sequence continues at coordinate 32,515,355 of CM026082.1, forward strand.
CATTAAATGTACATTTAGAAGCTGATGAATTAGAGCTGCAGCTTTAGTCAAAAGTTTGCATACCCTTATCATACACACGGCATCCTGCATCCTCTTAGTCTATGATATTGTGAAATTATTTTATACATTGAAACTGATCTTCCAGTACTTTTTAGTTCATGGTCAGCTTGAGTGTTGAGGTTTCTTGGGGTCTCCAAAAAAATCCAATCAATCTTTTTTTGACAGTTTGGGTCAAATGATTATAAAATTGAAAGTCCGAACCTACATCAAACTCGTTTTATGTTAGATTAAGCCTCAACCCTGTTAAAAATATGTGGACTTTGATTAAAAGTGGGGTCCTGGCCACTTTTTTAACAACCAATTTAGATGAACTTTAACATTTCTGATATGTCAGAATTACACCAGGAGTATAATTCTAACAAATCAGAAAAGATAGATGTCTACATTTAACCATTTATCCAAAAGGCAGTCAGAGAGGATGCATATATTTGGCCCTGTGTTGAACAGAAAAAAAAAATCTACACTAAATTCTAAATTGTGAACTCAGTTGCTGTTTTAGAGTTTTAATGAAGCTCTATTGACTGCAAACATTTCTGCATCACCACATTTATTCACAGATGTGGAAATCAATATCAATTCAATTCAAATTCAAAAATACTTTATTTCTCCCAAAGGGAAATAATGTTGATGTAACTCATTTAACTAAAGAGTTATAGATTGTGATGGCTGTAGGCAGGAAAGATCTCCTGTAGCCATCTGTTTTACAACCAATCTGAAGAAATCTCTGACTGAAGAGACTTTTCTAATGACAGTGTCATGAAGGATGGTCAGGGCTGTCCATAATTTTTTTTTCCTGCCCACAGCCATCACAATCTATAACTCCTTGACTAAATGAGTTCCATCAACATTTAATTTCCCTTTGGGATAAAGTATTTTTCAATTTGAATTTATATTTTGCATTCTCATTTACTTTTCTCTGTACTGTATTGTAGGCTCATGAAAAACATGCCACAGAACCAGACCAGAAAGTTGGATTGGGTCAGGCCAAAATTTTATGATTGATGGGGGTGTAGGACTTGGCTTTAGACCTAAACTCTAATGGTAAATGGCAGTTCTAGCTCAATAATGAAGGAACAGAAGTGAATTTTTAATTAGTCACACAATCCGTCGATGAGGATGGGATTTCTGCTGTGGCTGTTGTCCCCGGCAAACAGGGTCAGATTTGAGCCATGACAAAAAAACTTTTCCAAATAGTTCCATACAGCGGCCTCTTTGCACATAAAGTAAAAAAAAACTTGCGCTAGGTTGCCAGTCCTTTTGGCACCAGCTCCCAAAGGGTTTACCATTGCTACCCCCCTCGTCTATCCAAGCCCAGCGCCATTTGTTCTTAATGTCTTCAATGACATCTTTAGTGTCTTCCCCTGGCTTCATTCAATTGCAGTTCATACTTTGTGTGTGTTCCCAGTATGGGAGTATGGGATGAATCAAAGTTGTGCAAAGACACAAAGCCATTCCCACCCTTTTTTGATCATCCCACGATTCACATCTGTACCTCGTTCACAGTGAAAGCACAGATGAGCGAAAGATTGTGTGGGAAAGGTGGTGAGAACATGCCACTGGGAGGTAAATGAATAGCCAAAGCCAGCCAGTTAGACTCAAAAAACCTTCCTGAACAACTCCTTCCCGTTCAGGAACCGTAAGAGGTATCGGAAAAATTCTCGAAGCATGTGCGAGGGCCGTCTTTCGTCTTCAATAGTCCCGCAATTCACATCTGTACCTCATTCATAGTGAAAGCACAAATGAGAAAAATAAGGTTTATTATTATTATTATTATTATTACTAACTGAAGTGATATCTACATAACATACCATCTCATAAGGTTACAACAAGACAGGAAGACCAGAGAAGGCATGGTTGTTGGTAGTTTTAAAGCCTGAATGAAATTCGACGGTGTATGATAAACAGGGTTGAAAGATGGCGGTGTCAATATGCTGCCTGCTGCTGGATTGGATGATGATTTGTACCTGGGTGAATTGAAGAGGTCAGCTCAAAGCGGAACAGAAGCTGGCCGCAAACATGATCTGTCGGCAACCTGCGTCCCAGAAAGTAACTCACCACATGATCTCTGTGCACAGACAAACATTAGAAGAGTGTTGGAGATAAACAAAGATGGCAGACTCTAAAATAAACAGGCACATGTAAGTCCCAGCAGTAATATTCAGTCTAAAAAGCATTAAACAGAAGGAAGTTCTGTATGTTACCCTATGGCATGTTTTTCCAGCAGCCTCTGGACAGGGACAGACAGCTTCCCCAGGAAGCGCTTGATGATTGGCCGACTCTTGGCAAACTTGTCCTTTACCTCAATCTCCAGGACATCCGTGGGCAAAGATACAAAGTTGAACCGCTGTTTGGAGAACAATGAGAGTGTTGGTGGACTGCCTACAACATAGTCCTTCTAATATGTTTTACATTTAGTTTTTTTTTTGTTGTTGGTAAAAATGTTAAAAATAATAGTTTCCTTAATATTCACAATTATGCAAAAATTAGTTTTGGCCTATCACAAAAAACCCCTCAAGAAATACAACTAAGTTTATGGATGACATAATGTTTTTAACTTCTAAGGGAGATGCATATTTTTGCAAGGCAATGTAGGCTGCCTGAACAAAAGGTTTCGTTTAAATGTATGTAGATATTTACACCAATACAGATGTGGAGATTTGAAGGTCTTAATTGCTCAGCTCTTCAGAGAAAGAAAAATACCAAAGCAAATCCCTTCCTGAAAAGTGAGGCTGGCTGAGAAAGTAGCCATGTTTACAAATGCAAAATTCCTGTATGTGTATGTATTTGGTAGTACATTTGGTAATGTATTTGTATTAAACAACCCAAATATATCGTATATATGGGCACAAAATTGATTGAGCCAATCATGACTTGAGTTTACATGCACCAGGCTTTATTCAGCATAGAAGCACTGACATGCACAGAGCTGTAAAATTTCCCTAAAATAAAAACACAGAAGAAGTTGTACATCTGTTTATGCTGAACATGAAAACAAGTAAACGCAGTAGTGTGTTCGTTCTGTGTCTTCTGAGCACCCAGAATGGACCCACACAGGTTTTAATAACAGTTGAGATGTTACTACATTCCCTAATTAAGCCACAGGCTAAGCAACACATGCTGCTGTTCTTCCTGTGTCACAGGATGAGAGATCCACAGACCAGTTTCACTGACATAGCACACACATCATTGTCAGGTCATTTTGCCACAATCAGAATGACATTGTCATGATTTGTGTTAGCATTCACATTGTTGTTTTTACATGTGCTATACAAACAAATTTGACATTGACATCAACAGTCTCAAAAACTTTTCTTCTTTCTTTTTTACAACCTTAATTCCTCCATTTCTGGAAGGAAATAATGCATTACTTGGTTGATTGTTTCCTCTGGTTTTGGAAGCTGGCCAGCTGAAAGGAATTTTTCCGATGCTTTTTAACTATTGGTTATTTGTTATGATGCATAACCATTGCAACAAGGTGGTTTAAAACTGGGAGCAGCTGATTAACATCGCAAAGGCTGAAATAATGCCAGAACTGAAGCCACAAATCCCATATGAGTTGAAAAAGAGGCGTTGAGGTTCCAGTCTCGACTGAGATGGCAACATAGGAAGTGGGCTCCTCCTAAAAGATTCTAAAACCTATAATATAGTATAAACCACTTATAGACCTTACAGTAAAATTGGAAAAGCAGGGCAAGATGGAAACATGAGAGAGAAGCAAGAAATACGCTCCAGATATGACTGACAGCAATGACAGCAGAACATCCCTGACTGCCTTGAGCTCAACACTTAGACAGCGCATAGAGCCCTAACACTGAAACCAATGGGAGCACCAAAATCTAGATCCTGTGTAGCCCAATTCCTGCTGTACCGCACAAAGGAAGAAGTATATACATCAACCACAACTATCCAACCGCAATTCTCAACTGTTGCAAACAGTACAATAAAGTGTTGGACATCCAACCATGAAGGACTGAATACAAGCTGATAGGAAGAGGAAGAGCTTCAGAAGGAAACTCACTCTAACAAAAATATTTATGGTGTTTGTTGCTAGAACTTAAAATAAGAGTTATTTTCAACATAAAAAGTTAAATTGTCTACATGTACACATTTTAGTGAGTTGACTAATTATTTTTAAAAGTCAACGCACCACAAAAGTACAAAACACATCCTTAACTTAAATGTTTGAGTACATTGAACAAACATTTTTGTCATTTCTCAACAACAGACAATATTAATTTTATACAACATGTAAAAGTGAGTTTGAACATCCTTTGCATTGCCCATTCAGTTTTCAAATCAATTCAGTTTATTTACATTGCGCCAATTCATAACAAATGTCGTCTCGAAGAACTTTACAAGAAAAAAAAATCAATTCAATCATACATACATTCCAACTGATCCTAGCTATCAAACAGTACAGTAAGCTCAATTAATTATTGAAAGTAGTTCAAAAAGTTTTTAAGGAAACCCAGTAGATTGCACTGAGTTATTGACTTCCAGCATTCACTCCTCCTGGACGAGTACATAGGGGACCCCATTGCATTGTGTCGTATACAGCAATCCTATCGAGATCAATCAATCCTACAGCAATCATACCGAGCATGCATGGAGCAACAGTGGAGAGGAAAAACTCCCCTTTAACAGGAAGAAACTTCTAGCAGAACCAGAACCTGGGTCAGTACAAGCAGCCATCTGCCACCACCGACTGGGGGTTTGAGAAGACAGAGCATAATGCACAAGAAAAACAGATAAACTGATGTAGGATTATTTACGATGTTCATGAAAATAAAAAGTTAATAACAGGAGAAGGAGAACGATTAGTTGATGGCAGGATTATCTCAGCTGAAGCCCTCCTCCAGGAAGGCATCGCAGCCAGACAGAATGCCAGACCAGGTATTGCTTCTATGGAGAGAAAATAACTAAGAGAAAACAAAAAGTTAACACTTGAAATAACAGCAAATAATGCAAATTGGAGAGTAGTAGAAGAAGAAAGTGAGAAAAAGTGGTCAGTTTGATCCCCAGTAGCCTAAGCCTATGGCACCATAGCTACAGAAATAGATCAGGATAACCTAAGCCAGTCTAAATATGAGCTTTATCATAAAGGAAAGTTTAAAGCCTAGTCTTAAAAGTAGAAAGGGTGTCTGCCTCATGGACTAAAACTGGGAGCTTGTTCCAGAGGAGAGGAGCCTGATAACTAAAGGATCTGCCTCCCTTTCCACTGTTAGAAATTCTAGGAACCACCAGTGAACCTGCAGTCAGAGCGAAGTGCTCCGTTAAGAACATATGGAACAATCAGATCTCTGATGTATGGACTTTATATGTGAGAAGAAGAATCTTAAATTCTATTTTGGATATATAATAGCGAGCCAATAAGTGGAAGCAAAAAAAGGAGAAATATGATCTCCCTTTTCATTTTTCATCATAACTCTTGCTGAAGCATTTTGAATCAGCTGAAGGCTTTTAAGTACATTCCGTGGACTTCCTGATAGTAAAAAGTTACAGTAGTCCAGCCTTGAAGTAACAAATGGACTAGTTTATCAGCATCACGCCTGGAAAGAATATTTCTAATTTTGGCAATATTTCAGAGAAGAAAGAAAGAAATCCCAGACACTTGTTGGGACTTAAATGACATATCATGGTCAAAAATAACACTTAGGTTCTTTACTTTACTATGTGATGCCAATTTAATGCCATCCAGATCCAGTGATTGACTAAGCAGTGTTTCTTTCAGAGGTTCTGGCCCAAAAACAACCACTTCTGTCTTGTCAGAATTTAAAAGGAGAAAATTTAGTGTCACCCAAGTTTTAATGTCCTTAAGACATGCCTGTAATTTACCTAACGGATTAGATTAATCAGGATTTATGGATAGATATAGCTGAGTATCATCGGCATAACAATAAAAATTTATCCTATGCTGTCTGATGATTTTTTCAATTGGAAGCATATATATATATATATATATATATATATATATATATATATATATATATATATATATATATATATATATATATATATATATATATATAGAACTCCACAAGTAACCCTAGAGAGAGAAGATGACTTATCATTCACATGAACAAACTGGAATCTGTCTGACAGATAAGATTTAAACCAGCCTAGTGCTATTCCTTTGATACCTACAACATGTTTAAGTCTTTCTAAGAAGATATTGCCCATGCGGTGCCATAAAGGAAAAAAGTTACAATGACCAGCTGGAAAGTCACACAACAGAGAACTTGTATTAAATGTAATCCAGCATTATAAAAGCAAACTTACGTAAGTTGTGTTAACTTTTTATTAATTTTGTCATATCTCCAAGAGCTAAGTAAACTAGGGTTTTTAAGTTAGCACTTCAAAAAACGGAAAGAAGAAAAACGCGGGAGTGGGAACTATTTCCCAGAATGCTTAGGGGCAGGTTTTTGTATTCTGTGATGCACCATGAGTGAGACAGAAGTGTGTTAGATTGACATCCCTTTTGAGTGCTATTTTAGGCTGTAATGACTGCCAGCTTTTCTTCTCAGGACTTCAAACCTCACCTCTCAGCCATATCCACCCCCTTCACTTCAGAGGACTCCATTCCACAGCCCCACACCTCCATCTTGTTCCTTACATCACTTCAGATGAGGAACTAACTGCAAAAGATCAAGGTGTGAAAGGCTGCAGGTCCAGATGGCATCAGCTCCAGGCTCCTGAGGTACTGCGCAGGTCAATTGTGTGGCATCATAGGATATGCGTTCAACCTGAGCCTGAAGCTGGAGAAAGTACCGCAACTGTGGAAGACCTCCTGTGTGGTACCAGTACCAAAGACCAAACATCCAAAGGACGTCAGCAGCTATAGGGCAGTAGCCCTGGTGTTGCATCTGATGAAGACTCTTGAGAGGCTGGTCCTCAAACATCTACGCTCCGTGGTGACATCTTCATTAGATCCGCTACAGTTTGCCTACCAGCCTGGCATTGGGGTGAATGATGCCCTCATCTACCTCCAACACCGAGCTCTGACCCACCTGGAGAAACCTGGAAGCACTGTGAGGATCAAGTTCTTTGATTTCTCCAGTGCGTTTAACACAATTCAGCCTGATCTGCTTCATCTGAAACTCCAGAAGACTCAAGTGGAGGCCTCAGCAATTATCTGGATCAATGACTACTTAACAAACAGACCACAGTTTGTGAGACTGAAGGACGGTGTGTCTAGCCATGTAGTCAGCAGCACAGGAGCACCACAGGGGACTGTACTCTCACCATTCCTTTTCACTCTGTACACTTCAGACTTCCAGCACAAGTCAGACTCTTCTTCTGTATGGTAAATACAGAAGTATGGCCATTTTAAGTGGTGTGGGTACAAAGGATTTTGGGTACCGCTGTACTGTTGTTGCTAGAGCAGTCTGAAAGTTGAATAAACACATTTGAGTTTCGAAGAGCTGCATCGTCTTTATGTGTCACATCAGACGTGTGAATATTACATGGTCTCAGAAGAAGACGTTTCTTGCGACTAAACGAAAGCTATCGTCATGGCAAAGTTTAACCCACCGAATGAATTGAGTTGAATGAATGAAGTTTGACTGCCCTGTTAACTGGCTGGAGTGGAAACAGAGATTTTCGTGCTACTGATTAGCAACAAAGCTAAATAAGGACAACAGAGAAACAAGTAAATTCTCTCGTCTACTCCATGGGGAGCAAAGCTGAAAAAATATTTAGCTTGTTCAACTTTGCTGATGAAGAGGAAAAGGAAAACTTTGATGCCATTCTTAAAAAGTTTGACAATTACTTCATTTTCTGCTGCAATGTTTTACACAAGCGGGCATGTTTCTATCAGCACAGCCAGTTGCCCGGGGAGACGGCGGAACAGTACATAACTGTACGTGTTAGCAGAGCACTGCAAGTTTATGGACAAGCGTGACTACCAAATCAGAGACAGTCTAGTTGTGGGCATCAAGGATAAAGAACTCTCCCGTAGATTTCAACTTAAAGAAGATCTAACATTAAAGGAAGTTATTGAACAAGAGGAGATTACTAAGAAGGTCAGTCTTCCCGCAGTCTAACTCGCAAGAGGCTTATGTGGACATGCTACGTCGTCACAGTGGCCCACAGATCGAAAGAAGCAGACGACATAGACAGTGGCAGGTCGGCAGTTGCCACCAAGCAGCCCAGAAATCAGGAGCTGCAGTAAGTCCAACAACTCAGATATTAAAAAATGCCCCGCACTCAAGAGCAAGTGTAATAAGTGTTATAAACAAGGACATTGGGAGCGTGTGTGTCACTCAAAACGTGAGAGAAATTGCTGAAGAAGCGAAGCAGGCTTATTTTCTGGGTGAAATTGGCGGAAAGCCCAGCAGCCAGGAAGACTAGTCTGTTAACTTGTAGGTGAGCAGTGTCCCAATAACCTTTAAAATAGACACTGGTGCAGACACCACAGTTATTAACCTAAAGACATTTAAGAAGATCAAAATCAAGCTAGATCTACCACACACCAGCTTAGTTGGCCCAGGTGGGGACCTTAGCTGCATAGGGATGTTTTGGGCTATAACAAAGTATAAAGAGAAGGAGTACTTGGTAAACATCATTACTCAAACACTAAATTCCTTTAAATCAAGGCTGAAAAGTCACCTGTTTAGAGCTGCCTTTGATTAGTAATCTGCATAAATCTGCAAACAAATCTGGGTAAGATAAGCTTGGTTTTCAAAAGGGTAGAAGTTTGAATATAAATCAGTTAAATAAAGTAAGTGAATCATTGATCAATGTTTTTGCTGATGATTTTGATGATTTTCATGTGTATTTGCTAGATAATTTTGATGATTTTGCTGGATGATATTGTTGTTTTGATGGTATTGCTGTATACTGTTCATTGATGTTTTTTATTGCCTTGCTGCTGAAATGTGCTATACAAATAAACTTGACTTGACTCATTTAAATTCTATGTCATTAGAGGAAAAGTCAGCTGTCTTCTTGGCCACCATGAAGCTGTAAACATGGGCCTTGTGAAAAGAGTGGATGAGCTCACTGGCGTTTTCAGGTCAGGAGGATTACTGAATACAGAGCCAGTGAGAATAGTCCTACAGGATGACACCCAACCATATGCTGTGCACACAGCGAGGCGGATACCCCTTCCACTCACCCCTCTTGCAAAGAAAGAGCTGCACCAGATGGAAACTGAAGGCATCATTGAAAAAGTGACTGAGCTTACTGAGTGGTGTGCAGTCATGGTGCCAGTTCTCAAATCCAACAGGCAAGAGGTTCAATGCTTTGCCGATCTCCAGAGGCTTAATAGAGTGGTGAAACGTGAAAAGTATGTGCTACCTACTGTCAAGGAAATACTACCTAGACTCGTCGGGTCAAAAGTATTTACTTCATTGGATGCAGCAAGCGGCTTCTATCAAGCACCTTTGCACGAGGACAGTAAAAGCTCACCACTTTCACCACCCCGTTTGGGAGGTATGCTTTCAGACGTCTCCCATTCGCGATCACAAAGGTGCCAGAGATTTTCCAAAGGAAAATGGCAGAGACTGGTAGGACTGGAAGCGACAGAAGTGTATATGGATGATATTCTCTTTCATGGAGAAACCAAGGAAATCCATGACCAATGCTTAGACAAAGCCCTTAAAGTCATCAAGGCGGAAGGCCTCAAGCTAAACGAAAGCAAGTGCAAGTTCCGACAAAACCAGGTTCATTTTCTGGGTCACGTCATCGACAAGGCGGATGTCTGACCCGACCTAGAAAAGATAGCAGACATCGAGAATTTTCCCCAGCTAAACAACATCACCGAACTGAAAAGATTTCTTGGGATGGACTATTTGGCCAAATACGCTCCAGAGCTATCCACAGTGAATGAGCCACTCTATGTATTTCTGAAAAGGAATGCAGCGTAGTTGTGGGAGCACGAACAACAAGAGGCTTTTCAAAAGCCCATAGCCCTCATTTTAGCTTTATATGATGTCGACAAACCAACAGCTGTGTCAGCTGATGCTAGCAGCTAGAGACTGGGTGCTGTCCTTCTCCAACATGAGGACCGGTGAAAACCCGTAGCCTGTGCATCCAGACAACTGAGCGATGTCGAGACGAGGTATGCTCAAAATTGAAAAGGAGTGCCTAGTCAGCATCTGGGATTGCGAAAGATTTGACAAATACCTGTTTGGACTTGATAACTTCAGAGTGATTACTGACTATAAACCCCTAGTGCCCCTTATTAACAGAAAAAACTTGGACAATGTTCCAGTGAGATGTCAGAGGCTGTTGATGAGGCTTATGAGGTTTAGTGCTGTAGCTGAACACGCACCAGGGAAAACCCTAAAAGTCAGTGGCAGACACTCTATCCAGAGGTCTAGATCAAAGTTACAATGACAGAGTTTTACAAGATGATGTGGCGGCACACATGGATGCTGTTATTAGTTAGGAGACAGTCTCACCACAGAGGATCACTGAGATAAAACACAGTACAGCTAGTGGGCCACAGCTTCAGACCGTGTGCAGCTTCATTAGGTCAGGTTGGCCTGAGTACCATGACAAAGTCCCAGAATCAGTGAGAGATTTTTATCAGGTTAGAGGAGAGCTGTCCGAGTTAGATGGCTTGGTTGTGAGCGGGAGACGCATAGTTATCCCTGCGAGCATGAGAGAGGTGGTCCTAGAGAGGATTCATGACGGGCACCAAGGTTTAAGCAAGTGTCAAGAGAGAGCACTTCAGTCAGTTTGGTGGCCCAGAATGAGACATGACATCACCACCACAGTGCAACAGTGCTCATTTTGTGTAGGGAACCGGAATACACACAGGAAGGAGCCTTTACTTCCAACCAAGCTACCATCTTGGTCATGGCAGAAAGCAGCAGTAGACCTATGTGAGTTTAAGAAGCAGAACTACTTGATCATACCTCCAAAAATCTTCTCTAGATTTTTGGAGGTTTTACATCTACCTACAACTACGAGCAGCCAAGTTGTTGCCAGGCTTAAAGTCACTTTTGCACAATATTGCATTCCAGAGGTGTTAGTGAGTGATAATGGTTCACAGCTAGTTTCTACAGAGAGGAGGGAGTTAAGTAGGACCTATGACTTTACTCACGTTATGTCAAGCCCCCACTTTCCCCAAAGTAACGGCCATGCGGAGAGGGCTGCTCAGATTGCAAAGAGCATTCTGTGCCAGGATGATCCCCTCCTCGCTCTGATGACATACAGAGCCACACCCAACACTTCAACTGGAGCCAGTCCAGCTGAACTATTGATGGGCAGGAAAATCAGGACGACTCTGCCCACTCTGCAGGTCAATCTAAAACCAGGCTGGCCTAACATGGACAAAATTCAGCAAACTGATGACACAGCTAAACAAAAACAGGCATACTTTTACAATCGCCACAATGGAGTGCGAAACCTACCACCATTGAGCCCAGGGAATTCTGTGCTCACAAAATTGGAAGGACAGAAACAGTGGACAACTCCTGCCATAGTACAATGCACAACCTACACACCCGGATCTTACATTGTGGAGATAGCACAAGGAACAAGCGCCATCTGCTGGCAACTCCCACCCACCTCAAATCGGTCAATAGTGGTCATGATGTGACCGCTTCAATAGAGGACATGGACATGGGGCGGACAGAAGGACCAGTGACACCGAGTTCTGTCACACAGGAGAATTTAAATGAAGGGTCTAGAGTCACTCGCTCTGGCAGAGTGAGTAAACCAGTAGCTAAACTTAACCTGTAGCCAACTATTTAGTTATTAGCAATCATCAGGCAACTTCTGAAGGCAATTGGTTGCACTGAGAGAAAAAGAGACTGCATACTTTTGCACACCGCAAAAGTTTTCAGTACAATTTTACAATTACTTGTAAGAAATGTTTTGAATCATGTATAATTTTCTTTGTTTTTTGCATACAACTATGTGTTGGTCTTTCACATAAAAATCCAATGACATATATGTATGTTTGTGGTTGTAATGTGACAAAAGTATGGAAGAGTTCAAGGGGTCAGAATACTTTTGAAAGCCACTATCTATCTATCTATCTATCTATCTATATATATATATATATATATATATATATATATATATATATATATATATATATATATATATATATATATATATATACACACACACATAACTGGATCGATATGGGATTAGATGAACTGTATTAACTTGGGTCAAAAGTTACTTGGAAAGCAGAAAGCAATATGTACACGTGGAAAATTTTGTCTCTGAATATTTGGCCATTGCTTGTGGGGTTCTTCAGGGTTCAATGTTGTGGCCTAAATGATTCATTATTTACATAAATGACTTATGGTACATAACACAAAATATTAACACAGGGTTTCTGCAGGTTTCATCAACTCAAATTTAAGGCTTTTTAAGACCATTATGAATGAAATTTAGGACCTGTATCAGGACAGAAAATTAACAGAAGAAAATTACATATTTTATGTAGTAGAGCCGAGTTTTTCTGCCCGGAACCCACATAGCATCGTAGGGGTTAGCAACAGAAGCGACCCAGTGCTGAAGATGAACGTTGTCAGCCAACTGCCGATAAATTTGCACTTAACCCATGCAAAATAAGCTGGCAAGGATATATTAACAGCTCGTTAGTGGTAGCTGCAACTGCCTCCAGTCACAAAACAGAATGAAGATGTCTGTGGGCAACTCAAACAGAAAAGCCCCACAAGAAAAACAACACTACATAGAAAATGAGAGATTAAAATCATTGTGCCATGACGACGTTCAAGATTTGGCCTTAAATATGTTTAAGGCCAAATTACATTTTTAAATGAATTTAAGACTTTTTAAGGATGTGCGAACACCCTGTATTATATATATATATATAATTGTATTATTTGCAGATGACACTAATGTCTTTTTTTGTTGGAGATGTCATGGAGCAGTTGCTTAAATGATGTAATTAAACCTATGAACAAACTGAAATTATGGTTTGATGAGACTAAGTTGTCCTTCAATCTGACCAAAGCAAAAATAGACCTATTTGTGAATAGTAGATCAAATACAGAAATCAAAATATTCCTCAAAATACTCATAGTTGAAGTATTGTTCAACTATGAGAGGCAAAATGAGGAAAAAAAATCCAGGAACTCACATTCATTTCATGAATTTATTTGTAAATTATGGTGGAAAATAAGTATTTGGTCAATAACAAAAGTTCAACTCAATACTTTGTAATATAACCTTTGTTGGCAATAACAGAAGACAAACTATTCCTGTAAGTCTTCACCAGGTTTGCACACACTGTAACTGGCATTTTGGCCCATTCCTCCAGATCTCCTCTAGAGCAGTGATGCTTTGGGACTGTTGCTGGACAACATGGACTTTCAACTCCCTTCACAAATTTTCTATGAGGTTGTGGTCTGGAGACTGGCTAGGCCACTCCAGGACCTTGAAATGCTTTTTATGGAGCCACTCCTTCATTGCCGGAGCAGTGTGTTTGGGATCATTCTGATACTGGAAGACCCAGCCACGTTCCATCTTCAATGGAATGTGGAATGGAAATGGAATGGATGGAAAGAGGTTTTGGCTTAAAATCTCACGATACATGGCCCCATTCATTCTTCCCTTAAAACGGATCAGTCGTCCTGTCCCCTTTGCAGAAAAACAGCCCCAAAGCATGATTTTTTCCACCCCCATGCTTCACAGTAGGTATGGTGTTCCTGGGATGAAACTCAGCATTCTTCTTCCTCCAAACACAAGAAGTTGAGTTTTTACCAAAAAGTTCTATTTTGGTTTCATCTGACCATATGATATTCATAAGCTCTCTGGCAAACTTCAGATGGAGCTGGACATGGACTGGCTTAAGCAGGGAGACACGCCTGGGATTTGAGTCCCTCTATGCGTAGTGCGTTACTGATGGTAGCCTTAGTTACTTTGGTCCCAGTTCTCAGCAGGTCATTCATCTGGTCTCTCCATGTAGTTCTGGGATTTTTCTCACCATTCTCATGATCATTTTGAACCCACGGGATGAGCTCTTGCATGGGGCCCCAGATTGAGGGAAATTATCAATGGTCTTTCATGTTTTCCATTTTCTTACAATTGCTCTCACAGTTGATTTATTCACACCAACCTGCTTGCCGATTGTAAATTCACTCTTCCCAGCCAGGTGCAGGTCTACAATTTTCTTCCTGGTGTCCTTTGACAGCTCTTTGGTCTCGGCCATGGTTGAGTTTGGAATCTAACTGTTTGAGGCTGTGGACAGTTGTCTTTTAGACAGATAATGAAGTCAATTGGTGCCATTAATACAGGTAATAAATGGAGGACAGAAGATCTTCTTAAAGAAGAAATTACAGGTCTGTGAGAGCCAGAAATCTTTCTTGTTTGTGGGTGACCAAATACTTATTTTCCACCATAAATTACAAATAAATTCATTAAAAATCCTACAATGTGATTTCCTGGATTTTTTTTCTCTCTCTTTTTGCCTCTCATATTTGAAGTTCATCTGGTAGAGACCAGATGAACTTGAACATGTAGTTCTGGGATTTTTCTCACCATTCTCATGAGAATTACAGACCTCTCATATTTCTAAGTAGGAGAACGTGCACAATCAGTGGCTGACTAAATATTTTTTTTGCCCCACTGTATATCCAGAGAAAAATGTCTCGTCAGGGCAAGAGGACTCACCTTTGCCCAGTCGTCTCGTCAAGAAAATTTTTATCAATTTCGTTGAGAGACCAGCTGACCAGATCCATGATTTGCAATTCAGAAGTTATGCAAAGAGAGGCTCCAAAACAAGACAGCACAGGACAGAGGGCTGAAGAAGGGCAGAGCATGGAGTGTACGGGAGAAGAAAAAAAAAGCGTCCGCCTTCAGGAAGAGAGTGGACAGTCCATGATGAGCACAGAACCCAGGTTCAGACTGGGAGGGCAATTCCTCCCTACCACACCCCTCCAGGTCTCACTGTCATTGCCCACATGATCGTTGAAGTCCCCCAGCAGAACAAGGGAGTCTCCAGGAGGGGTGCTCTCCAGCAACCCTTCCAAGGACTCCAAAGAGGGTGGGTAATCTAAACTGCAGTTTGACACATAATCACAAACAGTTAGAACCCATCACCCCAACACATAGGCGGAGGGAGGCTACCCTCTAGTTCACCGCTCGTCGCCTCTCACCAAGGGCAACTCCAGAGTGGATGAGTGTTCAACCCCTCTCAAGGAGACTGGTTCCAGACACAGAGCCATGTGTTGAGGTGAGTCCAACTATTTCTAGGTCCCCTCCTTTAGCCTCCACCCATCCCACATTGCACCCGAACCCTTTGGCACCTCCCACAGGTGGTGAGCCCGTCAGAAGGGGGACCAAAGTTTCATCTTCAGGCTGTGCTCAGCCGGGCTCCATGGGTGAAAGTCCGGCCACCAGGCACTCGCATGCGTGTCCACCTCCAGTGTGGGGGCCCCACTGACCCGTGTCCAGGCAAGGGATCACTGTTTCTAAAGTAAGGGGTCTTTGGGGGGCACTTTGTCTGATCCCTCACCTAGGACTTGTTTGCCTTGGGTGACTCTACCAGGGGCATAAAGCCCCTGATAACATAGCTCCTAGGATCATTGGGATACTCAAACCCTTCCACCACAGTAAAGTGGCAGCCCAGGGAGGGGGCCCTGAGTTGTCTTTCATGTATTTAGCTGTTACACAAATACCAGTTGTTTGGGTTTGAGAGTCAATTCTCATTAACGGCTAGAAAGGGGAGCTTGCTGTCGGTCATTCAACACCTGAGTCTCGCAGTACCTCTAGCCATCTGTTCTCTTTCATGTATTTAGCTGTTTTTCGAATACCCTCCCTGTGCTCTTGAGCTGAAGGTTACTCATGTGCTCCTGGAACCTGACCTCTGAGTTATTTCCTGGTTTCCCCAATCTACAACTCCTACACCATAACTACCAATATCATTCTTCCATGACCAGCAACCTTAAGTTTCCTCTTCATCACCACACCATTGAAACAAACTGTCTGCCCTCCAACACTTTCCTCACTTACATCTGCCATGTCAGTTCTGCTCTAACTTCAGTTCCAGCTCCATCTTACCATCCACCACTCAACCCAACACCCAAGACTCTGCTCATTCCTCCCAAATGTTCACCTTCATCAACAACTGTAAGTTTCTCACCCCTCAATCAATTATTCATTTACAACCTCCAGTTTCACCTTTCACCCTCTTCCCCACAAATCTCAGCTGCTGAGTCCAAGAACCCACCCAGATCAAGACCTCCACCATTTGGACATTCTTTGTTGAATTAAACCTTTATGAACTTTTTATCTGTCTCATGAGATTATCTTGCATGTCAGTCAAAAGTCTATCTAAAACCATGACACAAAGCTCATAAAGAAAGATCTCAAAGATGGCTGAAAAAAGTTATACAGTAGATGATTCCATGATTCTCAACACAGAGACGATCATAATTGTCCTTTAGCCATCATCACTACATCACTCTCTCGACCGAAGAAGTGAAAGTAAAAGGGAGTACTTGCTAGGTAAATGGTGTGCAGTTTGCATGTTAGTTTTTTGACTGTTTGTTGCCTATGGCTTTTATCTATGGAGATTAACTTTCCAGAAATAGGCATGACTTCCAAGGAAAAGTCCTCAATGTGAAAATCAATGGGCTGATCTTGTTTTTCTCAAAGCAAACATGATTGCCATAGATTTCATTTTTCATCTTGCTCTGGCACTGAAACCAAAGAAGAACCCTGCAATCCCTTTTTAATGCTGTGCATTCTACTGAATGCAAAGCACAACCTTTCAGATTTTCCATTTCCATTGTTTCCATTGTTCCATTTCAAGTCCTTTTAGTGAGATGTCTGTGCTGTAGTGACTATAGTTTTTTTCAGCTGTATGGAGCATAAAGTAAGGAAGCAAAGCCCCTCCTTCATTTATTGCTCTGTACTGCCCATCGATCAGCGGAAAGAAGGCTACTGCACTTGTCCACTGTTTCAAAAAAGACATATTCAAGCATTTGGAAATATTTCTATTGATGAAAAACATGAACATTTGTGTGGAAACTGAAGGAGTGCCAGCTATCACTCTTTAGGATAACATTGTTTTGAAAATAAAGTTGCCAAACTAAGAGCTTAATCAGCAATACATATATACCAGCCAATAAGAATGGGTAGCATTTTGCTACTGAGCAACAGAGGACAGTTGAGCAAGTAACAGCGCTAATAGAGTAACGATGATGAGCGGTAGTTTGGGAATGAAGTAGTGGTAAAAAAACGCTAAGATTGGCATATTCACAGATAGTTTTGATATTGGACTGATTTTTGTCATCCAGTTCATTATTTGTATGTAGTTTAGTGGTTTTTGATTCATGTGTAAAGAATGATGAGAAGAATAAATGTGCATCAGGCAGTTGAGAAACTCTTTTTGAGCTGCAAGATGAACAGGGAGACCCTCAGCTGGAATCTGATGCAGACTATGAGGATTTTAACAATGTGGTGGATCAATCATTTGTCTTAGATACTGAGAAAGAGAAGCAGGGGCATGAAGAGGAAGATGAGGTAGACACAGAGGCAGCTACTCAAAGATTCAAACAGAGGAAGGGCCATCGCTGTGCAGCTGCAAGGTCTTAATCACTGCAGAGTGATGCAGAGCTACTCCCCCGTTGTGATCCCTGGAAGACAGAGGAGGCTGCTGACAGTGTGGCAGGAGTAAGCAGTTTCCAGCAATGGCAAACACCAGGAGTTCAGGGAGACAACTTTTCTTCCCATAGTCCAAATAACCATTTTTATTGTTTTTGTCACTGAAACAGTGAAGGCAATTTACCACAATACCAACAAAAATGCAGCAAAAATTGGTAATGAAGAATACAAATAGACTGCCATTAAAGTGGAAGATTTGTACAATGTTTTTGGTCTCCTCATCAACATATCTTTAGTTTCTATGCCCAGTATTCAGGACTACTTGAAACAAAATAATATTTGGTATGTCCCCTTCCACACAAAATCATGGCAAGAGACTGGTTCTGATCAATGTTTTGGAACATCTACCTTAGTGAGCCTGAGGAAAATAAACAGAAAGAAGGAAACAGCTGGACATGACAAACTTCTTAGAGTCAGCCCTCTTTATGATGACATCCTCTGCGCCTGCCAAGTTTATTTCCACCCAAGAAAGGAGCTGGCTGTGGATGAAAGGGTGGTGGCAACTAAGGCAAAAACTGGCATAACACAGTAGATGAAGGACAAGATGACTCAATGGAGGATGAAATTTTTGTTTTGCCTGAATCAAGCAGTTGCTCCACTATCAGATTCAGTATATACACTATATGATGTTGTCGTAAACTTCATTCCGACATCCTTTCTTGGCATTGAATATCATATTCACATGGACAATTTTTATTCTAGTACCAAACTGTTCATGGACCTGTCAAAAATTAAGCTTGGAGCATTTGGCACCTACAGGGAGAACAGAACAGGAAGGAAGGAAAAGGAAAAGGAAAAGGAAGAGCAAATGCTCTCACCAATCCTCCTTCATTGATCCTGCTTTTTCTGGAAAAATGGTGAATAGAAGGGTGAAGAATCAAAGTGGATGCTGGGCTTTCAGAGAGATTCCCTTTCCAATACCAGTTGTGGCCTACAATAAAAATATGGGAGGAGCGGACCAGCTGTTCTAACTGATCCAGTATTACTCCACCCACAGAAAAACAAATCGCTGGTACAGAGCCTTGTTGCTGCACTTTCTGGACATTGCCACAACAGATGCCTTCATCTTGCATCATGAGTTGAGCAGCACCAAGGAGGAGCTGGCTATGACACACAAAAACCTAATGGTGGAGCTAATGTGTTAGCTATGTGGCATGAGCAAGGAAGGTATTTCCCAGAGCAGGAAAGATGATCATGAGCCTGTGGTCATTTCCACAGCCTCAGATCCTGCTCTGAAAGCCACCAAAGGCAGACTGAAAAGCAAACACTGCCCCCTGGACAAAAAACAAAATGACATCCCCTGTGAGGAGCCTGCGATGTGCCCCTCTATTAGTGGTGGACAGAAACTGCTTTTTGGAGTAGCACAAATAATTTTTACCTTGTGTGACCCCTGATCCTTTTGTAAATAATTGTACAAATATTGATAAGGATTTATCAGAACTGTAATTCCTTTGGGACAATTATATATTGTTTGGGATGTTGTTTTGTAATAACTGTACACAAATGATGGATTTGCCTTCCTGCTAATAATTTTATAAAATTGTGTTGATTGCTATTATTGTATGCACATTTTAGAAATTTACAGTCTGGCATTTTAAATGATAAAAACCATTCGTTATACGGTTGTGGTTTACACAGTGAAAAAAAAAAATCAACTCAGGTATTATGTTTTTACATGATTTAAGGTCCAAACTGCAATATCAAATGAAAAACATGGATTTGTTTGCAGATTTATGGTCCAGACTACAAATCAAGGGCAGCTCTAAACAGGTGGGTTTTCAGCCTTGATTTAAAAGAATTTAGTGTTTTGACTGTTTTGCAGTTTTCTGAGGGTTTGTTCCAGATTAGTGGTGTACTAAAACTGAAAGCTGCTTCTCCATGTTTGGTTCTGGTTCTGGGGAGGCAGAATAGAATAGAACCAGAAGACCTGAGTGGTCTGGAAGGTTGATACAACGACAACAGGTCTTTAATCTGTTTTGGTCCTAAGCCGTTTAGTGATTTATAAACTAACAGAAGTATTTTAAAGTCTATTCTCTGAGCTACAGGGAGCCAGTGTAAAGACTTCAGAACTGGAGTGATGTGCTCTAACTTCCTGGTCTCAGTGAGAACATGAGCAGCAGCATTCTGGATCAGCTACAGCTGTCTGATTGATTTTTTAGGCAGACCTGTTAAGACACTATTGCAGCAATCAATGCGGCTAAAGGTAAACGCATGGATGAGTTTCTCTAGATCTTGTTGAGACATTAGTCCTTTAACACTGGAAATGTTCTTTACGTGATAGAATGCTGACTTTGTAACTGTTTTTATGTGTCTCTGAAGGTTCAGGTCCGAGTCCAACACTACACCCAGATTTCGGATCTGATCACTAGTTTCTTGCTGTAATAACTGAAGCTGAAAGCTGACTCTAGAGCATTCCTCGTTAGGTCCAAAGACAATGATTTTAGTTTTGTTTCTGTTCAGCTGGAGAAAGGTTTGGCACATCTACGCACTGATTTGTTCTAAGCATCTGTTCAGCGCTTAGATGGGTTCGGAGTCACCTGGTGACATCGTAATATAGAGCTGTGTATCATCTGCGTAGTTATGGTAGCTAATCTTATTACTTGTTATAATCTGAGCTAATGGGAGCATGTAGATAATAAATAGGAGAGGTCCCATGATTGGACCTTGGGGTACTCCACATGTGACTTTTGTCTGCTCCAATGAGAAGTTGCCTGTTGACACAAAGAAATCCCTGTTCTTTAGTTATGATTCGAACCAATTAAGTACTGTACCAGAGAGTCTGACCCAGCTCTCCAGTTGTTTTAATAATGTATCGTGGTCAACAGTGTCAAATGCTGCGATGAGGTCCAACAGAACCAACACTGTGGTTCTTCCACAGTCTGTATTTGTGTGGATATCATTAAACACTTTGACGAGGGCAGTCTCAGAGCTGTGGTGAGCACGGAAACCGGACTGAAAGACGTCAAAGCCGTTTGTCATTGTTAAGAAGCTATTTAACTGTTGAAACACAGTTTTTGCAATAATTTTGCTGATGAATGGAAGGTTAGAGATTGGCCTGTAATTCTGCAATAGTGATTTATCCAGATTGTTCTTTTTAACAGTGGTTTGATAACTGCTGTTTTTAGAGCCTGGGGGGAAACACCTGATGAGAGGGATGAGTTTACTATTTGAAGAAGATCAGATGCAATGACAAGCAAAACTTTCTTAAGGAAGGTTGTAGGTAGGATATCAAGATAGTAGGAGGATGAGCTTAATTGTTTTAAAATTTCTTCTAAGTTTTCATAGTTGAACTGGTGAAATTCAGCCATTTTATCTGCATTTGTTATGTTTGCATCATTATTGGATTTGGTGTGGATGTGCAAATTAACCCTCTAATTCTTTTAATTTTATCAGTAAAAAAGTTGGCAAATTCATTGCAGGCCCTGATAGAGTGGAGTTCTGGTGGTAAAATCACAGGAAGGTTTGTCAACCTGTCAACTGTGGCAAACAAGGCAGGAGCATTGTTGATGTTTTTGTTCATGATTTCCACAAAAAAATGTTTCCCTTGCATGTTTTAGAGTTAAGTGATAGCTTTGCAGTCTTTCTTTGTAGATTTCATAGTAAACGCGAAGTCGGGTTTTACGCCATTTGCGTTAAACCCTTCGACATAGGCGTCTTTCACTTCTTACAAGTGGAGCATTTATCCACGGAGATTTCTTCCTACCAGACACAATCTTCACTTTAACAGGAGCAATGGAATCAGTTATATCTGAGATTTTAGAGAAGTTATATACCAGTTCATTTACTGGTTTACAGCATGGAAGTGTGGTGGAGGAGTAGATTTGATTATAAGCTTCAGCTGTGTTGTCTATAAGAGAATGTTTTGTAATAATATCTGTTTTACTAAGTGAGTCAACAGTAAGTGTACTTTCAAAAGCAACAGAAAAATGATCAGACAGAGCAACATCAATTCCAGAGACCTTGGAGATATTTACATCCTTCCTGATAATCAAATCCAGAGGTTGTCCTCGATTATGTGTTGGGTGTTTAACATGTTGAGTCCAACCAAAGTTTTGCAGTACATCGTTCAGCTTTTTTGCCTCCCTGTCTATTGTATTGTCAACATGGATGTTAAAGTGTCCCATAATTATTAAACAGTCATAATCAATGCATATCATAGATAACAGCTAGCTAATATAATTGAAAAAGGACTATTACTGCGATCTGACGACAAAGATCTCCACGAATCTGGCCAGCAGAGTCCAGAATGTTACTAAAACATTCAAATCAGACCAAAACAATATCAGATCATTTCAGAGTTCATCGATGAAAAGTGACATGCTATAACTGTTGGGGTCTGGGAGTTTACGCACACCTTCTTTGCAGTTCCATCATTCATCCACCAGATGATGTCATGGAGAACAGTGGCTGGGCGGTTCAGCAGGTGGGGTTTACCACTGCATCAAATAAGCCTCATCAGTGAGGAGTACAAGAGGAGCTTGCTACCAGTCCTTCGATGCCTGAGTGTTAACCCAAGTGGTAACTTCAAACCCTCTGAGTTCTCTCAGAGGGCTCTCAGATGATGGCAGAGGGTTTGTTTTAATCCTCCAAGGAATGAAACCCTCTGTGTTTCTGCTCCCAAGGTACCTCTTGATGAGAGTTTAGATTCCACTCCAGCTTATTCACTTGGCAACTGAAAGTCACCTGCAAATCTTCAGCAAACCTTCTGGTAACAAATCTCTGACTGGCAGTTCTTGGTTTCTCTTCCTCGTTCCCTGTCATAAGATCAAACCCTGTTTGCCCTCCACCGTGCCACCTGGTTTCTCCTTCCACCAAACCATCTGAATTCATCTGTGAAGCCACCATTCTCCCAGACCACCTCTGAACCCTCCCTGGCGGATATCATCTACCACCAAAGTAAGCATCTCAGGAAATACTACTTCAAATACACACTTCATCATGTTCACCATTTCCTGGATTCTCTCTAGAGCTCCAGCTGCTGAACCATACCCCTCTGGATCACAGACCATTGCCATAATATTATTCTTTCTTGTAAATAAATCTTAACTTTCCATTTGCCTCTTGAGAGTGATTCTGCATGTGGGTTAGACATATTGCTAAAACCATGACAATGATCCCAAACAGTATGGAAATGTGTAACTAGAGCAGATTTTAAATTACTTCAGTTCAGTTTTATTTATATAGTGCTAATTCATAACTGTCGTCTTGAGGCACTTTACAAAAAAATAATTTAAATTCAATCATACATACATTCCAATTGATCCTAGTTATTAAACGGTACAGTAAGCTCAATTATTCAAGGTAGTTTAAAAAGTTTCTATCAAAGAAAAACCCAGCAGAAATATGTCAAGATGAGGTGTAGGTGATGGTGGACCCAAATGCAGAGAGACGGAGGTGACAAGTAGGTATTTTAATGAAAAAAATAAGGGGGGAGAGAGAATTGATTGCATGACCTGCTCTGATCCAGACTGTGTGGAGAAAATGACAATATAAAAGCTGCTATTTTCAACAATAAAAACTTAGATGATTCGGTAACAGTTTATATCCTGATCTGAGTTAAATGCATTTGACATATAAATATATTACACTGTCAGAAGTGTGTTTGCATGTGCACACATATTTGAGTGTGTGTGTGTGTGTGTGTGTGTGTGTGTGTGTGTCTGTGTGTGTGTGTGCAAACCTCTGAGCTCCACTTGGGGTTGACTGTGTTGCACACCACTTTAGAGCGTTTTTCCTGGCCATGGTGTGGCAGAGAGGGGAATATGCTGTGCTTTCCAGGCTGGATGGAAAGTTTCAGGTACGGGTCCGGATTGAAAAACATTCCTTTCTTCAGTCCAACAGCCTGGACATCTGACACATGGTGAACACACAGACAAGGAAAAAGATAAGAGTTTTGTTTAAATTAAGAATCCTTAGATGACTGACATAAAGCAGTTTGCCTCATTTCTTATGACAGCTACATAATTGAATAAATAACAAACTAAACAAAAACAAAACTGCTTTTAATACTGTTTTATTTTTCATTATCTGAAAAAATAATCAGAAAATCATCCTCCACTAACATTGAGCCAACGTGTAATATAAGAACATTTCTTTATGTCTTGATATAACAGAATAAGGAAGGAGGGTCAAACTGCTTTTAGCCAGAAATTGACTGGAAACCACTAAGCTTTTATGAATTGTTTGGTTCAAACCAAACTGCAATTTAAATATTAACACATAATATAGTTCTCATAAGGTATTAGTATGGTTCTGCTCAGTTATTTAAGTTAAAATTTCTATCTATGTATATACAGTATGGAAAACACAGCTAATCAATCACAAGCAAGGATTTAATCATCTATGGTGTCTAAGAAAAATATTTATCAACCTAATATTCTGCACATTTTGCAACATTACAACCACAAACTTCAACATATTGCATTGGGGTTTTATCTGTTAAACCAATACAATGTAGTACAAAATTAAGTAACAAAAGTAAAAAGAAACATAGTTCCAAATTCAATTAAAAATAAAAATCTGAAAAGTTCAAATCTATGTAACTAGACACATTTTGCTAGTAGGAACCCTTTTCACATTTTCAGCTGTTCAAAATGTTCATGCTTTATGCTGTAGAATAAAGAAAAGGCCTGACAAGGACGTTGTGTTGAGAGAAGACAGGCATTAGCAGTCTACCTGACAGAGAAAAGTTAATGAGTCTTCTGTTGCCCAGTCCATGGTTCACTTCAGGACTAACCACAGGCTTTAATACCTGAAGACACAAATAGGTGAGAAGAGTTAAAAACTGTTCCTGATTTGAAAAACAAGAAAATATACTCAGTTCTTACCACTCCACTGAACCTGCTCTCTTTTCATACCAAAGTCTATCTTTCAAGGTATTGTCTGTTAGACACAGCAGGTAAATAATAATTCCTGGTAAAATCAGCAAAAAAAGCCACATCAACACCACATGTACCTTTTGAATGGTTAATTTAATTGAACATCTCAGTATCAGTGCCAGCTGTGTGATCAAATCAAAACCAGTTTATTTGTATAGCATATTTCATCAACAGGAATATTCAAAGTGCTTTAAAAAGGTTTTAGTTTAGGTGTTTTTACTATTTATTGAATGTCTGTGGATGCATTTGAGGTTGATGCTACTATATGTGAATTTCCCTCCTCGGGTCTAGTAAAGTGTCTATCTGTCCATTTGTCTATTGTTGTTGTGCAAGGTGCTGCACCCCTCCAGTCTAAATCCCTTTATTGAGGGGCGACCACTTTTTCTCTGAAGTGCTAAGCCTCCCGAACTCACTTCCTACTTTGAGAGGTTAACACCTAACCAGCTATCTACCTCTTTAGTGATTAGATACCTAAGTTTGCAGAGTATAACCCACCTCAGAATTCATAGAGAATCTATTTAGCTGGCTTATTGGAGAAGACTAACCGGGATTCTAATAACCTACATCTGAATGTCCAATCCCTTTTCCTTCAAAGGATTAACCAGACCGAGTAGCTTGCAGTCAGCTAGGTTCCACAGATCACACTCATTAAACGATTGCTCTCCTCCTATTTACAACTGGCTCTTGGAACTGATCCTAGTTGTGATTTAGAGACTCATATGGAGTCCCAGGGATGTTATTTTAATAATTTTGTGCTAAGGCAACCAATTGATACCTTTCACAAATTAGCAAACCATGCACTAAGACTGTTTACTACTATTGAATAACTTGGGATGAGAGTAACATAATAATTGAAAGTCCACACTTCTTTAATAATTGTATATCCTTCTTTAATTAGTAAAGTTTTGAAGGGCTCAGTACAGCTTAATTCAATAGCACAGAAAAAATTAAAAGAAATAATCAAACTCACCTATCCTATCTACACCTAACGCTGCAACTGTAATGGCACTCAGGGAAGACCCGGAAATTCAACCACACAGAAGTAAGTCAAGGAAAAAAGCAAGTTTATTTGTTTTTCGGAACCTGGTAGCTGCTCCGGAGGAAACAAAGGTCTCCATAAGGGAATCCAAACGCGGCACCAGGGGCCAGACGATAATCAGGAAGAGGTAATGCACAGGAAGGCAGAGAGAGCAGACTTGGCTTGAGGGATAGGCAATACTCGGTGGTCGTGAGGCAGAGCTCAAGTCAGGGTCCAGAAATCCAGAAACAACGGAATCCGAAGCGGGCTTGGCAGGAGGGGAAGAACCGTGGACTGAAAAAGGGTTGAAGAAACACTAGGAGGCAAGGCATGAAACGCTGGATCTCTACTGGCTGAAAGCTGTCGACAATCTGGCAGGGAGGCGGAGACTGAGAGGTGTTTAAGTAGGATGAGGCCCAGGTGGAACAGGTAAGCAATCAGGCATAGCAGGTGAGTAGAATGAGTGCTAAATACAGCATGGATAGGACTGAACATGAATTATGACAGCAACCGAAGGAATCTAAGTAAAGGATTTTGGAAGATGATACAGGCTTTTCATAACCCAGTCAAAACAGATTATCTGGAAACAGAGGGCTTGAAGGACTTGGAACTGCAGGTCAGTCCTCTCTCCACCACTGGCTTGATTGGGAACTTGGAAGCTCCCTGAAAATCAAGGAAATCAGCAAGTGAGGCTTTTCTTCACCCCTGGCTTGATGGTTTGGAAATTATTCTGATGGAACAGCAGCTCTGCAGCTTATTAGTATCTTCATCTCTGGCATGATGGATACTTTCCAACCTGAAGATGAACTGGAACTCAGATGTTTCATCACCCCTGTGGATGAGGACAAGAATACTTTCTTGCTTTGAAGGAGAGATGCTGAAGATTCAGGTTTTCCTGTTGTCTGTCCTTGGAATTTTAGCCTCAGCAAGGAGAGGGATTGGATCTTGGTTCACAGCCTTCGGGAATCACGGAGGAATCCCATTCGCAAAAGACGCCTGTTCCTTGGGCCAGCTGTGATTCTTAACTTCTCCTGCTGTAGAGATTTTCTTTCTGTCTTGCCCTGCAGGATTCCACACCCTTCTGGTGGTGCGAGCCTGTATTTATCTCCTCAGGGTCAGCTTGGGTCAGCCTTTCTGACGATCCCATTGTTTGCTGCTTAGTCAGTTTTTTTTTTCCATATTATCTTTAATTGATCAGTCTGTGCTTCATTTGTCCTCCCTCCTACCATCCTGCCTTAAGAAGTGATGATGCCCTGAGAATGAAAACATTATCTCACTTCCTGGACACAGCCCAATATGCCAGCTCCTTTTCTTGCAACAGCTAATAACAGCACCTGCTCCTGCCTTAGTCCTCATCTTAGATCTAAACCTCCAAAGTTGACTGATTTCTCATAGCTATAACGTAGACTTATTGATCAAACATTTTCAGTCATCACAACTTTATTACAGATAAAAAAAAATCATTGCATATTCACTTAATATGTATTCATTAGCAAGTCTGATACGACAAATAATAAATCACAGTTTGATTTAATAATTATTTTACTGCAAGTATGCCTCTGTAACAGGAAAACAACACTTTTGTCATCATAGTTGCTGCCAACTCTGTGAAAGAAAAGCAGACAACAGTGCATATCTTTGGCCTTCAGTTCAATTCAATTCAATTCAAAAATACTTAATTGATCCCAAAGGGAATTAAATGTCGATGTAACTCATTTAATTAAGGAGTTATTATAGATGGTGATGGCTGTGGGCTGGAAAAATCTCTTGTAGCGGTCTGTTTTACAACCAATCTGAAGAAGCCTCTGACTGAAAAGACTATTTTCCAATGACAGTCTCATGAAGATGATGGTCAAGGTTGTCCATAATTTTCTTAATTTTATCTAAAATAAAATTCCAGCCTTCTTTATCAGGTAATGAGCCTTTTTCGGTCCCTGGCTCTGATGCTGCTGCCCCAACAGATGATGGCAGAGGAGATGACACTCTCAACAACAGACTTATAGATCTGCAACATCTGGCTGCAAACCTTGAGGGATCTTAGCTTCCACAAGAAATAGTCTTTTCTGTCCCTTCTTGCAAACGGATTCACTTTTGAGTCTCCAAAGTCTGTTGTCTAGATGAACACTGAGGTATTTATAATCCTCAACAACCTCCACTGCTTCTGCCATGATGGAAATGGGGTTTGAGCTAACCCTGTTTCCCCTGAAATCTACAATCGTCCTTTGTTTTGTTCACATTCAAGATAAGATGATTGTTTCTACACCGTGACACAAAGCGGCCCACCAGCTCTCTGTACTCAGCTTCTTGTCCATCTCTGATACACCCAATCACTGCAGAGTCATCTGAGTATTTCTGTAGATGACAGGAGTTGGACTTGTGCTGGAAATCTTAAGTGTGCAGAGAGAGAGAGAGAAAGAAAGAGTACAGTCCCCTGTGGTGCTCCTGTGCTGCAAACAACCTGGCAAGACACACAGTCCTTCAGTCTTACAAACTGTGGTCTGTTTGTCAGGTAGTCACTGATCCAGGTGATTGCTGAAGCCTCCACCTGTGTCATTTGGAGTTTCAGACAAAGCAGATCAGGCTGACTTGTGTTAAATGCACTGGAGAAATAAAAGAACAGGATCCTCACAGTTCTGCCTGCTTTATCCAGGTGACAGTGGGTTTATTGAAGCAAGTGTATAATGGCATCTTCAATTCCAACTCCACGGAAATAAGCGGATTGCAAGGGGTCCTGATATGTGCTGGTTTGCTTACTCAGATGAACCAACAGGAGTCTCTGGTACTGGAACCAGACAGGATGTCTTCCACAACAGTGGAACCTTCTCTTGGGTCAAGCTAAGGTTGAAGAGATACAGCAGAATCCAACACAGCTGCTCTGAACAGGCCTTCGGGACTCTGGGGCTGACACCATCTGGACCTGCAGCCTTGTTCTGGTTCAGTCTCTCCAGCTGAATCGTCACCTGACTTCTAGAAACAATAAACTGGGAGGGGTAGTCAAACGGAGCAGTAGCATCTCCTGCTTCCACTAGTTTGTCTTCAACCAAATCAGAAGAGTCCTTGCAGGTCTTAATTATCAAGGAAGAAAACATCCTAACCTAGATGGCCCAGTGTGAAAAAGTGATTCCCCTCACCCCTGCTAAAACATACCTTAACTGTGGTTTATCACAAGTCAGGTCAAGTTTATTTGTATAACACATTTCAGCAACAAGCCAGTTCAAAGTGCTTTGCATCATGAAAACATAAAAACATAACAACACATCAAATGGTCACTGGTTGTGAAATCAGTAAGACATTACATCTTATCAAGTGACATCATTAAAAATATCAATACAGATCAAATATGTTGGTCAATGTGTTGGGGTCTGGGAGTTTTTTGCTCATTTCTTCGCAGTTCCAGATGGCATCATGGAACATGGTGGCTGGGTGGTTCAGCAGGTGCAGCCAATCAGCCTAATCAGGTGGTGTACAAGAGGAGATTGGTGCCAGTCCTTTGACACCTGAGTGTTGACCTTCGTGGTAACATCAAGCCCTCAGTGTTTTCCTTGTTGCTTGTTGGTTCCCCTGTGTGAAGATTACTCACTTCTGTGCTCTCCACCCCAGGTTACTCTTGAAGTTGGATCCCCTTCCAGCTCAAACCTCTGGCTTCAGAAACCTACCTGCAAGATCTCTGGCATCATATCCCTGACTGGCAGCTCCATGGCTCCTCCTCCTCCCCAGAAGATCGAACCCTGTCTGCTCTCCACCGTGCCCACTTGAACCATCCTGTCTTCCTCACCATCTGGATCCCGCAAATAACCACCATAAACTCACCATCCTCTTGGACCCCTTAATCCCTCCCTGGCAGAAATCATCCAACTCACCAGTAAGCATCTTTGAGTCAAAATGTTGCAGTTCTCTCCTTCATCATCTAACCATCTATCTGTCTTCTCAGAACCTCAGACGAGCTCCGTTCCCTGCACCAGACCCTTGATCACTGAATATTCATTTTTATTTGTAAATAAACCTTTAACTTTCATTTGCCTCCTGAGAGTGTCTCTGTATGTGGGTTAGACAACTATCTAAAACCATGACAAAACACTCAGGGAAATCTGACTTAGCAGACACTCTTCAGAGAGCTCTCTCCGAACACCATGAACAGATTCAGTCCCACAAATCCGTACTCAGAGCTCTTCTGGAACAACAAAAATCTACAAGTCACCATCTAAAACATAACCTTCTACAAAGTTTTCAACCTGACCGGTCTTCTTCTCCCACAGGGGATGCTCTCATTCCACTGATCACCCAGCAGCTTTCCTCTTCTCGTGACGTCAGTTCCCCAAGCCTGGAAAAGTTCTCCAGGGAGACAGGCAATTGTGGGGGTTTCCTCCTTCAGTGATCTTTGGTTTTAACCATTCCCTGCAGTCTTTTCCACACGAAGATTCTAAGATTTCGTATATCCTGGGACTTCTTACTGCTAAGGCTTTAAGATGGGCAGAGACTCGTTTTGGATGTACATTTAGTGATTTCATTAAAGAATTTAAACTTTTTCCGAAGAAGCAGACCAGATGGGGATTCCGCGCCGGTTATGGAAGGTGAATCAGAAAAATAGGCCTGTGTCAGAGTTCTCTATTGAATTTCACACACTGGTGGTTGCTTCTGGTTAGGACACCTGTGCTCTTAAAGCAGCACTTTTTTCAGTCTCTAGATGAGTTTTTAAAGGATGAATTAGCTACCTTAGATGAACCTGAGACTCTAAATGAGCTCATAGCTTTGGCGACTAGGATAGATAACAGACTCAGAGAAAGAAGGAAACAAAGGAACGAGAAGACATCTGCTAGACACCTTTATTCTCCCACAACCAAGACCCCATCTCAACCAGCATCCAATTATTTGAGTCCTGAACCAGAACCCATGCAGGTCGGTCGGATCGATATCTCTACGGAGGGACAGTAGTGACGTAAGGATGCTAACCAGTGCATCTACTGTGGCTCTTCGGAACATTACATTGCTTCCTGTCCTGTCCTGTCCTGTCCTGTTCGGCCAAAAGAGAAGGTCTGCCAGTTGTAATAGGAAAACTGACGGACCATCTCACTCAACCAAGACCTCCACGTTTCACTCTGCCTGCTGTCATACAGTTCAATAATAATGGCCTAAATCTCTCCGCCATTGATCAATCCTTGGTTACCCAGGCTAAAATTTAGACTGTTCAATTACCTGTTCCACTCAATGTTTCAGCTTTGGATGGGAAAGCTCTACCCCAGATTATCCACAAGACTAAACCCATAGAACTCATAATTTCATGTAATCATCATGAAAATATTTCATTTTTTGTTTGAATTGAATCCTGATCCGCTAACTGTCTCTCCTCCTGTCTGCAGTCTGCCGTTCCTCCAAGTCTGCCCCCAGTGTTTCCTGAAGAAGCTGACCCCATTGATCTCTCCCACATTCCTGAGGAATACCATGATCTCAAACAAGTATTTAGTAAGCATAAAGCATCTTCATTACCTCCACACCAACCTTATGACTGCGCCATTGACCTTCCTAGAGCCTCGCTCCCTTCCAGCAGATTATATAACATCTTCCATCCTGAGCTCCAAGCCATGGAAAAATACATCGAGTCACTTGCTACATGAATAATCTGCCCCATCACTGCTGGGGGCAGGCTTCTTCTTTATCAGCAAAAAGGACGGCTCCCTCCGACCTTGCATCGACTACCAACGTTTGAACCAGAACACCCTTAAGAATAAGTATCTTCTACCTCTCATCTCTTCTGCTTTTGAACCAGTTCAGGATGCCACCATCTTCACTAAGCTAGATCTTCACAATGCCTATCGGCTCGTCTGCATCCGCCAGGTGATGAATGAAAGACTGCTTTAAAGACACCCCTGGGTCACTTTCAAAACTTGGTAATGCCTTTTGGTCTGTGTAATGCCCCTGCAGTTTTTCAAGTTTTTATGAATGATGTGCTTCGGGATTTTCTCAACATCTTTGTCTACCTTGATGACATCCTCATCTACACCAAAGACATCTCCGATCATCAGAACATATCCGCTTGGTCCTTCAATGCCTCCTGGAAAACCGGCTGTTTGTTAAGGCAGAGAAATGTGAGTTCCACGAATCTTCAGTCAATTTCCTTGGTTTCATTCTAGAGGGTGGACAGGTTCAATCTGACCCAGAGAAGATCAAGGCAGTCCTGGATTGGCCCATTCCAGACTCACGAAAACAGCTTCAATGATTCCTGGGTTTTGCCAGCTTCTATAGAAGATTCATATGCAACTACATCCAGACTGCCGCCCCTCTAACTGCGCTTACCTCCACAAAAACGACCTTCTATTTGACCCCAGAAGCCAACTCCACTTTCATCGCTCTCAAAGAAAAGTTTTTCCAAACTCCCATTCTCATCCAGCCCGACCCCCTCAAACAATTCGTACTTGAAGTAGATGTTTCTGATACAGGGGTTGGAGCTGTGCTTTCCCAACATTTGGATCTTGATGAGAAACTGCATCCTTGTGCTTTTTTTTCCCCGCAGGCTGTCTCCCACCAAGAGAAACTATGATGTGGGGGACCGTGAACTTCTTGCCATTAAACTTGCCCTTGAAGAGTGGCGTCACTGGCTAGAGGGCGTGGAACATCCTGTGCTGGTCTGGACTGATCATAAGAATCTCTTACTTTCAGTCAACTAAACACTTGAACACTCGACAATCCCGTTTGTCTATTCTTTTTCAAATTTAATCTATCCATTACTTATCGCCCAGGTTCCAAGAATGTCAAACCAAATGCTCTTTCTTGCCAATACTCAACTGAAGCCTCAGACAAGGTGCCAGCACCCATTCGTCTACCCAACTGCACCATCAAATCTCCCTCCTGAGAAACAGAATATCTGGTACTTAAGCCCTCAAAGCTGAACCTAATCCTGGAAATAGACCTCCCAACAGAATGTATGTCCCCACCTTTATCCGCTCTCCTCTCATCCACTGGTTTCACTCAGCTAAGTTCTCTGCTCACCCTGGTTCCTGTCACACCATTGCTCTCATTACCAGACTCTTCTGGTGGCCTTCTTTACATAAAGACGTAAAGGAATACATTCTCACTTGTCCCATCTGTGCCATCCCTAAATGCCCCTGGTCACACATAGCCATCAACATCATCACTGGACTTCCCATATCTCAAGGTATGACCACCATTTTCACCACCATTGACCGTTTCTCTAAAGCTTGTCACCTCATTCCCCTCAGAAAACTTCCATCAGCATTCCAGACTACTCAACTCCTTGTCAAACACGTCTTCCGTCTTCATGGCATTCAGGAAATTCTGTCTGACTGTGGTCCCCAGTTCAATTCTGTCAATTCTGTCTTGCACTCAATGCCAAGGTTTCACTCACTTCCAGTTATCACCCTCAGTCCAATGGTCAGACAGAAAGGATGAATAAAGAAGTCGAATCCACCCTCATATCTCTCACTTCGACCAACCCCTCTGACTGGAGCAAGTTTCTACCCTGGGTGGAGTATGCACACAATTTGCACATCTCTCCTCCAACCAGTTTTTCACTTTTTGAGATTTCCCTTGGTTACCAACTCCCTCTCTTCCCAGCTGATGAAAGAGACATCTCAGTCACCTCTGTTCATCA
This sequence comes from Anableps anableps, assembly GCA_014839685.1. Classification (NCBI taxonomy): domain Eukaryota; kingdom Metazoa; phylum Chordata; class Actinopteri; order Cyprinodontiformes; family Anablepidae; genus Anableps; species Anableps anableps. Next base: position 32,548,515 of record CM026082.1, read on the forward strand.
CCACATCTGCCGTTCCAAACACATCTAGTCTAACACCATCTCCGCCCTTAAGAGCACCACCGAACAAAACCGCCGCTTTGGTGACAGGAAATGGATCCCAGCACCCCAGTATTCACCTGGTCAGAAAGTTTGGCTCTCTTCTTGTAAACATTCCCCTCAAATCCATGTCCAAAAAATTAGCCCCATGTTACGTTGGTCCATATGAAATTGAGTCCCTGATCAGTCCCAAAGCAGTCCGCATTCACCTACCCTCCAGTCTATGCATCCATCCCACTTTCCATGTTTCTTAAAGAAGTCGAATCAGACCACAAGGTGCTGGTCTGAACAGCACCTTGTGGACTGAGGTGTGCTGCACTGAGGTCCAACAGAATCAACACTGTGGTTCTTCCACAGTTTATGAAGATGTCATTGAACACTTTGACGAGGCCAGTCTCAGTACTGTGGTGAGAATGGAAACCGGACTGAAAGACATCAAAGCGGTTGGTCATTGTAAGGAAGCTATTTAACTGTTGAAACACAGCTTTTTCAATAATTTTACTGATAAATGGAAGGTTGGAGATTGGCCTGCAATTCTGCAGAGGGGATACATCTAGATTGCTCTTTATCATCAGTGGTTTAATAACTGCTGTTTTTAAAGCCTGGGAGAACACACCTGATGAGAGAGATGAATTTACTATTTGAATCAGGTCAGATGCAATAACAAGCCAAACTTTTTTAAGGAAGGTTGCAGGGAGGCAATCAAGACAGCAGGAAGAGGAGCTTGATTGATTTATAATTTCCTCTATGCTTTTATAGTTGAGTAGTTGAAATGTAGCCATTTTCTCTGCATTTGTGATGTTTTGATCATAGCATTGGTACTGGATTTGGAGTGGATGTGCTCATTAACCCTCTAAGTTTTTGAATTTTCTCTGCAAAGAAGTTGGCAAATTTATTGCAGGCCCTGGTAGAGTGGAAGTCAGGTTGTAAAATTACAAGAGGATTTTTGAGCCCTTCAACTGTGGTAAATAAAGCACGAGCATTGTTAATGTTTTTGTTTATGATTTCCACAAAGAATGTTTCCCTTGCATGTTTTAGTGATGAGTGATATCTTCCCAGTCTCTCTTTGTAGATTTCATAATAAACGTGAAATCGACTTTTACACCATTTTTGTTCAGCCCTACGACAAAGGTTTCTTTCAGATCTCACTACTGGGGCATTTCTCTAGTGAGATTTCTTCCTACCAGACATGACAGTAGACAGACAGATTCTGGAGGAACATAGGTGTAATGTTAATGTCTGGTCCCCTGTTTCAGACTTCAGATATGCAGAGTCGAGGTGGTCCTGAAGAACCCGACCCAGCTGGTTCTGTTGAAGTATAGAATTAATTAAGTAATTCTCATCTCCACATCCAGCTTTTGATATTGGTCCAGTGACAAACACCTTCATTTTCAGATTTCCAACAGCGCTTAGAAGGTGACAAAAGTCCTTTTTCAGAATTTCAGATTTTTGTTTGGGCAGATCATTACCTCCGGTGTGAATGATTAGATTCTCAATTCTCAGCTGATCAGTGGGTAATGGGAGTATTTGTATTTTCTGTTATATCAGCCACTGTGTCATTTGGGAAGCAGATCATATTTGTACTGCAAAGGCAATAAATTCCATTCATTGCTGCATCCCCGACAATAAGAACTTTTGGTGTTAATTTTGGTTTCTGGGTCACTTTAGGAAGTGGTTGTGTTAGTCTTGTCTACTCAGATCTTAAGGAAGGATAAGATTTATTTTTATTAGCTCCAAGACAGTTCCAAGTGGGTGAGCTGTTTGCTGAGGTGCTAGGAGGCTATTGTTTTGAAACATGGGTAAAGTTGTTTCATTTCCAGAACCTGTGTTAATCTCTATATTTACCTCCAGTCGAGAAACCTTTAGTTCTATCAATTGAAGTCTTTGTATAATACCACTAATGTCCCGTGTGTCGACCAGAGGCATCTTGCTCTTATTTATCTTGGAAGTAGAAAAAAATAGGGCAAAAATCAGAATCAGAATTCCTTTATTATTCCCCCAGGAAATTTACATTTCAATACAGCCCATCCAAGAAAGACAAAACAGACACCATAACACATGGGTGTTCAGGTGTCTTAGGCCTGCAGCCATCACTGAGAGGTGCCGTCCTTTAATTAGATGAGAAAAAAGGATCACATCAGGTAAGTGGAGAAAAAAAAATCATATTTCAGACTGTATCCTTAACAGAATAAAGTTTGAGATTGCAAAAAAAGCAACATAACAGGACAGCACAGGACAACAGAGCTGAAGCAAGGCAGAGCAGTGAGGGTGCAGGAGAAAGAGAAAAAGTGTTGTCCTCCACAGAGAGCAGGAAGAAAAAAAAACTGTAAATGTAAAGTAAATGAAAAATCTCACTGTCTTTAAATCTGAAGTAGTCCAGTTAAGAGGGTAGATAATGTAACTGAGTTCATTGCCTCTAGCCACACCCAGGCATGATTACTGCCACACCTGTTCTTAATCCAGACATCAATTCAATAGGATCTGCCTGACAAAGTGAAGTACACCAAAGTATTCCTCCAAAGCTAGACATTGTGTCAAAATCCAAAGAAGTTCAGGAACAAATGAGAAATAAAGTCATTGAGATCTATTAGTTTGGAAAGGATTACAAAGCCATTTCTAAACCTTTAGGACTCCAGCAACCACAGTGAGAGCCACTATCCACAAATGGCCAAAATATGGAACAGTTGGGAACCTTCACAGGAGCAGCTGGCTGACCAAAATTACCCCAAAAGCACAGCAATGACTAATCCAAGAGGTCACAAAAGACATTGCATCAACATCCAAAGAAATGCATGCTTCACTTTCTCAGTTAAAGTCAAATGTCATGTCTCCACTATAAGAAAGAAATTGGGGAAAAAAAGGCCTGCAGGGCAGAGTTTCAAGAAGAAAACCACTGCTGGGCAAAAAAGGACAGCCAAACAGACATCTTTGACCCACAGCTTTCCTGTCACACCTCAGATGTTTTATCTTCTACCTCAGTCATGGACTCTTCTGCTTCCACTAGTTTGTCTTCAACCAAATCAGAGGATGCTGCTGCTCCCTCCCCTCCCACTTTTCTGTTTCTAGAAGTCAGGTGAAGAGGCAGCTGGAGAGACTGAACTGGAACAAGGCTGGAGGTCCACATGCTGTCAGCCCCAGAGTCCTGAAGGCCTGTGCAGAGCAGCTCTGTGGGATTCTGCAACACCTCTTCAACCTTAGCTTGACCCAAGAGAAGGTACCATTGTTGTGGAAGACATCCTGTCTGGTTCCGGTACCAAAGAAAACTCACCCATCAGTCATCGACAACAGACCCGTTGCCCTGACATCCCACATCATGAAGGTTTTGAAGAGACTCCTGTTGGCCCACCTGTGTAAGCAAACCAGCACATATTTGGACCTCATGCAGTTTGCTAATCGAGTTGAAGATGCCATTATACACCTGCTTCAACAAACCCACTGTCACCTGGACAAAGCAGGCAGCACTGTGAGGATCATGTTCTTTGATTTCTCCAGTGCATTTAACACAATTCAGCCTGATCTGCTTTGTCTGAAACTCCAGAGGATACTGGTGGAGGCCTCAACAATCACCTGGATCAGTGACTACCTGACAAACAGACCACAATTTGTAAGACTGAAGGATTGTGTGTCTAACCAGGTGGCCAGGAGCACCACAGGGGACTGTACTCTCACCATTCCTTTTCACTCTGTACACTTTCAAACTTCCAGCACCAGTCAGACTCCTGTCATCTACAGAAATACTCAGATGACTCTGCAATGTTTGGGTGTATCAGAGATGGATAGGAAGCTGAATACAGAGAACTGGTGGACCACTTTGTGGCATCATCTTATCTTGAATGAGAACAAAACAAAGGAGAGAATTGTAAGATTTCAGGAGAAACAGGGTCTGATCACACCCTATTTCCATCATGGAAGAAGAATTGGAAGTGGTTGAGGAATATAAATACCTCGGTGTTCATCTAGACAACAAACTGGACTGGAGACTCAACAGTGAAGCCATCTACAAGAAAGGACAGAGCAGACTGTACTTCTTGAGGAAGCTAAGATTCTTCAAGGTTTACAGCAAGATGTTGCATGTCTTCTATAAGTCTGTTGTTGAGAGCGTCATCTGTTGGGGCAGCAGCATCAGAGCCAGGGACCTAAAAAGGCTTAGAATCTTATAAAGAAGGCTGGTTCTGTTCTTGGAATGACTGTGGAACCTCTGTAGTTGATGATGTAAAGAAGGATTTTGCATAAAATCAAGAAAATTATGGACAACCCTGAACATCCTCTTCATGAGACTGTCATTGGAAAACAGCCTCTTCAGTCAAAGGGTTCTTCAGATATGTTATAAAACGGACCGCTACAGGAGATCTTTCGTGCCTACAGCCACCACCATCTATAATAACTCCTTGACTAAATGAGTTACATCAACTTTTAATTTCCCTTTGGGATAAATACAGTATTTTTTGAATTGAATTAAATTCCACCCTCAGCTATTGCCGACAGTACATGTTATATCATTATTTTAGTTGTTGCTGAGCTACAAACACAACACTGCAATGCCTTTGTGGGAATATCTGGTAATTTTAATCATGCCTCATTCTCTGCTATGCTACCAACGTTTCAACAGTTTGTCAGCTGCTCTACCAGAGAAAACAAGGCATTGCATTTGTTCTATATAAATGTCAACATTTCTTATATCTCCAAAGCAAGACCTCATTTGGGAATATCAGATTACAGTTTTGAAGTATGTACTGAAGCAGCTCAAAGTCAAGGTTAGAGACAGCAAAGAGTAGTATGGGAAGAAGCTGGAGAATAAACTACAATCAAGCAATTGAGATATGTGGTCAGGAATGAAGAATATCACAGGCTTCAAGGAAAGGGAGGATCAGACCGATGGAAGTCTGGACAGAATGGGTTAATGACTACTTGACAAACAGACCACAGTTTGTAAGACTAAATGACTATATGTCTAACCAGGTGGTCAGTGACAAAGGAGCACCACAGGGGACTGTACTCTTACCATTCCTTTTCACTCTGTACACTTCAGACTTCCAGCACAAGTCAGACTCCTGCCATCTACAGAGCTACTCAGATGACTCTGCAGTGGTTGGGTGTATCAGAGTTGAGATCAGCTCAACAACCTGATAAAGAAGACTGGTTCTATTGTGGAGAGTACAGTGGAACCACTGGAGACGAGAAGATTTTACAATCAAGAAAATTATGGACAATCCTGAGCATCCTCTTCATGAGACTGCTGTACAACAACAGTGTTTTCAGCCAGAGGGTTCTTCAGACTTGTTGTAATACAGACCACCAAAGGAGATCATTTCTGCCCACAGATCAGCCTGTACAACAACTCTTTGAAGAACCTTGAATAATATGAGTTCAAACAAAATTTGATTTCTGTTTGGGATTAATGAAGTATTTTTAATTGAACTAAATTTGAATGTTGATGCTAACTTTGTTGCAGCTCTGTGGAGCGCTACAGTTTTCTCTGAAGTCTCATTGTCTGTGATGACCTCCACTGAACCAAATATTGGCACAAAACACAGGTAAAAGGATTTATTTATTTTTTTTAACACTAAAATATTTGTGAAGAAGCTAATTCTAAGCAGCAGAGTCCTCTTTGTACTGTTTAAGAAGTATTTGCAGTATTTGATGATAAAGTTTGAATTTTTTATGATTTTGGTTTTTTTTTTATTTAGCTAGGTATTGTGGGAATGTTTACAATTTTTCATTGAGAAAGCATTTGATCCAGGGACATGGAAATAAAGATATCGTTCCACAGGTAGGGATGACTATTTGAGAATATTTTGGTAATTTCTTTTGATGTATTATGGATTTTTTATGAATTCATTTATCTGGCTCTGTATGGTATGAAATGGTGGTTAATATTTTTTATGAAACAGCATTTAAACTATGGACATAATTTCACATGTAAAAATTACTATCTGAGAATATCTTGGTAATTATTTTTGATGAATTATTGATTTTGTAAGAATTTGTTGGTTTTGGCTCTTTGTGGTATGAAATAGCACATTTTTTGCATGAAAAAGCACTCCATATGGGGACTGTTAGAGCCTGGGTTGTTTGGAGGCTTGATTTTTCTGATTCTAGTTTTGATTATTGTTATTGTCTTCTCTGCCAGCCTCTCCTTTGTCAGCCCCAGCAGAACCTTCAGATTCTCAGTCACCTGCAGCAGAACCATCAGTCTTTCCGCCTGCAGCGGAACCATCAGTCTCTGCAGAGTCTCCTTGTGGGTTCCAGGCTGCAGGGCCTTCTCAAGGGTTGCTGACTGCACAGCTTCCTCGTGATTTCCAGTCTCCAGAGCTCCACTGTGATCTCAAGTTTTCAGAGGTCCTTCCTGGGTCTTCTCCCCGAGAGTCAGTCCGGGCCTTCCTCGTCTCCAGCACTCCTCCGTGGGCCTTCCTCGTCTCCTGCGCCCATCCGCGAGCCTTCTTTGTCTTCAGGGCCCCTCTGCCCAGTCTCCTCCAGGGCCTCTTTGCAGGTCTCCAGAGACCCCGTGGGTCCCCAGCGCCTCTTCATGGGTCTTCAGAGTTTCTTCGTGGGTCACCTTCCCCACAAACAAAACTCCTTCATTAGTCATCAGAACCTCATCATGGGCTGTCTTCCCCAGCTCCCAAGCCTCATCGTGGCTCGTCTTCCCCAGCTCCTGAGCTGTCGTCTTCAGGGATCTTCATAATGACTTTAGAGCCTTTTAGGCGGTCATCAGAATAGACTTTCAGGTACCAGCCTCCAGAGACTCAGCTTTGCTGCAGACTTGTGACCTCCAAGGTCTGCAGTCCTGCGGTCTCCAAGCTCCACTATCGCCACACACCTGCAGCCTCCAAGTCCCACAGGCCTGCCTCCTCTAAACCCTGCAGTTCTGCAGCCTTCAAGCTCCACCTTTGCCGCAGTCCTGCGGCCTACAAGCTCCACAGTCCTGCAGGTCCAAGTTCCTCCGGCCACACAGCCGACCACCAGATTCTCTTCATGGGTTAAACCGGCCTCACGTGAAAAAGCACGTCTGGATCCCACCTCCAGGTCCTCTTAGCGGATTCCTTCATAGCCGGCCTCCAGACTTCAGGCTCCTTCGTCGCCAGCCTCCAGAGTCTTGGCTCCTTCATCCCCAGCCACCTTCCTGTGACCTTTAAGAACTTATTTTGAACTCCAGTTTTAAATTAATTAGTAATTTGTTCATGAATTATGATTTTTTAAAATTAATTTATTAACCCTGATCAGCATAGAATATAATGGTGCTTTAAAATCTTTTTTGAAAAATTATTGAATTTGTTGATAAGATAAAACCTTGATGTTATTTTTCTTGCAGACATGACCATTGGAAAATATTTAGGCAAATTATAGATGAATTATGGATTTTTCATGAATTTGTTAATTTGGGTCATTATGGTATGAAATGGCAGTTATATTTGACATAGAAAAAGCATAGACTATGGACATTCCATATTTCGCACCATCTGGTAAGATGGTCATGTCTTGATTTCTAATTGAAAAACCATTAAACAGTTCAAGTTAGTTCTCATGTAGGCACGATCAAATTCCATGAAAAATTATGCTTTCTCAGTGGGGTTAGTTACACTTTAAATGTGGCTCTGCATTTGAAAAAAAAAATTAAATTACTGTTGACAGTTTGTTTTTTTAATTAAAAAAGCCTGTGATCTATGGGCACTGAAACAAGTTTACATTGTTGCGGATATCTAGTTTGCATGATGCTAAAGCTGCTCTAGAAAAATGTTGCTAAGGTGTCATGATTCATGTTCGGTCCTGTCCATGCTGTAATTAGCACTCATTCTACTCACCTGCTATGCCTGATTGCTTACCTGTTCCACCTGGGCCTCGTCTTACTTAAACACCTCTCAATCGCTGCCTCCCTGCCAGATTGTCGACAGCTTTCAGCCAGTAGAGATCCAGCGTTTCATGCCTTGCCTACTAGTGTTTCTTCGACCCTTTTCAGTCCACGGTTCTTCCCCTCCTGCCAAGCCCGCTACGGATTCCGTTGTTTCTGGATTTCTGGACCCTGACTCAAGCTTTGTGTTACGACCACCGAGTATTGCCTATCCCTCAAGCCAAGTCTGCTCTCTCTGCCTTCCTGTGCATTACTTCTTCCTGATTATCGTCTGGCCCCTGGTGCCGCGTTTGGATTCCCTTGTGGAGACCTTCTTTGTTTCCTCCGGAGCAGCTACCAGGTTCCGAAAAACAAATAAACTTGTTTTTTTTTTGTTGTTGTTTGTTTTTTCCTTGACTCACTTCTGTGTGGTTGAATTTCCGGGTCTTCCGTGAGTGTCATTACATAAGGTTTCTTTTTTAATTTTTAAAGATGATGCTCTTGTTGCCTTCTTTAAATTTCTGCTGCTGTTATAATGTTAATGTTTGGTTGATATCATGATGTTTAATGGGTAAGATTACCATTCTGATGTGGTGTTGTACAAGGAGGAGCTGCAGTCCTGTTGCTGACTCAGTTCTGTGAACATTCACATCTGTTAGATGTGATTGTTCATAGAAATGTGAATGAATGTTCACTAAGAAATCCCGCTGGATTTCTTAGTGTTGTGGTTCCAGCAGAACCTGGTTAAGTCCTTCTGATTTTGGGGTTTATTTGATGTTAACAGCTGTGAATATTTCATCCTATACCAACGTGTTTTATTTCATTTAGGTAGGAAGGACTCTGCTGCTTTGTCATTAGCTTATTCTTCTCAGTTTTGATAGAATTTAGCCTGCTGTTTGTTCAGAGGTAAACTTCTAGGCAATCATTCATTAGTGTGGTTTTCCAGTTTTGAGGCTGATTCAGAGTTAGCTGTTGACACTAATTTAAGAGTTAAATTATTTCTATTTTGTTAGTTACTGAACAGACCTTCTGCTTTTAGCTCATTTAACCCTTTATGTTTTGCTGTATGAAGAATGTTAAATTATTGTGGAAATGTAGTCGTTTTTCTACTGTTCATTTGAATCCTTATACTGGACAAGGAAAGAAAATCTATTGGCACATCAGCCTCACCAAGATTTTTTTTTTTTTCACCAGCTGCCACTGTTGATATCCCAAAATACTAAATTAGATCCATCACTGCGGAGACTAACTGATGACGAAGCATGTTTTCACAACTGATAGTCCAGTAGACTCAGTTTGATTAGGGACCTAAATTGCAAGATTTGTTCCATTTTCAGCTGCTGTGATTCTCTTTCCCACTGCACTGTGTCAAACAAACCAAACTTTTCAGCAACCTATTTACCTCTTCACCTGTAGTAGTGCTGCAGAAAATGACACGAAAACCTCCGAACAAAACACTGAGCACAACTTCCTTCTTCACGAACTTGTAAACAAAAATGGAGTGGCTTGAGATTTTAGCAGTTGTAGAATTTCTCTTTTGTTTTTGGCAAAAGACCATTAGCCATTTCTCCCGCTAGTGGTCTCCTTTTTGTTAAAAAGGTCACTGAGTTCTAATTCAGCAAATTAATGAAACATTACCATCTCAAAATCATGTTTTTTTTGTTTTCTTGTTTTGTTTTTTTTTTTTGTTTTTTTTTTTTTTTTTTTTCTTCCCGTCTGCTTGGCATTGGTAGTTTGGAACACAAACCAGATTTTGTTCATTAGTCTTAGAGAGTCTTAATTACTTAAGAACTAATTTGGCCTCACAAACAAAACTTTTCAATACAAACAATGATCTTTAAGCATACGTATTCATAGTGGATTGTGGTGTTATTATATATCATTCTAGGGATTATTTTATGATTTATTCTTTATATTTTTGATGCTACTGTGTATGATGAATACACACAATACTCTAGTGCAGTTTAATCTGAATTGGTTGAAAACTAATTTGGCCTCATTTCACAGTTCTTTTTGTTTGAGTTCTTGGAGATTGAAGAGACGTCATTTGTGTTTACATGTGTAGTGTCTTGCTGTTTGAAAAACACCAGTACTGGACTTATTCCTTTATCTATTGTTATTTTAATACCAAAGCCTTATCAGGCAGGTATTCATAAACAATAACTGAGACTGAGCTATATGGCTTTTATTTTCCTGATAATCAGGTGGTGCCCTGACTTGGTAATTTTGACATAAATTACTAGTTTTGTCAATCATTGCCCTATGCAATTATTTCACTTTTGTCAGACAGCCCCAGGGGAGCTGTGACTACAATGTAGTACCTTACCACCATCAGCATGTGAATGAGTGAATCACTGAATGTAGTGTTAAGCACTTTGCGGTCCTCTGGACTTGATAAAGCACTATATAAGCTATATAAGTACAGGCCATTTACCATTTATAGTTACTCATAACCAAACAAGAACCTATTGTTGCACAACTGCTGCCATCGGACACCAGGCAACTAAAAGGACAGCTCACCCTGACAAACAATTATTTTCAGTTTTCTATCAGGTTATAATCTAAAACAAGATTAAGGCTACAACATATGAGCTGCATAGAGTTTTCCAGACTTATCAGAGTTAAATTAAAGACAGCATCCTTTGCAATACATCAGTGACTAATGCTGCTGCAGAAAAATTCTAGATATAACTTAGGAAAGTTGGGAACACATAGTAAATCTTTGAAGTTACCCAGGTTATCCAGCTGAGCCTTGTCCTCTGCCCTCTCCTCCTCCCAGGCTGACTGGGGAATAGTAGTCCCAGCTGGAGCCACATGCTGTCCATTACACAGACTCACAGATAAGTACAAGATCTTTTCTGACTGCAGCATCTGACAGGTTCTGACCAACTGCAGGAAGCATCAAGCAGGCTAGATCAATGTTCCTAAACCTCTGTTACATTTCACCAGCTCTTCCTTCATTCTTTGTCAAGAAACGGACAGTGCTGTCTGCCCCTGGCCTCCAAACAATGGCAGAGTTACTTTGACAGGACTGATTTGGGCTATCTGTGCTTGCTCACTTCCTGTCTTTTCTGCCTCCTCGGTTGCGGTTATTTATATCCTCTGTCCCCAAGAAGAAAGTGGAGATCAGGTTCTGGATCCATCAGCATTTTTCAGAGGCCCATAGCAGCACAATGCCAAGGCAACCATGGAAATTCAATCTCTGCTAAACAGTCTCTCAGTGACTCACAGGCTTTCGAAGGACAACAGGATAATAATTTGCCATAAAAATCACTAAAATCAATTACTATTTAGCCTCTGTTTGTAAAATACATACAACTATAAGAAGTCATTTATTCCCACTGCAATAACTATCCTTAACCAAACTCAATGTCAACATCTAATGCTAGATGTATGCTACATGTATATGTCTGTATGTACAAGTTGATAACATTAAGACTGTATGAACATGTTTTATTTTGTTTGGAGAGCCAAAGGAAAATTTCCACCTTGGTGGACAATAAAGTTTTAGCTTATCTTATTTATTCACCAAACCAAATCACTGAATTCAGATGTTCCAACCACTTCCATGGCTACAGGTGTATAAAATCCAGCAACCAGGCATTCAGTAAACTATGAGAAACAGTTGTCAAAAATGGTTTACTTTCAGAGGGAATATTTGACAATATAGTGTATGTGTCATTAGTCTTAAATGAAAAACCAAACCAATCTTTTGTTCTTATCAAAAGCCAGACAATGTAGTCTAAACAACTGTCAGTTTTCAGCCATCAATGGATGCACAAGCATCAACTAACTACTACGGGTTTTGTCGAATCTTTTTTTCAGATTTCCATGGAAATTTCTGAAAGTTTCTCTCAAATATCTAAGCTGATGACCTTGGTCCTAAAGTTTAGGTTTCATAGTTAAAGCTGGAGTAGGTAACTTTTATAGAAATATGTTTTAAATATGTATTAAAACTGTCACTATATCCTGACAGATAATCTGTGAACAAATTGAGCTCCTCTGCTTCATCTCTGTGGTCCTAATGTGATCTGCAGAAATACACCGCTCCCAGTCAGAAACAACTGATCAGAGCCAGGAGAAAGGTCTTAGCGCTGTTAATAACACTTATGTATGCACTGCTCACACCCTCCCTCTTGCTCTCTGCTGCATTACAGCTCCTCCCCCACAGCGCAGCCTGCTGTGAATACACAGGCTAGTTAGCATGGCCACCAATGTAGATAAACAGTTTTCATGTAATGTTAGGTTGTTTCTCTGCCATTAACACAGATGCAGCAAACCAGCAATCTTGATCTTGAACACGCTATGTGGGGGGAGGGTGTGAGCAGCACATACACAAGCATGACTGACAGTGCTAAGACCCTTCTCCTGTCTCGGATTGGTTGTTTCCTACAGAGAGCAGTGAATTTCTGCAGATCCTAGTAGGACCACACGCAGGAGGCAGAGGATCTTAATTTTTTCACAGATTACCTGTCTCATATTATACTGTCTGGACACAGTGACAGTTTTAACAAATATGTAAAAAAACACATGTCTATCAAGGTTACCTACAGCATCTTAAAGGGCTTCTTTGTGTTGATACTAGGTAATATAACCTTCTTTAAAGATGTGTGGTTTGTACTGTTTTTTACAGTATTTACCTTGATCTTAGTTTTAATCCAATTTGGTCTTACTATTTTGTTTTAGTGTGTCATTTAGGAAATGACACAGGACATGTATAGCTTCATGAAAAAGAATGAGGTGAAAAAAGACTCACAGGTGGGCAGCCCCTCTTGATTGTCACACTGGGTGTAGTGGCCCTCAGAGCTCCAGTGATACCGTGGTAGTACCTGAAGCAGACCTGGGTCTCAGCTGTGGAGGAAAAAAAACAAAACGAGACACTAATAATTTAGAACTGGTCTCTGCTAGGTATGTTCTGTACCTACATGCCAAAATGTGCCTGTATATGTACAGAAACAAGACAGAAAAAAATTAAAAAATGATTTATAGAACTAAATGACAATATTCTGTATTAAGGCTGAAACTGTACATTTCAAGATAAAATGCAGTGGTGACACTACTTTAATGACTTTAAAGGTACTTGCAAACTGTATGCAGATGGAAAAACCTAGATCTGTGGGGAACACGGGGAGATTAGGGTCACAGTAAAGCTTCATGTTTTTTTGCCTATTTTCACCAGACACACTCTGTAACTTGGACATGAGCAGAGAAAACCCACAATAGCACTGCATGTGCTAAAAAAAAGCTTGATTAATCCTGTGTTTTTCTGAGTTATTGAGCAGTGAACACAGATAATTTCATTGGGTGTTTTCTTGAATGCCCAAAGCTTTCCTTATTATTTAAAAGTAGCATTTAATCCTAAATAAACCAAACTAAACTAAATTAAACTAAACTAAACATACCTGTGTCTACCTAACAGATGGGATATATCAATATTTATACATAAACATAGCTCAATATCATCACCATAACAATAGAAAACCTCCATGCAATCTGATGATTTCACCAAGTGGAACCAAAGAGCCTAATTAGAGCATGAAATCAAAATTATCAAGTATGACTGTATACATACTCACACACGCGCGCACACACACACACACATTTATATATATTTATATATATATATATATATATATATATATATATATATATATATATATATATATATATATATATATACTGCTCAAAAAAAATAAAGGGAACACCTAAAAAAACAATGTAACTCCAAATCAGTCACCTGTCATGATTCATGTTCGGTCCTGTCCATGCTGTAATTAGCACTCATTCTACTCACCTGCTATGCCTGATTGCTTACCTGCTCCACCTGGGCCTCGTCTTACTTAAACACCTCTCAATCGCTGCCTCCCTGCCAGATTGTCGACAGCTTTCAGCCAGTAGAGATCCAGCGTTTCATGCCTTGCCTACTAGTGTTTCTTCGACCCTTTTCAGTCCACAGTTCTTCCCCTCCTGCCAAGCCCGCTACGGATTCTGTTGTTTCTGGATTTCTGGACCCTGACTCAAGCTTTGTGTCACGACCACCGAGTATTGCCTATCCCTCAAGCCAAGTCTGCTCTCTCTGCCTTCCTGTGCATTACCTCTTCCTGATTATCGTCTGGCCCCTGGTGCCGCGTTTGGATTCCCTTGTGGAGACCTTCTTTGTTTCCTCTGGAGCAGCTACCAGGTTCCGAAAAACAAATAAACTTTTTTTTGTTTGTTTTTTTTTTTTTTCCTTGACTCACTTCTGTGTGTGGTTGAATTTCCGGGTCTTCCCTGAGTGTCATTACAGAACAATTTGGCCACTATGGACCCGTCACCCACACAGGAGTGGCGTTCAAGTGCTGAAGGCGCTATTACCCGCCTGGAGTCAAATATGCAACAAATGATGAGCATGCTTGATAGGATGTCCTCCCTTCCCTTCCCTAAAGGAGCCCCTTCTCCCGGTCTCAAAGCCGCTACGTCTGGTTTCCAGGTCTCGCCCATTTTTGAGCCCCGCCTGTCTCCTCCGGAGGTCTTTAAAGGTGAGCAGAGTCAGTGTCGTCCCTTCATTACTCAGTGTGAGATAATCTTTGAACTTCAACCGTCATCTTTTCCCTCTGAACGCACTAAAGTAGCCTATGCTATGCTATTTTCCCTCCTTTTGGGAAAAGCCAAATTATGGGGGACTGCAGAATGGCGGAGGGACTCCCTCATTTGTTATCGGTTCCAGGACTTTTCCAAGGAGCTAATCAGGGTCTTCGATCCTGTTCTGCCTCAGAGGGAGGCTGCACGTGGGTTGCTCAGACTCAAACAAGGCAGGAGGCGAGTAACTGATTTCATAATTGATTTTCATGCTCTATCCTCAGGAAATGACTGGAACTATGGGGCACTATGTGATGCATTCTATCAGGGTCTCAGTGAGGAGATAAAGGATGAGCTGTCTACCCGAGACGCTCCCAAGGACCTGGAGGAACTGGAGACCCTGGCCGCCAGAATTGATGATAGGCTCCATGAGAGAAGGTTGGAGAGGAGTTCCCTCAGTCGTACTTACCATGTTGAATCTGTTCCCAGATCACAGCCACCAGTCATGGCTCCACCTTTGAGTTCTTCACCCACCTGTCCAGGAGAGGAGCCTATGCAGATTGGTCGAACTCGCCTGTCCCCACAAAAGAGAGAGCGGAGATTTAAGAGAGGCCTTTGTTTCTATTGTGGTGGAGAGGGTCACCTACTTAGTCGGTGTCCTGTAAAAGGCCAGGCTCAGCAGGAGGTAAGAGGCTCCTGCTGAGTCAAAAGCGATGGCAATCCTCTTCGTTCTCTGTTCAGGCCACTCTCCAAGCTGATTGTCAAACCAAGCGTCTCAGTCTTTATTGATTCAGGAGCAGATACTGAGTTCTTGCCGAATCTCTGGGCATCCAACTCTTACCTACCTCTAAGCGTCTTGAAGTTTTGGCTATTGACGGCCATGTACTTCACCAGGTCACCCACGAAACGGGTCCCATTAAGTTCAGTATTTCTGGGAATCACCATGAACTTATTTCCTTCCTGATAATAGATTCCCCTGGTCTCCCTGTCGTTTTGGGGGCTTCTTGGCTAAGAAAACACAACCCCCACATTGATTGGGTAAAGGGCGAGGTGTTGGGTTGGTCACCATCTTGCCATTCCACTTGCCTTTTAGCAGCTTCGGTCCCTTTTTCTGCCCCTATCTCGGGACAGGAAACCTATCCCGACCTATCCAAGGTACCGGCTGTTTACCATGACCTTTGGGAAGTCTTTAATAAGCATCGCGCCACTTCCCTTCCACCCCATCGGCCCTATGATTGTGCAATTGATTTGCTTCCTGGAACCTTTCCTCCCAAAGGCCGTCTATACTCCCTCTCCGGCCCGGAGGATAAGGCCATGAGGGATTATATCAGTGACGCACTGAAGGCAGGCATTATCCGCCCTTCATCCTCTCCAGCTGGTGCAGGTTTTTTCTTTGTGGACAAGAAGGATGGTTCTTTGAGACCCTGTATTGACTACAGGGGATTGAATGACATCACAGTCAAGAATCGTTACCCACTTCCCCTAATGAACACTGCTTTTGACCTGATTCAGGGATCCACAGTTTTTACCAAGCTTGAGCTCAGAAATGCCTACCATCTGGTCCGTATCAAGGAGGGGGATGAGTGGAAGACGGCTTTTAACACTCCAACCGGCCATTATGAATACCTGGTAATGCCCTTTGGCCTATCCAACGCTCCCGCAGTGTTCCAAGCTCTAGTCAATGACGTCCTCAGGGACATGATCAGTCGTTTTGTTTGTTTATCTGGACGACATCTTGATTTTTTTTAAAAATTTTTTTTTTTCCCTTAGGATCTCACTGCCCATCAGACTCATGTCCGTTCTGTCATTCTCCGCTTGCTGCAGAATAACCTGTTTGTCAAGGCAGAAAAGTGTGAGTTTCACAAATCGTCCACTTCATTCTTGGGTTTCGTCATCTCTCCTAACAGGATTTCCATGGACCCCAGCAAGACAGACACCATCAAGAATTGGCCCCGCCCACAAGACCGTAGACAACTTCAGAGGTTTCTGGGGTTTGCTAATTTCTATCGACGGTTCATCCGCAATTTCAGTTCTGTTGCTTCTCCACTTCATTCTCTTACTTCATCCAAGTGCAAGTTCGTTTGGAGTAAGAGTGCTGCTGAGTCCTTCGACCACCTTAAAAAGGCCTTCACCTCCGCTCCTGTCCTCCTCGCACCAGACCCTTCTCGCCAATTCATTGTAGAAGTGGAGGCTTCTAACTCTGGGGTGGGAGCCGTACTCAGCCAGAGAAACACTGATGAGAAGATTCACCCATGTGCCTTCTTTTCTAGAAAACTGTCTTCTGCAGAGACCAACTATGATGTCGGTGACCGGGAACTGCTGGCAGTCAAACTGGCCCTCGAGGAGTGGAGGCACTGGCTCGAGGGAGCTAAGGAACCCTTCGTGGTCTGGACTGATCATAAAAATCTGCAGTACCTCAAGTCTGCTAGGAGACTCAACCCCAGGCAAGCCAGGTGGGCTCTATTCTTCAGTCGCTTCAATTTTTCACTGTCTTACAGACCTGGGAGTAAGAACACTAAGCCAGATGCACTCTCCAGGCTGCATGAGACTATGGAGGAGAGTCAAGAGGCTAAGCAGGTGGACTATGTGCTCCCCTCATCTGCACGGCTAGCAGTTTCCAGGCTAGAGCTAGAGCAGAGAATCAGAGAGGCCCATCTGCAAAGCCCCATCCCTGAGAGCTGTCCTAAGGATCAACTATTTGTCCCTGAGCAGCTAATACCTGAGGTACTATCCTTTTGTCATGCGTCTAAATTTTTCTGTCATCCGGGAGTTACTAAGACCCTAGCTGTGATCAGGAGGTGTTTTTGGTGGGGGACTATACTGCAAGACGTAAAGGAGTTTATCAAGGCTTGCAGAGTGTGCTGTCAGGCTAAACCATTCCGTCGACCGCCCTCTGGGCTTCTGCGGCCCCTCCTGGTTCCTCACCACCCATGGTCCCACATATCCATGGATTTTGTTACTGGTTTACCCTCTTCCAATAACCATTCTGTCCTCCTCACAGTCGTGGATCGATTTTCTAAGATGTCCCACCTGATACCACTTTGCAAACTGCCTTCGTCTAAGGAGCTGGGAGCGGTGCTGGCCCGTGAGGTGTTCCGTCTGCATGGTCTACCTACTGACACTGTCTGATCGAGGACCCCAGTTCATTTCTAGATTCTGGAAAGAATTTTGTGGTCTCCTGGGCATCACAGTAAGTCTCTCGTCTGGATTCCACCCTCAATCTGATGGGCAAACGGAGAGGATCAACCAGGAAGTGGAGACTAAGCTTCGTATGCTCTGTGAACATGATCCCTCTTCCTGGTCACAGAACCTTCCATGGGTGGAGTATGCCCTCAACTCTCTCCCCTCTAGTTCCTCAGGTCTGTCTCCCTTTTACACAGTCTACGGTTACCAGCCTCCAGTCTTGTCCCTTCAAGAGAAGTCCACTAGAGTTCCCTCTGCTCATGCCTCTGCTTTAAAGTGCCAGCGGGTATGGCGTCAGGCCCACAAGGCTATTCTAAAGTCTTCTGCTTTTTGCTCCAGGTTTGCAAATCGTCGCAGAGTTCCGGCACCCACTTACATCGAAGGTCAAAAGGTCTGGCTGTCCACCAAGGACCTTCCCTTGCAGGTTGAAAACCGGAAGTTGGCCCCTCGTTTCATTGGACCCTTCCCGATTTCCAAGGTGATCAACCCAGTGGCTGTCCGGCTCCGCCTCCCCAGGACTCTCAGGGTTTGTCCCACCTTTCATGTGTCTCGTGTCAAGCCTGTCTTCTCTTCACAGTTGGTTCCCTCCTCCAGACCCTCTCCTCCCACCCGGATCATTGATGGGGGCCCCGCTTACACGGTGCGCCGCCTCCTTCGCTCCAGATGTTGGGGTCGGTCCATCCATTACCTGGTGGATTGGGAGGGATATGGACCTGAAGAGCGCTCCTGGGTGCCGGCCCGACACATTTTGGACAAATCCCTTATCAGGGAGTTTCATCGGTCCAATCCTGACCAGCCAGGTGGTCCTTCTGGAGCCAGACCTTGAGGAGGGGGTACTGTCATGATTCATGTTCGGTCCTGTCCATGCTGTAATTAGCACTCATTCTACTCACCTGCTATGCCTGATTGCTTACCTGTTCCACCTGGGCCTCGTCTTACTTAAACACCTCTCAGTCGCTGCCTCCCTGCCAGATTGTCGACAGCTTTCAGCCAGTAGAGATCCAGCGTTTCATGCCTTGCCTACTAGTGTTTCTTCGACCCTTTTCAGTCCACGGTTCTTCCCCTCCTGCCAAGCCTGCTACAGATTCCGTTGTTTCTGGATTTCTGGACC
The DNA here is from genome assembly GCA_014839685.1 of Anableps anableps. Lineage (NCBI taxonomy): Eukaryota > Metazoa > Chordata > Actinopteri > Cyprinodontiformes > Anablepidae > Anableps > Anableps anableps. The sequence continues at coordinate 32,567,231 of CM026082.1, forward strand.
CTGACTCAAGCTCTGCCTGAGTATTGCCTATCCCTCAAGCCAAGTCTGCTCTCTCTACCTTCCTGTGCATTACCTCTTCCTGATTATCGTCTGGCCCCTGGTGCCGCGTTTGGATTCCCTTGTGGAGACCTTCTTTGTTTCCTCCGGAGCAGCTACCAGGTTCCGAAAAACAAATAAACTTGTTTTTTTTTTTTTTTTTTTTTTTTTTTTTTTTTTTTTTTCCTTGACTTACTTCTTTCTGTGTGTGGTTGAATTTCCGGGTCTTCCGTGAGTGTCATTACAACACCTTTGTGGAATCAATGTCACCAGTTAGGTAGGAACACTTCTTCTGAATCAATTTCACCTGCTGCTGTGCAAATGGAACATAGAACAGGTGGAAATGAGAGGCAATTAGCAAGACAACCCCTAGAAAAGAATGATTCTGCAGGTGATGACCACAGATCATTTCTCTGTTCACGTCCTTTCTGATTGAACTTTAAATCACTTTTTCATTTTGTTAGTGCTGTAACGCATAGAGGCATCATGAAGTGTTTTTTACAGCCCACTGAAGTTGCTCGAGCAGTGCAGCTAATCCAAGACAGAACATCAATGCGAGCGGTGGCAAGAAGATTTGCCGTCTCTCTCAGAGCATGGAATAGGTACCAGGAGATAGGCCAGTACACCAGGAGACATGGAGGGGGCTACAGGAGGGCTACAACCCAGCAGCAGGACTGCTACCTTGTCCTTTTTGCAAGGAGGAACAGGAAGTCCACTGCCAGGGCCCTACAAAATGACCTCCAGCAGGCCACTAATGTGCATGTTTCTACTCAAAGTTTCAGAAACAGACTCCATGAAGGTGGTATGAGTGCCCGACATCCACATATAGAGTCTATGCTTACAGCCCAACACCGTGCAGGAAGATTGCCGTTTGCTAGGGAACACCAAAATTAGCAGATTTTTCATTGGCACCCTGTGCTCTTCATGGATGAAAGCGGGTTCACAATGACCACGTGACAGAGTCTGGAGATACCGTGGAGAACGTTATGCTGCCTGCAACATCCTCCAGCATGATCGGTTTGGTGGTGAGTCAGGCATGCTGTGGGGAGGCATTTCTTTGGATGGCCACACAGCCCTCCATGTGATAGCCAGAGGTGCCCTGACTGCCATAAGGTACCGGGATGAAATCCTCAAACCCATTGTGAGAACATATGCTGGTGCAGTGGGCCCTGGGTTCCTTCTCATGCATGACAATGCTCAACCTCATGTGGCTGAAGTGTCAGCAGTTCTTGCATGATGAGGGCATTGATGTTGTGGAGTGGCCTACCCGTTCCCCAAAACTGAATCCAATTGAGCACATCTGGGACATCATGTTTCGGTCAATCCACCAATGTCACGTCGCACTACGGACTGTTTGTTCAGGAAATAACTGATGTTCTAATCCAGGTCTGGGAAGAGATCCCTCATGAGAACATCCACCGTCTCATCAGGAGCATGCTCAGGTGTTGTCAGGTTATACAGGCACGTGGAGGCCACACACACTGCTGAGCCTCATTTAGACTTGTCTTGAGAAATATTAACTGACGTTGAATCAGCCTGTCATGTTATTTTTCCACTTTCATATTGAGTATGAATCCAAATCCAGATCTCCATGATGTAATAATTTTGATTTACATTGATAATGTTTGTGTTATTTTCTTCTCAATCAGTTCCACTGTGTTAATAATAAAGTTTTTCAATGAGAATATTTAATTAATTGGGATCTAGGATATGTTGTTTTAGTGTTCCCTGTAATTCTGCGAGCAGTGGTGTGTGCATATATATATATATACCTCCTGAGACCCAGAAGAAAAAATGTTGTATTTAGATTTTTTTCATAGTTTATGTATTAAAGTTGAAAGAAACATGATGTAACAATTTTCCATTCATAAACATTATTTATTTAGATTTTATTAAAATGTCTTACAGTGGACAATGGATCTTGATTGATACAAAAATTTTCTTTACTTAATGATCATTTAAACTGATACATTTCATTTTTTTCATTTCCTAAACAGATTCATACTTTTTTAAATTCATAAACATTAAGAAAAGTTGAAGAAATTGCATTAAGAAGTGCTTACATAACAAATTACATGTTTGAAACACATCTAAACATCAAAATACTGTTACAAAATTGATTTCCTTTTGGAGATTTTTGATTAAAATGCATTCTCCATCGTTGACAGTGGCCTAGAGCTGGGGTCTTTGGTGATATTACACATCAGTAATACCAGCTCATGTGTAGTACAACATAAAGCAGTTTTCCTGTTTGAACACACACAAAAACATGTTGCATTTGATGCACTTCACAAATGTTTTGCCACTGCATCCCTGTCTCCTGCACCGTGATGAGTGTGCTGCCTCTACCATCTTTGGCAAATGGAGTGTCTTGTATTATTATTATTTTTATTTTTTTTGTCATCATTGGGTGGGGGTTCAACATGCCTCCTCTTAGTAGTTGGAATGTAATCTCCATCTTCATTTTCTTTGTTCCTGTCATAATCATCACTGGTCACCTTGCCAAGCTGCTGACCTCGACCATGTGCCTGAGAAATCAGTTCTTCAGCCAGAAACAACTTGAAATCAAAATACTGCAGCTTCTTTCTCCCTGGTTTTCCGGATACCTGACTTGTACTCAATCCAGCTGTTTGTGGCTGTCAAACAAATGCATGATGATACGACTGGTCCATTTTTAGTGCAGCTTGACATTGGGTAAAAGGTGATCATGCGGTCACACAAGCCCACTCCACCCATGTTTTTGTTGTACTCAGCAACAACAGCAGGCCTGGGCACAAGAATATGGAACCTCTCTTTAGCAGACCATCTCCTGCAGGTGTCCTGGGGTTCAATCCCATGGACACTTGAAGCCATCAAAACCACCTTATTATCCTGCCACTTTGTTACTGCAACCTCTGATGGTTTTCGGACAACCATTTCAGATGCACCTCTGCCTTGTTCTTGTAACTTTTTCTCATTTGATTTTGACTGTGCAGAGATTCTGTTTTTCATAATTGTTCCTGTTGCCAGAAGACCATTTGTTTTAAGCATATCCAATAGTTTCCCTTTATCCAATAGAGGTATAATACCTATCCTATCTAAGAACAGATGTGTTCTTTTTGAAGGAGACTGCCATCCAAGGAACTGCATTCCCTCCAATTCCCATCTGCAGATCAGTGAATGTTTTCTTGCCTTTGTAGACTTCAAAGTCCAGCACCAAACCAATGGGACTGGAAAGCACAAAAACTTTCAGTCCAGTGGGATTTGGTTTTCTTGGTACAAACTGCCGAACAGGACACTGGCCAGTGAAAGGAATCATTTGCTCATCTACACAGACCAACTTTGGTCTTGAGAGATTGAGGCAATCTTGTTGCACTCTGAAGAGAAGAGGCCTCACCTTCCAGAGGGCATCTTTCTTTTCCTCTTCCTCAGAGACATTAAGGTCATGAGTGACTTTGATGGACTGCCTAGTCTTGAAGAATCTATTACGAGACATAGACTTAGCTATTGTCATTTTCTAGATCTTTTGGACTTTTATTTCTCTGTTTTGATGTCTTACTTTCATTATTTTCCCTTATTGTAGTGTTTTCCCTGTTTATCCAGTTCTTAGTCTGAGTATTACAGTTATTTCTAGACTGTGTTTATTATCCAGTGCTCTGATTAGATTAGTCTTGTTTTTTATTTTACTTTAGTTCAGTCTTTTCTTAGTTATTTTAGTTTATTTCTTTGTGTCTAGTTATCCGCCATTTCTGTTAGATTCTCTTCCTTGCTCCCCTGTTACTCTCTCTTGCCCCCTGTTGCCATTCTCCCTATCTCCTCAGTCTCCCTCTAGTTCCTTCTTCACACCTGTAAACATTTAGCCAATCAGCCCCAGTCATTGTTCCAACATTTGCCCTAATAAGTATTTAAGCTCCTTTCTTTCTCTTACTCCTCGCTGGTTTGGCCTGGTTTGACCCATTATGCTACCTGTTATTTTGCCTGAGAGCTCCCTGTTGTCCATCTGTTTCCTAGTGATGGGTAGATGAAGTGTTTTGACACATTGCCAAACTATTGATACTATGTTGATACTGTGTCACTGAATACTGACACCTGCTTGGACCTTAAAAATCCCTACAGGCAACCTTGTTGACAGACTCAACTGACACTGACTTGATGGCCTAGTATACAGAATAATATAAGTCATTGTATTTTATAGTGTATTATTTCATATCTTCATTTAAATTTAAAATATCTTTTATATTTTTAGATACAGTCAATAAATAATGTTAACATGTAAACAACGTGAAAATCTAAGTGAACGTGTTGTGAATGAGGATGCTTGTGGACTGGGATTTTTTTTTTATTTTTTTTTTTACAAATTTTTTATTTAAAAAAATAGGTTTTTCCAACATTTTGAAATTGAGTCTGTTATGCTTTTTTGATACAACTTCTCCAGCTGTAGAAAAGACCCGCTCACAAGGCACAGATGAGGCTGGAGTGCAGAGAACTTGTACGGAAAGGCGGAAAAGGTTTGGACAGATTGTCTTTTGGTTGTCCCAGTATCCTGTCATAGGATCCTGAGACCTAGCAATATTGCCCTCTGCCTGGTATTTCTGCACCTCCTGGATGGCATCAGTTGTGGCACTTTTGGTCTGCCTGCCCACTTCGATGTTGAGATGTTGCCAAAGGTTATCTAAAAATTGACAGCAGTGTGACTTTGTGGAAAGTATTGCACTCCCAACACAGATGTACACAACTGCAAATTCTCATTAATGTAGTGACAGGTAAGAGCCAAGTAAGCCTCCATGTTCACAGATGTCCACATGTCAACTGTTATACTCACTGCCACAGCTTGCTGTACTTCCATTTTCAATTGTTCCCATTCCTTCGTTTTTGGCCACCATTTATTTGATGGTTTGAAAATTACACCAAGTCAAACTAAAAGCAAATCAACATATTTAAACTGAAGATTAAATAAATTGGATATATCAACTACTACTTAAGATAATTTCCACACAAACCTTTCTGGTTGGGAAAACATATGAGGGCTGAAGGACCTGAACCAGTTCCCTGAACCCTTCACTCGCCACAATGCTGAGGGGCTGGCAGTCCTTCAGGATGAAATTCAGCCGAGCCTCATCCAGCATCTGCTTCCTGGAAGCTTGATGGTTAAAAATGAGATCAAAAATAAATTAATAGGAATTAATTATCAACAAAGCAACTGTGAGTAAGTTGTAGAATGGTTGTATACCTGAGTTTATCCTGGGTATATCTGGGACTTCATTCTCATGCCTGGCCCTATAATGCTGAGGCATTATAGGGCCAGGCATGAGCCCATTTATTTTTTTTAAATAGGAAAACTCTGTCGAACAAATGTGACATTTAACCTGCAGAAAATAATGAATGAATGAATAATGAATGGTAAACTAAGAGTCACTTTGAAATGAATTTGAATTCAGATAGATCAAGTGGAAACTCTGCGAGGAACAGGATGAAACAACAAGGAAATTAAAACAAATACCTTATTTTCCGATATGAGCTCAAAATGCTCCCACATGGCAGAAACCTTCCTTTTGGCTTGGGGCTGCTCCATAATTCTTGATGAATTTGACGATGAACCACAAAAGATGAGAGATTCTTTTGGTAGATGCATCCTGTTGACAGATACGCTTCCTTATAAGCAGTTTGGCACGTCAGTGTCAGTTCGACACAGTTCCTGTGTCACTTTTTTATAGTGACACGCGCACCAACATGGGGTTTTGCTCTATGAGCTCGACGCATGCGTCGACACATTGTTGTTGCCGGACCCATCATTACTGCTTCCTTGCCCAAGTTTTTCCCTGCTGTGCTTACTGTTTTGGTCCCTCGATTCATGCTTTGTTTTTGCTCTGGCTTCCTGCGTTCCTCAATGGTTTGTAAATTTTTTTGTTACTTTTTATTAAATCTTCAATGACTACTCGCTGCTTCTGCCTCTCTGCATTATGGGCCCTCAACTACCAGCACATATCATGACAGATATAACAGCAGCCCTTCTCTTTGCTGACCAGTACATACGAATCCTGGGGTATGTGAGACATGCCATGTATATGGAGATACCAAAGAAGGTTTTGAGCTCCTCTGGAGTGGTGTTAAGGCTGCTTCCAGAGATAAGGACCTCTCACTGGTTTGTGTATTCTGCCATGTTTTCAAAAGTGCTGTTATCTATGTACTGTTTAAAGTAACCAGTTAGCCTCCAGTCTTGATGATTGTGCCCAGTGCTTTCCTGCAAGGCATCCTTCTCCACAACAGGGTTGAAACTATATTGATGGAAAAAAAGAGAGGTATAGTTTAACATAATGCAATATGTGTAATTACATATGTAATTGCCATTACAAAGTTTTACATTATTGTGTCTGTGTGTTCTAAATTTTAAAAAGTTGAAATTGTCCTTTGCACTCACTACTACCAATAACTTCCATGACCCTAGCTTACATGTTGCTTTTCATCCATATTGGCTGGCGGGTGTCTTCACTTTGTTCCTCTTCAGGCTCCTCAAAAGCTGTTATGTCTTCCTCTGAACTTTCACATCCCTGCTCTACTTACCTGACCTTCCTGCACCTCATCTCTTGACAGCTCTATGTCTGACTCTTCTTCTACAATTCTCATTAAGATCCTTTCTGCCTCACTCAGCCCTCTGCTTCCTGAAGTATGAAAAGTGGTTAAGATAGTCATTAGCAAGTTCCACTGTCCCCTACAAGTGACACTGGATAAACTAGTATTTTTACAGGGTTAACATTATTGAACATTTAATTGAACAAACTTATGGTGAAGACTTTCATACTGATGAGGAAATATTTTCAGCAACATAAATGATTTTTGAAAGAAAATCAATCACTTACCTCCCCTGCTGCTGTAAAATGTGGATGCGGGGATTTCCGCCATTTTGAAAAGGGAAGTGCATGTGCTCTGTTAGCCACACCTCCACAAATGTGACATAAGTAGAAAGCCCAGGATGTCCTCTGTACCGTACAGTAGGACTAACATAGATTGCAAATATAATGTTTAAAACATAGGGCTGAATATCATGTGCCCCACAAAGGACAGAAATGAACTGATGGGTCTCAGGAGGAGGAGATATATATATATATATATATATATATATATATATATATATATATATATATATATATATATATATATATATATATGGGTGATTCTACCATTGGAGATAAATTTGGCATTTCAAAAAAATGAAGAAAAAAAACTTAATTTCTTAAAAAATCTTTAAGGTAGTCTATAAAAAGATATTAAACTTTAATAAATTATTAATTTCCAAACATTAGCTACTCATTTTTATTACTTTTTTTGCAGGAAAAATGTATTTGTTACGGTATAATATGTCAACTCTGTTAACGACAATTTAGACAATGCGTTGAAAAAACCATCAATTCTAGTAGACTAAAATATTTTTATTTAATTACATTAAGTGTCCTAATACTTCACTACTTCAAATTGAGATATTGTACTTAAAATACATTCTAAAAAAAAAAAAAATAAAAAAAAAAATACTTAACTATTCACAGAATTGTTTGTATAGGGGCAAACTTTTCTCATTAAAACTTATTGAAAATCATCATTCTTTTAGGAATAAAAGCTGCCAATAATATTACAATACTGGAATAGTCAACCAACAATGTGTATGAGAGTCAAGGCAACAATTTTCCTTGTTTTCTTGTGAAAAGATGTCATATACAGAGTTGACACCTGAAGTAACAGAACTGACCTCAGTAACAGAATTGACTGGACCATAACAATTTACCGAAATGTCATTCAATAGCTTTCAATGACCTTGATACAGTACAATTCTTCTCAGTAAACAAAAAATACATTCTCTAACCTATTAGTGATTTTAGCTCTATGTTGCAACATACCCCACAGTATATACTAATCAGTATTTATAATTTTATTGGCCTCTATGATTCTGGACTGACTTTGCAAAAGTTGGAGTTTGTGGTGGGTCTCTTTGAGTCTACTTGGTTGATGCTGGTTTAGGAAGTAGGCATTCATCCAGTTCGAACCCGTACGTCTCAGTTGTGTCCTTGAGCAAGACTCTTTGCCTGCCTTGCTAGGTGGCGGTGGTCAGGGGGCTCTATGGCGCCAATTACATGGCATACAATGTAGCTTACCACAGCATGTGAATGTGTGAGTAATTTGAAGAATGACTGAATGTAATATAAAGTGCTTTTGAGTCTTCGTACTTGACAAAGTGCTATATGAATGCAGGTCATTTACCATTTACCTGCATCCTGTGCTTTTTTCCAGTACCTTCCTTTCTCCTCCTCCTCTCGCTTGGTGTTAGGTCTGTGACCAATCTGACTCTTCCCAACTTCTTGTTGAATTTTTCCCTGTCCTTTAATGGTGCAATCCATTTACTTTGGAAGTAGGAACCTGGAGCTGGGAATGATGTCACACTGCACTAACAGCATTCCAGTTAACAGAGAAGTTGGAATTTAAACATGGCAACACCCAAATAGCCACTGTTCGTAGTACCTCTTACAAACATTGTTTTAAGCTGCACTTTCTATCAGCACACACCACTTTCAATCTGTTCAGTTTAGAGTTGCAGATGCTACATGTAACATTGATTTTAGATGGACCCTTACTAGTGGTTCTTGTAAAATAAACATGTTTCCACTACAGCTTATTGCCGTTTATGTGAGGCAATAAGCTGTAGTGGAAAGATCATATTGGATCTTAAAATTAGTGTTTGAAAAATTCTCTGACTTTCTGAGTGGGAAGTTATGACTTCGAGGGAGTGTTCCAGTTGATTTTTCCGATTTGGAAATAAGAATTTTTGAATTCCAGTTACAAATGGAACACAGTAAATCTCCTCTCTTCTATCTGGATTGGCATCTGGTCTACCTTGATGTCTTTGTTTCCTAGCAGCTAAAGGTGGCCTATTTAAGTAAAAATGAAGGTTGTATCGGACACAGTTATTGTAATTTTGTTAGTAAATACTTTAGAATTTACATATTTATGATTATTTATTAATTAGAGGGTTGATCTGCACATCCACACCAAATTCAATAACGATGTTATGCCTGAAAATGGCTGAATTTCACAAGCTCAACCATTAAAACTTAGAAGAAATTTTAAAAACAATTAAGCTGGTGTCTTGAAATCCTACCTACAACCTTCCTTAAGAAAGTTCTGCCTGTCATTACATCTGATCTGATTCAAATAGTAAACTCATCCCTCTCATCAGGTGTTTTCACCTAGGCTTTAAAAACAGCAGCTATCAAATCACTGTTAAAAAAGAACAATCTAGACAAATCCCATCTGCAGAATTACAGGTCAATCTCTACCCTTCCATTCATCAGCAAAATTACTGAAAAAGCTATGTTTCAACAGTTCAATAGGTTCTTAACAATGACAAACCACCCAGCTCTCCAGCGACTGGAGACTCTCTGGTACAGCACTTAATTGGTTCACATCCTACCAAAAGAACAGGGATTTCTTTGTGTCAATAGGCAACTTCTCATAGGAGCAGACAGAAGTCAGTTCTGGGATCCCTCCTATTTAATATCTACATGTTCCCACTAGCTCAGATTATAACAAGTAATAAGCTACCATAACTATGCAGATGATACACAGCTCTGCATTATGATGTCACCAGGTGACTCTGAACCCATCTGAACCCACTGAACAGATGCTTAGAACAGAAACATAACTGAAGTTATTAACTTTGGACCCAAAGAGGAACGATCTAGAGTGAGCAAGCAGCTTCAGTTATTACAGGTAGAAACTAGTGATAAGGCCCGAAGGAGGTGTAGTGATGGACTCAGACCTGAACCTTCAGAGACACATAAGGACAGTTACAAATTCAGCCTTCTATCACCTGAAGAACATTTCCAGGATTAAAGGACCAATGTCTCAACAAGATCTAGACAAACTCATCCATACGATTATTTTGAGTAGCACTGATTATTGCACAGGTCTTCCCAAAAAGTCAATCAGAAGACTCAGCTGATACAGAATGCTGCTGCTTGTATTCTTACCAAGACCAAGAAAATAGAGCACATCACTCCAGTTCTAAAGTCTTTACACTGGCTCCCTGTAGCTCAGAGAATAGACTTTAAAATACTTTTGTTAGTTTATAAATCACTGAACGGCTTATCACCACAATACATTAAAGACTAGTTGTCATTGTATCAACCTTCCAGACCACTCAGGTCTTCTGGTTCTAGTCTACTCTGCATCCCCAGAACCAAAACCAAACATGGAGCAGCTTTCAGTTTTTATGCACCACAAATCTGGAACAAACTCCCAGAAAACTGCAAAACAGCCGAAACACTGAGTTCCTTTAAATCAAGGCTAAAACCCCACCTGTTTACAGCTGCCTTTGATTAGTAGTAAGTGGAACATTGATCAATATTTTCGAACTTTATTTGCTTGTTGATCTTTATGATTTTAATGCTTTGATATTCACTCGATGATTTTTGATGATTTTCATGTTTTTTTGCTCGATGATTTTGCTGTATACTTGCTCAACGATTTTGATGATTTTATGATGTGAAGCACTTTGAACTGCCTTGCCGCTGAAATGTGCTATATAAATAAATTGACTTCAACAGCTGCACAAGCATTTTCCTAACTCCTCTGTTCCAATGCTCTGATTCCACAATATTGTCCTCCACCTGCTTTATCTGCCCGGCCATATCTTCCTCGCGATATGTAGTATTCTGTAATCTCTGGTTTGTTTCTTTTGCAAACTCATCCATCTGTTTCTGTATATCCTCTCAAAATCATGTGCAGAACTCGTTGAGGTCATTTTTCTGTCCTGCCTATAGAGTTGACATTTCAGCCAGCAGAACATCTCTAACTGCTCCATGGATCAGGTCCAGCCCTGTGCTTCGTCCGCAATCTTACCCCGATGTTAGGCCTTCTTCACTTGATGCAACTTCTTTTTCCATTTCACAGTCAAGCATCTTTTGTAATCTATACCCTCCTTTCTCATTTTGTCCCGGCTCATTATTTTACTGAGATGTATTAGTTTTAGCTCAAATAGCTGTATTTGGGCTAAAACTAAGAGATCAAGTGTACATCAAGTTTGGGGAACAAAAGGCTATTGCCAGAGCTGTCTCTTTATGTGTCCATACTGTGTTGTGCACCACCAGAAGTCCAAAGTTATATCTTTGTCATATAAAACATTTTATATTGAGACCTCAATGAATCATGTGAACCTATGAAAAGGCTCAGAAGGCTCTGTTTTTAAGAAGAAGAAGAAGAAGAAGAAGAAGAAGAAGAAGAAGAAGAATACCTTTATTAGTCCCCTAGGGGAGAAATTATATCTCAGTACAGCCTGTCCATGGGTAGACAGGTGTCTGAGGCTGCAGCCATCTTGGGATTAGCTGCCCTTTTGATCATTTCCTTATCATTTATTTGCTTAGATCTGGCCTTAGTTCATTCCTATTTATGGGTTCTTATTTGTGTATTTAGATTTGGTTGTGTTCAGTTTAACACCTATGTTAGTGTCAAGATTTTCCCTTTTTTCAGTTCTATTCTTCTTCAGCTCTGTTTATTTTCCTCCTTCATTCCACCTGCCAGCCTGCTTCTCAGCACAGCTGTTCTCTGTCACCTCATTCTCCCCTGTCTTCTTTCTCTCTCAGCTGTTCCCATTTTCATCTGATTGGGCTGTCTGGTTCTCAGGTCATTTCCCCACTTTTCCCCCACTCAGATCTCACTGATCTTTGACTAAATCTTATCTTGATCTGTTCTCCACTGGCTCCTTCTGTGATCTTTTTCCATGATTACCCTGTTTCTTCACCCTTCATCTGGTCTTAGTTCCAAGTTCTTTGCCAGCCAGTTATTTTCTGCTGCAAGTCATCTTTTGTTGTTTTTCCATTAAAAAGTACTTTCTGCCCTATCTCTGCTCTTGGGTCCTCCTTAAAAAAACAATCATGACACTCTTGTGTATTAATTCTGCTGTTTGTGGATTACTTTACTAAGTTTAGCAATAAAAAAAATCCTAACAGACAGCTGTTTTCTTCTGGTTGCTGCTGTTTTTAGAGGTACTTACAGTTTCTAAAGTTGGAGCTGGAATCAATTTTCCAAACTATCTGTCCCTTATGAGATCCACTGACGCCACGATTCTTGTAATCAAGAAAGTTCTCTGAAAGAGTCTCATCTAGAAAGAGAGATAAGACAGATTAGAACACACTGATCCTCCACTAACACAGAATTAATTTTTATTTTCCCTCTTTCCATTTATTTTACTGTCAGAGTAAAATATGAAGGCTTTCTTCAGCTTAAAAACATTTTTTAGTATTCCAAACTATTTCCTACACAAAATAAAATAATCTTATTTCACCATGACATTATTTAGTAAATATTTAAATAAGAAAAAACTTAAGAAATTTTCAATAAAATCTGAAAATGGTGGAAATAAAAATATTAAGTCATATCCAATTTACCAACAAGATACATTCCAATCCAGTCCCCAGCATCCACTTCCTCCTTGATGTCCCATTTGATCACCAGATCTTCAGACTGGCCTATGGTGTAGAGGGCAGAGCTGACAGTGAGTGTGGAGCGGGCATCGGGTGAGACTAGATCGGTGTCGCTGGTGGAACGGTGCAACCCCAGCATAAAGGCCTCCTGGTTCAGACCATTGACGGTGTATGTGTCTGGACCACAGCTGTGACGTGCTGCGCCTTTGCAGCGCTGGCGGGGCTGGCCACTGCGGGTTGGGGAAGCCATGGCAGCCAGGCTCAAGAGCCGGTTCTGGTACAAGTTCTGCATCAACATACATAACAATATATGCATTATTAGGCCTGAGCAGCTCAGCGCTGTGAAGGGCTATTAGAATTGAAGGATTTCTTATTAGGCCGGAACAGCGAAAGCGCTGCGAAGGCCTATTGTAATTGAAGGATTTCTTATTTTTCTTGTGCTACCAAAAAATGTAAATTTGGGGACCTAAACATATTCTAAAACTCACCAAACTTTACCCAAAATTGTTCCCCTCGAGATATTAAAGATTTTTAATGGAATAAAAGTGGGCATGGCCAAACTACTCTACAGTACCCCCTAACGTGAGATAGGACAAACCGTACACCATAGAGATCTGATGCTTGGCACGAAGGTAGATTACCTCATATCAAGAAAAAGTCTCTTGGAGGTATGTCTTAAAATGTACAGGGAGGCCGCCATTTTGGGTCAAAGGGCAAATTTTGGCCATTTTTCTCGTTTACGTACCTTGAACTTTAAGGGATAGGGGAGTAAGCTTTTTTCTCTCCTCTACTTCTGTCTCCTTTTTTCTTTCAACCTTTCCTTCATCCCCCCACACACTTTTTTTCCTTTTTCTTTTCGTCTTTGTGTCCATTACATTTGAAACAAACCCAAAGCAATTTTTCATAAAGTTTCATGTATATAACAAGGGGAACATCATGGCGAAAGCCATAATGCTCCACTTGCGAAAGCAAATCTGTTGGGCCTTACCTTGACATTCAGACGACAATTCTGAGTGCCACACTGCCAGACAGGACACATTAAAAACATAATAAAAAGGGATGGGGGAGTAAAATTTGTCAATATCTTGAGCAAGTTTAGGGGTCATAGCTTAGTGGCAAACTTGGTGTTCCTTCCAACACATATCAAACGCTATAACTTTCACATACAAATGTAAATTTTCTCCAAACTTGGTATGAGTCATCCATGTCGGATGCATGACAGATGCATGCTATGTGGTCATATGCTGACGTTATCTAAACCCCGCCCCCTCAGAACAGAAAGTCACTTTTTTTACTTGGAAAGCTCCATATCTGACCCCCTTGACCTAATCAAGATGATCTCTTGTCAGAAGACAGATAAGAAGTTGGTCTCACTTGCTTTAAAACACCAAGAGTTTTCAGTGGAGGGTGTGGCCATGGCAGTGTGGCGATGTCAGACATCACGCCATCGCCATATGATTCCCTCTAAATTCTACAGTTTTAAGCCGAGCTACACCAAACTTACTAGGATCAATCCTAATTGAGCTCCTTACAGGAATCAAGCACAATATTTGGTGGCCGTGGCCTAATTCCTCCATAGCTTTAAATTTAAATCTTTAAAAAATCAGCCCCAAGCCATGTTTTGACTGACAATCAAGAAACTTGGTACACGTGTCACTTCTCAAGACCTACAAAAAAGTCTCTTGGAGCCATGGTCCAAACCCAAAAGGAAGCTGGCTAGTTTGGATTAAAGTCGTCATTTTCTCAAACCAGTGGACCAAGTGTGGTACTGTGGTTTTCCTGTTCTTAAAACCAATAAATTGGCTATTTGGAGGACTAAACATATTCAAAAAGTCACCAAAATTTACCTAACATTGTCCCATGCAGGAAATCCAATATTTCTAATGGAACTGAAAGTGGGTGGAGCCCAGCTGCTCTAAAATGTACAAGGAGGTGGCCATTTTGGGTCGAATGGCAAATTTTGGCCATTTTTCATGTTTACCCACCTCGAGCTTTAACAAACTCCTCGTAGGGATTTTGAGCTACCGGCTTCATCTTTGGTCAGTATACAGTCAAGGGATAAGGGAATAAAAGTTTTCAAAAGCTTGAGTCTTTGAGAATTTTAGGGTGCATGGCTAAGTGGTGAACTTGGCGTACTTGCCAATGCAACCGAAACGCTATAACTCGTTCATTACTGATCGTCTTATAAGCTCTCTGTATTGTGCACAATATAATAATAAACCTGATCGAGTAATTTTCACCTAACAGTGCTTGTTAATTAATTTTTCCATAACAATTTGGTGTGGTGACCCGGATCCCTCAACTGGACATCTGAGGATGTTGATGAACAGCGTTAAGCACGCAACCTGGACAAAAGACTCCAGCCTCCAGCCTCAAACCTCGCTTAGCCTTTAAGAGAGAAGAGGGCTTGCTTGTCGGCTCCACGGCTCCAGTGCTGGGATCAACGAACTCAAGCCACTGTTATCTGGTGAGACACTCACTCAGGCTAATAAATTAACTCTTCAAATTCTAAATTTTTAAATCTACAATAGTAAAGGATCCAATAAACCTTTCTCCCTGAGGAATAGAGACAGGCCAGGTTTTTGTGATAGGTATTACAAAGATTTTTTTTTAAAAAAGGAAAGAAGAGAAGAAGAAAGATCTTTGCAAAACTGTAAGATTTTTTTGTACAAGATACCTACAAGGGTGTCTGTCAAAGAAACTGTTTAATTATAGGGGTTTTTTGTTTGGCTTGAAAAAGCTGAAGAAAGGACCTTTATAGAATTTTGTTTGGAACCACAGTTTCTAGGAATAAGTATAGTCCTAGAGAAGTCCTTATCACATAAGGCAGGTATTTACTATAGTTTTGGTTTTCTAAACACCGGGAACCAATCCTATAAAAAAAAACTCCTAAAGACCTTAGATCATAAAGGTTCCTCTTAGAGGTTTAAAAGGCAGAGAGGCCACAAAGCTGATTTGTTGGATTCCGTGAAGACGTTTGCAGCCTAAAGAGGATATCACACCCAATTTCAGAAGAAATGGGTCTAAGTGGTTCCAGGGGCCCCATCTCCTCCTCAGGGTGAATTGTGTGATTCACAAAAAGAAACTACAGGCATTAATATGTTTTATGTGTGTCTGAAAAAGCAAATGATTTATAATTTCTTAAACACGTTGGGTAATGTGTGGCTAAAACTACACAATCATGGAAGAGAAAAAGATATATAGATATAAAAACTGATCCATTTTATTTATTTCTTCCCTTTCCCTTATTTCTTCCCTTTCCCTCTGTCTGAGCTTCACTGCAGTGCATCTGACCACTGAACTGTTTGACGTTTGTTTCATCTGTGGAAAACATGGACATTGGCTGGGGGACAGTCTGGACAACCCAAGAACCAACACAAAGAACCAGTTGGACTAACGGGCAGCTGGAGGAGAGAGAGGGGGGAGGATTAGGCTCCAGCGACACTGGCAGCAAGAGGGTGAGCGAGAAGTAAGAGAAAAGAGACTTTTCAGATAAGTTATACACACATACACTGCTGTTACCTACACATACGGCCACTGCAATGAAGACTGCTTGCTTACTAACTTTGTTCACATATAGAGATTTTTTAGCCAGAAAAGAATGAGGTTTTTTATGCTCGATATCAGATAAATTCTCTCAGTTTGTCCCTGTCAACTCTGAAGTCCTTAGCAGAAGGACCACTGCTCATGATTCTTTCAGAGTCCGGACTCTGAGCCATAAACTGTGAAGGGAAACTGTAATTGCTTAAGTTCTGCAATGAACTAATGAAATTACGCCATTGAATTACACCAACTAAAAAGGCAGCGAATGCTCCAAGCAAAAAACGGGTTCTAGATTTAAGAGACTAAAGGTTATTTTGAAATCGAGCTATCCTGATTAAATTTAAATCCATATTTTAGAACAAATTCAAAATAATTTTTTGAAAAAGAAAATAAATAAAATGTTATCCATGGAAGTTATTAGGAGGTCCGGGAAAGGGTCTCCTGACTTCCAAAAGTTTTGAAAACATCTGACACCTAGACAGTGCAATTTGTTTGGAGTTTTTTGTTTGTTTGAGGTTAAAAAGACTTTTTATTCTCCTGGAACTTCTGTCCAGAAGATAGAAAGTTCCAGACTGACAGTGAAGAGGTTATTTTATCCCTCCTTTCATTGGAGTAGGGAAAGTTGTGCTGCATGTTGAAACCTTAAATGACAGCTTTGAATCCTTTAATGCTGATGCTGTTGCTACCCTAGAAGATGTTAAAACTGAGTTAACTGCTTTGAGGCTTATGGCTCTACAGAAGAGAATGGCCCTGGATCAACTGACAGCTTCCAGAAAGGGGTTCGTGTTATGATTCTTACTTCCTGCTTTACTTATATTCCAGCTAAAGATGGTAATGATGGTGTTATTGTCCAACCTAACATCTCTTAGCGATGCTCTTGATGCTGACCACGCTCCGCTTTCTGATTTGTTTTCATGGCTCCCAAGTAACTGCCTGAAACAGCTCCTAGTAAAGTTCCTTACACCTGTGCTTATTCAATTAGTGTGTGTTCCTGTAGGCCCTATCTTGCTGTGCACTTCCCCTGGTTAAACAGATGATAGCACATTTGGTGTGTGCCTGGCTGCTGGCAGTGTGTGGCAGTGATTGGGGTTGTGGCTATGCTTTGGCGGGGGGCTAGCCAGTCAGCTTGGGGCGGCGTTTGCAGTGGGGGGTGCTATGTGGGTGGGGGTGTGCTGCTGGCATGCTTGGATGCCTCCGGGTCTGCGGTGTGGGATTGGCGGGGTGCACAGTCTTGCGTGCGCTTGACTGGCCTTTGTCTGCTGCTTCTTCTTGCTCCTCAGATTCCTGGGGCCGGCCTGCATTTGCTATCGGGCGGGTGGGATAGTGGGGTGCACCTTGTGATGGCGCGGGGGTGGCAGGCGGGTTGTACTTGGCCGGGATCGGTGGGTTGGCTCAAATACGGGTTCCTGGCTGGTGCGGGCTCATGTGATGTTTCATGGGCAGCCTGGAGTTGCTGCATGGACCGGGCGGCATAGCGGGCTCCCTCATTTCCTGCCCTGCTCGTTGTGCCGTTGGGGGGATGTCAGCCCTGCATGTTGGTGGTGCCGCGGAGGGTTGTAGAGTGTGCTGTAGAGGGGTTGTGAAAGTGGGTGTATGTTGTTTCCTTTTTTTTATTTTGGGCAAGTGAATGTGAATGTCTGTTTGTGAGCATGTGGGTGGGAATGTGTGATTGTGTTTGTGTGTGGCTGTTTGTCTGTCAGGTTCGGTTCTGGACTGCCCCCTCTTCTGGATTATCTTGGGCCCCCATTAAAATGTGAGGGCCATTTCCCCCAGTCACACTCCCCTCCAGTGGCTGGTGCCTCTGCCTGCCAGTGCGTGGGTGGCTCTTTGTGTCTGGGGCTGGGTGCTGGGGTATGTGCCGGCTCACCCTGGTGGCTGCTTGCTGGGGCCTGAGTGCGCTGGACCGGTCGGGCCTCTGCTGAGGGATGTTGTGACCTCGGGGATCGGGTCTCTTTGTCCATGCACGGATCTGCTCCGGTGTAGCGGGTTGCCAGTGGGGCCTGTGGGCTTGTTGCTGCGGCCCCCTGGGGCTTCTGCATCGTAGCTGTCGGGGGTCACCCAGGGCTGCCCTCTTGGGGGTGGGTCCGGTTGTCCCTGCAGGGGGCACCGTGCTTGAGGGGCCGCTATGTGTCTGCAGCTCCGATCTTCCTCATGCCGTCCGCATGTCCTAGGGGGTAGATCTGTGGTCCCCCAAGCTTACTATCAAATATTCTTAGGGAGAAACCTTATAGACAGACAGACACACACACACACACACACACACACACACACACACACACACACACACAGGTGCCTTGATTCAGGTGTTTGTCAGATACACTCTCAGTTGGACTGTGGTTGCCACCAAATACCTCTTGTATTACCTTGTACTGTATACTTTCCATTAAAGTTATAACTGTTATTATATATGCATATGCTTTTTGTTGTTGTCAGTTCTCTGTTTTTTTTTTTTCTCTTTCCGCAGGTCTCGAGGCAGACTTCAAGGGCATTGACTTGATTTATCTCTATGCTTTTTTCCCTCCTTTACTTCTCCTTTTTTCTCTTTAAACTTTTCCTCCATCTTTCTCTCCCCCCCCCCTTTTTTTTTCCATTTTCATCATTGTGTCCATTACATTTGAAATAATCCCAAAGTTTCATAATATACCAAGGGAAACATCATGGCAAAAGCCGTAATTCTATGCTTGTGAAAGCAAATCTGTTGGGCTTTACTTGGAGAGTCAGGCGACAACTCTGAGTGCCGCACAGCTGGACAAGGACATATTTAAAAAAAAAAAAAAGAAAATAAAAAATTAATTACTTTTATATTTATAAAAACTTTTATATATATCATACTTTGCTTAAACCAGAAATGCCTATGTTTTACGAAAACAAATGCTTATCCTTTCTGCAAATTCTTCAACATGCACTCTATAACAATGAAATTCAATTTTACTTTTACTTAATCCTTAATTTGTTATTTTACTTTAATATTTTACAAATAGAGGGGGTATGAAATTCATTTTTTCTTTACTTATTATTTTTTTAAATAAAATGTTTCTTGTGGTTTTTCTATAACATGGTTTTAACATTAATCAAGAGGTTGAAACTCAATGTTAATTAGGTGTTTTGTAACTCATTTAACATCAAAGACGATGAAATAGATTTAAAATTGTTTTTGTTTGTTTTGTTTTCATTCTTTTTCTTTCTTGCTAACTTTTAAAGTGAGTTTATTACAATCAGAAGAGGCTACAATAACATTTTAAATGTTGATTATAATATAACATGGGTTATATTAAAATTGAAGGGGATGAGATTATGTTAAATTTTAATTGGGTTTTCATTTGAGGGTGAATTACTGTTTTCTCAACTTTCAATTTTAACTTAGGATTTGATAATGCTTAAATACTCAAGCAATTAGTAATACTATTTTAAAACTGTGTGTTTCCATGATATTTCCTTTCAAAACACATTGTTTTAAATTTCACCTTTATAGTTTCCTGAAACATGACAAAACATATTCATGATTGTCTCTTTGGCAAGAGGGATCGCAAGATAAGTTTTCCTTCCTGAATGACAATAACAATAACATATTACTGGTTGGATGGATGGATGCTGGTAGGTTTTTCATATCTTGCATATATGTTTTGTTTATATCTTGCAGGATAATGTTTTAATGATGAAAATGTAAGGTCTGAAAATGTATGGGATAATTTTTCAGTTTTCACAGTAAATACTTGTAGTAATTTCCTTTAACATAATCAGAGGGGATGGAATAAAATTTGATGTATGATTAATATGAAATATTACTTATTTTCCGACAATCAAAAGAGCGGAATGTGATGGGAAATGTTATTACAAGGTAACACATTATTATTATATTAATCTGCTGGTAATGTTATGCTATGTCTTTATCCTAAGTACTCATGAATTCTCACCAAATGAACCTGTTTGGGTTACACACACAAGGTTGGATGTTGTTTTCCTGCAGCTGTATGGGAACAAGAGTGACTCTCCCATGTTTTGGATTCCTTACCCTTGGTATAAAACCAATGTGTTGACTCTGTCTGGCAGAACTTTCTTTCAGAGCTGCTACTCTGACTTGTACATTACTGATTGTCTTATAAGGCTTCTGTAGTGTGCACAGCATAATAATAACCCTGATTGAGTGATTTTCACCAAATAGTGCTTGGGAATTAATTTTTCCACATCAATGTTCAGGGGAACTGCCCCTGATGTCCACCGATGCTGCAGAGGTACATCAACCAGCACAACCCCACAATATCTAGAGCCTTAAGGAACTCTGGACTAATCTTATTCACCCCTGGGGCCTTACCACCAAGGAGCTTTTAAACCACCTGTTACTTCAGCACCAGAGATTGGAGTCCCCAGGCTCTGCTTCCTCACTGAAAGATGTGCCGGTGGGAATGAGGAGGTCGTCAAAGAATTCTGCCCACCAACCCATCACATCCTGAGTCAAGGTCAGCAGCACACCATCCCCACAATAAACAGTGTTGGCTTGAAATGCTTCTAACTGTGTCTAACTGTCTAACTGTGTGCTTCTAACTGTGAAGGCCCTCTGGCCTTCACAATTACAGTTATGTGCAGAGCACTGAACATGTTAGTGAACGTCAATTTAGTATTTCTTTTCCAGCAAACCAGGCTTCTTTTTATCTTTAACAGAAAACATAGTGAATAAAAGTCACTGCCTTTTAAATTTACCTCAGAGTCTGATCCCTTCTGCAC
Organism: Anableps anableps; assembly: GCA_014839685.1. NCBI lineage: Eukaryota > Metazoa > Chordata > Actinopteri > Cyprinodontiformes > Anablepidae > Anableps > Anableps anableps. Next base: position 32,587,978 of record CM026082.1, read on the forward strand.
CAGGAGAAAATGAGACAAAATTCACTGTACTCCACTAAGTCCTTACTGATCTTCTGAACCAAACTACTGCTTCTATTATAGTTGTTAAAGACCCATAACAACATTTATTTCTAAGTACAATAGATATGTTCATGCCATCTTGGAGCTGAGATGGCATTTATAGAGTCCTGCAAAACTTTTAACACTTCCTGACATTTTCTACATGGTTTCTCAGATTCAAATGAATAAGCTGAAAAGCCAATGCTGTGCCATTAGGTGGCAAAATCATCAGGATAAAATTCATGCAAATTTAAAATGGCAACATCCAAACGATGGCTAAAAATATCTCCCATCACTATTGTAGACATTTTCGCTAACACCATTCACCCTTAGGCCTCAGCCTACTCCACAGTATCACTGCTGCCACCACCTGTTTTGGAGGGGAAATGCTGAGGTGTGCTCTGCTGGTGAGTTACCGCCCCATGGAAATCACCAATCATTTGGGAGATTGGCCATGGGGTGGCTATTGCTCCTCCCCTGGCAACAGCGTTAACCACACCTCCTCACTAAGCTAAACATTTCAGTTGACTCCTCCCTCAGAGACACTCTCAGAAACTATGACTCCTTGGCAGAAACTTTTAGGCGAAGACGGGAGTGGAGTCAGAGGAGTCTGAGAATCTTTGATAATATAGCCCCAGGTTTTTGTGCATAGGTTGTCTTTCTCATGGAGTTTCGGTGGCCCATCATGCTGTAAAGAAACTAGGACTGTGTGGTTACAAACAAAAAATGGATGGTGAGAGGACAGTGCAAAGGGGGAAACTGACCTTGAAACTACCAAGCTGCATCAGCATAACGACCAGGCAACCCAAAGCAGACCAAAACCTAAAGGGAAGTGGGAGGAGAAGGGTGGTGTGTTATAAAACACAGGAACACAAAACAGTGGAAGCAGCAGGTGAGAATCAAGCATGGTACACCTGTGCTTTCTCATGTTGGAGCAAAGAGGAAACATCATTGTCATAATCATGTCATACTTTATCTGGTTCAGAAAAAAACATGAATAATCGAGAATGAGTGAAAACAAAGGTGGACAAGCAGAACAATCAAGAGACAAAGCATGGGACATAGAGACAGTAGCACCCATTTACAATAAAATGTGTCTGCTTAAAACTTAATCAAACAACAAACGCATGGTTACATGTACATCGATGAGTGTTCACATGGTCTACCTTCCTGCAAAAAAGAATTATTAGTAGTAAATCTGCTCTGAGAACAGCTATATGTTTGGTTTATTTCCTAATGTATGTGTTAAAGACCCATAACAACATTTATTTCTAAGTACAATAGATATGTTCATGCCATCTTGGAGCTGAGATGGCATTTATAGAGTCCTGCAAAACTTTTAACACTTCCTGACATTTTCTACATGGTTTCTCAGATTCAAATGAAATAAGCTGAAAACCCAATGCTGTGCCAGTAGGTGGCAAGATCATCAGGATAAAATTTATACAAATTTAAAAGAGCAACATCCAAACGATGGCTAAAAATATCTCCCATCACTATTGTAGACATTTTCACTAACACCATTCACCCTTAGGCCTCATCCTTTAATTTCAGCAGCTTACTTTTGATCTTTCATGGAATCACGAACAAAACAAAGCAAGAAAGATGTAAAAATTCAAGAAAAACATATGATCACTGTTATGATTCTTTCTCACCGAGATTGTTGAAGTTGATTTGTGCATGATCACTTCAATCATTTCAGATGGATAAGATTTTTTATATTCTCCATTTTGAAAAGCATGTTTCCCACAAAAAACTGCTTGTGAACAGGACGCACAAATGCAGCATAAACTGTTTAAAAACATGGTAGTATAGTTAGTGGTGATGGTGAACGAGAAATAGAAAATCCAGACAACAAACCTGGGCAGGAAATTGACTGGACAAAATGCATTCTGTGTAAATTAGACACAAAGGAATCACTGATTAAAGCAAAACATTTTGGACGTTTCATAACTTTAATGCTTTCCCCATGAAATTAGATGTCTCATGCTTAGACCATGGACATGCCATTGAAGCCACCAGAATGCAAAATGCAAACAGAATGCAAAATGACCTAAGTTTAACACAATAAAAACTCAACCGTGGCAAAGAAATAGGAAATGTGCTGACAATAAAGAAGGAAATTCTGAATGATTTTAATGTGAAGGATTTGAAATGTTATTCTTGTTTGGTAGTATACTGAATATCTATTGTACTATGACTGAAATTAAGCCTTAAGCATCAATACAACTAATTTACTGTCAGCATTGCTGTCATCAATATGATCATTATCACTGCTATTTCATTTTCTCTTACTATTTTTTCTAAATTTTTTTATTACTATCATCATCATCATTATTATATTAGTGGTATTATTAGTATTACCTTATTTTACTGTTATCAGTAATTTCAGTAATTTTTTTTACAATTCAACCCTCCTATATGAATAAATAAGCCTGATTTTTGTTTTTTGTTTTCTTCTTTCTTTTCTATTTTTGTCTGACGATTAATATGATTTTTTTGACATCAGTGGGACTATTATTGTGACTATTAAGTTATCGTACTTTTTTTTTCTTTGTTCTCCACCTATCTCCGTCTTTCTCTCCTATATTCAAAGTATTCTTTTTTCTCCCTCTCTCTATTTTTTTTTTAACTTCCTCTGATTCCCCCAATATTTACAGTTTTCCTTTGGTTTGTTTTTTTTTTTTTGGGGGGGGGGTTGTATATACTTAATCTATACCCAATTGTCTCTGGATTCATATGCCATTTGGCTCTTAATTTTTGTGTACAGGTTTTTTTTTGTTTTGTTTTTTTTTTTTTTTTTTTTTTTTTTTTTTTTTCATTTCAATGCTAGCTCTTTTTCTTGATTGTTCATTTCTTTGTTTTGTTTAATTGTCTTTCCTTTCCTCCTCAGTGTCATATCTGTCCTATTTGGGAAGATTTCACACATCACCAAAATCAGGCAGTTCCAAATTGTACAAACTATATAAACAAATCTAATGACTAAATTAAAGTTAATCAGCTGGAATGTAAGTGGCATTAACTCACTGGCAAAAAGAACCAAAATCTCAAAAATTGCAAGCTGATATATGTTTACTACAAGAAACCAAACTGTCAGACAAAGAACACAGGAAACTATAAACGCAGCATTTTAATCAAATTAACTTCATATAATTCCAAACAAAGAGATGTTTCAATTCTCATTAATAAAGACACATCCCTAATTTTATTTTTATTTATTTCAAACAAACAATAAAATAGTAAAAACAGAAAAAAATAATTAGACAAATGGTCATACCCATTGGCATGCAATTTTACATAATTTGTTCGAAAAGAAGCAGGTAGAATATCAAGGATCCTGTCCCTCTCATACACATCAACATACAATCATTTAAGTCTCCCCACACCAGATAACCCTTGAAGTATTCCCACATTAAATAATGCTTAACCTCACATTCTCATCATTGAATGTACAATTATTTACACATTATTAATATCAGCAATTGCCGTTTTGGCCTTTACGACACCCATCCTATGCAACATATTTTCCAGTCAGTTCATTTTTGTACAGTTTTTTAAGCTGGTTTATATTTGTACTTTGTTTGAGCTAATCATTTAATCCATTCCACAGATCTACCCCACACACTGATATGCAAATACTCTTTTTGGTTTTCTAATACATTGTTTTTTAAAATGTCCTTCTCCTCTTAAATTATAACCACCCTCTCTATCACTAAACATTTTTTGAACATTGTGTGGAAGCTGATGATTTCTTACTTTAAACATAAATTGTACAGTTTTACAGGGTCCCAGAATTTCAGTACATTTGATTTAAAAAATAATGGATTTGTATGTTCCCAATATCCCACTTTATGCAGTATTCTGTATGGTTGTTTTATGCATTGTGTACAGTGGCTGTAAGTTTGTGTTGTATGTATTGCTGCAAACCTCCACACAATAACTTAAATATGGTACAATGAGAGTATTATATAAAATAAACAGTGATTTGTAGTCCAGAACAAGTCTTATTCTGCTCAAAACTGCAACACTTTAGGGTAGTTTTGATTTGACTTGGCAGATCTGTGGTTTCCAGCAAAATTTATCATCCAGTATAACACCCAGAAATATAATTTCATGAACTCGATCTAAATCAACACTGTTGATAGTTATTTTGATTGCATTGTTTTCGTGTTTCTCACAGTTTCCAAATATCATGAATTTTGTTTTACCTAAATTTAGTGATGATTTATTGTTTTTGAACCAATATTGTAGTATTTTCATTTCTGTTGTGACCACCTCTGAGAGTTGTTGGATGTTTTCTCCAGTACAGAAGATACTAGTATCATCGATACTTTGAATATGTCTTTTATATACAAATTAAATAATTTGGGGCCCAACACTGACCCCTGTGGGACCCCACAAGTTATGTTTAATAATGCTGATTTGTGATTACCTATTTGTACAAATGGTTTCCTTAGTCCAATGTAGCTTCTAAGCCAGTTTAATGCCATCTCCGAATTCCATATCTTTACAGCTTTTCTAGTAAAATGTCATGGTTGATTTTAGAAGAATTATATCTTATTAAGCTATATAATGTTTTCCATATTCCTTTAACACTTTGTTTGTTTGTTTTTAATGTTTTTGAATAATAGTCCTTCTTACATTTCCTCATAATAGTAGTTAATTTATTTTTATAGGTTTTATATTTTTTATATATTTCTATATTTTATAAATTGTTTATATAGGTTATTCTTTTTCTTACATGCATTTTGTAATCCTTTGGTAATCCATGGCTTATCTTTGTACTTTTGTCTGTGACTAAAAAGGAAAGTTGGACAGTTTTTGTCATGTAGTGTTTTTTGAGAAATATCTCAAAAGCTTTATCAATATTGCTTTCTTCATGCAAAACGTTCCAGTTCTGTGATAGTAAATAATTTCTTAATGCAATCATTGAGTCTTCTGATATTATTCTTTTATATGTAATGTTAGTGCCCTCATTTACTTTTCTGCAGACCCCTTCAAGGATCACAAACACTGGCAGATGGTCACTAATATAATTTATAAGAAGTCCACTCCTCAATTTACTTTCCATATGATTGGTAAATATATTGTCAATCACGATTGAACTGTGTGATGCTATTCTCCTTGATTTTGTAATTAGTGGATATAAACCTAAACTGTGCATGGTATTGATAAACTCCTTTGTCCTTTTAACCTTGTTAGGATTTAATACATTTATATTAAAGTCTCCACAGATCCACAGTAATCCACAAACAGACTGTAACAGACCCAGATGGACAATATGTTATTATTAATGGAACAATCAATAACATCAATTTAACAATCACAAGCATTTATGGTCCAAACATAGATGACCCCACATTCTACCACAATTTTTTCACATTATAACAGGATTTTTCAGCTTCAGCCATAATTATTGGTGGAGACTTTAACACAGTCATCCACCCATCACTAGACAGCTCAAAAAACACATCATACTAAAAACTGGCATTCAACCCAAATCATTAAACAATACCTGACAGATATTGGCCTTGCTGATAGTTGGAGGCTACAAAATCCCTCAACAAGGGAATACACTTACTTCTTCCGTCCATAAATAATTTTCATGAATTCATTACTTTCTTACCAGCAATTCCTTGATGACAGATACTTCCAACCCAATTATTCATTCAATCATCATATCTGATCATGCTCCCATCAGTTTTATTTTACACAGGAAAACTGAAGCAGAAGCCAGTCAAAGATGACGATTCAACACATCTCTACTGCAAGACAAGACATATCCCCGACTCCAACGTCTCTCTGCCAGGCTTCCTGACGATACGGGCAGACAGAGATTTAGAGAGTAGCAGGAAAAGGAAAGGAGGTGGATTGGCAGTGCTTGTCAACAACAGATAGTGTCACCCAGGACACATTACTGTGAAGTATCGTCTCTGCAGTCCAGACATTGAACTATTGGCAGTAAGTTTTCGTCCATATAATTTGCCAAGAGAGTTCACCTGCGTTATTTTGGTAGCTGTTTACATTCCACCCTCAGCTGTTGTTGACAATGCATGTGATGTCATCAGTTCCATTGTTGCTAAGATGCAGACACAATACCCCAATTATTTTGTGAAAATATTTAGTGATTTTAATTATAGCCCACTCTGTGCTACATTGCCAACGTTTCAACAGTTTGTCAGCTGCTCTATCAGAGAAAACAAGACATTGGATTTGTTTTACACAAATGTCAAGGATTCATATATCTCCAAAGCAAGACCTCCTCTGGATAAATCAGATCACAACTTTGTTTTTCTTTGCTCAGAATATAAACCCCTTGTCCAGAGACTATCTGTAACAAAAAGGACTGTGGGAAAGTGGTCATAGGAAGTCGAAGAAGCCCTACAGGGTTATTTTGATGCTACTGATTAAATTTCTCTTTGCAACCCACATGGAGATGACATTAATGCCATGACTGAGTGTGTGACCGACTATATAATTTCTGTGTGGACAACACCGTCCCCACCAGAATAGCTTGAGAGTAAACTGCATAGAAACAATATCAGAGATGTGTGGTCACAAGCTCACAGAAGATCACAAGCTTCAAGCAAAAGGAAGATAGATGGAAGTCTGGACAGAGCAACTAAGTGAACACATTTTTCAACAGATTTAGTTCAGGAACAAGTGAACCATCCTCCTCTCTTGCCCCCAGCCAAACAGATATCCCACCCTCCTTTTGTTATGTATTTGGAATGTTCTGAGTAGCTATAGTAACGGTAGCCCAGGGGTTGATGGGTAGGTTAGAACATGACAGTTGAAAATAAATGGCTGTATACTAGATCAACAGTGGATGTTAATAAACAACACAACAAGAATGAAACCTCTCCATATCTTCAATGTTATGCCGTGACAAAAAGGAATTGAGGACATAACATTTTAAGTGGTGACGAGGATGCCCTAACCCTAACCCTAACCCTAACCGTAAATGCTACACAGTGAAGAGTACATTCACAATGACTGGAGAAGCCAGTGCTAACCACGACAAAGACGACAGTTGGTAACTGTTTGAATGAATGCCAAGTGTATCGGTGCTATTCACGAAGAGAGGAGGAAGGGACAGTAATCATCAGAAATGCTCCCATAACCAGGAGCTACAGAAAATGGCTGGAGTTATAGGCTCATTTGGTACTTTTGATGAAAATGTGGAGCAATTTTGATTACTTTGTGGAAGCTAAAGGAATAGAAGATAAGTTAGTGGCAACTTTCCTCAGCGTGATTGGACCTTCAGTCTACTTCGGAACCTTCTGCAGCCAGAAAAGCCTGCAAGTAAATCTTACAAAGAGATTGCAGATACACTTTCCAAACACTTTTTCACCTAAGGCACTTGTGATTGCAGAAAGATTTAGAATCCACAGACGCAATCAAGAAAAGTGTGAGTCTGTCAGCATGTACATTATAGCTCTACGTAAATTAGCGGAACACTGCGAAATCAGGGATGTATTAAGTGACACGCTTAGAGACAGGCTTGTGTGTGGATTACGGAATGAAGCAGAACAGAAAAAACTGCTCATTGAAAGTGATCTAACACTTGAAAAAACAATTAACGTAAGTGTCACAGGAATAGTGCATAAGGTTAGCAGTAGTCACCAAAGCAACCAAGGCCCATGTTATCCCTGTGGTAAAAATGGTCATTTGGCATCAGCATGTTAGTGTGAAGAGATGGACTGTCGTAACTGTGGATATAAAGGTCATGTCGAAAGAGCCTGTAGAAGCAAAATGTTATGTATTTGTTCTGAGTAGCTATATTAACAGTAGCCCAGGGGATGATGGGTAGGTTAGAAAATGACAATTGAAAACAAACAGCTGTATACTAGATCAACAGTGAATGTTAATAAACACCACAAAAAGAATGAAACGTTTCCATATTTTCAATGTTATGCCGTGACAAAAAGGGACTGAAGACATAACACCTTTGACCCAAAGCTTTCTTGTCACACCTCAGATGTTTTATCTTCCACCTCAGTCATGGACTCTTCTGCCAAAACAGGAAATGCTTCTGCTCCCTTTGCCTCCGCTTCCCACTTTTCTGTTTCCAGAAGTCAGGTGAAGAGGCAGCTGGAGAGACTGAACCGGAACAAGGTTACAGGTCCAGATGGTGCCAGCCCCAGAGTCCTGAAGGCCTGTGCAGAGCAGCTCTGTGAGATTCTCTAGCACCTCTTCAATCTAAGCTTGACCCAAGAGAAGGTTCCACTGTTGTGGAAGACATCCTGTCTGGTTCCGGTACCAAAGAAAACTCACCCATCAGTCATCAACAACTTTAGACCCGTTGCCCTGACATCCCACATCATGAAGATCATGGAGAGACTCCTGTAAGCCCACCTGAGTAAGCAAACCAGCACATATCAGGACCCCCTGCAGTTTGCTTACAGCTGGGGAGTTGGCCACCTGAGTAAGCAAACCAGCACATAAGCAGGACCTCCTGCAGTTTGCTTATGGTCAAGGAGTTGGAGTTGAGGACACCGTTATACATCTGCTTCAACAAACCCACTGACATCTGGGCAAAGCAGAACGCACTGTGAGGATGTTCTTTGATTTCTCCAGTGCATTTAGCACAATTCAACCTGATCTTCTTTGTCTGAATCTCAAGAAGACTCAGGTGGAAGCCTCAACAATTGCCTGGATCAATGACCAGCTGACAAACAGACTACAGTTTGTAAGACTGAAGGACTGTGTGTCTAGCCAGGTGGTTAACAGCACAGGAGCACCATTCCTTTTCACTCTGTACAATTCTGACTTCCAGCACAAGTCAGACTCCTGTCATCTACAGAAATACTCAGATGACTCTGCAGTTGTTGGGTGTATCAGAGATGGACAAGAAGGTGAATACAGAGAGCTGGTGGACTGCTGTGTGGCATGGTGTGGAAACAATCATCTTATCTTGAATGTGAACGAAACAAAGGCAATGATTGTAGATTTCAGGAGAAACAGGGTTAGTTTAAACCCTATTTCCATCATGGGAGAAGAAATGGAGGTGACTGAGGAATATAAATACTCCGGTGTTCATCTCGACAATAAACTGGACTGGAGACTCAACAATGAAGCCATCTACAAGAAGGGACAGAGCAGGCTGTACTTGAGGAAGCTAAGATCCTTCAAGGTTTGCAGCAAGATGTCGCATGTCTTCTATAAGTCTATTGTTGAGAGTACCTTCTCCCCTGCCATCATCTGTTGGGGTATCAGCATCAGAGCAAGAAACCTAAAAAGGCTGAACAACCTGATAAAGAATGCTGGTTCTGTTCTGCGGACGACTGTGGGAACTCCGGAGATGATGATGCAAAGAAGGATTTTGCATAAAATTAAGAATTAATTTAAATTATGGACAATCCAGACCATCCTCTTCATGAGACTGTCATTGAAAAACAGACTCTCTTCAGTCAGAGGCTTCTTTAGATTGGTTGTAAAATGGACTGCTACAGGAGATCTTTCCTGCCCACAGCTATCACAATCTGTAGTAACTCCTTGACTAAATGAGTTCCATCAACATTTAATTTCCCTTTGGGATCAATAAAGTATATTTGAATTGAATAATTTTCTCAATAATATCACTCTACCATCATTAACAAAGGAACAGTCAGACATCTTAGATACCCCACTCACATTCGCAGAATATAAAAAGCATTACAAAAAATATCAAATCACAAAGCCCCAGGTATAGATGGATATCCCCCAAATTCTACAAACATTTCTAGAAATTATTGTCACCACTTTTTGTTAAAATGGCAGATTAAATTAAAAATAATCAGTTCACCTCATATCATATGACTACAGCACTAATTTCACTACTCCTCTAAACTAACAAAGATCCTACTCATTGCTCCAGCTACAGACCTATCTCCCTAATTAATACAGATATTAAAATAATCAGCAAAGCTTTAACAACCCGCATTTAATCAGTTATTTCATCTCTTGTTCACCCAGATCAAACAGGATTTATTAAAGGCAGACACTCTTCAAATTATAAACGTAGACTTTTCAACCTCATACATCTATCCCACCAAAGTGACTATAAAACAATCATCCTCTCTCTAGATGCAGAAAAAACATCTGCCAAAGTAAACTGGACAGTTCTCATAAAAACACCGGAAAAATTTGGTTTTGGACAGTCATTTATTCAATGGATCAAAACATTTTACAATAAACCAAAAGCAGTAGTTATAACAAACAACTTAATCTTGACAAATTTTACACTTCACAGAGGTACTAGACAATGATGCCCACTATCACCTTCACTATTTGCACTATTCATTGAACCATTAGCAGCAGCTATCCGTCAAAACATTAACATCGATGGCATTCATACTAATATTATATGAAATCAGTTTATATGCAGATGTTCCTGTTCCTACAAAACCCAAACAAATCAGTTAAAGAACTAATCCAAGTCATTACAACTCATACTCCAAATTCTCAGACAACACAATCAACTGGAACAAATCTTCCACATTAACAATATATGGAGATACTGATCTTCACACATCACAGATCCCTATCCTACCACCATCTACCGGCAAGATCACATACCAAGGCATACAATTCTCCCCAAAGCTGTCAGAGTTGTTTCACCTCAATTTAACTCTATTGAAAACAATAAAAGACAACTTAAAAATGATGGATGACAATACCCTTTCAATTATAGGACGCATTAACGCATTAAGATGATGATACTACCAAAACTCTACTTATTTAAAATGATCCCTGCTCAACCCACAGCAGCTTTTTCACCACTCCAGACACAATTGTAACATCATTTTACTTGAAAAATAAAAAACCCAAAATAAAACTAACAACATTACAACAGTCAAAACTTCAAGTCGGCCTAGAAGCACCAAATTTCCACCACTACTTCTTAGCTAACCAATTACAACACCTCATCAAACGGATACACTCAGTCCATCACCTTCATCCATGGCTGGACATCGAACAATTTGATTGCAAAGACATATTAATAAAAGACCTACCATTCATCAGCAACAAAATTAGACATCACAACTGCTTCAAAAATTAAGAAATTGCAACAATTCTGACAGCTTGGTGGAAGATTAATAAAATAAAAAATACTATAGTCTCACCCACAACTCAAACGTCCATATGTATGGGGGAATTTTACTGGCATAAGTCAAGAGCATATGTTTTCAGTTTGAAAGCAGGATTTCATCTCTTTGCTTTCAAAAATTTTAAGACTTGAGCTTAAATTTTCAACTTGAAAGCAGGATTTAATCTTTTTGCTCTCAAAACGTGTAATGCTTGCACTCAAAACTTCTGCTGTCTCTCCTCATGCACAAACTTATCTCTCTGCATGGATCAAATCTGCACTCACTTGCAATTTTTTTCTGCTCTCTCGCAGATCAAGGAGTACTGTCGCCTAGCAACTGTTCCAGCCAATAAAATGAGTGTTCCTCTGGTTGCGCTTGATACTTTCTAGTAGATGTGCTTGTGCGGCTCTATAGATATTGCTGATTCTCCTGTTCTGACGATGCCCACTAGATGTAAGGAAAAGAACTTCAGTTTTCTGCTCCGTGTTGCAATTCTTAGGAAGTAATGACATGTTTACAAAAGAATAATCTTTTGTTTTTGTCAATTTTTATGGTTTGCCAATTCAGCAAAACTTCAAGGATTTTGGCTATACTGGCTGTGATCGTGATCGCTGTGGTGTAAAAGGAAAATGGATCGTGGGTCTGTGTCCTCTATAGTCACTAAATATCTGCTAAACTCATCTTAAAAACCTGTTTATTATTTTACTGACACTGTTTCAGATCCCATTTCTTACTGAGGAATATTCTGGAGCATGTAGCAAAGAATGTTTTTAGAATGGCACCATGTTGATGATGTTGCCAATATAAACTAATCTAATTTTTTACTTGGATTAAATATTTTCTTTACATCTAACAAGCAGGGACAGTATATTAACTACACAGCTATTTTTATTTTATTGTACCTGTTTCCAGCAAAGAAATCCATTGAGATTAAGAATCTCTTTTACAAGGGTGTCAGTATACGGGTGTTCATCTGAACTCTTACGGAAACAAGTTATTTTGACGAAAATTCAGTCAAGATAAATAACAGAGTAAACACAAAATGTAAGTTGAATTAAAATATTTTATTAAAGGAATTTGCAGTAAAAATAAATGCATGTTTTTGGCTTATTTGGTACATATTAAGTCTTTTCATCACATTCTAATGTTTGTCAACCGTGGTCCTTAAGCCACGGTTGCTCTAAAACAGCATAGAAACCTGTTTTAGAGGTTTCTATGCTTCAGCACACATGTAATCATCTGAATCAGGTGTGTTAAAGCAGGGGAACATCTTCAACATGCTGGGCAGTGTGCCTTGAAGACCAGGGTTGGGAAACACTGGTTAAGATTACCTATAGCAATGATCCCGTTGCTGGACTCCAACCTTCCACAGAAAACACTAATGATGGGCTGTTTTCTGCATTTGTGAAACTTTACAAAAATCTTTAAAGGCTGCTGCTTCTTACTGGTCCTGTGCTGTTCAGAAAAGTGAGAACTCAATCAGAATCTATAGAAGCCCCCATTCCTTCACTCATTTGGAATGCACAAGTTATTCCTACTATCACAGTATATAATTGGGAGCTCCTGCGTGGGAGCGTCTGGAGTTGTAGAATAAAATATCAGGATAAAGCAGAAGAGAAAATACAAGATCTCCATTTGGGTTTGCATGGGACACCTCAGACTGTGGCTGGGCGATATGGCAAAAAACATTTCACAATATAAGCATTTCATATCAGTCTATCGATAATTATTGATTAGGGGGTTTTTAATGTCCAAAATACTGCCAAACTGGTGACATGACCTTTCCTCTTTTATTCACAATGTCTTCTTGAGCTGTTGCACTCATTTCCTCCTTTCTCTCCACCCTATTTTTTTTCTTTTAAAGCAATTATGGGGCACAGTGGCAAACAGGAAACTTTTTCTCCACAGTGACAAAACTCAGACTGTGGAACCAGTAACAACATATAAACAATGAAATGAAACTATTGCACTTATTTATGAACATGGACATGAATGCACCGGATTGTGGGTAATCAAATGTCTCAGGGTTCTGATGTGGATCTGCAGGCTGAATATGAGCTCTGCTGCCGCACTATAAACTCAAATTAAAAGCACCACTTCAGGCAAAGTTTTGAAATCAGGGAATCTTTTCTCAATTTTAAGCAATCAGAAGTCGGCATAACTCTCTAAACGAGGGGCAGCAGGAGGATATCTCCCAGAATGCGCTGCTGCACCAGAAGCGCTCCAAAGTCTCCTGTCCATAACTCTTCAATGCGCTGTCAGTTGCCAGACTGCGAGATTCAATGATTTTTATTGTCATACCAGTTCACATTTGCATGTTTATGGTACGAAATTTAGACTCAGGTCCCAGTTCAAGAAGCCTAATAAATAAATATAAATATATAAATAAATAAAGTTTAAAAAGTGAAATGAAGCTGTGTTTTAGTGCATTTAGTTCAATGTCCAGGTCAGAGACAATTATCGGATGGGATTTCTTCTTTTATTATTGTTTGATTTAGTTAACTCCGTGATGTTTTCTGTGCATGAAGTTGCGTCTGCACCAAGTGGTCCTGTGTGAATTGTAATCCGTCACAGATGACCTTCAGATTTTTCGTCACTGTTTAGAAAAACTAGTCAAAGACGGAAAATATCCCGTTAATGCAACCCCTGCTGTGTGTATTGTGTGAACCGCGCACACTGTCCATGGACGGTTGATATTTTATACTCAAGCATACCGATTGCCTACATTCTTGTGTCAAATCCCTTCATTCCCCATAGACCGAATGGATACTAGCACGTTTGATGAGCTGGTTGGGCACCTAGCCCCGTTTCTTCTTCACCAGAGCAGCCACCGCTCACCTGTCAGTGCTGCACAGAGTGCGGCAGTCACGCTGCACGTCCTTATTGGGATAGGTTGCACTGACTCAACATTTTCTCAGTCTCGCATACAAAACAGTTCTATGCGAACACTGTTTCATGAAGCGGTCGTAAAAAATTACCTTTGTACAGACGTGTACCTTGGACGTCTACTTTGACTCTGCATTGTTCTGCCTCAAGTACATGCCGGACCTCTGAGTGAAGCAGGCCGGTGTATGTTGGGGGCAACACGAAACTGCTGTTGCGCATGTTACACAATACGTTGTTGCTAGGTAACCACAGAGTGAGTTAACTGATGCCATTAACCTTTCTTAGCTGGGCCCTGAGAGGTTGAGAAACTAAAGCCTTTCCTCTGCCTACATACCCCAGAATGCTGTGCGGTTCTGGATTGGCGTTCAGTGAAATTATTGAACATTCTATTGTACGTATTTCCTATTGTTACTGATCATGTGTCTATCGTGATAGAGATCGTTATTGTTTTATTGCCCAGCCTTATGTTGAAGTTTTGCACAAAGTATATTTAAAGTGAAATATTAGCTAGTATAATAAAATTAAAATAAATACACTTAAAGTTGTTCCATTTTAACACAATTAAGTACACTACAATATATTGCAATCATCTTAAAGTTCACTTTTAGTTTTAGCACTAGACATGCTTAAACTGGTTCCAAAATAACACATTTAACAAACACTTAGCGTAGTACAATAAAAATGTATAAAGTACATCAATAAAAAGTACCACCTAAGTGTCCTTTTTTTACCTGGGAAGTTGAGTATCAGATGCTTTTGTTTTACCCAGTTGTTGTACCACTTTATTTCTTAGACTTTTGTAGGTTAGGTCAGTGGTAAGACTTGAACGTTCTCTAGAGCCATATCTTGCATCTTAAGTTTTTTATTTTTTTGCTAAAATTTCAGTGTTTAACAAAGACAGGGTTAAATGATAAACATTTAACAAAATTGTATTTAAACTGACAGCACCTACTTTTTCTGTTAAAGTTTATGAAAGCAAAAATAGCGGACTTATTTTTCATTTTGGCTTTCTGTTTGTTTCAAAGATAACAGTGTGGACTCTGGTTTATGTTTCTGTACAGTTAAGGTTAAATTTAAATAATTTTAGAAGCTATTAAAAATCTAGATTATCTTTATTACTTTCTGATATGAAAACAGTAGAACTGAAAGAAAGAATGTACAGCCCCCTCCAAAATGATTGAAACAGCATGGCAAACTCCTTTGTTTTTTTGTACACTGAAGACAGCTTGGTTTAAGATCAAAAGATAAGCATGAGACAAGCGTTCAGAATGTCAGCTTTTATTTCCCGGTATTTACACGTAGATGTGTTAAACAACTTAGGACATACCACCCTTTGTTTGAACCCACCTGTTTTTCAAGTGACCAAAACTATTGGATTATGTGACTGACAGGTGTTTATTGTTGACCAGGCTTTTAACATTGATTGTTCAAACATTAAATAGCTCTGCATGACTAGTATACTTTTTGGCCTGGGTCAAACGTATCACGTATACATTTCTTGATAAAGAGGATAAACCAACATGAAGACCAGAGAGCTGTCTATGGGAAAACAGATTTTGAAACTAAGAAAAGAAGGGAAATCAATCAGAGTCAATGGACAAACATTGGGTATAGCAAATACAACAATCTGGAATGTCATGAATAAGAAAGAAACTACTGGTGCAAAGACCTGCATCAGGTCAGGTGCCCACCGGACGGTGGGTACCCACAGAAAACGTTCAGCTACGGGTAGAAAAAAACCGGTATTGTTTCACAGGTATGGGCACAGGTAAAACAAAATGCGGCTGGGTAGCATATAAAGAGTTACAACATGAATGAAAGTTATTATTTATATTTTATTATTTATTGACTCTATATCTCAATGAGCGAATTAATTTAGGTGTAACACGGGCATCAAGTGCAGCGAGCAAAAGAGATTTTTCATCTGCTGGGTTTGTGATTCAGGAAACGAGAACACAGCTTAAGCCACAGACTGTGGACGATATTCTTTTTCTGCACAGCAACCTTAAGAGCAACGCCTGAATATCTGTGCGTAAAAAGCATAGCTAATTAAATAAACAGTGACATTGGAATAAGTTAAGTTGAACTCAGAGGTATTTTTGGAGCCCGAGGTAAATACTCCTGAAATAGTCTATGGTGCGCACTCTAAGTTTTGAGTTTTATTTTCATACTGCCTTCATTTAATTCAATGTAAAATCGGACAGTCGTTTCAAAAGAGGCTTGTTTTGACTGATGTATTCATGCCGGTCCTTGAGTGTGTATTTGCGTTTGTGAGACAAAGAAAAATCCCTGCATTTGGCTTGTTTACCACTGGTCAAGTGGGAGCGGAGTGCGCACTGGGATGTGAGCATCAGGCAATGTGCTCTGTTGTTAAGACAGTATTCCGCTCCAGCTACAAAACTAAAGATGAAAACAAGCGGCTGTGTATACATTGTGATCATGGGTCGGGTCACAGTCTATTACTCACAGGTGCGGGTGGGTCCAGGGTTTTAAATGGTGATAATTGCGGGAAACGGGTCGGGTCTCGGTTCTGTGCTCTACACGTGCAGGCGGATACGGGTTTTGAAAAATTCGACCCATGCAGGACTTTGTACTGGTGTACTGAGCAACAGAATTAAAACAACAGTCGTTAATGACAGAAATATTGTGAGCTGTGAAGAAAAACCCCCAAACATCAGTAAGTGACATCACCAACGACCTCCACAGTGCAGGGGTGAAGGTATCACAATCTACTGTTTGAAGGAGACGCCGAGAGCAGAAATATAGAGGCCATACCAGAAGATGCAAACCACTGATCAGTAGTAATAATTGGAAACCCTGATTGAAATGAGCAAAGTACAGAGATGAGCCACAAAAGTTCTGGAACAAAATCTTATGGACTGATGAGACCAAGATTAATCTCTACCAAAGTGATTGAAAGGCCAAAGTGTGGAGAAAGAAAGGACCTGCTTATGATCAAAGCACACAAGTTCGCCTGTGAAACATGGTGGAGGTAATGTCATGGCTTGAGTATGCATGGCTGCTCCTGGAACAGGTTCACTCATATTTATTGATGATGTAACTGATGATGGTAGCAGCAGAATGAATTCTGAAGTATACAGAAACATTTTGTCTACCAATTTACAGAGAAATGCATCCAAACTAATCGGGAGAAATTTTATCATGCAGCAGGACAATGCCCCAAAACACACTGCCAACAAAACAAAAGACTTCATCAGGGGAAAAAAGTGGCAAGTTTTAGACTGGCCAAGTCAATCACCCGATCTTAACCCAATAGAGCCTGCATTTCACCTCCTGAAGAGAAGACTGAAAGAAGAAACCCCCCAAAACAAACAAGAACTGAAGCATCACAAATAAAGAAAGCAACAGTTTGGTGATGTCGATGGGTCTCAGGCTTGAGGCAGTGATTGCAAGCGAGGGTTATGCCACCAAATGCTAAATGTTATTCACTTTAAGGTTATGTGTTAATTTACTTTTCCTCACCTAAAAATGTTGTGGTGTAATATAAATGGTGATATATCCTATGTTGTTTAACACACCTACATGTAAAATACCAGGAAATAAAAGCTGACATTCTGAACTATTGTCTCATGCTCAACTTTTGATCTTAAATCCAAATGTCTTCAGTGTACAACAAAAACAAATGGATTTGCCTTGCTGTTCCATTACTTTTGGAGGGGACTGTACATTTCCCACATGAACAAAAGCTCCAGATGTTTAAATGTAATGCTTAATCATGTCACTAATTACCACTAACTATGTATTATGGCACAGAGAAGAAACTACTGCTACTGAGCAAGTATAGGGCAGGGTTTTTACAATGGGAATCCCCATATAATGAAGGAAAGGGAAGCCTCTCCCTAGACTCCATGTAAACCTCAAATCAGGAGAAACTAGGGCAGCATCTCCAGCGCGAAAAACATGACGCCATTCACGAAGTAAACTGAGCTGTGCGCCCTGCTTTCAGTCACATCTGAACATTTCACACACAGCATGATTTCATGTGTTCTCAGCCTCGTGTCCTAGATGACTGGTATCAGATGTAGTGACTTCAATTGCATTCTGTGGTTTGATATAATGCAAGCTCTTTATGTATTACGATGAACCTTAAGCACAGGGAAAACCATATTTGGTGGTGATAAGTACCAATCTGATTATAACATTTTTTTTTTTTTTTTTGCTTACTTGTCGATTTGTACTAAATTGTCTATACATAAAACATGTTGCTAATGAATAATTTTCTGTTGTATATCCTGCTAACGGGAGGATTCAAAGCATCAACCACACAGCACAGAACGAGACGTATCCGGGTGATGGAGAGCAGGGCCGCTGCTGCGGCTGAACACTGAGACATGATAGGTTTACAGGATCAACATTAGACAGCTACAATGGAGCTAGCCTACCTGGGATAAAAGAACCTGCCGGTGGATCATCCTCCTCAGGTTAGGAGAAGGAGAGGAGGCTCGCGCTAATTTACACCAGGTTCCATGTCGAAGGTAGAACGGAACACAAACAGCATCGCTTCTGAGCCGATGAGGCACGCGAGGGAGGCTCGAGTCACATCCTTTCCTCTTTCTGAGGACCAGCAGTGAAGCTAGACAGCGCAGCGCTCAGTTTCCGTTCACTGGCAAAAATTGCAGTCAGAACATAATTCATTCTGTTCGCTAGTCGTATCATAGAGGAAATAATAAAAACAACTAATCTGCTGCAGTTACTTTTGTGTCATTTCTTACTCATTCTGGTGCTTAAAACATGCATTGATAAATTACTTTGAAGGATTAGTTTCCGGTGGTATAGTCAAAAGACCATCTTGACGTAGTTGAGTATCAATTCCCCAAAGCCAATCAGAAGACCTTTTTGTTATCTTCGCGTGAGCTCCCCGGTCTCGGTGGACGACCAATCCGACCATAATTAAGAATGAATAAAAAAATAGATAAATGAGGAATAAATAAATAAGCATACGATTAAATGTACAAAAAACAACAACAACAAAAAAAAAAAATTATGGAGGACTAATCCTGCCATAATGAAGAATAAATGGAGAAATAAATAAATTCTCGGTAAATAACAGGCATATGATTTTATGCACAAAAATACAATAAATTTTGGAATTAATTAAATTATACAGTGAAACATAAATGTATATATCTTTTATATGCTTTATTGAGTGGCCTTAACTTGATTAACTTAGGGTAAAAAAAATACAAATAAAACAAAAATATTAAAACTTACACATAAATAAAAACATTTAGAAATAAGTAAATTATAAATAAGCTGGAGATTTTAATGGATAATTAATACATATATGTCAAGGGTCAGCTATGCCATATGCCTGCATTAATGAGTTAATGCATTGAGCTGATTCACTGACCAGTGTCCTGGATGAGATTTAAGCAATCAACAAATGAATTAAAAACATAATTAAAGTTTCTGCCAATTATTACATTGTGTGAATCCAGATGTGGGAGAAGCGCAAAAAAGTCTTTAAAAAATTGCATATTGTCCCAGGTTCTTTGCTAACATTTATGGGGCAGGACGAGAATGAGACACCAGGAGAGCGAACCCTGAGCACCAATACTCTAGGAGGAACCTTCAGAGAGGTAATCTGTCAGGAAGAAGAAGAAGCAGAAGAAGAAAAAAAAAAAAAAGAAAAAAAAAAACAACCACTGGAAAGGTCCAGGAGGATAAACTATAGAGGCTCAGAGGGAGAAGTCATACCACAGTTAACCATCTGACATCCAGCTCAGGAAATCCACTCCTTTAAATACTGGTCCTTGATGAGGTTAATTGACACCACCTGGGAGCTGCACCTGCCAATCACACCCTGTGAAGAGGAGGAGGAGAAACCAGAACCCAAACAAACAGCACACCAGTTTAAGGATACAACAATTGATGTCATTCATGGACCGTTTCTTTTGGAAAGGATAGAGGAATGTTCCTGACCAACTCAAATTTTTGAAAATATAATATTAAAGGCATAAGACAATATGTTGATAAAATGGAGGCTATAGTCGTCATTGCAGTTATCCCAAGTTCAACTTCCAACCTTGGAACCTTTGCTGCATGTCATCGACCTCCTTCCTGTCTATGTACTGTCTGAAAAATTGAAAATGAGCACTAAAACCCAAAACAAACATAAAAATATGCCTGATTTTGGAAGTTTTCAATCTGAGCCGTATCAGTGAAAAACAGATTTGGAAGTTTAGAACAGACATTTATGGCAAAACAGTAACATGTATGGAAACACTGAATGAATCGTGAGTGTCAGGAGGGTCTGCACTCAAACTATTTCAAAGTTCTTGTGTCTGTCACATTGTTTAAGAGATATGATAATATGAAAACATGTCAGAATATACCTGCACTTTGCTGTCTTTTCTCTCTCTCACAATATATTTCCCTATTCCCGATTTGGTGTGCCTCATTTTTTGGGGGCGATTTACCAGTCCCACATTTACTGAATCCAAAAATAGATTCCTACATTTTGATGTATAATATGTGTAGAAAGAATGAAAATTGAGCAATTTTGCGGACATTGTTTGGGGACATTCAGAATTTTCATCCAGTTAGAGTGATACACTCTTACCCTTGAAGAATTCTGTCACTGAAATCCATTACAAAGATGAATTATGAGCAAAATGCAACCAAAGATTTGAAGAGGGATTTTATGAAAATGGTAAGAGATATGAAAAAGCTGAAATATACAGAAGTAGTTGAAGGACATGTCTACATTTTAAAATTTGAATGCCATTTCTAGGTGAAAGTATGCAGATGTAGTTAAGCTTGCAAAACAGGCAAGCTTTAGTGAAATTTTTGTGGTTTCCATTCATTTCAATGAAGCTGAAAAACTCATTAAAAGCTGAATATTATAAAAAGTATAAAGTTTATAAGTAGCATAAGTCATGTAGTCATAAGTCAAAAAAGCAAAACAGTCTGGAAAACATGCATTAAAAAACTGTTGAAAATGAGTGAAAACTTTAAGTGACTAAAAATCCCAGTATCAGAAATTGGTGCAGAACACTGCTTACAATTTGTATCATTACCATGTTGGCCTACGGTAATGTACGGCAAGACACAGCTATAGAGAAAGACAGAGCTGAAAAGAGACACAGCTAAAAAAGAGAGACAGAGCTTGAGCAGAGAAGGAGCAGAAGAGAATCTAAGACAAAAAGACGAGAAGAAAGCTAAAGAGGGAAAGACCAGAACACAGCTGAAGACAGAAAGAGCAAAGGAAATCTGAAAACAAAAATTTCAAAAGACCTCTAAAGACAGAAAGACCATAAGACAGATGAAGACAGAAAGACCAGAAGACAGATGAAGACAGAAAGACCAGAAGACGACTGAAAACTGAAACAGCCGAAGACTGCTGACAACTGAAACAACAGAAGACAGATGATGACAGAAAGAAGATAGCACAGTTGAAGACAGAAAGAGCAGAAGACATCTGAAGGCCAAAAGAACAGAAGACAGATGAAGACAAAGACCAGAAGACAGCTGAAGACTGAACCAGCAGAAGACAGGTAAAGAGAGAAGACAGAGAGACCAGATGACAGATAAAGACAGACCAGAAGACATCTGAACACAGAAAGAGCAGAAGACAGAAAGACTAGAACACATCTGAGGACAGAAAAAGCTGAAAACATCTGAGGACAAAAAGACCATAAGACAGCTGAAGACAGAAAGACCAGATCATGGTTAAAAACTGAAACAGCAGACGTTAGCTTAAGACAGAAAACAGCTGAAGACAGAAAGACCAGAAGACAGCTGAAAACAGAACGACCATAAGATAGATGAAGACAGGAAGAAGATAAGAAAGTTGAAGACCCTAACCCGAAGGCCTATGCCCATCTTTTGTTTATAGATTTTAGTTCTGCTTTTAATACCCTACAACCTCACCTTCTCATCAAGAAATACAGCAGATGAATCTTAATCCTCTTCTTATTAAATGGTTTAATTATTTTTTTAACAAACAGATCACAGCTTATTAGAGTCAACACCACACGATCAGAGCCAAGGTCCATCAGCATTGGGATTCCCCAAGGTTGTGTTACCTCTCCTGTTCTTTTCATTATTTATGCAAATGATTGCATCAGCAGCTCCTCCAGAAATTATGTTTTTAAGTTGTCCGACAATACTGCTATTCTCGGGTTGCTGCATGAAGACATGGACCCCTTTGTTCAGTGGTGCGATGACCATCACCTTGTTATTAATGCCAAGCAAACAGAAGAGATGCTGACTGACCCCAAGTCTCTAGGTGACAATTTCCTGCTTTTTATTCATGACCAGAAAATAAATCACGTCTGTTCTTCCAGATGTCTGGGTGTTCACCTGCCCAAATATTCAAGTGGAAAATTCATGTTTATGTGTTGTGCTCCCGTCTACAGCAGAGATTGTATTTTTTTACGTTGCCTCAGAGTCTTTGGGGAGAGCCAGTAGCTTATGTTTTTATTCTATCAGGCTGTATTAGAACACATCATCAAGTTTGGAATGTCAGTGTGGTATGGTAATCTCTCTGTGCAAACTAAAATCTAAACTTAGTCTCATGGTACAAGCTGCAATGGAGATGATAAGAAGGACTGATAATTCCTCCGTGGAGTAATTTCCTTGCTGGAATGTATGCGGGAATGTGCAATATGTGCTTTCATTGAGCAATATGTGTTTTGTTTTTTTGTTTTTTTACATTACTGTGGTGTTCAAATGATTTTTATTGTTTGTAGTGTATTTAATTGAGGAAGCAGCTTTGTTTGGCATATGATGTCCAAGACAAATTTCCCCTTGAGGACAATAAAGTGGATATCTATCCATCTAGAAATGGGAAAAATTATTGGGCTTTCCTCGTCGTCTTTGCCTCCTAACGTACAAGATATGTAAGACCGGGTGGTCTGGGGCATCTCCAACAACCCGCCGAATACGGTACTAATTCCTACCACCGTCACCACCATTGCCCCATTTATGGAACACTTTTTTTGAGGGTAGGCATCTCAAAAAATGAGACAAAAAAATGCAGCTTTGACTTTGAAATGAAAACGTATTTCTGCTAATACATTTTAATTTTCAAATTGGACATTTAGAATGATTTTTTTTCATTTGTTGCTGAGATATTTTTTGAAAATTAAATGTTAAACATCCCCTTCTAAACCATTTTAATTAAGTAATGAAGTCAATGATGTCTGAAATTTTAGAGCACAAGTTATATCCCAGTTCATCTACTGGTTTACAGGATGGAAGTGAGGTATAGGAGTAGATTTGATTAAAGGTTTCAGTTGTGTTGTCTGTAGGAGAACGTTTTGTAAAAACTGTTTTATTAATCGAGTCAACAGAGATTGCACTTGTGAAAACAGAAAAATGATCAGACAGAGTGACATAAATTCCAGAGACCTTGGAGATACTTACACCCTTGATGATAATCAAATCCAGAGAGTGTCCTCGATTATGTGTTGACTTTTTAACATGTTGAGTCAAACCAAAGGTTTGAAGTAATTCAGCTTTTGTGCCTTTCTGTCTATTGGGTTGTCAACATGGATGTTAAAATTACCCGTGATTCTTAACAAATAGTTTAAGTGGAAGACATTAGTAAGTATCATATGTGGATCATCTGCATCCCATCAACTTTTCATTAGTTCCAGCATGACAAGAAATGATGTTGGTTGGGGAGAAGAATTGCAAGAGGGTTTTCGACGGACGCAGTTTCCCTTGGTTTTTCATGAAGTCTTTTTGTGGGATAGGACGAAGTGTGTCTTCTGTATCCCTTGAAACATAGCGATTGAGTTATGTAGCAGTCAAGTTTACAAAAGGCAGGGAAAACTCAATCAGGAGTTTAATTCTAAAAACATTCTTGCAAGAGCATTGCATCTGTTCCAAGTCTATCCGAAAATGCTGAAAGTTGAAACATTTCAAAGATGTGCTTGATAAAAATATCTTTTGATGTACTTGTACAACTCAAGCTATTCCGTTGTTGAACCATTTCTGCTCTTGTATAGTTTCAGTGGAAGACTTTAGTAAGCATCATATGTGGCTCTTCTGCATCCCTTAAAACATAGCGATTGAGTAACGTAGGAGTCAAGTTTACAAAAGAAAGGGCAAACCCAATCTGGAGTTTGAATTCTAAAAAGATTCTTGCAAGAGCATTGCATCTGTTCCAGGTCTATCCGAAAATGCTGAAAGTTGAAACATTTCAAAGATGTGCTTGATAAAAATATCTTTGATGTACTTGTACAACTCAAGCTATTCCGTTGTTGAACCAATTCTGCTCTTGCATAGTTTCAGTGGAAGACTTTAGTGAGCATCATACTGGATAATACGAGCTTCTGTCAAAGCCAGAAGTTGAAGTCCGGTGTGGAATCCGGATTGAGAAACATGTTGGATAAGTACACCTTGTAGCCTGGGTAGCTCAGTCGGTAGAGCATCAGACTTTTAATCTGAGGGTCCAGGGTTCAAGTCCCTGTGCAGGCGTGTTAGTTTCTGTTCTTTCCAGTCCATGAGAATGAAAGACAACTGTCCCGTCCTCATTGTGTTACCCGGCTATCCGCAGTTCCAGCATGACAAGAAATGATGTTGGTTGGGGAGAAGAATTGCAAGAGGGTTTTCGACGGACGCAGTTTCCCTGGGTTTTTCATGAAGTCTTTTTGTGGGATAGGACGAAGTGTGTCTTCTGTATCCCTTGAAACATAGCGATTGAGTTATGTAGCAGTCAAGTTTACAAAAGGCAGGACAAAATCAATCTGGAGTTTGAATTCTAAAAAGATTCTTGCAAGAGCATTGCATCTGTTCCAGGTCTATCCGAAAATGCTGAAAGTTGAAACATTTCAAAGATGTGCTTGATAAAAATATCTTTTGATGTACTTGTACAACTCAAGCTATTCCGTTGTTGAACCATTTCTGCTCTTGTATAGTTTCAGTGGAAGACTTTAGTAAGCATCATATGTGGCTCTTCTGCATCCCTTTAAACATCGCGATTGAGTTACGTAGCAGTCAAGTTTACAAAAGGCAGGGGAAACCCAATCTGGAGTTTTAATTCTAAAAACATTCTTGCAAGAGCATTGCATCTGTTCCAGGTCTATCCGAAAATGCTGAAAGTTGAAACATTTCAAAGATGTGCTTGATAAAAATATCTTTTGATGTACTTGTACAACTCAAGCTATTCCGTTGTTGAACCATTTCTGCTCTTGTATAGTTTCAGTGGAAGACTTTAGTAAACATCATATGTGGCTCTTCTGCATCCCTTAAAACATCGCGATTGAGTTACGTAGCAGTCAAGTTTACAAAAGGCAGGGCAAACCCAATCTGGAGTTTGAATTCTAAAAAGATTCTTGCAAGAGCATTGCATCTGTTCCAGGTCTATCCGAAAATGCTGAAAGTTGAAACATTTCAAAGATGTGCTTGATAAAAATATCTTTTGATGTACTTGTACAACTCAAGCTATTCCGTTGTTGAACCAATTCTGCTCTTGCATAGTTTCAGTGGAAGACTTTAGTGAGCATCATACTGGATAATACGAGCTTCTGTCAAAGCCAGAAGTTGAAGTCCGGTGTGGAATCCGGATTGAGAAACATGTTGGATAAGTACACCTTGTAGCCTGGGTAGCTCAGTCGGTAGAGCATCAGACTTTTAATCTGAGGGTCCAGGGTTCAAGTCCCTGTGCAGGCGTGTTAGTTTCTGTTCTTTCCAGTCCATGAGAATGAAAGACAACTGTCCCATCCTCATTGTGGTACCCAGCTATCCGCAGTTCCAGCATGACAAGAAATGATGTTGGTTGGGGAGAAGAATTGCAAGAGGGTTTTCGACGGACGCAGTTTCCCTGGGTTTTTCATGAAGTCTTTTTGTGGGATAGGACGAAGTGTGTCTTCTGTATCCCTTGAAACATAGCGATTGAGTTATGTAGCAGTCAAGTTTACAAAAGGCAGGACAAAATCAATCTGGAGTTTGAATTCTAAAAACATTCTTGCAAGAGCATTGCATCTGTTCCAGGTCTATCCGAAAATGCTGAAAGTTGAAACATTTCAATGATGTGCTTGATAAAAATATCTTTTGATGTACTTGTACAACTCAAGCTATTGCGTTGTTGAACCATTTCTGCTCTTGTATAGTTTCAGTGGAAGACTTTAGTAAGCATCATATGTGGCTCTTCTGCATCCCTTAAAACATCGCGATTGAGTTACGTAGGAGTCAAGTTTACAAAAGAAAGGGCAAACTCAATCTGGAGTTTTAATTCTAAAAACATTCTTGCAAGAGCATTGCATCTGTTCCAGGTCTATCCGAAAATGCTGAAAGTTGAAACATTTCAAAGATGTGCTTGATAAAAATATCTTTTGATGTACTTGTACAACTCAAGCTATTCCGTTGTTGAACCAATTCTGCTCTTGCATAGTTTCAGTGGAAGACTTTAGTGAGCATCATACTGGATAATACGAGCTTCTGTCAAAGCCAGAAGTTGAAGTCCGGTGTGGAATCCGGATTGAGAAACATGTTGGATAAGTACACCTTGTAGCCTGGGTAGCTCAGTCGGTAGAGCATCAGACTTTTAATCTGAGGGTCCAGGGTTCAAGTCCCTGTGCAGGCGTGTTAGTTTCTGTTCTTTCCAGTCCATGAGAATGAAAGACAACTGTCCCGTCCTCATTGTGTTACCCGGCTATCCGCAGTTCCAGCATGACAAGAAATGATGTTGGTTGGGGAGAAGAATTGCAAGAGGGTTTTCGACGGACGCAGTTTCTATTGGTTTTTCATGAAGTCTTTTTGTGGGATAGGACGAAGTGTGTCTTTTGTATCCCTTGAAACATAGCGATTGAGTTATGTAGCAGTCAAGTTTACAAAAGGCAGGACAAAATCAATCAGGAGTTTTAATTCTAAAAAGATTCTTGCAAGAGCACTGCATCTGTTCCAGGTCTATCCGAAAATGCTGAAAGTTGAAACATTTCAAAGATGTGCTTGATAAAAATATCTTTTGATGTACTTGTACAACTCAAGCTATTCCGTTGTTGAACCATTTCTGCTCTTGTATAGTTTCAGTGGAAGACTTTAGTAAGCATCATATGTGGCTCTTCTGCATCCCTTAAAACATCGCGATTGAGTTACGTAGCAGTCAAGTTTACAAAAGGCAGGGGAAACCCAATCTGGAGTTTTAATTCTAAAAAGATTCTTGCAAGAGCATTGCATCTGTTCCAGGTCTATCCGAAAATGCTGAAAGTTGAAACATTTCAAAGATGTGCTTGATAAAAATATCTTTTGATGTACTTGTACAACTCAAGCTATTCCGTTGTTGAACCATTTCTGCTCTTGTATAGTTTCAGTGGAAGACTTTAGTAAACATCATATGTGGCTCTTCTGCATCCCTTAAAACATCGCGATTGAGTTACGTAGCAGTCAAGTTTACATAAGGCAGGGGAAACCCAATCTGGAGTTTGAATTCTAAAAAGATTCTTGCAAGAGCATTGCATCTGTTCCAGGTCTATCCGAAAATGCTGAAAGTTGAAACATTTCAAAGATGTGCTTGATAAAAATATCTTTTGATGTACTTGTACAACTCAAGCTATTCCGTTGTTGAACCATTTCTGCTCTTGTATAGTTTCAGTGGAAGACTTTAGTAAGCATCATATGTGGCTCTTCTGCATCCCTTAAAACATCGCGATTGAGTTACGTAGCAGTCAAGTTTACAAAAGGCAGGGGAAACCCAATCTGGAGTTTTAATTCTAAAAAGATTCTTGCAAGAGCATTGCATCTGTTCCAGGTCTATCCGAAAATGCTGAAAGTTGAAACATTTCAAAGATGTGCTTGATAAAAATATCTTTTGATGTACTTGTACAACTCAAGCTATTCCGTTGTTGAACCATTTCTGCTCTTGTATAGTTTCAGTGGAAGACTTTAGTAAGCATCATATGTGGCTCTTCTGCATCCCTTAAAACATCGCGATTGAGTTACGTAGCAGTCAAGTTTACAAAAGGCAGGGGAAACCCAATCTGGAGTTTTAATTCTAAAAAGATTCTTGCAAGAGCATTGCATCTGTTCCAGGTCTATCCGAAAATGCTGAAAGTTGAAACATTTCAAAGATGTGCTTGATAAAAATATCTTTTGATGTACTTGTACAACTCAAGCTATTCCGTTGTTGAACCAATTCTGCTCTTGCATAGTTTCAGTGGAAGACTTTAGTGAGCATCATACTGGATAATACGAGCTTCTGTCAAAGCCAGAAGTTGAAGTCCGGTGTGGAATCCGGATTGAGAAACATGTTGGATAAGTACACCTTGTAGCCTGGGTAGCTCAGTCGGTAGAGCATCAGACTTTTAATCTGAGGGTCCAGGGTTCAAGTCCCTGTGCAGGCGTGTTAGTTTCTGTTCTTTCCAGTCCATGAGAATGAAAGACAACTGTCCCGTCCTCATTGTGTTACCCGGCTATCCGCAGTTCCAGCATGACAAGAAATAATGTTGGTTGGGGAGAAGAATTGCAAGAGGGTTTTCGACGGACGCAGTTTCCCTGGGTTTTTCATGAAGTCTTTTTGTGGGATAGGACGAAGTGTGTCTTCTGTATCCCTTGAAACATAGCGATTGAGTTATGTAGCAGTCAAGTTTACAAAAGGCAGGACAAAATCAATCTGGAGTTTGAATTCTAAAAAGATTCTTGCAAGAGCATTGCATCTGTTCCAGGTCTATCCGAAAATGCTGAAAGTTGAAACATTTCAAAGATGTGCTTGATAAAAATATCTTTTGATGTACTTGTACAACTCAAGCTATTCCGTTGTTGAACCATTTCTGCTCTTGTATAGTTTCAGTGGAAGACTTTAGTAAGCATCATACTGGATAATACGAGCTTCTGGGTTAGGGTTATAGGATGAAAACCAAAGTGAACAAATGTTCGCTTTGTTATAACTCCAAAATTATACGTGTCATCTGAACCAAACTTGGTACAGAGACTTTGGGGGACCCATAGAATATACCCACAAAGTTTGGTGGTCATGGCTTATTGCTTTGACATAGCTGCCATAGACTTCCATTCATTTTTGTTCAGAGTATAAGTCCAAGTAGGAAGGTGCTAGGGAGTTGGGAGTAGGTTCCCTGTGCTCAGGGGCTCCCTCTGAGTCCAACAGTACCTGACACGTCCATATCCGAAGACCTTTGGAAAAATGTTCAAAAAATGTTCTAAGTGTGGGGTGGGTGGAGCTTCATGTGGGACCTTTACCAGGGTGCGTTTTGGGCCATTCTGAGTTGACTGGAATGGGTCTTAGGGTTAGGGTTAGGGTAGGGTTAGGGGTAGGTTATAGGATGAAAACCAAAGGGTTAGGGTTAGGGGTTAGGGTTAGGGTTAGGGGGTAGGAGCTTCTCATTGAAAATGAATGGGATTCACTCATATTCCATAATTCCAACCCAAGTCCCATTGGAACGTATGGGACTTGGAGTCGGCCAAATTCCAAATTCCAAGATGCACTTGGAGTATAAATCTTGACAGTAGGTGGCGCTACAATCCACGAAATTGAAGTTTTGAAGAATTTTGGAATTGTGGAACCACTTCCACATTTTAGTCTACCCTTTATGGACAATCCAAAAATTAATTTATATTATTAAAAATATTGATTATTAATATTAATATTTTTCAAAATATGGATTCCAACTTCCAAATTCTGAAATCAATCTACAATGTTGAAAAAAGTTAAAATTACCCAAAAAAGCCAAAAATATATAGATAATTGGTCCAAATCATTTTTTTGCTCTAAAACATTTAAATAAGCCAAAGTGACCCCAAAAAGCCAAATTTGTCCCTATAATTGTTGCAAATAATTTTTTTTAACTCTACAAGTCTCCAATCAGCAAAATTACACAAATGATTAATTATAACTCCTTTAATTGTTTCAAATGTATTTCTTAATATTTTTTCCACTCAACCTCTCTCTGTTTTGCAGAATATCGTCGTTTCATGTCTAAATTATTAACCATGATATGGAAAGTACCTTTATCACTCGATTAAGCTCAATGTTGTTGACTGAGCTATGATTGCAGGTCTGATGCATTTTTATTCAATTTCTGAAACAAAGTGGACTTTATTGGTCAGAATAAGCAGCAGCGAATATGAGATGCACCTGAAAGTTCAGTTTTACTCATGGAGCAGTTTTCTAACCAGACTGAAGTTAGATGTTACAGTTGTTTTAATCATATCATGGCAGAAGTAAATACCAGCCAGAAAAGGATACCTGTGCTGTCCCAGCTGCCTCATAATCTGCTTCATAGGTGATTTAATTACTGGGAGTATAAGAACAAACAGAGACTTGTAAAATGTGCCCATGCAGAGAGGACTCAAAAAGCTGAGTGCTGCTTCCAGGAACAATAGCTCTCTTACCTTCCAGCTCAAAAGAAGGGGGCACCAAAACCTGGAATTTCAAAATTTTAAGGGCTCGTATCTCAGGAATGGAAAACGTTAGAGAAATGAAACAAAGGGTGTTTGGAAGCTCCTGAAACGGTTCTTCACATATCTGGAGCTCAGCCTTGAGGCTGCGATGAAGTAAAATTGAGTAACACCTACAGCCACATGCAGGGTGTCCCCAGAAACGTCTCTCTGTCCTGGTCACAGAAATATTAGAACGGCAGCTCTGTGATGCTCCTGCCCAACACAAGAGGGCAACAAAAATGAGTATTTTTCACCATTCGGAGGGCCGTATCTCCGTGATGCAAAATGATAGGGGCCTGGATCAAAGACTGTTGGAAAGCGCTCCCAGAGGGCTATGACATATGTCAGACCCACGTGTTTCGGAGTACGTTTTGGACAAAAAGTGTCTCAAAAGACACAAGAAACTGAGCGGTTGTAGAGTTCAAAACCCCAAGCAAAACGAGGTTAGAATGAACCTCGTAGGTTTAAGGGTTGCAGAGAAATGAATGATTGAAAATTGGATTACGGGCAGTGTAAAAGACTGAGAAGCGGAATTTTGGAAGCACCTTGGTGGCCTCGTGGCGGGTTTTTGTCAAGGTCGAGGTGCCTAGGACTTCTGCCTTGTAAAGAGTCTATGACCTTTGCCAAAATACCTCAATTACGTTTCATTATCTCAAAGTGAAAATTTTCATGTATTTTCTCCTCAGGGTGTTGAAGGGTTTCTGTTGCCGTCTCAGGCGGCTGGATCACAGGGTGGGGGATGGGCTGATTAGTGACTTTCTTATTTTTGGGAGTTTGGATATGACAAAGGTGTCATTGGAAAGATCTCACCAAGCAATGCACAAATATCCAAGAATGGCACGGATCTGACCCTGCAGTTTACCACTAGGGGGCACCAAAACCTGGAATTTCAAAATTTTAAGGGCTCATATCTCAGGAATGGAAAACGTTAGAGAAATGAAACAAAGGGTGTTTGGAAGCTCCTGAAACGCTTCTTCACATATCTGGAGCTCAGCCTTGAGGCTGCGATGAAGTAAAATTGAGTAACACCTACAGCCACATGAAGGGTGTCCCCAGAAACGTCTCTCTGTCCTGGTCACAGAAATATTAGAACGGCAGCTCTGTGATGCTCCTGCCCAACACAAGAGGGCAACAAAAATGAGTATTTTTCACCATTCGGAGGGCCGTATCTCCGTGATGCAAAATGATAGGGGCCTGGATCAAAGACTGTTGGAAAGCGCTCCCAGAGGGCTACGACATATGTCAGACCCATGTGTTTCGGAGTACGTTTTGGACAAAAAGTGTCTCAAAAGACACAAGAAACTGAGCGGTTGTAGAGTTCAAAACCCCAAGCAAAACGAGGTTAGAATGAACCTCGTAGGTTTAAGGGTTGCAGAGAAATGAATGATTGAAAATTGGATTACGGGCAGTGTAAAAGACTGAGAAGCGGAATTTTGGAAGCACCTTGGTGGCCTCGTGGCGGGTTTTTGTCAAGGTCGAGGTGCCTAGGACTTCTGCCTTGTAAAGAGTCTATGACCTTTGCCAAAATACCTCAATTACGTTTCATTATCTCAAAGTGAAAATTTTCATGTATTTTCTCCTCAGGGTGTTGAAGGGTTTCTGTTGCCGTCTCAGGCGGCTGGATCACAGGGTGGGGGATGGGCTGATTAGTGACTTTCTTATTTTTGGGAGTTTGGATATGACAAAGGTGTCATTGGAAAGATCGCACCAAGCAATGCACAAATATCCAAGAATGGCACGGATCTGACCCTGCAGTTTACCACTAGGGGGCACCAAAACCTGGAATTTCAAAATTTTAAGGGCTCATATCTCAGGAATGGAAAACGTTAGAGAAATGAAACAAAGGGTGTTTGGAAGCTCCTGAAACGCTTCTTCACATATATGGAGCTCAGCCTTAAGGCTGCGATGAAGTAAAATTGAGTAACACCTACAGCCACATGAAGGGTGTCCCCAGAAACGTCTCTCTGTCCTGGTCACAGAAATATTAGAACGGCAGCTCTGTGATGCTCCTGCCCAACACAAGAGGGCAACAAAAATGAGTATTTTTCACCATTCGGAGGGCCGTATCTCCGTGATGCAAAATGATAGGGGCCTGGATCAAAGACTGTTGGAAAGCGCTCCCAGAGGGCTACGACATATGTCAGACCCATGTGTTTCGGAGTACGTTTTGGACAAAAAGTGTCTCAAAAGACACAAGAAACTGAGCGGTTGTAGAGTTCAAAACCCCAAGCAAAACGAGGTTAGAACGAACCTCGTAGGTTTAAGGGTTGCAGAGAAATGAATGATTGAAAATTGGATTACGGGCAGTGTAAAAGACTGAGAAGCGGAATTTTGGAAGCACCTTGGTGGCCTCGTGGCGGGTTTTTGTCAAGGTCGAGGTGCCTAGGACTTCTGCCTTGTAAAGAGTCTATGACCTTTGCCAAAATACCTCAATTACGTTTCATTATCTCAAAGTGAAAATTTTCATGTATTTTCTCCTCAGGGTGTTGAAGGGTTTCTGTTGCCGTCTCAGGCGGCTGGATCACAGGGTGGGGGATGGGCTGATTAGTGACTTTCTTATTTTTGGGAGTTTGGATATGACAAAGGTGTCATTGGAAAGATCTCACCAAGCAATGCACAAATATCCAAGAATGGCACGGATCTGACCCTGCAGTTTACCACTAGGGGGCACCAAAACCTGGAATTTCAAAATTTTAAGGGCTCGTATCTCAGGAATGGAAAACGTTAGAGAAATGAAACAAAGGGTGTTTGGAAGCTCCTGAAACGCTTCTTCACATATCTGGAGCTCAGCCTTGAGGCTGCGATGAAGTAAAATTGAGTAACACCTACAGCCACATGAAGGGTGTCCCCAGAAACGTCTCTCTGTCCTGGTCACAGAAATATTAGAACGGCAGCTCTGTGATGCTCCTGCCCAACACAAGAGGGCAACAAAAATGAGTATTTTTCACCATTCGGAGGGCCGTATCTCCGTGATGCAAAATGATAGGGGCCTGGATCAAAGACTGTTGGAAAGCGCTCCCAGAGGGCTACGACATATGTCAGACCCATGTGTTTCGGAGTACGTTTTGGACAAAAAGTGTCTCAAAAGACACAAGAAACTGAGCGGTTGTAGAGTTCAAAACCCCAAGCAAAACGAGGTTAGAACGAACCTCGTAGGTTTAAGGGTTGCAGAGAAATGAATGATTGAAAATTGGATTACGGGCAGTGTAAAAGACTGAGAAGCGGAATTTTGGAAGCACCTTGGTGGCCTCGTGGCGGGTTTTTGTCAAGGTCGAGGTGCCTAGGACTTCTGCCTTGTAAAGAGTCTATGACCTTTGCCAAAATACCTCAATTACGTTTCATTATCTCAAAGTGAAAATTTTCATGTATTTTCTCCTCAGGGTGTTGAAGGGTTTCTGTTGCCGTCTCAGGCGGCTGGATCACAGGGTGGGGGATGGGCTGATTAGTGACTTTCTTATTTTTGGGAGTTTGGATATGACAAAGGTGTCATTGGAAAGATCGCACCAAGCAATGCACAAATATCCAAGAATGGCACGGATCTGACCCTGCAGTTTACCACTAGGGGGCACCAAAACCTGGAATTTCAAAATTTTAAGGGCTCGTATCTCAGGAATGGAAAACGTTAGAGAAATGAAACAAAGGGTGTTTGGAAGCTCCTGAAACGCTTCTTCACATATCTGGAGCTCAGCCTTAAGGCTGCGATGAAGTAAAATTGAGTAACACCTACAGCCACATGAAGGGTGTCCCCAGAAACGTCTCTCTGTCCTGGTCACAGAAATATTAGAACGGCAGCTCTGTGATGCTCCTGCCCAACACAAGAGGGCAACAAAAATGAGTATTTTTTCACCATTCGGAGGGCCGTATCTCCGTGATGCAAAATGATAGGGGCCTGGATCAAAGACTGTTGGAAAGCGCTCCCAGAGGGCTACGACATATGTCAGACCCATGTGTTTCGGAGTACGTTTTGGACAAAAAGTGTCTCAACTTCTTGAAGAATTTGAGCCTTGAAGATTAAAATCACATAGGGTCAGGGTTGCATTGAGATGAACGACCCAAAATTTCCAAAATTGATTTATTAAGCATTTTAACAATTAATTGACAGGAATTTAGTGAAAAATAGCCCGTAATTCCTGATTGGAACAGGCTGGAGCCACCACATTTCAGGTGTGAGTACCCAAGGAAGCCTTCAGCAAAGATCCCGTGTGGAATCTGACCCAGCGCCCGAGGGAGCGAAGTTTACCGGCCCCAGATGTGGCTTGAAGTATGGTCTTGGGCTCTTAGTTGCTTCATAGACACTTTGGCTGACTTTGAGAAGGCCTAGGGTTAGGGTAAGGGTTAGGGTTAGGGTTAGGGTTAGGGTTAGGGTAGGGTAGGGTTAGGGTTAGGGTAAGGGTTAGGGTTAGGGTTAGGGGTTAGGGTTAGGGTTAGGGTTAGGGTTAGGGGTTAGGGGTTAGGGTTAGGGTTAGGGTTAGGGTTAGGTTATAGGATGAAAACCAAAGCGAACAAATGTTCGCTTTGTTATAACTCCAAAACTATACGTGTCATCTGAACCAAACTTGGTACAGAGACTATGGGGGACCCATAGAATATACCCACAAAGTTTGGTGGTCAGGGCTTATTGCTTTGACATAGCTGCCATAGACTTCCATTCATTTTTGTTCAGAGTATAAGTCCAAGTAGGAAGGTGCTAGGGAGTTGGGAGTAGGTTCCCTGTGCTCAGGGGCTCCCTCTGAGTCCAACAGTACCTGACACGTCCATATCCGAAGACCTTTGGAAAATTGTTCAAAAAATGTTCTAAGTGTGGGGTGGGTGGAGCTTGATGTGGGACCTTTACCAGGGTGCGTTTTGGGCCATTCTGAGTTGACTGGAATGGGTCTTAGGGTTAGGGTTAGGGTAGGGTTAGGGGCTAGGTTATAGGATGAAAACCAAAGCGAACAAATGTTCGCTTTGTTATAACTCCAAAACTATACGTGTCATCTGAACCAAACTTGGTACAGAGACTATGGGGGACCCATAGAATATACCCACAAAGTTTGGTGGTCATGGCTTATTGCTTTGACATAGCTGCCATAGACTTCCATTCATTTTTGTTCAGAGTATCTAAGTCCAGTAGGAAGGTGCTAGGGAGTTGGGAGTAGGTTCCTGTGCTCAGGGGCTCCCTCTGAGTCCAAACAGTACCTGACACGTCCATATCCGAAGACCTTTGGAAAATGTTCAAAAAATGTTCTCAGTGTGGGGTGGGTGGAGCTTGATGTGGGACCTTTACCAGGGTGCGTTTGGGCCATTCTTGAGTTGACTGGAATGGGTCTTAGGGTTAGGGTTAGGGTTAGGGTTGGGGTTAGAGGTTTAGGGGTTAGGGTTAGGGTTAGGGGTTAGGGTAAGGGTTAGGGTTAGGGTTAGGGGTTAGGGTGGTAGGTAGGGTTAGGGTAGGGGTAGGGTTAGGGTTGTTAGGGGGCTGGTTATAGGATGAAATAACCAAAGCGAACAATGTTCGCTTTTTTATAACTCCAAAACTATACGTGTCATCTGAACCAAAACTTGGTAGCAGAGGACTATGGGGGACCCATAGAATATCCCCAAAGGTTTGGGGGGTCATGGCTTATTGCTTTGACAATAGCTGCCATAGACTTCCATTCATTTTTGTTCCGAGTATACGTCCAAGTAGGTGCAGGTGATAGGGAGTTGGTGAGTAGGTTCCCTGTGCTCAGGGGCTCCCTCTGAGTCCCAACAGTACCTGCCACGTACCATATCCGAAAGACCTTTGGAAAAATGTTCAAAAAATGTTCTAAGTGTGGGGTGGGTGGAGCTTGATGTGGGACCTTTACCAGGGTGTGTTTTGGGCCATTCTGAGTTGACTGGAATGGGTCTTAGGTTAGGGTTAGGGTAGGGTTAGGGCTAGGCTAGGTTAGAGGATTGAAAACCAAGCGAACAAATGTTCGCTTTGTTATAACTCCAAAACTATACGTGTCATCTGAACCAAACTTGGTACAGAGACTATGGGGGACCATAATAGAATATACCCACAAAGTTTGGTGGTCAGGGCTTATTGCTTGACATAGCTGCCATAGACTTCCATTCATTTTTGTTCAGAGTATAAGTCCAAGTAGGAAGGTTGCTAGGGAGTTGGGAGTAGGTCCCTGTGCTCAGGGGCTCCCCTCTGAGTCCAACAGTACCTGACACGTCATATCCGAAAGACCTTTGGAAAAATGTTCAAAAAATGTTCTAAGTGTGGGGTGGGTGGAGCTTGTCATGTGGGACCTTTACCAGGGTGCGTTTGGGCCATTCTGAGTTGACTGGAATGGGTCTTAGGGTTAGGGTTAGGGTAGAGGTTGGTTAGGGCTAGGTTATAGGATGAAAACCAAAGCGAACAAATGTTCGCTTTGTTATAACTCCAAAACTATACGTGTCATCTTGAACCAAACTTGGTACAGAGACTATGGGGGGACCCATAGAATATACCCACAAAGTTTGGTGGTCATGGCTTATTGCTTTGACATAGCTGCCATAGACTTCCATTCATTTTTGTTCAGAGTATAAGTCCAAGTAGGAAGGTGCTAGGGAGTGGGAAGTAGGTTCCCTGTGCTCAGGGGCTCCTCTGAGTCCAACAGTACCTGACACGTCCATATCCGAAGACCCTTTGGAAAATGGTTCAAAAAAAATGTTAGGCTAAGTGTGGGGGTGGGTGGGAGCTTGAGGTAGGTGGGACCTTTACCAAGGGTGCGTTTTGGTGCCATTCTGAGTTGACTGGAATGGGTAGCTTAGGGTTAGGGTTAGGGTTAGGGTTAGGGTTAGGTTATAGGATGATGAAAACCAAAGCGAACAAATGTTCGCTTTGTTATAACTCCAAAACTATACGTGTCATCTGAACCAAACTTGGTACAGAGACTATGGGGGACCCATAGAATATACCCACAAAGTTTGGTGGTCATGGCTTATTGCTTTGACATAGCTGCCATAGACTTCCATTCATTTTTGTTCAGAGTATAAGTCCAAGTAGGAAGGTGCTAGGAGTTGGGAGTAGGTTCCCTGTGCTCAGGGGCTCCCTCTGAGTCCAAACAGTACCTGACACGTCCATATCCGAAGACCTTTGGAAAAATGTTCAAAAAATGTTCTAAGTGTGGGGTGGGTGGAGCTTGATGTGGGACCTTTACCAGGGTGCGTTTTGGGCCATTCTGAGTTGACTGGAATGGGTCTTAGGGTTAGGGTTAGGGTAGGGTTAGGGGCTAGGTTATAGGATGAAAACCAAAGCGAACAAATGTTCGCTTTGTTATAACTCCAAAACTATACGTGTCATCTGAACCAAACTTGGTACAGAGACTATGGGGGACCCATAGAATATACCCACAAAGTTTGGTGGTCATGGCTTATTGCTTTGACATAGCTGCCATAGACTTCCATTCATTTTTGTTCAGAGTATAAGTCCAAGTAGGAAGGTGCTAGGGAGTTGGGAGTAGGTTCCCTGTGCTCAGGGGCTCCCTCTGAGTCCAACAGTACCTGACACGTCCATATCCGAAGACCTTTGGAAAAAGGTTCAAAAAATGTTCTAAGTGTGGGGGTGGGTGGAGCTTGCATGTGGGACCTTTACCAGGGTGCGTTTTGGGCCATTCTGAGTTGACTGGAATGGGTCTTAGGGTTAGGGTTAGGGTAGGGTTAGGGGCTAGGTTATAGGATGAAAACCAAAGCGAACAAATGTTCGCTTTGTTATAACTCCAAACTATACGTGTCATCTGCAACCAAACTTGGTACAGAGACTATGGGGGACCCATAGAATATACCCACAAAGTTTGGTGGTCATGGCTTATTGCTTTGACATAGCTGCCATAGACTTCCATTCATTTTTGTTCAGAGTATAAGTCCAAGTAGGAAGGTGCTAGGGAGTTGGGAGTAGGTTCCCTGTGCTCAGGGGCTCCCTCTGAGTCCAACAGTACCTGACACGTCCATATCCGAAAGACCTTGGAAAAATGTTCAAAAAATGTTCTAAGTGTGGGGTGGGTGGAGCTTGATGTGGGACCTTTACCA
Source organism: Anableps anableps (assembly GCA_014839685.1). Classification (NCBI taxonomy): domain Eukaryota; kingdom Metazoa; phylum Chordata; class Actinopteri; order Cyprinodontiformes; family Anablepidae; genus Anableps; species Anableps anableps. Next base: position 32,626,359 of record CM026082.1, read on the forward strand.
GGTGCGTTTTGGGCCATTCTGAGTTGACTGGAATGGGTCTTAGGGTTAGGGTTAGGGTAGGGTTAGGGGCTAGGTTATAGGATGAAAACCAAAGCGAACAAATGTTCGCTTTGTTATAACTCCAAAACTATACGTGTCATCTGAACCAAACTTGGTACAGAGACTATGGGGGACCCATAGAATATACCCACAAAGTTTGGTGGTCATGGCTTATTGCTTTGACATAGCTGCCATAGACTTCCATTCATTTTTGTTCAGAGTATAAGTCCAAGTAGGAAGGTGCTAGGGAGTTGGGAGTAGGTTCCCTGTGCTCAGGGGCTCCCTCTGAGTCCAACAGTACCTGACACGTCCATATCCGAAGACCTTTGGAAAAATGTTCAAAAAATGTTCTAAGTGTGGGGTGGGTGGAGCTTGATGTGGGACCTTTACCAGGGTGCGTTTTGGGCCATTCTGAGTTGACTGGAATGGGTCTTAGGGTTAGGGTTAGGGTAGGGTTAGGGGCTAGGTTATAGGATGAAAACCAAAGCGAACAAATGTTCGCTTTGTTATAACTCCAAAACTATACGTGTCATCTGAACCAAACTTGGTACAGAGACTATGGGGGACCCATAGAATATACCCACAAAGTTTGGTGGTCATGGCTTATTGCTTTGACATAGCTGCCATAGACTTCCATTCATTTTGTTCAGAGTATAAGTCCAAGTAGGAAGGTGCTAGGGAGTTGGAGTAGGTTCCCTGTGCTCAGGGGCTCCCTCTGAGTCCAACAGTACCTGACACGTCCATATCCGAAGACCTTGGAAAAATGTTCAAAAAATGTTCTAAGTGTGGGTGTGGGTGGAGCTTGATGTGGGACCTTTACCAGGGTGCGTTTTGGGCCATTCTGAGTGTGACTGGAATGGGTCTTAGGGTTAGGGTTAGGGTAGGGTTTTGGGGCGAGGTTATAGGATGAAAACCAAAGCGAACAAAATGTTCGCTTTGTTATAACTCCAAAACTATACGTGTCATCTGAACCAAACTTGGTACAGAGACTATGGGGGACCCATAGAATATACCCACAAAGTTTGGTGGTCATGGCTTATTGCTTTGACATAGCTGCCATAGACTTCCATTCATTTTTGTTCAGAGTATAAGTCCAAGTAGGAAGGTGCTAGGGAGTTGGGAGTAGGTTCCCTGTGCTCAGGGGCTCCCTCTGAGTCCAACAGTACCTGACACGTCCATATCCGAAGACCTTTGGAAAAATGTTCAAAAAATGTTCTAAGTGTGGGGTGGGTGGAGCTTGATGTGGGACCTTTACCAGGGTGCGTTTTGGGCCATTCTGAGTTGACTGGAATGGGTCTTAGGGTTAGGGTTAGGGTAGGGTTAGGGGCTAGGTTATAGGATGAAAACCAAAGCGAACAAATGTTCGCTTTGTTATAACTCCAAAACTATACGTGTCATCTGAACCAAACTTGGTACAGAGACTATGGGGGACCCATAGAATATACCCACAAAGTTTGGTGGTCATGGCTTATTGCTTTGACATAGCTGCCATAGACTTCCATTCATTTTTGTTCAGAGTATAAGTCCAAGTAGGAAGGTGCTAGGGAGTTGGGAGTAGGTTCCCTGTGCTCAGGGGCTCCCTCTGAGTCCAACAGTACCTGACACGTCCATATCCGAAGACCTTTGGAAAAATGTTCAAAAATGTTCTAAGTGTGGGGTGGGTGGAGCTTGATGTGGGACCTTTACCAGGGTGCGTTTTGGGCCATTCTGAGTTGACTGGAATGGGTCTTAGGGTTAGGGTTAGGGTAGGGTTAGGGGCTAGGTTATAGGATGAAAACCAAAGCGAACAAATGTTCGCTTTGTTATAACTCCAAAACTATACGTGTCATCTGAACCAAACTTGGTACAGAGACTATGGGGGACCCATAGAATATACCCACAAAGTTTGGTGGTCATGGCTTATTGCTTTGACATAGCTGCCATAGACTTCCATTCATTTTTGTTCAGAGTATAAGTCCAAGTAGGAAGGTGCTAGGGAGTTGGGAGTAGGTTCCCTGTGCTCAGGGGCTCCCTCTGAGTCCAACAGTACCTGACACGTCCATATCCAAAGACCTTTGGAAAAATGTTCAAAAAATGTTCTAAGTGTGGGGTGGGTGGAGGCTTCATGTGGGACCTTTACCAGGGTGCGTTTTGGGCCATTCTGAGTTGACTGGAATGGGTCTTAGGGTTAGGGTTAGGGTTAGGGTTAGGGGCTAGGTTATAGGATGAAAACCAAAGCGAACAAATGTTCGCTTTGTTATAACTCCAAAACTATACGTGTCATCTGAACCAAACTTGGTACAGAGGACTATGGGGGACCCATAGAATATACCCACAAAGTTTGGTGGTCATGGCTTATTGCTTTGACATAGCTGCCATAGACTTCCATTCATTTTTGTTCAGAGTATAAGTCCAAGTAGTAGGAAGGTGCTAGGGAGTTGGGAGTAGGTTCCCTGTGCTCAGGGGCTCCCTCTGAGTCCAACAGTACCTGACACGTCCATATCCGAAGACCTTTGGAAAAATGTTCAAAAAATGTTCTAAGTGTGGGGTGGGTGGAGCTTGCATGTGGGACCTTTACCAGGGTGCGTTTTGGGCCATTCTGAGTTGACTGGAATGGGTCTTAGGGTTAGGGTTAGGGTAGGGTTAGGGGCTAGGTTATAGGATGAAAACCAAAGCGAACAAATGTTCGCTTTGTTATAACTCCAAAACTATACGTGTCATCTGAACCAAACTTGGTACAGAGACTATGGGGGACCCATAGAATATACCCACAAAGTTTGGTGGTCATGGCTTATTGCTTTGACATAGCTGCCATAGACTTTCCATTCATTTTTGTTCAGAGTATAAGTCCAAGTAGGAAGGTGCTAGGGAGTTGGGAGTAGGTTCCCTGTGCTCAGGGGCTCCCTCTGAGTCCAACAGTACCTGACACGTCCATATCCAAGACCTTTGGAAAAATGTTCAAAAAATGTTCTAAGTGTGGGGTGGGTGGAGCTTGCATGTGGGACCTTTACCAGGGTGCGTTTGGGCCATTCTGAGTTGACTGGAATGGGTCTTAGGGTTAGGGTTAGGGTAGGGTTAGGGGCTAGGTTATAGGATGAAAACCAAAGCGAACAAATGTTCGCTTTGTTATAACTCCAAAACTATACGTGTCATCTGAACCAAACTTGGTACAGAGACTATGGGGGACCCATAGAATATACCCACAAAGTTTGGTGGTCATGGCTTATTGCTTTGACATAGCTGCCATAGACTTCCATTCATTTTTGTTCAGAGTATAAGTCCAAGTAGGAAGGTGCTAGGGAGTTGGGAGTAGGTTCCCTGTGCTCAGGGGCTCCCTCTGAGTCCAACAGTACCTGACACGTCCATATCCGAAGACCTTTGGAAAAATGTTCAAAAAATGTTCTAAGTGTGGGGTGGGTGGAGCTTGATGTGGGACCTTACCAGGGTGCGTTTTGGGCCATTCTGAGTTGACTGGAATGGGTCTTAGGGTTAGGGTTAGGGTAGGGTTAGGGGCTAGGTTATAGATGAAAACCAAAGCGAACAAATGTTCGCTTTGTTATAACTCCAAAACTATACGTGTCATCTGAACCAAACTTGGTACAGAGACTATGGGGGACCCATAGAATATACCCACAAAGTTTGGTGGTCATGGCTTATTGCTTTGACATAGCTGCCATAGACTTCCATTCATTTTTGTTCAGAGTATAAGTCCAAGTAGGAAGGTGCTAGGGAGTTGGGAGTAGGTTCCCTGTGCTCAGGGGCTCCCTCTGAGTCCAACAGTACCTGACACGTCCATATCCAAAGACCTTTGGAAAAATGTTCAAAAAATGTTCTAAGTGTGGGGTGGGTGGAGCTTGATGTGGGACCTTTACCAGGGGTGCGTTTTGGGCCATTCTGAGTTGACTGGAATGGGTCTTAGGGTTAGGGTTAGGGTAGGGTTAGGGGCTAGGTTATAGGATGAAAACCAAAGCGAACAAATGTTCGCTTTGTTATAACTCCAAAACTATACGTGTCATCTGAACCAAACTTGGTACAGAGACTATGGGGGACCCATAGAATATACCCACAAAGTTTGGTGGTCATGGCTTATTGCTTTGACATAGCTGCCATAGACTTCCATTCATTTTTGTTCAGAGTATAAGTCCAAGTAGGAAGGTGCTAGGGAGTTGGGAGTAGGTTCCCTGTGCTCAGGGGCTCCCTCTGAGTCCAACAGTACCTGACACGTCCATATCCGAAAGACCTTTGGAAAAATGTTCAAAAAATGTTCTAAGTGTGGGGTGGGTGGAGCTTGATGTGGGACCTTTACCAGGGTGCGTTTTGGGCCATTCTGAGTTGACTGGAATGGGTCTTTAGGGTTAGGGTTAGGGTAGGGTTAGGGGCTAGGTTATAGGATGAAAACCAAAGCGAACAAATGTTCGCTTTGTTATAACTCCAAAACTATACGTGTCATCTGAACCAAACTTGGTACAGAGACTATGGGGACCCATAGAATATACCCACAAAGTTTGGTGGTCATGGCTTATTGCTTTGACATAGCTGCCATAGACTTCCATTCATTTTTGTTCAGAGTATAAGTCCAAGTAGGAAGGTGCTAGGGAGTTGGGAGTAGGTTCCCTGTGCTCAGGGGCTCCCTCTGAGTCCAACAGTACCTGACACGTCCATATCCAAAGACCTTTGGAAAAATGTTCAAAAAATGTTCTAAGTGTGGGGTGGGTGGAGCTTCGATGTGGGACCTTTACCAGGGTGCGTTTTGGGCCATTCTGAGTTTGACTGGAATGGGTCTTAGGGTTAGGGTTAGGGTAGGGTTAGGGGCTAGGTTATAGGATGAAAACCAAAGCGAACAAATGTTCGCTTTGTTATAACTCCAAAACTATACGTGTCATCTGAACCAAACTTGGTACAGAGACTATGGGGGACCCATAGAATATACCCACAAAGTTGGTGGTCATGGCTTATTGCTTTGACATAGCTGCCATAGACTTCCATTCATTTTTGTTCAGAGTATAAGTCCAAGTAGGAAGGTGCTAGGGAGTTGGGAGTAGGTTCCCTGTGCTCAGGGGCTCCCTCTGAGTCCAACAGTACCTGACACGTCCATATCCAAAGACCTTTGGAAAAATGTTCAAAAAATGTTCTAAGTGTGGGGTGGGTGGAGCTTCATGTGGACCTTTACCAGGTGTGCGTTTTGGGCCATTCTGAGTTGACTGGAATGGGTCTTAGGGTTAGGGTTAGGGTAGGGTTAGGGGCTAGGTTGGTAGGGTAGGGTTAGGGGCTAGGTTATAGGATGAAAACCAAAGCGAACAAATGTTCGCTTTGTTATAACTCCAAAACTATACGTGTCATCTGAACCAAACTTGGTACAGAGACTATGGGGGACCCATAGAATATACCCACAAAGTTTGGTGGTCATGGCTTATTGCTTTGACATAGCTGCCATAGACTTCCATTCATTTTTGTTCAGAGTATAAGTCCAAGTAGGAAGGTGCTAGGGAGTTGGGAGTAGGTTCCCTGTGCTCAGGGGCTCCCTCTGAGTCCAACAGTACCTGACACGTCCATATCCAAAGACCTTTGGAAAAATGTTCAAAAAATGTTCTAAGTGTGGGGTGGGTGGAGCTTCATGTGGGACCTTTACCAGGGTGCGTTTTGGGCCATTCTGAGTTGACTGGAATGGGTCTTAGGGTTAGGGTTAGGGTAGGGTTAGGGGCTAGGTTATAGGATGAAAACCAAAGCGAACAAATGTTCGCTTTGTTATAACTCCAAAACTATACGTGTCATCTGAACCAAACTTGGTAAAGAGACTATGGGGGACCCATAGAATATACCCACAAAGTTTTGGTGGTCATGGCTTATTGCTTTGACATAGCTGCCATAGACTTCCATTCATTTTTGTTCAGAGTATAAGTCCAAGTAGAAGGTGCTAGGGAGTTGGGAGTAGTTCCCTGTGCCAGGGCTCCCTCTGAGTCCAACAGTACCTGACACGTCCATATCCAAAGACCTTTGGAAAAATGTTTCAAAAAATGTTCTAAGTGTGGGGTGGGTGGAGCTTGATGTGGGACCTTTACACAGTGGTGCGGTTGGGCCATTCTGAGTTGACTGGAATGGGTCTTATGGGTTAGGGTTAGGGTAGGGTTTAGGGGCTAGGTTATAGGATGAAAACCAAAGCGAACAAATGTTCGCTTTGTTATAACTCCAAAACTATACGTGTCATCTGAACCAAACTTGGTACAGAGACTATGGGGGACCCCATAGAATATACCCACAAAGTTTTGGTGGTCATGGGGTATTGCTTTGACATAGCTGCCATAGACTTCCATTCATTTTGTTCAGAGTATAAGTCCAAGTAGGAAGGTGCTAGGGAGTTGGGAGTAGGTTCCCTGTGCTCAGGGGCTCCCTCTGAGTCCAACAGTACCTGACACGTCCCATATCCAAAGACCTTTGGAAAAATGTTCAAAAAATGTTCTAAGTGTGGGGTGGGTGGAGCTTCATGTGGGAACCTTTACCAGGGGTGCGTTTTGGGCCATTCTGAGTTGACTGGAATGGGTCTTAGGGTTAGGGTTAGGGTAGGGTTAGGGGCTAGGTTATAGGATGAAAACCAAAGCGAACAAATGTTCGCTTTGTTATAACTCCAAAACTATACGTGTCATCTGAACCAAACTTGGTACAGAGACTATGGGGGACCCATAGAATATACCCACAAAGTTTGGTGGTCATGGCTTATTGCTTTGACATAGCTGCCATAGACTTCCATTCATTTTTGTTCAGAGTATAAGTCCAAGTAGGAAGGTGCTAGGGAGTTGGGAGTAGGTTCCCTGTGCTCAGGGGCTCCCTCTGAGTCCAACAGTACCTGACACGTCCATATCCAAAGACCTTTGGAAAAATGTTCAAAAAATGTTCTAAGTGTGGGGTGGGTGGAGCTTGATGTGGGACCTTTACCAGGGTGCGTTTTGGGCCATTCTGAGTTGACTGTGGTCTTAGGGTTAGGGTTAGGGTAGGGTTAGGGGCTAGGTTATAGGATGAAGGGTTAGGGTTAGGGTTAGGGTTAGGGGTTAGGGTTAGGGTTAGGGTTAGGGTTAGGGTTAGGGTTAGGGTTAGGGTAGGGTTAGGGTTTGGGTTAGGGTTAGGGTTAGGGGGTTAGGGTTAGGTTATAGGATGAAAACCAAAGCGAACAAATGTTCGCTTTGTTATAACTCCAAAACTATACGTGTCATCTGAACCAAACTTGGTACAGAGACTATGGGGGACCCATAGAATATACCCACAAAGTTTGGTGGTCATGGCTTATTGCTTTGACATAGCTGCCATAGACTTCCATTCATTTTTGTTCAGAGTATAAGTCCAAGTAGGAAGGTGCTAGGGAGTTGGGAGTAGGTTCCCTGTGCTCAGGGGCTCCCTCTGAGTCCAACAGTACCTGACACGTCCATATCCGAAGACCTTTGGAAAAATGTTCAAAAAATGTTCTAAGTGTGGGGTGGGTGGAGCTTCATTTGGGACCTTTACCAGGGTGCGTTTTGGGCCATTCTGAGTTGACTGGAATGGGTCTTAGGGTTAGGGTTAGGGTAGGGTTTGGGGCTAGGTTATAGGATGAAAACCAAAGCGAACAAATGTTCGCTTTGTTATAACTCCAAAACTATACGTGTCATCTGAACCAAACTTGGTACAGAGACTATGGGGGACCCATAGAATATACCCACAAAGTTTGGTGGTCATGGCTTATTGCTTTGACATAGCTGCCATAGACTTCCATTCATTTTTGTTCAGAGTATAAGTCCAAGTAGGAAGGTGCTAGGGAGTTGGGAGTAGGTTCCCTGTGCTCAGGGGCTCCCTCTGAGTCCAACAGTACCTGACACGTCCATATCCAAAGACCTTTGGAAAAATGTTCAAAAAATGTTCTAAGTGTGGGGTGGGTGGAGCTTGATGTGGGACCTTTACCAGGGTGCGTTTTGGGCCATTCTGAGTTGACTGGAATGGGTCTTAGGGTTAGGGTTAGGGTAGGGTTAGGGGCTAGGTTATAGGATGAAGGGTTAGGGTTAGGGTTAGGGTTAGGTTATAGGATGAAAACCAAAGCGAACAAATGTTCGCTTTGTTATAACTCCAAAACTATACGTGTCATCTGAACCAAAGTTGGTACAGAGACTATGGGGGACCCATAGAATATACCCACAAAGTTTGGTGGTCATGGCTTATTGCTTTGACATAGCTGCCATAGACTTCCATTCATTTTTAGGGTTAGGGTTAGGGTTAGGGTTAGGGTTAGGGTTAGGGTTAGGGTTAGGGTTAGGGTTAGGGTTAGGGTTAGGGTTAGGGGTTAGGGTTAGGGTTAAGGGTTAGGGTTAGGGTTAGGGTTAGGGTTAGGGTAGGGTTAGGGTTAGGGTTAGGGGTAGGGTTAGGGTTAGGGTTAGGGTTAGGGTTAGGGTATAGGATGAAAACCAAAGCGAACAAATGTTCGCTTTGTTATAACTCCAAAACTATACGTGTCATCTGAACCAAACTTGGTACAGAGACTATGGGGGACCCATAGAATATACCCACAAAGTTTGGTGGTCATGGCTTATTGCTTTGACATAGCTGCCATAGACTTCCATTCATTTTTGTTCAGAGTATAAGTCCAAGTAGGAAGGTGCTAGGGAGTTGGGAGTAGGTTCCCTGTGCTCAGGGGCTCCCTCTGAGTCCAACAGTACCTGACACGTCCATATCCAAAGACCTTTGGAAAAATGTTCAAAAAATGTTCTAAGTGTGGGGTGGGTGGAGCTTGATGTGGGACCTTTACCAGGGTGCGTTTTGGGCCATTCTGAGTTGACTGGAATGGGTCTTAGGGTTAGGGTTAGGGTAGGGTTAGGGGCTAGGTTATAGGATGAAGGGTTAGGGTTAGGGTTAGGGTTAGGTTATAGGATGAAAACCAAAGCGAACAAATGTTCGCTTTGTTATAACTCCAAAACTATACGTGTCATCTGAACCAAACTTGGTACAGAGACTATGGGGGACCCATAGAATATACCCACAAAGTTTGGTGGTCATGGCTTATTGCTTTGACATAGCTGCCATAGACTTCCATTCATTTTTGTTCAGAGTATAAGTCCAAGTAGGAAGGTGCTAGGGAGTTGGGAGTAGGTTCCCTGTGCTCAGGGGCTCCCTCTGAGTCCAACAGTACCTGACACGTCCATATCCGAAGACCTTTGGAAAAATGTTCAAAAAATGTTCTAAGTGTGGGGTGGGTGGAGCTTCATTTGGGACCTTTACCAGGGTGCGTTTTGGGCCATTCTGAGTTGACTGGAATGGGTCTTAGGGTTAGGGTTAGGGTAGGGTTTGGGGCTAGGTTATAGGATGAAAACCAAAGCGAACAAATGTTCGCTTTGTTATAACTCCAAAACTATACGTGTCATCTGAACCAAACTTGGTACAGAGACTATGGGGGACCCATAGAATATACCCACAAAGTTTGGTGGTCATGGCTTATTGCTTTGACATAGCTGCCATAGACTTCCATTCATTTTTTGTTCAGAGTATAAGTCCAAGTAGGAAGGTGCTAGGGAGTTGGGAGTAGGTTCCCTGTGCTCAGGGGCTCCCTCTGAGTCCAACAGTACCTGACACGTCCATATCCAAAGACCTTTGGAAAAATGTTCAAAAAATGTTCTAAGTGTGGGGTGGGTGGAGCTTGATGTGGGACCTTTACCAGGGTGCGTTTTGGGCCATTCTGAGTTGACTGGAATGGGTCTTAGGGTTAGGGTTAGGGTAGGGTTAGGGGCTAGGTTATAGGATGAAGGGTTAGGGTTAGGGTTAGGGTTAGGGTTAGGGGTTAGGGTTAGGGTTAGGGTTAGGGTTAGGGTTAGGGTAGGGTTAGGGTTAGGGTTAGGGTTAGGGTTAGGTTATAGGATGAAAACCAAAGCGAACAAATGTTCGCTTTGTTATAACTCCAAAACTATACGTGTCATCTGAACCAAACTTGGTACAGAGACTATGGGGGACCCATAGAATATACCCACAAAGTTTGGTGGTCATGGCTTATTGCTTTGACATAGCTGCCATAGACTTCCATTCATTTTTGTTCAGAGTATAAGTCCAAGTAGGAAGGTGCTAGGGAGTTGGGAGTAGGTTCCCTGTGCTCAGGGGCTCCCTCTGAGTCCAACAGTACCTGACACGTCCATATCCAAAGACCTTTGGAAAAATGTTCAAAAAATGTTCTAAGTGTGGGGTGGGTGGAGCTTGATGTGGGACCTTTACCAGGGTGCGTTTTGGGCCATTCTGAGTTGACTGGAATGGGTCTTAGGGTTAGGGTTAGGGTAGGGTTAGGGGCTAGGTTATAGGATGAAGGGTTAGGGTTAGGGTTAGGGTTAGGTTATAGGATGAAAACCAAAGCGAACAAATGTTCGCTTTGTTATAACTCCAAAACTATACGTGTCATCTGAACCAAACTTGGTACAGAGACTATGGGGGACCCATAGAATATACCCACAAAGTTTGGTGGTCATGGCTTATTGCTTTGACATAGCTGCCATAGACTTCCATTCATTTTTGTTCAGAGTATAAGTCCAAGTAGGAAGGTGCTAGGGGTTGGGAGTAGGTTCCCTGTGCTCAGGGGCCCTCTGAGTCCAACACCTGACACGCCGATACGTCCATATCCAGACCTTTGGAAAAATGTTCAAAAAATGTTCTAAGTGTGGGGTGGGTGGAGCTTCATTGGGACCTTTACCAGGTGCGTTTTGGGCCATTCTGAGTTGACTGGAATGGGTCTTAGGGTTAGGGTTAGGGTAGGGTTAGGGGCTAGGTTATAGGATGAAAACCAAAGCGAACAAATGTTCGCTTTGTTATAACTCCAAAACTATACGTGTCATCTGAACCAAACTTGGTACAGAGACTATGGGGGACCCATAGAATATACCCACAAAGTTTGGTGGTCATGGCTTATTGCTTTGACATAGCTGCCATAGACTTCCATTCATTTTTGTTCAGAGTATAAGTCCAAGTAGGAAGGTGCTAGGGAGTTGGGAGTAGGTTCCCTGTGCTCAGGGGCTCCCTCTGAGTCCAACAGTACCTGACACGTCCATATCCAAACCTTTGGAAAAATGTTCAAAAAATGTTCTAAGTGTGGGGTGGGTGGAGCTTCATGTGGGACCTTTACCAGGG